>CM028685.1:3234754-4484754 GCA_016760335.1 Gastrodia elata | reverse complement strand
TCCAGTAACAACCCCGAATATTGTTGATGTCATTTTTCCAGCAACAACCCCGAATGAAAAGAACTGTTGATTTCTAACAACCAACCAAGCATTAATGTTACTGATGTCATTTTCCAATAACCCCCGAATGAAAAAGGATGTTGATTTCTAACAACCAACCAAGCTTCAAATGAATCTGGCTCAAAGTAAAATATGCGAAACTAAGCAGCAGTAAAAGTGCAAAATATAATATATGTCATGTACTGGGTACCTTTGTTTTTTAAGTTCAGAAGTTCAACGGCTCAAATGAGTGACAGTTCGCTCAATCTGCATTTAAGTCTCCGGTATCTTTAAGTTAGCTTTTTAATCAAATGATTTAGGAGTTTAATTTCTTCTTTCATTCTGTTCTTCTTCCGCTTTTGCAGTTCGATTGATTTAAGCTGCTATTAAAGCAGTTATAATTTTAAAAGTGTCTTAAGATTATGATCATAATACTGTATAATGACAAAGTCAGAACGAAAATGTCTAAATTGGCAATTTAGGAAATAATAGTCATTTATAACATTTGCATTGTTGTCATTATTGATTAATGACAACAATACTAATGTGATGACATAATCTTATAAGTATATATAAAAAGCAAAATAACTTCTCTTTTCTCCTCTTTTTTTTTCTTTTCTTTTTCTTAAACTTCTCTTCTTACCTTAGGATTAGGATTGCCGAAAAATGAAAGGAGGTCGGAGTGGGTGGCCGGACGACTGGCCGAGGGCTGCTGGAGCTGCTGTGGGGACTGCCGGGCTGCCGGAAGTTGTTGGGAGGTACTGCCGGGGCTGCCGGGCTGCCGGAAGCTGCTGTAAGGAGCTGCCGGGGCTGCCGGAAGCTGCTTGTAAGGGCTGAGGAGGGGCTGGCCGGCTGCTGGAAGGGCCGAGGAGGGTGGCTGGCTGCTGGAAGGGCTGAGGAGGGCTGGAAGCTGCTGTCTAGGGTTTGGAGGAGGGGAGGGGTTGTGTGAGGGAGAAGGAAGGGGGGGGGCGTTTAAGTAGAGGAGAGGAGGGGAGAGGGTGGTCGGCCATGTGGGCCGACCAGCCTACGCCAAAAACGGCGCAGGCAGCCCTACCTGGCGCGGAACCTTCCGCGCCAGAGGCCCTGTCGGGGCGAGTCGCAGAGGGAGGGAGAGCGAACGGGGGGGGGGGGGGGGAATAAACAGAGGAAAAGAAATTTTCTTTAAAAGGAAAATTTAAAAATAATACTTAATGTTAAATTATTCGTATTTTTCAACCGTTCGTCATCCAAATACAACGAAACTTGGCACCGAGGTGTGTTACGACATGACGAACACCCTCGCGCTGAAAATTTTCGATTCGGACAAATATTTTATTTTTAATTAATTTTTGAAGTTTAAAACTTCAGAAATTAGCCACGATAAATCTGGCGCTCAGAATTTGATGAAACTTCTCGAGCAGCCTTTAAATAATATACTTAACACGTCGACACTGAAAACGATGAATTCGGACACGCATTTCAATGTTTTGATTTTTAGAATTTAAAGATTTCAAAAGAACAGAACGGGAGCTTCCGTTAATCGGATTTTTTCCCGAATTATAGCACTTTGATCTAAAAATTATTTCTATCTATTGGTAGTTTTGTTTGCCCTAAATTGAAATTCCCCGGGATCCTGATTCCTAAGGCAGGATTCTGACCTAATTTGCAAAATAACGACTTTGGGTCGTTACACTTTCCTAACCCTAACCAATGTCAGAGTTTCATTGCTATTCTCCATCACAGGTGATTTCCAGAACTTTCTCACTCCGGTTCAATACACTTCTCTGGTTAATTGAACATTTCCTTGTTTCACATGAATTGTTTTTACATGCTTGCTGCATCAAAACCACTGGATTTAGAAAAGAAGTAGAACCACAAAAACATCTATGGTGGCTATACAGCTCAGAGAAAATGCATTTCTCAGCAGGTGATGCTTTCAGAAAAAGGAGGTCATGTATATATCTCAGGGCTAAGATGTTATGGTAGTGCATCGATCATACAGCGCCAACATTAAAATCAAGAGAGCAAGGCATATGACATGTTTTTAAATTTTTTGGTTTTTAAAATAATAAATAAATAAGAATGCAAATCATGCATATTTCATGATAAAATTAAACAAATAAAAGAGCAATACCAAATAATAAAAGGAATACCATTTTAAGGTACAAGAATGGAGAATAGTGAAATACCTGGATCTGGGCCTTTTGGAGCAGTGGCACATATTTGCTGATTAGGGCAGCCATCACAAGCATCAGACTTCCCAGCAGAGTCTGACTGAGGCCCAGGGCAATCTATAGGCCCAAAGACATTCAAAACATCAAAAATATAGCTTCATCACTCGTTGAAACAAAAGGAAGAAAATCAGTATTAGTAAGAATCTGAACATACGCTCGTTAGCATTTTCTGGGATTTCATCATTTCCATTCTCCATTTCGAACACTGATTTTCCCCTTGTTTTAAACACCTTTATGTGATTTTTTGCAAACTGTAAATGACATGAAAAGAGTCACATTCATCAGTGGTATGGTTGAATTAACAATGACCAACCTGGTTCAGCTTGTTCGGCAAATATTTTAGCCTAACAATACATACCACAGGAAAAAGTTTCTCAAGTACTTAGTTACACGTAACGGTTAAATTTGACAAAGCTATTAAAAATTAGCAAAGCCAATACTGTTCTTCTATAAGAAAAAAAGGGAAAAAAAATATAACACCATCGCAAAAATGTATTAAAAAGACAAAAATGAAAAGATTAAGCAATAACAGTTCCAGCTTCATATTAATCGCTGTGATGATTTTAAACAATTGCTTCGTTAAAAAATGGAAATATTTTGAAACAAGCATGTTATTTAGGTTAAGAAATGACTACGCACAACAAATTCAATACTAATTTTTCTTAAAATTTAATATGTTCACTATCATTAAAACAGTAAGAATGCTGTTATCTCCGGAAGTCAAAACTTCGAGAAAGGCAACAAAACTATCCTGAATTTTTAGCAGATTAGATGCCTGAAAAAAACAGCAATTCCAGCAATCCTTAATATGTAAAGAAATTATGCAACAAGATATTTGAATTTCCCAGAGGAAGTATGGCATCAATACGCAACGTGGATAAAATTTTTAATGGAATATATGCATTAATTATCAAATATCTTTAATCAAGAAACCATTCAATTGCATTATCATACAAGTAGAGTGATCGGATTTTATCGCATTAAGCATAAGCATGCCATTTGCAAAAGCTTTAAGAAAATTTATAATGACATGAACTTTGTGTTTGAAATAGACTGCGTACTTTTGGATGGTTTATAAAGACAACGTATGCATAATTAGCCCCAGATAAATTCTTTAAAAGTTCTATGTAGGGTGAACTGCTACTCATTTGGAAAAACTAAGGCAATATAGTACGGGCCAAGAGTGGATAAATATTTTCCTAGTACTAAGAGATAATGTTAGGATAGCGTTCAATGTACGGCGGACAGATGGCCAAAAAAGATAATGCATAATACATGGTTATATACAGACTTACCTATTATCTATAGGCTCCGAAAATATATTAGTACGAACTTTTTCATAGAAATCTCAAGCACTTTAAAAAGTGCTAGTTGTAATTAAGTGGCAGCCAAAAGACTTTTAAAGGTGTGCTAATATATTCCTTGCCATAAGACTTTGATGTTTCCATACCTCAAAATCTATGATACTTCAAAAATGCTTAGCTTGTAGTGTCGCACATTTCTCGGATATTGACACATGCCCACCAAGCAAAAGGGCACATGTCAGACATGCCCAAAATGTGCCCAATAACTTATTTATCAGAAAAATCAGACGAACATCTCTAACCTTTAAGACAAGCGTGTCAGACCTTTATGACACGCTTGTTTTTAAGGAACAGTTATTTGAATGGTATCCATGTTTTATTTATTTTACATCTAGTACCAAATTCTAACTAATTAAATATTAACACTAAAATATATTATTTCGTTCTCTTAAATTGATAGTAAAATATAAAGTGAAGTGGTATTCTATTATAATGATTTTAGTGATAACTTTGTAAACTCTATTTCTTTATCTCTATTCCTCTAATCATTAATTGATAATATGTAATCCAAATTGTTAACATTTATCTCTTAGGTTTATCTAATGAGTAGGAAAAAGACTAAAGCACCCCTTTAATTGAGCGCACCATATATATGAGAAGCATATACTACAAACATATGCTGTTGTTTGATAGCTTATTTAATAATTTGACTTTTATATTCTTCAATTATATATAGAGCTATTTATAAAAATAGTCCGTGACTTTTATATTCTTCAATTTTTTAAGAAATTCTCAAATTGATCACCAACTTTCAAGAGTGATTGAAATAGTCCATGAGTTTGACAAAAATGATAAAATAACTTCAAAAGTTAATATCGCTAACTTTTTCATTAAAATTGAGGGCAGTATTGGAATTGCAGCAAAAAATTCTTAGCTTGTTGGAGCAAAAAATTTGAAGAAAACCATATTTGAAAGAACAGAGTTGAACTTTTTAGTTTGCAGCAATACAAACTTTGGAAGAAACACTTTATCTAGGGAAACGATTTTCCTTGGCCTAGTCAATTTTTACAGAGTGCTAATTAAAAGTCCCAGTTCACACTTGGCATTGGCTCATATTGTACCATAGCTTACGGAATCTTTTTAAATTGTTAACACAACACATACGCCATTTATTGGCAATAGCTCAAAATGCAAAAATTATCAATAATTTATTATAAATTCAATAGCATAAGAACTTATAATATAAGATTTAAAACACCATTAATGGCAAATAAAATTTAAGATGTTTTAAGATAGCTGAAAATTTAAAGATAAATTAACTACAAAAGTAAAATTAATTATCTACGTGTGTATATGTAATTATATGATCATAAAGTGTAAGAAAGAATAATTATATATATAAAAGTACTTTTTACCAAATTTTTATTATACTTAAAGTTACACTTAAAATTCTTTATTTTTTCATTTAAAAATAAAAATTAATAACTAAATATTTGTGCTTGTAGCTTTATGGTGAAAGTATCTGCATTTGAGCAGAATGATGTCATTTGACTTCTATCACGCACATATTTTAAATATAGCACTCAAAACTTAATATTTAAATATTTGCACTATGGGATTTTTAAATAGAATGCAGAGCTGTACACTAATGTACTAAGAGGTTTTAATACCAAGAGAAATAACATTCAATTTTCATGTGGTTGCAAAATTTATAATTGAGAAGTCAAAATTAACAATATTCAATTAATGTTGCTCATAAGTTAAAAACTAAATCCTCTGCTCTAGATCCATAGGCAAACTATTAGCCAAATATCATCACAATTTTAATACTTGATTTTTTAAAATATAATGTGGAGTTGTTGTGCACTAATGGACTTAAGGGTCTTGAATTTTAGCACAATCCACCATTAGCTTGTACCAAGAGAAATAAATGTTCAATTTTAAGGTCACCCTAAAACCTGTCCCACAGCATAAAGTGATAATATTGATTGCTAAAATACATAAAAGTTCACAAAATGAGAAAAACTTCATCTCAAAAACAGATGGTCCCTGACAGGGAGAGAGGCACAACGTCAAAATTGAAAATAAGTGACGCAGTGGGACAAGAGGTTATGGGATCGCCAGCATCAGAAAGTTCATGACAGAACAAGAGGCTCGAAGAAAAGCGACGCAGTGAGGCTTGAAGAGAAACGCGCAACGAGGCTCAAAAGTTTTTCTTTGCTTTAATTTAGGCTGCATTTTTTAAAAAATATGCCTGGGCAATTCAGTGAACAGAATTTACTTAACTGCCCTTTAATCTTGCAGTTATTTTTGCACTAAACGAAGAAATACAATAGAAGGTTAGATATACCGTTTTAATAATAGGTAGGAGCCATTTTAATTACTTTTGAAAGTTAGGACCAAAATGAGTATTAAAATTTTTTAATACTTGAGAAACCATTTTGATAAATCATTCAATATATATATATATATATATATATATATATATGTGTGTGTATATATATACGATGAACTGTAAGAATTATGTCACCAGCAAATTTTTATGCAAGCACCTAAATCTTTTATATTTGCATATTTATACTCTATTCATCAATTTCCAAGCAAATATTAGTTTATGACATTAACCACAAAAGTACAATTGTTTGAAATTTTTCAGTGCAACTATTGCATGTAATAGCTTATAGCTTTAGCCCGAGATTATCTCAAAATTTTTGATGTTTGATTTATAAATGTATAAGATTGAGATCATGTTTGTGTATGCTTGATTTGTAATTGTATAACAGCATGAAAACTTAATTAAATGTACGCAATTGTGCCCAATAGTTAACATATGTGGACCATAAAAATTCATTCAAATATTCAAAACAAAATTATATAGGTAAATGCTTAGTGGGTAGCAAAGTTGGTATTTAATATGAGAGTAAAACAATGCATTCAAATAAATCAATTATTTATGAGATTGATGTCAGAGAAACAAAAATTAAAGTAAAAGCACCTTTGAAATCAGGCTCTATGTGGAAAAATGAAACCTGAGAAAAAAAAGAATATGAAGCAATTTTACTTGGATCAAAACAGTTTTAGGAAAGAAAATGCTGCATACAAATAAAGAAAAGAAGAGTTTTATCCATGAGATGATTTACCGCAAGAAAACAGAAAGCTACAACAAAACCCCAAGAGAGCTTCAGAAATCCCTTCATAAGAGATTGGTAAGAAAATCTTCAAACAATATATATCCCATACAAAAAAGCAAATTAGGCCAAATTTGGAAGCAATCTATAATCACCCAAATTTGGCATCTCCTATCATGGTTGCTACAATACCAACATGGCATCTTCTATGTTATCAAGTGTTTCTAGGGCCAATGTACGGTAGAACTCTGTTCAGTTTTTTTATGGGGCTGATGTACAGTAGAACTCTGATAATAATGATATGATTGGTATGTTTTTAGAATGGCACCCTGGAAATAATTCTTAAAATTAGCATAAAATGAAAGTGTATGCGCACACAAATTTTAAAAAGCTTCTTTTAAATATTTTTTATATTAAATTGGTCAGAGATATATGTATATTTGATGAAATAAAATGCCATTACTTATAATAAGCTATAAGGCTTTTCTTATATAAAATAAAATAATAACAAATTAATTAAGTCAAACAACAAAGAAAATTAAGTAATAAATGATAGAATTAACGCAAAATATGCTGCTATCACGATACAAGATGGGCAATAGATATTGCTAGATATGAACACAAAGCATTTCGTGCTTAATGGCTAAAAGTTCCACGATTATAGGAGCAGTCCAATTTGCTATCATCTAAATATTTGAATGAGCGAGAGATGCAAGTGAATGTGTCAATCATTATTAAGCAAAGCAAATGAAGCATCAGAATCAAGCAAAATAAAAGTGCTCGAGTGTGACAACCTGAGAAAAGGACAGAGAATGATTATAAAAATTAGAAATTAATATAATTCACAATACGTAGAAATATCACATTCAAGCTCACACGCATCAAAGAGCCATCTCAATAAATCTCATAAATAAAGGTTTACATATAACACCATAGAAAAAATCCATATAATGCCCCATGATACATTAATATAGTCCTAACACAATAATCTATGCCAAAAACATATAATTAAAAGATATTAAAGAAGCTCACCAGCACAATACAAAAAGAGATAAAACAGTGATCCAATAAGAGCAGCAGTAACTTTAGTCACAATCAAAGAGTCGTCTCCAATTTCTAGATCAGCACCTGGCATTTAAATACTGAAGTATTAAATAGTAGTAAATGTGAGATAAGTGCACAGAATTATGCAAAGAATGTTACTGTCACAAAAGAACACAATTAAAATGACATTAGCTAATCTTGATTATTTGGAGTTTTGCATAAAAAGTTTGCAAGAATTTCACATAATCCATCCGATGGTATACGCGTTTAATCCTTAAAGTCAAGTAACTAGGATATTCTTATACGTAGTAAGCTCAAATCATCAAAAAAAATTAAAAACACATTTGCAAGATTGAGGTCATAACAGACAATTTCTCTATAAAGAAATCCCTTTTTTTAAACTTATAAATTAATAAATATTATAAAACAAGTTTTTTAAAATTTTCTTCTATTTAACCTTTTAATTCACAATTGCATTATTTGAGGCATTTTTATTTCCTTGATTACGATAGTTTGCAAACCTAAGAAACTGAGATGTTTTCAAAAAAAGGTTGCGGAGAGAAGTGAAAAGAAGGAGAAGAAAAAAGAGCGTTGTTACCTAAGGAGAGAAAAATAAAGAAAAATTACCATTTGTTCTTATTAACATTTGTTGCATTTGAGGTCCTTGATGAATGATTAGATTATTAGAACAAAAAAAACTCATAATCAGAAAATAATAAAAATAAAGAGGAAGATGAAGGCTAGCAAGCTTAAAGCATGTAAGGTAATGTTGAATGAAGGGGACAAAAATTCATGTGATGATTTTAATGCAGAAGAAAATACATCGCAAGAATGAAAAGAGTTGTGTATTGAGATTTTCGAGAAAGGTATTCCCATGGATGTTGGCGAGATGTTCATAGTGAAAGAGTGAGACTTAATGCATTATGGGCGGGTATAGGGTGGTTTTACAATTTGTTTTCAAAATAATAGTATTTCAAGTTGGAGGCTTCTCAAGTTCCATTTCAAATTCATAACACTCTTATTTCCATATATATAGTATAAATACTATCAAATTTTTTATAATTTACCTATAAAATACATTAATCTTAAATATTATTCACATAACACTTAAATCTTTAAAATAAACCAAATACATCAATTAAACGAACTTTGATAAAGCCTGAAGATAGAGGAACAAAGAACAACATACCAGAGCTACAATCTTATAACAAAATAAAGACAAAGTAGTTGCACATGCTGAAGAATGTTTGTTTTCTAATTTCTAGCTGAAAAAAAAATGAATTTTATAATTGGAGGTAGCAAGTAAAATATTTTTGTATTATTTGGGGAGAGATATTTGGGTTAGAATATCAAATTTAAGAAATCTAAGAAAAACTTAAAAAACACAATCGTACGATACTCAAAATTACTTGGATGCTTAATTATTATTGTACTGAAGTTGTGGAAGTAAAAAAATGATAAGTTCAATTACATTAGATTAATTACTAAGAAAATAACTACATACAAACTAATTGCATGCTCAATGTCTGAAGCAAGAAGAAGAAAGAGAATCGAAGAAAACAAACTCCTAAAATGTAAAGATGCTCCATCAATTTAATAAGAAATTGAAAACAGCAAAAATGTGTGCATCAAATTAAAGCAGCAAGAAATTCAAACTAATGAAGAATTCAAAAAAATACTGTACATCTATATTAAGATATTAAAAATAAAAAACAATTGAAACAAGGAGAAAAGACCACAAACTTAAAATTTTGTTATTGTGAGGGAAAAGAATTAGCAAAGATTCAAGGGAAAAATAGCCGGATAAAATAGCTATGTAAAATAGAGAGAGGAAGATGGATATTATATTTAAGTTGACACATTTTTGTAATATCTTGATACAAAATTAATCAATATTAAACAATATAATTTTAACATAAATTTAGATAGAATCAAAAGCTAGCAGCCTCTTACAATCCCTGAAAGATCTGACAATTATAAGAAAATTCAAAGAATCACAAGCTTAGTTCATTACTATAACTTGTATACAAACTATGAAAATATGAGACGGATAAATGATAAGTTATCGTCACTCATGTACTAAAGACATCAGCAATGTTTAGTTAATAATAAAAAATATAATTTCATTGTTTACTGTGCTTTCTACACTGGATTTAGCAATTTATAAGGATTAGAAAAACTAAGTTGATAGAGGAGTCGAAGAGGTGTTGCCAAAGAGGAGATCACAAAATTCGCCAAAGGAAAAATTGGAGCCTAAGGGGAAAAAGGATCACAAAGTTCTACAAGGAAAAAGAAAATTGAGCCCCCACAAAGTTATCCACAAAAAAAACATATAAAATAAAAAAATGCAAAAGAAGAGAGAAAGAGATTTTAGCCTAAGAAAAGAAAGCAGCACTCTAATTATTAAGAAGATAACTAGTTGAAGTAAGAGAAGATTTTTTTAGTTTTCCAAGAAAAATATAAGCCGGAAGAAAAGAATAAGGATCACCAAGAAAAATAAGCCTAAGCAGGAAAGGGAAGACATAAACATCAAGCACACAACAAAATCTCATGCATTTGATTTTCTCCAAACGCTTATCAATAAATTTTAAAAATGTAGAGAATAATGAAGGTTTATACAAGAATTTTTTATGTTTATTAAAATTAAGAAAATAAGAAAACTTTATTTTAAAATTTAAGTCACTTTAATACTCAAATTGTGTCCCAAAATTGTAATATATACTGTAGATGCAAAATTTGTAGTCAAAATACAATTATTATTTTTAATGTATACTTTGACTAGTGATTTGTATTTGTTATACACAATATTAAATTTAGCTAGCATTAATCATAATTAATTCTTATGTGCAATGTTTCCAAAATCAAACCGAACATTGAATTGGCCAGACCGGTTCATGGGTTGATCAGTTCAGCCAATTTATCGAATCGATTAATATAACCAGCATCTATAATTATTATTTAATTCGTTCATTTCTAT
The DNA here is from genome assembly GCA_016760335.1 of Gastrodia elata. NCBI lineage: Eukaryota > Viridiplantae > Streptophyta > Magnoliopsida > Asparagales > Orchidaceae > Gastrodia > Gastrodia elata. Next base: position 4,474,049 of record CM028685.1, on the reverse strand, counting down.
AATCAAGATTTTAACATATCTTAAATTCGATTTAAGTAAAGAAGCCATCCATATTATATTTGGATAGCAAAAGGGCATTAGCTATTCTTAAAAACATGATATAGCAAATAAATCATTAAATGTTACACAAAAATAAGCACTTCAAGCATATGCTTATATTTATTTACAAACTTAAGTTAAAAATTCTATAAGAAGTGTGCTTCATATAAAAAAGGGTGTCTAACTTATGAGCCTAAAGACATGCATAGACTTTTAATATCACAAATATATGTTAAATAATCATTTTGACGATTACATTGAATTTGCGCAAGTGATACATACAAATGCTATTTGATTTAATTGCATAAGACCCTGTGCTTACAGTGATTAAATTGGTGTTTGCAGCTAGCTAACTTAAAGCTCTCTGAACTAAATTATAAAAAAATTCAAGTAATGAAATTTTAATATTTATGTTTGCCAAGTGATTCATTTGCATAACCATGGGCTTAATATGGACATTCGTGAGAAAGTCAATACAACAACACAACTTTAACTTTAGAATAATTTACATTTTAGCAAAAGAATATAGGAATTCATATCTTTCAATAAAACATAGGAAAACTTTCAAAAGAACCCCATATTGAAACTTAGAAAAGTTTAAGTGTTAAACCCTAAGAAAGATGTTCGGGCCTTACCAAATTCCGGCAAGGTCAAGAACCGAAAGACCCGTTCCCGTTGACATTGAGTGTTGGCACTTGCAGGTGAGATGGACTTTAACGCCTCCCCAGACGCCACTGCAGTCGCGATCGCAGGTGGAGAAGGGAACCCTGTTCTTTTTATCCGATTTTAGCTTTGCCTAATCTGGACCGACCCCTGTGGATTTAGTTTTAGCGCAAAAGATACGTAGAAATACACAATGAATGATAACGCGAGGGTCGAACTGGTCAAAATAAAACATAAATAAATTAAATAATATACAAAAAAAAAAAAATATTAAGTCTTTATACATTTATCATATCATAAATTCTGCAACACATTTTATATATATTTGACTCCCATTGCATAATTATATATATATATATAATTTATGGGCTTCACATACAAAATTAAATTTAATGTAAAACTATTTAATATCACATCATAAATTATACAATATAATTATCAATTTTGTTTATAAATAAAGCAAGACTAAAATCTAGAGCCTAACCCTAGATCCAAGCAAAATAGGTTCTTATATCCTAAATGAGGTGCTTACAACATTATGTAGTCATTCACTAAGGTTTAGATTTATTATTTCTTAAGCATTCAAGTCATGAAATCAAGTATAAAGTATATCATGAGCCTAAGTAATGTTGAATGAACCATTTATTGATATTCGTGAGTTATTAGATTTCTATTAACCTAACTTGAACAATCTTAAATATAGGAATTTTAAAATATAATTAGCTTAAATGCATAATTTACCCATGATTTTATGATAAATACATCATGGAGTTTCAAATATAAAAAAGTATACACTAAGGCATGCAACATATCCTACAAGTAATAATACATAGAATTTTAAGAAAAGATGTTATAAAATCATTTGGAACATAACAATGAGACTATTAGTAGTTGTAATCAAACTCATATTTGACTTCTTTAAGCATTTTATAATATGTATGTCATATGGAAAACTTATTATATGGAATAAGTGCACATATCTAACATTCATGCTTCCAACCTTAGATTCATATATTAAGCTTATTGGTCAAGTGTGGTGCCTAGGCATTAGATTAGTAAACTAATTTAGCACTGTGTGTGAAGCCTCAAGATAATATTAGTATTTAGGCAAAGTACTACAGTGCATATAATACTAAATATTCCATCATCTATAGCCATATAATGATAAGACAAAAAAATTTTAGTCATATTAATAAAAGTCTTTAAATAATTCATCTACAAAAATACATAAAAAATTTAACATTCATTCATAACAATTGTAACATTTTTAAATATAACATAAAATAAAAGCTAAAGTTTCAATCTCCAACTAATGATATTAGCATCACTCTAGTTCTTTTCCATGCTCCCATCCTAGCATAAAAAATGTTTGGGTTTAAACCCCAATTAGATTACTCTAAGTACCTAAAATATCAAATACTTTATCTTTTAAATCGTATATGTAGTAGGCAAGAAAATAAAAATAAAAGAAAATTATATGAAAAGTAGTGAAAGAAATTTATTATGCAAATATGAATTATCATTTAGAAAAAGTTATAGTTTTCATTCCTACAAAATAGATTGTTAAACAACAAATAAATATACTCATTTTTTTGTGCGCCAATTCCTCTTATAAGAAATATGTCACATGACAAATAATATATAAAATAAGTAATATATATCTTGTTTTAGTAAGCAAAACTTATTTTTTTATTCATTATATTGGGCAAGTTTATAACATTTAAGAAAAATGTTTATAAGTCAGCGAATAAGGTGTTTCATTCATTATCCCACCAAGACTCAACTTAATTTTGAAACAAGTGGGTGGTTAGGTGGATTACTTCAGAGTTAAAACACTTGATGCTGGTCAAGTTCTTCTTTACTAATTTTAGCCAACTTGTTGCATCCTCGGGGGACAGAGATCCACTAAAAGTTGAGGTTCGTAGTCTAAGAAAGATGTACAGGATTCCATTAGTAGAATGGTACGATATGATTGATGCCATAATATTTATGGCCGATGGTGATTGATGGGTGATTGCTTTTTGAATCAATTGTGCTTGTTGAGCCTAATTTTATAGTAAAGTTTTGACCAAAGTTATCGGTGAACTATTCTCCTTAGAAGTGCTACTTGAGGATGTGTTGGTTTTAATTGGTGTAGTCAAAGAGGGAGATCCAGGATTCATCTTATTGATGCAAAGTCTTAAAAGTAAATGGGAGATAAGGTTCATTAATATGTGGATTTAAGTGCAATCATAAAGATGGATCATAACATATAGATGGAATAATAAAAAACTAAGAGTAAGGGTACTTGTACTATTGAAAATAAAAACAAAGAAAAATACAATCATTCACAATATTCAGTTACACAAGGGTCATCATAAATGATGTGATGGTGTTCCCTCTTTCATTTTCAAGCAAGTCTCCGATACACGAATCTCCACCATCTCTTAGCTCCTTCCTGTAGAAATGGATCCAAGATCTAAGGCAGAGGTGCTCTAGATAGTTTGTCTCTCTAAAGGTAGTAGTTACTCGATCTAGCCATTCCTTAGCCAAAGCATAGAAGTGGAGTCATTTAAAAATGGGGTAATTAAAGATCTTATCGATTACCTCTACTCTCATTGGGGATATCCCGCTGCAGATTCTTCCAAACACAGTTTGTAAGCAAATGAGATTCTTACACCAAGCAGACACCGCAACGAAAGAGATTTTTGAGCTCACTCAATCGAGGACCGGGGTTGAGTTGATGGTTACCAAGAAAATAATGAAATCACAAAATCCATAAGCAATCAATCATAACACATGCATGCAATATAACCACAAGCATACAATATAACCACAAGCATACAAACAACTAGACACAAAACATTTATGTGGAAAACCCAAATATGGAAAAAAACCATGGATCCACACAACATATAAATTTACGCTATGTAAAATAAAAGAGTATAGAGTTAAGAAGAGCTTAACCTATTCATGGAACACTAGTTCTTACTCTAAGATGAAGGGGAACAGTAGTAGTTATCATATATAGTGTCTTCTTCAACATGCAAGAGCTCTCTTGCACAATAGCTCTTTCTTAGGGTTCCTTACTAGAATCTCCTCTCTTAGCAGCCAAAATCTCTCAATCAAAAATACCAACACACATGAAACTCCTCCAACATGTTCCCTTAAGTATCCAGCTCAATTTTTGTAACGCCCCTTCCCGTCACCGCGCACAATTTGCTTAAGTGAGATAACAGATTGGTGGTGTGTAACAACCCTAGTTGTTACCTTAGCTAAAACTGATTAATTAAGCTAAACCAAGCTTTGATTTTGATTCCATTAGACTCAATGAGTCATTTAAACCTAACCATAGAAGTTTGAAATCAATCGGAGTTAAATTGAGAATTTTGATATTTTTGGCTATTTTTAAGCATTGGAAAATACCTATATTAAATTGATTTCTAAATTAAAATCTAATTTCATTTTTGAACTCCTCATGCCTTAATTAACTAAGGATGAAATTTTGGGAATTTTTGGATTTCATTTAAGCCTAAATTGAATTTAAACTTTATTAGGATTAATTAATTATTAATTAATTTATTTTATATTATTTAAATTAAATTATTAATTAAAATAAAATGGCGGGATTTGCTGTCGGGACTACGGTAGATTTGCTGCGGGGTCACGACAGTGGTGCACCGAGTTGAACCACCCGATGCATTAGCGCGCATCTTAGCGCAAACCATCGAATGACGGGATCTCCTCCATGGTAGGATCTAATCCTAAGCGTCGAATCCGCCGTGCGCATCTGACAGCTTTAAACCATCCCGCTTAAGTAATGCATCTGAGCCGTCCAAGACCAACGGTCGATCCACTAGACGGCAGACACGATCCCGAGCACTGTGGATCATCTCCCTCGTCTCGCCCCGTCTGCGTCTGGTCCCCCACGACAGTCCAGCATCTCCTAGCCCCCGTGGTAGTACGGGGAGATGCCAAAATTCCTCTCCTACCCTCGGTGCGTTCATCTTGCCGGCTGCCTTCTCCCTGAATTTCCCCTAACCGTTCCAGCCACCCCATTGCTTCGGGCTGAGCCATTCTCCATTCCCAAGCTCTGGTATCCAACCACAGACCTCCCTTAGACCTATAAATACCCCCAGGACCTCTCAGTGAGTTCTTTTGCTCACTGAGAATCCTCAATTGGCCATCTGACGTCCCTTAAAACTCCCGTCTCTCTTGGTAATTTTCGGCATTTTTTGGAACTGCGAACCGCTGATAGAGGGTCCGTCCGATGTTCAGACTCCCTATAAACTCTCATCTGCTACTTGGGAAGATCCAGCTCGCCTCATCTTCCCTTGGTCGTGCCTGCAACCTCAGTCCTCAGGTACTGCCTCTTCCCACTGAGCTGCATAAGCTCAGTCTGTCCATTTAAGCTTGCAATTATTACCTCTAGATGTCGTCTAGCTCCCTTAGCCCTCTAGGAACCTAACCTGATCATTCCCAGGGTCTGAGCTAGCTCCGATCAATCGTATCGATCGATCGAGCTAGCAGTTGAGCCAAGGCTGAGTCCGAGTAAGGACCTAGCATTTGGCTGCACCCCAAGCAGCGAAACCTTGGGGGTTCGATTCGCCTCACCTCACTGATTGTGTAAGGATCAAGCCCCATCAGTTTGGTGGCTTCTGTGAGGAGAATCACTCGCTCATAGGGAACCCTAATTTCCTTCCCTTAATGTGTTTTGGTCGAGTAGTACCCTGAGATCTAGCGTGATCCAGATGGGGGTTCTTATCTCAATCGATGCATCTTAGTCTCAGGAAGGTGTAACCATCGAGATCCTGGCGTAGAGTGGTCTGAGCAGGGAGAATTTCATGATCAAAGCTATCCCTAGAGTTTGGGTATCGGGACTCAACTGCAGGGAAGAAGATGACTGGCACTTCGGGCTGGGTCAGACCCCGACCCGCGTGGCTTCAAATTCGGGTCGCAGATTAATAAACGAATTATTGGAATTAAAATCCTTATGTTAAGTATTTAATAAATCATTCTCTATAGTTGTGATTTAAATAAAAAAATACAGATTAAATTATTTAAATAACTTTAGATATACTTATCCAAATAGTATGATCCACTATATCATTTGAATCAAAAAAATGTAAAGAATATGAATATAAAATAAAATCAAAGTTCCAATAATTAGATTTTAAATTATTGCTTAATTCTTTTCTGTTTTTATTTAAAACATATTAAATTCATTAATTACTCAAAAATGTTGATTAAGGTCTCTGATTGCTCATGAGACCATAGAGAACCTATATAGACCATTAAAAGTAAATTAAGATCTTTAACCTTGCTAATCACTCCTTAATCACTCTAATTAAGGATTAACAAACTAAACCCTAATTAAACCTCTGATCCTGATAAAATAAGTTCTTAATACTTCCTTAAGTGTAGTAGAACCCATGGATAAGGTTGGATTACCCTAATTTCCTTAATCATCATAATTGGCTTAAATATGTGATTAGTACTAATTAAACTAATTAGATTGCCAAAACCTAAGATAAGTGTATTTCATACTTCATTAATTATTATGGAACTCATTAAAATAGAATAGAATTAATTTGGATAATTAAATCTTAAAATTTAATTTTTAGCCTTAAGAGAGGCATTTTGGTCATTTTGACCAAAATATGTTCAAATGTCCCTTAAGCCTTGAAAATTCAGCAAAACATCCTTATCTAGATTATTAGAACCTTTTTGAACACTTAGGTTAATAATATTGATGTTGGGATAAGAAATCTTGCTTTAGTCATAATTAAGACCTTAGATCTTAAGTGATCATAAAGGAATCACTTTGCCTTAATAGTTGAATCTAACAATCTCAAATGCTAAATCTTAATTTAATAGTTCAATTAAGTTAGTCCATGAGCTTGAATTCTAAAAGAAACACTCTTGCAAAATCCTAAGTTGAAAACCTAGCTTAAGCCAAAAAATGATCAAACATCAGATCTTAGATCTTAGATCTTAGACTTTAGATCTTCTCTTTGAATTGAATTACCTCCCTTTGAAATTCCTTAAGTTATTTATTGTTAATTCTTTAAAACCTTTCATGTGGGTGTATGATTGATTCAATCTATAGGATAACGAAATCATCCTAAAGATTGAATATAGATCTTAAATTCTCAAGTTCTTAATTGATTATTTTGTCTTATAATTAGTAGAATAACCTTTCACTAATTCTTAGTTCTTGGATCCTTCAGCTTATAGGATTCCTTATCCTTAATTTGGGTTTAAGTGTGAACCCTAGATCCTTATTAGGATATTACCTTGGATTCAGGATTTGAACACCAAAGTATAGTTTAAATCCAAAATCCTTAAATCTTGATTTACTTAATCAAGATTTGGGTGAGAGAGAAAAATATTAATAATTAGGCCATTGATTCATTTATTTAAATCTTATAGTCATCACATGATTGTGAATTAGAACTTGTTAAGTTTTAATATTAACTTTAAGGTCGTAAATCTGTGATTATACTTGATAGCTAGATATTGGAGATCCTAAACTTGTATCTTCTCAGAGTAGTTAGTTGGATAAATTAGACAACAACAGATACCACATAAGTCTAGATTAAGTCTCTTACTTACCTTGACTTGATTGCTCTGCACATCTTGAATATTGAGCCTTGTTCTTGAGCATAATAGGAGAACTTAGGATATGGATGATACATCCTAAGTTAGTATTTGAAAAGTATAGCATTCATCTAGTTCTTTTATTGCTTTCAGTTAGTAGAGTATGTCCTAGCTTTGTCTGCCTCTTCAGTTCTAGTATTGTGATAGAATAGACTCAGACCTAGCTCTATGGATGTCTAGAATGGATACATGTCTTATTCTATAAATTTCAACTCGGACCTAGCTCTACGGATGCCTAGGATGGACACATGTTGAACTTTTAGTTCAGAGGCCTTGTATGGCCTATTTCTGTTATGGCAGCACTATGTATTCGGCTTACTGCTACTTTAGTTTAGTTCTTCAGTTTTATTTGTTTTGTTTTGCCTTGCCACATGTCTCAGTGGCTTTACTTTACTTTACTCAGCTGCTTCTGCCACATGCTTCAGTGACTTTTCTTTTCATATTAATCTGTATGTTGTATGTATGTCCTTATGGATTAGTTATTATATATATATTGGCATATTTAGGATACTAGAGTTGTATATTATTTCCATCACTTGTGTTCTTTTATACTCAGCATGTTTCCATATGATCATAAGCATGTTAGGATCAGATTTATTTTTAATATTCGCCATCACTTTTGCTTTTAGCTTTACCTTGCTTACTTCATGTCTTGTATGTTATTTCAAATACTTTTTGTTTAGCTATAAATGATGAATTTATAGTTACCCCATTTTCTTTGTAGCTTGTTGCACCCCATAGTTGCTTGCATATTAAAATAATTAAATGTGTTATCTTTAAATATTCAGTTCATTTAAATAGCCTAAAATGTACTTGAATAATTGTCTAACTATAACCTTTTTATTTTGTTGGCTAGGGCCCTGGCATTTGTGATACCGACAAATGTCAGATTCAGACTTATTCGTAGGCAGTGCTGCAGGAGAGGAGCCAATATAGGAGGAGGATCATTCTACTACAGCTTAGATAGACTTTTTATTTTCTTTTAGTGAGATTGAGAGAATTTTATATTTTTATTTAATACAATTTGTAATAATTAAATTCTGGATGTATTTTGTTTTCTGCACTTGAGCTGAGTTACTATTTTGTTCTCTTCTTTCTACTATGTTGTGTCTATGGATGTTACTTTATATTTTATGCTTCCGCCATTTATATATATATATATATATATATATATATATATATATCCAGGTGACAAGTCCTTGGCTTAAGGCAAGTTGGATTTTACCTAACTTTACTTAAGTTGGGGATTTGCCACAGTTGGAGCACCGTACTCCCTACGGTTAGTACGGGGGCCACACAGTTGGTATCAGAGAACACCATAAGCTGTCAGAATAGAATATATGATTCCTTTTTATCTAATGGAGTATTCTTCTGAGATGCAAACATCAATATGTAACATCCATAAGATAGTATTATCGGTAACTCTTTGAAAAATTGCAGAATGAAAATACTCATACCTTAAAAATCTCATTATCTCTAGTTTATCAGAACTTAGTAACTTCTCCTCTTAGAGTCAAATGGATTCTGGAGAGTCTGACATGGACTATTATCTGCACACCTTCAAGTTGGCTTGGAGCTATAGTTTCAAATGGAGATAAGAGAGTAACTGGAAGATTGAAGGAGTCTCAACAAAAGGAACCATAGTCTTAGACAAGCTTCTACATCAAGCAATGTACCGAGGGCTTGACTTTCGTATATATACAAAGGAACGGTTGAGCCGAGTGGAGTCAATCTTGATATATATAGAGTGTCCCGAGTCACTCTACATGGACATTATGACGAATCTGATGCTAGATTATGCAGGAGTCTGGTGGTACGACACCATTGGAAAGCTCGAAAGGAAGCGTAAGAGGAAGCGTTAGGAAATGACTTTTGAGGACTTTTGTGTAGCCTTTAGGGCTGAGTATATTAAGGATCTCTGAGCATTAGTTAGAGCAATTGTCATCTTTTGACTTACATGGTTCTAGTAGAATTATGCTTTTTTCTAAATTCTATGTAATCCCTTATTTCAGCAAGTAATGAAATTCTTGGATATTTATCAACTGCCTTCATCTAACAAAAATTCTAAAATACGATTTGCAATATTTAATTAGAATGAATCATGGATCACCACCTGCTGTCACTCCTATCAAGAACATCATCACATCCAGTAGTTTTACTGATGAAGTAGCTCACCTACGAGCAATGGTGGCAACCTTGTTGGAAAACCAAGCCCAACAGGCTATCGTCATGCAAAAGATACTGAACGATCATACAGTTCCAGTCACTGTTGCTGCTCCTGCTGTCCCTGCCCCACAACCTACTTTTCCTCCTCAACATTCCATGGATAACCTTCTTCATAATTTCTTAAGGCTGAGGCCTTCCACCTTTGGTGGAAATTTATCACCCATGGACACAGCCGACTGGCTGAAGGCCGTAGAGAAAGATCTCATCAACCTTAAGATCCCAAACTCAGAAGCTGTCCATCTTACTACACGTCTGTTTCATGCAGAAGCAGAATACTAGTGGGAAGAGATTAGAAACATCAAGTTTGTTGACTATGAACTAGAAGACATCCCTTGGGATGAGTTCGTTAAAGCCTTCAAAGCTGAATTCATTCCTCCGTCGGCACAAAATATCATCGCGGACACAATCATAAGATCAACTCAAGGAAGTTGTAAGTTGTTGACTACAAAAGGGAGTTTCGTAGGTTGATTCGCTTTGACCCATCCATTACCCACTCTAAATCTACTAAGTGCCACCACTTTCTCAGTGGGCTCAAAGATTTGATCAAAGATCATATTGTTCCCCTTCGTTTAACTAGCTTCTTTGAGCTAGTGGAGACAACCAAGGTGATTGAGCACCATCAATCTGAAAAGGATCTCAAATGAAAGGCACAATCAACTCCCGTCCAGTCTGAAACCTTCAAGAGGCACCAGCCTAATTCTGCGAAAGTCTACCAACTAGAAGCTGCACCAACTTCTGAACCCATTCAAGGCTGTAACAGGCCTCATCCATATGGCAAGTGTTACCACTTTGACCATAAGTGCTAAAATTATGGGCATACAGGCCACAGGTTTTATCACTGTACCCACACAGAGACAGCAGATAGAGTTCCAATGAAGCCTTACCAGAAGAACCAAGTGTTTAGAGCAACCCCGCTGAACAGGAGGGAACCAAATTTGGCAATACTGCCAACACCTGTATTTGAAATTGCTCCAGCACCGATACTAGCCCTTAACTCCCAGAACCATCCAAGGAGGCAGGCAAACAACCATCCTGCTGGTCCAGCATGAGTTTATGCCTTAACGTCTATCAAAGTCGCAGCAGACAACAATGTGGTTTCAGGTATGCATCTCTGGACTTCTCCTTTAATGATTGCATTTCTGTACCATAAATTTCTGCAAGTTGTTAATGTAATTCATATAAATTAGGCACACTTTATTTCAATGACCAGCCTTATAATATATTATTCAATACTGGTGCTAGTCATTCATTTATCTCTGAATGATTCACCAACATCCTTAAACTACACTCATACAACTTAGCAAAATTCTTGAGTGTTGGACTTCCCTCCGGAGCCCAACTAAGTGCCCATAAGTTCTATAACATCAAAATCCCAATAAATGGTCAGGAATTTCATTCTAAATTAATCATCCTGCCATTAGAAAACTTCGATATCATAAAATCCCGGGTCTGCCCGCACCTAGGCGTCACCCTCGCATTATGCCCGGGCCAGCACCTGCTCGCGCCGCCGATCCTTGGGATGGATTGGCTCAGTGACAATAATGTTGTGATAAACTGCCTTAAGAAGAAGGTCACTCTCAATTCCCAGGGCAAGTTTGAAACTTTTATAGGAAAAACCAGTACACAGTTATCATTAATAAATGCAATCAAAGTTAAATGGTTGAATGCAATCAATTCTGAATGCTTATCTAGTCACTATGATGGGTGAAACAAAAGAAAGTATCACTCTCTCTGATTGTAGGGTAGTCAAAGAATTCGTCGATGTATTCCCGGAAGATCTGCTTGGTGTACTTCCTTCCAGAGAAGTGGAGTTCTCTATTTAATTAATCCATAGTACCCAGCCTATATCTAAAACACCATACAGAATGGCACTTAAGGAACTTCAAGAACTTAATGAGCAATAGCAAGAGCTCTTTAATAAAGGCTTTATTAGGCCAAGTATGTCTCCTTGGGGAGCACCCATTCTGTTTGTAAAGAAGAATGATGGATCTATGCGAATGTGTATAGATTATTGCGAACTAAATAAAGTTACCATAAAGAATAAATACCCATTGCCTAGAATTGATGATTTATTTGACCAGTTATCTGGAGCTGTCATATTCTCCAAGATTGACTTATGGTCCGAATATCATCAATTGCGAGTAAAAGAAGATGATGTAGGGAAGACCGCTTTCCGTACTCGTTATGGTCATTTTGAATTTTTAGTGATGTCGTTCGGACTCACTAATGTGCCATCAATCTTCATGGATTTGATGCAGCGCGTTCTAAAACCATACTTAGACAAGTTTGTGATCGTCTTTATCGACGATATCCTCATTTATTCTAAAACCTTAAAAGATCATGAAGAACATTTGAGGTTGGTATTAAAAACTCTGTGTAACCATCAGTTGTATGCCAAGTTCTCCATGTGTGAGTTTTGGCTTAAGTCCATTGCATTCTTGGGGCATGTAGTTGATGCCCGGGGTATTTATGTAGATTAAAGAAAAGTGAGCGCTATTCAGGACTGGGTTCAACTTAAGTCAGTCACCGATATTAGAAGTTTCTTGGGATTAGCTGGATATTACAAAAAGTTTGTCAAGGGCTTTTCCCAGATCGCTTCGCCTTTGACTAAGTTAACCCAGAAAGCTGTTCCGTTCATTTGGAGTACTGAATGCGAGGAAGCATTTCAAGCGCTGAAGGATGCACTTTCTACCGCTCCAGTTCTTGTTCTACCTATGGAAGGTTTGACTATCAGGTATACACCAATGCCTTTGGAATTGGTCTAGGTTATGTGTTAATGCAAGAGGGTAAAATAATTGCTTATGCCTCTCGTCAGTTAAAACCTCACGAAAGAAATTATTCAGTTCATGATCTCGAACTTGCTGCTGTGATCTTTGCCTTAAAAATTTGGCACCACTATTTGTATGGAGTGCAGTATTCGATTTTCATCGATCATCAAAGCTTGAAGTATATCTTCACTTAAAGAGAACTGAATTGTCGTCAAAGAAGATGGTTAGAGCTCATCAGTGATTATGATTTAAGTATTCAATATCATCCAGGAAAAGTAAATGTAGTGGACGATGCTCTGAGCCATCGTGCTACTTTATCTTCTATGATTGCATCCAGTTCTTTAGAACACAAATTTCGTAAGCTAGAAATTTCTCCAGTTAACGGATATGCTAAGTTTGCCTTTAGTAAATATCAATGTGGAACCTACCTTCCACAGAGATGTTTCTATCTCGCAGACCAAGGACGATGATTATTTAAAGACCAAAGCAGATATAGAAGGTGGTTATCGTCATGATCTACAGTTGCAGAATGGCGTAATTTATCAAGGTAATCATTTGTGGATTCCCAAATCCGTGCATCATGAAGTATTGATTGAAGGCCATAATTCTGGATAGCATATTCATCTAGGCAGTACGAAGATGTACTAGGATCTAAAGTAAGCATTTTGGTGGCGCGGTATGAAGAAAGATGTAGCTGACTTTATAGCTAAGTATCATGCATGCAACTTGGTAAAGGCTGAGCACCAAAGACCTGGTGGTCTTCTGCATCTGATGAATACATAAATTATATCTAAAATAAAGGAAAAATTCATTTATTTCTGATCTTAAAACTGCTCCTTTAATCAAATTGTGCTTATCTTTTTAGGAAAAAGGCCTATCCAGGAGATTCTGAGTCATTTGTGAATTTTCCAAAATTTTCCAAAGGAAACCGCTGTCGCGCGCTACAGCACGCTGCAGCGGGTCAAGTTGCGAACCACTGGTGCAATCACGCACTGCAGCAATTCAAGTTGCGAACCTCGAGCACGATTGCGCGCTGCAGCAGTGCGATTTGCAAATTCAGCGCTACCGCGCGCTGCAGCGAGCTGCAGCAGTGCAATTTACAAAACGCTAGTGCTACAGCACGCTGTAGTAGGACACTTTGTGAAAATGGACGCAGTAGCGCGCTGCAGCGGGACACTTAGTGAAAATTGCTTGCACCATTGCACGCTGAAGCGCGCTACCGCGCACTGCAGCGGCCCGCCGCAATTTCCTCTAGCAGGAGCATTTTATGCAGCTAGGACAAGACCCCCAACATGCATCTTGTCCCCAGCCATCATTCCCTCTACAGCTGCTACATTTTTAAATGAAAAGAAAGCTTATGAGGTGATGTATTGGCTAAATAAATGAAGATATTGGTCACCTGACCATCAATTGGGATTTTTGCCATCATTGCTCAGAATTTTCAATTGGAATTACTAGTTTGGATCTTAAGTGTGATGAATGCAACCCCTCTTTTATATATAATACTCCTATTTACTATAGGAGGGTTCCAATTTTTGCTCAAATCACTTAAGTAATGAGAAGTGTTGCATAGTGGAAGAGAGGAACTCCCCAAGGGTAGAAGAGCCAATTTACCAAGGAGAAGAAGAAGGAAGGCAGCACTAACGACCTAAGAGAGGAACTTCAAGAAGGAGAAGAAGGATCTGGAGAGCTTCTAAGGAACGTTCCTAGTATCTTCTAAACTCTTTTTTTATAATTTCTTTTCTTAGTTGATCATGAAAGGGTTTTTATCTATGTATGTGTTCTTTTTCATCTCTTTTGTAATGGATAGCTAAATCTCCCTTGGGGAGAGTTGGGGTAATCCCATATATTTGATAGTTATATTTTAATTGTATGAAGTGTATGAGAGCTTAGAACTATGTGAGAAAAGTTCTTGAGCTTAGTGCACCTTAATCTAAGCTCAACTAAAGTGTTGATGCATGTGATGCTAAAACCCACTAAGTGAGCTTCTTAGCTCAACATAATTGAGGAAGGGAAAGAAATAGTTGTGTGCTCATGAACAAGGTGACATAGTCATTGAGCCTAACATATTATTCCCTCATGTCAACTATGTGCGATGTGAGTGATGCTCCTAGTAGAATTAATGCTTATAAGATCTTAAAAATTTAATAATCCTCATCTCATTGATCAAGAGATAAGATAACAATTACAAACCTAAAATCTTATAAGAATCTTTGTGCTGAAATAGAACTGACTGTGTGTTCATTTCATGCATAAGATTTGAACTTGTGAAACCTTGAGATAAAACTCAAGGAGGAACAATGTGCACTTGATTTAATTTAAAGTAAATAAAAGATAACGCTAGAGGAATCATCATACATAAGTAACTTATCATGACATATGGGATGAACCTAACTCTCCTATTCCTTTTATCTAACTTAATCTCTACTTAGTGATTATTGTGCTTAGTTTAGAACCAACTCAAACCAATTACATCATAGCTTAAACATTAGTGAGAATAGATAAACCTTAGTAACAAAATAACCAATTCTTCGTAGTTCGATAAATCCCAAAAACTAACACTTTCCACTTATTACTTCAGACCACGTACACTTGCGTGTAAATGCAGACATGTATTTACAATTTGTCAGCATCCATTAGACATTCCTGAGTGGAAATGGTTCGATATATCTATGTATTTCGTCATGGGATTGCCTCGTACAAAATCTGGTGCCGATGCAATCTGGGTTATAGTAGACCGTTTTACTAAATCAATGCACTTTCTTCCTATCTGTCAGACTGATTCTGTAGAGAAGTTAGTAAAACTCTATATCAAAGAAATTATTAGGCTGCATGGGATTCCAAAATCAATCGTATCCGATAGGGATAGCAGATCTACTTCTAAGTTTTGGCAAGCTGTGCATCAAGATCTGGGTACTACCCTAGCCATGAGTACAGCTTTTCATCATCAAACGGATGGTCAGACTGAAAGAGTGAATCAAGTTCTGGAAGATTTGCTTAGACTTTGCATTCTTGATTTGCTTAGTTTTGATCATATTCTGTTAGTGAAATTTGCCTACAATAATAGTTTTCAAGCTAGTATCAAAATGGCTCCTTATAAAGCATTGTATGATAGAAAATGCAGTACTCCACTAGCTTGGTCAGAAATAGGAAGCGTTCAACCTTTTGGTTCAGAGTTAGTTGAAGAAACCAACAATAAGATTCAATTAATTCAGCAGAGAATTTGTTCAGCTCAAGATCGTCAAAGTAAGTATCACGATACTCATCATTGTCTCCTATAATTCAATGTGGGAGATCCTGCTTATTTAAAAGTCAGTTCGATGAAGGGTGTCTACAAATTTGGTGTAGCAAGGAAACTCAGTCCTCGCTATGTTGGACCTTTTAAGATATTGGCCAAAGTAGGATCATCTGCCTATCGGTTAAATCTTCTTGATGGCTTTGCAGCTATCCATAATGTGTTTCATGTATCGTCATTAAAATGACGTTTAAGAGATCCTTCTCACCTCGTTCAACTTCCAGCAGTAAAGACCCAACCCGATCTTTCCTATGCCGAAGAACCTATCAAAATCTTAGCTCGTGATCAGAAGCAACTAAGGAACCGTTCAATTCATATGGTCAAAATTCAGAGGAAGAATCGATCCTTAGAAGAATCTACTTGGGAGAAAGAGGCGGGTATGCACAATAAATATCCCCAGCTCTTTGCAAGTCCAGGTACTAATTTTCTCTTTCCTATCCGTTCATTTATATTTTCAGTTCTAGTAGTACTTTTTTCACTTAGGTGATGTGACAGATTGTAAAAACACGTCTGCGCTTGCACACAAGTGTACGTGGTCTGAAGTAATAAGTGGAAAGTGTGACTTTCTGGGAATTTATTGAACCACAGAGAATTGGTTGATTTGGTACTAAAGTATATCTATTCTCACTAATGTTTAAGCTATAGTTTGTATTGGTTAGTTGGTCTAAAATTAGTACGAATATTCACTAAGTAAATAACAAGATTTAAAGAAAGAGGAGAGTTGGGCCCATCCCACATGCAATGATATAATACTTGTGTAGATTTATTTCTCAAGCTTTATCATTTAGTTTAATTGAAATCAAGTGCACATTGTTGTCCTTTAGTCTAGCTCAAAGGCTTACAAGTTCAAATCTCGTGCACAAAATGAACTCACATTCAGTTCTACTTTAGCACAAAGATTCTTGTAAGATTCTTGAGAATTAAAGTTAATTCATTTTCTCCTTATTTAAGGAGAGTTTAAATTTTCTTAAATCTCAAGATCTCATAAGCATTGATTTTCCACTACGAGCATCACTTCGCATCTCACATAGTTGAGATGAGAGATTCACATGTTGGGCTCAATGACTACGTCACTTAGTTCATGAGCACTCAACACTTTATTTCTCAATCTCAATTATGTGGAGTTAAGGAGCTCAATTAGTGGGTCTTAGCATCACTTGTATCAACTCTTTGGTTGAGCTTAGATTGAGGTGCGTTGAGCTTAAGATCCTTCTCACATGATTCTAAGCTTTCATGCACTCAAAATATAGCATCCAACTTAAGGTGAGCTAAGGAGCACAAGATAATTAGATCTTGAATTTTTTAATTCTTTTCTTATAAAAACATCAAGACTAATTAGATAGAAATTTCTTAGTAACACATTTAAATTATAATTTCATTATGCTTCAGGGAAAACATTCACACATTAATATTACATCATGCAAAATAGGACTTCATCCCAACCCTCCCCAAGGGGTGTTTAGCTACTGATTACACAAGAAAATAAGAAAAACACATACATAGCAAAAGACCCTTTCATGCTCACTAAAAAGAAACTACAAGATTGAGTTTAGAAGATACTAGGAACACTCCGTAGAAGTTTTATGGAATTCTTCTTCTCCTTCTAATTACCTTCTCCTTAGAATGCTCGTGTTGCCTTCTTCCTCTTCTCCCCTTGCAAAAGCTTGCCTTGCCACCCTTGGGGAGTTCACTCTTTCTTTGGCTCTCCTCCTTACTTAGAGAATTCTTGCTAAAATTGTGAACCCTCCTCTAGTCAAGAGGAGGGGTATTTATAAGAAGGGGGGCTGCATGCTCCTCCTCATAAGCAACCAGATTTTCTATTAAAAATACTGAATTCATTATTGCAATAATTTTTAATTTGGGGTGAGGTAATAATAATTTCATTTTTTTAGCCACATATCACCTCAAAGCTTTACAAAAATGGCTGCTGCAGGATATGATGGCTGGAGACAACATTCAGGATAGAGGTCATGTCTCAAGCTGCATTAAATGCACTGACTGGGAAAAAATTCGGCGGGCCGCTGCAGCGCGCTGTAGCCCCCAGTGCTGCATGCCTTAGCATACCTTGGTTCCAAGCGATTTTTAGCCAAGTCCTCCACTGTAGACCACTACAGCGCACGACCGCAAGCTGAAGCGGGGAATTCCGCTAAAAACGCTGTTCAATTAGTCATTTTTCCCGATTGTATAGAGAAATATTGCCGCGGCAGACCGCTGCAGCGCGCGACCGCGCACTGTAGCGGGGAATTCCGCAAAAAACACTATTCAATTAGTTGGGAGGCTCGAATTATTTAGCCAAGTCTTCCGCGATACACCGCTGCAGCGCGCGATCGCGCGCTGTAACAGTGAATTTCGCAGAAAACACTATTCAATTAGTTGGGCGGCCCAAATTATTTAGCCAAGTCTTCCGCGATACACCGCTGCAGCGCGCGATCGCGCGCTGTAGCGGTGAATTCCGTAGAAAGCACTGTTCAATTAGTTGAGCCCCCATTTAATAATCATAAATATTTCTGTGATAATCCGCTGCAGCGCACGACCGCACTCTGTAGCGATGAATTCTGCGAAAAAACTATTTAATTAATTAGGGGTCTGTTTAATATGGTTTAAATGTTTCCGCTATAGCCCGCTGCGGCACGCGACCGCACGCTGCAGCGGAATGCTTTGTTATATTTTCAATAAAATTACAGAAATGCCCTAGAGCTCCTTTGGATTCCATTTCCTGAAAAAGATATAGAAATTTGATTTAGAAATGGCAAAAAATATCTTAAATAAATGAATTTTCCCCTTTATTTTAGATGTAATTTATGGATTCATCACACCCCCACACTTAAATTCTTGCTCGTCCTCGAGTAAGCTCAAAATGA
The DNA here is from genome assembly GCA_016760335.1 of Gastrodia elata. Classification (NCBI taxonomy): domain Eukaryota; kingdom Viridiplantae; phylum Streptophyta; class Magnoliopsida; order Asparagales; family Orchidaceae; genus Gastrodia; species Gastrodia elata. The sequence goes on along the minus strand of CM028685.1, from coordinate 4,455,558 downwards.
TAATTTTTTCTGTATTTGAATGAATGAAAGTCACAATGATGTATTTGAAATAAGTATAAGTGAAAATATGTGCATGACAACAAAAAATGAAATGAATATTGTAGCAATCTTAATATTTTTAATTGAGTCACTAAAGTGGTAAGTCACTAAATCTCCAAATATTTGAATTATTTAATGCTTGAAAATAGGTGATGGGTTCCATATATTTTGGATTTTTAGACTAAAGATATGGTTTAGAGATTCTTAAAGTTGTGCCATATGTGATCCTTCTTATAAATCACAAAAATGAAAAAGTTTAAGGAGATATATTTTTCTTCATCCTTTCTCATTTTGATCACTTGAGAGAGATATTTTTCATCATCCCTTTTTTCATAAATATTTTATTCTTTTCATCCTTAGGGAGATACATTTTTCTTCATCCCTAATATCTTTGTGATCATGAAATCCTACGGGAGCCTAGCACGCTCCATTTAGAATCTATTCCATATTCTTTTAGTTTAAGTCCTATGCTTTCCCCCACACTTAGCTCAAGCATTTATTTAAATTTTTGGAGATTTAGATTCCATTCATTCCTCAATCTCACATTTGATTGCATAATAATTCATTTAATCAATTTTTTTTTGCTAAGCATTATTATACTTATATCTCACTTGATTTTTGCATTTTTTTGTGAGTTTCATTTCTTTTGAAAAATTCAGAAAAAAAAAATGTCCTTTAAGAATAACTCAATAAATGCGGGAATATGAGAATTCATAAATTGCAATATCAAAATAAAACAAACTATAATAAGGATAAAAAAGAAAAATGAAAAAGAACAGATACAACCTAGTTAATTTTCCTCATTCTCATCATCGTCTTCCTCCGACACATATGCCGTCTCGGTGGGGTAGTGCGTCTCCGGTATGGGTGCATCGATGGGAGGCCATGGCAACATGGAAGCGTCCGGTCCACCGTGCAAATTCCAATCATCAAATAATATCCCGAGGACTTCATGGAATTCTGATTGGAACTGGTGCTGTTGGGCGTATTCCTGTTTGAAAAATCCTATATCGGTAGCTAGAGCTTTACTAAGCTCTGCGTTTTGATTGTGGAGGCGCATTAAGAGTTGGTTCATGAGACGCGAATCAGAAGGTGCAGACGCTTCTGCCCTATGGCCCCTTTTTTTCTTGGGCAATTTTCGTTCACTTGCCTAAACGTTAAGGTTCGAGGGGTGCAGGGCAACACTAGGGGGAACAATGGTGTCGAAGGAGAGGATCTTAACCCCTTGGGCTTCGCATAACCCAGAAATCAAAGACCCGAAGGCCAATGCTGCGCATGAACCTTTGAGAGCTTTCCAAAACTGCTCAAAGATAATGCTTGAGATGCGAATTTTGCTTGCCCTAACCAATGAGCACAGAAGGAGTGCTCGGGCATGGGTCACTTCATTTAAGTGACTCGAGGGCATGACATAGCTAGAAATGAAGACTAGTCAAGCACTACTCGTCTCCGTTAATTCGGAGCGAGGAATGTTGGCGAGTCCCCCTTCCCACTCGGTGTCATTATTGACGGTCTCCGCAACAAGAGTGAGGGGTCGAAGCGAGAGTCCAAGATGTTAGAGTATGAACAAGAGCTTACCTTCGCCAACCCATAGAATTGCTCAATTTGAGCAATTCCTAGGATGACACCCTTTCCACGGCAGAAAATTCGCTGCCCGGATGCGTCTATTGCGTTTGCATACACTTCTTGGACAATTGCCGTGTATATGGGAGCTCTCTTGGTCACAAACTCATGCCATCCTCTAGGATTGACCTGATCATGAGGGACGAGGTAGGCAACGCTGAAGCTTCGCTCCGGGATCAACTTCTGTTGGGAAGTGATAGAGGTGAAACGGAGCTCGGCCTCCGCCGAGGAGAACCTCTTCGAGTTGAAAGTACCTCCAGATGAGGAAGCTCCAACATCCTTCCTAGTGATTGCCTTCTTCCCGGAATATATTATGTGGGATGAGAGTTTTAAGAAGATCAAGAGAATGAAGAAGATGAAGAGAAGGTGCAAGGATAACCCCCCCATTCCCTCCTTATTTATAGCCAAAAAATTCTAGGCAAGAGAAGATGGTCAAATGGTCTTTCCCATGCCATTAATGTGGTGATCCATGTGAAGGGGGGCAGCTTTTTCAGCAACTTTTTGACTGCCTTGGGAACCCAAAGATCATGACTTGTTGACTGTATTTTCCCAAGGCAGAAAATTTGGGCAAACCGCGGCAAACCGCTGCAGCGCACGGTAGCCCGCTGTAGCGTGCGATCGCGGGTTAGGGTGCGCCTGGGCGGAAAATGGTTCCGCGCGCTTTATGCGCAAAACACCCGCAGCAGCGCACTATCGCGGAGGTTCCTCTGCAACGCGCTATCGCAGTATTTCTGCGGCAGCGCGCTATCGCGAGAATTCCACGGTAGCGCGCTGTAGCGCCCAAAAATATTATTGTTATTATTATTATTATTATTATTATTATTTTCAGTATTGTTTGGGTTGCCTCCCAATAAGCGCTCCGTTTAACGTCCTAAGCTAGAATCTTTTAAGATTAATATAATGGATCCGGCAGTTTCATTAGGCTAAGGATGTTCAAGTGAGAACATCCCTCTTGGTGGCTCAAACTCTGTTCATCCTGAACCACAATCGAAGGATCCTTTCTTTCAACTTCATAATTCGTGGGTTTTTTTTTTCTTTTTCCTCGTCGCGTTTTTCTCTTCTTCACTCCTTCCTTGCTCTAGTTTTCATAGGAAGGAGTTGAGCTATGATCAGAATTCCTTTCTTTCAACATTAGATCTTCAAGTACATCATCATCCCAAAGTCTTTCTTCTCTTACCCTTCTCATCACCTCATTTTCCATCTTTTTTTTCTTAAATAAAGTGGGTCTAAGGTCAATTAATTCAAATTTTCCTTTTACATTTGCACTCATAAACCCACGACCCACATCAATAACAGCTTTCACACTCGTTAGAAAGGGTCTCCCAAAGATAATCGTGGAATTCTTATTCCATTGATCCCATTCACAAACCACAAAATCAGTTGGAACTACAAAACTTCTTAATTTGGCTGCAATATTTTTTATCATTTCAAGAGGGGTAAGAGATTCTAAATTGGCAAATTCCAAAATTATTGAGGTATATTCCATCCCTCCTACCTTTAGATGTTCATAAATATGGTAGGGCATAACATTGACCGAAGCACTCAGATCACACAAGGGATCTATAAATACTTTATTTCTGATTAGGTAGGGGATGCTCAACCTCCCTGGGTCTTCACATTTAGGACCTGTTAGCTTCTCACTCTCATTCCCAATTTTTTCTTTCCCTTCCTTTAGCATATAACTTGTTGCACTTGTACTCTCAGTTTTAATTCCCCCGCACGTATCTTCCGAATGTATCACACTAACCAACTCCCTGGGGTTTATTTCGGTCGAACTGGGTAGGGCCCCTTGCTGCCGAGAGGTCAGCTGCTTGGAGATCTGCCCCAATTGGATCTCTATATTCCTCAGGGAAACCTCTATCCCTTGGATAGAAGCATCATGGCGCGTGATAGTTGCTTCTGTGTGGCGCATAAATTGGATTGTTTCTGCTTTGAAAGAGTTGAAGGCCCTTCTAAATTGGGGTGGTGATTATTGTTGTTATTTCCACTATGCATGCCTTATTGATTGGATGAGCTTCCCTCATATTGATTTGTGTTATTATTATTGTTACTCCAAGAGAAATTTGGATGGTTTTTCCATCCTGGGTTGTACGTGTTGGAGTACGGGTTATTAATCGAGTTGTTGTTTCTCAGGTAGTTTACTTATTCAGTGTTGGTTTGTACAAAAGAGTTATTTAGATTGCAATTTTCATTATTATGCTTACCCCTGCACAAATCACAATGCACCTCAAGAACAACATTGACATTCATTCTTTCTATTTTTTTATTTAAGGCATGTATTTCCTGTTGTAACATCATTATTTGATCGAACTCATTTACCTTTAAAGCTTCCTTTTTTAACCTTTCAGAAGGCCATTGGTAAGCATTGTTTGCCATTTCTTCCAAGAGGTCATAGGCTTCCTCTTGGGTTTTCCCACTAATGGATCCCCTAGCTGCTGCATCAATGAGTGTCCTCGTCGGAGCGTTCAAATTATTATAAAAGGTTTGTACTTGCATCTAGAGAGGGAACCCATGATGCGGGCAATGTTTGAGGTACTCCTTAAAGCATTCACACCCATCATAGAGAGTCTCACCTTCCATCTGAGTAAAGTTGGTGATCTCAATTCTCAACCGTGCAATTTTAGCTGGAGGGAAGTATTTGGCTAAGAATTTCTTAGCCAAATCATCCCAAGTATGAATAGAATTGCTTGGTAAAGAGCTGAGCCAACTCTTGGCTCTATCTCTCAGTGAAAAAGGAAATAGCCTCAATTTAACTGCGTCGTTAGAGATGCCGTTAAACTTGAAGGTATCACATATTTCAAGGAAGGTTGAAATATGTGAATTTGAATCTTCAGTGGCTAATCCTCCAAACTGATTATTTTGTACCATACTCAGCATAGAGGGTTTGATTTTAAAATTATGGGCTTCTATATTTGGTCTTACAATCGCATGGGAAATGCTCCTAATAGTGGGTAGTGCATAATCTCTAAGTACTTTACCCCTAGGCTCTTCTAAGTTTTCCATGAAAGTGTCCATCATAATTTGTTGGTTTGATAAGTTTTGTTCTCGCCTAGCTTGTAAGTATGTTCATTTTATTTCAGGATTAAACAGATATTCAATACAGACTCTTTTACTCATACAAGTTTCAATAAAGCTTATCAAGAACGATTTAGCAATACAGATCAACATATATATTTTGGAAATAAAAATAAACAAAAAGAAATGTAAAATGTTAGCTTGATAATTACACTAGATAATATAAAGCAAGAAGAAATAAAATCAAATGCTTAAATCGCTAGCTACTTATAAATTATCTTTAGTTCAAATCAAAAACCAATTCCCCGGCAACAGCGCCAAAACCTTGACACACTGTAAATACACGTCTGCGCTTGCACGCAAGTGTACGTGGTCTGAAGTAATAAGTGGAAAGTGTGACATTCTGGGAATTTATCGAACCACAGAGAATTGGTTGATTTGGCACTAAAGTATATCTATTCTCACTAATGCTTAAGCTATAGTTTGTATTGGTTGGTTGGTCTAAAATTAGCAGGAATATTCACTAAGTAAATAACAAGATTTAAAGAAAGAGGAGAGTTGGGCCCATCCCACATGTAATGATATAATACTTGTGTAGATTTGTTTCTCAAGCTTTATCATTTAGTTTAATTGAAATCAAGTGCACATTGTTGTCTTTTAGTCTAGCTCAAAGGCTTACAAGTTCAAATCTTGTGCACAAAATGAACTCACATTCGGTTCTACTTTAGCACAAAGATTCTTGTAAGATTCTTGAGAATTAAAGTTAATTCATTTTCTCCTTATTTAAGGAGTGTTTAAATTTTCTTAAATCTCAAGATCTCACAAGCATTGATTTTCCACTACTAGCATCACTTCGCATCTCACATAGTTGAGATGAGAGATTCACATGTTGGGCTCAATGACTATGTCACTTAGTTCATGAGCACTCAACACTTTATTTCTCAATCTCAATTATGTAGAGCTAAGGAGCTCAATTAGTGGTTCTTAGTATCACTTGCATCAACTCTTTGGTTGAGCTTAGATTGAGGTGCATTGAGTTCAAGATCCTTCTCACATGGTTTTAAGCTTTCATGCACTCAAAATATAGCATCCAACCTAAGGTGAGCTAAGGAGCACAAGACAATTAGATCTTGGATTTTTTAGTTCTTTTCTTATAAAAATATCAAGTCTAATTAGATAGAAATTTCTTAGTAAGACATTTAAATCATAATTTCATTATGCTTGAGGGAAAACATTCACACATTAATATTACATCATGCAAAATGGGACTTCATCCTAACCCTCCCCAAGGGGAGTTTAGCTACTCATTACACAAGAAAATAAGGAAAACACATACATAGCAAAAGACCCTTTCATGGTCTCTAAAAAGAAACTACAAGATTGAGTTTAGAAGATACTAGGAACACTCCGTAGAAGTCCTCCGGAATTCTTCTTCTCCTTCTAATTACCTTCTCCTTAGAATGCTTGTGCTGCCTTCTTCCTCTTCTCCCCTTGCAAAAGCTTGCCTTGCCACCCTTGGAGAGTTCACTCTTCCTTTGGCTCTCCTCCTTACTTAAGGAGTTCTTGCTAAAATTGTGAACCCTCCTCTAGTCAAGAGGAGGGGTATTTATAAGAAGGGGGGGCTGCATGCTCCTCCTCATAAGCAACCAGATTTTCTATTAAAAATGTTGAATTCATCATTGCAATAATTTTTAATTTGGGGTGAGGTGATAATAATCTCATTTTTTTAGCCACACATCACCTCAAAGCTTTACAAAAACGGCTGCTATAGGATATGATGGCTGGAGACAACATTCAGGATAGAGGTCATGTCTCCAGCCGCATTAAATGCACTGACTAGGAAAAAATTCGGTGGGCCGCTGCAGCTCGCTGGAGCGCGCTGTAGCGCCCTGTGCTGCATGCCTTAGCATACCTTAGTTCAAAGCGATTTTTAGCCAAGTCCTCCGCTGTAGACCGCTGCAGCGCGCGACTGCGCGCTGAAGCGGGGAATTCCGCTAAAAACACTGTTCAATTAGTCCTTTTTCTCGATTGTATAGAGAAATATTTCTATGGCGGATCGCTACAGCGCGCAACTGCGCGCAGTAGCGGAGAATTTTGCGAAAACACTATTCAATTAGTTTGGGCAGCACGAATTATTTAGCCAAGTCTTTCATGGCAGACCGCTGCAGCGCGCGACCGCGCGTTGTAGTGGGGAATTCCGCAAAAAACACTATTCAATTAGTTGGGCGGCCCGAATTATTTAGCCAAGTCTTTCGCGATACACCACTGCAGCGCGCGACCACGCGCTGTAGCGGTGAATTCCGCAGAAAACAAAATTCAATTAGTTGTGTGGTCCGAATTAATTAGCCAAGTCTTCCGCGATACACCGCTGCAGCGCGCGACCGCGCGCTGTAGCGGTGAATTCCGCAGAAAGTACTGTTTAATTAGTTGAGCCCCCATTTAATAATCATAAATATTTCCGCGATAATCCACTGCAGCGCGCGACCGCGCGCTGTTGCGGTAAATTCTGTGAAAAATACTATTCAATTAATTAGGGGCCTGTTTAATATGGTTTAAATGTTTCCGCTGTAGCCCGCTGCGGCACGCGACCGCGTGCTGCAACGCGCTGTAGCGAAATGCTTTGTTATATTTTTAATAAAATTGCAGAAATGCTCTATAGCTCATTTGGATTCTATTTCCTGAAAAAAATATAGAAATTTGATTTAAGAACAGCAAAAAATATCTTAAATAAATGAATTTTCTCCTTTATTTTAGATGTAATTTATGGATTCATCATGATGTCGGGGACGACATCGTTCTTAAGTGGGGGAGTCTGTAATAACCATAGCTATTACCTTAGCTAAAACTAGATTAATTAAGCTAAACTAAGCTTTAATTTTGATTCCATTAGACTCAATGAGTCATTTAAACCTAACCCTAGAAGTTTGAAATCAATCAGAGCTAAATTGAAAATTTTAGTATTTTTGGCTATCTTTAAGCCCTAGAAAATACCTAAATTAAATTGATCTTCAAATTAAAATCTGATTTTATTTTTGAACTCCTCATATCCTAATTAGCTAAGGGTGAAATTTTGGGAATTTTTGGAGTTCATTTAAGCCTAAATTAAATTTAAACTTTATTAGGATTAATTAATTATTAATTAAATGATTTTATATTATTTAAATTAAATTATTAATTAAAATAAAATGGTGAAATTTGCTGTCGGGACTGCGGTAGATCCGCTGCGGGGTCCTGACAGTGGTGCACCGCGTTGAACCACCCGATGCATTAGCACACATCTTAGTGCAAACCATCGAACGACGGGATCTCCTCCGCGGTAGGATCTAATCCTAAGTGTCGAATCTGTCGCGCGCATCTGACAGCTTTAAACCATCCCGCTTAAGTAATGCATCTGAGCCATTCAAGACTAACGGTCGATCCATGAGACGGCGGACACGATCTCGAGCAATGTGGATAGTCTCCCTCGTCTCGCCCCATCTACGTCTAGTCCCCCCCAACAACCCGATATCTCCCAGCCCCTGTGGTAGTACGGGAAGATGCCCAAATTCCTCTACTACCCTCAGCACGTTCGTCTTGCTAGCTGCCTTCTCCCTGAATTGCCCCTGACTGTTCCAGCCACCCCATTCCTTTGGGCCAAGCCATTCTCCATTCCCGAGCTCTGGTATCCAACCCCAGACCTCCCCTAGACCTATAAATACCGCTAGGACCTATCAGTGAGTCCCTTTGCTCATTGAGAATCTTCAATTGGCCATCTATCTCCCCCAGAGCTCCCATCTCTCTCAACAATTTCCAGCATTTTCTAGAACTGCGAACCGCTGATAGAGGGTCCGTCTGGTGTTCAGACTCCTTATGAACTCTTGTCTGCTACTTGGGAAGCTCTAGCTCACCTCATTTCCCCTTCGTCGTGCCTGTAAACTCAGTCATCAGGTACCACCTTTTCCCACTGAGCTGCGTAAGCTCAGTCTGTCCATTTAAGCTTGCAGTTATTGCCTCTAGATGCTGTCTAGCTCTCTTAGCCCTCTAAGAACCTAACCCGATCATTCCCAGGGTCTGAGCTAGCTCCGATCAATTGAGCTAGTGGCTGAGCCAAGGCTGAGTCCGAGTAAGGACCTAGCATTTGGCTGCACCCCAACCTGCGAAACCTTGGGGGTTCGATTCGCCTCACCTCACTGATGGTGTAGGGATCAAGCCCCATTAGTTTGGTGGCTTCTGTGAGGAGAATCACTCGCTCACAGGGAACCCTAATTTTCTTCCCTTAATGCGTTTCGGTCGAGTAGCACCCTGCCGATCTAGCGTGATCCAGATGGGGCGCAGTAGCGCCCTATGGAGCGCTGGGGCACGCTGCGGCAGCAACGTTCCATATAATGTTCCGCTGCGGCGCGCTGCGGCAATAGCAGTCCAATCCCTGTTCCACTGCGGTGCACTGTAGCAGCAGTTCTCCAAACGCTGTTCCTGTATGAAATTTAGTATCTTCTCCGCTCGGTCGCTGCAGCGTCCACTGCGGCGTGCTGCGGTGCGCTACAATAGATAAACTTTCGGATTCACTGTTCAATTAGTTCATATATAGTTTTATAAAATGAAAATTTACCTGCTGCGGTGCACTGCAGCAGGTAAAGTTTCGTAATAATGTTCAATTTCTCGTTTATAAGGTTTAACAATTATTCGAGAAATGATGTTGTGGCACACTGCGGTGTGCCGTGGCGCGCAGCAGTGGACAAACTTTTGAAAATATTTCTATTACTCATCTGTATGGCTTAAATTTAACTTCAGCAACATGATGCTGTGGTGCACTTCAGCGGTCTTTTATCCAGGTCTGCAGTTCAGCTCCCAGGTGAAGAATATTTAATGTGCCGCCATGGCACGCTTGGTGCTCTGTGGCACGCGATGGCACGTTGTGGCGAGCCATGGCGCGCTGTGGCAGTTTTTACCCAGAATTTGGTAATTCAGCCCATGCAATCTATTTTCTTCATTTTCCTGAAAAAGCACCATTTTTAACTGAAAGTAAAGGGATATATATGATGATATGAATGCTTAAGCACTATATGTTTGGTATAAATTCTGGATATATCACACCCCCACACTTATTTTCTTGCTCATCCTCGAGTAAGCTCAAAATGTGATTTTCTAAATTTTGTTTTTGCTTGAGGATTCAATGTAATATGCCAATGTATAATGGATTTAGTTATCAAGTATGCTCTAGTTAAGGTTACTTCATGTCTCCAAGTTTCTACTGCCCCTCCAATCAAGTTCATATTTCTACACTTCATTTGGTTTCAAATCAAAATATCATGCTTAATATTTTAATATGGGGGATGATCCTAAAATTTAAACTTCAATGATGCAATTGGTGAGTGCTTGAGCATTGTGCCATGTGTGCCTTTTTTAATATTTTATAAGGAACATTTTAACAATTTAGGAAAGATATTTTTCTTCATCCTAAATGTTCAATTATTTTAGCTTGGGAGAGATATTTTTTATCATCCCTAGATAATTTTGTTTTTTCTCTTTTGGAGTTTTAAGGGAGTGCCATTTTTCTTCATCCCTTTATGTAGTCCCTTTTGATCATTAAGTTTTACATGAGCCTAGCACCTCAATTTCTCACTAACCTCTTGCCATCTTGGTTTAGCTCTCAGATTTCTCCCCCCCCCCCACACTTAAACTTCAGCACATTTCATTTTAAGTTATGGAAACCAAGCTTAGTAGAGCCTTAAACATGAATAAGGGGTGCATGAATGAAATTCATTTTCCTTTTAAATTCAAGCATACTTGAATCCTAAGTTCCACCCATTGGTTTATGACATTTAATCCAGACATTTATTTCATTCAGAAAATTATTTTTTAAGTTTAATTTAAGCAAAAATGAGGGTGCGCTAGATACAAAATTCATTTTATTAACTGAAATCAAAATTACAAAAACAGAAAACATACAGCTGAAAATAGCACGCCCTTATTGCACATCCATCTCATCTTCCTCCCCTGCGTAGCGATACGTATAATCTGCTAGCCAGTCATCACCCGGAAGTGGTTCTCCTGCAGGAGGGTGCTGCCACTTTGACCCATCTGGTCCTCCACACAAACTCCACTCTTGGAACATTGTTCCAAGAGCTTCATGAAATTCCATTTGGAATTCGCATTGCCGAGCCATTTCTCCCTTGATGAAGTGCATGTCATGCACTAAGGAGACGCCCACATCCCGCTGATGCGCGTACATGCATGACAATATTTTGTCGGTCAATGTCCAGCCAGCTGACGTTGAAGCTTTGCCGTCTTCTCCCCTCCTCATCTTAGCTCGTTCCCTCTCTTGGGTGCGAGCGCTTAGGTTCGTCAGTTCTAGAGGAGCACAGGGCAGAATCATAATATCGATAGAGAAGAGTTTCACTCCTTGTGTCTCACAAATTGTTAAAATAAGCAACCCAAAAGCAATAGCAGTGCATGGCCCAGTCAAGGCATTCCAGAGCTGCTCCTTTTTCGGGACTCAGCCACGGGGAAGAAGATGACTGGCGCTTCGGGCCTGGTTAGACCCCGACCCGCGCGGTTTCAAATTCGGGCCGCAAATTAATAAACAAGTTATTGGAATTAAAATCCTTATGTTAATTATTTAATAAATCATTCTCTATAGTTGTGATTTAAATAAAAATACAGATTAAATTATTTAAATAACTTTAGCTATACTTATCCAAATGGTATGATCCAATATACTATTTGAATCAGAAAAATGTAAGAAATATTAATATAAAATAAAATCAAAGATCCGATGGTTAGATTTTAAATTATTGCTTAATTCTTTTCTGTTTTTATTTAAAATATATTAAATTCATTAATCACCGAGAATATTGATTAAGGTCTTTGATTGCTCATGAGACCAAAGAGAACCTATATAGATTATTAAAAGTAAATTAAGATCTTTAACTTTACTAATCACTCTTTAATCACTCTAACTAAGGATTAATGAATTAAACCCTAATTAAACCTCTAATCCTAATAAAATAAGTTCGTAATGCTTCCTTAAGTGTAGTAGAACCCATGGATAAGGTTGGATTGCCCTAAAATGCCCTAATTTCCTTAATCACCTTAATTGGCTTAAATATGTGATTAGTGCTAATAGACTAATTAGGTTGCCAAAACCTAAGATAAGTGTATTTTCTACTTCATTAATCATTATGGAACTCATTAAAATAGATTATAATCAATTTGGATAATTAAATCTTAAAATTCCATTTTTAGCCTTAAGAGGGGCATTTTGGTCATTTTGACCAAAATGTGTTCAAATGTCCCTTAAGCCTTGAATATTCAGCAAAACATCCTTATCTAGATTATTAGAACCTTTCTGAATACTTAGGTTAATAATATTGATGTTGGGATAAGAAATCTTGCATTAGTCTTAATTAAGACCTTAGGATGTTAGTTTTGCTTCTTATTTATATTTATAGGATGCTAGTTTCACTTTAGTCATTTGATCGTTTTACATGTTTATTTACTTATATGTCAATTAGTATAGTCTTGGATTGATCATAAGCATGTTTAGGATGTATTTTTCTTTATAGTCACTTGTTTTACACTTACCTGACATTATTATAGTTGCTTGGAGGAGGTATGTGTTTACTTCCTAGTTATTTCAGTTATAAATTGTTTGTTTCTAACTTTATCTTGTTCTTTGTTACATATTCTTGCTCCTACTATGCTTTTGTTCTTACTTATTTACGGTGATATCTAATGAACTTAATAAATTGATTGCCCTAAAATGTACTTAGACAATTGTCTAACTAGATTTTTCTTTTGTTGGCTGGGGCCCTATCATTGTGAAACCGATAATGGTAGATTCTGAGCTATTTGGGGTGATAGAGCCTTCAGGAGATCTGCCTGTGGAGGAGGAGCATGTTCCTGAAGATTCTTAGTTTACTTTCTGTATTTATGAGGATGAGTGCTTTTTTTCAGTTCTTTTAAACTATTTAAATGTTGTAATAATACAGGATTTAACTTTACTTTCAGCTCTTTACTTATTCTGAATTATTGTGTTATATATGATGGATGGATGTTGTATGTATGGTTCCACACTCAGCTTGTCTTTTATTTTTATTTAGTGATAATATCTTTTGAGAAATGATATCATCTTTGATTATGATGGGTTAGTATCACTCACTAACCTATTCATAAACATGGGCCTTATCATTTAGATGACCCCTCCACTGTAATCATGTTAACTCATGAGTTAATAGGACCACAACGGGGCTGGGCCATCACATAAGTCACTCTAAGTGAGATTGTAGGGTCTCAGTATTATCCTATGTGACTGGGTAAGTGCAGTCCAGCTTAGAGTAAATGTTCCAAGCCTAGGTGATTCCTAATTGGGTAAACTTGGATGCTTAGTTTAAGATGATAAATTGTGATCGGGTTCCACCTCTTATCATCTTGCATTTTGATAAGTACAGTTAAAACAAACTAAATATCTCTAGCTATTCTTTTAGAGCACACTATATGATTTTGCTTAAGGTATTTAACAACTTAGTTTGAGAGAATAAACTGTGACTGGGTTCTGCCCCTTATCGTCAGGTATTTTGATAAGTATAATTAAATAAACTAAGTGTTAAATTCCCTTACCTAGAAATATACCAACTATGTGTATTCAATCCCTTCGACTAATAGTTATATTGGTTATAATCTAAATAACATAATAAATTAGACTTAGGAGTCAGAATTCACCTAAGTGAATTCTGCGCAATGGAGATAAATGGAATAATTATTAGATGTTACATTTTATTTTGGAATTTGTTGATGATTTAAAGCATACCAGCATTAAAACATTGGCATATCATAATGCATATCATGTCAGCATTAGCAGAGCAATTTGGCTCACCTAAGGACTCTGTTAGCAGAGCGTTCGCTCACTTAGGAAATCAGTGGTGTGTTCGCGAGACATCCAGTCAGCATATTAGTGGCATACAGTTCTGTGGCATATTCAGATGCATACTTATAAATTCAGTAACATACAACACATTTTTACAGTATCATTTACTTAGATTCAGATTTCATACTATTTTGCATATATTTTAGTAGATAGTTGTAGTTTTAGATTCGTTTACCATTTTTAATTTATAGCTTAGTTTACAGTTTTAACTTACAGTTTCAGTCTTCAGTTTTAGTTAATAGTTTCAATTAATTTATTTCAAATTTATACTATTTTGAGATTTTAGCTATTTTACTGCCTTTACCTTAGCTTTTTTGAACTATTTAAATGTTAAATAGTAGCAAATTGTAAAGTGTTGCATAGTTTCATTGTATTAGACTTCTTGTTTAACATAGGATACTTTTTGGGATTCAGCAATTTGCTAAATTCTGAGCAGTTTATTGATCCAGACCCAGAGAATACTCAAGAGGTTCAGGAGCAGTTTGAGGAGCAGTAATGGACTCTTCTTCAACATTTTCCTTTCAGCTTAATTTATTTTAGTTCAGTATTTAGACTTCATTTATGTATTCATTAAAAAGTGTTGTAATAACTCTAGATGTTTTTATTTTTTGTTTCTGAGATGAATATTTATTTTAGTTTATGTGATGAATATTTCTGGATGTATTCTTAGCTTTCCATACACTATCTTATTACTACTTATGCTTAGTATTGTGATATGATCTGGATATTTATAGAATGCTAGTATTCGTCTAACTTGGATTATACTTGTATTCTAAATCCAATATACACGAGTACCTTACCAAATACTTAAGATAAGGAGTCTACATTTATCTTAAGGATTAGTGCTCAGCCCTCTTCTCTTGAGGTTGAGTTGTTGTTTGTTTCAGCACATTTGATTATTTGGGGAGGTTGTGTTTGGATCCTTCCCGAGTAACGCACCATCTCACCGTGTGGGGCCCCCGTACTAATCGTAGGGAGTACGATGCTCTAACTGTGGCAAATCCCTAACTTAAGTAAAGTTAGGTAAAATCCAACTTGCCTTAAGCCAAGGACTTGTCACTTGGATACTATAAACATTCATCAATATATATATATATATATATTAAAGTGGCAGAAGCATAAAATATAAAGTAACATTCACATACACAACATAGTAGAAAGAAGAGAACAAAATAGTAACTCAGCTTAAGTACAGAAAGTAAAATGAATCCAGAATTTAATTATTACAAACTGTATTAAATGAAAATATAAAGTCTCTCAATCTCACTGAAAGAAAATGAAAAGTCTATCTAAGCTGTAGTAGAATGATCCTCCTCCTGTACTGGCTCCTCTCCTACAGCACTGCCAATGAATAAGTCTGAATCTGAAATTTGTCGGTATCACAAATGCCAGGGCCCCAGCCAACAAAATATAAAGGTTACAGTTAGACAATTGTCTAAGTACATTTTAGGCTATTTAAATGAACTGGATATTTAAAGATATCACATTTAATTATTTTAATATATAAGCAACTATGGGGTGCAACAAGCTACAAAGGAAATGGGGTAACTATAAATTCATCATTTATAGTTAAACAACAAGTATGTGAAATAACATACAAGATATGAAGTAAGCAAGGTAAAGCTAAAAGCAAAAGTGACGACGAATATTAAAAATAAATTTGATCCTAACATGCTTATAATCACATGGAAACATGCTGAGTATAAAAGAACACAAGTGCTAGAAATAACATACAACTCTAGCATCCTAAACATGCCAATATATATATATATATATATATATATATATATATATATATAATAGCTAATCCATAAGAACATACATACAACATGCAGATTAATATGAAAAGAAAGGCCATTGAAGCATGTGGCAGAAACAGCTGAGTAAAGTAAAGTAAAGCTACTGAGACATATGGCAAGGCAAAACAAAACAAATAAAATTAAAGAATGGAACTAAAGTAGCAGTAAGCCTAATGCATAGTGCTGCCATAATAGAAATAGGCCATACAGGGCCTCTGAACTGAAAGTTCAACATATGTCTATCCTAGGCTTCCGCAGAGCTAGGTCCAAGTTGAACTTTATAGAATAAAACATGTATCCATCCTAGACATCCACAGAGCTAGGTTCGAGTCTATTCTATCATAATATTAGAACTAAAGAGGCAGACTAAGCTAGGACATATTCTACTAACTAAAAGCACTAAAAGAACTAGATGAATGCTATGTTTTTCAAACACTAACTTAGGATGTATCATCCATATCCTAAGTTCTCATATTATGCTCAAAAACAAGGCTCAATATTCAAGGTGTGCAGAGCAATCAAGTCAAGGTAAGCAAGAGACTCAATCTAGACTTATGTGATATCTGTTGTTGTCTAATTTATCCAACTAACTACTCTGAGAAAATACAAGTTTAGGATCTCAAATATCCAGCTTCGAGTATAATCTTATATTTACGACCTTAAAGTTAATATTAGAACTTAACAAGTTCTAATTCATAATCATGTGACGACTATAAGATTTAAATAAATGAATCAATGACCTAATTATTAATATTTTTCTCTCTCACCCAAATTTTGATTAAATAAATCAAGATTTAAGGATTTTGGATTTAAACTCCACTTTGGTGCTCAAATCCTGAATCCAAGGTAATGTCCTAATAAGGATCTAGGGTTCACACTTAAACCCAAATTAAGGATAAGGAATCCTATAAGCTGACGGATCCAAGGACTAAGAACATAGTGAAAGGTTACTCTACTAATTATAAGACAAAATAATCAATTAAGAACTTGAGAATCTAAGATCTATATTCAATCTTTAGGATAATTTCATTATCATATAGATTGAATCAATCCTATACCCACATGGAAGGTTTCAAAGAATTAACAATAAATCACTTAAGGAATCTCAAAGAGAGGTAATTCAATTCAAAGAGAAGATCTAAAGTCTATGATCTAAGATATAAGATTTGATGTTTGATCACTTTTTGGCTTAAGCTAGGTTTTCAACTTAGGATTTTGCAAGATTGTTTCTTTTAGAATTCAAGCTCATGGACTAACTTAGTTGAACTATTAAATTAAGATTTAGCATTTGAGATTGTTAGATTCAACTATTAAGGCAAAGCGATTCCTTTATGATCACTTAAGATCTATAAGCAAAAGTAAAGCTAGCAAATGCTAAAAGACAGTAAGTAAGAAAGTACTGGAATGTAAACTGAAATAATAAGTATGAACTGAATTCATTATGACTGAAATAAGATAAACAATTTTAAGTAGAAATGTACCTAAATTAGTAATGCCAACAAAGGTATAAAAGGATGTAAGGCATGAAGTTTATAGTCTAACGTATACCATCCTAGCCAATTTTAGGCCTAGGACTTGGTTAGACTCACTTTAGACAGACATATACCACCCTAGCCTGACATAGGTCTTGGTTTGGCCTGTACTAAAGTCTAGGTATAGGAAAAGGCATACGAATTAGGCTACATTCTAATAATCAAATGTTAAACTTGATAATGATGATGACATATGAAAATGTTATTATGTAAAATAAGGTTGACATGAAACACTTACCAAATGTTCTATGCCTAATATATGTGAACAAGGTACAAAGGTTCAAAACAAGATAAGCATAAGCATCAAAATCAAAGTGAGCAAGAGGCTCAACTAGGACACAAGTGATATCCATTTGTTATCTAATTTAATCATTCTACCTACTCTAAGTTACACAAGTTCAGGATCTCTAGGTCCTACTATCAAGTGTAACTCAAATTCATGACCTTATAAGTTGGAAAATAATTAGAACTGATCAGGTTCTAATCTCATTAAATCAATATCGACTAAACAAGTTAAATAATAAATCAAATGTCCTATTTTAATGTTTTATCATAATCCCAACCCATCTTGATTGATCAAGTTAAGATGAAAGGATTAAGAATTAAACTCCAAATATGGGGTTTAATCACTTAACCCAAAAATATATCTAAGGATCTAAGGTTTAATACCCATACTCACAGATTTAGATTAAGGCAAGTCCTAATGAGTAATCGACTTTTTAGGATAGATCTCTATCCTTAATTCTAAATTTAAAGATCAAATAATCATTTAATAAACCAGGAAAAATTTATAAACTAATAAACTCAAGCTTTCACCTATTGAGTAACCCAATTTACTCAATAGATGAATTCTAACCTAAAATATATTCCTAACCATAGGAATTAAAGTTCTTAATTACTAAGAGTATCTCTCAGACACATATCCTAACTAATGTTATAAGACCTATAGAAGGATCTAAGAAGGATTAAGGAAGGGAGAAACACTCAAATTTTTTACTTAGGATTTTCCTTAAGGGTTTAAGATTGAAATTTGATCAAATTCAATTTAAGACTTAAACTCACCTAATTTCTATCCTAAATCATTTTATTTACTATTTGTAATACTTAGAATGTGATTTTAGAGTTTTAAAATACTAAACCCTAATGTTGGGCAAAATGACCATTTTGCCCCTACTTAAGGGTTTAAGAATATCAACTTTTGATCTAGGGTTCCAAATCTAAAATTTTCAGTGGCTAAGTGATCCTTACTGCCTAATATAAGATTAGACAGCAATTACACTAATTTTGGGTAATTATTAAGCCTCAAGAGATCAAATTAATGAATTTGACGAATAGGGGCATTTTGGTAATTTGGCTTAATAAAATCTAAATGGTCTTTCAGTTTATTATTGTTTACTATCTAAGGTTTTTATAGAACTTAAAATTATTAAATTTTGATAAGTATTGGTCAAGTTATGGCCAATACAAACTTAAGGGTAAAATGGGTAATTTAGGGTTTCCTAATTAAGGGTCAAAATCCTAACTTTGTCAATTGGTGTCCAAATTGAGTAAAATTAGTAGCTATAGATCACAAATGATTAACTGATTACAATGACTAGTGGTAGGCTCAGTTTGGACTCTAATTAGCTAATTTATGGCCTAATTAAGGTTTAGAATAATTAGTGAGTGATTAGTAAAATTAATCACCGAATCACTAAACCAACTACACCACTAAATTCTAATATACTCTAGGAGTTTTCTGAAACTTAAATTGTTCAATTTGGATCATTAGATTTGCTAATATTTATTAATTAAGTTTTAGAGTAATTAGGGTTGATTAGCAAATCTAACAATTGGATTTAAAATATTTTTACAGATTATTGTAAATTAGGTTTTTTTGATCTAAATTAATATTTGGATCACCTAATTTGGAGTTCAATTGACCAACTTATAGTCAATTGAAGTTCTTGGGTTATTTGACCTAATTAGGGTTAGGTCCTAAATGTGATTAGTCTAAATCTAATCCAAACAGAAAAGTGAATACTACTAAATTAATCCTTTAAGTTTTCTGAGTACTTTGAGACCCATATTAGCTAGGTTTGGACTAAGGGTTGACAAGTTATTAGCTTAGGAAGATTAGGGATTAGGTCAAAATGTGATTAACCTAATAATATCTCAATCAGTAAAACCAATGCTGCAGAAATGTTCCTTAGGCTTTGCTGATTATTTTGAGACCCATATTAGGTATGTTTGGATTAAAGAATACAAAGTTATAGTTATTTGAATATTTGTGATATTATTTGAATTTAATTAATATCCTAACAATGTCACTAGGTGATATACTGGTCCTACAACAAAAGTAATAGCATCATTAAATTCCTCATATTTTTCTGATGAATTTGATATATTTATTTGCATAATTTGGACTCATATTTATTAAGATACGGTTGTTTGAATATCTGTAATTATATTAATTTAGTTAATTAATTTAAAGTGTGTCATTAAATTTATAGATTTATTTAACTGTTATAATTAATAGGTAGGTCCCACAGAAACTAAAATGCATCGACAGCCGACCCACAAGCAGAGAGGATGACGGGAGCGGGACCCATGGTGCACACGCGTCGGTTCATTGACGGATGACGGATAGAAGTGGGCCCACCATTCTGCAGATGACGCCACGCAAGCGTCGTCTCCCCCGCACGGTTCATGCCAGACCTATATCGCGAACAGGATGCCGAATTAGGGTTCTAGGCATTTTAAGGATTGACACGATTTTTAGGATCGGTTTACACCACCGATGGACACCCTCGACAGTACTAAACTAGAACTTAGAAAATTGATTTCCTAAGAGAACTCTAACGACTGAAGTTATGATGCCCTAAAAATTGATTTAGGGTTAGGGTAGAAGCAGATTGCACAAAGGATTCAATCAATTTGCATAATAGTACACATGCACAGATCAACATAAGCAATTATTGAATCGAATATATTGGGTAGAGTTGGTACCTCGAGAGTGTAGAAAGGAGATTTTAGGGTTTCCAGATGATGGTCACATCGAGCTCTTTGCAAATAGACCGAGGGAGGGGTTTTAGAATAAATAATGAATCCTAATAGAGCTAGGATCATACTTGGAGGTGGCTCCTAAGCGGTGGTCGACGTCTGGCTTTGCCGAAGGGCGACGCGTGTCGACCCGCGTGACACGCGCAGGTCCTGCCTTCCCACGAAGAGAAGACGAACAATCCGTCCGTTAGATTCTTCAATCGGACGGATCAGAAGATCCGTCCAATTCAAACGGTGAAATTAACAAATTCTTGAGGGAGCTACATTAAATGGACGGCGCCATTATACTTAATTTAAATAAATAAATATTACAAAATATTTCTCATTTTATTAATTAAAATTAACTAATTAAACAATTCTCAAAAATTCCCAATAAATCACCCCTAGGTAATTGAGGGGTGAGGGTCGCAACGGCGCGATCAGATTTTTGATTTGACGAGTATTTAATTATTTGATTTTTCAGGTATTTAAATAATATTAAAATATTTGACGAAAATCCAATGACTTCCAAATGCATCCAAACTTCACCCCTAGCTAATTTGGGGGTGATGAGCGCAATGGTGAAGTTGGAGTTTTGATTTGAGGTCTAAATAAAATGTTAATTTCTATGGTTTTGGGATTTTCTAGAAATCCAGATTTGATCAAATTGATTCATGATCTGACCTAGATCTTAGAAATGAGTTCTAAATAACTTAGTTAATAAACTAGAACTATAATTAAGACTTAGATTAATCTTAATTGACCTAAGTAACAACATGGGTTGTTACAACTTGTCTAATCCTAAAGTTTTATTGAAAGGATTCAATACTATGGGTATACAATTTCACATTCTACTAACAATCTACTGATTTTCTCCAGGTCTATTTAAATGATAAGGACTTTCAGACTAATGGACTCTTACTCCATTGAAAGGTACTACATAAGGTTCTAAGGATGTGACCCTAAAGTCACTCAAATTTAGGTTACTACCATATGAAGGAATCTCATACTAAGCTCTTAGAGAACCTTATCACAAGGATCTCAGATCAATCTTCTAAGGTTAATAAAGATCATCTAAGTTCCTACCTCAAAAATATAAATAATAAGCTCTTCCTACCTCAATAAATTAATCATTTAAGGCTTACAAATACTAATTTATTCATGCTAGGGAAAGCTCATAATTATCTTGCACTTCTAACTAAAAGAAAATCTAAGTCCTAAACATAATATTTATTATACAGTCTTAGTTCCATAAATACTTGATTTAACCAGATCATATGGGTAAACCCATCTAATCAACCCTTATGCTAAAATCATGGGATTAAATCTTACAAATTGTTAAGAAATGATTGGTTTATAAATCCATTCATTTTATAAGTCTCATATGCTAGCAACCTTACTTAAGAAAAACTCATGAATTTAAAGGGAGTTGCTCAGATTTACCCAATCACATAGTTTTATTATAGGCCTTAGCACTTATAATTCAATAATATAAGATTAATGTCAAATCATATATATTTTTGGAATTATGCTAGTTGAATTATCTTTAAATCAAGATCATTTGATTTAAGTGATTAAGGGTTTAGACCTTAATCAGATAAGTTAGGATTTAACAACTAACTTCACCCAATCAAGATCAATAGTCAAACTTAAGGATCAATGAAAAATCATAATATTATTAGTATAATATTTATGACAATTTTTAGATTTAGATTAAGTATTAGCTACTTAATCAAGCTTATTAAATTCTTAAGTTAATTAGACATTAATGATAATTTAATCAATTCAAGTGTTCAAGACACATATTAGAGATTCATTACATTCATACTACTATTATGAAAGCATAATGACAAAAATTTGCATAAATCAAAAGGTAATTAATGCTAGTCAAATCCTAAATCAAACAAAATAGATTAGCACTTAATTACAAATCCAACCATTGAAAATTCATGAAACTTGGCATTGATATTCTAATTATTCACATGAATAATCAGAGACTTAGTTTACTAAATTTGGATAACTAGAAACCTTAATTCTCACTAATCATGTATTTATAAGATTAGGGCATAATTAAGAATATAGAAATTAGAAAATTATTCTACCTGACACATGCAATCTACAAGGCATAAGGATCATAATGGCACCTAAATTATGCAATTTGGCTAAGTATACATGCTAATCAACCATAATTAGGTTCTATAATAATTAAGCTAAATTAGAAAATTCAACCATTAAAAGTTCAGTATTATTTTATATTCTCAATCCTTATGATTTCTTGATTAATTTGATATATAGGATCATAGGGTTTAGATCAGTGGATCAAAAGTTATTCAATTAATATAATATGCATTTTCCAATTAAATTTCCCTAAGGTTTGATTAATTGGATTTTTTTTCCTTAAGGAAAATAATTCCAATTAATGGGATATTAATTAAATGGCCCAGCCCAATATCTAACCCGCACAAGTCGACTGGGGCCCGAGAGACCTAGGACTGTCGCACTGTGCGGGTCACAGGTTGGCCTGACCAGCACACTAACAACATCCCCGCTCCCTCATCCTGAGCTTAAGTTGATTAGGGAAACCCTTATCACCTAATTCCCATGCATTTTGACCATGGCACGACCAACCGAAGGTCGCTATACATTCACCCTAACCAAATGCACTGGTAGAGACCCAATGCCCCAAGTGAGGTGGTTGGGTTTGCCCAGACCTTACTCACCTAGGAGCTTCCGCTATGGATCTACTGTGGGGAGTCAATTCTCCCCATAGATGGCATGGTTTGCCCCGAGTTTGATCCTTACACCTTCAGGGAGGTGAGACAGATCGAACCCCTATGGTGGCTGGGTCATGGGTGGCATAGATCGTTGGGTCCTTACTCGGACCCAGCTCTTTTTACGGGATTAGCCCGATCAATCAAAATTGATCGATTGGGGCCAGCTTATACTACAATTACATTAGAATTAGGTTTGATCTTATAATACTATGCATTATGAATCAACTGAGGGGAGCTTGAGCTTCATTGGCTCAGAGTTTATAAAGGGGGATACTTAGTTTGACGGTTGAGCTGGATTCAACCTTCAGAGGGGATGCTAGGAGCTACTGAGCTTGCCAAGGAGACTAGGGGTCCTGAACACTAGGAGCATCCCACTATCAGCAGTTCGCCAGCTAGGGATCGCCTGGGAGCAGCTCGGCAGACCAGCAATAGAGAAATTAAGGGAGGACTCCAACTGAGCAGCAAGGGATTCAAGGATGAGGTTTTGAGGCTATTTATAGCCCCAGGGAGAAGCCAGAGTGTACTGGAGTGGGCTGGGATGACCCGAGAGCTTGGGACATGGCCGAGCTCCGAATTTCTACAATGGGAGCTAACCAGGCCACGGGGCTCAATAGGGTTGATATGCCATTGAGGGAAGATCCATAATGGCTTGCTGATGTGGAGGCACAAGTGGGGGAAAAACCAGGGTGTCAGGGGTATGGAGGATACTCCTTGTTGGGAGTGGAGCGTGATGGGGACAAAGATCCACAGTGTGGATGCTTTGTGGGCTGGTTGATCTATCGATCCTGAGCTGCTTTGATTCACTATTGAATCAATTGCACATTCTTATTCATTTATTTAACTAAGTCTGAACCATATAACTGCACACTGCCAATTTTAGACCAAGCTAAAGGAGTACTGTACTTTCTCCCATATAAAGCTTCATACGGAGCCATGCCAATACTCAATTAGAAATTGTTATTATACGCAAATTCTACTAATGGGATATGATCTTCCCAGAAACCTCCAAAATTCAGGATACAGAGACGCAGAAGATCTTTTGAACTTGGTTGACTCTTTTAGTCTGACCATTCATTTGAGGGTGAAAAGCAGTGCTCATGGCTAAGATAGTCCCCAAGTCTTGATGCACAGCTTGCCAGAATTTAGAAGTGAATTGGCTATCATGATTAGATACAATAAACCTCAGAATCCCACGAAGCCTAATAATTTCTTTGATATACAGCTTCACCAGTTTTTCTATAGAATCAGTTTGAAGCATAAGAATAAAAATGTGCTGATTTGGTCTGTCGATCGACAATGACCCAAATTGAATCAGCACCAGACCTTGATTTGGGCAAACCCATTATAAAGTCTATGGAAATGTCAAACCATTTCCATTAAGGAATTGCTAGAGGATGGAGAAGTCCTTTGGGCCTTTGATGTTCCACTTTCACTAGATTACAAGCATGACACTTTGCAATGAATTCTGCCATGCTCATTTTCATTCTCGGCCACCATAATGACTTCTTCAAATCTTGATACATTTTGGTACAATCGGGATGGACTTGGTATCCAAAATTATAGCTTTCGACCAAAATTTCCCGATGCATGGATTTAGGAATCCGTAAGTGATCACCTCGATATATAACATTTACTTGCATGAGCAGATCGAATCGATGACCTCTTTTGATTTCCATTTTAAACTTCAGATAGTCTTCATCCTTTGTTTGGGAGATGGATACATCGTGATGAAATGTGGGTTATATAGAGCTCATGGATATTAACTCACTGATCATAGCATCTTGGACTGGCCTGATATTAGGCTTAACTTAATTTGGTATTCTAAATACA
The DNA here is from genome assembly GCA_016760335.1 of Gastrodia elata. Lineage (NCBI taxonomy): Eukaryota > Viridiplantae > Streptophyta > Magnoliopsida > Asparagales > Orchidaceae > Gastrodia > Gastrodia elata. Next base: position 4,431,023 of record CM028685.1, on the reverse strand, counting down.
ATAGAACCAGAATTAATGCCTGATTAAACTGAGATTAAGCAAGGTAATAGCCAAGGGTTGTTATAATTTCAAACCCCAAATGGTACAAAATGCTCCCCCAATTTTTATAAGGTGAAACCTGATCCGGAGCGAAATTTTGCTAGGTGCTATGGCATGCCACAGTGCATGAACTTTGGGTAGTCAGGTGACAGAGCACCCTGTAGCACTCGACTCTCTATTTGCCTACCACTGGGGTGCGTTGCAGTGCTTGATTCCGCTATAATGCACAGTAGCATTTGCTTCTCTATTGTTGGTGCTGAGGTGCATGGTAGCACCTTCTTCTCGGGTGTGGAGCACCAAGGTGCACTATATATTGTTTCCATAATACAACAATCTCCCACTTTGAGACCTTTTGGAATCATCCCTCTTCAATTCTTTATTATTCATTATCTTCTTTAATTTCTATTAGGAACGTGGTGTGATTCATCCCCGCTTTCTTGTCACGTACCGAGGCCAAATAAAATTACACATAGCTTCAGTTTCTTTACTATTACTGCTTTTGTAAGCATATCAGTTGGATTCTTAAAAGTGCCAATCTTCTCAAATTCGAGTTATCCTACTTCTAATAGTGTTTTGATAAAATTGAACCAGAGTTGTATGTACTTTGTCCTGGCATGAAATCTGCATTCTTTGCTAGGTGAATAGCACTCATACTATCATTATAGAGCTTTACATCCTCCTGCTCATTGTCTAATTCTGCCATGAAACTCTTCAACCAGATCATCTCTTTACTTGCCTCTTTAATGATAATGTACTTCATCTATGTGGTAGATAGTGACATAATATTTTGTAGCCTGAAGATCTAGCTCGCCAATGCACTACCCAACGTATGCACATATTCCGTAGTGCTTCTTGGCTACCAACATCTCCTGCAAGATCTGAGCCCACATAGCCTTGTAAAGTAATGTCTGATCTTCCAAAGCATAGAGCTTTGTTTGTTGTACCTTTTAGATACCTTAAAATCCATTAGATCGCATCCCAATGGTACTTTTTTGAGTTTCTCATGAATCTGCTAACCACTCCCACTGCATGGGCAATGTCTGGTATTGTGTAGATCATCATGTACATCAAGCTCTCTACTACTGAAGCATAAGGAACTTTTAGCATGTGTTCCTTCTCTTTTTCAGACTTCGGCATCTGTTCCTTAGATAAGCTGAAGTGACTTACTAGGGGAGTGCTCATTAGATTTGACTCACCCATGTTGAGTCTTTTCAGCACATTTTCAACATACTCTTTCTAAGACAGCTTCAGAATTCCTACACTTCTCTTCCTGTTGATTTTTTTCCCAAGAATCTGCTTGATCAGCCCCAAGTCCTTCATATCAAAGTCCTTTGATATCAGCTCTTTCAGCATCCTTTTCTCCTCCATGTCTGATCTTGCAAGTAACATCATCCACATACAACAACATAATGATATAGGTGGACTTACATTATTTAATGTAACAACAGTGATTTGTCTGGCATCTTTTGTACTCGAATTCTGACATGAACCTATCGAATCTATTGTACCATTGCCTCGATGCCTGTTTTAAGCCATAGAGGCTCTTATTGAGCTTGCACACTCGCTCAATTTTTCCCTTCTCTTGAGCCTTGTACCCTTCAGGTTGTTGCATGTACAGCTCCTCCTCCAGCTCTTCGTGAAGGAATGCAGTTTTGACATCCATTTGCTCCAAATGCAAATCCTCAACTACAACAAGGTTCAACATAGCTTTGATGGTTGTAATCTTTATAACTGGAGTGAAGGTCTCACTGTAGTCGACCCCATGCATCAGTTGGAAGCCATTTATTACAAGTCTCGTGTAACGCCCCGTCCTGTCACCGCATGCAACTGTGGTAATTAACTGAATAACAATTGGCAGCGGAACGGTGCATTACTCAGGAAGAGCTGCTAAACATCCCCGAATATATATTGTAATAAAACTACATAATCTCAACCCCAAAGGAGAGCTGAGAACTAATCCTTAAGATAAGTATAATGTTCTTATCTTAAGTATTAGATAGAATATTTATGTAGATTAGATTATGAGTGGGTTGAAATAGGAATCTAATATACATGAGTGTTAGCATTTCATATATGCCAATCACATCATAATATTAAGTATAAGTAATAGTAAGTACAGAGTGTGGAAGCTGAAAGCATTCATCCAGATCATTCATAACAGAAGCTAAGTAAAGCATTCATCTCAAAAAAGAAAGAAAATACATCCAGAATTTAATTATTATAGACTGTTTGCTTAACTAAAATAATAGTAAAAGAGTCTCTCACTCAAATTGGAATAAAACTAAAGTAGAAAAGTAAATGCTAATGATGAGTCCATTAATGATCTACAAACTCATCCTAGATCTCTTGTGAAGCCTCTTGATCTTGCCATACAAGTTGCTCTGGATCTAGCAAATTATCAGATCCCAAAAGTATCACATGTTAGATAATGAGTCTAATACATCGAAAGCTACTCTGAGGAGTTATAGTTTTCTAAGGTTTAACATTTAAGCAATTAAACAAAATTGTAGAAAAAGACACTAAAATAACTAAAAATTTTAAAATAACATTAACCTAAAATAAAGTAAAATAGTAACAAAAAATAAGTACTGAAAATAGGGAAAACAAAAAGGAAATTGAAACTGAATAAATATTGAAATAAAACTGTGCTATATGCCATTGATTATATATATATATATATACATATCTGAATATGTCATAGGATTGTATGCCACAAGTATGCCTGACTCGATGTCGCATGACATCTCATAGATTCCTAGGTGAGCAAATGCTCCACTAACAGATCCAAGGTGAGCACATCGCTCTGCTAATAGATCCTAGGTGAGCACATGGCTCTGCTAATGCTGATATGCCTTATGCATTTCAAGATATTTCAATGCTTTAATAACTATATACTTTAAATTTTAAAATCTAGAAAATTGAACAAAACCAAGCAATAAATCCATTTGTCTCCATTGTTCAGAATTTATCTAATTGAATTCTTACTTTTATCTTAGTCTTATTGAATTTATGATTCTCACTATAATTATACCCTAAATCATCTTATGGAGAGGTTGCATTCACATAATTTATAATGTTCAAGGAAGGGTGACTTTAATACTTAGTTTATTTAACTGCACTTATCGATGCGCAAAGAGATAAGGGACCTTATCTTCTTACACTTTATTCTCTCAAACTAAGTTGTTAAATCCCCAGCTTATAAATATAACTTAAAATGTCCTAAGAAAGGTAATTTGAAACACTTAGTTTGTTTAACTGAACTTATGGATGCATACAAAAATAAGAGACAAAATCCTTTTACACTTTATTCTCTCAAACTAAGTTGTTCCATCCCCTACTTATAATACACTTTAGACTTATGATATTTATCCTGAACTAAATTGTACTTATCTAATTACCTAGGATAAGACCAAGACTCTATAGTTCTATCTAGGGTAAATCAACTAATTTCGTTTTATGCTGAATAATTCAGCTCTATGGGTATGCACTATCATCTCCATTTGACAACACTACTATTGTTCATTCTAATAATATTATTTAAGAATCAAAGAGTAACAAACTAATGAATCATTCCTCCATTGTGGTGCATCCTACAAAAAGGTTCTAAGGATGTAGCATGAATGCCACTCAACTATGGATACTACCACAAGGGATAATCTCAATATAAAATCTTTAGGCTATTTTACCGCAAGGTTTTAGGATTATCATCTAAGGTTGTTAAGGTACATCTAAGCTCCTACCTCAAAATAAGATAATTAAGTCTTTCCTACCTTAAGAGTTAGCCTACTCAAGGGTCTAGCATTTACTTGATTCAAAGCTATCTTTACATTTTAAAGATCTAAAGCAACAATTATTTTACTTAAGTGATAAAATAATATTTAAGACATGTAAGGTTCTAGTTCAATCACATGGTTTAGATGCCAAAAATCAAGTATGCAATTCTCCTAAATCATAACTTAATCAAGCATATTGATTGAGGGGTAAAATCAAACCATTTATTAAGAATTGATCATTTGCAATTCAAACATATCTTATTAAGGTTAATTCATACTAGTTATCTTGATTATGAGAAAATCCAAGATCTTAAGATTAAGTTAAGATTAGAAATCACATGAATTATTATAAGATTTAAGAACTTATGGTTTATTAGTCTAGAATCAAATGACAAATCAGCAATAGTTAAATGAATTCATGCAGATTATTAAATGCCAAATTAAGAAGTTCAATTTAGATTAACTTTCCTTTGAATCTAATTAAGGGAAATTAGGGTTGAAATCAATGTTGACATAAGAAATCTAGATCACATGATAAATTAGCAATGTTGATTAATAAATAAATGCTAACCTTCACTAATTATGATCTAAAGTAATTAGTACTTAATTAGTAATTTAGCAAAAATTCAAAATTTAAATCTATTTGAACCAATTAAGTTCTAAGCATTCATTAATTGATCACAATGTTTCATACATAATGTTTCCCATTTCAAGTAAGAAAATGAATCTATTTAACATGGTTATCTTAGGTTCTAAGAAACAAAATATATTAATACAATTAAAAGAAAATAGCTACAAGTGCAACTTTATTATATAAGCATATGATCAAAAAGTCTAAACATCATGAGCATAGATTTTATATTTAAAATTGCCTCTATATTTACACAATGCATGATTTCATTATAACCAGTTTTTATTTTGGTGCATTTTTGCATTGTTAGGGTTATGGAGTCATAAAATAATGAAAAATATGAAATTTGGGCAAAACTGAGCAATTCTGCGGGCTACGGCGCGCTGTAACACTCGCCTGGTCAAGAGCCAGGTGCTACAATACAGTGTGGCATGTCATCGCGCAGCAATGCGCAGCAGCACTTTCGGGTGCTACGATGTGTTACAGTGAATTTTTGCGCTACGGCGTGCTGCAGCGCTTTCGCGCCCTATGACACTAAACATCCTGAGGCACAGGTGCGATGACCCATCAGTGCTTTTAGGTGCTACAGTGCCATATTTCCTGAGATACGGGCACTGTGGTGCGCTAGAGCGCTTGCCTAGCCGAGAGCCAAACACAACGGCGCATTGTAGCGCTCAACGGACATTTTGCTTGGACGAAACAGAATAATCTCCCCTATGGCGACCAAATACTCTCGATTCAGGGCACCTCAAAAGTGGTGCCATATATTAATAAAAAGGTCTTTCCAAGATCTTTCCATTGATACCAAAATTATAACAAAAATATTATTCTAACATCACAAATAATGATGCCCTAGCTACCAATGCAAGATTTCTTTCTATATAACATTATTCATTTTTTTGGATTCAGATCAAACTCTATTGAGTTTGATTGCTAACATATAGGTTCTTGAGAACAAGTATTAAACATTCAAATGAAATAAAGTAGCCATTGGATTAACTAATGGGGGAAATGAAATGTATAAGGAAGGATACAATAAGGGTATGAGGAAAAGTACTTGTGCTTGCAAATGAAAGGAGAGCTACATCTAGAGTTCTTCAAGAGCTTGAGAAAAAGGAGCTTCCTCTTTTTCAGCTGCTAGTAACTGAAGGGAAGAGGGCCGGCGGTTCTTCAAAAGCTAGAGAGCTTCTTCCTTCAGCAATTGAGCAAATGGAGAGGGAGGAGAGCGGAGGGGGGATTGATAAATCCAAGATTTATAGTAAAATAAAAGATTAAAAACATACAAAACATCACATGAACATGCATACTTTGAAATAAATTTCATTATTTTCAAGAGAAAATAGGAGAAAAGATAAATCTGAAGCAAAAAGGAATTTCTGGAAGAAAACCGCTATAACGCGCTAAAGCGGGCCATGGCAGTCTAGTGAAACTAAGTCACCTGGAACCATATCTGCAAGCTTGGAAGGGAAACCAATGTAGCACACCACAGTGGGCCATAAAGACATTCCAGAATATTATTTTGAACTATATGGGAAGTCATTGAATAATAACTTTCAAACTTTTAAGCTCTTCAGTGCTCCACAGCTTGCTAAGCTCCACTGAAATAAAACGCAGACCTAGAAGGAATCCGCTGTAGTGGGACGCAACATCATTTTAGGTAAAATATATAAATCAAGGGGAAAAATTAATTGAACAGTGGATTCAAAACTCAAACCGCAACAGCGCACCGTGGCAAGAATCTGAATTAACTCGACTCGCTACAGCGCGCTGCAGCGGAACAGTGTTTCGAATGAAGTTGCTATGACACACTATAATGGATCCCCAGTAAATAGTATGCCTGGATCAGCAGAAATTAGATATAATTGCTGCAGCACGCCACAGTGCCCGACGTATATTGTCCCAGGTGAAAGCATTAATGACAGTGTAGGGAAGGCCGAAAAATCAAACCTTTGGCCTTCCTTAGGATAAGACATGCTGTATTCTAAGAGAATAAATGAATAACATTAATTGGATTGCCATAAATTCATGGAAGATGAAAGGCCAATATAATTTATTCTCAAGGGCTGAATGGCTCTCTATTTAAGCAACATTTTAAAACCAAATGGGGGTTCTAAATTTTGACATTCTAAGACCTAGAAGGAAGGACTAGGCTGGGATAGAAGGCAAACTCTCCAAGGATAGGGTTAGTGTACCTTTGCAAGATTAAGAGAAAGGAGAAGTATAAGGAGCTTGGAAGAAGGAAAAGAAAGGAGAAGAAGAAATTCAGAGAACCCCAAAAATTCAGGGCTGTTCCTAGTATTTTCTCTCAACTTTATCTTATTTCTTTTATAGTCAAACCGTTATCAAGGTTCTCATCTTTGAATGCATTTTTTTGTATTGTGATTGCAATGGAAGGCTAGACCCTCCCTTGGAGAGGGTTGGGCCATAGTCATGTGATGAGTGTGAGATGAATGTGTTGTATGTTTAAATTCTGTAATGAATAAAGAATGTGCTAAATGTTTATCTTAACTAGTTGCTTAAAATGTATGTGTAGAATGTTTGAGACATATATCACTATAGAAACTGAATTTTAAATGAATAAAGCTAGATTATCTAAACAGTCTAAATCTAGAGGGAATGCACATAAAGGTCCTCGCCACGATATGATGTCGCTGAGCGAGGATTCTCGGTGTAAAATACCTCAGATTTTGAATGGTTGGATGATTTAGTAAAATGAATGTAATAATCTTATGCTCCATAGCACTCTAATTGGCTAGAGCTAGGAGTGTGTGAATTAGAGCTTAAAGTTATGTGACAAGCTCTTTAGCCTAATGGCACCATTCCTTAAAGCTCAATTGAGCGATTGATGCATGTGAGCCAAGACCATCCAATCAAGCTCTGCGGCTCAGTAGACGTTGAAGGAGGGAGAGAGCATCGAGTACCCATGGATGATGTGATATAGTTCATGTGGTCAGGTGAATCCTCTCCCATAGCTAAACTACGTATGATGCGCATGAAGCTGATTGGTGGGAATCAATGCTTGTGAGATCACCCAACTAAGTATTATTTTGATAACTTAGATGTAGGAATTCTAAAATAAATCTAATGTGATCTCCTAAGAGTCTATGTGCTGAGGAAGAACCCTAGTGTGTTCACCTTGTGCACTAAATTTGAACTAGTCAGAATTAGAGGACCATTCTAAGGAACATTATGTTCACATGATTTGATTGGCATAATCCAAGTACTTTATGTATTACAATGAATTAAATACAACACCAATCCCTTACAAATCACATGACGAAATCCTAACACTCTTTTACTAATCAATAGTATCTCAATTTAGGTTCTTTTGCATTGTTGATCTAAAAACCAAACAAAAAACCAAAATGAATCTTTTAAACATTATTGAAAAAAGGCAAAACTTAGTAACAAAATCACCGTTCCCTGTGGACGATATAACTCTAGAACTTACCATTCCAAATTATTACCTCAGACCACATACACTTGCGTGCTAGCACAGACGTGTATTTACAGTTTGTCAAGTTTTTGACGTCGTTGCTGGGGCTAGTTTTGTATTAAGTACAATCTATCAATAAATAGTAATTTAGAATTATCTTTATTTTGCATTTATATTTTCTTATTTTCTTAGTTTACTTTTCTTTTAATTTTATGAGTTGAGTATCATACATTTAGAAAATGGAAACTAAAATAATTAAAATAAAGGTAAACATTAGTATGAGACTTGTTAGAATCTGAATTTTTCTAATCACCTTGTCAAGTAATCTGAACATTTTCTTATTTCTTTGGTTTACTTTTCTTTTTCTTTTTATAGTTCTTATCTTCATATATGGAGTACTCAAATTTCATGAACGTGCACAATAATAATCAAAATTGGTGTATTTGGTGTGGGGGAACACATTCAAGTTCTGATTATAATATAAACAACCCTTTTGCACCTTTGAGAACAAATCTAGATCACATAATGAATTAGCTATGCTGATTAAAAAATAAATGCTAACCTTCACAAATTATGATCTAAAGCAATTAGTACTTAATTAGCAATTTAACAAAAATTCAGTATTTAAATCTATTTGAACTAATTAAGTTTTAAGCATACAATAATTGATCACAATGTTTCATACATAACGTTTCACATTTCAAGTAACAAAATAAATCTATTTAACATGGTCATCTTAGGTTCCTAGAAATAAAAATATATTGATTCAATTAAAAGAAAATAACAACAAGTGCAAGTTTTCCATACAAGTATATGATCAAAAAGTCTAAACATCCTGAGCTTGGATTTTAAATTTAAAAATTACCTCTATATTTTCATAAAGCATGATTTCATTTTAACTAGTTTTTATTTTGATATATTTTTACATTGTTAGGGTTCTAGAGTCATAAAAATACAAAAAATATGAAATTTGGGCAAAATTGGGCAATTTTACGTGCTACGGCGCGCTATAGCACTCACCTGTCAGAGAGCCAGGCTTTATAGTACGCTGTGGTGTGTCACTGTGCAGCAGTGCACATTAGTACTTTTGGGAGCTATGACGCGCTACGGTGAATTTTTGTGCTGCGGCGCGCTGCAGCGCTTTCGGGTGCTATGGCACTAAACATCTTGAAGCGTGGGTGCTACGACGCAGCAGCTCTTTTAGGCACTCCGATGCTCGATTTCCTAAGACGCGGGCACTGCGGCATGCTAGAGCACTTTCCTGGCCGAGAGCCAGATGCTACAGCGCGTTGTAGCGCTCGACGAACATTTTACCTAGAAGAAACAGAACAATCCCCTCTATGGTGACAAAATACTTTCGATTCAGGGCACCTCAAGAGCACAGCCATATATCGATAAAAAGGTCTTTCTATTGATACTAATATTGATACAAAAAGATTATTCGAATATCGCAAATAATGATGCCCTAGCTACTAATGCAGGATTTCTTTCTATACAGCATTATTCATTTTGTTGGGCTCAGATCAAACTCTATAGAGTTCGATTGCTAACATACAGGTTCTTGAGAATAAGTATTAAGCATTCAAATAAATTGAAGTAGCCATTGGATCAACCAATAGGGGTAATGAAAGGTACAAGGAAGGATATAATAAGGGTATGAGGAAAGGTACTTGGGGCTGCAAATGAAAGGAGAGCTAGAGCTGGAGTTCTTTAAGAGCTTGAGAAAAAGGAGCTTCTTCTTTTTTAGCTGCTAGTAACAGGAGGGAAGAGGCCTAAGGGTTCTTCAAAAGCTTGAGAGCTTCTTCCTTCAGAAGTTGAGCAAATGGAGAGGAGGAGAGCGAAGTGGGGCCATATAAAGAAGAAGAGAGGCATGGGCTGGGAGAGGGAGAAAGTCCTCTCCCATTAGCAGCATGGGGAATGAGAGGGGGAAAAGCTTGCATGCACAGGCTTGAGGAGAAGAGGCATTGAACGGGAGAGGGGAGTGGGTCCCAAGTGCAGGAAAAATTAGGAAATTTTAATTAACAATTTTCTAATTTTTTTTAATTAGCATATTTTTGAAATTAAAATTGGATCAATAAACAAGGTCCAAAAAATCCCAAAAATTCACTCCTAGCTAACTTGAGGGTGAGAAACGCAATAATAAAGTGATATTTTAATTTGAAATCAATTTAATTATTCTAATTTTCTAGGTAATAAAATAAATTAAATACTTGAAGATTCGATGACCTCCGAACACTTCCAAAACATCACCCCTCGCTAATTTGGGGGCGATGAGCATAGTGGCAAAGTTAGATTTTAATTTTGAGGTCAAATTAAATATATTAATTTTCTAATTAATTAAAAATTATTAAAATAATCCAAATAATCAATATAGTTGCAAATCGCTCCAAATTTTCAAGGTTGGGTTTTAATGACCAGATGAGCCCAATGAAATAATAATTAGGATGAAATTAAGCTAAGATTAGGTTAAGTAATAACCTAGGGTTGTTACATCTCGCCTTGTAGCTCTTGCTTCCATTTGGTTCTTCCTTCACTTAATAAACACACTTATTTTGAAGGGCCTTCTTCCTAGTTGGTAAAGGTGCCAACTCCCATGTCCCATTTGACATGAGTGACGTCATTCATGGTATGTTATGTGATGGAGAGCCTTTAGTGTCCAGGAGCAGCAAAGGCGCTTCGGCATGCCGTGCGCGCCTAGACAGTCCTTACTTGAGAATTGAGGCTCTATGATGCACCTCAACAGCTAGCAATCGAGTAGTAGGTGCTACAGCACGCCACAGTGGAAATTGTTGCTGTAGTGCACCACATCAGAAATTGGCGATATAGCGCACCACAACGAGTCAGCAGGTCCATCACGAGGCGTCGGTGCTACAGCGTGCCACAACGGTCTCAACTCGAGACCACAGGCGCGACAGCGCATCGTGGCAGTGGTCTCAACTTGAGACTAAGGGCACTATGACATATCGTAATGCCAGGCAAAAAATTGCACGGTCTAGATTAATCCTTAAGCAAATTTGGAGGAAATTGTACGGTCTAGATTAATCCTTAAGCAAATTTGGAGGACATTTTGGACATTTTAGGGCCCATTTTTAGCTATGTATTTAAGTAAAGAGGTTGAGTGAAAACTTAAATGTGTTGACATTTAGTTTGGAGGCTAAGACTATTGTGAGGAGAAGAACCTTAAGAAAAATCCTAAGGACCTGCAGTGCAAGCTATCCCTTACATGTTGGAGGAGATACTCCAGTGGTGACTACTTCCTCTCCTCTCCATTCTAGAGTAAGAGCTGGAGCATTTGTGCTGAGGTGATAAGCTCTTTGTAACTCTGTAACCTTCAAGTTATTATAGTAGATTTCTTTATGGTGTGGCTCCATAGTTTTTCCCATTCTTGGGTTTTCCACATATATCTTTGTGTTTGAATGTTTCTTTGTATGCTATGATTTTTTCTTGTGATCTTATGTTATGAGTTTTCTTGGTTATCATCAACGCAACCCTAGTCCTCAATTTAAAAGTGTGTGCTCTTTCTCAAAATTGCTTTTGATGCGAATTAGAGCATGCTAGGTTTGAGCTCAATTTTTTACCAACTATTAGCATCCCACTTTATTGAATCCTTAACCTGAAGTGCCTCTTTCAAGCTTTCTGATTCACCACCATTCATTAGTAATAGGTAAAATAAGGAAGGAGAGTACTTCTATGGCAATCTTGTGACTCTTGTAGATCTTCTCAACATGGGTATTTGTGGTTCAACATTTATACCCTCTTGAGCATCTTCATGTACACCTACATTTGGCTCGACACTGTCATCAATTTCTATGTGTTGGGGCTCACCATTTGAAGCATCCTTAGAATTAGTCTTGACTTTAATACTGTCATAGTTATGATTATCATGAAATCTTTAATCGAACTCACTTGTGCCATATCCAACGAATGTGCACTTGATCACCTTTGCATCAAACTTGCTCTTGGATCCTGCATCAATGTGCACATATGATGAGCAGCCAAATACCTTGAGGCAGTTAAGTTTCACCTCCTTTTCACTCCAAGTTTTCTCGGGAATCCCTTCATTTAAGGTATGGAAGGTCCCCAATTTGTTAGATAAATAGCTGTGTTAACAGCTTTAGCCCAAAACTGCTTTGGGAGACCCGCATGCATTCTCATGCTCCTGGCTCTTTCTATGATTATTCTGTTCATCCATTCTGCAATACTATTTTACTGTGGTGTTCTTGGGACTATAAATTCTATCTTGATGCCTCGCACGGCATAGAACTACTTGAACTTCCTATCACAATACTCGCCACCATTATCGGATCTCAAGCACTTAAGCTTCAGTCCTATTTCATTCTCCACTAGAGCTAACCACTTTCCAAATACATCAAACACATCAGATTTATGTTTTGAAAATTAAAATCATACCTTTCTCATATGGTCATCAATGAAGGTGACAAAATATGTGGCTCCACCTATGGAAAAAGTAAGAGCTGACCCCCATATGTCTGTATACACCGACTCGAGTTTCTTGCTTTTCAGTTCTCTTCCAACTTTGAAGAATGAAACTATTTTATGCTTGCCCAGCACATAGTCTTCATAGGAATCCAATCCTACTGACTTCAGTCCTTGGAGCTTCCCCTTTAACTGTAAGGATTTTAACCCCTTCTCGCTCATATGGCTAAGCCTCTGGTGATAGATCTTCATCTATCTGTTATGTAGCTGCAATAAGATCAGATACTTTATTGATAAGGTAAAGTGTACCTTCCATATTGCCCCATGCAATAACGAGTGCACCCTTGGTGACCTTCTATGAAACTCTAGTAAAACAAGTGTTGTAGCCCTGCTTGGCTAATTGGATCACAGAACTCACATTTCTCTTTATACATGGCACATGTCTGACATCTTTTAGCTTCCAAATTGTATCGCTTGGTAGCTGAACATTCACATCACCTTTACCAATGATATCGCATGCCTTGTCATCTCTAAGATAAACTTTCCCAAGTCACCCTTGGTGTAATTCTTAATGACACTTCTCGATGAAGTCGCATGAAAGGATGCACCAGAGTCCACCACCCAGGACTCTGTATTGATAAGTGAGAGGATCAATGTATTCTGATCCTCCTCAACTAAATTGTTCAAAGTGGGGCACATAACCTTGCCTCCACCACTTAGCTTCTTCAAGGTAGAGCAGTCCTTCTTGAAGTGACCTGCCTTCCTACAATTTCAGCAATCTAACTTTACTTTTCCAGGTCTTGATTTTCCTCATTGAGACATTGACCTGATTCTGTTATGTCTCCTTTTTGTATGTCTTCCCTTGCTTTTAGCATTCAATAATGAGGTGGATGCCTCCCAATGGAATTTCATTCGCATCTCCTCATTTAGCACAAGCCCAACAATGTCATCGAATCTCAACGACGCATTTCTTGATGAGTTATTGATGGCTGTAACCAGCCGATCCCAACTATCCGGCAATGAAGAGAGGAACAACAAAGCTCGGACCTCATCATCAACAATGATGCCCACCAATCTTAATTGACTCATCACCATGTTGAACCTATTTAGGTGTTCAGTCACTAAATAGATATCCATCATCTTCATGTTAAATAGTCTCTTCATCAAGAAAACTTTATTTAAAGTCGAGGGCCTCTCATACATTCTCGTTAGCATGAGATATACAACATTTTTCTCATTAATAATGTTAAATACAACAGAAGAAGACAATGATAAATGAATCAAACCCGGTGCAGTTATATTGAGAACTTCTCATTCTTCATCCCGCATAGTTGCAGGTTTTTTGTCGGTTCCTTTCATTGGAAGATACAACTTATTCTGGCAAAGAAAATCCTCCATTTACATTTCTTAGGATGCAAAGTTCGCACCGTTGAATTTCTCTATCTTGTGTCTCATATAGTCGGCCATTGATTCCACTCAAACAGCAAACCCTATAACCAACAAGATAACCTCTCTCTGATACCACTTGTTAGTAAGCAAACAAGCTTCTTACCCCAAGCACACACCACAGCGGAAGCAATTTTTGAGCACCCTCGATTGAGGACTGGGGTTGAGTTGATGGTTATCAAGAAAACAATGTAATTATAAAATCTACATGAAATCAATCACAACACTTTCATGCAATACAACCACAAGCACACAAACATCCGAACACAAAAAATTTATGTGGAAAACCATGGGAAAAACTACGGAGCTACACTGCACAAAAATTTCAACTATATAAAACCAAAGAGTACAAAGTTACAAAAATCTTAACAACTTTAGAGAACACCAACTCTTACTCTAGCATGAAAAGGAGGAGTAGCAGCTGTCACCCGGAGTGTCTTCTTCAACATGCAAGAGTTCTCTGTTTGCCTGCCATTGTGGAGCATGCTGCGCTTGCTTCGGTTGCAGCAGGTGCAGCACCTGATTTTGATGCGGTGCGCTGGAGCGCATGCTTCTTTGTCTGCTGGTGCTGCAGTGTGTGGTAGTGCCTCCTTCTCAAGTGTGGAGCGCCAAGGTGCACTGCGGTGTGCCACGGCACGCTGCAGTGACTATGCTATTACTGGACTTCACACATTATTTTGAATCGCCTCAGAATCTCCCAAAAGCTCATTGGAGCACCATTAGTATCACCATGATGGACTAAATGGTCTACATAACACAACAAACACTACTCTGGCCTCGTAATCATTTTATCAATAATGGTTAAAAAATTGATGTAGTAGTTGATTTCAGAATATAGTTTGCCATTTATCTATATAAGTCTTAAATTTTATAAGTTTAATTATTATCTACTTGTATTTTCTTACTATGTTATTATAATAATTAGGCTTGGTACTTTAAATATTGTTTACCTAACTTTTAGTGTTCTTTAATGATCCTAATGTGTCTTTACTAAATATTCCTTTTTATTTCTATTATGAGAGACAATATGTATATACAATGGTTCAAATCATACTACATAAGGAGAATAAGCCAATAACAACTTTAAGTTATTACTCTATCTAATCTGCATTTATTTAGATCATAATTTTATCACAATTTGATTTTAAACATCATTAAGACATAACCATAAAAATTTGGAGTCGAAAAGTTCAAGAATGATTTTCTTGATTATTTTTAATCAATTTAAATACCCTAAAAATTAGCTAAATTAATTTATCTTAAAATTAAAATATGAGGGTATATTTGAGTTTCTCATATCAAAATAAGTTAGGACTACAAGTTTCATAATTTGTTGGACATGTATTGGTTAAGAAATGCACAAAATATAATTTGTATTTTTGTTTAAAATAAAATTATAAGATTTTAATTAATTAAATTTGTTTATTTGAAACTACAGAAATTCCTTCCGCAAGGCTGAACACAGAACACAAGACTCAGAAGATCTTGGCCATTCTGCATTATGGAAAATTGATCAAACAGCTCTGATTGAGCAGCCTCGTTGTCACCTGTTGCGTTTAATCATGGGCCGTCAGATCATGTCGTGAAGCCAAATTGGCCTTCAAATTTATATTTGATGATGCATGCTAGGTTAGTCTTGGATGTCATAGGATTATAAATAAATTGGCATGAGTTGAATTGATCGACTATAGGGCTGGTAATTGATGTGAATTGCTAGGGATTAACACTGTATCCTTGTCATAATTCCCAGCACTGAAAGGATCTGCTCAGCTTCAAAATGCACTTGATTAGCATTTCGAGGGCAGAGTGATGATTGTCAAGCCCAATCCACCTCAATACTGTCAGGCCGAGTAGGCCCTGATAATCTGGGAGGGCCCAGCCATCGGGGATAGGTTTGTTCAAGCTACCTAAGGTCAGTGATAGTGTAAGCACTAAATTCCTCTCTCTAAAAATGCTAATTGAGCTTGTATAGTTAACACTAGCGACCATCCTTTGGCCGAGTAAGGTTCATACGATTGGTGCCACAATCTATAGGGCTAATGGTTCCTATCAACGCAGCTTGGTGCTCTGATTATGGTATGTGGCATGTCTTCTAAGGTAGCCAGAGTCGCCCATAATTAGTGGCAAAAACCTACCCTAATTTGGGACTCTATAGGGATGAAGCACAGTCCTGGGTCGGTCCGACCTGTGACCCGTACTGCTCTATGAGGAAAAATGTTACTCAAATATTCCTGACCTGTCAGGCTTAATGTTGACCCACACTGTGAACCCGTTACAGAAAAAGAATATTCATAGAATATTCTAAATTTAATAATGGTGCCAATTAATTATTTAAACCAGAACTTTATGAGTTTAATTCAAAATATATTATTGAAATAATTTGATGAATTTAATTCCAAATAATACAAACTTATATACCATTTTGATAAGAAAAATATAAGGAATCTAAATATGAAATAAAATTGAGGATTTAGTGGTTAATTTTTTAAATCATCCCTTAATTATGTTAAACCTTGATTAGTCAATATTATGACTTGTAGTTATCTAAATTCAGCATGTAAGGTGTTAATTTACTCCTTAGACAATATGCTTTCCATTGGAATAAAGAAATTTTAATTTAGAGCCCAAATTCTCTAAGTTAACTTTTTGACCCTTAAATAATAATAAAATTTTAATGGGAAAGAGTCAACATGCTTAGAAACTTAATTTAAGAGTCCTTGATTACTTAGTAACCCTTAGTTCAGTGATTATAGTGATTATATAACATTTTGAGCCTAATTAGACTCAATGAAAATTTCTTTTGATCAGACCCTAATTGGTGTCTAAGTTTAAGTAGCTTAGATCTTACACACTTAAAGCCCTAAGTCAAGAGATGTAAGCCTTATGTATAGAGTTTATTCTCTTAACTCTTAATCTTGATAAATTATATCAAGATTAGTAGTTATGAAAATGTAATACTAGGATATATGATTTTATAATTTAACCTCAGTAGGAAATCTTATCTTATTTGTGTTAGAACTTCATTTAAGTTATAATATTTAATCATATGTCTATAAATCTGGGATTGTATTGGATTGTAGTATATTAGAGATTCTGAGCTTGTATATTCTCAGAATATTTAAAATAGATAATTATACAATAATGGATATCACATGTGTTTTGTTAGATGTCTTTCTTATTCATTAATTATTACTTTTTTACTTGAGCCAATTTACTTGGACATATCATATAACATGAACTTGTGCATGAAATGAAAACTTAATAAAATTAGGAAAATATTCAGCATTAGGTTCATACCAAGATGGGTGATTATGTATACACATTTTGGCCAATGGGCAGGCTATATGAGAAATAAAGATTATTGATAGGTTTCATTGGGAAGAGTTATGTACAATTTAAAAACCCACACTTAGTCTTGTAGACGTGCTTGACTCCTCAGCTACTTTTATATATGCCCATAAAATAAAAGTAAAATAACTAAGTTAAAAGTTACATATGTATTTTTGTCAGTTAGTACAATTGTAACAACTAAATGTTGTTACTAGGTCGATTTGACCTAAACTTGATCGAATTAAGACAAAAATAAAGATCCTAATCTAAGTGGTATAAAAATTAAATAAAAATATCCATAGATAAAGCATATTGAGGGGATCCTACCGCAAAAGTTTAAGCGTGACTGGGATCCTGGATCATCCTATATTAATTTGTGAGGTTTTAACTTCTGAAATTGATAATAAATAAAATATAAATTGAACTTTAGAAATTTTTATAATTTTAAGCTAAGCATAAAATGAGGATGTTATGTTTTAAGTTTTGCTAATTTTCAAGCTCTAGATTGATCGCAATGAATTTTTAAAGTTTTTAACTTAAAACTTTATATAAAATAAAATACTCGTACAAATTTGATAATTTTTAGACGTGTGTGTTCATCACGTCGAGATGCTCAAAATGGTCCCAAGTTGTTAAGTTTTGGAATTCCCTCAAACTGTGGTCGCTTGATTGCGATCTAATGCTCCTAAATGATTTGGGTTGTTTATTTAACGCCCTCACTCTACCCTAAAGCATAAGTGGTTATATGCACTAAATTGGAAACCCTCATTCGACTCCTTCCCTTTCCCCCATTTTGCCAATCGCTCACTGTAACAACCCTAGTTATTACCATAGCTAAGTTTTGATTAATTAAGCTAAATCAAGTGCTAATTGTGACTCCATTAGACTCAATGGGTCATTTAAATATAATCCTAGAAGTTTGAAATCAATTGAAGCTAAATTGAGAATTTTTATATTTTTGGTTATTTTTGAGTCCTAGAAAATGCATAAATTAAATTGATCTCCAAATTAAAATCTGATTTTATTTTTGAATTACTCATGTTCTAATTAGCTATGGGTGAATTTTTGGGAATTTTTAGAGCTTATATAGTCCTAAATTGAAATTAAAATTTTTAAGATGATTATTTAAATAATTTAAATGAATTATTTTAATTTAATTTATAATATTTGAATTTAATAATTTTGGGATTTGCTGTCGGGACCGCGGTAGATCCGCTACGGGGTCCCGACAGCGAAGCACCATTCCCTTCCAATGAATGCACTAGCACGCATCTTGGCGTGATTCATCCGACGGCGCCATCCACCCCGCGCCGTAATCAAATCCAAGCCACTCGATTGGCAACCTAATCCAACGGCCCTCCACATCCCATCTTAAGTAAGTCAGATCGATCGTTGGATCACTTCGATTCAATTCGATGGACGATCTGCTATTACTGATCGAAGGATCTGAATCGCTCCATCCCAACTGACGAGCCATTGAATGGCTGTGCCCCTGTCAGTCGCTATTCAGCTTCATCTCCGAATTTCTAAGTAAGGCCCCGACAGTTAGCCCACTCCTGCTGCTGTGGCAGTACGAGGGAGATCCTATCCCCCACTCCCTTCAGAATCACAAATAGCTAGGGGAATGAAATTTCGAGTCTACCCCTCACGGGTCATGGCTCGATGCCTGATTCTCCTTGGGTCATCCATTGGAGGCTAGCCTGAAACTCCCACACTGCAGCTCAAGCTATAAATACCCCAGGACTTCCATAAAGAATCCATTTGCTCTTTGTGGATAGGCTGCTTGACCCTCTCCCTCTCAGTCTGCATCCTCTTGCTATTCAAGCTCTCCGATGTCTGAACCTGCTGTGTACTGCTGATAGTGGGTGCGTGTCTGGCATTCAGACCCCCCAGCCAACTTCTGCAACTATCTGGAGTACTCAGAGCCCTTCCCTTCATCTCAATCACAACCATCCCCAGCTCAAGGTACAACCACTAACCCATTCCTCTGTCAAGCTAGTTTCACCTCGACTCGCATTCATATGAACTCTAGATGCTGCGTTAGGACCTCTCCCTTAACCTCCTCTAGGAAGTCGAGAGTATAGGAGCAGCTGGCAGTGGACTAGAGAGCGAATTCACCATCTGAGTGTGCACTGCTAGTCGGCTCCTGGTTCGCCTGATCACTGAATTCCCTTAAGTGATTAGCTATCCGATTAGTGCTGGAACCTCCCAGACAGCGCTTCGTGGTTCATCCGACGCATCTTGGGCCACTGAAGGTGTAGCCGTTGAGATCCTGACATGGCATGGTCTGAGCGTGGAGAATTTAGCGTTGGGAGTTAGCCATATGGATCTTAGCATCGGGGAGGTATCCGCGAAGATGATCCACAGTAGCGGGATGGGTCAGACCCCGACTCGCGCAGTTTGATTTTCTTAAGTGAATAATATTAAACCTATAGTTCTGATCTAAAAAAAAATATAGAATAAATTATTTAAATAACTTTAGCAATACTTATCCAAATGGTATGATCCAATATACGATTTTAATCAAAAAAATACAAGGAATAATAATATAAAATAAAATCAATGATCCAATAGTTAGATTTTAAATAATTGCGTAATCTTTTTCTATTTGTATTTAAATTATATTAAATCCACTAATTAACTAAAAATGTTAATTAAGGTCTCTGATTGCTCATGAGACCATAAAGAACTTATGTAGACCCTTAAAAGTAGTTTAGAATCTTTAATTTTGTTAATCACTCCTTAATTACCTTAAAATGAGATTAGTGAATTAAGTATTAGATCAGTCTCTAATTTTGATGGATCTAATTCCTAATGCCTTATTAAGGATAGTAGAGCTTAAAAATACAATTGGATCACTCTAAGATGCCCTAAATTACTTAATCACCTTAATTGGCCTCTTAATGTGATTAATGCTAATTAAGTTAAATTAAGTATCCTAACTCTAAGATAAGTGTTTAATCCATTTCATCAATCAATATGAAGCTCATTAAAATAGATTTGAATCAATTTAGATGATCAAGTCTTAAAATCCCATCTTTAGCCTTAAGAGGGGTATTTTGGTCATTTTGACCAAATATGTTTAAGCACCCCTTAAACCTTGAAAATTTAGTAAAATATCTCTAGTTAAATTATTAGCACCTTTCTGAAATCTTAGGTAAATAATATTTATGTTAAGTGAAGACATCTCAAGTTGGTTTTATTAAGCTCTTAAGACACTTAAGTGCCCTTAAAACCCTCTTTCTTAAGAGTTAAGCCTAATTACCTTTAAGTGCTAGACTCTTAGTTTAATAGCTTAATTAAGTTGATCCTTAAGCTTGAATATTAAGAGAAATATTCTTGTAAAAATCCTAAGTCTAATTTTAGCTTAAGATCTAAAGTGATCAAATCTTAGATCTTAGATCTTAGACTTTAGATCATTCAATTAAATAGAACTACCTTCATTTGGGATTCTTTACTTGATTAACTGTTTAATCCTTTTGAAACATTCCTTGCAAGTGTAGGATTGATTTAATCTAAAAGATAATGTAATTATTTTAAAGACTGAATATAGATCTTAAATTCTTAGTTCTTAATGATTATTTTATCTTATAACATTAGAATAACCTTTCATTAAGACCATAGTTCCTAAATCCTTCAGCTTATAAGGTATTGCTCCTTGAGATTATGTTTGAGTGTGAACCTTAGATCCTTATTAGGATACTACCTTAGATTCAGGATTTGAACACCAAGATGGAGCTTAAGTCCAGAATCCTTGATCTTAATTTACTTAAATTAAGATTTTGGTTAAGAGAGGAAAATAATAAGAATTAAGTCGTTGATTCATTTACTTTAATCTTTATAGTCGTCATATGAGTATGAATTAGAACTTGTTCAGTTCTAATGTTAATATTAAGGTCGTGAATCTGGGATTATACTCGATAGCTGGATATTAGAGATCCTAAACTTGTATCTTCTTAGAATAGTTAGTTGGATAGATTAGACAACAACAGATATCACATAAGTCTAGATTGAGTCTCTTGCTTACTTTGACTTTGACTGCTTTGCACACCTTGAATATTCAACCTTGTTCCTTGAGCATAATAGGTAAACTTAGGATATAGAAGATACATCCTAAGTTAGTATTTGAAAAGTATATCATTCATTCAGTTCTTTCAGTGCTTTCAGTTAGTAGAGTATGTCCTAGCTTAGTCTTCCTCTTCAATTCTAATTTTGTTATAGAATAGACTTGAACCTAGCTCTGCGGATGTCTAGGATGGATACATGTCTTATTCTATAAGTTCAACTTGTACCTAGCTCTGTGGATGCCTAGGATGGATACATATTGAATTTTCAGTTCAGAGGTCCTGTATGACCTATTTCTGTTATAGCAGTACTATGTATTAGGCTTACTTCTACTTTATTTCAGTTTTCAGTATTTGTTTTGCTTTGCCACATGCTTTAGTTGCCTTTCTCTTAGTGCTTGATTTGTTTTGCCACATGTCTTAGTGGCTTTACTTTTGCTCATTCATGTACTTAGTTTACTTTTGCCACATGCCTCAGTGGCCTTTTTCATATTAATCTGCATGCTTGTATAAATACTCTTATTATTTAGTATTAAATATTGGCATATTTAAGATGCTAGAATTGTATGTTTATTTTAGCACTTATGTTCTTTATATACTCAGCATGTATCCATGTGATCATAAGAACATTAAGATTAGATTTATTTCAGTAGTTACAATTTTTTGCTTGTTTAATTGTTGAGTTGTATGTTATTTTTACATAATTGTTGATTAGCTATAAATGATTAGTTTATAGTTATCCCATTCTTTATAGCTTGTAGCACCTTGTAATGCTTGCATATTTAAAACCTTTAAATATGATATCTTAAATATTCAGTTCACTTAAATATCCTAAAATGTACTTAGATAATTGTCTAACTGTAACATGTTTCTTTTGTTGGCTGGGGCCCTGGCATTAGTGATACTGACAAATGTCAGATTCAAAGTTGTTCATTGGTAGTGCTGCAGGAGAGGAGCCAGTGCAGGAGGAGGATCTTCCTACTGCTGCTTAGATAGATTTTCATTTTCTTGTAGTGACTTTGAGAGATCTTTTCTTTCATTTAATTCAGTTTGTAATAATTAAATTCTGGATGTATTAACTTTTCTGCATTTGATCTGTATTACTATTTTTTTTACTCTCTTATACTATATTGTGATGTGGATGTTATATTATACTATTTCTTGCTTCCGCCATTTTGATTTGTATTAATGTATGCTCACAGCTCCAGGTGATAAGTCCTTGGCTTAAGGCAAGTTGGCTCCTACCTAACTTTACTTAAATTGGGGATTTGCCACAGTTGGAGCACTGTACTCCCCATGAATATGCTAATATCAGTATTAGTGTCGCCGTAGGAAAGTACGGGGCCCCATAGTTGGTATCAGAGAATACCATAAGGTGTCAGAATGGGATCTGTGATTCCTTTCTACCTAATGGACCATTCTTCTAAAGTACAAACGTCAAGACATAGCATCAATAACATAGTACTATCAGTAACTATTTGAAAAATGTAGAATGAAAAATACTCATATCCTAAATATCTAGTCATCTATAGCAAACAAAAACCAATATATTCTACTATTAGGATCAAATGGATCATGAACAGTCTGACTTGGAATATTATCTGCATGCCTTCAAGTTGGCTTGGAGTTATAGTTTCAAATAGAGATAGGAGAGCAAATGGAAAATCAAAGGAGTTTCAACAAAAGGAACCCTAGCCTTAGACAAACTTCTACATCAAACAGTGTACCGAGGGCTTGACTTTCCTATCTCTGCATAGGAGTGGTTGAACCAAGTAGAGTCAGTTATGAGGCACATAGAGTGTCCAAAGTCCTTCTAGCTTGATATAGTGGCAGATCTGATGCTAGACTATGCGGGAGTCTGGTGGTACAATACCATCAAGAAATTAGAATGAAAATGTAAGAGAAAGTGTCAGAAAGTGACCTTTGAAGATTTTTATGTTACATTTAGGATTGAGTACATTAAGGAAATATGAGTGCTAGTTAGAGAAATTGTCATTTCTTGATTTTAGTAGTGCTGTGATTTTCTTGGCATTTTCTTAATCTTATGTAAACCTTCATTTCAAAAAGTAACGAGAATTTTTGGCATCTATTAGAAATTTAAATTACTGTCTTCCTTAGAATGATTCTGACATCTAGATTTGTGCTGCTTAATTAGAATGAATTCTGGATCACCTCTTATTGCTACTCCAATCAAGAATGCTATTGCTTCAAGCAGTTCTTCTGATAAAGTAGCTCATCTACAAGCAATAGTGGCAACCTTGTTGGAGAATTAGGCTCAACAAGCACTGGTAATGCAAAAGATGATGTATGATCATCCAGTACCAGCTATTTCTACTGCTCCTACTATCCCTGTTCCACAACATACGTTTCCTTCCCATCACTCTATAGATAATATTCTCCATAACTTCTTAAGATTAAGGCATTCCACCTTCGGTGGAAACTTATCGCCAATGGATAGAGCCGACTGGCTAAAAGCAGTAGAGAAGGATCTTATTAGTCTGAAGATTCCAAACTGAAAAACTGTCCATCTCACTACACACCTGTTTCATGCTGAAGCAGAATACTGGTGGGAAGAGGCCTAGAATACAAAGTTCATTGACTATAAATTGGAAGACATCTCTTGGGATAAATTCATTGAAGCATTCAAAGCTGAATTCATTCCCCCGTCTGCACAGAACATCATTGCAGACATGATTCTAAGGTTGACTCATGGAAGTCGCTCTGTTGCTGACTACAAAAAGGAATTTCGTAGGTTAATTCATTTTGCTCCAGAAATTACCCACTCCGAATCGGCTAAGTGCCATCGCTTTCTCTGTGGACTCCAAGATTCACTGAAAAATCAGATTGTTCCACTTCGCCTGACTAGCTTCTTTGAACTAGTAGAGACAACTAAGGTGATTGAGCATCATCACTCAGAAAAAGATCTCAAGCGAAAGGCACAATCAACTCCTAACCAGCATGAAGCTTTCAAGAGGCACAGACCTAACTCTGCAAAGGTCTATCAACTAGAAGCTACACCCCCTACTGAACCAATTCAAGGCTATAATAGGCCTCACCCATATGGCAAGTGTTATCACTTTGGCCATAAGTGCTACAATTGTGGATGACTAGGACACAGTTCTATTACTGTACACATACAGAAACAGTGGATGGAGTTCTGATGAAGCCATCTCAAAAGAACCAAGTGTTTAGAGCAACTCCACTGAATAGGAGAGAACCAAATTTGGCAATAATGTAGCACCTACACCTGAAGTTGCTCCAGAACAGCCCTCAGCTCCCAAATCCCAGAATAATCCCTGGAGGCAGGTAAACAACCGTCCTACTGGTCTTGTGTAAGTTTACGCTTTAACACCTCTGGAAGCCACAAAAGATAATAACGTGGTTTCAGGTACATATTTATGAACTTCTTCTTTGTTAATTGCATTCCTGTACCTTAATTATTGAAATTTATTAATGCGATTCATATGAATAAATTAGGCACACTTTATTTTAATGACCAGCCTTGCAATGTGTTATTTTACACTTGTGCTAGTCATTCATTTATTTTTGAACATTTTGCCAACGTACTTAAACCATACTCATACAACTTAGCAAAACCTTTGAGTGTTGGACTTCCATCTGGAGCCCAACTAATTGCTCATAAGTTTTGTAATATCAAAATTCCATTAAATGGTCAGGAGTTTCACTCTGAATTAATTTTCCAGCCATTAGCAAACTTTGATATCATCCTTGGGATGAACTGGCTCAGTGACAATAATGCCGTGATAAACTGCCTGAAAAAGAAGGTCACTCTCCATTCCCAGGGCAAGTCTGAAGCTTTTATAGGAAAAATGTACACAGTTATCATTAATAAATGCTATTAAAGCAGAATAATTGATCAGTAAGGGTTGTGATGCTTTTCTGTTCACTATGATGGGTGAAGCAAAGGAAAGTGTCCCTCACTCTGATTATAAAGTGGTTAAGGAATTCACCTACATATTCCCAAAAGACCTGCCTGGTGTATCGTCTTCCAGAGAAGTCAAGTTCTCTATTGAATTAGCTCCGGGTACCCAGCCTATATCTAAAGCATCATATAGAATGGTGCCTAAGGAACTTCAAGAACTCAATGAACAGTTACAATAGCTCTTGAATAAAGGCTTTATTAGGCCAAGCATGTCTCCTTGGGGAGCGCCCGTTCTATTTGTAAGGAAGAAGGATGGATCTATGCGAATATGCATAGATTATCGTGAACTAAATAAAGTCACCATAAAGAATAAATACCCATTGCCTAGAATTGATAATTTATTCGACCAATTATCTGGAGCTATCATATTCTCTAAGATTGACATAAGGTCTGGATATCATCAATTGCGAGTAAAAAAAAATGATGTAGGAAAGGCTGCCTTCCATACTCGCTATGGTCATTTCGAATTCTTAGTAATGACTTTCGGACTCACTAATGCGCCATCAATCTTTATGGATTTGATGTAGCGAGTTCTAAATTCATATTTAGACAAATTTGTAATCGTCTTTATCGACGATATCCTCATTTATTCTCGAACCCTAAAAGATCATGAAGTACATCTGAGGTTAGTATTAGAAGCTCTACGTGAACATCAGTTGTATGCCAAGTTCTCCAAGTGTGAGTTTTAGCTTAATTCCAATGCATTCTCGGGACATATCATCAATGCCCAGGGTATTCGTGTAGATCAAAATAAAGTAAGCACTATTCAGTACTGGATTCAACCTAAGAAAGTCACAGATATTAAAAGTTTCTTGGGATTGGCTGGATATTACAAGAAGTTTGTTAAGGGCCTTTTCTAGATTGCTTCACCTTTGACTAAGTTAATTCAAAAAGCCATTCCGTTCATTTGGAGCCCGGAATGCGAGGAAGCGTTTCAAACCTTGAAGGAAGCACTCTTTACCACTCCAGTACTTGTTCTGCCTAAGGAAGACTTGAACTACTAAGTATACACTGATGCCTCTAAAATTGGACTAGGTTGTGTGTTAATGCAAGAGGGTAAGGTAATCGCTTACGCCTCTTATCAGTTAAAACCCCATGAGAAGAATTATCCAGTTCATGATCTTGAGCTTGCAGCTGTGATCTTTGCCTTAAATATTTGGCATCACTACCTGTATGGAGTTTAGTGTTCAATTTTTACTGATCATCAAAGTCTGAAATATATCTTTACCCAAAGAGAACTGAACTATCTTCAAAGGAGATGATTAGAACTCATCAGTGATTATGATCTGAGCATTCAGTACCATCCAGGAAAAGTAAATGTTGTGATTGATGCTCTTAGCCATTGTGCTACTTAAACTTCCATGATCGCCTCCAGTTCATTAGAACAAAAATTTTGTAAGCTAGAGATTTCTCCAATCAGTGGCGATATGCTAAGTTTTGTTCTAGCAAATATCAATGTGGAACTAACATTCCACAGAGATGTCTCTATCTCGCAAACTAAAGATGATGATTATCTAAAATTCAAAGTAGATATTGAAAGTGGTCGTCATCATGAATTGCAAATGCGCAACAACATAATTTATCAAGGTATTCGTTTGTGGATTCCTAAATCCATGCACCGAGAAGTGTTGATTGAAGGTCATAATTTTGGGTATCACATTCACCCAGACAGTACTAAGATGTACCAGGATATAAAGCAATCATTTTGGTAGCCCGGTATGAAAAAGGATATATCCAATTTTGTGGCTACGTGTCATGCCTGCAATTTTGTAAAGGCCGAGCACCAAAGACCCGGTGGTCTTCTGCATCCGTTGGAAATTCTTGAATGGAAATGGTTCGATATATCTATGAATTTCATCATGGGATTGCCTCGTGCAAAATCTGGTGTCGATGCAATCTGGGTTATAGTAGACCGCTTAACTAAATCAGTGCACTTTCTTCCTATCCATCAGACTGATTCTGTAGAGAAGCTAGCAAAGCTCTATATCAAAGAAATTGTCAGACTACATGAGATTCTGAAATCAATCATATCTGACAGAGATAGCAGATTTACTTCTAAGTTTTGGCAAGCTATGCATCAAGATCTGGGTATTACTCTAGCTATGAGTATGGCTTTTCATCCTCAAACGGATGGTCAGACTGAAATAGTGAATCAAGTTATGGAGGATTTTCTTAGGCTTTGTGTTCTTAATTTTGTTGGTTCCTGGGAAGATCATATTCCGTTAGTGGAGTTTGCCAACAATAACAGTTTCCAAGCCAGTATTAAAATGTCTCATTATGAGGCATTGTACGATAGAAAATGCAGTACTCTGCTAGCTTGGTTAGAAATAGGAAGCATTTAACTTTTTAGTTCCGAGTTAGTTGAAGAAGCTAACAAGAAGATTCATTTAATTCAGCAAAGGATTTGTTCAGCTCAAGATCATCAGAGCAAGTATCAAGATGCTCATCACCATCTCTTAGAATTCAATGTTGGAGATTCTGCCTATTTGAAAGTCAGTCCAATGAAGGGCGTCTACAGATTTGGTGTAGCAGGGAAACTCAGTCCCTGCTACATTGGACCTTTTGAGATTTTGGCTAAAGTAGGATCATCTTCCTATAGGTTAAATCTTCCTGATGACTTTGCAGTTATCCACAATATATTCAATATATCGTCATTAAGGAGATGTGTCAGAGACCCATCTCATCTCGTTCAACTTCCAACCATAGAAATTCAACCTGATCTTTCTTACATCGAAGAACCTATCAAAGTCTTAGCTCGTGATCAGAAGCAGCTAAGGAATCATTCAATTTCTATGGTCAAAGTCCAATGGAAGAATTGATCTTTTGAAGAATCTACTTGGGACAAGGAAGTGGATATGCACAATAAATATCCACAACTTTTTTCAAGTCCAGGTGCTGTTCTTTTCTTTCTTATCTGTTCCATTTAAATTTCAGTCCTTATACTACTTTCTTCACTAAGCAATGTCAGGGAGAACATCGTTCTTAAGTGGGGGAGTCTGTAACAGCCCGAGTTGTTACCATAGCTAAGTTTAGATTAATTAAGCTAAACTAAGTGCTAATTTTGATTCCATTAGACTCAATGGGTTATTTAAACCTAACCCTAGAAGTTTAAAATCAATCAGAACTAAATTGAGAATTTTGGTATTTTTGGCTATTTTTGAACCCTGAAAATACTTAAATTAAATTGATCTCCAAATTAAAATTTGATTTCATTTTTGATTTCCTCATGCCCTAATTAGCTAAGAGTAAATTTTTGGGAATTTTTGGAGCTCATATAATCCTAAATTGGAATTAAAATTTTCAAGATTATTATTTAAATAAGTTAAATGAATTATTTTAATTAAATTTATAATATTTAAATTTTAATAATTCTGGGATTTGCTGTCGGGACCGCAGCAGATCCGCTGCTGGGTCTCGACAGTGGAGCACCATTCCCTTCCATTGAATGCTCTATCACGCATCTTGGCATGATTTATCCGACGACGCAATCCACCCCGCATCGTGATCAAATCCAAGCCACTTGATCAGCATCCTAATCCAATGGCCCTCTACATCTCGTCTTAAGTAAGTCAGATCGATTGTTGGATCTCTTCAATTCAATCCGACGAACAATCTGCCTCCCCGATTGGCTGTTACTGATCAAAGGATCTGAACCACTCCATCCCAACAGACGAGCCATCGAATGGCTACACCCCCGCCAGTCGCTGTTCAGCTTCATCTCCAAATTTCTAAGTAAGGCCCCGACAGCTCGCCCACTCCTGCTATCGTGGCAGTACGGGGGAGATCCTGTCCCCCACTCCCTTCTAAATCGCAAACGGCTAGAGGAATGAAGTTCCGGGTTTACCCCTCACGGGTTGTGGCCTGATGCCTAATTCTCCTTGGGTTGTCTATTGGAGGCTAGCCCGAAACTCCCACACTGTAGCTCAGGCTATAAATACCCCATGACTTCCATAGAGACTCCCTTTGCTGTTTGTGGATAGGCTGCTTGACCCTCTCCCTCTCGGTCTGCATCCTCTTGCTATTCAAGCTCTCCGATGTCTGAATCTGCTGTGTACTGTTGATAGTGGGTGTGTCTGGCATTTAGACCCCTAGCCAGTTTCTACAACTGTTTAGAGTACTCAGAGCCCTTCCCTTCATCTTAGTCGCAGCCATCCCCAGCTCAAGGTACAGCCGCTAACCCATTCCTCTGTCGAGCTGGTTTCAGCTCGACTCACATTCAATTGAACTCTAGATGCTGCGTTAGGACCTCTCCCTTAACCTCCTCTAGGCAGTCGAGAGTGTAGGAGTAGCTGGCAGTGGACCAGAGGGCGAATTCATTGTCTGAGTATGCACTGCCAATCAGCTCCTGGTTTACCTGATCACTGCGTTCCCTCAAGCGATTAGCTATCCGATTAGTGCTGGAACCTCTTGGCAATGTTTATAGACCCGTATTGAAGGTTGGGTTTGATCAGATCGATCGATTCAACTGGAAATCGATCGACCAATTGAGAGCTCCCATCTGTGCTCAACCCCGAGTAGCACCTTAGTGATCTATCTCTCCCCAGGACTTCATGACTCACCCAATCGTTTCCCCTTTGATCCCCAAACGTGTAGGGATAGACTTTGACTTGTGGCATGAATGCTGTGAGGAGAATTCACTCCTCACAGGTGCGCCTTAGGAGATGCCTCGGTCGAGTAGCACTCCAATGATCTGGCTCCTCCGAGACAGGGCTTCGTAGTTCATCTGACGCGTCTTGGGCCACTGAAGGTGTATCCATCGAGATCCTGGCGTGGTGTGGTTTGAGTGTGGAGAATTTAGCGTTGGGAGTTAGCCCTAGGATCCTAGCGTCGGGGAGGTATCCGCGAAGACGATCCACAGTAGTGGGCTGGGTCAGACCCTCCCCGCGCAGTTTGATTTTGGGCCGCAGCTAAATTAAATAATATTGGATTTAATTTTCTTAAGATAAATAAGTGAATAATATTAAACCTATAGTTTTGATTTAAATAAAAATTCAAAATAAATTATTTAAATAACTTTAGCAATACTTATCCAAATAGTATGATCCAATATATCATTTTAATTACAAAAATGCAAGGAATAATAATATAAAATAAAATTAATGATCAAATGGTTAGATTTTAAATAATTTCCTAATCATTTTCTGTTTATATTTAAATCTTATTAAATCCATTAATTAACCAAAAATGTAAATTAAGGTCTCTGATTGCTCATGAGACCATAAAGAACCTATGTAGACCTTTAAAAGTAATTTAGGATCTTTAATTTTGTTAATCACTCCCTAGTTATCCTAAAATGAGATTAGTGAATTAAGCATTAGATTAATCTCTGATTTTGATGGATCTAGTTTCTAATGCCTTATTAAGGATAGTAGAGCCTATAAATGCAATTGGATCACTCTAGAATGCCCTAAATTCCTTAATCACCTTAATTGGCCTCTTAATATGATTAATGCTAATTAAGTTAAATTAAGTATCCAAACTCTAAGATAAGTATTTATTCCACTTCATTAGTCAATTTGAAGCTCATTAAAATAGATTTGAATCAATTTAGATGATCAAGTCCTAAAATCCCATCTTTAGCCTTAAGAGGGGTATTTTGGTCATTTTGACCAAATGTGTTTAAGCACCCCTTAAACCTTGAAAATTCAGTAAAACATCTCTGGTTAAATTATTAGCACCTTTCTAAAATCTTAGGTTAATAATATTGATGTTAAGTGAAGACATCTCAAGTTGGTCTTATTAAGATCTTAAGACCTTAAGTACCCTTTAAACCCTCTTTCTTAAGAGTTAAGCCTAATTACCTTTAAGTGCTAGACCCTTAGTTTAATAGCTTAATTAAGTTGATCCTTAAGCTTGAATCCTAAGAGAAATATTCTTGTAAAATTCCTAAGTCTAGTTTTAGCTTAAGATCTAAAGAGATCAAATCTTAGATCTTATATTTTAGATTTTAGATCATTCAATTGAATAGAACTACCTTCATTTGGGATTCTTTACTTGATTAACTATTTAATCCTTTTAAAACTTTCCTTGTGGGTGTAGGATTGATTCAATCTATAAGATAATGTAATTATTTTAAAGACTAAATATAGATCTTAGATTCTAAGTTCTTAATGATTATTTTATCTTATAACATTAGAACAACCTTTCATTAAGATCATAGTTCCTAAATCCTTCAGCTTATAAGGTATTACTCATTGAGATTATGTTTGATTGTGAACCTTAGATCCTTATTAGGATACTACCTTAGATTCAAGAATTGAACACCAAGATAGAGTTTAAGTCCAAAATCTTTAATCTTGATTTACCAAAATTAGTATTTGGGTTAAGAGAGGAAAATAATAATTATTAAGTCATTAATTCATTTACTTTAATCTTTATAGTCATCATATGAGTATGAATTGGAACTTGTTAAGTATGAATTGGACAGATTAGACAATAACAGATATCACATAAGTCTAGATTGAGTCTCTTACTTACTTTGACTTTGATTGATTTGCACACCTTGAATATTGAGCCTTATTCCTTGAGCATAATAGGTAAACTTAGGATATGGAAGATACATCCTAAGTTAGTATTTAAAAAGCATAACATTCATTCGGTTCTTTCAGTGCTTTCAGTTAGTAGAGTATGTCCTAGCTTAGTCTGCCTCTTCAATTCTAGTTTTGTTATAGAATAGACTCAGACCTAACTCTGTGAATGTCTAGGATGGATACATGTCTTATTCTATAAGTTCAACTCGGACCTAGCTCTGCGGATGCCTAGGATGGATATAGGTTGAATTTTCAGTTTAGAGGTCTTATATGGCTTATTTTTATTATGGCAGTACTATGTCTTAGGCTTACTTCTACTTCATTTTAGTTTTCAATATTTGTTTTTCTTTACCACATGCTTCAGTGGCCTTTCTCTTAGTACTTGACTTGCTTTGCCACATGTCTCAGTGGCTTTACTTTTGCTCATTCATGTACTTAGTTAACTTTTTCCACATGCCTCAGTGGCCTTTTTCATATTAATCTGCATGCTTTTATAAATACTCTTATTATTTAGTATTAAATATTGGAATGTTTAGGATGCTATAATTGTATGTTTATTTCAGCACTTGTGTTCTTTATATACTCAGCATGCATTCATATGACCATAAGCACATTAGGATCCGATTTATTTCAATAGTTGCAGTTATTTTACTTTTAGCCTCACCTTGTTTAGTTGCTTTGTATATTATTTTTATATACTTATTGGTTAACTATAAATTTTTAGTTTATAGCTATCCCATTCTTTGTAGCTTGTAGCACCTTGTAATGCTTGCATGTTTAAAACCCTTAAATGATATCTTAAATATCCAGTTCACTTAAATAGCCTGAAATGTACTTAGACAATTGTCTAAATGTTACCTTTTTCTTTTGTTAGCTGGAGCCTTGGCATTTGTGATACTGACAAATGTCAGATTCAGAGTTGTTCGTTGGAAGTGCTGCAGGAGAGGAGCCAGTGTAGGAGGAGGATCTTCCTGCTACTGCTTAAATAGATTTTCATTTTCTTGCAGTGAGTTTGAGAGATCTTTTCTTTAATTTAATTCAATATGTAATAATTAAATTTTGGATGTATTTACTTTTCTGCATTTGATATGAGTTACTTTTTCTTTTACTCTCTTATACTATATTATGATGTGGATGTTATATTATACTATTTCTTGCTTTCGCCATTTGATTTGTATTGATGTATGTTCATAGTTCCAGGTGACAAGTCCTTGGCTTAAGGCTGGTTGGGTCCTACCTGACTTTACTTAAGTTGGGGATTTGCCACAGTTGGAGCACCGTACTCTCGCAATTATGCTAATACCAATATTAGTGTCGCCGTAGGAAAGTACGGGGCCCCACACTCACCCTCTCGCCTAAGTGCCGAGAGCACCTCATCTATCGGCTGAGTGGCTCAGAGCGGCTCCTCTCTCAACTTAGTGGCTGAGAGCCCCCCTCCATTTAATGCAAAAGGTGTCATGCAACTAATCAACTTCCTCCATACACCAACTCCTCTTGTAACGGCTGAGGTTGATCTCACCCTGCCCTTCACCAGCGACTCTTCACTCTTCTGGGAGTCACCGATCAGCCATATCGCACACCAGAGCATGCGACTAGTGCCTTTGTTGAGCTCTGATTTGTGGAGCTTACCTCTCCTTCCTCTCACATATACCCTTTTTTAGCATGGTTAAGGTACCTAAAAATACTTAGATAATTATTTAAATTAATTTTTATACTTTTCTTTACTTGATTTTTGAATTGGAATAAATTTGTTCATTATATTTTCGTCAGCTAGCTAATGCATCAATACGACTAACTTTCAGTTTGATGGAAATAATTATTAATTCATGTGATTATTGAAAATGTTGTTCTATAACTTATAGATTTAATTAGATTTTGGATTCAATGTAAGGGTAAGATGATAACATAATGCGATAGTAATTAGTCTTCATGATCATTCATAATCTTGTTCCTTCAAGCTTGACTTAGCTATTAGTAATAATATTGTTTCAATCTCAATAAAATGGCATGAACCATGTTTAAATGTTGAAAGCATATATTTTCATTTAATGCTCATAGAGAAGCATTCCTAGCTCTTATCATGTTATTATATATTACTATGTAAACCCCACTAGTATGTTGCAATTAAACTCTTCATCTTTAGTTATTTTAAGCAATCTCAGTAGGACTCATGTTGGCCAATTACTCTGTTGTTCTTGAGCAAACGTCACACAAATTTTTCATTATTTAGTTTTCCTTACTAAAATAATGCAGGCGCTATGAATGCTACCTCATCTCAACCAACTTTTAAGCTGTAAAATTCAAATTGTTCATGCAAGGTACATTAATTACTTAGAACTTTATTGAGTTATGTACATCACTTGCATAGATCTTAGCATCGTTAGTGTTTAATTGTTGTTGAAAACCATGGCATCAGGATATAGGAACTCTTTTCTATTGTAGGAGAGTATTACTACTTAATGAATTTTCACTAAGTAGTATTATCACCTTACTTGAAAATTTTATATATGCAAACTTGAATCAAGACTTAGATTTTGGTGAGCAATTTTGTTAATTACTCTTGCATTTCGGTAGGCAATGTTTATTCATTTTTGGAATCGATAGATGTTCAATTTGGATGTTTAATGAGTTGATTTACTCCTTAGATAATAGTCATGTCATAGAATTAGAAAGATTTCATTTAGAATCTTAATTCTCAAAGTTACATTTTAGACCCTTTAAATATGATTGATTTAAGGGAATAAGGTCAAAATGCATAGAATATAGTTTGAGCCCACTGATTTCTCTCATGACTTATAAATTATTTAAATTAGAACATAGATATTTCATTAAATCTAATTAAACTCAATGGAACCTCCATTTAGCCCAGAACTTAAATATCATTTGAAATGGAATAACTTAGACTTTAGATGCTTAATATCCTAAGTTAAAGAACTTAAAATCCCATGTTTGGAGCTTGATATCTTATCTCTTAATCTTGATAAATTATATCAAGATTTGTTGTAGTAATGGAAAATTCAAATTAGAATGTTTGATTTAACTCCTTAACTTCAGTAGGCGACATTATTTGATTTTGAATTAAATCTTAATAAGTTCTAATGTGTTAATCTTATAGGACTATGAATCTAAGATTATGCTAGATAGTAGAATGTTTGAAATCCAAAGATTGTATTCCCTCATAATAGTTAGAACAAATAAATTAGATAATAATGGATATTATATGAGTTGGCAGAATAAGCCTTGCTTATTCCTTGACTTTGACACTTTACTTTTCTTATTTGAGTCTTTTTGCTTATAATATGTCACACAAGATTAATTTGATGCATGAAAATGAAAACTTAATAATTAGAATAACATTTTCATCGGGTTCATATCATAATAGGAGACTGTATATATATTATGGATAATGGACGAGCTATAAGGAGAAATAAGGATACTTGACATATATTCGTTGAGGAGAGTTATGTCTAATTTGAGAACCCATCTCAGTTTTGCAGACGTGCTTGAATCATCAGCTACTTCTAGATGTGTCCATAGAAGTAAAGTAAAATAATAAAAATAATTTTCATTGTATTTCTACCTCTTCAGTTAAGTTTAGTTCAGTTATGCTTTAGCTATAAGTAACTAAATGGTTATATGATAGGTTACAGTATAGTTACTATTACAATTTCTTTATTAGCCAGGCTCTGAAATGGTTGTTTTACTCCTACTACTTTTAGTTTACATATTCTTTTACTTTACTTTTAGTTTCTTATGGAGAACTACTAGTACTTAGATGCATATTAGGTTGCTAGTCTTGATTTCTATTTGACTTGATCTATTTATATGCATCACTGTTCAATTATGTTTACTTTTTACTCAGCATACTTTTTTAATAATTATATTCTTATTAGGATGTTTAGTTCAGTCATCTTAGATACCTTATAGCTTTATATGTATTATTGCTTATATTTGTTGTAGTTTCTGGTCTTAAGGTATGTTTACATACTTTCCTTGTGTAAATAGGTTATAAATATTTTTCTTATAACTTCCCTATTCTATTAGTGCTTGTTGCTCATATTGCTTATGTAATTTGTGATATCTTAAATTTAATTAAAATTTTATCTGCACTTATACTTTTTATAGTCTAACTTGATCAGATTAAGTTCTAAACCTAATCAATTTGATTAAGGCACTTGATTAAATATTGAATTACTTGCATGATTTAAATAATATCTACTGATTGGATATTGATCTTGAATTATTAAACTAGAAATATTAAGATCTATAATGAATTCATATGATTGATCATTTGAACCTATACCTTAAATCTTTGATTTTCTCCTAAGTAAGACCCTGGGCATGAGATAAGTTATAAAATGATAATGATTTGTAAAATGATTAATTCCTAATAATTCACATGATTGTATCCTAGAATTTATAGTATAAGTGGTGATCAGATGGGTTTATTCATCTGATTGGTATAAATTAGACTAATAAACACAAGAATTGTAAATTTAATATAGATCTTAGAATTCTAGATTAAGCTAGTACATTTCAATACTCGATCTTTAAGATTGTGATCAAGTGCCATTAATTCAATATTTGGTAAACCTTACTATTAGAAGAGTTATTGAGGTAGGAGGAGCTTATTGTCAACTCTTGAGGTAGGAACTTAGATACATTTTCTTAGCCCTTGATATTTGATCTTAGATCCTTGTGGTAGAGAAACCTAAAGAGTTAGACTAAGATCATTACCTTGTGGTATCCTATATTGAGTGACTTCTAAGTCACATCTTTGAAACCCTTATATAGGATTCACCCCAATGGAGTAGGGATTCATTAGTCTGATATTCCTTGATTATTAAATAGAATTGCTAGAATTAGTAGAACTATCAGTTGGAGGTGATAATATATATCCATAGAACTAACTTATTTCAGTAGAAAATAGAGTTGGTTGATATACCCTGAATATAACTGTAGAGTCTCAGTCTTATCTTAGGTAATTAGATAAGTTCAGTTCAGTTCAAGAAAACATCCCAAGTTCAAGAGTGTTATACTGAGGGGATTGAATACTTAGTTTGAGATAATAAACTATGATAAGGTCCTACCATTTATTATCATGCATTTTGATAAGTACAATTAAACAAACTAAGTACATCAAGTTACCTTTCTTAGGACACTATAAATATGATGGTAATTAGGTTATTTAACAGCTTAGTTTGAGAGAATAAACTGTGACTAGGTCATACCCCTTATCATCTTGTGTTTCAATAAGTGCAGTTAAACAAACTAAGTGTTTAAGTTACTTGTCTTTGAAACATACCACCTATGTATATACAACATCTTCACATGATAAGCTTAAAGTTCAATCTTAGCTATATCCATTCAATGGATTAGAATTAGGAGTCAGAATTCATTTAGACAAATTCTACACCTTAGAGATAAATGGAGTCATTACTTAATATTGAATCAATTTCTAGATTTTGATAATTTAAAGAATATAGTCATAACAGCCTTGGCATATCATAAAATGCATAAGTCATGTCAGCATTAGTAGAGCAAATGAGCTCACTTAAGGACTCTGTTAGCAGAGCATTCGCTCACCTAAGATCAGTGGAGTGTCATGTGACTCCAAGTTAGCATATGAGTGACATTTAATTCGATGGCATATTCAGATGCATAGATATAAATTCAGTGGCATACAACACAATTTTTTTTAAAATCATTATGTACTCTATTTTAAATCTCTTATTGCTTTCTTTATATTTCAGTATTCAGTTATAATTTTAGTTTTTACTTTACTTTCAGATTTGTACTGTTTTGAACTTTTAACTGTTTTACTATATTTTCTATAATTTTACTTAACCTATTTAAATGTAAGGTATTAAATAACTATAACAGTTAGAGTATCTTTTGATGTGTTAGACTTATTATCTAACACATGATACTTTTAGAATATGATAATTTATTAGATCCAAAGCAGCTTATAGAGCAAGATCAGGTGGACACAGAGAAGATCCAGAAATAGTTTATGGAGAATTATAAGACTCTTCATTAGTATTTATTTTTTGTACTAGTCTACTTTCAGTTCAGTACTTAGACTATTTTCTATATTTTTCATTAATTAAAGAGTTTATAAAAATTATGGATATATTTTCTTTTATTTTCTGAGATGAATGCTACTTAACTTCTGTAATGAATATTTTTAGATGTATACTTTAGCTTCTGCACTCTATGTTTATAACTACTTATACTTAGTATTGTGTTGTGATCAGGATATACATAAATTGCTAGTATCCGTATAACTTGGATCTTACTTTTATTTATAATCCAATGCACATGAGTACCCTATCTAATACTTAAGATAAGGATACTATACTTATCTTAAGGATTAGTACTCAGCCCTCTTCTCTTTGAGGTTGAGTCTCAATAGCAGCTTGAGGGATGAGGTGACCATTTCTTTTCCATTGTTTAACCTTTACATCACCTCAAAATTGAACATTTTCCCTTTAAAAACCGATCTGCTGCAGAAGGAATGATGCCTAGAGACAAGGCTAGTCGGGGGTCTTGTCCCAGCCGCATTTAATGCTTTGCTCAAAAAAATTTTTGGCGGGCCGCTGCAATGCGCTGTAGCGGGAAGTTTTCGCAAACTGACCCACTATGGCGTGCTAGGGAGATTTGGTTCGTTCAGTGAAGGGCTGCTATAGCATGCTGTAGTGTGCTGCCGCGTGTTATCGCGCCAGCGGTTCCGCAAATGATTCGCTGTAGCGCCCTATAGCACCAGCAATTCTTAAATTGCCCAGCTGCATCATGCTATCACGCTAGCAGTTTCGCAAAATGATCCGCTGCAGTGGGCTGTAGCGCCAGCAATTTGCAAATTGCTCTGCTGCAGTGCGTTGTAGCGCCAGCATTTCGCGAATGCTCCGCTGCAGCACGCTATAGCACCAGCGATTCACAATTTGGCCCGTTGCCGCGCGCGGCAGTGAATTTTTTCCAGAACTTGGAAAATTCATCCAGATTTGTTCAAATTTTGATGGATAGTCATTTTTCCTGAAAAATAGACAATTGGATTAAGGAAGCAATTTTAATATGAGAAATGAATGAAATTTTCCTTTTATTAGGATATAATTATGGATTCATCATATCCCCACACTTAAATTCTTGCTCGTCCTTGAGTAAGCTTAAAATGGTATTTTTTTATTTTTTAGGTATGAAAGTCAACAAAAGATATTAATTAGATTTTGATATGTAATTTAAGGCATGTGCTTAACTGAAATGACCAAAATCATTTGATATTTAATTAAATTTTCTAATTTTGGATATGAACCAAGGTTAATAAATTAATCTTCAAGTATTTGTATTTATGCTTATTACTAGGTAATGGGGGAGGTTCTTTGGAATACTAGACTAGAGAGGTAGTGAATAATCAAGAGTTTTATGCCATATGTGCTCCTTCTTATGAATCACAAAGATGATTAGATTAAAGGAGAGATATTTTTTATCGTCCTTTTTTATTTCTTTCATTTGGAAGAGATATTTTTCATCATCCCTATTTTTATGTTTTTCTATTTTCATTCTTAGGGAAAGATATTTTTCTTCATCCCCAATTCAAATTTTTGTGATCATGAAGTCCTACGGGAGCCTAGCACACTCTTTTAGATTACTTACTATAATCACTAGTTTTTTAGTCCAATACTTTCCCCCACACTTAGTCCTTAGCATTAATTTAAATTTTTAGAGATTAGATTAATCTTTATTCATTCCTTAGTTAAAAATTTTAATGCTGTCAATGCATTGATCACTTTTTGTTAAGCACCATTTTATTTCATATCATTTTCTTTATTGATATTTTTGTGACTTTCATTTCTTGAAAAATTTAGAAAAATTTATCATTTTCAAATGCTAGAAAGATTTTGGGAATATGAGAATCCATAAATTAAGTCCTCAAAATAAAATACACAAAAAGAAAAATACAAAAAACAAATAATGCCAAAAAGTAAAGAAAGACACAACCTATTTATTCTTGGGTTTCATCCTCCTCCTCTTCTACCATATCTTAGGCGAAGTCACATGGGTAGCACGTGTCTAGAATAGGGGCACCAACAGGCGGTCGCGGCAACACGGAGGTGTCCGGTCCTCCTTGCAAGCTCCAGTCCTTGAACATTAGTCCAAGGGCTTCATAAAATTAGGACTGAAATTCGCGTTGCAGGACGAGTTCCTTTTTAAAGAACCGCATGTCGGTGGCCAAGGCCTTGCTAAGATCAGCTTGTTGCATGTGAAGTCGTAGCAACAACTTATTGGTGAGAGTTTGGTCGGACGGAGCGGACGTTTCCCCTTGCTCGCCCCTACTTTTCTTGGGTAGCTTTTGTTCACTTGCGTAGGCATTCAGATTTGAATGAGCAAGAGCGGAGCTGGGGGAAACGATGGAGTCGGAGGAGAGGATCTTGACCCCTTAGGCCTCGCATATCCCTGAGATCAAAGACTCGAAGGCCAATGCGGCACAGGGTCCCTTGAGAGCCTTTTAGAGTTGCTCATAAATGATGCTCGTGATGCGGATCTCACCCGGCCTAACCAATGAGCAAAAGAGTAGTGCTCTAGCACGGGTCACTTTAGTCAAGTGATTCGAAGGCATGACATAGCTAGAAATGAAAATTAGCCATGCACTACCCATATTCGTCAATTCAGAATGAGGAATGTTGGCTAGGCCTCCCTCCCAGTCTGTGTTTTCATGGACAAGTTCCACTACGAGATCATGGGGGTCAAAGCGAGACTCCAAGAGTTCAATGTAAGATTAAGTACTTACCTCCCCTAACCCGTAGAATTGCTCGATTTGAGTAATTCCAAATGCGACTCCCCTACCTCTCATGAAGACCATCATCCGCCTACATTGATTGCATTAGCATACACATTCTAGACTATGGATGGGTACGTGGGAGATTTCTTTGTCACCATCTCCCTCCATCCCTGAGGGTCGACTTGCTCCATCGGCACGGGCAAGTAGTGGCCAAAGCTCTTCTTCGGGATTAACTTTTGCTGAGAAGTCATGGAGAAGAACCGGTGTTCGGCTTCAGCGGAAGAGAACCTTTTCTTGTTAAAAGTTCCCCGGATGAGAAAGCTTCGGTCTCCCTCCTTGGAATCAACTTCTTGTCGGAAGACATGATAAAGAAATGAGAGGAGAGCAAAAGTTAATGAAGAAGCAAGAAAATTTAGAAGGTGCAAGGATTAACCGCCCCTTGTCTCCCCTTAAATAGTCAAGGCAATCAAAGGCAAGAGAGTTATGGTCAATGGGTCTTCCCCATGCTATAAATGTGGTGATCCAAGTGAAGGGGGGGCAGCTTTTTCAGGACACACCTTTTTGACTGCATGGGAAACCCAAATATATTACTTTTTGACTATAGGGAATCCAAGGCGGTCAAAATTTGCTACAGCTGGAGCAAACTGCTGCAGCACACTCTAGCAGTTTTACCACTGCAGTGCGCTATAGTGGGTTAACCACTGCAATGTGCTGTAGCGCTGCCTTCCAACAGCAACATTCCTTATAATTCCTAGAGGGGTAAGAGATTCTAGATTTGCAAATTCTAGAATCATGGAGGTGTACTCTATTCCTCCTACCTTCAGATGTTCATAAATGTGGTAGAGCATAACATTGACAAAAGCACCAAGATCACATAAGGGATCTAAAAGTACTTCATTTCTAATTATATAAGGAATACACTGCCTTCCGGGGTCATCACATTTCAAAGCAGTGAGCTTCTCACATTTCATTCCCCTCACTCCTTCCCTAGCCTCTAGCTCTTCTTCTATAGCACTCAACTTATCAATAGTATTTCCCTCATACGTCCCTTCCAAATGAATCACACTAACTAGCTCCCTTGGATTCACTTCAGTGGAATTGGGTAGAGCTCATTTCTATCGAATTGTTAATTGCTTAGAGATCTGCCTCAGTTGGGTCTCTATGTTCCTAAGGGATGCTTCTATTCCTTGGATAGAGGCATCGTGGCGTATGTTTGTGGCTTCAGTGCAGAGCATGAATTGGATGGTTTCAGCCTTAAAGGAGTTGAAAGCTCCTTCAAAATTTGGATGGTGATTGTTATGATTATTTCCATTATTAATGCCCTGTTGATTTGATGAACTCCCCCCATATTGATTTTTGTTGTTATTACTGTTACTCCACGAGAAATTAGGGTGGTTTTTCCACCATAGATTGTAGGTATTGGAGTAAGGGTTGTTCATGGTGTTGTTGTTTCTTAAATAATTAACTTGTTCGGTTTTCATTTGTATGAAGGGGTTATTCAAATTGCAGCTCTCACTATTATGTCTCCCTCAGCACAACTCACATTATATCTCAAGAACAACGTAAACATTCATTCTCTCAATTTTCTCATTCAGGGCATGGATTTCTTGCTATAGTGCTGTTACTTGGTTTGATTCATTAACCTTCATAAATTCTTTTTTAAGCCTTTCAGAAGGCCATTGGTATGCATTGTTTGCCATTTCTTCTGAGAGGTCGTAAGCCTCTTCTTAGGTTTTGCTACTGATAGAGCCTCCGGCGGCCACATCGATGAGAGTCCTTGTAGGAGCATTCAAACCATTGTAAAAGGTTTGAACTTGGATCCACAAGGGAAACCCATGATGTGGGCATCACCTTAAGTACTCCTTAAGTCGATCCCATCCATCATACAGTGTCTCACCTTCCAACTGAGTGAAGTTGGTTATCTCAATTCTCAACCGAGCGATTTTCACCAGAGGGAAATCTTGGCTAAGAATTTCTAA
This sequence comes from Gastrodia elata, assembly GCA_016760335.1. Classification (NCBI taxonomy): domain Eukaryota; kingdom Viridiplantae; phylum Streptophyta; class Magnoliopsida; order Asparagales; family Orchidaceae; genus Gastrodia; species Gastrodia elata. The sequence continues at coordinate 4,388,639 of CM028685.1, read as the reverse complement.
GCCAAATCATCCCAAGTCCAGATTGAATCGCTTGGGAGAGAGCTGAGCCAACTTTTGGATTTATCTCTTACAGAGAATGAGAAAAGCCTTAATTTAACTGCGTTCTCAAAGACGCCATTAAATATGAAGGTGTCACAAATTTCAAGGAAAGTTGAAATGTGTGAATTAGGGTCTTTAGGGGCCAATCCTCCAAACTGGTTATTTTGAACCATACTCAGAGTGGAAGGTTTGATCTCAAAGTTATTAGCTTCTATATTAGGCCTTACAATAGCATGGGGAATTCCCCTAACAGTGGGTAGTACGTAGTCTCTCAGTGCTATTCCCCTAGGCTCTCCTAATGTCTCTCCACAATTTTCATTATAATTTTTCATAACAGCTTATTTGCTTAGTAAAATATTTTGTTCTCTTCTAGCTTGCAAGTAAGTTCTCTCAATTTCAGGATCAACAAGATAATCCGAACAAACTCTCCTATTCATACACGACAACACTTAAGCTATAAAGAACAAATTTAGCAATGACATTCAAGGATTCAGTAATAATAAAAGAAAACAGAAAAGCAAATTGTTAGTACCTATAATTACAAAAATCAAAAATTAATATTCTATGTAAGGATTTGCTTAAATCACTATTTACTGATAGATTCTCCTTAATACGAAACAAGTTCAAATTCCCCGGCAACAGTGCCAACAACTTGACATACCTAAAATACGTCTGCGCTTACTCGCAAGTGTACGTGGTCTGAAGTAATAAGTGGAAAGTTTGAATTTCTAGGATTTATCGAACTATAGAGAATTGGATGTTTAGTTACTAAGGTATATCTATGCTCACTAATGTTTAAGCTATATGTGTATTGATTGGTGTTGGTTCCTGAACAAGCACGATAACTCTTAGTAGAAAATACTTCTGATAAAAGGAAGAGGAGAGTTGGGTTTCTCCCACATGATATGATAGATAACTTATATATGGTGATTACTCAAGCATTTATTTTTTCTTTACTTAGTTCTTTAATCAAGTGCACATTGTTCTTCTTAGAGTTTTAATTCAAAGATTAACAAGTTCAAATCTCGTGGATAAAATGAGCACACAGTCGGTTCTATTTCAGCACAAAAACCCTTATAAGATTTTAGATTTGTAGTTTTCCTCTCATCTTTTGATCATGAAGATGAGGGTTATTAAGTTAAGATCTTACAAGCCTTAATTCCACTAAGAGCGTCATGCATCTCAAGCATAGTTTAGTTGAGGGAGTGATTTCATTGGACTCAATAACTATGTCACCTCGTTCACGACCACTCAATAAATCCATTCCCTCTCTCAAGTATGTTGAGCAACAGAGCTCAATTAGTGGGTCTTAGTGTCACACACTTCAACTCTTTAGTTGAGCATAGATCAAGGTGCACTAAGCTCAAGAACTTTCTCACATAGTTCTAAGTTCTCATGCACTCATGAATCTAGCCTCAAAACTAAGGTGAGCTATGGAGCCCAAGACATATTAGTCATTGAGTTCAATTAGTCCTTCATCCTTTGGTCCACATTCAAGTCCATAATAGTCCTTTAAATTTCTTTAACAAGGCATTGAGTTCATAATTTTTATTAAAACTTGAGGAAAACTTCATACAATTATAGTATCTATCAATACATGTGAGATTGCCCTAACCCTCCCCAAGGGAAGTTTAGCTCTCCATTACAAAAGAGGTGAAAAAGAATACATATATGGATAAAGACCCTTTCATGATCAACTAATAAAAACACAAAGCAAGAGCTTAGAAAATACTAGGAATATTATTTTGAGAAGTTCTCCGGACTCCTCGTCCTCTTGCTTGAAGTTGCTTCTCTTAGGTCCCTAGTGGTGCCTTTCTTCTCCTTCTCCTTAGCAAGATGAGCTCTTCCACCCTTGGAGAGTTCTCCTTCTCCTCTATGCAGCCCTTTCCTTAGGTTGTAGTGAGCCAAGTTGGGAACCCTTCTTGAGTCAAGAGGGGTGGTATTTATAGAGGTGGGCTGCTTCATCATCCTCACATTACAAAACATGTATTTTCCTTTAAAAATTATGGTGCAATGATGGCTAATTCCACTTGAGGGATGAGGTGACAATTTCGTTTCCACTGTTTAACCTTCACGTCACCTCCAAATTGACCATTTCCCCTTTAAAAACTGATCTACTGTAGAAGGAATGATGGCTAGAGACAAGGGGCTAGTTGAGGGTCTTGTCCCACCCGCATTTAATGCTCTAATAAGAAGAAATTTCAGTAGGCCGCTGCAGCGCGCTGCTGCCACTGTGGTGCGCTAGGGGATTTGGTTCGCTTAGTGAAGGGCCACTATAGCACGCTGTAGCGCACTACCGCGCGCTATGGAACCAGCTGTTTCACAAATGATCCGTTGTAGCGCACTGTAGCGCCAGCAATTCGCAAATTGCTCCGCTGCAGCACGCTATCGCGCTAGCGCTTTCGCAAAATGATCCACTGCAGCGCGCTGTAGCGCCAGCAATTCGCAAATTGCTCCGCTACAGCATGCTGGAGTGCCAGTATTTCACGAATGCTCCACTGCAGCGTGCTATAGTGCCAGTGCCTTGCAAAATGGCCCGATGCAACGTGTTATAGCACCAACGATTCACAATTTGGCCCGCTGCAGCGCGCGGCAGCGAATTTATTCCAAAACTTGGAAAATTCATCCAGATTTGTTCAGATTTTGATGGATATGTATTTTTCCTGAAAATTTGACAAAATTGGAAAAATGAAGCAGTTTTAATATGAGAAATGAATGAAATTTTCCTTAAATTAGGATATTGACAGACTGTAAATACACGTCTGCGCTTGCACACAAGTGGACGTGGTCTGAAGTAATAAGTAGAAAGTGTGACTTTCTGGGAATTTATCTAACCACAGAGAATTGGTTGATTTGGCACTAAAGTGTATCTATTCTCACTAATGTTTAAGTTATAGTATGTGTTGATTGGTTGGTCTAAAATTAGCACGAATATTCACTAAGTAAATATCAAGATTTAAAGAAGAGGAGAGTTGGGCCCATCCCACATACAATGATAAAATACTTGTGTAGATTTGTTTCTCAAGATTTATCATTTAGTTTAATTGAAATCAAGTGCACATTGTTGTCCTTTAGTCTAGCTCAAAGGCTTACAAGTTCAAATCTCGTGCACAAAATGAACTCACATTCGGTTCTACTTTAGCACAAAGATTCTTGTAAGATTCTTGAGATTTAAAGTTAATTCATTTTCTCCTTATTTAAGGAGAGTTTAAATTTTCTTAAATCTCAAGATTTCACAAGCATTGATTTTCCATTACGAGCATCACTTCGCATCTCACATAGTTGAGATGAGAGAATCACATGTTGGGCTCAATGACTATGTCACTTAGTTCATGAGCACTCAATCTCAATTATGTGGAGCTAAGGAGCTCAATTAGTGGGTCTTAGCATCACTCGCATCAACTCTTTGGTTGAGCTTAGATTGAGGTGCATTGAGCTCAAGATCCTTCTCACATGGCTCTAAGCTTTCATGCACTCAAAATCTAGCATCCAACCTAAGGTGAGCTAAGGAGCATAAGACAATTAGATCTTGGATTCTTTAGTTCTTTTCTCATAAACACATCAAGACTAATTAGATAGAAATTTCTTAGTAATGCATTTAAATAATATGCTTGAGGGAAAACATTCATACATCAATATTATATCATGCAAAATGGGACTTCATCCCAACCCTCCCAAGGAGAGTTTAGCTACTCATTACACAAGAAAATAAGGAAAACACATACATAGCAAAAGACCCTTTCATGGTCACTAAAAAGAAAATACAAGATTGAGTTTAGAAGATACTAGGAATGTTCCATAGAAGTTCTCCGAAATTCTTCTTCTCCTTCTAATTACCATCTCCTTAGATTGCTAGTGCTGCCTTCTTCCTCTTCTCCCTTTGTAAAAGCTTGCGTTGCCACCCTTGGGGAGTTCTCTCTTCTTTTGGCTCTCCTCCTTACTTAGGGAAATTTTGCTAAGATTGTGAACTCTCCTTTAGTCAAGAGGAGGGGTATATATAGGAAAGGGGGGGGGGGGGGGCTGCATGCTCCTTCTCACAAACAACCAGAATTTCCATTAAAAATACTAAATTCATCATTGCACCAAATTTAAATTTTGGGTGAGGTGACAATAATCTCATTTTTTTAGCCACACATCACCTCAAAGCTTACAAAAATGGCTGCTACAGGATATGGTGGCTAGAGACAACATTCAAGATAGAGGTCATGTCTCCAGCCGCATTAAATGCATTGTCTGGGAAAAATTTTGGTGGGCCACTGCAGCGCGCTATAGTGCCCTGTAGCGTGTTGTGGCGTGCCTTAGCATACCTTGGTCCCAAGCAATTTAGCCAAGTCCTCCACTGTAGACCGCTGCAGCGCGCGACAACGCGCTGTAGCGGGGAATTCCGCGAAGAACACTGTTCAATTAGTTCTTTTTCCAAATTTTAAAGAGAGAAATATTTCCACGGCAGACCGTTGCAGCTTGCGATCGCACGCTGTAGCGGTAAATTCCACGAAAAACACTGTTCAATTAGTGGGTGGCCCGATTTATATAGCCAAGTACTTCGCGATAAACCGCTGCAGCGCACGACCGCGTGCTGTAGCGGTAAATTTCATGAAAAACACTGTTCAATTAGTGGGCGGCCCGATTTATATAGCCAAGTCCTTCGCGATAAACCGCTGCAGCGCGCGACTGCGCGCTGTTGCGGTGAATTCTGCAAAAAATCATTTTCACAAACAACCAGAATTTCCATTAAAAATACTGAATTCATCATTGCAACCAAATTTAAATTTTGGGTGAGGTGACAATAATCTCATTTTTTTTAGCCACACATCACCTCAAAGCTTACAAAAATGGCTGCTGCAGGATATGGTGGCTAGAGACAACATTCATGATAGAGGTCATGTCTCCAGCCGCATTAAATGCATTGTCTGGGAAAAATTTTAGTGGGCCACTGCAGCACGCTATAGCGCCCTGTAGCGTGTTATGGCGTGCCTTAGCATACCTTGGTCCCAAGCAATTTAGCTAAGTCCTCTGCTGTAGACCACTGCAAAGCGCGTGACAGCGCGCTGTAGCGGGGAATTCCGCGAAGAACACTGTTCAATTAGTTCTTTTTCCAAATTTTAAAGAGAGAAATATTTCCGCGGCAGACTGTTGTAGCGCGCGATCGCACACTGTAGCGGTAAATTCCACGAAAAACACTGTTCAATTAGTGGGTGGCCCGATTTATATAGCCAAGTCCTTCGCGACAAACCGCTGCAGTGCACGACCGCATGCTGTAGCGGTAAATTTCATGAAAAACACTGTTCAATTAGTGGGCGGCCCAATTTATATAGCCAAGTCCTTCGCTATAAAACCGCTGCAGCGCGCGACCGCGCGCTGTTGCGGTGAATTCTGCAAAAAATACTGTTCAATTAGTTGAGCCCCCAATTAATAATCATAAATATATCCATGATAAACTGCTGCAGCGCGCGACCGCGCGCTGTAGCGGTGAATTCTACGAAAATCACTATTCAATTAATTGGGAGCCTGTTTTAATATAGTTTAAATGTTTCCGCTGCAGCCCGCTGTGGCGCGCGACCGCGCACTGCAGCGCGCGGTAGCGAAATTCTTTGTTATGTTTGTTGAAAAATTACAGAAATGCCTTAGAGCTCCTTTGGATTCCATTTCCTAAAAAAGATAGAACAATTTGATTTAGGAACAGCAAAAATATCTTAAATGTATTAATTTTCCCCTTTATTTTAGATATAAGTTATGGATTCATCAGATATAAATTATGAATTCATCAGTTTACTTTCTTTGGGTCAAGCCCAGTTGCAAGCTCTCGGGTTGGCCAATTGAAGTGAGCCTGAGCTCCCATTAAGCTCCCTTAGGATAAAAATAGCCCAAGAAAATTCTCAACGCACCTCTTTTCTTACTAAGAAATTCTTCTAGAATTCCCCATTACCCCCAGCTAGCTTCAGGTTCCTTGAATTTCTCTTTCTATTCTAGTCAATGCCTTTCTACTCCAATCATTTTTCCCAAAGCCACAATGGGTAAAGCTCGGGGTTCAAGCTCTCAGTCGATAGTTTGAAGTTCAAGGAAGCTGCCAAACCCAGTTCCAGCCTTTGAAGTGTGCTCAATTCCTAGGAATTGGTCATTCTAGTTCACTCTCAAGATACCTCCATTCCCTTGAGCTAATCCAGATCAACTCTTATTTATGTCGATTCAATTGCTTGTTGTGATGTGTTAGAAATGTTTTAGGATCAATTGCCAATGGATTTAAACATCAACCAAGGCCCAACAACAGTCCAAATAATGTAGAACACAATTTGGATGGGGCTATCAGCCTGGGTGGCCAAGTAGCTAATTACAAGAAATTGATCCCCATTTGAGTACTTAATTGCTTATGATTATATTCGAGTTGATACCCATCAATTGATAAGGTCTGTAGCGCTAGGGTTAGTGGAACAACCCTAGTTGTTACCCTAGCTAAATCTAGATTAATTAAGCCAAACCAAGTTCTAAATTTGATCACATTAGACTCAGTGAGTCATTTAAACCTAATCCTAGAAGTTTGAATTCAATCGGAGCAAATTTAGAATTTTGGTATTTTTGCCTATTTTTGAACCTTGGAAATTACTTAAATTAAATTGATCTCCAAATTAAAATCTGATTTCATTTTTGAATTCCTCATGCCTCAATTAGCTAAGGGTGAATTTTTAGGAAATTTTAGAACTCATTTAGTCCTAAATTGGATTTAATGATTTAATAGGAATTAAGTAATTTAATAAATGAATTATAATTAATTTAAATTAAATTATTTATATTCTTATAATCCGGGATTCGCTGTCGGGACCACGGCAGATCCTTTGCGGGGTCCCGACAGCGGTGCTTCAAACCATGCTAATAGATGCCCTAGCACGAATCGTAGTGCATCTAATCCTACGGCGCGATTTTCCCCACTCCATGATTTCATTGTAAGCATCGAATCCATCGCACACATCTGATGGCTATCATCCACCCCGCCAAAGTAATGCATCAGAGCCATCCAAGACCAACGATCGATCCATAAGACGGCGGGCACGAGTCTGAGCATTGTGGATCGTCTCCCTCATCTCGCCCCATCTGCGTTTGGTCCCCCCGACAATCGGAATCCTTCCAGCCTCATGGCAGTACGGGAAATGACCCGTTCTTCTTCTTCTACCCTCGGTGCGATCGTCTCATGGTAGTAGTCTCCCTAAATTGCCCATGGCCGTTGGAACTAAGCCTCCCCTATGGCCTGAGCCTTCCTCCATTCCTGAGCTATGGTATCCAACCCCAGACCTCCCCTAGACCTATAAATACCCCCAGGACCTCTCAGTGAGTCCCTTTGCTCATTGAGAATCCTCAATTGGCCATCTGACATCCCCTAGAGCTCCCATCTCTCTCGGTAATTTTCCGCATTTCCTGGAACTGCGAACAGCTGATAGAGGGTCCATCTGGTGTTCAGACTCCCTGTGAACTCTCATCTGCTACTTGGAAAGCTCCAGCTCATCTCATTTTCCCTCGATCATGCCTGCAACCTCAGTCCTCAGGTACCACCTCTTCCCATTGAGTTGCGTAAGCTCAGTCAGTCTATTTAAGCTTGAAATGATTGCTTCTGGATGACATCTAGCTTCCTTAGCCCTCTAAGAACCTAAACCAATCGTTCCTAGGGTTTGAGCTAGCTCCGATTGATCGTATCGATCGATCGAGCTAGCGGCTGAGCCAAGGCTGAGTCCGAGTAAGCACCCAGCATTTGACTACACCCCAAGCTACGAAACCTTGGGGGTTCGATTTGCCTCACCTCACTGATGGTGTAGGGATCGAGCCTCGTCAGTTTGGTGGCTTCTCTGAGGAGAATTACTTGCTCATAGGGAATCCTAATTTCCTTCCCCTAATGCATTTTGATCGAGTAGTACCACGCCGATCTAGCATGATCCAGATGGGGGTTCTTACCTCAATCATCGCATCTTAGACCTAAGAAGGTGTAGCCATCGAGACCCTGGCGTAGAGTGGTCTGAGCGGGGAGAATTTCACGATCGAAGCTATCCCTAGGGTTCGGGTATCGAGACTCAGCCATGGGGAAGAAGATGACTGGCGCTTCGGGCCGGGTCAGACCCCGTCCCGTGCGGTTTCGAATTTGGGCCGCAGATTAATAAACGAATTATTGGAATTAAAATCCTTATGTTAATTATTTAATAAATCATTTCCTATAGTTTTTATTGAAATAAAAATGCAGATTAAATTATTTAAATAACTTTAGCTATACTTATCTAAATAGTATGATCCAATATACCATTTTAATCAGAAAAATACAAGGAATAATAATATAAAATAAAATTAAGGATACAATGGTTAGATTTAAAATAATTGCCTAATCTTTCTTTATTCTTATTAAAATCATATTAAATTCATTTAATATCCAAAATTATTGATTAAGGTCTCTGATTACTCATGAGACCATATATAACCTATGTAGTCCATTAAATGTAAATTTAGAACCTTAATTTTATCAATCCCTCCTTAATTACTCTAATTAGGGATTAGTGAATTAAACTATGATTAATCCTCTTATTTTGGTGAACTAAGTTCCTAATGTCCCATTAAGTGTATTCGAGCCTATAAATACAAATGGATCACTCTAGAATGCCCTAATTTCCTTAATCACCTTAATTGGCTTAAAAAGGTGATTAGTGCTAATCAGGATAATTAGGCTACTAAAACCCAAGATAAGTGTATATTCTACATCATGAACCAATATGGAACTCATTAAAATAGATTTGAATCAATTTAGATGGTTAAATCTTAAAATCCCAAAATGTGTTTAACCACCCCTTGAACCTTGAAAATTTAGTAAAATACCTCTAGATAGATTATTTGCACCTTTCTGAAATTTCAGGTTAATAACTAGGTGGAGAGAACTTAAGTTAGTTTTATTAAGATCTTAAGAACTTAAGTGTCCTTAAGACCCTCCTTCTTAAGAACTAAGCCTAATTATCTTAAAGTGCTAAATCCTAGGTTTAATAGCTTAATAAAGTTGATCCATAAGCTTAAGTTATAAAAAAAATACTCTTGTAAAATTCTAAGTCTAAACTTAGCTTAAGTCTAAAATGATCAAGAATTGGATCTTAGATCTTGGATCTTAGATTTTAGATCTTCTAATTGGATTGAATTACTCTCCATTGAAATTCCCTTACTTGATTTAATTATTTAAGTCTTTTGAAACCTTCCATGATGGTATAGGTTGATTAAATCTATAGGATGATGTAATTATCCTAAAGATGTAATATAGATCTTAGATTCTTAGTTCTTGATTGATTATTTTATCTTATAACCAGTATAGTAACCTTTCACTAAGATTTTAGTTTCTGAATCCTTCAGCTTATAAGATTCCTTATCCTTAATTTGGGTTTTAAAGTGTAAACTCTAGATCCCTTCTAGCATACTACCTTGGATTTAGGATTTGAACACCAAGTGGAGTTTGGATCCAAAATCCTTAAGTCTTAATTTACTTAAAATCAAGATTTGGGTTAAGAGAGGAAAATAATAATAATTAGGTCATTAATTTATTTACTTTAACTTCTTATAGTCATCATATGATTATGAATTAGAACTTATTAAGTTCTAATATTAACATTAAGGTCATAAATATGAGATCTTACTCGATAACTTGATATTGGGGATCCTAAACTTGTATCTTCTCAAAATAGTTAGATTTGGATAAAGTAGACAACAACGAATATCACATGACTTTAGATTGAGTCTCTTGCTTACTTTGACTTTGATTGTTTTGCATGCCTTGAATATTGAGCCTTGTTCCTTGAGCATAATTGGTAAACTTAGGATATGGAGGATATATCCTAAGTTAGTATTTGAAAAGCATAGCATTCATTCAATTCTTTTAGTGCTTTCAGTTAGTAGAGTATGTCCTAGCGTAGTCTGCCTCTTCAATTCTAGTTTTATTATAGAATAAACTCGAACCTAGCTCTGCGGATGTCTAGGGTGGATACATGTCTTATTCTATAAGTTCAACTCAGACCTAGCTCTGCGGATGCCTAAGATGGATACATGTTGAACTTTCAGTTCAGAGGTCCAGTGTGGCCTGTTTCTGTTATGACAGTATTATGTCTTAGGCTTACTTCTACTTCAGTTCAATTATTAGTAGTTGTTTTGCTTTGCCACATGCTTCAGTGGCCTTTCTTTTAGTACTCTACTTGCTTTGCCACATGTCTCAGTGGCTTTACTTCTTGCTCATTCATGTTCTTATCTTACTTTTGCCACATGTCTCAATGGCCTTTTACATGTCAGTTTGCATGCTTGTATATATGCTCTTATTGATTAGTATTAAATATTGGCATGTTTAGGATGCTAGAATTGTATGTTTATTTTAGCACTTGTGTTCTTTATACACTTAGCATGTCTCCATGTGATCATAAGCATGTTAGGATCAAATTTATTTCAGTAGTTGCAGTTACTTTTGCTTTTATCCTCACCATGTTTATTTGCTACTTTTGTATGTTATTCTTACATACTTGTTGATTAGCTATAGATGATTAGTTTATAACTATCCCATCCTTTGTAGCTTGTTGCACCTTATAATGCTTACATGTTTAAAATCTTTAAAGGTGATATCTTAAATCTTCAGTTAACTTAAATAGCCTAAAATGTACTTGGACAATTGTCTAATTGTTACCTTTTTCTTTTGTTGGCTGGGGCCCTAGCAATTGTGGTATCCATAAATGTCATATTCAGAGTTATTCATTGGTAGTTCTGTAAGAGAGGAGCTGGTGCAGGAAAAGGATCTTCCTACTGCTATTTAGATAGATTTTCTTTTTTTGCAGTGAGATTGAGAGATCTTTACTTTCATTTAATTCAGTTGTAATAATTAAACTCTGGATGTATTTACTTTCTGCACTTGAGCTGAATTACTGCTTTCTTTTCTTCTTTTATACTATGTTATGCCTGTGGATGTTACATTCTATTGTCTGCTTCTGCTACTTTGATATGTATTGATGTATGTTTATAGTTCAGCTAGGTGACAAGTCCTTGGCTTAAAGCAAGTTGGATCCTACCTGACTCTACTTGAGTTGGGAATTTGCCACGGAGTGGAGCAACTGCACTTCCCGCAATTGTGCTAATATCAGTACTAGCATGACCGCGGTAAAGTACGGGGCCTCACAGTTGGTATCAGAGAACACCATAAGGTGTTAGAATGGAATCCATGATTCCTTTCTACCTAATGGACCACTCTTATGAGGCATAAACAACAATATATAACATCCATAGCATAGTATTATCAGTAACTCTTTGAAGAAATTATAGAATGAAAATACTCATATCCTAAAAATCTAGTTATCTCTAGTTTAACAAGACTTAGTAATTTCTCCTCTTATAGTCAAATGGATTCTGGAGAGTCTGGCGTGGACTACTATCTGCATGCCTTCAAGTTAGCTTGGAACTGTATTTTCAAATGTAGACAGGAGAGTAACTAGCATATTGAAGGAGTTTCAACAAGAGGGACCTTAGTCTTGGACAAACTTCTACATCAAGTAGTGTACCAATGGCTTGACTTTCATATATATGCAAAGGAGTGGTTGAGCCGAGTGGAGTCAGTCCTGAGACATATAGCGTGTCTCGAGTCACTCTATGTGGACATTGTGATGGATCTGATGCTGGATTATGCAGGAGTCTGGTGGTACGACACCATTGGAAAGCTCGAAAGGAAGTGTAAGAAGAAGCGTCAGGAAGTGACTTTTGAGGACTTTTGTGTGGCCTTTAGGGTTGAGTATATTAAGGATGTTTGAGCATTAGTTAGAATAATTGTCACCTTTTGACTTACATGATTCTAGTAGAGTTATGCTTTTTGGCATTTTCTAAATCTTATGTAATCCCTTATTTCAGCAAGTAATGAAAATTTTTAATATCTGTCTTCCTTTAAGTAATTCTAAAATCTAGTTTGCATGGTTTAATTAGAATGAATCCTGGATCACCACCTGCTATCACTCCTATCAAGAATACTATCGCATCCAGTAGTTCTACCAATGAAGTGGCTCATCTGCGGGCAATGGTAGCAACCCTACTAGAAAACTAGGCCCAACAAGCAATAGTCATGCAGAAAATGCTGTCGTCCTGTTCCAGCCACTGTTGCTGTTCCTGCTATCCTTATTCCGCAACATACATTTCCTTTTCATCACTTGATAGATAGTCTTCTTCATAATTTCTTAAGACTGAGGCCTTCCACCTTTGGTGGAAACCTATCTCCAATGGACACAGCCGACTGGCTGAAAGCAATGGAGTAGGATCTTATTAGTCTAAAGATCCCAAACTCCAAAGCAGTCCGTCTCACTACACACTTATTTCATTCTGAAACAAAATATTAGTGGGAGGAGGTCAGGAATACCAAGTTCATTGACTATGAGTTGGAAGACATCCCTTGGGATGAATTCGTGGAGGCATTCAAAACCAAATTCATTCCCTCGTCTACACAAAACATCATTGCAGACACGATTATAAGGTTGACTCAAGGGAGTTGTTCCGTTGCTGGCTACGAAAGGGAATTTCATAAGTTGATTCATTTTGCTCCAGAAGTTACTTATTCTGAATCAGCTAAGTGCCATTGCTTTCTCAGTAGACTCCGAGATTCACTGAAGGATCAGATTGTTCCACTCCACCTAACTAGCTTCTTTGAGCTATTGGCGACAACTAAGGTGATTGAGCATCATCAATCTAAAAAGGATCTCAAGCGGAAGGTGCAATCAATGCCTAACCAGCATGAAGCCTTCAAGAGGCACAGGCCTAACTCTGCAAAAGTCTATCAATTGGAAGCTGCACCGACTGCTGAGCTCATTCAAGGCTATAATAGGCCTCATCCATATGGCAAGTGTTATCACTTCGAGCATAAGTGTTACAATTGTGGATGACCAGGCCACAAGTTCTATCACTGTACTCATACAGAAATAGTGGATGGAGTTCTAATGAAACTATATCAGATGAATCAGGTATTCAGAGCTACTCCACTGAATAGGAGAGAGCCAAATTTGGCCATAATGCCAGCTCCTGCACCTAAAGCTGCTCCCGAGCAGCCATCTACTCCTAAGTCCCAGAATAATCCCAGGAGGCAGGTAAACAACAGTCCTACTGGTCCTACGCGAGTCTATGCTTTAACACCTCTCGAAGCCGCTGAGGACAATAATGTGGTTTCAGGTACACATTTCAGAACTTCTCCTTTGTTAATTGCATTCCTGTACCATAATTATTGCAATTTGTTAATGCAATTTGTATAAATAAATTAGATACACTTTACTTTAAATATCAGTCCTGCAATGTGTTATTTGACATCGGTGCTAGTCATTCATTTATTTCTGAATGATTTGCCAACATCCTTAAACCACAACTGTACAACTTAGCAAAATTCTTAAGTGTTGGACTTCCATCTAGAGCCCAACTAAGTGCCAATAAGTTTTGTAACATCAAAATTCAATTAAATGGTCAAGAGTTTAATTCCGAATTGATCATCCTACCATTAGCAAACTTTGATATCATCCTTGGGATGAACTGGCTCAGTGACAATAATGCTGTGATAAATTATTTGAAAAAGAAAGTCACTCTCCATTCCCAGGGAAAGTCTAAGACTTTTATAGGAAAAAAGTAGTACACAGTTATCGTTAATATATGCTATCAAAGCTGAGAAATTGATCAGTAAGGGTTGTGATGCTTTTCTGGTCACCATGATGGGTGAAGCAAAGGAAAGTATACTTCTCTCTAATTGTAAAGTAGTTAAGGAATTGCCAATATATTCCCAGCAGATCTGCCTAGTGTACCTCCTTCCAGAGAAGTCAAGTTCTCTATTGAATTAGCTCAGGGTACCCAACCTATATCTAAAGCACCATACAGAATGGCACCTAAGGAACTGCAAGAACTCAATGAACAAATACAGGAGCTCTTGAGTAAAGGCTTTATTAGGCTGAGTATATCTCCTTTGGGAGCACTTGTTCAGTTTGTAAAGAAGAAGGATGGATCTATGCGAATGTGCATAGATTATCGTGAACTAAATAAAGTCACCATAAAAAATAAATACCCATTACTTAGAATTAACTATTTATTTGACTAGTTATCTGGAGCTGTCATAGTCTCTAAGATCGACCTCAGGTCTGGATATCATCAATTGCGAGTAAGAGAAGATTATGTGGAAAGACCGCTTTTGGTACTTGTTATGGTCATTTTGAATTCTTAGTGATGTCTTTCGAACTCACTAATGTGCCATCAATATTCATGAATTTGATGCATCGAGTTCTCAAACCATATTTGGACAAATTTGCAATCGTCTTTATTGACGATATCCTCATTTATTCTCGAACCTTATAAGATCATGAAGAACAGCTGATATTAGTATTAGAAACTCTGCATGAACATCAGCTGAGTGCTAAGTTTTCCAAATGTGAGTTTTGGCTAAAGTCCATTGCATTTTTGGGACATGTAGTCGATGCCCAGGGTATTTATATAGATCAAAACAAAGTAAGTGCTATTCAGGATTGGGTTCAACCTAAGACGGTCACAGATATTAGAAGTTTCTTAGGACTAGCTGGATATTATAGAAAGTTTGTTAAGGGCTTTTCACAGATCGCTTTGCCTTTGACTAAGTTGACAAAGAAAGCCATTCCATTTATTTGGAGCCCGGAATGCGAGAAAGCACTCCAAACCTTGAAGGACGCACTATCTACCGCTCCAGTTCTTGTACTGCCCAAGGAAGGCTTGGACTATCAGGTATACATCGATGCCTCTGGAATCAGTCTAGGTTGTGTGTTAATGCAAGAGGGTAAGATAATTGCTTACGTCTCTCGACAGTTAAAACCACACGAGAAGAATTATCCAGTTCATGATCTGGAACTTGCCGTTGTAATTTTTGCCTTAAAAAAATGGCGTCACTATTTATATGGAGTTTAGTGTTCAATTTTCATTGATCATCAAAGCTTGAAGTATATCTTCACTCAAAGAGAACTGATTTGTTGTCAAAGAAGATGGTTAGAACTCATCAGTGATTATGATCTCAGTATTCAGTATCATCCTAGAAAAGCAAATGTTGTGGCCGATGCTCTTAGCCGTCGTGCTACTTTATCTTCCATAATCGCCTCCAGTTCGTTGGAACAAGAATTTCATAAGCTAGAGATTTCTCCAATCAGTGGCGATATGCTGAGTTATGTTCTAGCAAATATCAATATGGAACCAACATTCTGCAGAGACGTCTCTATCTCTCAAACTAAAGATGAGAATTATCTAAAATTCAAAGTAGATATTGAAGGTGGTCGTTGTCATGAGTTACAAATGCGCAATGGCATAATTTATCAAAATAATTGTTTGTGGATTCCTAAATCAATGCATTGTGAAGTGTTGGTTGAAGGTCATAATTTTAGGTATCATATTCACCCAGGCAGTACTAAGATGTACCAAGATCTAAAGTAATCATTCTGGTGGCCCAGTATGAAAAAGGATGTGGCTAATTTTGTGACTAAGTGTCTTGCCTGTAACCTAGTAAAGACCAAGCACCAAAGACCCGGTGGTCTTCTGCACTCATTAGAAATTCCTGAATGGAAATGGTTTGACATACCTATGGATTTCATCATGGGATTACCTCGTGCTAAATCTAGTGCCGATGCAATTTAGATTATAGTAGACCGCTTAACTAAATCAGCGCACTTTCTTCCTATCCATCAGACTGACTCAGTAGAGAAGCTAGAAAAGCTTTATATTAAGGAAATTGTAAGACTGCATGTGATTCCAAAATCAATAGTATCCGACAGAGATAACAGATTTACTTCTAAGTCTTGGCAAGCTGTGCATCAAGATCTGGGTACTACTCTAGCCATGAGTATAACTTTTCATCCTCAAATGAATGGTCAGACTAAAAGAGTGAATCAAGTTCTGGAAGATTTGCTTAGGCTTTGTGTTCTTAATTTTGCCGATTCCTGGGAAGATCATATCCAGTTAGTGGAGTTTGCCTACAATAACAGTTTCCAAGCCAGTATTAAAATGGCTTCTTATGAGGCCTTGTATGGTAGAAAAAGCAGTACTCTGCTAGCTTGGTCAGAGACAGGAAGCGTTCAACTTTTTAGTTTAGAGTAAACTAGCAAGAAGATCCAATTAATTCAGTAGAAAATTCATTCAGCTCAAGATTGTCAGAGCAAGTATCATGATGTTCATCATCATTTCCTAGAATTTAATATAGGAGATGTTGTTTATTTAAAGGTCAGTCCAATGAAGGGTGTCTTCAGATTTGACATAGCAGGGAAACTCAGTCCCCACTATGTTGGACCTTTTGAGGTTTTGGCCAAATTAGGATCATTTGTCTACCGATTAAATCTTCCTGATGACTTTGCCGTCATCCACAACGTGTTTCACGTATCGTCATTAAGGAGATGTCTCAGAGACCCTTATCATCTCGTTCAACTTCCAGCAGTAGAGATCCAACCTGATATTTCTTAAACAGAAGAACCAATTTGAGTGTTAGCCCGTGATCAGAAGCAGCTAAGAAATTGTTCAATTCTTATGGTCAAAATCTAGTGGAAGAATCAATCCTTAAGAGACTCTACTTGGTAGAAAGAGGTGGATATACGCAATAAATATCAACAGCTCTTCGCAAGTCCAGGTATTGTTCTTTTCTTTCCTATTTATTTCATTTAAATCTTCAGTTCATTAGTATTTTCTTCACTTAAGTGATGTCGAGGATGACATCATTCTTAAGTGAGGGAGTCTATAACAACCCTAGTTGTTACCCTAGCTAAATCCAGATTTATTAAGCTAAACTAAGTTCTAAATTTGATCCCATTAGACTCAGTGAGTCATTTAAACCTAACAATAGAAGTTTGAATTCAATCGGAGCTAAATTTAGAATTTTGGAATTTTTTCCTATTTTTGAAACTTGGAAATTGCCTGAATTAAATTGATCTCCAAATTTAAATCTGATTTTATTTTTGAATTCCGCATGCGTCAATTAGCTAAGGGTGAATTTTTAGGAATTTTTAGAACTCATTTAGTTCTAAATTGGATTTAATGATTTAATAGGAATTAAGTAATTTAATAAATGAATTATAATTAATTTAAATTAAATTATTTTTATTTTTATAATCCAAGATTCGCTGTTGGGATCGCGGCAGATCTGCTGTGGAGTCCTGACAGCGGCGCTTCAAACCGCGCTAATAGATGCCCTAGCACGAATCGTAGCACGTCTAATTCTACGGCGTTATCTACCCCGCTCCGTGATTTAATCATAGGCGTCGGATCCATCACACGCATCTGACGGCTATCATCCACCCGCCTAAGTAATGCATCAGAGCCATCCGAGTCTAATGGTCGATCCATACAATGGCGGGCACGAGTCTAAGCATTGTGGATTGTCTCCCTCTTCTTTCCCGTCTGCGTCTGGTCCCCCCAACAACCGGGATCCTTCGAACCCCCGTGGAATTACAGGAAATGACCCATTCTTCCTCTTCTACCCTCGATGCAATTGTCTGCCGGTAGTAGTCTCCCTTAATTGCCCATGGCCGTTGGAACCAAGCCTCCCCTTTGGCCCGAGCCTTCCTCCATTCGTGAGCTCTGGTATCCAACCCCAGACCTCCCCTAGACCTATAAATACTCCCAAAGCCTCTTAGTGAGTCCCTTTGCTCATTGAGAATCCTCAATTAGCCATCTGACATCCCTTAGAGCTCTCGTCTCTCTCAGTAATTTCCGGCATTTCCTGGAACTACGAGCCGCTGATAGAGGGTTCGCCTGGTGTTCAGACTCCCTGTGAACTCTCTTCTGCTACTTGGAAAGCTCTAGCTCGCCTCATTTCCCCTCGATCATGCCTGCAACCTCAGTCCTCAGGTACCGCCTCTTCCCATTGAGCTGCGTAAGCTCGATCCATTCATTTAAGCTTGAAATGATTGCCTTTGGATGCCGTCTAGCTTCCTTAGCCCTCTAGGAACCTAAATTAATTGTTCCCAGGGTCTGAGTTAGCTCCGATCGATCGTATTGATCGATCGAGCTAGCAGCTGAGCCAAGGCTGAGTCCGAGTAAGGACCCAGCATTTGGCTGCACCCCAAGCTGCGAAACTTAGGGGTTCGATTCACCTCACCTCATTGATGGTGTAGGGATTGAGCCCTGTCAGTTTAATGGCTTCTGTGGGGAGAATTACTCGCTCACTGGGAACCCTATTTTCCTTTCCCTAATGCATTTCAGTTGAGTAGCACCCTGCCGATATAGCGTGATCCAGATGGGGGTTCTTACCTCAATCGACGCATCTTAGTCCCAGGAAGGTGTAGCTGTCAAGATCCTGATGTAGAGTGGTCTGAGCAGGGACAATTTCACGATCGAAGCTATCCCTAGGGTTCAGGTATCGGGACTCAGCCGCAGGGAAGAAGATGACTGGTGCTTCGGGCAGGGTCAGACCTCGTCCCGCGCGGTTTGAATTTGGGCCGCGGATTAATAAACGAATTATTGGAATTAAAATCTTTATGTTAATTATTTAATAAATCATTTCATATAGTTTTTATTTAAATAAAAATACAGATTAAATTATTTAAATAATTTTAGCTATATTTATCCATATGGTATGATCCAATATACTATTTTAATCAAAAAAATGCAAGGAATAATAATATAAAATAAAATCAAGGATCTAATAGTTAGATTTAAAATAATTGCCTAATCTTTCTCTATTCTTATTAAAATCATATTAAATTCATTTAATATCCAAAATTATTGATTAAGGTCTCTGATTGCTCATGATACCATATAGAACCTATGTATTAAGAGTAATTTAAGAACCTTAATTTTATTAATCCTCCTTAATTACTCTAATTAGGGATTAGTGAATTGAACCATGATTAATCCTCTTATTTTGGTGAACTAAGTTCCTAATATCTCATTAAGTGTATTAGAGCCTATAAATGCAAATGGATCACTCTAGAATACCCTAGTTTCCTTAATCACCTTAATTAGCTTAAAAAGGTGATTAGTGCTAATTAGGCTAATTAGGTTACAAAAACCCAAGATAAGTGTGTATCTTACTTCATGAACCAATATGGAACTCATTAAAATAAATTTGAATCAATTTAGATGGTTAAATCTTAAAATCCCATTTTTAGCCTTAAGAGGGCTATTTGGGTCATTTTGACCAAAATGTGTTTAAGCACCCCTTGAACCTTGAAAATTCAATAAAATACCTCTAGATAGATTGTTTGCACCTTTTTAAAATTTCAGGTTAATAACTAGGTGGAGAGAACTTAAGTTAGTTTTATTAAGATCTTAAGACCTTAAGTGTCCTTAAAACCCTCCTTCTTAAGAACTAAGCCTAATAATCTTAAAGTGCTATATTCTTAGTTTAATAGGTTAATTAAGTTGATCCATAAGTTTGAGTTCTAAAAAAAATACTCTTGTAAAATTCTAAGTCTAAACTTAGCTTAAGTCTAAAATGATCAAGAATTAGATCTTAGATCTTGGATCTTAAACTTTAGATCTTCTAATTCGATTGAATTATTCTCCATTGGAATTCCCTTACTTGATTTAATTATTTAAGTCTTTTGAAACCTTCCATGTGGGTATAGGTTGATTAAATCTATAGGATGATGTAATTATCCTAAAGATTTAATATAGATCTTAGATTCTTATTTCTTGATTGATTAATTTATCTTATAACTAGTATAGTATCCTTTCACTAAGATCTTAATTTCTGAATCCTTCAACTTATAAGATTCCTTATCTTTAATTTGGGTTTTAAAGTGTAAACTCTAGATCCCTTCTAGCATACTACGTTGGTGTTAGGATTTGAACACCAAGTGGAGTTTGGATCCAAAATTCTTAAGTCTTGATTTACTTAAATCAAGATTTGGGTTAAGAGAGGAAAATAATAATAATTAGGTTGTTAATTTATTTACTTTAACTTCTTATAGTCATCGATTATGAATTAGAACTTATTAAGTTCTAATATTAACATTAAGGTTGTAAATTTGAGATCTTACTCGATAGCTGGATATTGGAGATCCTAAACTTGTATCTTCTCAGAATAGTTAGATTTGGATAAAGTAGACAACAACGAATATCACATAAGTCTAGATTGAGTCTCTTACTTACTTTGACTTTGATTGCTTCGCACACCTTAAATATTGAGCCTTGTTCCTTGAGCATAATTAGTAAACTTAGGATATGGAGGATACATCCTAAGTTAGTATTTGAAAAGCATAGCATTCATTCAGTTCTTTCAGTGCTTTCAGTTAGTAGAGTATGTCTAACATAGTATGCCTCTTCAGTTCTAGTTTTGTTATAGAATATACTCGGACCTAGCTTTGCGGATGTCTAGTATGGATACACGTCTTATTCTATAAGTTCAACTCAGACCTAGCTCTGCGGATGCCTAGGATAGATACATGTTAAACTTTCAGTTCAGAGATTCAGTATGGCCTGTTTCTGGAAGCGTACCTAAAGGCATGGAAGGAAAACTGCTGCAGTGCGCCCCAGCGGGTCGTAGCGTCATTTCCCGGGAGAAATTTTAAAATGTTATATAAAATAATTGAACAGTGCCAATCTGATTCCCTGAAAGATTATCCGCTGTAGCGCGCTGGGGCATACCATAGCACGCTATGCCATATAAGGATCAATACAGACCTGGGACAAAATAGTTGCAGCCCGCCGCAGAGCACCACAGTGCGCCACGATGTTATATTAGATTAATCATGAAAGACCATTTGTGAATTAATTAAACATATACTATTCCGCGTTCACGACAATCTAACCGCCACAGCGCGTCATGGCAGAATTTCTTATTATTTATGAAAATCTTATGTGAGTTAATTGAACAGTTACTATTCCGCTTTCATGAGTCTAACGACCGTAACGCGCCATCAACACGCAACAATGGATAAGCAGTGGCCTTAAGGTAAACTATTAAATTATACAGTGGAACAGTATTTGAACTTCAGCTGCTGCAGTGCGCCACGGCGGAACAGTGTTTGAATCAAGGCCGCTACAGCGCGCAATGGCGCGCCATAACACCCGCTGCAGAAAGCTCCAAAAATTGCATTGAATGCAGCATAAGGAAGGCCACAAATTCAGACATTTGGCTTTCCCCTACCTCTTAAAACCTGAGTTAAACAATAACTCTGATGAATTCAAAGAGACTAAGCTAAATAAAATAAATTGCTTGCATTGAAGTAGAAGAAGATTAAAGGTCATTTGTGATTAATGCATGGGGGCTGAAAACTCCCTTACTTAAATGCCAATTTCAGACCAAAGAAGGGTTCAAAATTTCAATATTCAAAAGACTAAAAGGAGAGGCTGCAGGGAGAACAAAAAGGAGAACTCTCAAAGGGGCAAGCAGTAGACAACGAAGAGTGAAGGTAAGAAGCGTCAAAGGAAAAGAGGAGAAGTCAAGTAGAAGTGCAGGAGGAAGATCAAGAGAACCCTAGAAAACCTCAAGGTGTCTCCTAGTACTTTTTCTAAATTCTATTATATTGTTTTCTGCTATAAACCGATGTCATTGTTTACTTCTTTTTGCATGTATGCTTTTATTTATTCAGTAATGGAAAGCTAAATCCCCTTAGAGAGGGTTGGGATATATTATAAGATAATGTAAGGTTGTATTGGTGCTCTAATAGAGATGTTGAATGAATTAAATTGATTTCTATTTAACTGTCCATTATTATTATTGTGAAGGTTACAGACGTAAAATACACGTCTGCACTTGCACACAAGTGTACGTTGGCTAAAGTAATAAGTGGAAGTTTAGTTCCAAGATATATTATCCTCTCGGAATGGTGGTTTTGATACTAAGTTATATCTTCTTTCAATAATATTTAGAAGATTGATTTTTGGTTTGATTTGGTTCCTAAATTATCAATACAAATTTTATTAAGATGAGATATGATTTCTTCAAAGAGAGAGAGTTGGGGTTTCATTGTAGTACTTGTAAGGACTTGGTATTGTCACTTTATTATTTAAATATTTAAATTGATTTGTTTATGCCTTATTAAATCAAGTGAACTCTGTTGGAATTTGAGTATTCCTCCAATTACAACAGGTTCAGATTTAGTGCAATAAGAAGAACTCCCTCTTGGGGTTCTACCTCAGCACATACACCTTTCTGAGATCATTATTTAAGTTGATCTTTTACTTCCTACGTCCAGGTTACCAAATATTTTCTTTTAATTATTAGATCTCACAAACATGATTTCCATCAATCTGCGTCATGCGCTGACACACGCAATTTTGCTCAATGAGAGAATGCATTGGGTCTAATGGACTATGTCACATCATCCATTAGGTTTCCAATATCCTCTCATCCCTTCTACTTTGCTGAGCTGTGAGCATAAATTGATGGGAACTTGGTTCACAAGCATTAAATCTCTTGGTAGAGCTCTTAAGGAAAGGTGCAAGTGAGCTTGAGAACTTATCACATAGTTCTAAGCTCTACTTGCACTACCTTCCTTGCTCTTGTCTAATTGATGAGCTTGGAACTCAAGTTCTTTTATCAATTGATAATTCAATCAAGTTTCATTTTAGAAAAATAATTTGACAAATTTTCATCCAGGTATCAATTTACAATGATAATCAACATTAAATAGAAATCAATTTTTATGCATTCAAACATCTCCGTTACAACACCAATACAACCTTACATTTTCCTACAACTATATCCCAACCCTCTCTAAGGGGGTTTAGCTTTCCATTACAGAATAAATAAAAATATACATGTAAAAGGAAGTAAATTTTGACATCAATTTACAACAGAAAATAGTAAATAAAGTTTAGGAAGAGTATTAGGAATCACCCAGAGGTTTTCTAGGGTTCTCTTGATCTTCCTCCTACATTTCTACTTGACTTCTTCTCCTTTCCCTTACTATCTCCTTCTCTTCACTCTTCACGGTCTACTACTTGCCCCTCGAAGAGTTCTCATCTTTTTCTTCCTACAGCCTCTGCTTTTGGTCCTTAGAATATTAAAAATTAGAATTCTTCTTTGGTCTGAAATTAGCCTTTAAATAAGGAAAATTTTAAGCCATATGCATTAATCACAAATGATCCTTCATCTTCTTCTACTTCAATGCAAGCCATTTATTTTATCCTACTTAGTCTCCTTGGTTTCCTCAGATTTAATATTTATTCTAGTTTCAAGAGGCAGGGGAAAGCCAAAGGTCTCATTTTGTGACCTTCCTATGCTGCATTCAATATAGATACTGGAATTTTCTGTAGAGGGCACTGTGGCGCGCCACAGCATGCTGTGGCATGTTGTAGTGGCCTTGATCCAAATACTATTCCACTGTCATGCATAGCAGCAACTGAAGTTCAAATATTGTTCAGCTGTATATTTTAATAGTTACCTTGAGGCCGCTGCTTATCCACTATGGTGCGCTGAAGGCGTGCTGCGGTGGTTAAACTTTTGTAAAAGCGGAATAGTAACTGTTCAATTAAATCACCTGAGGTTTTCATAAATAATCAAAAATTTTGCCATGGTGTGCTGAGGCACGGTGCTATGGTTAAACTTTGTGAATGTAGAATAGAGACTGTTCAATTAGTCAACATAAAGTTTTCATGATTAATCAGATATGCCACCGTGGCGAGCTGCGGCGGGCTGTGGCAGCTTTGTCCTAGGTTAGTATAAATACTTTTTGGGCTTAGTGCGTTGTGGCGTGCTTGAAGCGCACTGTGGTGCGCTTGGAGTGTGCTGTGGCGCACTTGGAGCGTGCTGTGGTGTGGGACGATAAATCTTTCGGGAAAGCAGATTGGCACTGTTCAATTATTCCATATAAGGTTTTCATTTTTCTCCTGAGAAATGACGCTGCGGCCCGCTGTGGCGTGCTGTTGCGGTCTTTCTTCTAGGCCTTCAGGTACACTTCTAGGTGAGGAATGGACCGCCATGGCGCGCTGTGGTGCGCCACAACAGTTTTCATCCATAATTCATTAATTCAGCTCAGGCTTCCCCTTTTCTTCATTCTTCCTGAAAAAGTATAATTTTCACTCAAAAGTATAGTGCTATATATGATGTTTTAAATGTTTTTAACATTAAAATTTGCTATAAATTTCGAATATATCACACCCCCACACTTAAAGTTTTGCTCGTCCTCGAGTAAGCTCACAATTGATTTTTTGAAATTTTAGTTAATGGATTCAATGTGGGATGTCAATGTGAAATGTTTTTAGACATTGAGTATTGCTCTAGATTAAGGTGACTTCAGATGTTCAGCCTCTACTACCCTCCTAAATTAACCTGCAAGCTCTAGTTATAATCTAGCTCCAATCTTAAATGTTTTATGCTTAGGTTTTCCTTATAGGAGGGGTAATTACCTTAGGAAATTTAAACCTTAGCTAAGAATTTGGTGAGTGATAAGAGTGTTGTATTATGTGTGTCTCTTCTTATGATTCACAAGGAACATTTATATTTTTAGGAAAGATATTTTTCTTGATCCTAAATTCTCAATTTTTTCACTTTGGGAGAAATATTTTTTATCATCCCTATTTTTCTCTTTTTTTAAAAATTCAACTCAAGGGAGAGACATTTTCTTCATCCCTTAATCAGTTTCTTGTGGTCATTAAGTCCTACAAGGACCTAGCACACTCATTTGTTCACTCACACCTTGCCATATGCTAGTTTGAATTCCTTATGTTTTCTCACCCCCATACTTAAACCTAAGCACATATTCATTTTAATTTGTTAGAAACTAAATCCCATTAGAGCCTTTCACTTAATTAGGAGGTGCATGATTAAAATATTAATTTATTACCTTGATTTCAAGCACATTAGTGTCTTTAATGCTACAAATTTTAATTTAGTATTGAATCCAAAAAATAATTATGTTAAAAAAATTTAACTCTTAAATACATTCACAGCAATGATGAGGGTGCTAAAGATCCAAAATTTATTTTATTGAATTGAAAAACAAGATTAAGAATAAAAAATAAAATTGAAAATTTGAAAATAGAAAATAGTAAAACAAAATAATACAACCTTATTAATCATCATGTTCATTCATCATCTTCCTCGTTCACAACCTGATAAGTGTAATTCACTGGCTAGTCATTGTCTGAGAAGGGTTCTCCGACAGGGGGGTGCGACAGCCTAGAACTGTCCAGTCCTCCACGCAAGCTCCACTCTTGGAACATTGTTCCCAGAGCATCGTAAAATTTCATTTGGAATTCATGCTGCTGAGCGACTTCTCCCTTGATGAAGCACATGTCACGTGCTAAGGAGATTCCCAAGTCTCGTTGATGCGCGTACATATGCAACATCAATTTGTCCACCGTGGTCTTGCCAGCAGAAGTTGAAGCTTCACCTTTTTCTTCCATCCTCTTCTTAGCTCGCACCCCCTCTTGGGTGCGGGCGCTTAAGTTCAATTTTAAAGGAGCATGGGGTTGAATCGCCATGTCGGAAGAGAGGATTTTAACCCCTTGAACCTTGCAGATACCTGAAATGAGTGACCCAAAAGCAAGAGCAGCATAAGGCCCAATGAGGGCATTCTAGAGCTGTTCCCTTAAAATGCTAGAGATGTGAATATCTCCATCTTGTTGTAATGCACAAAGGAGCAGCACCTGTGACCAGGTCACCCTACTGAGATGCCTGAAAGGCATGACAAAGCTGGGGCGAACACATGCCAAGCATTGTTCGACTCCGTTAGGAGTGCTCGAGGAATGTTTGCCAGGTTTCCTCTCCATCCAGCATAAATGCGGATGATCTCACTCGTAATTGCTGCTGGGTCATATGGGGAGCTTGTAAGTTGGAGGTAGGAGGAGTCATCTACCTCTCTTAACATAAAAAATCTTTTAATTTCCTTTCTTCCAAACTCCACACCCCTTCCCCTCACAAAAATTTTATGTCCAACCACGTAGATCGCATTGGCATAAACCTCCTGCACAACAGAGAGGAATGTTGGGTCTGTAGGACCATGTGCTCCCATCCCTTGTTTATGATTTGATCAGGGTTTACGGGATATAGGAGCCTAAATCCCCATTTTGGGATTAATTTCATTTTAATTATTACTTGGTTGAAGCATTGTTCTGCTTCAACTGAAGTGAATCTTTTCTTATTGAAAGCCCCACCAGCCGTGGGGGCAGCAGTTCCCTTGCTCGCTGTTGATTTCTTCCCAGAAGATATCTCTCTTTTAATCTTTAGAATGAAGAGGATGAGAGAATGATAAATTGCTAGTAGTTGGAAGAATTGAGAGCTGAGGTACTTGAATTCTCAAGGAGGTACAACCTCATACTCCCCTCTCATAGCCTTTTATAGTAATGGGAAGAGAAGATTCTTGAAACTTGGATTAATCACACTTATGGCACTTTAATTCATGGTCAAGGCTAGTCTTATATCATGCCATAAGTGTGATTCTAGTTTTGGTCAAAAAGATGGAAAAATTCTGTTTTTTCAGCATTTAATTTTCAGTTTTAAGGTCCCAAGCAGCGCTGTAGCGTCTTTGACTGCCTTGGGAATCCAAGGCAGTAAATTTCAGCTTCAGCGGGGCACTTTGCACTGTAGCGCGTCACAGCACGCTGTGGTGCTTTGGGATATTTTGTGATGTAATCCATCCGCTATAGCGCGCGGTAGCGGAAAAATCCACTATAACACGCGGTAGCAGAAAAATCTGCTGTGGCGGATAAATCCGCTGTGGCGCGCTGCGGTGGCTTCTTAGCAGAAATTTTTCTAGCATTTAAAATTTGTCCAGAATTTTTCCACCATAAAGCTTTTGGTTGCTTATTAATTTTAAATTACTCCTAAGTGCAAAAGAACAAAATCATACAAAACAGAGTTTTGGGTTGCCTCCCAAAAAGCGCTTGGTTTAATATCGTTAGCTCAACACATTTAGTATCATTATAAGGGGCTTTATTAATTGGGGTTTTTATCTTCCACACTTTAGAATTATAAGAGTGAGCATTTGCTATGCTCCAACTCATAGACTGACTAGTTTCCTTCCCATCTCCCCCATTCTCAATATTTTGATTAGGAATTCCTTTCTTTTTCTTTTTTCCTCTCCTAGTCTTTTTTCTTCTTTTAATCTATTTTTCCTCAGCCTCCTCACCAGATGGGGAGCTCGTACCATTCTTAGGATTTTTCTCACTCAAGACCTGGCTTTTAAGATGCAGCGTTTTGCACATGTCTTCTTCACTCAAATTTCTTTTCCAAGCAAATTCAATCATTTTATTTTTAAATAGGGTAGGTTTTAGATCGATGACCGCAGACTTACCCTTGACTTTGATGCTCATTATACCCTTGACTACATCGATTATGGCATTGGTGATAGCTAGGAAAGATCACCCAAATATGATAGTGGAATTTTCATTCCACGTATCCCATTCGCAAATAGTAAAATCAGTGGGAATAAAGAACTTTCCTAAACCAACGGGTACATTTCTAATTATTCCTAAAGGAGTTTTTGAATCAAGGTTTGCAAATTCTAAGATCATTAAGGTAGTCTCCATCCCTCCTAAATTCAATTCCTTATATACATGGTATAGCATGATATTCACCGAGGCTCCAAGATCACATAAAGTAACTAGAAGAACCTCGTCCCCTAGCATGCAAGGGATATTCAACCTTCCCGAATCCTCCTTCTTTTTTGCCAATAATCTATCAATTGTATTCTTTCCCAGTTCACTTTCTAACCCCCATTTAGATTTATTTACTTTTATTTTGACATTGAGGCGGTCTTCTTCAATTTCATCTAAATGAATGACACTCACTGTTTCCCTTGGATTAATTTCAATCGAGTTGGGCAAAATTCCCTGCTACCGAGTGGAGAGCTGCTAGGAAATTTGTCATAGCTGGACTTCAATATTCCTGAGGGATGCCTCTATCCCTTGGACAGAGGCCTCATGCCTATTGATTGTTACTTCAGTTCTTCTCATGAACTGAAGGGTTTCTGCCTTAAAGAAACACTCCCTCAAGGTTGGACTGTTGGGTTGGATTGTTGTTAACTGGACTGTACCCCTATTTATTTGTATTATTTCCTACGTTAAAATTTTCATTACTGTTGTTATTATTACTCCAGGAAAAGTTAGGATATTTCTTCCATCTAGGGTTGTAGGTATTAAAGTATGGATTGTGTGCATTGTTCTGCCCAGCATTGCTGTTTCCTTAGTAATTAACTTATTCAGTGTTAGAGGGTACAAAAGGGTTATTCAGGTTGCAATTTTTGCTCATGTGTTTCTCTCCGCACAGCTCACAGTAGGCATCTTGAACATAGTTAACATTCATACTCTCTATCTTGTTGTTCAGGGCATTGATCTCATTTTAAAGGGCTAAGATTTGATTAGTTTCATTAACTTGGTTCACTTTCCTCTTATTAGGGTTGATTCTCTTAGTGGGCCATTGGTAGGCATTGCTAGCCATCTCTTCTAAGAGATCAAAGGCTTCTTCCCGGGTCTTGCTACTGAGTGATCCTCTGGCAGCTGCATCAATGAGTGTCCTTGTTGGAGCATTCAAACTATTGTAAAAGGTTTGTATTTGCATCCATTCAAGAAACCCATGATGTGGGCATCGTCTCAGGCACTCCTTAAATATTTCCCAACTATTATACAAAGTTTACTCCTCAAATTGGATAAAATTGGTTATCTCAATTCTCAACTGGGCTATTTTTGTAGGTGGGAAATATTTGGCTAGGAATTTCCTAGCCAAATCATCCTAAGTGCGAATAAGATCTCCCGAAAGTGAATTGAGCCAACTCTTGGCTCTATCTCTAAGTGAAAATGGGAAAATTCAAAGTTTAACGACATCTTCAGAAATGTCGTTAAATCTGATTGTATCACAAATCTCAAGGAAGTTTGAAATGCATGAATTAGGATCATCTATGGCTAGTCCACGGAATTAGTTTTTTTGAACCATGCTAAGCATTGAGGGTTTGATCTCAAAGTTATTTTCTTCTATATTCGGTCTAACAATCGTATGAGGGATGCCTTTAACAGTAGGCAATGCATAATCTCTTAACACTCTACCCCTAGGTTCTCCTAACAATTCTCTAGGATTTTCTTCAATGTTTACTCTTTGTGGTCTGCCCCGGTGTTCTCCCAAATGATTAGCTTCTAGATTATCCATTTTAAAGTGAAGTTGGTTAAGAATTGCTCATTCTATTCTAGCTCTCAAGTATGTTCGCTCAATTTTAAGATCAACCAAAATATCAACGTTTTGTCTCCTATTCATACAGTTCTTAAATTTAGCTAGACAAAATGATTACAACAATCACAATAAACAATTTAGTAATTCAAACACTCTAAGAAAGTGAATAAGCACTATAATTCTAATTTAAACAAACACTACAAATAAAGTAAATTAAAAATCTTTGTTACACTACAGTAAGCACAATGTGATATAATTACAGAAAATAAAAATATATACAAATAAGTAAAAAGTATAAATCACTATTTACTTAAAGATTGTACTTAAGACAAAACAAAACCGTTCCCCGGCAACGACGCCAAAAACTTGACAGACGTAAAATACACGTTTGCGCTTGCACGTAAGTGTACATGGTCTGAAGTAATAAGTGGAAGTTTAGTTCTGAGATTTATCATCCTATGGGAATAGTAGTCTTTATACTAGGTTATATCTTCTTTCAATAATGTTTAGAAGATTGATTTTTGGTTTGATTTGGTTCCTAAATTATCAATAAAAATTTACTTAAGATGAGATATGATTTGTTCAAAGAGAGAGAGTTGGGGTTTTATTGTAGTACTTATAAGGACTTAATATTGTCACTTCATTATTTGAATGTTTAAATTGATTTGTCCATACCTTCTTAAATCAAGTGAACTTTGTTGGAATTTGAGTATTTTTCCAGTTACAACAGGTTCAGATTTAGTGTAACAAGGAGAACTCCCCTTGGGGTCTACCTTGGCACTTAAACCTTTCTGAGATTATAGTTTAAGTTGATCTTTGACTTCCAACATCTAGGTTTCCAAATATTTTCTTTTAATTGTCAGATCTCACAAATATGATCTCCATCAATCTGCATCATACGCTCACACACGCAGTTTAGCTCTATGAGAGGTTGCATTGGGTTCAATGGACTATGTCACATCATCCATTGGGTTTCCAATGTCTTCTCATCCCTTCTACTTTGCTGAGCCACAGAGTATAAATTGATGAGAACTTGGTTTACAAGCATTAAATCTCTTGGTAGAGCTCTTAAGGAAAGGTGCAAGTGAGCTTGAGAACTTATCACATGATTCTCAGATCTATTTACACTACCTTCCTTGCTCTTGTCCAATTGATGAGCATGGAATTTGACTTATTTTCTTAATTGATAATTCAATCAAGTTTTATTTTAGCAAAATAATTTGACAAATTTTCATACAGGCATCAATTCACAATGATAATAAACATTAGAATAGAAATCAATTTGTATTTATTCAAATATCTCCATTATAGCACCAATACAACCTTACATTTTCCTATAACTACATCCCAACCCTCTTTAAGGGGTTTAGCTTTCCATTATAGAATATATAAAAACATACATGCAAAAGAAAGTAAACCTTGACATCAGTTTATAGCAGAAAATAGTAAGTAAGGCTTAGGAAGAATACTAGGAATCACATAGAGGTCTTTTAGGGTTCTATTGATCTTCCTCCTGCGCTTCTACTTGACTTCTTCTCCTTTCCCTTGATGTCTCATTCTCTTCACTCTTCACAGTCTACTGCTTGCCCCTCGGAGAGTTCTCCTCTTTTCCTTCCTGCAGCCTCTGCTTTTGGTCCTTAAAATATTGAAAATTGGAACCCTACTATAGTCTGAAATTGGCATTTAAATAGAGAAATTTTCAGCCATATGCATTAATCACAAATAACTCTTCATCTTCTTCTACTTCAATGCAAGCCATTTAATTTATCATGCTTAGTCTCCTTAGTTTCTTCAGATTTAATGTTTACTTTGGTTTTAAGAGGAAGGGGGAAGCCAAAGGTCTCATTTTGTGACCTTCCCTATGCTTCATTCAATGTTGATTCTGGAATTTTCTGTAGCGAGTGCTGCGGAGCACTGTAGCGGCCTTGACCCAAACACTATTCTGCCGTGGCATGCAGCAGTAGCTGAAGTTCAAATACTATTCTGTTGTATATTTTGATAGTTACCTTGAGGCTGCTACTTATCTGCTGTGGCGCGTTGAAGGCACGTTGCGACGGTTAGACTTTTGTGAAAGCAGAATAGTAACTGTTCAATTAAATCACCTAAGGTTTTCATAAATAATCAGAAATTCCATTACGACGTGCTGCGGTGGTTAAACTTTCATGGACGTGGAATATTGACTGTTCAATTAGTTCACATAAAGGTTTTCATGATTAATCAGATATGCCGCTGTGGCGCGCTGCGGCGAGCTGCAGCAGTTTTGTCCCAGGTCAGTATAAACTCTTTTTAGGCATAGCGCGCTGTGGTGTGCTTGGAGCGCCTTGCGGCGATAAATCTTTCAGGAAAGCGGATTGGCACTGTTCAATTAATCCATATAATGTTTTAATTTTGCTCCCAGAAAATGACGCTGTAGGCCGCTGTGGCGCGCTGTGGCACGCAGCTGCGTCTTCCTTCCAGGCCTACAGGTACACTGCCAGGTGAGGGAATATAATGGACTGCCATGGCGCGCTGTGGCATGCCACAGTGGTTTTTATCCAAAATTCATTAATTCAGCTCAGGCTTCCCCTTTTCTTCATTCTTCCTAAGAAACTATAATTTCTACTCAAAGTATACTGATATATATGATGTTTTGAATGTAATTAACATTAAATTTGCTAAACATTTTGGATATATCAGAAGGAATGCCTGGATGAAACTTTGTCTATCTATTTTACTAAAAATAAAACATAAATAAATTATCAATTAATAAAAGAACTTGAGTTCCAAGCTCATCAATCAGACAAGAGCAAAGAAAGTAGTGCAAGTAGAGCTGAGAACTATGTGACAAGTTCTAAAAGTGCACTTGCACCTTTCCTTAAAGAGCTCTACAAAGAGATTTGATGCTTGTGAACCAAGTTCCCATCAATTTTACTTTACTGCTCAGCAAAGTAGAAGGGATGAGAGGATATTGGAAAACAAATGGATCATGTGACATAGTCCATTGACCCAACACATCCTCTCATCTAGCTAAACTGCAAATGTAAGCGCATGATGCAATGTTGATGGAAATCCTATTTGTGAGATCTAACAATTAAGAGAACATATTTGGTAACCTAGACGTAGGAAATCAAAGATAAATTTAAACTACGATCTCATAAAGGTTTAGGTACCGAGGTAGAACCCCAAGGGGAGCTCTAATTGTTGCACTAAAATCTGAACCTATTGTAATTAGAGATTAAATCCAATTTTAACAGTGTTCACTTGATTTAAGAAGGAATGGACAATTCAATTTAAACATTTAAATAATGAAGTGGCAACACTAGGTCCTTACAAGTACTACAATGAAGCCCCAACTCTCTCCTTTTGAACAAATCGTATCTTACCCTAAGGTAATTTGTATTAATAATTTAGGAACCAACTCAACCAAAAATTAATCTTCTAAACATTATTAAAAGAAAAAATATAACTTAGCATCAAAACCACCATTCCCAGAGGATGATAAATCTCAGAACTAAACTTTCACTTATTACTTCAGACCACGTACACTTGCGTGCAAGCGCAGATGTGCAATTTATGTCTGTCATGTTTTTGGGGCCGTTACCGGGGAACGGTTTTTATTTTGTATTAAGTAAAATTTTCAAGTAAATAGTGATTTAGATTTTACTTAACTTTGCTTATAATCTTTAGTTGTTATAATTATATCTGTGCTAACTTTAGTGTAAATTTAGATTTGCTTTAGTTTTTATTTGCTGCTAGAAAAACTGAAAATTCCTAAAAATTATATTGAAATATACTGCATCTTACTGTTTGCTGAATTTTTATCTGCTGTTCATTTTATGTGCTGAATTATATTGTTGAACCTGATTGCTGTGACTTATTCTTACTAGTTGTAATATTTAAACTGTATGAGTAGAAGAAACCTTTCTGAAATCTTTTACGATCCTGAAATAGATAGAACATATCTTACAGCTAGGAGAGAACAAGTAATCCTAAACCAACAACAAGCACAAATGGAAGATTTAGAGATCAATCTTATAGAGCTAGTAGTAAATGCTAGGAGAAGACCCTTAGAGAATATGCGCTTCCAAACATAGAAGGAGTCCCAAATTCTATAGTTAGACCTTCAATTCAAGCGAACAATTTTGAGATCAAGCCATCGACTTTAAATATGATCCAAAACAACTTATTTAGTGGTTTAGCATAGGATGACCCTCATGCGCATATTTCAAATTTTTTGGTAATATGCGATACTTTTAGATTCAATGGAGTATCCGATGATGCCCTTAAGTTAAGATTGTTCCCATTTTCACTGAGAGATAGAGAAAGAGTTTGGCTTAGCTCTCTACCTGGCGAGTTCATTAGCACTTGGGATGACTTGACTAGGAAATTTAGCTAAGTATTTCCCACCTGCTAAGATTGCTAGGCTGAGAAATGAGATTTCAAATTTCTCTCAACAAAATGAAGAAAACTTGCATGACAGCTGGGAACGCTTTAAGGACTGCTTAAGGCATTGCCTACATCATGGATTCCCCTTGTGGATGCAAGTGTAGATTTTCTATAATGGATTGAATGCACCTATAAGGGCACTTATTGATGCAGCCGCTGGTGGTTCTTTGAGTAGTAAGACCCTAGAGGAGGCCTTTGATCTCCTTGAGGAAATGGCGAATAATGCATATCAATGCCCAACTAAGCAGCTTACATTTACTAAAAAGAAGGTAAATAACCTGAATGAGACAAATTAATTGGCCTCCCTACAAGGGGAAGTTAACCAGATTTCTAAATTAAAAAATTAAATTTCCTAATTAAACTAAAGACTTGAGAGTTTGCAACTAAATTCATTTCATAATTATGAAACAGAAGGTGTCAATGATGTCATAAACTATAGGAATAATCAAGGTGAGGATAGAAGAGGATTAGAGCACTCCTTTAGAGAGTTTAGAACTTCCACAATCGATTTCATGAACAAAATTGATGCAACATTAAATCGGCTTGAACACACTCTCTTGAGCCAAGGGGAAACTGTTAAAAAATTAAGCTGAAATTAAAGGAAATAATGAGCCATTTTAAATAAACATGTCTTAGTTGGATCAATAAGGGACTATGGGAATGAATCAAGAGATTCTATAACATTAAGATGTGGGAAAACTACGGAACATTAAGAAGTGTGTTTAAAAAATCTGAAAATACATCTAAAGCCTTGAGAGAGGAATCAATGGAGGAAAAGGAAATTAATAAAGAAAAAGAGAAGGAAGTGAGGGAGGGAGCTCAAACATAGTTAACTAAACAATTTGAATACACCCCTCGCATTCCTTACCTGCAAAGAATGGCAAGGGAAAAATTAAACATCCAATTTCAAAAATTTCTTGAAATATTTAAAACCCATCATATAAACATTCATTTTGTCGAAGCCTTAGTGCAAATGCCCAGCTACGCCAAATTCATCAAAGACATCTTTTCAAAGAAAATGAATATAAATGAGAAAGAAACTGTTGCCTTGACTGGGGAATATAGTGCCATTCTTCAGCAGAAAATCCCTATCAAAAGGAAAGATCCAGGGAGTTTCACAATTCCTTGCACTATAGGAAATCACTCTTTTCAAAAGGCTCTATGTGACTTAGGGGCTTCATTAAATTTAATGCCATTCTACATCTTAAGGAAATTGGGAATTTATTTCTTAAAACCTACATCAGTCCTTCTTCAACTAGCCAATAGATCCATGAAAACCCTCTTGGGAATCTTGGAAAATGTTCTAGTCAAGGTTGACAAGTTTATCTTTCCCGCTGATTTTATTGTTTTAGAAATGGAAGAAGAAAACCAAGGGGTACCTATAATTCTGGGAAGACCATTCCTTACTACTAGCAAAACTATGATAGATATTGATAAGGGTGAATTGAGTCTTTGCTGTGAGGGAGAGGAGGTAATGTTTAATATAAAAGTTTCGATGAGGCACCCTATTAAGCCAAATGAAGAATGTTGGAAAGTGAATGTGATTGAGGAGGTGCTGATTTCAGGAGATGTTGGGGAATCTGATTTAGAAGAAGGAGAGGGAGCTGTAGATTATGAGGTAGAAAATATGGTTGATGAATTAATTCAGGAAAGGAAGAAAATACAATTGTCTATTGATAAACCTCCTGAATTGGAACTAAAACCTTTGCCTAATCACCTAAAGTATGTTTATCTAGGGGAGGGAAAAACACTACATGTAATCATTTCTATTTTATTAAGCCCAACCCAACAAATTAAATTATGTGAGATGTTGAGAGAACATAAGAGGGTGATTGGATGGAGCATTGCTGATTTGAAAGGAATTAGCCCCACCTTATGCATGCATCGCATCCTATTGGAAGACAACTCTAAACTATCCATAGAACCTCAAAGGAGATTAAACCCAAACATAAAGAAAGTGCATAAAAAAATTATTAAGCTCCTGGATGCTAGGATTATTTTTCTAATTTTTGACAGCCCTTGGGTAAGTCTAATTCATGTGGTCCCCAAGAAAAATGTGGGATAACTGTGATCATTAAGAAAATAATAAATTAATTCCAACCAAGAAAGTGATGGGGTGGAGAGTCTGTATTAACTATAGGAGCCTAAACAAAGCAACCTGGAAGGATCACAATCCTCTCCCATTCATTGATCAGATGCTAAATAGGTTGGTAGGAAATTCATACTTCTGTTTTCTTGATGGTTATTCAGGGTACAATCAGATTTTGATAGCTCCGAAAGACCAAGAAAAAATAACCTTTACTTGCCCATATAAAACATTTGCATTCAGAAGGATGCCCTTTGGGTTATGTAATGCCCCTGCAACTTTTCAAATGTGTATGATGGCCATCTTTTCAGATTTGATAGGAGAATTTTTAAAAATATTTATGGATGATTTTTCAGTAGTGGGCAAATCTTTTGATGAATGTTTGACAAATCTAGGTAAGGTTCTAAAAAAATGCAAATTGAGAAAAATATTATTTTATGGTAGAAGAGGGGATTATATTGGGCCACCTTATATCTAAGAAGGGAATTGAGGTAGACAAAGCTAAAATTGAGGTGATTGAAAAGTTGCCACCACCTACCAATGTGAAGGGAATTAGAAGTTTTCTTGGGCACGCAGGGTTCTGTAGAAGGTTCATTAAGGATATCTCAAATATTAGTTTACCATTGTGCAGGCTTCTAGGAAAGGATGTAGAATTTGAATTTGATGAAAGTTGTCTAAAGGAATTCAATGTAATAAAATCTACTCTAATCTTAGCCCCTATAATTTCTACACTTAGGTGGGATCATCCTTTCAAAATAATGTGTGATGCTAGTGATCTTACTATGGGAGAAATCTTAGGACAGCGAAAGGAGAGAACTTTCTAGTCCATCTATTATGCGAGTAAATTAATGGATGAAGCCCAAAGGAACTATGCCACCACAGAAAAAGAACTATTAGCAATTGTGCTTACATTCAACAAATTCAGCCTTATCTTATTGGGTCAAAAACAATTGTATACACAGATCATGCTGCAATCAGATATCTTCTTCAAAAGAAAGAAGCAAAATTGCATCTCATACGTTGGGCTTTGCTTCTACAAGAATTTGATTTAGAGATTTGTGACCAAAAAGAATGTAATAATGTGGTGGCTGATCACCTCTCAAGATTGACCCATCTAACTCATAAGGAAGGTGAAGAATTATGTGAGACTTTTCCCGATGAGTAGCTTTACATGATTGTAGCAAGTAAACCTCCTTGGTTTGCTGATTATGCTAACTAACTTGTAGGGAAGGTGATCCCGAAAGAGTTCAATTTTCAACAAAGAAAAAAATTCTTTGCTGACATTAAAAACTACTTTTGGTATGACCCCTTCCTATATAAGTGTTGTGATGGTCAACTCCTAAGGAGATGTGTGCCTGAGTCTGAAGCAAACAACATCCTATATCATTGCCACACATCCCCTTATGGAGGGCATCTTGGGATAGATTGCGCAGCAACAAAGGTGCTGCAATCTGTGGTTTACTGACCAAAATTATTTAGGGATGCTGCTGAATTTGTAAAAAGCTGTGACAATATCAAAGAACTGGGAATTTAGGTAAGAGAGATGAGTTACCTCTGAATGGAATTTTGAAGTAGAGCTATTTGATGTTTGGGGAATTGACTTTATGGGACCATTCCATGCTTCTAAATTAAACAGTTACATATTAGTGGGGGTTGAGTACATTTCTAAATGGGTTGATGCTATGGCATGTGTGAATGATGATGCAAAAACTGTAATTAAATTCCTGAAAGTGGGGGTTGAGTACGTTTCTAAATGGGTTTGGTACACTCCGTGTCTTAGTAAGTGATGGAGAAAAACACTTTTGTAATAGACAATTAGAAACCATGCTGAAAGGGTATGGGGTAATGAATAAGATATGCACGACTTACCACCCTCAAACTAATGGTCAAGTAGAAAGATCTAACCTTGAATTAAAGCAAATTCTTAAGAAAATAATTAGTAAAAATAGAAGGGACTGGTCAATGAAACTGAATGATGCAGTTTGGGCTTACAGGACAGCTTTCAAAACCTTTTTAGGAATATCTCCCTACAAGCTAGTGTATGGGAAGTCATGTCACTTGCTGGTTGAGTTGGAACACCGGGCCTTTTGGGCAATTGAGAAGCTAAATTTTGATTTCAAGCAAGCTGGAGAAAAAAAGATTTCTGCAACTGAATAAATTAGATGAATTTAGGCTGAATGCTTGCGAGAGTGACAAGATGTACAAGGAGAGAACAAAGAAATGGCATGATAAACTAATAAAACCAAAGAGCTTTGAACATAGAATGAAAGTGTTGTTATTTAACTCCAGATTGAAGCTGCTTCTAGGAAAATTGAAGTCAAGATGGATGGGCCCATTCACAATAAAAAAAATATATCCTCATGGGCGTGTTGATATCATTTCATTTGAGGGTACACTAAAGGTAAATGAGCAGCATCAAAAACCTTATTTAGATGAACTTGACTTGCAAAAGAAAGAAGAATGGACATTGTAGGACCTTCCTAGGGAAGGAATCACGTAGTAGACTCCAATGGCGTCAGGCTAAGATGTAAAAACAAGTGCTTGGTGGGAGGCAACCCATTCCAATAAGGTTGTACTATTTTGTTATACTATTTTCTGTTTCAGTTTTTCATTTTTATTTTTGTTCTTTTATTTTGTT
The DNA here is from genome assembly GCA_016760335.1 of Gastrodia elata. Classification (NCBI taxonomy): domain Eukaryota; kingdom Viridiplantae; phylum Streptophyta; class Magnoliopsida; order Asparagales; family Orchidaceae; genus Gastrodia; species Gastrodia elata. The sequence goes on along the minus strand of CM028685.1, from coordinate 4,350,404 downwards.
TTCCAATTCAATAAAATAAATGTTGGATCTTGGGCACCCTCATCATTGTTGTAATTGTGTTTAAGAGTTACATTTTCTGAACATAATTATTTCCTGGTTTCGATACTAAACTCAAATATGTAATATTAAAGACATTAGTATGCTTGAAATCAAGGTGATAAATCACTATTTCAATCATGCACCTCTTAGTTAAGTGCAAGGCTCTAGTGAGATTTAGTTTCCAACAAATAAAAATGAACATGTGCTTAGTTTAAGTGTGGGGGTGAGGAAACTTAACTAATTAAAACCAAGATGATAAGGTGCGAGTGAACAAAGGAGTGTGCTAGGCTCCTGCAGGACTTAATAACCATAAAGAACTAAATTAAGGGATAAAGAAAAATGTCTCTCTCTTAAGCTGAATTTTCAAAAAGAGAAAATAGGGATGATGAAAAATATCTCTCCCAAGATTAAAAATTGAGAATTTATGATGAAGAAAATGTCTCTCCTAAAAATATAAAAATGTTCCTCGGGAATCATGAGAAGGGGAACACATGGCACAACACTCTTAGCACTTACCAAATGCTTAACTAAGGTTTGAAATTCCTAAGGTAATTACCCCCCCCTACATAATGAAGACATAAGCATGAACATTTGAGATTAGAACTAGATTGTAACTAGAATTTGGAGATTGATTGAGGAGGGTAATAGAGGTTGAAAATCTGAAGTCACCTTAGCTTAGAGCAATACATAGTGACTAAAATATTTCACATTGACATCCCACATTGAATCCATTAACTAAATATTCAGAAAATTATTTATGAGCTTACTTGAGGATGAGTAAGAATTTAAGTTTGGGGGTGTGATATATTAGCAATTTATAGCAAAATTAAGTGTTAAAAGTATTCAAAACATCATATAAACCAGTATACTTTGAGTAGAATTTATACATTTTTAGGAAGAATGAAGAAAAGGGCAAGCCTGAGTAGAGTTAAAGAATTCTAGATGAAAACTACTGTGGCGCACAGCAGCGCGCACAGCGCGCCATGGAGGTCCACTAAATTTCCTTACTTGGAAGCGTACCTGAAGGCCTGGAAGGAAGACTACTGCAGTGCACCCCAGCACGCCACAGTGGACCGCAGCATCATTTCCCGGGAGCAATATTAAAATGTTATATGAAATAATTGAACAGTGCCAATCAGCTTCCCCGAAAGATTAACCGCTGCGGTGCGCTGGGGCATGCAACAAAGTGCTATACCCTATAAGGATCAATACAGACTTGGGACAAAATTGTTGTAGCTTGTCGCAGTGCGCCACAATGGTATATCTAATTAATTATGAAAGACCTTATATGAACTAATTAAATAGTTACTATTCCACATTCACGACAGTCTAATTGCTGCAGTGCTCCACAACAAAATTTTTGATTATTTATGAAAACCTCATGTGAGTTAATTAAATATGTGAATCTAACCGTCGTAGCGCACCTTCAGTGCGCCATAGCGGATAAGCAGCGACCTTAAGGTAAACTTTTAAATTATACAGTGAAATAGTATTTGAACTTCAGCTTCTGCAGTGGGCCATGACGGAACAGTGTTTGAATCAAGGCCACTGTAGTGTGCCAGAACGCATTGTGGCACGCCACAGCGCTAGCTACAGAAGGCTCCAGAATCTGTATTGAATGCAGCATAGGGAAGGCCACAAATTCAGACCCTTATCTTTACCCTGCCTCTTGACCTGAGTTAAGCAATAACTATGATAAATCCAAAGACACTAAGCAGAATAAAATAAATTGCTTGCATTGAAGTAGTAGAAGAAGAAGGGTCATTTGTGAGCAAGGCATGAGGATTGAAAACTCCTTTATTTAAATGCCAATTTCAGACCAAAGAAGGGTTCAAAAATTTTAATATTCAAAAGAATAAAAGGAGAGGCTGCAGAGAAAACAAAAAAGAGAACTCTCAAAGGGGCAAGCAGTCAACAGTGAAGAGTGAAGAGAAGAAGACAATAAAGGAAAGGAGGATAAGTCAAGTAGAAGTGCAAAAAGAAGATCAAGAGAACCCTATAAAACCTCTGGGTGTTTCCTAGTATTTTTCCAAGACTCTATTAGATTGTTTTTATTGTAAACCAATGTCAAAGTTTACTTCCTTTTGCATGTATACTTTTATTTATTTAGTAATGGAAAGCTAAATCTCCTTGGATAGGGTTGGGATGTAGTTGTAGAAAACTGTAAGGTTGTATTGGTGTTGTAACGAAGATTTTGAATGAATTCAATTGATTTCTATTTTACTATTTATTATTATTATTGTGAAGGAATGCCTGAATGAAAATTGTTCAAATTATTTTGCTAAAGTGAAACTTTATTGAATTATCAATTAAGAAAAGAACTCGAGTTCCAAGCTCATCAATTGGACTAGAACAAGGATGGTAGTACAAGTGGAGCTGAGAACTATGTGACAAGTTCTCAAAGCTTACTTGCACCTTTCCTTAAAGAGCTCTACCAAGAGATTGATGTTTGTGAACCAAGTTCACAACAAATTTACTCTACTGGTCAGTAAAGTAGAAGGGATGAGAGGATGTTGGAAAACTAATGGATGATGTGATATAGTGTAACAACCCAAGCTGTTACCCTTGTTAATTAAAACTAATATCCATCCTAATCTTAATCTTAAGTATTAATCAAGTTATTAGGAGTTATCCACTAAGACTTAGTCCAAATCAGGATTCAAATAGACCAAGTCCTGATTTTTGGGAAATCTAGAAACTCTAGAAATTGACCTATCTAAATTGACCTCAGATTGAAAATTAGACTTCGCCATTGCGCTCATTGCCCTCAAATTAGCTAAGGTTGTTGTTTTTGAGTCAATTAAAAGTTATCAAAATTTTGGGATTTTTTGGAGCACATTTATAAATTCAAAATTTTCTTTATTTTTAGAATTAATTACTTAAATTAATCAAAATATTTCATTTTTCCCTCTTCTTTTCTTCAACGCTGATCCCTATGCTGTCTCCCCCTCCCTTCCCAGTAGCTTCTTCCCCATCCTAGCACTTGAGTGAAAATCTGCTGCCATTTCTTCCCATTTATGCTGGTGGGAAGGCTCATAATGGAGCCTTGTCCCCTCCTCCCCCTTAAAAGAAACTTTAGCTCCTTTCTTTGGCATTTTTCCTAGCTGAAGTCATTATTCCCTTCCCCTCTTTCCTTCATTGCTGTACCTGCTGCTAGAAGAAGCCTCAGCCCCTTTCTCTTCTTGCTAACAGTTGAAGAAGAAGGAGAAAGGACCTCTCAAGCTCTCAAGCCTCTCCTAGGAAATCTGCCATTGTCAAAGCCAAGGTAGTTCCTTTCCCCCATTGAATGTATTCAATGGCTACTTTATTTTACACTTATGCTTAGTTTGCCTCCATAGAAATCTGTATTTAAGGTATGGAGTTCATTAAAGCTCATTAAGGTTGTGATTTTAGGAAGATGAAGCTGCTCTGATTTTTATTCTTTCTACATACCTAGTCCTTTAACCCCACTATTTGTATTGATAACTTAATATTTTGGTTCTAATTTGGGTATTAATAGAAAGGTCTCAAAAAGAGCTTTCCATCAGTATATGGCACCGCATGTGAAGTGCTCTAGGTTGAGAGTAATTGAGCCTGAAAGTTGGCTCATTGCGGTTCTCGCCCCAGCAAAATTATCATCGGGTGCTACAACGCGCTACGGCGCACTATAGAGCCCAAGGTTTGTATCAGGGTCCACCGTAACATGCTATAGTGTGCTGCAGCGTGCCATAGCACCTGGCTTTTGGCTAGAAGGCGCTACAGCACGCTCTAGCACGCCACAGCCCGTTGTAGCGTCCAAAAATTGATTTGATCATATCTCAATCATTTAGACTCCAAATCCAGAAATTTAAAGTGCTAACTAGCTTAGAATTTTAGTGCAAATAATAATCTGAAATAATATTTAGGTTTTGAACCCTTAAAAAATTAAAAAATGACGAAAATATCCTTAATGTTAATTAGGTTATAACTTGACCAATTGAAGTCAACTTTGGGTCTACTCCTAATTAAAATAGTCAGTGTGATATAGGGAACCTATAGACACTGAATTTGCTGAATTTTGACACCAAATGGAAAAGTTAGCTTTTTAACCCCTCTTAACTTGAAAATTACCAAATTGCCCTTAGAAATTGAAATGGCTATAACTAATTCATTAGACCTCATAATTTAGTGTTCTTAGACTCTATGGAATCCTTGAATAGCAACTAGCAGTAAACTACATAAAAATATAGATTTCATTTGGTGCAATTCACTAGAATATCATTTAGATTAAAAACTATAGTTTGGACCTATAGGACCCATTTCTTATCCAAATTTGGTGTACCTACTATCTATCTTCATGTTAGACATTAAAGAATCATTTGGTAGTAAGAAACCCTAATTTGGAGCCCAAAATTAAAAAGTAGCTTTTTGGACCCTTAAGTAGGGGCAAAATGGTCATTTTGCCCAAAATTGGAATACTTTGTAGTATCCTTAACCCTTAAAATACCTTTTAAATTATTAAAGTCAATAATAAAACTGATTTTGGTTCAATTTAAGTCATAAATCTCTCAATTAGAATACTTTGTAAGACATCTTAATTTTAGGCTTAAAAATCCATAAGGTTAATATGCTTTACTTAGCCAAAATCCATCCTTAACTTCCATAATTAAATAAAATCAGCAAGTGCAAAGAAATTCAATCAAATTAGTTAAATTCCCTAAATTTCTCTAAGTCATTTCCTTAGGATCTTTCACTTCACATTAGGACTATTCTTAAGACTAGGGCTAGATCATAAGGTAGATTTCATTCATTAAATAATAGGGTTATTCAATAAATGAATCCATAGTTTTATTAATTTCTAGATTTTATAGGTTAATTTTGATTATTTTGTCTTTCACCCATAGATTCAGGATAGGAGAATCATCTTATTAGTTTGATTTTGCTTAATAGGATTTCCCTTAATCATTAGATCACATTTAGATTAAAACCCTATATTCTTTAGATTGTACCTTTGGGTTATGTGCTTAACTCCAATCTCATAATATTAAAATCATAATCCTTAGTTTAGTAGATCTTGATCAGATCTTAGTTAAAATATCTCAATATATTAAATTAAGATGTTATGATTTATTTCTTAACTTATAGTCAATCTTAATTAAATTAGATTAGAACATGATCAGTTATAATCTTTTTAACTTATAAGGCCATACTTCTAAGTTACACTTGATAATAAGAATAAGAGATCCTGAACTTATGTAACTTGGAGTAGTTAGAATAGTTTAATTAGATAACAAATGTTATCACAATGTTTAGTAGAGTTCCTTGTTTACTACTTAATTTTGTGCTATGCATTCCTTGACTTTGTGCTCATTTTTCCTGGACATGTCATATAAGGAAATATTATTGCATGAAAATGAAAACTTAGAATATTAAGAAAATATTTGCATTTGGGTTTAGTTCATGGTGGATTATAATGCACATTTACTCCAATGGACAGGGGTAAGGAGAGATCAGGATGCTTAATATTACTCATTGAGGAGTGTGTGTTAAGCTTAAAACCTGTTCAGTTTTGCAGACGTGCTTGACTCCTCAGCTGTTTCTAAAATTATCCATAGAAACAAAAGTAAAATAACTAAAAGACATTTGCATAGTATTATTTGCCTCTTCAGTTTTACTTTATTGTTCAATTCTGTCTGCCCTAGCCCAAAAAGGATATGGGAATTTCTGTCTGCCCTAGCCCAGAAAGGCTATGGGAATATTACTGGGCTAGATTGGCTAATTCTTTTTGATATGGCAGTTATATGTTCTTTTTAAATTTTTAGCTTACTATTTATTATGTTGATGATGCATCTTATTTTAGTTAGCTGTAGTTTCCTACTTTACCTACTTACTTGTGTAGATACATGTATAGGATGCTAGACTTTACTGCTTACTATACATACCACTTTCAAATTTCTATTTTTAAATCAGCATATGTCATATGATCATCAGCATGTTTAGGATTAGACTTTTCTTTCAGTACTCTTACTTACTATATTATATATGTATGCATATTCCTTGTTTAGTTTGCTTGAGGTGTGCTTTTGCCTCAATTTCTACTTAGTTATAAATATTACATTTATAACTTATCCTATTTCCTTGTATGCTTTCTGCTCCCATGTTAGTTGGTTTATTTTATTGTGTTTTAAGTGTAAATGGTGATATCAGTAAATGCTTAACAAATTTTTAGCCTAAAATGTACTTAGACAATTTATTTAATGAGATTTTCTTTTTATTGGCTGGGGCCCTGGCATCGTGAAACTGACAATGTCAGATCTTGAGCAGTTTGAGGATCCAGTGCTTGAGGAGGAGCCTTATATAGTGGAAGCACAGCAGCTTGGAGTAGAAGACCTTTAGTTGTCTTTTATTTCATTTTGAGGATGAGTGATGCTTTATTTTACTCTTAAACTTTAATTAAATGATGCAATAATGCAGGTACTCGTGACTGTGTTTACTTTCTGCACATTATTATTTACTGAGCCATATTATTATTTCTTACTTGATGTATGGTGAATGAAAGTAATGTTTACTTTATATTATTTCTGCACTCTGTATGTATGTTAGATTTAGTGACTGATTCTTATATTCATTCTGTGCATATCCTTCTCTTCTAAGTGGATTGTGGATCTTATCTAATCTAATGATAAGTGAGGGATCTATCAGAGTAGCACACCACCCCTTGGGTTTGATCCTGTGGATCAGGGGGTGGGGCGCCACACATAGTCCATTGACCCAATGCATGATCTCATCTAGCTAAACTACGTGTGTAAGCGCATGATGCAATGTTGATTAAAGTCATGTTTGTGAGATATAACAATTAAAAGAATATATTTGGTAACCTAGACGTAAGAAATTAAAGATAAATTTAAACCACGTTCTCATAAAGGCTTAGGTGCCGAGGTAGAATCCCAAGGGGAGTTCTTATTGTTGCACTAAATCTGAACCTATTGTAATTGGAGGTTAACTTCAATTCTGACAATGTTTACTTGATTTATGAAGGCATGGACAATTTGATTTAAATATTTAAATAATGAAGTGACAACACCAGGTCCTTACAAGTATTACAAGGAAACCCCAAGTCTCTCCTTTTGAATAAATTGTATCTTACCCTAAGGTAATTTGTATTAAGAATTTAGGAAATAAGTAAACCAAAATTTGATCTTCTAAACATTATTGAAAACAGATATAACTTAGTATTAAAACCACTATTCCCCGAGGACGATAAATCTCAGAACTAAACTTTCACTTGCGTGCAAGCGCAGACGTGTATTTTACGTCTGTCATGAATTAAATTAGTTCCGAATTCTCTTAAACCTATTAATTGTCCTTTTGGCCAAACCCTAGTTTTGACCCAATTAAGTTAATCTAAACCCTTTAGTAGTATGAATGTGGTTTGAAAACCAACATTCATTTTCTCAAGATTAAAATCAATGTTAGATTAGTATGTGATTCTATAGAGATTGATTTGACTCAATAAAATTACCTTTAAGTTAACATTTTGTCCATTTCCACTTTTTGCTTAGATTAAGCTTTAGATGCTTGGAGTATTGTAAGAATCGAAGGGGGTTACTAGAGTTTAAACTAGCTTAATTAGTCTAAAACCTATTCCATTAGTCTTTAAATATTATTAGAAGCAAATCTTAAAATTTTGGTTCAATTTGGATATCACTTGAATTAATATAACATTTTGTTCAATTTAAGTAATTAAGAAAATGTGAAAATTCAATTGACTTCTGTAGAAAATTCGATTACATTTTTGAACTCCAAATGCCCAAATTTATCAGGGGTGAATTTTTGATAATTTTTGATGTCCATTTGGTCAAAGTGACTATTTGAAATTAATTAAATTATTTAAAATTATTTTAATTTTAATTTCCAACGGCTAACTATCAGGCCCATCCTAGCTGTTCTGCGGTTCGCTCGATTGGATCAGATGTATTGTATAGCTTTTTGATATATCCAAAATTTATAACAAAACTAAGTGTTAAGAATATTTAAAACATCATATAAACTAGTATAGTTTGAGTAGAATTTATTCATTTTCGAAAAGAATGAAGAAAAGGGCAATCCACAGCTAAATTGAAGAATTCTCGAAGAAAACTGATGTGGTACGCCGTAGCGCGCCATGGTGGTCCACTAAATTCCCTCACCTAGAAGGGTACTTGAAGGCTTGGAAGGAAGACCGCTGCAGCATGCCCCAGCGCGCCACAGCGAGCTGCAATGTCATTTCCCGGGAGCAATATTAAAACATTATATGAAATAATTGAACAGAGCCAATCCACTTCCCCAAAAGATTAACTCCTGTGGCGCGCTCCAAGCACACCCCAGCACGTTATGCCCTATATGGATTAATGCAGACCTGGGACAAAACTGTTGTAGCCCACCGCCACTCCCCGCAGCATGCCATGACGACATATCTGATTATTCATGAAAGACCTTATGTGAACTAAATGAACGGTAACTATTCCGCGTCCACGACAGTCTAATCGTCGTAGAGTGACGTAGTGTGCCACATCGGAATTTTTGATTATTCATGAAAACTTTATGTGAGTTAATTGAACAGTTAATATTCCGCTTTGACGAGAGTCTAACCACCGCAGCACACCTTCAGTGCGCCATAACAGATAGCAGCGACCTTAAAATATACGGTGGAATAGTATTTGAACTTTAGCGGCTACAATGCACCATGGCAGAACAGTGATAGAATCAAGGCAGAGACAGTGCGCCACATCTCTCGCTACAGAAAGCTCCAGAATTTGCATTGAGTACAGCATAGGGAAGTCCACAAATTCAGACATTTGGCTTTCCTCTGCCTCTTGAAACCTGAGTTAAATAATAACTCTGATAAATCTAAAGAGGCTAAGCAGAACTAAATAAATTGCTTGCATTGAAGTAGAAGAAGATGAAGGGTCATTTGTGATTAATGCATGGGGGCTGAAAATTTTCTTATTTAAGGGCCAATTTTAGAATAAAAAAAAGGGTTCCAAATTTTAATATTCAAAAGACTAAAGGGAGAGGCTACAAGAAGAAAAAGGAGGAGAACTCTCCAAGGGGTAAGCAATAGACCATGAAGAGTAAAGAGAAGAAGACAACAAAGGAAAGGAGGAGAAGTCAAGTAGAAGTGTAGGAGGAAAATCAAGAGAACCCTAGAAAACTTCTGGGTGTTTCCTAGTACTTTCCCTAAACTTTATATGATTATTTTCTATTGTACATTGATGTCAAGGTTTACTTCCTTTTGCATGTATGTTTTTATTTATTCAGTAATGGAAAGCAAAATCCCCTTGGAGAGGGTTGGGATGTTTTAAGAAAATGTAATGCTTATTAGTGTTGTAACAAAAATGTTTGAATGAATATAGTTGATTTCTATTTAACAGACTATTATTATTATTGTGAAGGAATTCCTAGATGAAACTTTGTCAAAATACTTTGTTAAAAATAAAACTTAAATGATTTATTAATTAATAAAAGAACTTGAGTTCCAAGCTCATCAATTGGACAAGAGCAAGGAAAATAGTGCAAGTAGAGCTGAGAATTATGTGACAAGTTCTCAAGCTCACTTGCACCTTTCCTTAAGAGCTCTACTAAGAAATTTAATGCCTGTGAACCAAGTTCCCGTCAATTTTGCTCTACCGCTCAGCAAAGTAGAAGGGATGAGAGGACCTCAAAAATCCAATGGATGATGTGATATAATCCATTGACCTAATGCATCCTCTCATCTAGCTAAACTGCGTGTGTAAGCGCATGATACAATGTTGATGGAAATCATATTTGTGAGCCTAATAATTAAGAGAATCAATTTGGTAACTTAGACGTAGGAAATTAATGATAAATTTAAACCATAATTTCATAAAGGTTTAGGAGCCGAGGTAGAACCCCAAGGGAAGTTCTCCTTGTTGCACTAAATCTGAACCAGTTAAAATTAGAGGTTAAGTCCAATTCTAATAGTGTTCACTTGATTTAAGTAGGCATGGACAAATCAGTTTATATATTTAAATAATGAAGTGACAACACCAGGTCCTTACAAGTACTATAGTGAAACCCCAACTCTCTCCTTTTGAACAAATTATATCTTACCCTAAGGTAACTTGTATTGTTAATTTAGGAACCAACTCAACCAAAAATTGATCTTTTAAACAATATTGAAAGAAGATATAACTTAGTATTAAAACCACCATTCCCTGAGGATGATAAATCTCAAAACTAAACTTTCACTTATTACTTCAGACCACGTACACTTGCGTGCAAGCGCAGACATGTATTTTACGTCTGTCACCTTCATCGCCTGACCAGATCCAATAGTTGGATCAAAGATCAAATCCAACAACCATAATCAATTCTACCATTAATTTGGATCTTAGGATCAGATCTAAACCACTAGATCTGATCCAATGACTGAGATTGATAAGACACTGTTATGATAACTCTAAGTTGTTACCATGTCTAATATGTGCTTAATTATGTCTTAAATTTTGTGCCACTAAAGTCTAAACATAATTAGGACCAAACCCTAAAATTTTTGGGATATATCGGATTCTGTTTGGATTAATTAACTAATTAGTCAATTTAATGACCTAGAAAATTTGCTAAATTAAATCTCTAAATAAAATTATGACTGCATTTTTGAAGTCCTCACACCCAAATTAGCTAGGGTGAAATTTTGAGAATTTTTTGTTGGGATGTGGAGACCATTTAGATCATCATGGAGGTGCCAATGGAGCTCCAGTGGGCGTTCAGAAGGTCCTGGGGTGTTCATGGACAAGTTGGGGGAAGTTTGGGCACTGCCGCGCTCCCTGACATGCCCTACAGAATTTACTGCTAAGGGTGTGCTGTCGTAGCACGTTGTTTGGGTACCATGGCATGCCCTAGTGCTCCGTGATATGAGGATGGGCATCACAGCACCCACTAGAGACCTATTTCTGATATAAATGATACCCTAATTATTTTGGGAGGTATTTTGTGCTTTTGGGATCCAAATGAAGCCTAGATATATAATGAAACATGTGGAGTTGTTTCTTAAAGAGAAATCAACCTTAAATTTGGTTTTGACTGGTGCTCCTTTCCTTTAACCTAAAGTTAGAGCTAGTGTTCCCTGGAGAACAAGAAGTTGATTGTGAGGCTATGTAAGTGATATATATTTCTTATTCTTGTGAAGGTGAAGCTCTCTATAACTATATAATTATCTTGTTTCATAGTGGAAATTTCTATGTGGTGTGGATCCTTGATTTTTCCCTTCATTGAGTTTTCCTCATAAAATTTCTTATGTTTGGATGCTTGTAGTTTATGCTGTGATTGTGATGTAGTTTTATTTTGTTTGTGCTTGGTTAATTTCACATGTTGCTTTGTAACCATCAATGTAAACCATTTGCAAAATACTTTTCCTGTGTGCTCTAACATTTTTGGAGGACATTTATGTTGTCGTAAAATGATGATGATGCACACAAAATCATATCTGCCTCTTGAAAATACTTGCACACTCTCTTCGCTTGTGGAAGCATTTTCACGAGAAAGCGTACACTTCAAAATAGATTTGAGGATTGGGGTTTCATTTACAGTAACCAAGCAAACTCAGAAATCACAAGCACATAAGAGAGAAAATACACAACATACACAAATCATCCAAACACTAAGATATACATGGAAAACCCAAGAATGGGAAAAACGACAGAGCCACACCATGAAGAAATCCAATAGAAATAACTTGAAGGTTACAGAGTTACAAAAACTATTCACCTCAGCACATATGCTTCAGCTCTTACTCTAGAATGGAGATAGGAAGAAGCAACTATCACTTGGAGTCACTGCTCCAACTTGAAAGCCTTGGCTTAGACTGCAGCTCTCTAGGGCTTAGCTTAGGGTTCTTCTTCTCACAGTAACCTTTTGCCTCCAAATTGATGTGTTAACACTTAGGTTTTCTTCCAACACTTAGGCTTAAGTGCTTATCTCTATTTTGGACCCTAAAACGTCCTAAATACCCCTAAATTTGCTTAAAACAAAACTTGGAATGAAGCATAACTCCATCAGGCGCTACGGCACACCGTAGCACCCAACTTTCGAATGAACATCCATTGCGGTGCGCTACGGTGCGCTATAGTGTGTGGTAGCACCCGTGTCTCGAGTTTGGTATCTGCGCCTTGGAATGGATCTTCTGGGGTGCCTATGGTGCCAGTTTCTGCTCCGGTGCGATGTAGCAACAATTTTTGCTATGGCAAGCTGCAGCGCCTGCTTCTCTAATGCTGACAACTGAGGTGCACGACAATGCCTCAGTTTTGAAAGAGAACCGCCAAGGCGCACTGCGACGCTTTTGCTGCACCTAGACACTAAAGGCTCTTCATACATAACAATTTAGGCCTTAATTCAATTAAAATTAAATCGAGAAAATTGCAAATATGGGACCCCAAACTCAAATAATTGTAATTTGAACCCTCCAATTGTTGGTTGAAGTTCTAAGATTAGCTGTGTGGTCTGCATGCAATCCAATGTGGAGCTTCAGTCATGCAACAGTCAATCTAGTACCATTTGGATGTCTATTTGCATGGATCAAATCAAGGTACAATCCTTTATCAAACATTAGATCATGCCCGTGATGAGATGGCTGTAACATCTTACGCATTCAACCATTATGGGCCGACACATTAGGACCATCCCGCAATTTTTGATGATCAATCAAAGGGCCTGTGTCGTCCTCGATAATGTTCAGTGTTGTTCCCATTTCCCTTCTTTTCCCAAAAAGACTTAAGAGAAATTCCACCGTGGAATTATGGGATATTTCTTGTCCTCCCTTACTCTCATCCTAATAGCCTGGAGCCATTAATTCTGGGTCTGCCCTTGTTGGGCTGAACCCAATCATGATGGTTTTTGGGCTAGGCATGGAAGACCAGTGCAAGCTTCCATAGTTCCTTTTGGGTTATAAATAGCTCTGAGAGTTGTATGGTGAGCTCTTTGCTCACCATAAGCATTCTTCTTGACTCTCAATTTGCTTAGGAAGGTCTGCAAGCCCAACTGGTACTCCCAGCAACTAGTCAACCCCGATGAATCAAATAATCTTCTCAGCATGGCAGTGGATTAAGGTTGGTGTTCAAGCTCTCAATTGGCTACTAAGATCTTAAGGAAGCTATAGGGATCAACTTTAGCCTATGAGGGGCATGAAATCCTCAGCTCTTCACTCTATAATCCCTGTACCAGGTACTGTTGGAGATAGAGCATTGTGAGAGCACACACCACATCAGAAGTGATTTGGGTGCACTTAGTCGAGGATTGGGGATGTGTTGATAGTTACCAAGCAATATATGAAATTAAAAACATAGCAAGATAAAATTCACAACACATGCATGCATCCAAAACCATAAGCACATCCAAAGATAAATATTTACGTGAAAAACCCAAGAATGGGAAAAATCACGGAGCCACTCCACACAGAAATTTTCACTATATTAAATAAAGAATGCAGAGTTACAAAGAGATTCACCTTCTTAAAAAACACAAGCTCTTACTCTAGGATGAAGAAAAAAAGAAGTAGCCACCACCTGGAGGGTTTTCTCTAACATACAAAGCTCCCTTGCATAGTAGCTCTCTCTTAGGGTTCTCGAGAAATCTAAGATTTACTGTAAAACAAGTGGATAAAAAAAAATACTTTTATGTTAGAAATGTATACTTTGATGTGTTTCCGTTGATTTTTCAGGATTAAGTTGTGCAAGGAAAAATCTAGGGCAAATATAGAATTCTGGAAGAAAACCACTACGGCGCACCACAGCACGCCGCAATGGACACAAACCCGAGAGCTCAGCACTATCGCGTGCCATAGTGGGCACAAACAAAGAACTCAGTACTACCACGCGCCGCAGTGAACACAAACCTGAGAGCTTGGTGTTATCGCGAGCCGTAGCAGGCACAAACAGAGAGCTCGGTGCCACTACGCGCGGCAGCGGGCATTCACTTGCAAATATTCTAAAGCAAAACTACTGAAGTGCGTCAATGCTCATTGCAGCGCACCGTAGCGTCCGTCAAAATTCCAACCATTAACAAGCATTCAATTCAGCATAGTGAAGGCCAAATATTCAAATCCTTGGTCTTCCCACACCTGCATTAACTCCAATTGCATTTAATCTTTTCATTTTAAAGAGGAATAACAAAAATATTTTTTAGCAAGCCATAAAAGGAAAAAGGAGTTGAAAGGTTGGACATAATTTATTTCAAAGGGGTGGGGGTTGCATCTATAAAAGTAAGGAAAAAAGACTTAGAAAGGGTTTCCCTCTTTAACATTTCTAATTCCCAAATTTGAAAGATGTTGCAAGAGAGAAAGGAGGATCCTGCTTAAGGAAGGAGAAGGTGACCACCAAAGAGAAGTAGAAAAGAAAACTTGAGGATCAGGAAGGAAGGCGAGTTGGAGAGCAAAACAAAAAATCAAGAGAACACAAAATGTTATTCCTAGTATTTTTCCTTAATCCCATCTTTTTTACTTGCTGTAAAAATCATGCAAAGGTTCATTTCCTTGTCTAATACTTTCTGCATTTCATTTGTGATGGAAGGCTAAACCCTCCTTGGAGAGGGTTGGGATAAGTCTTGTAATAGATTATGGGATTAAAAGGTGTTTGTACTAAATTTTTCAATGAATTAAGTCTTCATCATTTTTTTGGTTTAGATATGAATCTTGTTAGTATGCATGATGTGTGAATGAATATTTTTAATTAAATTAAATGATTATTAACGTGAAAAAAGACCAAGCTAACTAATCATATTAAATTTAGGGAAATGCACATAAAGGTTCTCACCGTGAATATATATTCACTGTGCGAGGATTCTCGGTGTAAGCACCTTAAGATTGATATGATAAGTTGAACTTTGTAACTTTGCTCTCTTAGAGCCCCATAGCTCACTAATTGGCATAAAGCTAAAAATATGTGCATTAATGCTTAGAGCCCAATGACAAGCTCTTGAGCCTAATAGCACGTTTCTTTGCACTCAGTCGAGAGGTTGATGCATGTGAGCCAAGAGCCATCAATTACGCTTCGTAGCTCATCATAAGTTAAAGGAGGAAGAGGAAGAATTGTGTGTATGTGGATGAATGTGATATAATCCACTTAGCCCAGTAATTCACTTCCTTAGCAAAATTCTGAGGGAAGCATGTGATGCTAATTGAGTGGAATCAACTTTATATGATCACTGTAATTAAAATTTTGAATTCGATAACTTTGATGTAAGATATAGGATTTAACTAATATCGATCACACAAGGGTCTATGTGCTAAGATTGAACCTTCTTGAGTTCATCTTGAGCACTAGGCATGACATAGTCATAATTAGAGGACACTCTAAGGAAACTTATTGGCACTTGATTATAATTTTCATGTGAACAGTCTCATTAAAAGTTGATAAATACAAGTAATTACACAAATTCTATAACAAATTACATGATAAAACCTAACTCTCCCTTCTTCACAAACTAATATTTTTGAAATAAAAACTTTGAACTATTAATTAGGATCCAATAAAACCACAAATTACCATTCATCTAAACATTTTTAAGAGTAAATATACTTTAGTAACAAAACACTCCGTTCCCCGTGGATGATAAATTTTAAGACTTACATTCCATTATTACTTTGGACCACATACACTTGCGTGCGAGCGCATACATGAACAAAAAGTCTGTCAATTCTTCCTTGGATTCTCCTTCAACAACAGCTAAAGCCCTAGCTAACACTTGTAATAACATAGGAAACTCCTCCATAAACCTCCATTAAGTACCCAACTCAATTTTGAACTCTAAATGGTTCAAAATACCCCTCAAATAGCTTAGGGCATGGCTTAAACCTAAGATGAAATTCACCATGCACTACAGCATGCCATAGCACCTAAACCTCAGGTAGTTAGATGCCTAGGAACGCTACAGCGACCTGTTCTTGAGTGTTGTGGAGCTCAGGTATTCTACAGTGAGCATCGAGGGATGCTGTATCTCCCTGCTCTCGGGATGTCTACCACTAGGGCATGCTACAATGCTCTAATTTATGTCGACTTTCACTGGGGTGCGCTTCAGCGTGATATATCGCCCCAGCATTTGAACTCCATCCGCGAGGGAGCGCTACATCTCTGTGTTCTTGATCTGCTAGCCACCATGGCTCACTACGACGCCTTCCTCTCGGGTGCAGGGCACCATGGCGCATGATAGCACGCCTCGACTTGCTGTGGCACCTATGCTACAGCTGAACTCTTAACTTTGTTCCAAATCGCTTCAGAGCCTCCCGGAAGCTCATCAAAGTTCCATTAGCATTTTTATAATGATCTGAATGGTCTCCATAGCATAATGGGCATCCTTTTTCCAAAGATGGTATAGGTTCTTCTAGTAATCCATTAGTGAGAATTCCATTTTGCTTGGTTAAGTGCATCCTCTAGGATCTCTTATAAATGGTTTAGGCGTGGACAGAGATTGACATTTGTCAAGATGCTTCTTCACACCATCTGGATGGGGATGTAAACCTCTATGGCTAGTCAAGCAATAACACGTGGTTAGCTCCTCAGTGGGATGCTTAACCATGGGTAACTGCATTTCATATTAATTGTAGTCAATCGATATTACTCTGGGTTATCGGGCTGACCCGATTGCTCTCTGTCTTACTTGAGAAGCAACAATACTCAATAGTACTGGTGCTCGAGTAAGCCCCCACTGATCTAGTCATTACCAGACCAGGTAAAAACAGTGCTTCCTTTTTCTTGGAACACTGATGGTTTCTAGGAGAAGGAGTTATGGTATCGCTTATGTAGATAGAATTTATTCGCCATAGTAAGCCCTTGAATTGGGATGGGATGAGTAGGGCTCCGATGATTCTAACAATTTCACAGAAGGCTTTATGGTGGAATTAGTGCATCTCAATCCAAGGAACGTTCCATGATGAATAACAACCATGGCATAGCCTGGGTGACAAAAATTCAGCGAGGAAACATAACTTTAGTTTCAAGCTATGTCGGAAAATTTCAGAAGATGATGAAGAACAGTGAGGGTTGGGATTCCAGCAAACTGAGCTGTTCGATTGTAGTGGGTTGGGTCTTGATTGACCTGCACGGTCTCGTGACAGACAAGCCCATCGGGTTCTGGTCGACACGATAGAACCCGTAAGCCAAAACCTAAATAATATAAATTTATTTGATTTAACATAAAGTTCCAACTTAGTGAATTTGAATGGAAACTCGGGTTTATAATTTTTCCTTCATTCTGCATCCAAAATTAATGATCTTATATACCATTTTTATTAGAAAAAACATATAGAATAATAATTTGCAAGAATATTTTACTTTATGTGGGTAAATTTCTTAATTATGCCTTAATTATCCTAGAAAATGGATTAGTTAATATACGATTAAATCCTTGGTCAAATTGCATGATTAAGGTTTCATTATCTTCCTTAAACAGAGGATAACTTAACCATGGAAGTCGATATATTTTGCTATACTTATAATTATTAAGCACTCAATAATCCCCTTGATTAGTGAATATTAAATCTATTAGTGATCTAATATCAATAATTCAAGTGTCTAATAACTCATTAGATAGAATAGAACCTAAATATAACTTTATATTTTAGTTTAGGAAGTTTAATTTGAAAATCATCTTTAATTTGCTCAAAATTCTAATAGAAGTATTAAGCTAATTACTTAACCAATCCTTAATTTGCTCGCAATAGATAGTAAGGGATTCATTTGGGATTGAGAAATGTCATTTTTGGACTCAATTTCATAAAATCAACTTAGAGCCTTAGTTTTCAATGATTGAGTTAAATGGAATTCAAGACCCAATGATAGGTCTTTAATCAATACATTATCCCCAAAATCTATGGATTAAGTGTTTATAAATCCTAGTAGATTCATTTGAAAATTTTTAGTAAGCTAATAATCTAAACCCCAATTCTTGGCTATGAATAAGAATTATTAAGGTGGTTCAAAATGTTAGTTATCAACACTTAATGAGGCAAGGTAAGTAAGAGAATCAGTATATTTATGTGTTGCATAATTAGGACAGATTACTAAATGATAATTGCAAAGGTCCATAATCATTAAGATTTATTATGTTTGACTGTTGATCTTAGAATCCCATATTTTAGTTATCACCTTCATTTGAAGAGATTATAATTGTAATCAAATTTGTTGAATAGTTATTAATACGCTTAGATTAAATATTTCTAAGAACCATAGTTAAGCCCAACCATTGAGGTAAAATGACTTATTTGTGATACTTTGAGGTAGAATCCTATACTTACCATGTGAACCCTAAGATTTGAATCTACTTCTTGTGGTAGTTATAACCAATTGAAAGTTAGATAAAACTTACATTTTGTGGTAGTGAATCCAAATGATATCTTTACATGATTATTATTTGAGAATTTAGTATTATGGGAATAACATCGATTTAAGTCTCACGTTGCTTTGAAAGTTCTTGAAACCTAAATAATTTTCTTAGAACTTAATCCACTGACGATATTAGGATTATCATATAGGTATAAAGTGCATATATATAACCTAAATTTTATTTCTCATTTGACTTAGAAATTGGTTGATTTACCCTGTAAGGAACTGTTGAGATTATGTCTTATCTTAGGTAATTAGATAAGTACAATTCATTTTTGGATAAACATCCCAATCCCAATGTGTTTTATGAGTTATGGTTTGGACACATAAGTTTGGGAGAATAAACTATGAAATGATGTATGTCCCCTATCTTTGTGCGCAAGGATTAGTGCAGTAAAGAAACATAAGTGTCCAATTTCACCTTTCTTGAGACATACTAGTTGACGCATGCACTCTTAGCTTATGATAAATTAGAATAGACTCAAGATATGATAAGGTAATAATTTGATTAATGGTAGTAAATTGTTGAACATGTGGTAAATGTTAAGTTTAATTAAGATTTGAAAAATATTGATAAGTTAGACAGTTTCTTGAGTAATTCTTGAATAATGTGGCATTAGAATAAACATGCATATTAGGAAGTGTCATGATAAAATAGTTAGTCCACAAAGGGAATATCTTTTCTATTTTTTGAATTTTGGATATTTAATCTCTTTCAATTTGGCATAATAGTAATCACATAAGCATAACATATCATTAGCAGTGTGATATGAGCACACTTAGGATCTATTAGTGATGCATTTTAGAGCACACCTAGGATCTATGGGATGCAGTTTTAGCATCAAAGTTATGCGTACATGTGGCATATTCTGTAGTATACTTAGAGGCATATTCAATTTGACATATATTATAGTTCATTTTAAATAAGTTTATTCAGTTACAATTTTGCTTATAGCTATATTGTTTACAATACTGTGTTATGTTTTTCATATTTTTAAGTCTCTATTGCAGATTTACTTTCAACAGTTTTAGTTCTTAACTACAGTTTAGTCTTTAGTTTATGCAGTTTTATTTCTATTTCATTGCTTATTTTATTTTAGTTTTTGTGGTTAAGTAATGTCCTTAATGATAAGAAATTTTGTATTCAACTTAAATTGTACTTACACTTATTATCTAATGTAAGATTTTTTTGTTTGGTGGGGCCCTTCTCGACATGTCAAATTTGGAGTAGCTTGAGGAGCCTACTTTTGAGGAGGTCCAGAAGCTTTAGGAGGAGGTAGAAGCACTGCAGCCATTAGATTACTAATTTTTGTGCTTAGTTTTACTTATTTCTATTGGTGAGATGAGAGATTTTATCCTTTTGAACATTTAAAGCTTGGCTTGCAATAACTAGGTAACTTTGAATGTAGTTTCATTTTCTTTTCTAAGTGAATGTTATTTCAACTTATGTGATGAATATTATGAAAGAATGTTTATCTTTCACACTTTGATTATATATTATCTTATACTCAGTATTATGATGCTATCTTTCTTAAAAATAGAAGGCTTTATCTCTGCTGAATCCCAATAGATTTTAACGATTGGAACATAAAAAGGGATAGGATTAAAGTCAAGGAAGAGGAAGGGCCACACCATTTAAAGTTTTGAGGCTGAGTGCATCTCTATTTAAGGACCAATCTCAGACCTTGAAAGAGTATAGGAAAAGGAAGAGGAAGAGGAAGAGCCACACCATTTGCTTTACTGGGATGGTATTGAATGCTTAAATCATAATCACTTATTAATTTGAGCCATCTTCATTGATTACAGTTGAGCTCACGCTAGGTGAAGATATACTTTAAACTCTTATGATCTATTAATATGAAACATTGGATGCCATATAGATAATGATGCAAGATCTTCAAAGCAAAAGCTACGACAGCTAGTTCAAGATTATGAATGGGATAAATTTTCTCATGTGGTTTTAACTAACAGAATGCATAGGTTATAACTTTTTCTTCCTGCATCAATATACATCCCAAGCCTATCCCAGATGCATCAGTATAAACTTGGTAGTTGATACTAGGTAAGGCCAGTACCAGGGCTAGAGAAAGAGCATGTTTTAATGCTTGGAATGCCTTCTCACATTCTGGACTCTAGATGAATGGCATTATTTTCTAAGTCAACTTTGTGAGAGACGATGCTATCTACAAAAAGCCTTTGACAAATTTTCTATAGTACCCTGCCAAACCCAAAAAGCTTCTGAGATTAGTCACAGACTTTGGCTGCGACCAATCTTGAACTACGCTAATTTTATTTTGATCAACTCTGATTCCTTGTGCATCTACGATGTAACCCAGGAAAGTAGCTGTGTCAAGCCAGAATTTACACTTAGAATATTTAGCATATAATTCGTGGATTCTAAGTTCTTCTAACACTAACCTCATATGGTTCTCATATCAGCTTCACTCCTTGAATAAATTAGTATATCATCGATAAAAATGATGACAAATTTATCTAAATACATCTTTAATACACGTTGCATTAAATCCATAAAAATAGATGGCACATTTGTTAAGCTGAAAGACATCACCAGAAATGTGTAATGTCCATATCAAGTTTTGAATGCAGTTTTCTCAACATCTGAATCATTAACTCACAACTGGTGATAACCTGATCGCAAGTCGATTTTAGAGAAAACTTTAGCTCCAAATAATTGATCAAATAGATTAATGATACGCAGCAATGGGAATTTGTTCTTGGTGGTTACTTTATTCAATTCCCTATAGTCGATGCACATTCGCATCAAGTCATTCTTTTTTTTCACAAATAAAACTGGCGCTCCCCAAGGAGATGAACTCGATCGAATAAGACCTTTTTTAGTAGCTCTTGAAGTTGCTTGTTCAGTTCTTGTAGCTCCTTAGGCGCCATGCAATATGGAACCTTTGACAGCGGTTGGATCCTAAAAATTAACTCAATCACAAATTCTACTTTTCTAACTAGAGGAAGACCAGCTAGATCTTCAGGAAAGACATCAAGAAATTCACGAACTATTCGATTCTTTGAAATAGGAACAACTTCTTTCTTTTCTCCCAACATTGTTATGAGATACCCATCACACCCCTTTTTGACTAACCTTTCTACTTTTATTGCATTGATCAATGATGCTTGGGTAGTGAATCTACCTGCGAAGGATTGCGACTGATTTCCACTACCAAAAGTGATTTTCTTCTTTCGGCAATTTATGGATGTACCATGTTTGCTTAGCCAGTGCATACCCAGAATTATATCAAAATTTGCAATTGACAATATGATTACTTTGGCCCCATATTTTTGTTCTCCAATAGGAATATCAACACTACAGAATTATTGGGATTGCATACGGGCTCCAGAAGGTAACCCGATGCTCAACGAGTTTGCTAATCGATAGGTTGGTAGCTTAAGAGTTTTCACCCAGCTTTCTGATACGAAGGAATAACTCGCTCCCATATCAAAGAGAATATTACAAGATTTATTCGATCTTTATCGCTTCAGCATTTCTGTATGTTTCGAGAACAGTATCCATGGGATTTAGAGCCACGTTGAAGGTAGGTGTTCTTAGACGCATAAAACTGTGAAGAAGTCTGTCTCAATAGAAGTGTGAGGAAGATGGAGCTCCTAAATGTGGAAGAGATTGCATGACTTTCTTGTGCCTATTGCGCATTACTCTCAATTAGAGCTTTCATCAAACTAGCCATAGGATTCATTTCATCGGGTCCGCTCGAAAATGAGACTGTGTTCTTAATAAGAGTAGGAGCATAAGGAGATCCGGGATTCATGACTGTGAAAACAAGCATGAATTCAGCAAATATAGTAAATATTAATTATTATTTCATTCATTACTTTCTCAAAGGATAAGTTATATAGATCAAAAAGCTACAATGAAAAAAAAGACATGACATGAACTCTAAGATATCTAATTACAATATTCTACCCTTAAAGGCAACACAAAATTCATCATATGTGACTACTCGATGCTTCTAGCTAGCCTCCTACAAACCCAAAACCATCAATGACTCGCTGGTCCCATAAGTAGAACGTCCTAGATCTGAAGATGATACACATCCGGACTGGCTGTCTCGGAAGGCACTGGTTGCACGGTCCAACCAGTCTCTAGCAAGGACTGGGAGACTAGTAGCTTTGAAGAATGAATGGATAAGGATCTTGTTTAGCACCTCCACTCCATGAGGTGACACTCCTTTGACCACTCTACCATATATACTGTCGTCCTGAAAGTCATCTACCCAGTAATCTTCAAACCTTCTAAGGTAGAACAAGAATGCTGATTGGGTGTACTCCATACCTAAAAAGTAACTTAGTTTTATAATTACTTTACTTATATCTATTGTTTCCCTTAGATTTTGTTCAAATCCTAGGATGTCTAGTGTATGTTTAATAATTCACTATTTTCACAGTATTATTACGTTCATTCAATTCATAGGATGTCCTCATTCTAGGCATATTTAGTTTTCATTTCTGAGATAAGTTGGATGAACTTTGGATACTGCTTTTCTTACACTTAGTAACTTGTGATCTTTATCTGATACAGTGAACAGATCATAAAGTAGAGAGGAACAAACTCCTTATTTGATGCTTTATGATACTTCTTTGTTACCAACTGTAGCGTTTGCCCCGTCATCGCGCACAAATAGAAGTAATCAATCGGTGGCAGAGTGGTGCGCCACTCGGGAAGGCATAACCCATCTCCACGAATAGGTGCAGCTAAACACTTGAAGGCTGCTGACTCAACTATAAGGAGGGTCAAGATCTAATACTTAAGATAAGAGTAAGATACTTATTCTAAGTATTAGGCTAATACATACATTGAATTATGAGAGTAAAAATTAGGAATCTAATATATGTCTAAAAATATCAGTATTTCCAGTACGACGATCACATCACAATACTAAGTATAAGTAATATAAATAGACCGCGGAAGCTAAGCATACATCCAAAAAATATTCATCACAGAAGCTGAAATAAACATTAATCTCATAAAAGAAAAAAAGATGCATCCAAAAATTATTACAAACTATTTACTGAAAATATAGAACATAGTCTAAATACTAAAACTGAAAGAAAATTAAATAAAATAGTATAAGTTGGAGGAGAATCTACTAAGGCTCCCAGAACTCCTCCTAAATCTTCTTAGAGTCCTCCTGGCCTGGCTCAACATGATGCTCAGGATCTAGCAAATTGTCGGATCACAAAAGTACTACGTGTTAGACAATAAGTCTAACACATTGAAACTAATCTAAATAGTTCTAATTATTTATATATATTAGTAAAGTAAACAAAGATATAGAAAGACTATATAAGTAATTGAATAACTGAAACTGTATAAAACTGAATTAAGGTAAAGCTGGCAGTATACTAAATACTAAAAATAAATAAAAATAGTATATGATTTGAAACTGAGTAAATATCTTGTAAACTTATACTATATGCCACTGGAATCATGCATCTAAATATGCTCCAATACTATGTGCCACTGATATACAACAGAAATATCACTGAACTGCTATGAACCATACTGTCCAATGTATACATACTTCCTGTTGGGAAGTACAGTTTACTGTGATGTGTAAATATCCTGAATTTCCTCTGATAATATATGCAACATTTTGTAACTTATAAATCATCACTGATACTTACACATCACACTTATGCTCATGCTCATGTCTCTACACTACATGACTTAAGATTTAGAATTCTAAAAAATGCTTTAAAATCAAATGTCTC
Organism: Gastrodia elata; assembly: GCA_016760335.1. Classification (NCBI taxonomy): domain Eukaryota; kingdom Viridiplantae; phylum Streptophyta; class Magnoliopsida; order Asparagales; family Orchidaceae; genus Gastrodia; species Gastrodia elata. The sequence goes on along the minus strand of CM028685.1, from coordinate 4,326,276 downwards.
TATTGTACAGAATCCTACTAAAAGAATTTTGACTCCTAGGTCTACTCCAAAGATTTGATTCTTTCAGTTAGGATTTTACTTAAAATCATTAGATGGAAAGGTTGTATACACATGGCTATATGTCTCCAAGAGTGGTGAATTTAATACTTAGTTTGCTTATAACTACACTTATCAAGGTGCACCAAGATAGAAGGTAGAACCCTATTATAGTTATTCTTCTCCCAAATTAAGGATTTAGTTCCCACTCTTAGGTTTAGAGGATTTACTCTAGTGGGACTGTATTCTTCTAATCCCTCAGGATAGCACCTAATTATAAGTCCACATTGGACCAACTCATCCAAACCTGAATATTGCTAAAGTGATTCATCACCATTGGTATGGTTGATCATAAGCAACTAATAATTTGAGCTCAGTCAGTTTTATTTAACATCTAAGAATTTACCAAAGCTATGAATCTTTACTCTGATTGGGTGATTCCTACACTACGCTCCAAGGATGTGACCAAAAGGTCACTCAATATAGCTTACTACCATAAGGGAGAAATCTCATGCTAAGTACTTTAGGTGATTTTATTAAGCCCAACTGCTAGGGTTAAGGAGGATTATCTAAGTTTTTACTTCAATATATTATAATAAGCTCTTCCTACCTTAATGTTTTAATATTTATTAGGCTTTTAGATATTACAAAACATTCCTATAGCAAGATCATCAAGATCTCACACCTCTAACAATATACTAAATTCATAAGTTCATTTATTAAGCCTGAATTGATTTGTTCAGATAAGAGGGTTAGACCCATCTGATCACATCTTGTTATACAATCATAGGGTAAAATCAAGAATGTTTTTAAGATCAGATCATTTCATAAATGTATACATTTTTATTATCATTCTCATGTTAAGAGTCTTATATAAGAGAATATTAGGGATATTAAGCTTATATTCAGATGTTTCAATCACATAAGTTCTTTATTAATCTTAGCACCTCTAATTTGATAATTTAAGATCAATACTAAATTAGATGCATTATTGGAATAATGTTAGTTGAATTATCTTTCAATCAAGTTAATTGATTAAGTGATTAAGGTTTAAGTCTAAATCAAATAGGTTAGGGTTTAACCCCTATCCTTTCCAAATTAAGACCAATTGTTGATTTATAGATCAATAATAAATCAATATATTATTGGTGTGTTATTGGTGGCAAATCTCAGATTTAGGCCAAGTGTTAATAACTTGATCAAGATCTTAAGATTCTTAAGATTATTTAAGGAATTAAGCGACTTTAATCAATTTAGCTAAATTAAATGCTTAAGATACACATGAGAGGTTCTTTACATTCATACTACTGTAATGAAAGCATAATAATAGAAATTTGTAGAAAATGGATGGTAATTAGTGCTAATTAAATCTTAAATCAGTACAATTGGATTAGCACCTAATTATAAATCCAACCATTATAAATTTATGAAACTAGGTAATTGTATTCTAGTTATTCATGTGAACAATCAGTAATTGAGTTTACTAATTTTGGATAATCATAAATCCTAATTTTCACTAATTATGTATTTACAAGATTAGGGCATAATTGAGAAAACATTAATCTAAAATTAAACAACCTAGCACATGCATTCTATAAGGCATAAAGAATTCAATGGCACCTAAATCATACAATTTGGTTTAAGTAAACATGTTTATCCACCCTAATTAAGTTCTGCAATAGTTAGGCTAAATCAAAAAATCCAACCATTAAAAATATTATTTTATATTCTAATTCCTCGGGATTTTCTGAATAATTTGATATATAAGATCATAGGGTTTGGATCAGTGGATTAAAGTTATCAAATTAATTTATTCTGCATTATTTCAATTAATCCAACCTATTTTTCTTAAGGAAAATAAATATTAAATAGATTAATATGTATTTAAACGGGCACCAGCCTGATCCCAAAATGCGCGGGCCGATCAAGCTTAGAGGCTTATCACCACTAGACAGTGTGGGTCACTGGTCGTCCCAACCCATGCTGTCATCTTCTTCCCCGCGCCTGGCCCAGACTGAGGATGGATAGGGCTAACCACCTAAACACTGATGTCCTTAGTCGTCGAACCACGCCAATAGCTCAGAATGATCGACGCGCATTACTGGGACTGGGACCACTCCTTAGAACCCTAGAATTTCATGTGAGATGGTCTAATTCCAGGGGAACCTATTTTCCCCAAAATGAACTAAATCTCTAATTGGGATCCCACAGTAAGCATTGAAATAAATCAATATTAATTACGTGAGGGTCTACATGTTGAGATTGAATCTTCTTGTGTTCATCTCTGAGCACTATGCAAGACTTAGCACATTTACGGGGTTCCCTAGAGAAAGCTACATTTCTTGATTACAGTTAAATCATCCAATTTATTTGATACTAAATTGATAAAGAAGAGTACTTACATGAACCATTAATGAGTTGCATGCCAAAACCCATTTTTCCCTATACTTAATCAAATAGTATTCTCAAAAATAAGAATACCTGACTACATTAATTCAAGACCGAAATCCAAACTTGTATTTTACATTTAAACATTAGTGAATGAAAGTAAACTCTAGTAATAAAACAAAATATCATTCCCAAAGGATGATAATTCTCAGGATCTCACCATCCCTTACTACTTCAGACCACATGCACTAGCATGTAAGCACAGATGTGTATTTACAGTCTATCAATTTTTCTCTCAGAAATGAACCTTCTTGTGTTCATCTCTGAGCATTAGGCAAGACTTAGCACATTTAGAGGATGACCTTGAGAAGGCTACATTTCTTGATTGTAGTTAAATCTTCCAATTTATTTGATAATAGATTGATAAAGAAGAGTACTTACATGAACCTTTAATAAATTGCATGCCAAAACCTAACTCTCCCTATATTTAATCAAATAGTATTCTCAAAAATAAGAATACATGACTACATTAATTCAGGACCAAAATCCAAACTCATATTTTATATTTAGACATTAGTGAATCTAAGTAAACTCTAGTAATAAAACAAAACATTATTCCGAGAGGATGAAAATTCTCAGGATCTCACCATCCCTTATTACTTCAGACCACGTGCACTTACATGTACGCACAGATGTGTACTTACAATCTATTAATTTTTTCTTCAGAGATAACTTCCCAGCAGGTCACCCATCCTAGGAGTGTCCCACTTGAGCACATTTAACTTTTGAGTTCTTATCAGTAACTCCACCATTATCCAAAAAAGTGCATTGATGTTTAAGAGTTTTGCTTAACACTACTTAAGTGACTCTTTAAAATCTCCCTAGCTTAGGTATCAGATGTCCTCATCAGTATCCACACACATATCCAAGAACTATACATTGGGTATAGAGGACTAAAGCTGGTCTCTACATCCTCAAGAGGTAACCACAACCATGTAGCACCTTAACCATCATGGGTTCAAGAGGCTGCTCACATAAAGTTATACTTTACTAGTATGGTACTTAACTCTTATCTAACAACATATGACTTGCTCTGATACTATTTGTAATAACCCAAACTCTTAAGTACCGAGGTATTGTCCACTTTGACCTAAAAGGCCTCACGATTTTGCCCTCAAAATATAACTTTCCAGCAGGCCACCTATCCTAGGAGTGCTCCCACTTGAGTATTCTTAACTTTAAAATTCTTAACATGAGCTCCACCATTATCTAAAATGGTGCCTTAATGTATAAGATTTTTGCTTAATACAACTTAAGTGGATCTTTATAATTTTTTCATTCGACTAAAGATATCTGGTAATACTGTGATACCCCAGGCTAATCACCGACGGATAACACGAGACATCATCGGGGAGATAGCCCATCCTGACCCATCATCAACTCAATACTTATGTTGAACTGATTAAGATCAAACAAGTTATCTTTGATTCATTCATCTGATTACTATTTCTTAGGATAATTATGATTTTTATCTCAAGTATTAGCTACCTTACCCCTATGCATTGACGACATGTTTAACTTATAAGAATCACCAATGAATATGAGATACGATTAATAATAGATGCCGGAGAAGAGAATATATCCCTCCCTTTGTAATGCACAAAGGAGCAGCGCCTGTGACCGGGTTACCTCGCTGAGATGCCCAGATGGCCTAACAAAACTGGAGGCGAACACATGCCAAGCATTGCTTGATTTTGTGAGGAGTGCTTGAGGAATGTCGGCTCAGTTCAATCTCCATCCTGAATCAGAGTGGGTAATCTCGCTTGCTATTACTGCTGGATCGTATTGGGAGCTCACTAGGTCAAATAAAATACAGCTCTCTACCTCACCCAATATATAAAACCTTTTGATGTCCTTGAGCCTGAACTCCACAACCTTACCTCTCACAAAAAATTTATGCCCCACCGCATTTATCGTGTTGGCATGAACTTCCTGTACTATAGAGAGGTACGTGGAGTTTTTGGGACTCACTTAGTGGTCCCATCCCTAGTTCAGAATTAGATCCGGGTTTATCGGGTATGGGAGCCCAAACCCTTGCCCAGGGATTAACTTTCTTTTGATGATGACTTGGTTGAAGCGTTGTTCCACTTCAAACAAAGCGAACCGTTTCTTGTTGAACACTCCACTAGTTGTGGAGGTCGAAGCTCCCTTGCTTGCAACTTTTTTCCTTCCTGAAGACATTTCTCTCTAGATGATAATAAGAATTGATTGAGAGAAGTGATGCTAAAGAATAGTTGGAAAATGCTAGAGCTGAAGAGTTTAGGATTTCAATGAAGTGCATCCTTTAGCCCCCCCTTTTCTCAGCCTTTTATAGAGGATTTAAAGAAAATTCTGGAATGAATTAGTTAGTCACATTTATGGCACAATAATACTTGGTCAAAAATAGATTCAACTCATGCCATGAGTGTGACTTGATTTCTGCTCAAAGAAGACGAAAAGTTTCAGCTTTTCCAGAACATTTTGCAGTTTGCGAGTTCCAAGGTGCACTATAGCACCTTTGACTGCCTTGGGAATCTAAGGCAGTTAATTTTGCTTCAACTCGGCATTTTTCACCACAGCACATTGTAGCGCCCTTGAATTAATGGTGCTGAGCTACCTACTATGGCGCGCTGTAGCAACGAAATCCGCTGCAGTGCACTGGAGCGGACAATTCTGCTACAGCGCGTTGTGGCGGATAAATCAGTTGTGGCGTGCTGCGGCGTTTATTTCTAGCAGAAAAATTTCAGAATTTTAATTTTTACTTCCAAAGAAAATGTTTTTGGTTGTTATTAAATTTATCCTACTCCTAAAAATAAGACTTTAGTAAAACTAAAAAACTAGATTTGGTTGACTCCCAATAAGCGCTTGGTTTAATGTCATCAGCCCGACACGTTAAAGATCAACTTAGATTCACATCCTCGGAAGGTTTTCTCACCCATATTTTAGAATGAAATGAGTGAGCACCAACCAAGGTTCGGCTCAAACTCATTAGTTCACTATTGGATTTCTTTTCCACCTCACCTTCCTTGTTAACAAGAGGAGGTCCATTTTTCCTCTTTCTGCCTCTTCTAGTCTTTTTCTTCTTATTTTCTCCCTTAATGTCACTTCCTCCAGATGAGGTATCATAGTGACCACTAGAATCTACAGAACTCCCAATCTCCTTCTCTTCTTCCAACCCCCTATTCACTTTTTCCCATTTTTCCTTAATTTTCTCCTTAAATAATGAAGGAATTAGGTCTATAACTTCCTCTAGACTTTTAACTTTCACTGTCATGAGTCCCCTTTCAATATCATTGATAGATTGAGAGTTGGCAAAGAATGGCTTCCAAAAATTACAGTGGTTTTTTCACTCGAGCTGTCCCATTCGCATATTACAAAATCAGTGGGGATCACAAAACTCCATATTCCTACTAGGACATCCTTAACAATTCCCAAAGGGGTTTGGGATGCAAGATTAGAAAATTCCAAAAGTGTTGGTGTCTCCTCCATCCCCCTTATTCTTAATTATGTGTAAGTGTGCAATGGCATAACAATTACCTAAGCCCCTAGATCACACAAGGGATCTAAAAGGACTTCGCCTTCAATCACATATGGGATGTTCAATCTATCGGGGTCCCCTCATTTTGTTGCTACTCTATCCCTTCGATTATTTAGATTAGTAGTTCTTATTAGTTCTTTCTCTTCCTCATTATTACGATCAATGCAACTCATCTTCTTAGTGTCTACATCAATAATGCTCATCGTTTCTCTAGGATTTAATTCAGTTGAGCTAGGGAGCATACCTTGCTCTCTAGTAGATAGCTATTTGGAAATTTGCCCTAACTGAACTTCAATGTTCCTCAATGATACCTCAATTTCTTGAATGGAGGTTTCATGACAATTCATTATCATTTCAGTTCATTTCATAAATTGCATTGTTTCAGTTTTGAACGCCCAAAATGATTCTTCAAAACTGGGCTCTTGTTTAATATTTTTATTTTGCTTATACATAATATTTCCATTTTGCATAGGTCGATTTTGTTGTTGGGCATTTAGGTTTCCTTGAGCATTTCCTTCACACCAAGAAAAGTTGGGATGGTTTCTCCATCCTGGATTGTAAGAGTTGGAGTAAGGGTTATTATGGGAGTTGTTGTTCATATTATTATTTCTCATGAAGTTTACTTATTTAGTTTGTGAAGGAGCAAAAGGGTTGTTTAAATTACAGTATTCACTATTGTGACTCCCCCCACACAACTCACAACTAACTTTATGAACAACACTAACATTCATATTCTCAATTTTATTAGTCATAATTTCAACTTCCCTTTGAAAAGAGGCCAATTGGGTTGATTCGTTTAGATTGTTTACCTCCTTTTTGTTAGCGTTTAGCCGCTCAGTTGGCCATTGGTATGCGTTATTAGTCATTTCCTTGAGGAGATCGAATGCCTCCTCAAGGGTCTTACTACTTAATGATCTTCCTGTAGTTGCATCAATGAGGGTCCTTGTGGGTGCATTTAATCCGTTATAAAAAATATGCACCTGCATCCACAAAGGAAACCCATGATATGGGCAATGCCTTAAGCAGTCCTTAAAGCATTCCCATCCATCATATAAATTCTCACCATACAATTGAGAGAAGTTTGATATTTCATTCCTCAACCTGGCTATCTTGGCAAGTGGGAAATACTTGGCTAGGAATTTCCTTGCTAAGTCATCCCAAGTCCAAATAGACTCACCGGGTAGAGAACGGATCCAAACTTTAGCTCTATCTCTCAGTGAGAACGGGAATATCTTAATCTCAAAGCATCATTGGATACCCCGTTCTATCGAAAGGTATCGCATATTTCCAAAAAGTTTAAAATATGCGCATTTGGGTCATCTGATGCTAGCCCACTAAATTGATTGTTTTGAATCATATTCAATGTTGATGGTTTGATTTCAAAATTATTAGACTGAATAGGAGGTCTAACAAGGGCATTAGTAACTCCTTCTATTGTGGGAAGTGCATATTCCCTAAGGAGTCTCCTCCTATATTTACTATTGGTTCTACTATGCTTACTTCAAAATCTTCCATTTGTGTGTTTTGTTAATTAAGCAACACTTGTTCTCTCCTAGCCTTAAGAATGGTCCTATCAATTTCAGGATTGTAAGAGAATTCAGTAAGATTTCTCCTACTCATACAATTAAAGAACAATTAGCTAGAGCAAGTTACAATGATATATTTTCACCCACAAATGGCTAGCAGATAAAAATTTTCAGTAATGATAACAAGCAATGAGCAATACTATCAACATTAGATCTTCTTAAAAAATTTTCTAATTTTTTTCTCAAAAGCAAGTAAATAAAGAAATTAATTATTGTTATATAAGAAAATATGCACAAATTAAATAGTTCCAAATCACTAGTTACTCGAAAAATCTACTTGATACAAAATAAAACTGTTCCCCGGCAATGGCGCCAAAAACTTGACAGACGGAAATACACATCTGCGTTTGCATGCAAGTGTACGTGGCCTGAAGTAATAAGCAGAAAGTGTTAATTTCCAGGATTTATTGATCCTCAAGGAATGGTGGTTTAGTTACCAAGTTATATTTTATTTTACTACTATTTAGATATAAAATTTTGGTTAATTTTTGGTTCCTAGTTTAGCAATACCAATGACCTTAAGTGAAGATACAATTTGATTAAAAAGGAGAGAGCTGAGATTTCATTGTATTAGTTGCAAGGGTTGGTGATATAGTTTCATTGTTGAATGTATACTTTTATTTGACTTGATTTATTAAATCAAGTGAGTACCATTAGAGTCAGAGTACCCTCCAATTACATTAGGTTCAAGTTTAGTGCACAAATAGAACTTCTTATGGTTTTTCCTTAGCACATAAACTCTCATGAGATCATGATCCATTAATTAGATTTTGATCTCCAATGTCTAGGTTACCAAAGGATATCTTTTAATTCTGATGGTCTTACAAGCAAGACTTCTATTAACTATGCATCATGCGCTTCACACGCAGTTTAGCTAGATGGGAAGATGCATTAGGTCAATGGATTATGTCACATTATCCATTGAGTTTCCCAATGTCCTCTTATCCCTTCTACTCTGCTGAGCAGTAGAGCAAGGTTAATGGAGAAATTCGTTCACAAGCATCAATCTTTTGGTAGAGCTTTTAAGGGAGGGTGCAAGTGAGCTTGAGAATTTTGTCACATAATTCTCTGCTCTACTTGCACAACCGTCTTTGCTCTTATCCAATTGATGAGCATTGGAACACAAATTCTTTTAAATAAAATAATTTATAATTTTTGTTCATTCAAAGCATTCATTATAATATTTAAATATAAATGATAAAAACATTCATTCATTACATTCAAATAATGTCATCATACACCATTTATCCTTTACATATTCTTGCAGCTACATCTCAACCCTCTCTAAGGGGATTTTAGCCATCCATTACTAAGTAAGAATAAGCATACAGATAAGGAAAAGTGAATCTCACCATCAGTTCACAGCAAAAATAAATCAAAGAAGTTTAGGAAGAAATACAAAGAATCACCTGGAAGTTTTTTGAGATTCTCTTGGATTCTTTTTGCGTTGTCCTCTTAAGGCTCCACCATTTTCCCCTTATTGTCTTCCTTTTCTTTATGTTCTTGGTCATTCACTTTCCCTTGGAGAGTTCTCTTTTTTTGTCTTGCTACAGCTTTTCCTTTTAGGGGACTTGAATATCAAAAGTTGGAATATTTTCAAGGTCTGAGATTGGCCTATAAATAGGGATGCACTCAGCCTCAAAACTTTAAATAGTGTGGCTCTTCATCTTCTTTGACTTTAATCCTATCCCTTTTTATGTTCCATTCATTAAAATATGTTGGGATTCAACAGAGATAAAGTATTTTATTTTTAAAAGGCTGGGAAAGGCCAAAGGTCACATTTTTGTGGCCTTCCCCATGCTACCTTAATTGATGTTCTGGAATTTTGGGACCATCCGCTGCGGTGCGCTATGGCACGCTGTGGTGCGCTGCAGCAATAGCGTTCCATATACTGCTCTGCTACGACACGCTACGGCAACAGCGTTCCAATCCATGTTCCGCTGCAGGGCGTTGTAGCAGCAGTGCTCCAAACATTGTTCATGCATGAAATTTGGTATCTTTTCCGCTTGGTCGCTGCAGCATCCGCTGTGGCGTGCTGCGATTCGCTACAGCGGATAAACTTTCATATTCACTGTTCAATTAGTTCATATATAGTGTTATAAAATAAAAATTTATCTACTGCAGTGCGCTGCAGCGGAGAAAGTTTCGTAATACTGTTCATTTTCTCGTTTATAAGCTTTAATAATTCATCGAGAAATGACTGCGGTGCGCCGTGGCGCGCAGCAGTGGACAGATTTTCGAAAATATTTCTATTACTCATTTGTATGGTTTTAATTTAACTTCAGCAATATGACACTGTGGCGCGCTGTAGCGATCTTTCGTCCAGGTCTGCAACTCAGCACCCTGGTGAAGAATTTTTAATGTGCCGCCATGGTGCACTTAGGCACGCTATGGCGCGCTGTGGCGGGCCATGGCTGGCTATGGCTATTTTTACCCATAATTTGGTAATTCAGCTCATGCAATCTATTTTCTTCATTTTTCTAAAAAAATATCATTTTCTATTCAAAGTATAGGGATATAAATGATGATATGAATATTTAAGCACTATATTTTTACTATAAATTCTGTATATATTAGTTACTTATGCAAAATTTGACATGCAAGATTATCATTAAGCTACTTATCAACATTGAAGTTCAAATCAATTATATAATATATTTTAGTTATATCAAGTGCTTAACTAAGCTAATTAGAGTTTTACCCTAATAAGGATTGATTAAAAGCTAAAGGTGTCCAAATTAGATTATAAAGTTTTAATTAGGTTTCTTATTGTTTAATGATCATGTAGATGCAAAAATTATCAAAATCAAAAAGTAGTTAAAGCTAATTATTACCAATCCAACTCTAAAGTAATTATTATTAAATTAATAAAAGTAAAATTTGAAAAAATAATTTAACTTCACCAATTAATTCTAAACATACATGTGAACTTTTAGAAATCAAAGCATGCCATTTAGGCTAAGTAATTTCACTAATTAATCATAATCATGCAACTAGTGATTAAAATAAAAATAAGAAAACTAATTAGAGAAAATAAAGTTAAATATTGGGAATAAATTTTTCATGCCATAATGAGCAATTAGAGACCCTAAACAAAGCATTTTTCACTTTTAAATATGCTAAAATACCTTAATCAAGCAATTGGAGTAATTGGCAAAATTAATAAAATTAATCAAATAAATGAATTTATTCTTGCTGATTATTTCTGCACATTTTTCTGATCAAAATAATATATAATTTCATATAATTTGGAAATAAATTAACAAAGTTATTTAGATAATTTATTTAAATTGACATAAGCTTAGGAATTATCAAATTATTTTCTTTAAGGAAAATAATTCTAATAATTCAGAGAAATGCCCTGGCCTGAAATCCAAACTGCACGGGTCGGGGTCTAGCCTGATCCGACACTGTGCATCTTCTCACCGCTGGATTTCCCAACAGGCCGCATTAAGGTAACCCTAATTCAACAAATCCCACGTCGCCTAGCCACACCACCACATCCAGCAGATCACTACTCCATCCTCAAGTCGAGACGCACCGATAGAGCCCTAAAGCCCAAACTGGAGTGGTCGGGATCACCGGGGAGCTATTCTATCCAAATTCAATTGGTCCTCTAGGGTTTGCTACTGAGAGATAATTCTTCCCCCAGAGGCTGAGCTATGGCCATTAGGGTGTCACGGAGGATCGAAGCCCTTAATCAACTTGGCCAGGGGGTGGCTAATCGCGGGAGGCTTAGTCGACTCCAGCACTGTGCAATGATGTAGCTCGGTCGATTGAATCAGTCGATCAAGATTAGCTCAAGCCCTAGACGATTAATAATTTCTTGCACTGGGCTTAACATGCATTTACAAAATGAAATTGATAGGATTAGTTCTCTCAATCAGTGCCATTCTTAGTTAATTTGTTTAGTGAGAGCTCTATCCAAACAGTGATATATTGCTATTTGGACTATGCTCATCACTTAATCCTTCCATGAATCCAATCCTTGATTACTCAACAATCAATTACAGAGCTATCCTAGAACAATCAAAGTGATTCTGAACCTACTCGGCTCATTAAGGTGAGATGGGTATCTGGTGCAAAGCAATTGATGATAGCTAAAGTGATTGGAGGGACTTTAGGGGCTGGCTGAGCTCTAGGAAGCAGCTAAGGGACTTGAACTCCAAGTCTTGCCCTATGATTACCATTGACTGGAGCTGGGGAAGCTAGGGAGCTGGGAGCTGAGCACTATTAGAGCAATACAGGAGTGGGGTGCAATTAGAATCATAGTGAGCAAAGAGCTTACTGTGAGATACCTGAGGCTATTTATAGCCTCAGGTGAGCTCAGGGTGGTTAGATTGAGGTCCACGCTCGGGTCAACAAGCTCGGTGCTTGAATGCCAATAGAAGTGGATCAGGCCTCATAGCTAGCAGGAGGCTACCTAACCTAATTGGGAAGGGTTCTAATGACTTGGGTGATGTGGGCAGGGAGTAAGGAATAGCTCTTGGCACTAGCGTACGGGGATACTCTCTATCGAAAGTTCAACATAGCCGGAATGATGATCCACGGTGCGGGGACTCAAACGACCATCTTATTGATCGATGAAATGGCACAATGGCTCTGATCTTTCAAATCCTAATGGTTGGTTGCAGGAGTGATCCTGGCCGTCGGATCACAGGGGTGATCCAACATCTAAGAACACTCATGGCTTGGATTTGATCCGAGCCATTGGATCAAATAAGGTTGATGGTTGGATGACGGGGGCTCCGCTGTCACATGACCCGGGCTCTGCAGCGGAATGCCCGCGGTCTGCAAAGTGGATTTTAGACTGTTGGAGGTTATAAGTGCAATTTTAAATTGTTCTAAACCCTTATTTTATAATTTTTCCAAATTAAAATAAATTCAATTATGGCCTAAACGACCTCCAAAAATTCTAAAACTTGCACCCCTAGCAAATTTGGGGGTGATGAATTAAAAATTTCCACCATAAATTGATTTGGAGATCAAAAAAATTTGGCTAATTACTAGGGTTCCTAAATTTGAAAAGATTGCCAATTCAACCTATTGAAATTCAATTAACCCCAAATCTTTATGGTTAGGTTCTAATGACTAGATGAACATAAAGGAATAAAAATTAATATGTGATTAAGCCAAAATTAGGCAATGTAATAACCTAGAGTTATTACAAACTCCCCCACTTAAGAATGATGTCATCCTCGATATCAACTTAAAAAGGGAAAAAACAATGCAGAATTTAAGAACATGACATAGAAATTAAGAGTACCTAGATTTTCAAAACTTGGATAATTTTGCTACATAACCCATTTTTAAGAACTCCTCAATTCATTTATTCCCTCTAGAATGCTCCAGAGGGAATTGCTGAGTCAGGATGACTACTCAATTTTTCTTCTCTCTGCGTTCATGCTCAGCTCCCAGTAGTGCATCAACTTTAGAGCCCCTCCCCTCTGTAGACCCTCTGGTACCCTCAGCAATTCAAGGATGAGGAACCTTCAGGTACAATCCGCACATGCAAATTAGATCTCAAACTCATCTGTGTACATAACTTGTCTCGTATGCAACTCGCAAATTGACAATCTTTAGGTACTCCATTTCTGAGTACTCAGTTTAATACATTTGTGCCTATGGATTATAATAGATATCCTATGATTGTTGAATCAAATTGCAACATTGAATGGGTTAGATCAGACCTAATTGAGCAACTTTGGGATCTGGTATGTATAGTCGGGTACAATGGCCCAAGCCCCATCTAATGAATTGGTGAACCACTCTTCTCCTTCAAGTTAAGATGCTCATTAGGTCGGCCTCTACCAAAGGAGCATTTTGGCAATGGTCGCTGGCCACTAGTTGAACCATGGAGGGAGCATTCCCACTCCACAGTAAACCCTAAAAGTTCAAATTGGCTATTATGAGTTTGTTGATATGATGCTCCCCACTTAGGGCTTTTATGACTAAATTAAGGAACTCTATCTCTCAAATCCTTTAAGACATTAACTGTGTCATTTAGTGTTATGGATAGTCAGGATTTAGGGATTCTTTGAAATCATAAATCCCTGAACTTTGGTGTGATTTGGAGATTGTTCATTTTTGACGAATATTTTGAGTTTTTAATTATCTTGAAAATTAAGAAAATTTAATTGACCTCTATTTAAAAATCCTAGTTTATTTTTGAGTTCTTCACCACCAAATTAGTTAGGGGTGAATTTTTGTAATTTTTTGGAGCTCATTTGATAGCTTAATTTTAATTTTTAAAATTGATATAATTTAAATTAAATAATTACTTAATTATTCTGGTTGACGGCATCGACCTGCCGTTTGATCAAATGGTGGGCTCGATCATCACCATTCGTCGCTCGATGTATTTTGATTAGATGAATACGGTGCGGAAGATACAGTGTTACTATATGTCTCTCACACATAACGCGATCATGCGCTCTGGCATCACAGAGGTTATACTATGGCGTGCAAGCCGCACCTTAAGACCGTTAACCACATAATTTCCTTCTTTTCATCATCGACTAGATGTGTGGAGCTCAGTGAAGGATTAGAGAGCCTAAAGCCGCACAATTTGCGAACCCAAGAGGAGCTACGCCTATAACTAGGTTCATGATTTTAACCCTTGATTTCTTCCATTTATGTCAATTTAACATCTTGTTCCTTCATTGCAATGATTGTAGCATTGTTTAGGACTGATTAAGGGACATTTTCAGGTCTAGCAAGCTTGAATGAGCTTGGACCTATACAATGTCCGTGTAACAACCGAAACTCTTAAGTACCAAGATATTGTTATTGTTGAAACACAAAATATTCTAAGCCTTTGAGTATTGGGGAATGCAATGACGATTACCAAGCGAGTCTAGAAATCACAAAATAATTAGAGAAAAATCATAGCACATGCAATCATCCAAACACAAATATATATGTGGAAAACCCAAGAATGGGAAAATCATGAAGCCACACCAATGAGAAAATCCACTATGAAAACTTCAAAGGTTACAGAGTTACAAGAATTATAGAACCTCAGCACAAGAGTTAAGTTCTACACTAGAATGGAGAGGAGGAATAGAGGCTGTCACTTAGAGTTGCAGTGCCACCTTGCAAGACTTGCCTTGGACAATCGTTCCCTTAGGGTTCCTTCTAGGGTTTTCCTTTCCATAGCCACTAAAACCTCCAAACTGATTCAAAAAGCCTTACAAAAGTCTTAGGTTTTCCACTGCTGCTTAGGCTTAAGTAGCTAGCTCTATTTTAGACTCAAAAGTCCAAAATACCCCGTAGGTTTTTTTAGATCGAGACCTGGAACAAAACAAAACTCCGTCGGCTGCTACGGCGCGCAGTAGCTGTCAAATTTCAAATTCGCATCCACTGTAGCACGCTAAGGCGCACGGTGGCATGCAGTAACAATTTGACTTTTAAATCTTGAACCACTACGGCGCGCTGTGGGGCTCGCATTAAATATGGACCCTATGATCCATTGTGGTGCTTTGTAGCGCCCGTGTCTGACACGCTATGGCATCACTTTCCGCTATGGCGCGCTGTAGCAACTGCTTCTCGGTTGCTGACTGCTTAAGCATGCTGAGGCACACCGCAGAATGCTGAGGTGCATTGTAGCGCACTACAGCACCTGTGCTGTTCTTGGAAACCAAAGTCTCTACAACATAACAATCTCCCACTTTGAGACTTTCAGGCTATCTTTCTCTTCTTTCCTCTATTAACCCTTCACTGTCTTCTTCTGTGTTTGTCAAGGACTATGGTGTGGCTCACCATCGCTCTCTCTTCATGTACTGAGGCCAACTGAATCTGCATATAGCTTCAATTTCTTCATTGTTAATGCTTTGATAAGCATATTAGTTGGATTCTTAAGAGTATGGATCTTCTTTAATGTAAGCTGTCCTTCTTCTAATAGTGTCTAGATGAAATGGTAATGGAGTTGGATGTGCTTTATCCTGGCATGAAAGACAGCATTCTTCACCAGATGAATAGCGCTCATACTGTCACTGTAGAGCCTTACATCCTTCTGCTCCTTACCCAGTTTTTCCATGAACCCCTTTAACCAAATCATCTCTTTGCTTTCCTTTGTAATGGCAACATATTATGCCTTCATGGTAGATAGTGATATGATGTTTTATAACCTGGAGAACCAGCTCATCACCACACTTCCTAATGTATAAACATAGCCTGTAGTGCTACTCCTACTATTAACATCTCCTGCAAGATTTGAATCTACATATCCCTGTAAAATAATGTCAAATCTTCCAAAGCATAAAGCTTTGTCCGCTCTACCTTTCAGATATCTTAGGGTCCACTTTTAGTTCACAATGGTGCTTTCCTGGGTTCCCCATGAATCTGTTGAGCACTCCCACTACATGGGCAATGTCCGGTCTCGTGCAGATCATTGTATACATCAACCTCCCAATTGCTGAAGCATAAGAAACCTTCATCATATGTTCCTTCTCTTCTTCAGATTTCGGTATCTATTATTCTGATAAGCTAAAGTGACTTGCTAGGGGAGTGCTCATTAGCTTTGTTTCATTCGTGATGAATCTTTTCAGCACCTTTTCAACATATTCTTTCTATGACAGCTTTAGAATTCCTGCAGTTCTTTCCCTATGGATTCTTATTCCAAGAATCTACTTGGTCGGCCCCAAGTCCTTCATGTCAAACTCCCTTGACATAAGCTCTTTCAACATCTTTATTTCCTCCATATCTGATCCTGTGATCAACGTGTCATCCATATACAGCAATAGAATAATATAGGAGGACTTACACTGCCTTATGTAATAGCAGTGATCTGCCTAGCATCTCTTGTACCCTGATTCTAACATAAACTTGTCAAATCTTTTGTACCACTACTTTGGATCTTGTTTTAAGCCATAGTGGCTCTTCTTGAGCTTGCACACTAGCTTATACTTTCATTTTTCTTAAGCCTTGTACCCTTCAGGCTGTTGTATGTAAAGCTCTTCTTTTAGTATTGACATCTAATTGCTCCAGATGCAAATCTTCAACTGCAACTAAGTTCATAACAACCCTGATGGTTATCATCTTCATAACTAGGGCAATATTCTCACTGTAGTCGACTCCATGCCTATGTTAAAAACATTTTACTACAAGCCTCGCCTTGTAGCATTTGCTCCCATTCATATCTTCTTTCATTAGGTAAACCCACTTGTTCTGAAGAGCTTTCTTCCCAATGGGTAAGGGTGCCAACTCCCATATCCTATTTGACATGAGTGATGTCATCTCATCATTCATGGCAGCCTCCCACTTGATTGAATCTTCAACTTGAAGTGCCTCTTCCAAGCTTTTTGGTTCACCACTATCCATTAGCAACAAATAGAATAAAGAAGGGGAGTACGTATGTGGTGGTCTAGACACTCTTGTGGATCTTCTTAATATAAGTGTTTGTGGTTTAACATTGACACCCTCCTGAGCTTCTCTATATTCTCCAACATCTGGCTCAATGCTATCATCAATCTCTATGTGCTATGGTTCTCCATCTGAAGCATCCTTTGAGTCAATATTGACTCCCATACAATCTTTGTATATTTCACTTTCATTGAAAGTGACATTCCTACTTCTGATGACTTACTAGTTTTGATTGTCCCTGAATCTGTATCCAAAATTGCCCGCGCCATATCCAACAAATGTTCACTTGGTCGCTTTAGAATCAAGTTTGCTCCTGGATCCTACATCAATGTGCATCAAACATGTCATATTTATGTTCGAGAAAGTAAACCCATACCTTCCTAGTATGATCATCGATGAAGGTGACGAAGTATATTGCTCCACCTATGGAAGATGTAGGAGCTGGCCCCATACATCTGTATGCACCAACTCCAATTTCTTGCCTTTCAACTCCCTTCTAACTTTGGAGAAAGAAACTTTCTTCAATTTTCCCAGCACATAATCTTCACAAAAATTTAAGTCCACTAACTTCATCCCTTGAAGCTTCCCTTTTGACTGTAGGGATTTCAGCCCCTTTCACTCATATGGCCGAGCCTGGAGCGCCATAAAGTTGCATCTTTCTCCTCTGCAGCTGAATTAGTGTCAGACACTTTATTGATTAAGTAAAGTGTACCTTTCGTATTTCCTCGTGCAATAATGAGTGCACCCTTGGTGACCTTCTATGAGTCTCCTGTGAAACATGTACTATAGCCCTCTCTAGCTAACCGACTTACTAAGAACAAGTTTCTTCTTATACATGGCACATGCGTTACATCTTTTAGCTTCCAAACTATGCCGCTTAGTAGCTCCACATCCACATCACCTCTACCACTAATGTTGCATGCCTTATCATCTCCAAGATACACTTTCCCCAAGTCACCCTTGGTGTAGTTCTTGAAGGCACTCCTCCACAAAGTGGCATGGAAAGATGATCCCAAGTCCACAACCCAAGACTTTGTGTTAACAAGTGAGAGGATCAAAGCATCCTGATCCTCCTCAACTAAAACATTCACAGTGTGGTTACCACCACCACATGGCTTCTTCAGGGTAGGGCAGTTCTTATTGAAGTGACCTACCTTCCCACAATTCCAGCAATCCGACTTTGCTTTTCTGGGTCATGATTTACCTCACCAAGACAAAGACCTATTCCTGGTATGTCTCATCTCTACATGTCTCCCTCTACTTTTAGCATTCAGTGCTAAGGTAGATGCCTCGCCATGAGATTTCTTCTGCACCTCCTCATTCAACACTAGCCCAACAATGCCATCGAACTTCAATGATGCATTCCTTGATGAATTGCTAATGGTGTGTGCTCTAGTAGGACATAGTGGTTATGGGCCCAAGAGCATGGTGCTATAGTGCGCCCAGATAGATGTTACTTGAGGCTTGGGTACTACAGCGTGCCGTAGCAAATAGCAAATTTTAGTTGTGGTCCAGGTTTCACCATAAGCTATTTGAGGGGTATTTTGGAGGGGTATGAAATTGACTTGGGTACTAAAGCAAAACTCATGGAGGAGTTTTCTAAGTTAATATAATGGTTATATGAGGGCCTTGACTACTATTGGAGAGATTCCAAGGAAGAACCCTAAGGGAGAGCTGTTGTGCAAGGGAGCTCTTGTATATTGGAGAAAACCCTCCAAGTGGTGGCTGCTTCTTCTCTCCTTCATCCTACAGTAAGAGCTAATGTTCCTTAAATAGGCAAAGCTCTTATTAACTATGCATTCTTCAATATTCACAGTGGAAATATTTGTGTGGTGTGTCTCCATAGTTTTTTATATTCTTGGGTTTTCCACGAAAATCTTTATCTTTGGATATGCTTGTGGTTTTGATGTATGCATCTATGGTGATCTTTGTATTATTGTGTTTGTGATTTTGTATATTGCTCGGTAACTGTCAACACATCCTCAATCCTCGAGCACTCAAATCATTTCTACTGCGGTGCTCGTCTCCTTGTTTGATAAACATAAGTGGTATCAGAGAGGATAGGTTCCTTGTTGATGCTTAGGTTTGCTATTTAAGTGGGAGCAATGGCCAACAAGATGAGACACAAAATTGAGAATTTCAACACATGAACTTTGCATTATGGAAAATACAAATAGAGGGTTTGCTTTATCAAAAGAAGTTGTATCAACCATTAAGTGGAGCCGACAAAAATCCAGCATCTATGTCAGATGAAGAATGGGAATTCTTGATAGAAGCACATTGTGTTTGATTCATCTTTCCTTTTCGTTTTCTTTTGCATTTAATATTGTTAATGAGAAAAATGATATATATCCCAAGGAAACTCTGACAAGAATGTATAAGAAGCCATCAACTTATAATAATAATTTTTTGATGATGAGATTGTTCAATATAAAGATGATGGATGGCTTTTCAGTGACTGAACATCTCAATGCGTTTAACACTATGACGAGCCAGTTGAGTTTGGTGGGCATCAATTTTGATGATGAGGTCTGGGCTCTGTTATTCCTCTCATTAGTGCCAGATAGATGGGATGGGATGGTTACAACCATTAGTGATTCATCAGGAAATGCATCATTGAAATTCGATGGCAATATCGGGCAAGTGCTAAATGAAGAGGTGCAGAAAAGATCCCATGGAGAGACATCTACTTCAGCATTAAATCCTAAAATCAGTGGAAGACATGTAGACCAAAGACAAAATAGAAACAAGTCTATGTCTAGACGAGAAAAATTAATACCAAAAAAGCAAAAGAAAGATTATTAGAACTGTGGGAAGGCAGGTCACTTCATGAAGGGATGCCTTATTGTAAAATCATAAGATTTTGAGTGAATACAATTATTATGTATTATCATAGTTAATTTGAGTAATCTATTAGTTATATTTAAAAATATTAGGCTGTTAAGAATAATTTTGGATAATTTTGGATAATTTTGAAAAATGTTTGGAAAATTTTCCATCAAAGAATTATTCCCCATTATTTTATGATAGAATTAAATCAAAATAATTATAAAACATATTTAGGTGACAAAAATTTAATATTTATTTATTTTTGAATTTTATGCTATCAAATTAGCTATCAACAAAAATTTCATAAATTTTAAAGCTAATATAGATGAGTTATGATAAAAATACATTAGAATTAAGAAAAAAAAATCAGTCGTTACTGTTTCAGGAGACTTGATTTTGGCCAATTTCAAAATCAGATCTCGGGATAACCACTTGGCAAAATAAGAGACTTTTGGTGTCTATGGATCCCTCTAAATGGGATCTACATTTTCAAACCTTATATTTAAATTTAGGAGAAATATTTTTTATTACTTTGAGAAATACTAAGATTTCATTTTTAGCCAAATTAGACAATAATATGTCATAATTTTTGGGGGTTTTGTATATAAATAACCTTATTAAAGGCACCAATTAATATTCCACAAAAATTATTCTCAATTAAGTCAAATTATGTTAAGCTATTCAACTTCCACCATGAATAAACCTACAATATTAGATCTTTGCTAAAGCCTTATATGGACTCCTAGATCTTCTAACCTTAATTAGAAACTTTAAATCCTACCTTTATTTTTTTCTTACCTCAATTTGAAGGCATTTATCAAATTCTTTTTCTCTTCCTCTTCTCCTCCTTTTCAAACCCTAAGGACTTAATCCTTAAAAAAATCCCATGATAATGATAAGATCCTGGAGCTCTAAACCACATAAGGAAGGACATCTAGGCTACACTATCTCATTATTTTCACAGCAAGGAGAAGATAAAAATTTCATCAAATTTTCTTTGCTTCAAGGTACACTCTTCTTTGATTCTCTCATTATTTCTCTTCTTTATCAAATATATTTGATGTTTCAAATATATATATATATTAATCAAATAAATGATAATTGCAATATTGGTAGGTTATGGGCACACTCATAATGATATTTTAGATTGCTTAATTTATATGTGTACATTCATAAAATTCCAAGAAATTTTTCTTGGATTTATTCAAATATTTTATAATTCTTCTTCCTCATTTTGTACTATCATAGTTCTTGATCTATTCAAAATTAGTTATTGTTAATTTGCACACATAATTTCATATGTATTTTTAACAAATCACTAGAAGACACTACACCTTAGTTTTTCCTTTAAGATGTTCAAAAATCACCCCAAAGTTGAGAAACAAATTCTATTTTATTTAAACATTTTTTTTCAGGAACTTCTATTTTTGTCAACTTTGGAGAGTTGTAACTTTTCAACTACTAAGCTTTGTGTGCTATAACTTTGCAGGATTACTCTCCTATATATTATGAACAATTCCACATAAGACATTATTTGTCCATTTGCACTCTAAGTTCACCATTTATGCACTCAAACTTCAGCAGACACACATTTGAATCCAAAAAACAATTTTTGGTAGATTTTAGAAACTTTCTTGCCATAATGTTGTTATCATAACTGTGAATATAACCAATAGATTTAGTTGATGTTTGGCTTGATTACTCTCTATTATGTTAGGAACAACTTTATTATTGAACACAAAACTTAGTTTTTTCATTTAGGTCCAAAGTTCAGAAAAGAATGTATGTTTCTTAGAAAATTTCAGAAACAGTAAATATTTTTCCTAAACTTTGTACATTCATAACTTTCAAAATACTTTGAACTAGTAACTAAACTTTGGTATGCTTAATCTCCAATCCATTAGGGAGAACTTTTATTTAGACATGAGTAGTTGAAAATGTCATTTGGACCTATATTTAATTAGCCAAAGTTTACTATAAAACTTTAATCACATCACCTAACTAATTTTAAGGTTTTCACCCAAATTTTGTAATGTTGACCCAAACCCTTTATATTATCATTTCCTAGGTTTTCAAATAGTATATTAATGTATAAGAATTAATTTTTAGCAGATTATAAAAGGATAATTTTGCAAAGTAAACAAACGAATTAGTTAAGTTGTGATATTTTAATTGTACTATTCTTAGCATTATTTGAGTACCTTAATTTTAGCAGATTATATAAGGACAATTTTGTGAAGTAAACAAATGAATCAGGTACATTGTGATATTCTAATTGTACTTTTTTTAGCATTATTTGAGTTTACTTCCTTTTAAATGTATATAACCTTAGCATGAACCCCATTATTATGATATGTTAAATTTCATTTTTACTTTCCATAAATGCTTGTGAAAATATATGTAGTGAGAGTCTTTAGAGGTAGAACAAAATTGAACCTATAAAGGTAGGGTTTGCTAGCAACCCATTAGGAAATAAGGAGGGATCTAGTCCACTAGAAAGGGGCAGAAGTTTCAAAGGAAAGACTCACCAAAATTATATTTATCTGAACAATTATCGACGGGTAATTGTTTACATTCCTAGAATAATTTTGATGCTAATATATGGGTTTCCCAGTGAATCTTCAACATCTTAGGCCCAAAATGATATATTTATGTCACATTTAATTTATACTAAGTTTTTTCCTCTCATGCCCATTTAATTTATGTTAAGTTATCCTCATTCATGTTAATTTATATTTATGCTAAATTATTTTATTTTATGCAAATTTATATTTTGCTTTGAAATTATTTGAGCCGCTTGAGCATTGCCAGTTTAAATTAGCATATATTTCAAATTATAATGATGATGTTTCCTTTTTATTTTATTGAATTGAATTTGTAACCTATATAGGATGTTAGAAATTAATACTTTTAGATACTCTACGTACTCTTGCTTGATTGAAAATGTGGATAATTAATACAGGTTGTGAGAATTAGAAGCAGAAGCTCACTTGATTTCAAGAGCTAGGAAGGATCCTATAATTAAGAGTGAGATGGAGACTTGTTATTTAAATTTTATAATATTTTATATTTATCTAAGTTAAGATAATTTGTATAGCTTTAATTTAACTTTTTTAGCTCTGTGATGTATGGATATTTTTATTAAGTTGTTTTTTTGATGAATATTTATTCTCAAAATATTAATTATAATCTCCCAACCCCTGTTTTTGAGTCGTTACACCTACCCTGAAGAAGCCAAGTGGTGGAAGCAAGGTTATGTGCCCCATTTTGAATATTTCAGCTGAAAAGGATAAGAATGCATTGATCATCTCACTTGTCAACACAGATTCATGGGTGGTGAACATAAGCGCATCCTTTCATGCCACTCCTACTAGGGGTGCATTCAAGAATTACACAAAGAGTGACTTTGGTAAGGTATATCTTGATGATGATTAGGTATGTTATATCATTGACAGAGGTGATGTGGATGTTCAGCTATCAAGCAGTGGAGTTTGGAAGCTCATGGATGTTAGACATATGTCATGTCTAAAGAGGAACCATATTTCTATGAGCCAATTAGCTTGAGAGGGCTATAACACATGTTTTAAAGGAGACTCATGGAAGATTACCAAGGGTGCACTTGTTGTTGCACTAGGAAATATTGAAGGTACACTTTACCTGATCAATAAAGTGTCTGATTCCATTAAAATTATAGAATCGATACATACATATCTATGGCACCAGAGGCTTGGCCATATGTGTGAAAGTTGTTTGACATACTTACAGTCAAAGGGGAAGCTCTAAGGACTGAAGTCAGTAGGCTTGGATTTCTGTGAAGATAGTGTGTTGGCCAAGCAGAAGATGATTTCATTTTCCAAAGTTGGAATAGTGCTGAAAGGCAAAAAACTTAAGTTGGTGCATACGGATGTATGGGGGCCAGCTCTTTCCTCTTTCATAAGTGAAGCCACATATTTCATCACCTTCGTTGATGACCATACAAGGAAGGTATGAGTTTAATTTCTAAAGCATAAATCAGATGTGTTTGATGAGTTTGGAAAGTGGTTACCTTTGGTGGAGAATGAGATAAAATTAAAACTTAGGTGCTTAAGATCTGGTAATGGTGATGAGTACCATGATAGGGAGCTCAAGGAGTTCTATGCCTTGAGAGGTATCAAAAAGAAATTTACAGTTCCCAGAACACAACAACAAAATAGAGTTACAGAATAGATAAATAGAACATTCACAGAGAGAGCCAGGAGCATGAGATTGCATGCAGGTCTCCCAAAGCAATTATGGGCTGAAGCTATTAATACAACCTTCTATATCCTTAAATGAAGAGATTTTCAAGGAGGCTTCGAGTAGAAAGGAGGTGAAATTGAACCACCTCAAAGTATTTGGTTGTACATCCTATGTGCATGTTGATGCAGGATCCAAGAGTAAGCTTGATGCAAAGTCGATCAAGTGCACATTTATTGAATATGACACGGGCGAGTTTGGTTACAGATTCTGGGATAATCAGAACCAGAATGTTATTAGAGGTAGGGATATCACTTTTAATGAAAGTGATATGCACAAATATTGTATTGGAGTCAGGGCTAATTCCAAGGTTGCTTCAGATGACGAAGCCCGGCACATATAGATTGATGCCATTATTGAGCCAGATATGTGTGTGCATGAAGATACTAAAAAATGGGTCAATGTTGATCCACAAACACCCATGTTGTGGAGATCTACAAGAATAACAATACCACCTCAGAGGTACTCTCATTTCTTATTTTATTTATTACTAATGAATGGTGGTGAACTAAGAAGCTTTGAAGAGGCACTTCAAGTTGAAGATTCAATCAAGTGGGAGGCTATCATGGATGATGAAATAAATTCACTAATGTCAAATGGGATATGGAAGTTGGCACCTTTAGCAGTAGGGAAGAAGGCCTTTCAAAATAATTGGGTTAACCAATGAAGGAAGAACCAAATGGGAGCAAGCATTACAAGGTGAGGCTTGTAGTAAAGGGCTTCCAACAGTAGCACGAGGTTGACAATAGTGATATAATTCCCCCAATTGCAAAGATGACAGCCATCAGGGCTGTGTTAAATATCATCGCAGTTGAGAATTTATACTTGGAGAAAATGGATGTCAAACCTGCATTTCTTCATGGAGAGTTGGAGGAGGAACTGTACATGCAACAACAAGAAAGGTAGAAGGCCCAAGAGAAGGGAAAAGTTGAGCTAATGTGCAAGCTCAAGAGGAGCCTCAACAGTTTGAAGCAAGCACCAAAGCATTGGTACAAGAGATTTGACAAGATTATGTCTGAGTCTGGGAACAAGAAGCGTCAGACGGATCACTATTGCTACATAAAACAATGTAAGTTCTCCTATACCATTCTATTATTGTATGTGGATGATATATTGATTGCAAGATCAGACAAAGAGGACCTAAGAATATTGAAAGAGTAGATATTAAAGGAGTTTTACATGAAGGACTTGGGTTTGATCAAGTAGATTATTAGAATAAGAATCAACAAGGAAAGAAGTGTGTGAATTCTACTACTGTCTCAAAAATACTATATTGGAAAGGTGCTGAAAAGATTCAACATGTGCGAAGCAAAGCCAGTGAGCACTCCTCTAGCAAGTTACTTCAGCTTATCAAAAAAATAGATGCCAAAGTCTTAAGATGAGAAGGAATATATGTCGAAGGTTCCTTCTACTTTAGTGGTTGGGAGCTTGATGTACACGATGATCTACATAAGATAAGATATTGACATTTAGTGAGAGTGGTTAGCAAATTCATGAAAAACTTAGGGTAGCACTATTGGGATGTGGTCAAGTGGATATTAAGATATCTAAAAAGTACAATAGGCAAAGCACTATGCTTTGGAAGATTTGACATTTCTCTACATTGCAATGTAGACTCAGATCTTGTAGAAAATGTTAATAGATGGAGAAGTACTACTGGATGTGTAACAACCCTAATGTTGTTACCCATTAATTAGTGACCTAATTGACTCTAATCTTTTTCTATTAGTATTAGGAGTATCCAATTCAATTTTTGTGTGAATTAAAGATCATTCATAAATTTCCAGCATTTCTAGATTTTCTGATAATTTTGGGAATGCTTAATTTACTTAAACCTCAGAATCAAAAACAGAGTTTGCCCTTGGACTCGGCAGCTCCAAATTAGCTATGAGTAATATTCTGGAAATTTTTGAAAGTCGTTGAATTTCCTAGATATTTTATTTTATTTTCGTGTGCTACTAAAATTAAGTTAAAATCAAGACCCCAATTTAAGTCAAATAAAAATTTAATAAAAATTTCATCTTATAATGCCTGTTGAAGGGATCCTACTGCAAAAGTTTGAGCACGTTTGGGATCCCGGATTGTCCTAAATAAATTTGTGAAGTTTAAACTTTAAAGGCTAATAATAAAAAAAATATAAATCAAAATTTGAAAAATTTTTGTTTATTTAAGTTATGCATCAATTAAGGATGCTATGTTTTAAGTTTCGCTAATTTTCAAGCTCCCAATTTATCGTAATTAATTTTTAAAGTTTTCACTTAAAAATTAATATAAAATAAAATACTCATCAAAATTAAATAATTTTTAGCTACGTGCGTTCGTCTCATCGAGACACTCGTTATGGTACCTATTTTGTAATTTTTGGAGTTTGAATGACTTCAGATCATAGCTCAAAAAATTCCAGTCGTTCATTTTCAATCCAACATTATAATTAGATGATAGATTTGCTTTATTTATCTCATCCAACCTAAATTTTTTTTCTAAAACCTAATTGTTTCCCTCAGCCAAAATACCTAATATCTCACACGCAAGCCGGTCTTTCTTCTCCAATCGACGAAGGAGCTCACCGGCCTACTCCTCTCCATGGCTAAAGATAGCCCTTCCCAGTCGCACGCCGATATCTCACGATAGGCCAACAACCAACATCATCCACGACCCTGGCCATGGAGCTCCACTGGCTCAGGTTACCTTCGCCATCCATTCCGCTACAAGCATTGAAAAGAACTATTTGTTGCCGCCGAGGTCATGTATACTGGCCAGTTCGTGTACTGCGGTCGCAAGGCGTCTCTCATGGATGGAAATGTTCTTCCTCTCCAATGCTATTAGGTAGTCCATCTCCTATTTTCCTTATTTCAGTTATGTTTAATTTAGCATCTCATGTAACTCTGTTTTGATCAATGAGCTTCGTCAAATATGATTTAACTCCTTCAGAATCAATAAAATAACTGGGTATCGCTAATTCCACCTTTATTCCTACTCATTTTAGCATGCAATTATTCATATTTAAATCTGAATGGAGTTTTTTTTTTTTTTTATCGAGACAAGCTCATAAAATCCCCAAATAATCACTGATAATTGCCTATTAAAACTAGATGTAAAGTAGGTTAAATCAACCTCTATCTTATCTTCCTGTTTTGAAGTCTTGCAGATTTATAAATAGTTTCAAAAAAATAATAACAATACTATCAATTGAAATTAAATTTATAATCCCTTTTGATTTCACTCTTGCACTCATAACTCTTCTATTCGTCTGATTTGTTCATGCAAACCTTCAATAGATTGTTAAGGGTTCGGTCTTAAGCCTCCTTCCTCTGCATCGTTATAGGAAAGGAGAAGGATTATTGGTTCATTAAATTGCAACCCATTAAGCTTAACTTTAATTAATGTCTTTAATGCCTGCATTAAAGGTTTAGTTAAGTAGGCATTATGGATTTTATACAAGAGAAATATGATAAATTATAAATATAGCATTTATAACTAAACAATAAGTGAGGCAAAAGCACACCTCAAGCAACTGAATATGGAACATGCATACATATATAATACAGTAAGTAAAAGTACTAAAAGAAAATCTAATCCTATACATGCTGATGATCATACGACATATGCTGGTTTAAAATAGAAATCTGAGAGTGGTATATATAATAAGCAGTAAAGTCTAGTATCCTATATATGTATCTACACAAGTAAGCAGGTAAACAGGAAAAATACAGCTAACTAAAATAACATGCATCATCATTATAATATATAGTAAGCTAAAAACTGAAAAAGTGTATAGTTACCATATCAGAAAGAATTGGCCAATTCGGCCCAATATATTTCCATAGCCTTTCTGGGCTAGGGCGGATATAACAGTAAAGCAAAAGTGAAAAGGTAGATAATACTATGCAAATATCTTTTAGTTATTTACTTTTATTTCTATGGACAATTTTAGAATAACTGAGGAGTCAACTACATCTGCAAGACTGAGCAGGTTCTAAGCTTAACACACGTTCCACAATGAGTAATGTTAAGCATCCTGATCTCTCCTTACCTCTATCCATTGGAGTAAATGTGCACCATAATTCACCATGAACTGAACCCAAATGCAAATGTTTTCTTAATATTCTAAATTTTCAATTTTATGCAACAATATTTTTCTTATATGACATGTTCAAGGAAACATAATCACAAAGTTTAAGGAATGTGTAGCACAAAACCAAGTAGTAAGCAAGGGACTCTACTAAACATGGTGATATCATATGTTATCTAATTTAAATGTTCTAACTATTCAAAGTTACACAAGTTCAGGATCTCCAATTCCTACTATCGAGTATAACTTAGAAGTACATCCTTATAGGTTACAAAATATTAGGATTAGCTAGATCCTAATATGCTTAATCAATGCTGACTATAAGAAATCATCATGACCTAGTTAATGAGTTTAGGCATTCTACTAAGCTAGAGATTATGGATTTAAACACCACAAACTTGGGCTTAATCACATAATCCCAAAGGTAAGACTTAAGATCTAGGATTTAATCTAAATGTGATCTATTGATTAAGGGAAATCCTATTAAGCAAAATCAAACTTAATAAGATGATTCTCCTATCCTGAATCTAAGGGTGAAAGATAAAATAATCAAAATTAACCTGTAAAATCTAGAAATTAATAAAACTATAGATTCATTCATTGAATAACCTCATTATTTAATGAATGAAATTTATCCTATGATCCAGCCCTAGTCTTAGGAATAGTCCTAATGTGAAGTGAAAGATCCAAAGGAAATGACTTAGAAAAATTTAAGGAATTTAACTAATCTGATTGAATTTCTTTACACTTGCTGATTTTATTTAATTATGAAAGTTAAGGATTGATTTTGGCTAAGTAAAGCATATTAACCTTACTTATGGATTTTTGAGCCTAAAATTGAGATATTTTACAAATTATTCTAATTGAGGGATTTATGATTTAAATTAATCCTAAATCAGTTTTATTATTGACTATAATGGTTTAAAAGGTATTTTAAGGGTTAAGGATACTTAACCTAAATTTTGGGCAAAATGACTATATTGCCCCTACTTAAGAGTCTAAAAAGTTACTTTTTGATTTAGGGCTCTAAATTGGGATTTCTTACTGCCAAATGATTTCTTACTGTCTAACATGAAGATAGACAGTAAGTACACTAAATTTGGATAAGAAATGGGTCCTATATGTCCAAAGTAAGATTTTTGACCTAAGGGTTATTTTAGTAAATTGCACCAAATGAAATCTAAATTTTTATGCAATTTACTGTTGGTTGCTATTTAAGGATTCCATAGAGTCTAAGAACACTAAATTATGAGGTCTAATGAATTAGTTATAGCTATTTCAATTTCTAAGGGCAACTTGGTAATTTCTAAGTTAAGAGGGATCAAAAAGCTAACTTTTCCATTTGGTGTCCAAATTTAGCAAACTCAGTAGTTACAGCTTCCCTATATCACATTGAGTACTTAAACTAGGATTAGACCCTAGATTGGACTTCAATTGGTCAAGTTATGACCTAAATTAGATTAGAGGTATTTTGGTCATTTTTGATTTTTCTAAGTTTCAAAACTTGAATACTTTTTTAGATTATTATTGGCACTGAAATTCTAAACTATCTAGCACCTTAAATATTTAAATTTGGAGTCTAAATGATTAAGATATGGTCAAATGAAATTTCTAGATGCTACGGCGTGCTGTAGCAGATTTTGGCGCAGTAGCGCGCTGTAGCGGACCTAAATTCGAAACTCAGGTGCTATGGTGCACTATAGCGGACCCTAATACAAAACTCAGGCACTGCAGCATGCTGGAGCGCTAGACGGTGATTTCGCCTGTGCAAAAATAGCAAAGGGTCAACTTTCTGGCTCAATTACTCTCAACCTAGAGCACTTCACGTGCTGTGCCATATACCATTGGAAAGCTCTTTCCAAGACCTTTCCATTGATAGCCAAATCAGCACCAAAAAATTAAGTTATCAATGAAAATAGTGAGGTTAAAGGACTAGGTATACAGAAATTTGTATTAACAAATTTACATATCATTCCCTATTGTTTACAAATTTTTTTTTTTTTTTCATGAGTTCCTACATCTTAAACATAGCTTCATAGATGTACAACTAAGGTAACACAGAATCTTAAATATACAAATGAGCATAAAAATGAAATAGAATAGCCATTAGATTAACCAATGGAGGGAAACGGGGGTACCTTAGCTTTGACAATGGCAGAATTTCTAAGGGAGACTTAAGAGCTTGAGAGGTTCTTCCTTACGCAAATACAATAATAATAGGAGAGGAGCTCAGCTTGGCAAGGGAGATAGGGGAAATGAAGAGCTGAGAGCTAAGGGCTTTCTTAATGGGTAAGAGGCCTACCAATGGATGGGATGGCTTGATTTGACCCATCCCACTTGGTGAGGTAAGAGGGGGCTAGCAGGGGATAGGGGGGACAAGCTAGGTTGAGCATAGCAGGGGGGCTGAAGGGAAAGGGGGTTCAGCCAGGATTGGATGGCTGTGGGTCCCACCTAGCCAATGAACAAGGAGAAGACAAAAATGGAGTTTAATAAATTAATTTAATTAATCTCAAAAATCATATTTTAAAAATGATCTCCAAAAAATCCCAAATATTTACCCCAAGCTAATTTGGGGGTGAGAAACGAAATGGCCAAATTGGATTTTGATTTCGACGACAATTTATTTTTTTATATTTTCTAATTAATTTAAATATATTAAAATATTCAAAAAAAATTGACGTCTTCTGAAAAATCCCAAAATTTCACCATTGGCTAATTCAAGGGTGAGGATCGCAACGGTGAAGTCAGATTTTAATTCCGATGAATATTTAATTTTCCAATTTTCAGGGTATTGAATATTATTAAAATATTCATCAAAATTTTGACGACTTCCGATTGACTTGAAAACTTTATCCCTAGCTAATTTGGGTGCAATGAGCGCAATGGTGAAGTCTAATTTTTGATTTGAGGTCAATTTAGATAGGTCAAATTTTAAGGTTTTTGGATTTTCCAAGAATCAGAATTTGATCTATTAGACTCCTAAAATTTAGACTATGTCTTAATGGATTACTCCTAATGAATTGATTAATACTTAGAATAAAGATTAGGATGGAGATTAGTCTTAATTGATAAGGGTTACAACTTGGGTTGTTACAGTAGCGCCTGACAGATTTCAACTATACTCTAGTTTTTGCCCTAAGCTATTTGAGGGGTATTTTGGACCATTTAAGGTTTTAAATTGAGTTGGATACTTAAGGGAAACTTATGGAGGAGTTTCTTAAGTTGACATAAGGGTTTTGAGAGGGATTTGGCTACTGTTGGAGGAGATTCCAAGGAATAACCCTAAGGGAGAGCTGTTGTGCAAGGGAGCTCTTGCATGTAGGAGAAAACCCTCTAAGTGGTGGCTTTTTCTTCTCTCATTCATCCTAGAGTTAGAGCTAATATGCTTTGAAAATGTGAAGCTCATTCTAACTCTGTAGTTTTAAAGATTCATAGTGAAATTTTTGTGTGATTTGGCTCCGTGATTTTTCTCATTTTTGAGCTTTCACGCAATTTATTATCGTTAGATGTGATAAATCCAAGATTTATAGTAAAATATGAGAATAAATACAAACACTTTAAGCTAGAATGGTCTACTTTGATGGGTTTCTCATTGATTTCAGGAAAAAAGAGGAGCTGAGCTAGATATGGGTAAAAACACAAATCTGGAAGAAAACCATTGCAACTCGCCACAGTGCGCCATAGCGGGAAAAAAACTTGAGAGCTTGTCGATACCATGCTCCATAGAGGATACAAATAGAGAGTTCGGTGCTATCGCGTGCCGCAACGAGCACAAACCCGAGTGCTCATTGCTATTGTGTGCCGTAGCAGAAGATCACTTAACATAATATGAAAATAATCTTCTACATGCACTGCAGTGGTCATCAAATAGAGAGCTTGGCGCTATCATGCACCGCAGTAGACACAAACCCGAGAGCTCAGTACTACCGTGTGCCATAGCGGTTAACAAATAGAGAGCTCGGCCTCACCGCGCATCGCAGCCGACGTTCAATTAGCAAAGATTTTAAAGCAAGCCATTGCAGCATGCCTAGGCGCGTTGCAGCGTGCCCAGGCGCGCTGCAGCGTGCCCAGGCGCGCTGCAGCGTGCCTAGGCCCTTCGAAAATCTAGCCATGAATAAGCATTCAATTCAGCATAGAAAAGGTCAAAAATTAACTCAATTGTATCTAATCTTATCATTTTCAAGAGGAATAATATAAATATTTATTAGCAATCCATTAAAGAAAAAGGTGTTGAAAGGTTGGATAGAATTTATTTAAAAAAGGTGAAGGTTGCATCTATAAAACAAAGAAAAAAGAATTTGAAAGGGTTCCCCTCTTTAACATTCCTAATTCCCAAAGTTAGAAGTTGCTGCAAGAGAGAAAGGAGAACTCTTCATAAGGAAGGAGAAGGTGACCACCAAAGAGAAGCAGGAAAGAGAACTCGAGGATCGGGAAGGAAGGCGAGTTGGAGAGCAAAGAAAAAAATTAGGAGAACGCAAAATGTTGTTCCTTGTATTTTTCCTTGATCCCATCTTTATTCCTTGTTGTAAGAACCATGCAAAGGTTCATTTCCTTGTCTAATATTTTTTGCATTTAATCTGTGAAGGAAGGCTAAACCGTCCTTGGGGAGGGTTGGGATAAGTCATGTAATAGATTATGGGATAGAAATGTGTTTGTACTAAATTTCTAAATGAATAGAGTCTCCATCATTTTTATGGCTTAGATATGAATCTTGTTAGTATGCATGCTGCGTGAATGAAGTTTTTACTAAAATTAAATGATTATTAACGAGGAAAATGCCAAGCCAACTAACCATATTAAGTTTAGGGAAATGAACTTAAAGTTTCTCGCCGTGAATATATATTTGTTGTGCGAGGATTCTCGATGTAACCACCTTAAGATTGATATGATGAGTTGAACTTGGCAACTTAACTCGCTTAGAGCTCCATAGCTCACCAATTAGCGTAAAGCTAGGAATATGTGCATTAGTGCTTAGAGCCCAGTGATAAGCTCTTGAGCCTAATAACACTTTTCTTTGGGCTCAATCAAGAAGTTGATGCATGTGAGCCAAGAGCCTATAATTATGCTCCGTAGCTCATCATAAGTTGAGGGATAAAGAGGAAGAATTGTGTGCTTGTGGATGAATATGACATAATCCACCAGTAATTCACATCATTATCTAAACTACAAGGGAAGCACGTGATGCTAATTGAGTAGAATCAAGTTTATGGGGTTGCTGTAATTAAAATTATGATTTTGATAACTTAGATGTAAGAAATTGGATTTAACTAATATCGATGACATAAGGGTCTATGTGCTGTGATTGAACCTTCTTGAGTTCATCTAGAGCACTAGGTGTGACATAGTCAAAATTAGAGGACACTCTAAGGAACCCTATTGACACTTGATTATAGTTTATATGTGAACAATCTCATTAAAAGTTAATAAATACAAGTACTTACCCCAATCCCATAACAAATTAAATGATAAGACCTAGCTCTCCCTTCTTCTCAAACTAATATTTTTGAAATAAGAACTTTGAACTGTTATTTAGGAGCCAACATAACCACAAAATACCATTGTCTAAACATTATTAAAAGTAAATATACCTTAGTAACAAAATGCTCTGTTCCTTGTGGATAATAAATCTTGGATCTTACATTCTATTGTTACTTCGGACCACGTACACTTGCGTACGAGCGCAGATGTGAACAAAAAGTCTGTCAAGTTTTTGGTGTTGTTGCTGGGGAACAGTTATCTGTTTTGTGTTTAGGATAATTTGCGAGTCAATAGTGATTTAGAATTGTCTTTGTTCTGCATATAATTTTTGTCTTTTTGAAATTATATTTGTCGTTAATTGCCAGCTTTAGTTATGTTAATTTAGTTTGTTTTTTATTTTATTTTCTGAATTACTGAAATTGAATGCTGTAATTGTTCTTTCTAGCTAAGTTTCTGAATTGCATGATTAGGAGAGAAAATTTGAACATACTATTTGACCTAAAAATTAAATGCACATACCTTAGAGCTAGAAGAGAATAAAACTTGATAAACAAAAATCAAGTTGAAATGGATAATATAGAAGCAAATCTGTTAGGTAAACAACAGGGAAGGGCTTAAGAGACTATGCACTGCCCACTGTTAGAGGTATCATGCACGCCATTGTAAGACCAAATATTGAAGTAAATAACTTTGAAATAAAACTCTCAACTTTGAATATGGTTATAAATAGCCAATTCAGAGGATTAGCCACTGAGGACCCTGACAGACTGTAAATACACGTCTGTGCTCACACGCAAGTGTACGTGGTCTGAAGTAATAAGTGAAAACTGTTAATTTCTGGGAATTTATTGATGCTCAGAGAATTAGTTGATTTGGAACTAAGGTGTATCTATTCTCACTAATGTTTAAGCTACAATATATTTGGATGGGTTGGTCTAAAAATTAGCACGATAATCACTAAGCAAAAAGAGCAAGATGAGAGAAAGAGGAGAGTTGGGACCATCCCACATGCCATGATATAACAATTATGTATATCAATTTCTCAAGCTTTATCATTCATTTTAATTAAAATCAAGTGCACATTGTTTTCCTTGAGTTCAACTCAAGGTCTTACAAGTTCAAATCTCGTGCACAAAATGAACTCACATTCGGTTCTACTTCGGCACAAAGATTCTTGTAAAATTCTTTGGATTTAAATTTTAATCTTATTCTCTTGATCCAGGAGAGCTTGATTATTAAATCTTAGGATCTTACAAGCATTGATTTCCACTACGAGCATCACTCGCATCTCACATAGTTGAGATGAGGGATTCATATATTGGGCTCAACGACTATGTCACTTAGTTCATGAGCACTCAACACGTCCTTCCTCTACCTCAATTATGTTAAGCTAAGGAGCTCATTTAATGGGTCTTAGCATCACTTATATCAACACTTTGGTTGAGCTTAGATTGAGGTGCATTGAGCTCAAAAACTTTGTCACATAGTTCTAAGCTTTCATGCACTTAAAACCTAGCATCCAACCTAAGGTGAGTTAAGGAGAACAAGACGATTAGTTCTTGAACCTTTTTAATTCTTTATTCTCATTCAGCATTCAAGACTAAATTAGATAAAATATTTCTTAGCAAGACATTAAGATCACAAATAAATTATGCATGAGGAAAAACATTTATACATTAATATTACATCATGCACATGGGACTTTACCCCAACCCTCCCCAAGGGAGTTTAGCTACTCATTACAAAAGAAAAGAAGAAAAACACATACATGGATAAAGACCCTTTCATGATCAACTAAAAAGAAAATACAAAAATATAGTTTAGAAGATACTAGGAATGCTCCTTAGGAAGTTCTCCGAAATCCTTCTTCTCCTTCTCAATGTTCCCTTCTTAGGTCGCTAGTGCTGCCTTCTTCCTTCTCCTCTAAAGCAAGAGCTTGCTTTGCCACCCTTGGGGAGTTCTTCTCTTCCTTGGCACTCCTCCTTACTTAGTGGATTTTTGGCTAAAATTGTGAACCCTCCTAGAGGAGGTGTATTTATAGGAGAGGGGCTGTCTTCTTCTTCTTCATTTTAAAACTAGCATTTCCATTTAAAATTTTGAACTCAAGATGGCAAACTCCTCCATTGATTGTGAGGTGACAAATATCTTCATTTGTTTACCCAAAACATCACCTAAAGACCTTCTTTTTAAAATAAAATGTAGCAGCTGTAGGGAATGATGGCTGGGGACAAAATGCAGGATAGAGGTCATGTCCCCAGCCGCAATAAATGCTGTCTAGAAAAAAATTGCGGCGGGCCGCTGCAGCGCACTGCAGCGTGCAATGGTCCTTAGCAAATTCACCAAGTCCCCCGCTACCGCGCACTACTGCATTTGAGCTATGGAAGATGTCCCGCTACAGCGCACTGCAGCGGGTCATTTTGCAAATCTACTGTTCAATTACTTCACTTCTCATTTTTAAAGTAAAAATATTTCTGCTGCAGCGCGCGACCGCGCGCTGTAGCGGCTCATTTTACTAAAAAATACTGTTCAATTAGTTGAGCCCCCCTGTTTATAAAGTTGGAAATTTTTCTGCTACAGCGCGCGACCGCGCGCTGTAGCGGCTCATTTTGCAAAAATCACTGTTCAATTAGTTGAGCCCCCCTATTTATAAAGTTGGAAATTTTTCCGCTGCAGCATGCGACCGTGCACTGTAGCGGCTCATTTTGCAAAAATCACTGTTCAATTAGTTGAGCCCCTCATTTATAAAGTTTAAATACTACCGCTGCAACCCGCTGTGGCGCGCTGTAGTGGATTCCTTTAATAAATTTTGAAATGTTTCCAGAAATACCTCAGAACTCCCTTGGATGCCTTTTCCCTGAAAAAGATAGAAAAATTTGATTTAGGAAAATCTTAAAGACCTAAAATGAATAAAATTTCCCTTTATTTTAGATATAATTTATGGATTCATCAGACCCTAATTCCCATATCTCCAATTTATAGGGGATATGCGACATGTTTAAATTTAACGGTGTTTAGATTTAACGCCGTTAGACTTAGGCTATTCCCATTTTCATTAAGATATAGAGCCAAGAGTTGGCTTAGTTCTTTACCTGATGATTCAATTTGCACGTGGGATGACTTTGCTAGGAAATTCCTAGCCAAATACTTCCCACCTGCGAAAACAACTCGGTTAAGAATTGAGATAACCAATTTAACCAATTCGAGGTAGAAACTTTATGTGATGGTTGGGAAAGGTTTAAAGAGTGTCTGAGGCACTGCTCGCATCATGGTTTACCTCAATGAATGTAAGTTCAAACATTCTATAATTGATTCAACCCAGCCATGAGGACCCTAATCGATGCACGGTAGCAAAGTAGTAAGACCCAAGAGGAAGCTCACAATTTGTTAGAAAAAATGGCAATAAATGCTTATCATTAGCCTATTGAGAGGTATAACATAACAAAAAATGAATGTAATCTATTATCTGATTCTCATAAAATCATTGAGCTTC
This sequence comes from Gastrodia elata, assembly GCA_016760335.1. NCBI lineage: Eukaryota > Viridiplantae > Streptophyta > Magnoliopsida > Asparagales > Orchidaceae > Gastrodia > Gastrodia elata. The sequence goes on along the minus strand of CM028685.1, from coordinate 4,289,182 downwards.
AAAACAAAATATTCTAACTAAAGAGAATGGCAGAAAGCATGAAAGCTAATTCAATCCACATAGAGTAGTATAAGATGGGAAGTGCAAATGCAGTCGGTAACTATAAAAATAATCTATATTGGAATAGGGAGATATTTGAGCACTCCTTTACAGAATTCAAGACCTCCACAACTAAATTTAGGAATAAAACCATTGCAACCCTTAACAGACACAAAAATACCCTTTTGAGATAAGAAGAAATGGTAAAAAGAATCAAACAACAACTAAAATATATCATGAACCAACTAAAGAAACCCATTTTAGTGGGAGTCACAAGGGAATGTGATCCTGAAATAGAAAATTATATAACTCTGAGGAGCAAAAGGATTGCTGAACCTGTGCTTTCTAAGAAAACTAAAACTAGACCACACGTAGTAAGGGAAGAACAAAAAGAAGAAACAAATAACAATAAGGATAAGAATAGGGAAATATAAGCGTCAAAGCAAACACCCAAAATTGATCAACCCCGAATTAATCCACATATACCTTATCCTCAACGGATGGCAAGAGAAAAACTAGATGTCCAATTCCATAAATTTCTATAGACTTTTAAAACCCTTCACATAAGCATCCCCTTTGCTGAGGCATTAGAGTAAATGCCTAGTTATGCCAAGTTTATGAAGGATATTTTATCCAAGAAAAGGAGGTTAGATGAAAAAAAATTATCACCTTAACTGAGTGAAATTCTACAATAGAAAAAACCTCAAAAAAGAAAGGACCCTGGTAGCTTCACAATTCCCTGCACTACTAGAAACCACTCCTTCCAAAAGGCTCTTTGATCTAGGGGCCTCCATAAACTTAATTTTTTATTACATCCTTAAAATATTGGGCATAGGTCAACTGAAACCCACATCTGTTCTTCTACAACGAGCTGATCGATCAGTTAAAACTCCAATGGAAATTCTTGAAAAATTTAAGTTAAGGTTGTTAAATTCATCTTTCCCACCAACTTCATAATCTTAGACATGGAAGATGAACATTAAGAAATACCCATAATTCTTTGTAGACCTTTTCTAGCTACCGGAAGAACAATGATTGATGTAGATAAAGGAGAGTTGAGTTTGTGTTGTGAAGGAGAGGAGGTAAGGTTTAACACAAATGATTCTTTAAAACACCCAGGAAAGCCTATTAAAGGATGTTGGATATTAGATTTAATTGAAGATTTGATGATGTCGAGAAATGGGAAAGATTTAGAGTTTGATATAGATGAAAAGTTTGAGGATATTGAGGGAGAAATTGAGGTTGAGTAATTTATTCAAGAAGAGAATAAAATCCAGCAATCAATTGATGAACCTTATGAGTTGGAATTAAAACCTTTATAAACCCATTTGAAATATGTATATTTAGGCGAACGAACCTTATTACCTGTAATAATCTCAGCTTTTCTCAACCAAAACAAGAAAGTCAATTATGTAATGTTTTTAAAAATCACAAAAGAGCAATTGGTTGGAGCATAGCTAATTTGAAATGAATTAGCCCAACCCTATGCATACACTGAATCTTATTAGAAGACAATTCAAAACCATCAATTGAACCCCAAAGGCATTTAAACCCAAACATTAAAGAGATAGTCCATAAGGAAATCAATAAATTGCTTGATGCTGGAATTATATTCTCTATTTTGGATAGTCCTTAAGTAAGCTCTATACATATTGTACCAAAGAAAAGTGGGATGATTGTGATATTAAATGATAACAATGAATTAATCCAACTAGAAAGATATTCGGGTGGAGAGTGTGCATAGATTATAGGAGTTTAAATAAAGCCACTAGGAAGGATCATTACCCTCAAATGCTTGATAGGTTGGCGGGAAACCCATTTTTCTATTTTTTGGATGGATATTCCGGGTACAATTAGATTTTGATAGCCTCGAAAGTCTAAGAGAAGATAACTTTTACCTACCCCTATGACATTTTTGCCTTTAGAAGAATGCCTTTGGAACTATGTAATACTCTTGCCACATTTCAACATTGTATGATGGCAATTTTCTCCAACATATTAGGAGATTTCTTGGAAATATTCATGGATGATTTTTCTATAGTTGGGAGATCCTTCGACCATTGCTTAACAAATTTGAGCAAGGTTTTAAGAAAATGTGAAGATACAAATCTTATTTTAAGTTAGGAGAAATGTCATTTCATGATTGAAGAAGGAATCGTTCTTGGGCACCTAATTTCTAAAAAGGGAATTGAGGTCAATAAAGCCAAAATTGAAGTAATTAAATGACTCCCTCCACCCATTAATGTGAAAGGAATAAGAAGCTTTTTGGGGCATGTTGGATTTTATAGGAGGTTAATTTAAGATTTATGCAGTACTAGGACAATGGAAGGAAAGAACCTTTCATTCAATTTATTATGCGAGCAAGCTCATGGATGATGCTCAAAGGAAATATGCCACAACAGTATATGAATTATTAGCAATTGTGTTTGCATTTGATAAATTCCGGTCATACTTAATCTATTCAAAGACCATTATTTACACTAAACATGCGGCTATAAAATATATCTTTCAGAAGAAGGAAACAAAGCCACGTATCATACGTTGGGTGTTACTTCTTTAAGAGTTTGATCTCGAGATCCGGGACAAAAAGGGTAGTGACAATGTGGTGGCCGACCAATTATCACAGTTGACTCACCTTATTCAAGATAAGGTTGATGATATTAGTGAGACCTTCATGGATGAAAAGCTTTAAGCTATTGCCTCTACAAACCCTTCGTGGTTTGCAAACTTTGTGAACTATCTTGAGGGAGGGGTCATACCAAAAAATCTCAATTATCAACAAAGGAAAAAAATATTCTCTGACATAAAAAACTACTTTTGGTATGACCCTTTTCTCTATAGATGTTGCACCAATCAATTACTAAGAAAATATATTCCTGAATCTGATGTCAACAACATCCTTTATCATTTCCACACCTCTCCTTATGGAGGACATCATGGGATCGATTGAACTACTGCTAAGGTACTTCAATCTGGTTTGTTTTGGCCAAATTTATTTAAAAATGTTGCTGATTATGTTAAGAGCTGCAATAAATGCCAAAGAACAGAAAATATGAGTAGAAGAGATGAACTACCTTTGAATGGAATTTTTGAAGTGGATCTTTTCGACATATGTGGGATTTATTTCATGGGCCCATTTCTTAAGTCCCAAACAAACAGCTATTTTTTAGTGGCAGTTGAGTATGTATCAAAATGAGTAGAGGCTATTGCATGTGTCAACAATGATGCTAAAATTATAATTAAATTTCTTAAGGAGTATGTGCTGGTAAGATTTAGCACCCCTAGAGTTCTAATAAGTGATGGAGGAAGGCATTTTTGTAACAAACATCCTTAAACTCTACTTAAACACTATGGGGTGAAACATGCATTGGGGACAGCCTATCACCCACAAACAAGCTGAGGAATGAAGAATTCTGCAATTGAGTGAAATGAAGAAAATTCAACTTAATGCTTATGAAAGTGCCAAAATCTATAAAGAGAAAACCAAAAAGTGGCACAACAAGCTGATTAAACCAAAGCATTTCCAACCTAGGATGAAAGTCCTCCTATTTAATTCAAGGTTGAAATTGTTCCCAGGAAAGTTAAAATCAAGGTGAACCAGTCCCTTCACTATAGTGAAAATCCATCCCCATGGAGCAATAGAGATTGCTTCAAAAGATGGTACATTTAAAGTAAATGGGCAGCGTTTAAAATCATACTTAGAAGAAGCAAATTTGCAGGAAAAAGGAGAACAGACATTGCAACACCTCCCAATGGGATGAATCGAATAGACATAACTATAAGTATTGGACTGACGATGTTAAAACAAGTACTTGGTGGGAGGTAACCCATGCTAATAAGGTTGTAGGAATTTTTGCATTTTTTTTGTTATTTTTCTTTTATCTTTATTTTTGTACTTTTTTTTTCTTACTTGAATAAATCTTAGAATTTTATTGTCCCCATAATGCTATGAAATATTAAACTGCTTACATCATAAACTTTTTTTGAAATGTTTAATGCTATGGATTCAACGATAAATTCACTTGTGAAAAATTTTTGTCATGATAACTTGCTTAACAAATTGTTGTCAAACTAAGAGAAAAGCTCTAAGACTTTCCACACCAAGTGTTTTTCCCAAAATTACTTTAAGTGTCCAACAAATCCAAATAAATGATGCTTTAAATTCAAATGTGGGGGTGGGGATCTAAGGAAGTTGACTAAGAATGGCAAGAAAAGGTGAACCTAAGAGTGTGCTTGGTTTCTGTAGGACTTTATGATCACAATAAACTTGGATAGGGATGAAGAAAAATATCTCTCCTTTGAGCTGAATGGAAAAATAAAAAAAATAAAAAAATCAAGGATGAAGAAAAAATATCTCTCCCAAACATGAAAAAAATTGAGAAAGATAGTATGAAGAAAAATAATTCTCCTAAATATTGAATTGTTCATTGTGATTTATAAGAAGAAGCACCTATAGCACAAAACTTTAATTCACTGATTCTGGCCAATCATAGTTAGGAATTCTTAGAAATTTCCCCCTGGTAATCATGAAGCAAGCATTATGAATTAGGAAAATGAAGACTAGAAAGGTAAATATAAAGAAGAACATGAGTTTGGGACTTATTAGAAGCTGAAATTTCTTAATCACACTATTAAGTAAAACTAAGAAATGATGAAATGCTTCACACCTTATTCATATTGAATTTCATCACTATAAAAATTAGAAAAATTTATTTTTGAGCTTACTCGAGGACGAGCAAGAATTTAAGTGTGGGGGTATAATAAGACTAAGATTTATAGTAAAATTAGAGAACATATGCAAACACTTTTAAGCACTAAGATGGGTTTCTCATTGATTTCAGGGAAAAAGAGGAGCTGAGCTAGATCTGGGTAGAAACAAAAAAGCTGGAAGAAAATTGCCGCATTGCACCCTAGCTGGCACAAACCCAAGAGCTCGATGCTACCGTGCGCCATAGCGGGTACAAACAGAGAGCTCGGCGCTACCACATGCCACAACGGACACAAACCCAAGAGCTCTGCGCTACCACGCACCGCAGTGGAAGATCACTTAGCATAATTTGAAATTGATCTGCTACCGCGCACTGTAGCGGTCTTCAAATAGAGAGGTTGGCGTTACTGGTGCCGCAGCGGATACAAACTCGAGAGCTCGGCGCTACCGCACACTGCAGTGAGCATTTACTTAGCAAAGATGTTATAGCAAACCACTACAGTGTACCCAAGTGCGCTACAACGCACCATAGTGCCTGAAATCCAACCATGAATAAGCATTTAATTCAACATAGGGAAGGCCAAATATTCAAATCCTTGGTCTTCCCACAATTGCCTTAACTCTAATTGCATTTAATCTTTACATTTTCAAGAGGAATAATAAAAATATTTATTAGCAATCCATTAAAGGAAAAGGAGTTGAAAGGTTGGACATAATTTATTTCACAGGGGTGGAGGCTGCATCTATAAAGCAAAGGAAAAAAACTTAGAAAGGGTTCCCCTCTATAACATTCTTAATTCCCAAATTCAAAAGTTGCTGCAAGAGAGAAAGGAGAACCCTACCCAAGGAAGGATAAGGTGACCACCAAAGACAAGTAGGAAAAAAACTTGAGGATCGAGAAGGAAGGCGAGTTGGAGAGCAAAGCAAAAAATCAGGAGAATGCAAAATGTTGTTCCTAGTAATTTTTCTTAATCCCATCTTTATTCCTTGCTAAAAAACCATGCAAAGGTTCATTTCCTAGTCTAATATTTTCTGCATTTCATTTGTGATGGAAGGTGAAACCCTCCTTAGGGAGGGTTGGGATAAATCAAGTAATAGATTATGGGATAAAAAGGTGTTTATACTAAATTTCTCAATGAATAAAGCCTTCATCATTTTTTTAGTTTAGATATGAATCTTGTTAGTATGCTTGATGTGTGAATGAATGTTTTTACTTAAATTAAATTATTCTTAATGAGTAAAATGTCAATCCAATTAACCATTTTAAGTTTAGGAAATGCACTTAAAGGTTCTCACTGTGAATATATATTCGCTGTACAAAAATTCTTGGTGTGAACACAAGATTAATATGATGAGTTGAACTTGGTAACTTAACTCTACTAAAGCTCCATTGGTAACCAATTGGCATAAAGCTAAGAATATGTGCATTAGTGCTTAGTGCCCGGTGACAAACTCTTGAGCCTATTAGCACTTTTCTTTGAGCTAAGTCAAGAGGTTGATGCATGTGAGCCAAGAGCCTCCAATTACATTCGTAGCTCATCATAAGTTACAGGAGGAAGAGGAAAAATTGTGTGCTTGTTGATGAATGTGACATAATCCACTTAGCTCAGTAATTCACTTCTTTAGCTAAACTGCTAGGGAAGTGCATGATGCAAATTGAGTGGAATTAAGTTTATGTGATCGTTGTAATTAAAATTATGAATTCGATAACTTAGACGTAAGAAATCAAATTTAACTAATATCGATCACATAAGAGTCTATATGTTGAGATTGAACCTTCTAGAGTTCATCTTGAGCATTAAGCATGACATAATCAGAATTAGAGGACACTCTAAGGGATGCTATTGGCACTTGATTATAATTTACATGTGAATAGTCTCATTCAAAGTTAATAAATACAAGTACTTAAACCAATCCCATAACAAATTACATGATAAAACCCAACTCTCCCTTCTTCTCAAACTAATATTTTTAAAATAAGAACTTTGAATAGTTAATTGGGAGCCAACAAAACCACAAAATACCATTCATCTAAACATTACTAAAAGTAAATATACCTTAGTAACAAAACACTATGTTCCCTATGGACGATAAATCTTGGAACTTACATTTCATTATTACTTCAAATCACGTACACTTGCGTGCAGGCGCAGACGTGAACAAAAAATCTATCAAGATGTGCTTATGATTTTGATGCATGTATGTGATGTGATCTTTATCTTAGTATGCTTGTGATTTTGTATATTGCTTGGTAATTGTCAGTGCATTCCCAATCGTTGAGCACTCAAATTATTTCTGCTATGGTGCTCATCACCTTGTTCAAAAATAATTGTTAATGTTTAAGTGAACTGGGAGCTTGATTAGCCCCAAATCATTAAGCAATATACAAAATGGATAGACATTAACAATTGAGATATCTCAATTAAACAATAATGGATAGCTTATGCTTTACAATTAACTTGAGCTCCTTGAATGCTGATATGCTTTGAGTTTATAATATTGGCTATACATTAAGATATTGTGCATGAATAAAACTTTAAAATATTAAACTTAGGTATTTCATATGGTGACTATTTATGCTAGGGAAGGCTATCGAGAGAGATAGAGATCACACATATCCTAAAGGGGGATTATGTGTGTTATGGGATACCCCACGTTACTTAGTTAGGAAAATGTACTTAACTCCTCATTTGTTCTACAATTTTGCCCGCAGAATAAAGCCTTAAATAAGATAAACAGCTTAACATTATATTTGTCACAATTTCATTGATTGTGAATGACTTAGCATAGTATTTTGACTATACTCACTTATCATAATCTCTTAACTATGCTTGCTCAGTTCTAGTGGATGAACTTTACTTAACTTTACTATATAATACCTTTATTGTTGTCACATTTCAGCTTTACTTTACTTGTAGTGTATATAGCTTGATGAATCCATAAATTATATCTAAAATAAAGGAAAATTTCATTCATTTCTGATTTTAAAGCTACTTCCTTAATAAAATTCTATGAATCTTTTTAGGAAAAAAGTCTATCCAAGGAATTATGAGTCATTGGTGCAACTTTCCAATTTTTTCCAAAGAAAATCACTATCGCTCGCAGCAGCGCGCTGCAGCAGGTCATTTTGCAAATTTAGGCGCTATCGCGCGCTGCAGTGGTTCAGTTTGCGAACTGCGGTCACGATCGTGCGCTGCAGTGCTTCAGTTTGCTAACCGCGTACGCGATTGTGCATTGCAGTGGTTCAGTTTGCTAACCGCGGTAGCTCACTGCAGCGAAGCAGTTTGAGAATTGCTGGCGCTCCTACGCACTGCAGCGGTTCTCTTTGCAAAACTATGTCCGCCATAGCGCGCTACAGCGGCCCGCCGCAATTTTCTCTGGCAGAAGCATTTAATGCAGTTGGGACAAGACCCCCAACCAGCATCTTGTCTCCATCCATTATTCCCTCTGCAGCTACTACGTTTTTAAATGGAAAAGAGGCTTATGAGGTGATGTAATTGCTAAAACAAATGAAAGAATTGGTCACCTCAACCATCAAGTAGTTTTTGCCATCATTGCTCAGATTTCTTAAGGAATGTGCTGGTTTTTGGATTTGCAGAATGAAGAGGCAGCCTTCATCTATAAATACCTCTTCTCTTGATTAGAGAAGGGTTCAAATTTTTGCTCAATTCAATTAAGTAAGGAAGAGGGCTGCATAGTGGAAGAGAGGAACTCCCCAAGGGTGGAAGAGCTCATTTTGCTAAGGAGAAGGAGAAGAAAGGTAGCACTAGCGACCTAAGAGAGGAACTTCAAGCAAGGAGAAGAAGAGTCTGGAGAACTTCCAAGGAACATTCCTAGTATCTTCTAAACCCTTATTTTGTTATTTCTTTTCTTAGTTGATCATGAAAGGGTCTTTATCCATGTAAGTGTTCTTTTTCATCTCTTTTGTAATGGAGAGCTAAATCTCCCTTGGGGAGGGTTAAGGTAATCCCATATGTTTGATAGCTACTTTCATTTGTATGAAGTTTTCCTCAAGCATTAATAAATGTTATGAACCAATGCCTTGCTCAAGAAATGCTTAACATTACTATAGTCTTAATTGTGAATCAAAGGAAAATGGACTAATGAACTCAAGAGCTAAAGTATCTTGTGCTCCATAGCTCACCTTGGGTTAGATGATAGATCTATGAGTGCATGAGAGCTTAGAATTATGTGAGAAAGTTCTTGAGCTTAGTGCACCTAAATCTAAGCTCAACTAAAGTGTTGATGCATGTGATGCTAAGACCCACTAATTGAGCCCCTTAGCTCAACATAATTGAGGGAGGGGAAGAAATAGTTGTGTGCTCATGAACGAGGTGACATAGTCATTGAGTCCAGTATATTAAATCCCTCATTTCAACTATGTGCGATGCGAGTGATGCTCTTAGTGGGATCAATGCTTATAAGATCTTAAATATTAAATAATCCTCATCTCCTTGATCAAGATAAGATGAAAACTATAAACCTAAAATCTTATAAGAATCTTTGTGCCGAAATAGAACCGGCTATGTGTTCATTTCGTGCATATGATTTGAACTTATGAATCATTGAGATAAAACTCTAGGAAGAACAATGTGCACTTGATTTAAATCTAAGTAAATAAAAGATAAATGCTTGAGGAATCACCATACACAAGTGACCTATCATGACATATGGGATGAACCCAACTCTCTTCTTCCTTTTATCTAACTTATTTTCTACTTAGTTATTATTATGCTTAATCTAGAACCAACTAAAACTAAATACTCATAGCTTAAACATTAGTGATAATAGATACACCTTAGTAACAAAATATCCAATTCTCTGTGGTTCGATAAATCTCAAAAACTCACACTTTCCACTTATTACTTCAGACCACGTACACTTGCGTGCAAGTGTAGACGTGTATTTACAGTCTGTCATAGCTTACTCAATATCTTTTATTCTTACACTACTTTCTTTCAAATGATGCTTAACATGATTTTAAATGAACATATTCATGTAATCTTTCATGCTTCATATGCACAATAGTAGCTTAGCCATTATATTTTACATTTTCTCATTATATACTTAATGTAGGTTAAAGCAAACTACTTGTAAGTACCTTTCTTCATCTTCTTCATCTACATACTTTACCATTTTTACATACTTATACATCCATTTCCTTTATGCTTAAAGCTTTGCTTAAATTAAATAATTGTAAATGGCTAATGTGATATTCATCCAAACTTAAATAAAACTTAGTGTAATCTCTAAAATGTACTTAGAATTTTAAAGTATAATCACTTGTTTTTATTTTGTTAGTTGTGGCCTACCGTATTAAATATAATATATGGTAGTTCAAGAGAATCTTATGGAGATTTGAGTGGGACCTAGTACCGGCCATCAGTAGCACTTGAAAATTTTCATCTTTTCTTTTATTTGTGAGGATGAGTGCATTTTAATATATTTATATATTATTTGTAATAACTTAGACTCTGGATGTTTTTATTATTTTTCTATGATGAATGTATTTTTTATTCTTCTTTTCATACTTAGTTTGGATGATAGATGTGAATGTTCTTACATATATATGTAATTGCTCATTCATAATACTATAATTTCCTTATCACAAAAATGTCCTTGGACACGTAGTGCTTAATAATGAGTTATGTTCATATTAATTCAGTGTTAAGTGCTATGGTAACACCTAGTATTGGGCTAGAATTGACTAACTTAGCTTTGGGGGAATGCACCCATCCTAATATAAACCCAATGCTAAATGTTTTCCTACTTTTACTTAGTTTTTATTTTCATGCATCAAATTCATCTTATATGACATTGTAACAACCCGTAATTATTACCTAATTATTAACAACTTTATTAGTCTATAGGCTTCTCAACTATCTTTAAATAGCCTAAGATCAAACCCCAAAGTTTTGGCAAACTTTGGGAGTTCTTTGATTAAAAGGAACATTTTAATAAATTTAAATAAATAGAAAAATGAGATAATTATTAAATTTCAATCAAAAATCTTACTTCATTTTTGAATCCCTCGCATTCAAATTAGCTAAAGGTAAAATTTTGGGATTCTTTGGAGCTCAATAGGCTAGGTAATTTAATCATTACCTTGTATTTATTAATATTAATTTATTAATTAAAAATTAAAAAAAAAAATTTCCATCACATCCACGCCGTCTAAACCACATTAGGGTTGGATTGAACTGTGGGATCACTTCCATGATCAACGCGCACTCTGGACGTTAGATTGATGCTCTGAGCCAACAACCGGGATTCTTCCTGCGTCTAATCAAACCATTGGGGTTGAATCAGAGCTATCCAATTCAAAGGGCAGTTGAGATGCATCATGGCATTGTGCTTTTTTTTCTGCTTGACTCAACTGAAATCGCTCGGGGCTGCTGTCGACCACCCAAAACTGTCACTTCCCCCCCTCTTCGCCTCCTCAAAACCTGGCCAATCTCCTCACTTGTGTGTATTTGGTTAATTGCTGGTGCTAGAGAGCTCGAGAGATTGATCTAGGCAAAGCTAGGGTTTGACAAATGGCAACTCATTGAAGGCAAGGTACCTCAATTTTGTATCTTCTTCATACTGCAAATCCATCCAATACATTTTGTTTTCCTATATTATAGGTTTCTATTATGATTACTGCGCCCAATCAAGCTTGGGTGAGCTTAATTGCTGCTCGATAGCTCTGACATGTACTGTAATGTACAGTATCAGGCTCGAATAGCACCATGACGGACCACTGCATCCCAATCCCCCACTGAGGGCTTCCTTGAGATGGCCTTGACCCCATGGACCTTATTTTGTGTTGCTCGAGCTGTGAGGTTCCTTGGTGAGGGGAACTTATCCTTCACAGAAAACCCTAGGAAGACACAACACTAGAAGTAAGGTTTAGTAATTTAGCCGTTGGTGGTTGGGGCTTTTTATGCCAAACTATAGAACTCGACATTAGGTTTGTTTTTGTGTATCAGTGGCATCTTGAATTGGCCTACACGTTGAGAGATTTGTAACCCTAGGCTCACCTCTATGATAGGCGATGGGAATAGAAACAGTGTTGGACAGGTTGACCTTCACCTGCGCGTCACTGTCATTGGGCCCACACACGTGGCCCGGTTCGCCAACCCCCGTTGGGGAAATCAAATAAAGAATATTCCTTAATTAGTTGGATTAAAACCATTGAAATGAATTTAGTACCATTTAAATAAACTAAATAACCTTTTAAATTATTATCTAAATACATTGAAATTATATATCAAAGTGAAAAGAAAAATATGTGATATTAGAATTTTGTTTTGGTGATTAATTTTACTAATGGCATTCCTAATCACCAATAGAATGATTAGCTTATATTTGCGGCAGAGAGCTCCAAATTCTTATATCAAATTTAGTTCTAACCCCAATTAGACCTTATTTGAACTCTTTAAGAGATTAGAGGGTAGATTAACTAATAGAACGCCAATGGTAGTCATTATATTTGGAATTGGAAAAGAGTTGAGTAAGTTTAAAACACTAAGAGAGAAAGCTTTAGTTCTTACTAACTTAGATTCTCCAACGTTATTTATTTAGTAGAAGTACAAGGCTTGTAGGATAAAAGTTAAGGGAAGAAGATGATCAACCATTAGATCTTTGTGATAGCTTAAGATGACTTGAACTAATCAATGTTAGGCTACTTTTGAAGATCTTAAGTCTAGGGAATAATTAATGTAATGACCTAGTGTAAGATTAGATGTCCATGACAAATACTGAGTGTCACTGTAGTACTTAATACTAGATTAATATATTTTAACCTAGTATTAAGTACTATTAGAGGCAAAGGACCTAAAAGGTAGGAAATATAGATGTATTTCTTGCATATATTATGATATACATTACCAATATATTCATCCAAGAAAATAAAGAAAACATTCATCCAAGATTCTTAAATAAATAAATAAAATGTCCAAATTACTATGTTTTACAACATTTCAATAATTAAAAAGCACTCTCATCCTCACAAGTCAAAAGTAAGAATATACACTAGTAAAATATTTAGGCTTGCTCCTGATCATTTGGTTCCACTCCTACTTCACTTGCCAGCTCCACTATGGGCTCCTGGTGTGGTACTCTACCCCACCACTTGAGTAAAATAAGGTACAGATTAGAAATGGGATGGGTCATCACTCAAAGAAAATCCATGAATTAGTGTCAACAAGGTAAACGCATGCTGCGAGACACTTACTTTGCCCACACTAGTCCTACTAGAATGTCTTAGAGGTTAAATACTTAGACATATAGTTGTGCTTCAGATTATCAAATAATTATAATAATAATAACTTGGAGTACAAAGCTAATTAGTTCAATATATAATGCAAAGTGCGGAAGCTATGTGAAAGAATATACATCCATCCATCATATTTAAATAATATAAAAATGAAATAGTCTAAAGTATTCATCTCATATAATATAGTAGTGAAACAAGAAATATAAAATGTAGAATTTAATTATTACATACCAAAATTCAATAAAAGTAAAGAGAATGAAAAGCTGAAAATCACTCTTTTCTAAGATAAATAAAAGTTTAAACTAAGAAGTTGCAGCAAGATCAACCTCTTGCTGCTGCTCCTCACTTATTGCCAAATTCTCAAACAACTCAAAATTTAACATGTTTGTTTTTACATGCCAGGGCCCCAACTAAGAAAAGAAAAAGATCTTGTGTTAAACAATCTTGTCAAAGTACATTTTAGGCAAATAAATTATAACTAAATTTTAAATATCATAGAATTTACCTAAGTTGTATGAGAGCAACAAGCATACAATAGAACAGGAAAGCTATATATAATACATTTTTAAGTTCAACAAAATGAAGTAAGTAGAGAAATATACCTCCAAGTTCAATAGTTGAAGATGGGTTAAACATTTGAATATAAAACTAATACAGTATGAAGGACAATCCTTAAAGGGATATGATCAAATTGTACATGTTGAATACATATTGAAAAAACTGTTGAACCACTTAAAATAGAGTTTAAACTAGCATTCTAACATGCATATAAGTAAAATAAAAAAATTTGTTAAAAATACATTAATACAGAAAATGTTGAAAAACATCTAAAAATTGAATTGTACTTAACTGCAAGAAATATGAAGTAAGATTAATCATTAATTAATTGGATATATGCCTAAATTAGCTTGCCATAATAGTAACTGGCTAAACATATCCACTAAACAGAAAGTCCCACATGAATCATCTAGACCACTCATTGCTAGATCTGAGATGGACTATAGAATCAAGCATGTATCATCCATACCACTCATGGCTGGATCCGAGTCAATTCTATCACAAAAAGAACTGAAGAAGCAGACTGATTATAACACACTCCACTGAACTATTATCTAATTTACTAAATATTATTTTTAACTAATATAAATATGTTATAATTTTCAAAATTATTATGAAATATTCATCAAATATCTCATATCTTTTCTAGATATGCCCAAGTCATCAAAGCTCAAAACAAGGTAAGCGGAGCATATGAATCAAAGAGTTTAAGCAGTAATTAAGCAAAAATCTATGATATCTTTTGTTCTCTTATTTATTTGTTCTAACTATTCTAGGAGTATACAAGATTAGGATCTCCAATATCCTACTATCTACTATAATCTCAGAGTCACGGTTCTATAAAGTTAAACATTAAACCTAATCAAGTTCTAATCCAAAAATCAAATAACATCGCCTATAAATGCTTAAAAAATAAACCAATCATCCTAACTGATGTATTTATAATCCCAAACCTACCTTGATTAAATAAATCAAGATTCATAGATTAAGAGTTTAAATCCTAAAATATGGTTAATATACAGAAAATACACGTCTGTGCTTGCACGCAAGTGTACGTGGTCTAAATTAATATAGGATGGTGAGATCCTTAGATTTAGCATCCTTTGGGAATGGAGTTTGTTTTGTTACTAGGGTTTACTTATTTTCACTAATATTTAAATATAAAATGTGGTTGTTTGTGGTTTTGAAGTTTAGATCAGAATTTCTTAGTGTAGAAAGTACTATTTGGTTAAAATATGGAAAGTTGGGTTTTGGCATGCAGTTCAATAAGATTTCATTTTAATAATTCAATGGTTTATTTATTAATTTATAAAATGTTCTAAGTCTTGTTAAGTGCTCTAAAATGAATACAAGAAGGTTCAATTTTGACACTTAGACATTCCTATGATCTTTATTAAATGAGTTCATTCCTCACATCTAAGTTATAAAATTTGTAAATTTGGTTAGCATCACATAAACATGATTCCATTAATGGCTCACATGCATCAATTCTAAGTTTAGATAAGGAATTGAGCTACTAGGCTACATGGGTTATGTCACATCACCCCTATAGCGCTTAATTCTCTATGACCTTGCATAAACCTAGAGCTATGGAGCTCTATTAAAAGTTCTTGGCTCACAGGCATCAACTTCTTAACTTAGCCAAGATCATGTGCTACGATGCTCAATAGAGCTTATCACTTAGCCATAGGCTAATCATGCACTCTAGCCTTGCATAAATCAAGCATGAGCTATGGAGCTCAAAGATTCGTTAATTACATCCACTGCTCGACTGATCATCTTAATCCTAAGGTTATACATAGGCTTTTTTCACATAGAAAATGTTATCACGAACATTCACAGTGTCAATGCTTCGTAGCGCACTGCCTTAAGTCTAAGTGATCTCTGAGTACAATGGAGTTTTCTCAATTAAAGTGTTAAATATATAGATTTTACATTACAAACAAGATTTCTCAATCCATTCATTCAAAATATGCAAACAAGATTAACTAAATGTTATTCATTTATAAAGAAGAGCTACAACATTACATCCTTACATCCTTTACATGCTTAATGCCCAACCCTCCCTAAGAAAGGCTTAGGCAGCCATTAAAATATGAATACAAGAAAAGCTACAAGAAATAAGAAGCCTTTATATGGATTTTACAAACAAATTTAAGGAGTAAAGGGTACAATACAAGGGAACAGCTGTCGCATTCCCCTGGCTCTCTCTCTATCGTGGATCTTCTCTTCTCATATGCATTTTGTGCTTGTCCTTCCTCTTAGGTTGCAGTCTTCTTTTTCCTTAGGAAAGGGCTCTCCTATTCTTTGTTACCATCAGTCTTAAATGCGTTGATATCAATTTTGGTTGTGGGAAAATGAAAAGATATGTCCATTGGTCTTCCCAATGCTGATTTGAATGCTTGTTGCAGTGAAAATTTACAGCGAGCACTACGATGCGTTGTAGCCCTGTGCTCACTGTGCATTGAGCACTGCAGCACATTGTAGTGCCAAGCTCTCTGTCTTGGGTCTGCTACGGTGTGCTGTAACACTGGTCTTTCTATTTTATGGGCAATGTAGTGCACTGTAGCGCTAAAACGCGCTGCAGTGCACTGTAGTGCTGGGCTTTCTGCCAAATGAATTTATGAGGCACGCTGTGGCATGCTGAAGTGCCAAATTTTTTTTCTTGATCCAGTATAGTGCGCTATAGCGCCGAGCTATCTATCTTGATCGGCTGCGATGCACTGGGGCGTGCTGTGGCGCACTA
Source organism: Gastrodia elata (assembly GCA_016760335.1). Classification (NCBI taxonomy): domain Eukaryota; kingdom Viridiplantae; phylum Streptophyta; class Magnoliopsida; order Asparagales; family Orchidaceae; genus Gastrodia; species Gastrodia elata. The sequence goes on along the minus strand of CM028685.1, from coordinate 4,272,871 downwards.
TAGAGCACAAAATTTTCCATTTTCATCAATTTTCATCTTTTTTGTAATATGATCACTTCCAAGCTGTAATGACATTAAAATACATTAGAAAAATGACCAATTTCAGAAAAATTATGCATTTTAAATACAAAAATGACTATAGATATGGTGCTCATCAATGGTGTTTAGACTTCTTAATATAAGGTGCTAACATTTAAGGTCTTGGTTTTCTCAATAACTCTCAAATTCTACATAATAAGGATATATTATTGAGTATAATCAAACTCAATAAGATAAGGATTACTAAATTTAAAGGAAAGAACATGTAATTAAAGTAAAAAAACAAAATAATCAAAATTAATTCATATGGGCCAACACTTAAATGTAAGCTCTTTTTTAATCAATGTACAATCAATTGAGTAATCTCATTACTCAATAGATTGAACTAAAGAAGTAAAAATTGAAGGTATAAAGTTAAGAATTTAGTGGGTTTAATCATTAAAATACTTACAGGGTTATTTGAGGACTTACATAGGAATTTGCTTAAGAGTCTACTCAAGAAATATTTAAATTCCAAGATTATGTCTAGTTCTGATTTGATTAAACTGTAAGGAAGGAAATGTGAATTTCTACATCCACACCATAACATTCTAAGCTAAGCTAATTAACTTAAGGCAAATATAGGGTTAGACCACTATGGCTAATTTATAAGTCCAATTGACCTCAACTTGATTGCAAATATCTTCCTTACTAATTTTAAAGGCAAGGGACATATGAAGTGGTTTAAATGCACTTTAAATAGCCTTTGGCTAAAATTACCAAAATGCCCTTCATTAAGGGTCTAAATGGTAACTTTGGATTCTAGAATTCCAAACTAAATGTCTTAATGCCAAAAGGTTTCTTACTGTCTAAGGAGAGGATTGACACCTTAAACACTTAATTTAGTTAGAAATTAGGGTAAATAATCTCTAATTAGAGTTTGAGCTCATTAAAAGGTGATTAATAATTTTAATCATGGAAATTGAGATTTTAATTTAGGGATAGATTTTATACTAACTAAGAAGTCAATAGACACTTATATTGCCAAAAATCAATACTCAAATAGCTTAATTACTTGCTAAATACGGTTTAGGGCAATTAGTGATTGATTAGCAATATTAAACACATAAAAACATTTTCATCTTCCCAAAGATATTCTCCTATGTTTAATAAATATTTGGAGACCCTAAACATGAATTTTGGCTAAGGAATGGGCTTAATGTCCTCTAATCCTTTTTTTAGAGTAATTAGGCAAAATTAAGAAATTTACTCAATAAAACTTAAATATTTTGTAGTTTAGTATTCTATGCATTTTTCTGATCAAAATGATAAATTAAATCACTAAAATTGGATTTAAATTGAGCAAGTTATTTCAATAATTTAAATGGAATGTTCTTAATTGAAGAATCATAGAATTTTGTATAATCAGCCAATTTTTCTAAGAAAAAATAAATCCAATAAATCGGCTAATTTATTTACCCTCCACAAAAACATAAGGGTCGGGGTTCGACTCGGCCGGCTACTACTCATCTTCCAATGACTCCCTGATAGACAAGAATTAGGGCTAGTTCAAAAAATCAGGGGTGCTTCGGCCACCTCACGTCTTGATTTCAATTGCAAAAAGCTCCATACTCCTTGACACGCCAATAGCACGACAAAATCCAATGGGGGAGTGTGTGAGTCATCAAATTAGAAGATGCATTAATCAGTCTTATCATATGGAAATTAGGGTTTACTTATAACAACCCAAGTCATTATTATGATAATTGGACTAAACCCAATTCAAAAATTAGGATCCTATTACAAAATTAAGGCAAACTAAAAATATCATTGGATATAGAATTATTTTGTGATTATAATGCCTAAATTTGGGAGCAATCTGGAAAACAAATACTCTTGAATTAATTTCTGAATTATTTAAATTCAGTAAATTGGGAAAATTAAATGTAAGTCCAAATTTAGCAATTTTAGTGCTACTAGATTAAGAATATTATAAAAAGGCTATAGAAAATGTTTCATTGAATTTTGAGCTCCGAATTTACCATAATTAATTTTTAAAGTTTTTATCTTCAAAATTTAATAAAAAATAAAATATTGCTCCAAATCAAAAAATAAATTTTGTGAGTGTGCTTTTCTCATCAAGATACACTTCCATGTAATGTTTTATTATTTTCTGGAAAAAAATGGAAGAGAAAAGAAGAGAGAGAAAAAGGAGAGAGAAAGAAGAGATAAGAAGGAGGAAGATAAAGTCAAATTGAACACTTAAATCATTATGAAAAAGATGATAAAGTTGTTCTCATCCAAATAATGAGGAGTGAGAAAATTAAATAAATAAATAAACTAATTAATTAATTAATAAAAAAATAAAATTTTATAAATACACCCCCTCCCCCTCATCCTCCACCATTTCTTTTCCTCTCCTCTCCCCTCCCCCTCCTCCACTCCTCCCTCTCTCTTTCTCGGCCACCACTGGTTCCCCTACTGGCCTCCAATAAAGCCTCATTAGCTCCAAGATAAAGTAAGAAATGAGAAAGTGATAAAAAAAATTTTATTCTTTTTATTTCTCCTTCTTCTTTTATTATTAATAACAATGTTATTATTATTATATTTACATTAATTTAAATTTTATTTTTTCTATATATGTATATATTTTCCTAATTTTTATAACCTTTATTTATATTATTTTTTTTATATGTATATATTTCCAATTTTCTGTAACTTTTATTTTTGTCATTTTATTTTCTATATATGTATATATTTCATAATTTTTGCAACTTTTGTTTCTGTCATTTAATTTTTTATATATATGTATATATTTCTTAATTTTTGTAACTTTTATTTTTGTCATTTTTATTTTTTCTATATATATATGTATATATTCTATTTTCTGCAGCTTTCTTTTTAGTCATTTTCATTTTTCTATATATGTATATATTTCCTAATTTCTGTAACATTCATTTCTATTATTTCTTTTTTTCTAAATATGTATATATTTCCTAATTTTTACTATTTTCAATTTAATTATTTTCTTTCATTTAATATATAAATAAATAATATATATACTATTGCTTATAATAATAAAAATTGTTATATTTTAATATATAAAGATAAATAACTAATCTAATATTAATATTATATTTTTACTAAAATAATATAAATGATATTATTCTTTTCATTTAATTATTTAATTTGCAATTTTTGCATCGTTATTAAGTTTTAAATACTTTGATGTATTTATATAATATTTTATGCTCATAATTTGAAATAAATGATCAGAAATTAGTATCATGGGTTCATTCTAGTTGATATCAAGTCTGTATAAACAAAATGTTAGGCCAAAACAAGTTGATATCTAGAGAAATAAGGAGACTGCACATAGCCTTTGAGAGGGAATATGTAATTAGATAGGAACCCACATCTCAAAGTTAGATAGACATATCTAACTCCTCAATTATTCTGTAAATTTGTCCAACATAATAAATATTATATCTTATTGTATTTTCTTTCAGAATGAGTATATATCTTAAATATATATATTACATTTATAATCCTAATAATTTTTGCATGCATGTCATACTTAAATATCACATTTTATTTGTATATGCTTCTCATACAGAATCATATCACTTAATATTATATGCAAATTTTGATATCCTACAAATCTTACTTAGACCTATATGTTTAATTCTTTTCTTTTTCTTAGTTCGCCCTGTCATATACATATATATATATATATATCTGGCAATTCAGAAATAATCTCTAAATCAAGCCTTTGAGGAGGAGTTGATACATGATGGAGTAATTTAGATGCTGATTTTCTTAAAATTTTAAATTTTTGCTCAATGTGTAATAGATTTTGTAAAATAATTATTATTTTAGTAATGGATATATTTTCTTTATTATTCTGGTATTTCTGAATGTTGAAATGAATGTGGAAGTGTGTATTTTATACACCTCTAAATACACTATTATACTAAACATTTATATGATCCTAGGGAGTGTGCACCTAATGTTGGGTCACCAGAGTTAGTATTAGAGCAGTATTGGGTTACAATTAGTATAAAAGTGCATACACTATTATTCATACAATTGGAAATCATAGAATAAATAAAAGAAAAACAAATAAAGTAAGAATTTTCAAAACCTATATTAATCAAAAAGAAAAAAAAAGAATAGTATAACACTTAGATAATATATATTTAGTTATTTTCTATAATTTTTATTAGCTAATAGTAATACTTTTATTTTCATCTAGTATTTTATAATGATACTTATGTAAATCTACTCCAATAAAAGTATAATAAAAATTATCTTATTTTTCAGATGGATCCTAAAGATCCTCCTTTGATCGTCGGAACACCCTTAAAAGATCCAATATCTGTCAATACTTCTGTGGACCGTGTCAACAAGTTGTTTGATATTGTTAATACTCTATTGGAGCGTGTTGATACATAAAATCAAACATTCTTAAAGCTTTAGAAACAATAAACACCCCATATAAATAGTCCTAGTTCTATACTATAAGCAACCCATTTTCTAAATATCGAGATAGATGGACTACATCAAGCCTTCTTAATAAAGCATTAGGAATTAGATTCATCAAAATTAGAGGTTAATCAAAGGCTTAAATCACTAATCACATATTAAGGTGATTAAGAGGTGATTAGCAAATTTAATGATCTTAAATTACTTTTAATGGTCTACATAGGTTCTCTATGGTCTTATGAGTAATCAGAGACCTTAATCAATATTTTTGGACATTTAATGAATTAATTATGATTTGATTAAAAATAGAGAAGGATTAGGTAATTAAATAAAATCTAATTATTGGATCTTTGATTTAATTTTGTATTATTGTTCCTTGCATTTTTCTAATTAAAATAGTATATTGAATTATACTATTTGGATAAGTATAATTAAAGTTATTTAAATAATTTAATCTGTATTTTTATTTAAATCCAAATCATAGAGAAATCATTTATATTGATTATTCCTCCATTTATTAGAAGGAATATAATTCTTTAATTCCTTAATTAATTGATGGCCCAAATTCAAAACCGCGCAGGTCGAGGTCTGACTCGGCCCGGGACTGTGGATCTTCTTCGCAGGCACTCCCTCGACGCTGGGGATCCCTAGGTTTAGCTTCCATCGCCAAATTCTCCGCGCTCAAGCCGTGCCGTGCTCTTCTCTTGACGGCCACACCATCAGGCACCCAAGATGCGCCGAATGAACTATGAACCCTCATCGGAGATGTACCAGAATGTTGGGGTGCTACTTGACCGAGATGACTCCTAAGGTGCACCTGTGCGGATTGAACACTCCTCACAGAGCTAACAATGTGAGCTAGGCTATAGACCTACATGTTCAAGGATTGAAGGGGCATTGATTGGGCAACTTAATTGGTCCCGAGAATGGAGTGACCACTGGAATGCTACTCGTGGCATTTTACCGGTGCAAGCTCGCAATGAGTCGATCAATTATAGATGAATCGATCGATCAGATCAAGCCCAGTGATTGCTATGGGTCTACAATCACTTCAGAAGGGATTTGGATTGTAGAGAGAGGACTTAATACCTTAGGAAAATGTTGCAATCCCAGACTTAAGGATCGACTACCAGTGCGCACTCAGATGGAATTGCATCGTCTGGTCCACTGCCAGCCCCTACTAGAAGTCCTAACTGCCTACTGGGGAGCTAAGGTAAGGTCCTATCATGACATCTAGGGTAGAAGAGCCATGAGTCGAGCTTAAACCAGCTCGACAGAAAGAGGAATCAGTGGTTGTACCTCAAACTAGGTAATGGCTGCGGCTGAGACAAAGGGAGGAGCTCGAAGTTCTCCAGGCAGATACAAGGGCTGCGTAAGGGGGTCCGAATGCCAGACCACACCCTCAATCAGTGGTTCGCAGCTACGGGATGCCGGGATTTGCCGAGAGCTCTAGATGCTTCAGCTGGGAGTTTAATGGATCTCAGTGAGCAATGGGATTCACTCATATGCTCTGAAGGTATTTATAGGCAAGGGGAGGTCCAGGGGTGGATAGCATGGCTGGAAGCCATAGTTCAGGCTTGGGCAAGGACAGAACCTCGAGCCACCATAATTAGGGCTAGCAGGCTCCAATGACTCGACGAGCTTCACCTTAACAAAACTGGGAAGGTCTAATGTTCTGGAGGACATGGCCAAAGGAGTGGCAAACCGGGTTGACATGGCTTGTACGAGCGCATCTTTCCTGTTGGGCCTGTGATCGAGCAAAGACGACGATCCACAGTGACGGGGTCCGTCTCCATCATCTAATCGCGAGACCATTGGCGATAGATTGTCTGATGTAGCTCTCGGATAACATAAACGTAGATGAGATATTGAGCATTGGATGAAAGATGTCGATTGAGTGGATAGGATTAGATCTCAGTGCGGGTGATACGAGTTGTAGGATTAGGTGCATTAGGATGCGGGCTATAGCATCCATATGGCGGGTATGCTGCCCCGTTGTCAGGACCCCACAGCGGATCTGTCGCGGTCCCGATAGCGAATCCCACCTTTAATAAATTAATTTAATTTATAATTTTAGTTACTCAAATCTTATTATTTAATTAAATTAAATTCCTTAAAATTTTTACATCCAATTATGACTAAATGAATTCTAAAAATTCTCAAAAATTCACCCTTAGCTAATTGAGGCATGAGGAATTCAAAAATAAACTCAGATTTTAATTTAGAGACCAAATAAATTTAGTTATTTTTTAGGATCCAAAAATAGGCTAAAATATCAAAATTCTCAATTTAGCTCTGATTGATCTCAAACTTCTAGAGTTATATTTAAATGACCCATTGAGTCTAATGGAATCAAAATTAGAATTTGATTTAGCTTAAATAATCAGTATCTAGCTAAGGTAACAACTAGGGTTGTTACACTTACTATCCTTACACTTTTATATTCCTTACTTTGATACTCAGCGCTCCACTTACTCTCTTTTAATTGTAAAATTGTACGTTTAATATCAATTTAAAATTTAATTAAAATTTAGTATAACCTTAAAATGTACTTAGACTTTTTAAGTCTAATAACTTATTTTTATTATGTTGGTTGTGCCTTGCCGTATTAAAAATCAAATACGATAGATCATGAGCATCATCTAGATAGTGGAGCTAGGATTAGTATCGGCCATATGTAGATTTAAGACTCTACTTCCATATTTTTCTAGTTTAGTGAGGATGAGCAATTTTTCTTTAATTACTTTAAATTAATTTGAAATAGCTTTATTTCTATGATATTTTTACTTTATTTCTGTAATATTTTTACTTTATTTCTATGATGGATTTATTTTCATTTTACTTACTTGGCTTGGTTTGAGTATATAAACACTTCATATTTCCTACTTGTTCATTTTACTTCTATGTTTTCCTCAAAAATATTCTTGGCCACATAGCACTTGATAGTGAGTTAACTTCCTTCTAATTTAGTGTTAAGTGCTATGATAATGCTCTAGTATTGGATTAGGTTCTTGATCCAATATTAGGGTCATTATAGTTGGTATCAGAGCTAAGGTTAAAAAAAATAAGTTAAGTAAATATCCATCTATCCAAATTAAATAACATAGAAAATCAGAATAAAAGCATTTAAGAATATCATCTTAAGTTAGCAAATGCCTTAATAATTCAATAATGAACTTAACTTAACTTAAATCATTAATTAATTTTAGATGACAAGTCATGAGTCTGATTTGGATTACTACACTAGGTTGTTCTTCTTGTAGTGGGACAAAGATCATCGCAATGGACTCAAGTATGGAAGACTGTACCTTGGTGTGTCTCAAGCGGGAGGTGATTTGCTCAATAAGACCTTGAAATCACTAGTTTTCAGAGGGAACTATATTAGAGAGATAGCTAGAGAGTGGCTTTCTAGGGTGTTTGTGGCATTTTTGTAATGACCCCATTATCAGATTATGATTCTAATCTAATACTAGGATGTTACCATAGCCTTAACACCATATTAGAAGAAAACTTTTAGCCCAACATTGAGTGCTAATATGTCCAAGAATCTTTGTGAGGGTTTAAGTTATGTAATAAAATATACAAGTAGAGGAATGTGTAACTAGAAAAAGTGCATTAAATCTACTATCCAAACTAAGCAAGTAATACTAAAAGTTAATCTATCATAGAATAAAGTAAAAACATTACATAAATTAAGTTATTACATACTGAATTTAAAAGTAAAGAAATAAGTTCTCTCATCTTACAATGTAATAAAAAGAAAGGTGCGGAAGCATGAATCTCCAAGGCTACAAATGTCCAGTACTAGGTACAGCTCCTCTATCTAGAAAATGCTCTTGATCTACCGTATTTTTGGTTTATATAATACAGTAGGGCACAGCCCAAAAAAATAAAAACAATTGATTAGACTAAGAGTCTGAGTACATATAAGATTAGGATAATTTTTAATTACAGTTTAGTTGGATATCACATATGCTAATTTATAATTATGTACTAAAAGTAGACCATTAAAAGCATCAAAGTAAGGGTAAAATAATTATAAGGAAGATAGTAAACAAGTAAGGAGTAAGAGCTCACAAGTAGGTATGCTCTAACCTGTAACAACAAGCAAGGGAAAAAGACATCCTAATATGGCTAGAAACTACTAATGTGCATATGAAAGTATACAAGAAATATATGAATATGTTCAGTAGAAGTTATGCTAAGTAATAGCAAACTAAAGCAGTGAAGTTGGAAATATAAGTAAAGCAACATACACTACATGAAAATGAGACTGTAAGTAGGTAAACTATAATACAATAAGCAAGAGATGAATAGTAAAGTAAAGTAAGAAAAAGCTTAGCCTCATGGGCTAAGAAGGCATAGTCAAAGACTATGAAAGTAAGAATAGCTTAGGGGCTATGACAAGTTTTCATAATCAATAAGATTATGATAACCCATTAATTTAATTGTTCTTCTTATTTTAAGTTTTTGGTTCTACAAGCAAAGTTACAGAACGAGCAAGGAGTTAAGCACGTCTGCCTAACTAAGTAAGGAAAGCGGGGTTTCTTAGAAAATAAACACTCACATTCCTCCTTTGGATACATGAGATCTCCTTATTACCCCTAAAACCTTGCTCTGGCCACTGCCATATGAAAACCTTATATTTTATTATGAATATTTTGTTTATGCACAATGTTTTATATGAATGTTCAAGGTTATAATCTCAAGGCAAAGTAGTATTTCAAGGAACTCAAGTAATTGTAAATTATGTGATATCCAAAGTTATATAATATTTAGATTATTTAACTTAATGATTAAAGCTGATTAAGCTCCTAATTGACTTAGAGATATTGATCGCTAAGTCAATTGTAAGTAATAGTATAAGTGATCTAAGTTTTGGAAAATAGTAACTTGATTTAAGTTTATGAAGTGACAAGAGAATTTATAAGTATATTTATGCAAAATAAGGCCAATCCTACACTAATCCTAAACCACATAATCATTATTGGTGGCATAGATTCAAGGCATAAAGAGCTAATGGAGGAAGGCAAGAGTTAAGGACTTACTACACTTAAAGATGTGAAATTTGAAGGTTCACTACTATAGCTTATCTAAGGCAACTTGAAATTTATGGGATCTAGCTTAATCAAACACTCGACTATTTGGGAACATTATTAGGATTGGTCTAAGTGTATGGAAGAGGAAGGGTTACAAGCCCAAGTTCTAGTTCACTAAAGGTTGTAGGTTATTGAAACTTATAAGAGACCTAAATCACACTAGTGAGCTAAGGAACTAATATTCAATTGCTAGAGAGCTTAAAGCAAAGGTTAAAAACTAAGGAAAATGATTAATAAGTTCTTTTTGAAGTGATTGTAACTTGACCTAATAGGTCCACATCCTATAAGAAGGCATGTGCTAAGGGTTAATTATACTCATTGGAAGGGCTAACTGGCACTTAGGATTACAATTAAATCAAAACTAGAAGATTATTCCTATTTTAACTTATCCTAATGTTGAGGCTTGAAGTTATAAGCTTACTAACCTAAGTAAAGCATCTAACTACTCCAATATAATCCAATTCTCACAAAATAAACCATGAATACTTAACTAATTGATAAAGCTTGCTGTCCAAGAGGTAAAGTACCTAAACAAGCAAGCTAGTTCTTAAGTAAAAATCACATTATGAAGGAAATTTGAGAGCCAAAAACCTAATTTGTCCAAATGATGTCCAAATACAATTATGATTACAAATATGAAATACTTATATCATAAAGAGAAGAATGATACTAAGTAGGCCAAAATCGGACAACATTAGAATTAGAGTATCTGGGACTCCTAATTAAGGTTAAGAAGTGAATATAAAAATTATGGATCAAATCCTAAATTGAATTATACTAATTTGTTTTTCATATTTTTCTAAATAAAATGACATATAATTTTATATAATTTGGACATATATAATTAAGGTTATGGCTAATTTAAATTTGCAATATTAATTAATATTTAAAAGCAATTTAATTAAATAAACAATCTATTTAAAATAAAGTAGTCGTTGGCACTGAATTTAGTGCAGCCCAGAAAACCAGACGACACAGAAAACGACACAGTGCGGCTGTCGGGACAGCACATCCAGGGAAGCACAAAAAAAGATGGCGCGGAAAATCGCACGCGCCAACCCCAAATTGGGTGAGATGCGTCCTTCGACGCATGTCACAGATAGTACGATCTAAAGGACTGGACCGGTCTGGTCCAGCAAAAGGTGTCCAGACTGAACCCGGTTCGGGCCAGTACCATCTTTCTCGACAGCTGAGGCGGAGGCTTGAGCTAGGGCTCTGTTCCCTTGCCTGCTTCAGACCCCTCCTGGGTTGGCGTACATGTCGATGTGAAGTTAGCTTCATGGCTGACGTGTTGGGTCCAAGGCCATCGCCTATCGTCGACTCCAACGCTGATGAGCATGATGCCCTATTTTGAGCACGCGGGCTAAGGTTCCATCAAAAGGTGTCAAAACCCTAAATAAGATTGGGGTCAATTCAAGCTCGATTGAACTTGATCGACCCCCTCAGATGATTGCAAGACTCCAAAGAATAAGGGAGAAGTACTTAATTAAAATATAAATAGGAGGAGGAGGTACCTGGGAGCTTCGCTAAGGCATGGTCCCAACGAGATTTTAGGGTAAGCTGAAGCTTCGATCATAGCCTCCTGAAAGGGTTCTAGAGCTCATGGATAGCAAGAGGGAGAGTAATTGAGTTCTTTGATCCTGATTGGGACTAAGGAAAAGGGTTAAGCTGAGTTGGAGGAGGGTACGGCCACATTCGAGCCTGCCATTCGATCCAGATCTAAAAAGCATCTGACGGACCAGATGGAACCGTGTGGCTGTCCCGTACATTGGACTCGCGCATAGGATCCACGTGGTCCATCCTTTTAGCTATTAGGATTAATTATTATATATCAAAATAATTTACATTAAATACTTTAATTAATTAATTAATTATACTCAATTAATTACTCAAAATTAAATAATCAAATGAACTCTAAGAAATCTAAAAAATTCACCCTTACCTAATTGAGGGGTGTGAAACTCAAAAATGCAATCAAATTTTTGATCGGAAGTAAACTTAATTATCCAAATTTTTTAGTATTTAAATATTATTAAAATATTTGGGGAAAATTTAACGACTTTCAAACATTCCAAAATACCACCATAGCTAATTTTGGGGTGAGCAGTCCAATAGTGAACTCTGATTTGATTATGAGGTTAAAATAAATAGGTATTTTTAGAATTATCAAAATAATCATGAATATTCATCAATCACAAACGATCTCTAAATTGCACCAAACTTGAGGTGAAGGCTCATAATACTATTATAAGAGTACTGGAAGTGAATTGGTGTTAACTAAGATTCTAAATAAGGGGTAACAACATAAGGGTTATTACAATTTCATATGATTGATTGTCCAGATCCTATCCATTTTAGGGTTACGGATAAACTCTTGGACAGTTACGCAGAGAAATGGTGGATCCGCACCTACCCTAGAATGGTTCGAGATTGTTGGAAATTTTACTAGCATGCTCCTATCTATCAGGACTTTGAGAACCTCTTCTACTCTACTTTCTATAGATAATTGTATTAGGTTCATTTGTAACAGGGTTTATCTCTCTTGTTGCTTTTTAGCATTTTCCATATTGCATTACAAATACTTTAGTATTAATGAGAATATTTTCTTTTATTAGATCATGAATTTGTATTTTTTTCTCTTTCTTAGCAATGAATCCTGAACTAGATACACCTCTCCCTTTTATGGTGAAGGAATCTGCTTCTACCTCCTTATCACTAATGGAAAAGCTTAAGACTCTGATGGTAATTCACATCAATTTTCAGCTAGCACCTGGACCCATTGTGGATAGCTTTCTTTTACATTCTTGAGGTTGTACCCTTCAATGTTCAATGGTTCTGATTCTCTTATTGAAGCTGCAAATTGGCTAAGGGTCATCGAAAAAGACTAGGCCAGTATAAAATGCCTTAAGAGTAAGTCGATCTGCCTTACCACTCATCTAATCATGAAGGAAACCAAATTTTGGTGGGATGGTGAACTTAAGGCTTGTTTCTCTGAAATTCGCTTCGAGGAGATCTCATGGGAAGAGTTTGAAGAGATTTTATGTTGTTCCTCGACCCTACCATGGTCATATTAATACTAATATTAACATGATTACGGTAGAGCTGTCACCATGTAACAAATTCCTAACTATAGTGGAGTTAGGTTTTGAGCCAAACCTGCCATAATTGCAAAATATGCCACCTGTAATTATCATTAATTCATCAACAAAAATATACAAGAAAGAATAGAGTGTGGAATCAAAAATAAGTATATCATCCATTCCCATGGCACAAAATGGAAAAGAACAGTAACTCAACGTAGTATAAAAGTAAAGAACAGTAAAAGCATCCAAAACATTTAATTATTACAATACTGAATTTAAAGTTTAAAGAAAATGCACTCATCCTCACAAGCAAAAAATAAAACTAAGCCTCAGCAATAGTAGGAAGGTCCTCCTCTTAGCTAAGCTCCTCACCTAAAGTTATCTCCATGAACAATACTGAATCTGACATTGTTGGTATCACAATGCCTGGGCCCCAGCCAATAAAAGAAAACATGCATTAGATATTTACCTAAGTGAATCTGTAGCTGATTTAATAAAATCTACATAATTAAAGATAACAAATTTTATTAAACATTTAAGCAAGCAAGAGGAGCAACAAGCAACAAAGAAAATAGGATGATTATAAATAAAACATTTATAACACAACTAAATGAAGTAAGTAAAAAACATACATCAACCTGAAGCTATAACAAGATTAGACAATACAAATATATAATTGCAAGTACTGAAAGTAAAACTCATCCTAACATGCTTATGATCATATGAATATATGCTGATTTATAGAAAAACAAACTGAACTAAAATATTTAAGTAAATTGAAGCGGACATATAATATAGCTATCATCTTAGCATATAAAGAAATAAGTATGAAATGGAGCCGAGAGTTAAAGGCTCTTTTACTAGAGGGGAAGCCTGTCATTGGATACGATGGACATGAGTTGTCCCATCCCAGCTGTGGAGATAAGGGGGGGTAGCAGGAGGTTGAGAGGTGAGGAGGAACAAGGATGGCAGGAGCAGAGAAAAAAAAAAGAGAAAGGCAGGCTGAGCATGCAAGCTACTACAGAGTGAGGTGATTATGGGTCCCAGCCAGTCAAAGAAGAAGGATGGAAAGATAACAAAATGGATTAAAATAAAATAATCAATTTATTTAATTTATTATTACTTTTTAAATAAATCAGATTTTGTAAATGTGCTCCAAAAAATCCCAAAATTTCACCCTTTGCTAATTAGAGGGTGAGAATCACAACGGCGAACTCGGATTTTAATTCCGACAAGTATTTAATTTTCCTATTTTTCGTGGTATTTGATTACATTAAAACTTTTGTGAAAATTTGATGACTTCCAAACACGTCTAAAAGATCACCCCTAGCTAATTTGGGGGTGACAAGTGCAATGGTGAAATCATATTTTGATTTTGAGGTCAAACTAAATATCTTAATTTTTTAATTAATTAAATATTATTAAATATTCCAATTATTTGATTGAGCTCTGAATCGCTCTAAATCTTCTAAGATTGGTTCTAATTACTAGATGAACTCAATGAAATAATAATTATGATGCAATTAATCTATGTAACAACCTTGGGTTATTACACCAGCTCAACCTGAAAGCTTGAATTTTGAAATTTCTAAAGGAGGATCAATTGCACCCGAATGGCCCATTGAAAAATCTTAGCAGGTAATGGGAAGACAAGGTGTAGTGACCCCACTATTGGATCTAAAAATAATTCAATAGTAGAGCACTACCACAGCACTTAACACCGAATTGAAAGGAAACCAACTCAATTATTGAGTGTTGTGTGGCTAAGAATCTTTGTGAGGGTGTTAAGTTAAAATAGGGAGGTAGAATAAGAAGGAAAATGTGAATTAAAAAGTAAATAAAAATAGGAATAATTGCTAATACATGAAGGTAGGAAGGAATTGCAAGTCAGATATATGCTAGTAAGTAGAAGTAGAAGAAAATGGAATTACATGCAAAAAAAAATTTATATGTAAGAAGATATAAATATTCATCCTTTCATCCATTTATCCAAACCAAGAATTTTAAATATGAAAATGAATCCATCACAGAATAAGTAAAAACAAATGCAGAAAATAAATTATTACAAACTTGAAATTAAAGAGTAAATAAGAAATGTTCACTCTCTCACATGAAAATAGTAAATAGGAAATGAAAATGTGGAAGCAGAAAAGTAAGGTCTTCAAAGCTAATGACCCGCATTAGGTCTTGCTCCACTGCTCTGAAAATGCTCCTGATATACAATATTTTAGATATTTAAAATATTGTAGGGCATAGCCAATAAAAAAAAAATTATGGTTTTACTAAAAGTCTAAGTATATTTTAAGATTTGGCTATATATTATTAACATTTAATTGGATATCACGTATACAATTTATAATTAAAATCTACAGTGGAGCATAAAAGCATAAAAGTGAGGAGAAAAAGTAAAATATAACTGTAAGGAAGAATAATAGAAAGCAAAAATGAGTAAAAACACATAAGTAAGTTTGTTCTAGCCTACAGCAACAAGTAAGGGAAAAAGCATCCTAAATAGGACTAGAAATTACTAAATGTGCATATAAAAATAATAAATGGGAATATGTATATGTCCAATGAATATATGTTAAGTAAACCATTTATTAAATGTTGTTCTTCCTTATAGTTACATTTATTAGATCATACCATTTGGATAAGTATTGCTTGAATTATTTCATTAATTCATTATGAATGTTTTTCATAAATCAAATCATAGGACTTTAATTAGTTCTTTTTATCCTTTATTTTTAGAAGGAACATAAATCCAAATTCATTTAATTAACCTAGCCCAAAATTGAAAACATGCGGGTCGAATCGGGGCCCGACTGGGTCGGCACTGTTTCCCCGTGAGGGCCTGGGCTGGCTCGACCCAAGGTGACAGTATCGTCGTTCCTGCTACCCCTCTCGTAGACAACTGCTAGAGGATAATTTGGACCGCCAAATTCACCGCCGATACTCCATGATACGACCAGCGTTCAATTGCTACACCTTCATTAAGTCAAGGCGCACCGATTGAACCTGGAAGCCCTAACTGGGACGAACTAGAATGCCGAATGGCAATTCCACCGAAATGCCTTGATTTAGAATAAGGGGAAAAACCTAGTTAGCAGATGACATTTACACAATATTGTTCTTCCTTACAGTTACATTTACTTCTTTTCCTTATTTGAATGCATTTAAATGCTCCGCTACTTAGTTTAATTGTAAATTAGTCTGTGATATTCAATTAAATTTATAAAAAATTAGTCAATCTTAAAATATGCTTAGACTATTTAGTCTAATTTTTTTTCTTTTCTTAGTTATGCCTTATTATATTTAAATATCAAAATATGATAGATCAGGAGCAGTATACGACAGATGGAGTTGGACCTAGTACTTGAAGAATAAAAAAATTTGCTCTCGCATATTTACATGCTTTTACTACTTGTAAGAGAGTGAATTTTTCTTATCTCTTCTTAATTTCAAGTATGTAATAATTAAATTTATGCATTTAATTTTTCTTATTTTGTGATGGTTTTATTTCCATATATAAATGCTTGGTTTGGATAAATAGATGGATGAATATGCACATTTCCTTCTTACATATAAATTTCCATTTGCATGTGATTCATTTCCTCTACTTATACTTGCAAATAATTTTTACTTACATATATATTTACAATTACATACTTTCCTTCTCTTTCTACTCCTCCCATATTAACTTAACACCCTCACAATGATCCTTGGCCACTTAATATTTAGTATTTGGTTAGCTTCCTTCTAATTCAGTATTAGATGTTGTGGTGATGCTCAAATATTGGGTTAATCTTCTATCTGATATTGGGGTCGCCGCAATTGGTATCAAAGCCAAGTTGGGAACGTTAAGTTAAAATAAAAACATCTACTTATCCAAAGTAAACAATATAGAATATTAAAAATAATTAAAAATGACACTATAGGATAGTAAACATACTACTAATCCATTAATTCTAACTTAAACTTTAATCAAAGCAGATGGAAAATTATGAGAGTGGACTAAGCTACTTCACTAGGATGTTTTTTCTCTATTGGGAGGATGATCACTGGTTTGTCCCAACATATGGTCAAGAATACTTTGGAGTATCTGAAGCAGGAGGTGCAGTGTTGAGCAAAATTTTGAAGTATTGTGTGTTTTCAGGCAACTACATCCCGCAGTTGGCCAGAGAATGGCTTTCACAAATTACTACGACATTTGAAGCCATAGCTTGCCCCAATCACATACGCCTTCAAATTTTGGATGAACTCTTATGAGTTCATATTTTATAGCAAACACAAAGGAAGAATTCATACAATTCCATATTGGGAATAACCTACTTTGATCAATTCTTTATATTTTCAGGAAAAATGATAAGCTCAACAAGATCTGGAGCAATTCTGCAATTCTGGGAGAAAACTACCGCAGCGCGCTCCAGCACGCTGTAGCACACCACAGTGCGCTTCGGCGACTGGAGAGCAGACAGCAATAACCAAGGTGCAATTCTGGAGCTTGGAGCTATTCCGCTATAGCGCGATATAGCAGGTTGAAAATTCGAAACTCAACCGTTGCAGCGCGCTACAGTGCGCTCCAGCGGATTGATAATTTGAATCTCAACTGCCACAGCGTGCATCAGTGCACTACAACAAATTAAAAATTCAAAACTCATCCACTAGCATGGCGGATTGGGTACGAAACTCAAAAGTGCTGCAGCGGATCATAATTCAAAACTTAAACACTGCAGTGCGCTCCAGCGCGCTGCAGTGCACTACAGCGAGCACCAAAAATTCCATCTTTGCAGAGCATTTAATGCCAGCTTGGACAAGACCTCCAGCCAGCAATTTGTCTCCCCAGCTGATAAATTCCCTGCCAATGAAATCCTTTAAGATAAAAGAAAGGATTTGGAATGATTACAAAACTAAAATTGCAAATAGATAAAGTAAGTACTCATTACCTACAAGAGGACAAAATTCAAGTGGTAATATTCCACTCATTACAGAGGAAAGGGGGATGTGTGAGAAGAATTGGAATTGAGGAAAAAAGGACTCCTCTGTAAGTACAGCCATTCTTGTCTAAAGGATGGTTCCCAAATTTGACTTCAAAATCTTCAGAATTTAGAGGCTACTAAAAAGAGGAAGGAGACCTCTCCAAGGTAGGTTGGAGAGTCCATTACTAGAAGAAGAAGAAGGAAAGACTGCATTAGAGAGCTAGAAGAAAAGAAGAGAGAAAGGTCAAGGAAAATCCAGAGAATCCCAATAAGGGCTATTCCTAGTACACTCCATTCTTTCTTCTAAATTTCATTTTAGTCATATCATGAAAGGGTCCTTATCTTTGTATGCTTCTCTTTGTATTTCTGCTATAATGGAAGGCTAGACCCTCCTTGGGGAGGGATGGGCTACAATCATGTGAAATGTAAGGGACAAAAAGTGTTAACGATCTTTCTTAAGCAATGAATTAAAATTTGCATTCAACTTTCTATCTAAGCTTTCTTGAGAATACATGCTATGGAATGATTGAAAATCTGCTAAAAATAAAACTATTGAAAATGAAATATTGAAAAAAATATCTTGTGCTCCATAGCTCATGATTGGCATAGAGCTGGATATGTGTGTCAGTGCTTATAACTATGTGAGAAGTTCTCAAGCTTGATTGCACCATATCTTGAGCTCAGTTAAAAGGTCAAAGTATGTGAGCCAAGACCACTAATGGAGTTCCATAGCTCAGCAGATGTGAAAGGAGAGAGAGGATTCATTGAGAGCTCAAGGATGAGGTGACATAGTCCATGAAGCCCGATGAATCCACTCCCTTATCTGAACTGTGCAAGAAGCGCGTGACACTCATTAGTGGAATCAATGCTTATGGGATCGCCTAATAAAAAGGCTATTTTGATAGCCTAGATATAGGAAGACTAAATACTTTAAATGCGATCTCATGAGAATCTATATGCTGATATAGAACCCTTGTTTGTTCATTTCATGCACTAGATTTGAACTTGTTGGAATTAGAGGACCAATCTAAGGAATAAAATGTTCACTAGATTATTTGGCATGACAATAACAAAATAAAAAGTTGCATAAGTAAGACTTCAACACCAGTCCCTAACAACTAACATGGAAGGGACCCAACTCTCCCCTTCTTAATCAAATAGTATTTTAAACTTAGAATTTTGCATTGTTAAGTAGGAACCAATTCAAAACCAAAAAAATCTAGTTTAAACATTATTAAATGTGGATACACCTTAGTAGCAAAACACACCATTCCCATAGGATGATAAATTTCAGAACTTACCTTCCAAATATTACTTCAGACCACATACAAACTCTTCACCAACTACGCCAAGGACTAGTGGTATCATGCATACAAAGTGCTAGTACCTCACCTAATATATACAAACCTTCGATGGCCTTGAGCCCAAACTTCACGGCCTTTCCCCTCACAATGATTTTGTCCCCCACCACATTGATTGCGTTAGCGTACACTTCCTACACTATCGAGCGGTATGTGGAGTTTGTGGGACTCACAAAATGGGTCCATCCTCGGTTCAGAATTTGGTTCGGGTTTACGGGGTAAGAGAGCCCAAATTTACGCTTGGGAATCAGCTTCCTTTTGATAACTACTTGATTAAAGCGTTGTTCTCCTTCAATGGAAGAAAACCATTTTTTTGTTGAACATTCCACAAGCTGTGGAGGTAGAAGCTCCCTTGCTAGCAACGGTTTTCTTTCTCGATGACATGATTCTCTAGATGATACTAAGGGTATATTGAGAGAATTTAATTTTAAGGACAATTCAAGGGTTCTCGAGCTGAAGAATTTAGGTTTCTAATGGAGTGCACCTTAAGCCCACCCCTCTAGGCCCTTTTATAGAGGGTTGATAGAAAAATCTGGAAGGTTAGTTAAGCACACTTATGGCACACTAAGACTTGGTCAAAGATGAATTCAATGCATGCCATGAGTGTGACTTGATTTCTACTCAAAGAAGATGAAAATGTTTAGCTTTTCCCATCACATTTAAAAGTTTGGGAGTTCCAACATGCGCTGTAGCGTCCTTGACTGCCTTGGGAATCCAAGGAGTCAATTTTGCTTCAGCTGAACTTTTTCCGCCACAGCGCACTGTGGCGCGCTACAGTGTGCTATGGCGCTTTTCAAACACTCGTGCTAAGCTAGTCCGCGGCAGCGCGCTGCGGCAACGAAATCCGCCGCGGCGCGTTGTAGCAACGAAATCCGTTGCGACACGCTGTAGCGGATAATTTCGCTACGGTAGTTTTCAAGCAGAAAATTTTCAAAAATTTATGATCGACTTCCAGGGAAAATAATTTTTGGTTATGATTAAATTTATTCTACTCCTAAAACAAAATTAAGGTAAAAACAAAAAACTAAGTTGGGTTGCCTCTCAACAAGCGCTTTGTTTAATGTCGTTAGCTCGACACGTTCAAGGTCAACTTGGATTTTCTTCCCTAGGAGGCTTTCTCGCCCAAATTTTTAAATGAGATGACGGGCTCAAACTCATTCGTTTGCTACTGAACTTATTTTCTACCTCACCTCCCTTGTTCACAATGGGGGTTCCCTTTTTCTTCTTTTTACCCCTCCTAGTTTTTCTCTTCTTTTTTTCCCCCTTTATGTCATTTCCTCCAAACAGGATATCCTGGTGATTGGCTCAATCTACAGCACTTCTTAGCTCATTCTCTCCTTCCGGCTCCTTATTTACTTTCTCCCATTTTTCCTTTATACTTCTTTCGTTAAATAATAAAGGCATTAGATCAATCACTTCCTCTAGATCCTTGACCCTTACTATCATGAGTCCCCTTTCAATATCTATGATGGCCCTGGAGCTATCTAAGAATGGCCTCCCAAATATTATAGTGGAGTTTTCACTCTAGCTGTCCCACTCGCAAACAACAAAATCTGTGGGGATCACAAAACTTCCTATTCCAACCGGGACATCCTTAATAATTCCCAAAGGGGTTTGCGATGCAACATTAGAAAATTCCAGAATTATTGTTGTCTTCACCATCCCTCTTATTCCTAGTTTGGTGTAAATGTGTCATGGCATAACATTCACCGAATCCCCTAGATCACACAAGCGATCTAAATGGACTTCACCTTCGATTATGCATGGAATATTCAATCTACCTGGGTCACCTTTTTGTTACTACAATCTCCCTTCTACATTCAACTTAGAAATCCTTATTGGCACCTTCTTTTCCTCATTATTATGATCGATGCAGTTTATCTTTTTAGTGTTTATATTTATAACGCTCACCATTTCTCTAAGATTTAATTCAGTTGAGCTAGGGAGCATACCTTGATGTCTAGCAGACAGCTGTTTAGAAATTTGTCCTAATTGAACTTCAATATTTCTTAATGATACCTCAATTCCTTGAATGGAGGTTTCATGGCGATTCATTATCAATTCAATCCTTTTCATAAACTGCATCGTCTCATTTTTAAACGCCAAAAATGATTCTTCTAAACTGTCATCTTGTTAATTATTCTGATTTTGTTTATACAAATTGTTTCCATTGTGCATTGGCCAGTTTTGTTGTGGGGCATTAAGGTTTCCTTGAGAATTCCCCTCACTCCAAGAAAAGTTGGGATGATTTCTCAATCTCGGATTGTAAGAGTTAGAGGAGGGGTTGTTGTGGGAGTTATTGTTCATGTTGTTATTTCTCATAAAATTTACTTGTTCTCTTTGTGAGGGGGCAAGTGGATTATTTAAATTACAGTATTCATTGGTGTGGCTTCCCCCACACAACTAGCAACTAGTATCATAAACAACACTAACATTCATTGTCTCAATTTTATTAGTTAGGATTTCTACTTCCCTTTGCAAGGAGGCCAATTAGTTAGATTCTCTTAGATTGTTCACTTCCTTTTTGGTAGAGTTTAGCCACTCAGTCGGCCATTGGTATGCATCGTTAGCCATTTCCTCATGGAGATCAAAGGCTTCCTCAATGGTTTTACTACTTAATGATCCTCCTGCGGCTGCATCTATGAGGGTCCTTATGGGTGCATTTAATCCATTGTAAAAAGTCTACACTTGCATCCACAAAGGAAACTCATGATGTGAGCAATGCCTTAAGCAGTCCTTAAAATGTTCCCAGCCATCATACAAGTTCTCACCATGCTGCTGAGAGAAATTTGAAATTTCATTTCTTAGCCTGGCAGTCTTGGCAGGTGGAAAATACTTGGCTAGAAATTTCCTTGCCAAGTCATCCCACATCCTTATAGACTCACCGGGTAGAGAACTGAGCCAAACTTTAGCTCGATCCCTCAGTGAGAATGAGAATAATCTCAATCTTAAGGCGTCATTGGATACCTCGTTGAATTGGAATGTGTCACATATTTCTAAAAAAGTTGAAATATGTACATTCGAGTTATCCGATGCCATCCCACTAAATTGATTATTTTGGATCATGTTCAAAGTGGATGGTTTTATCTCAAAATTATTTTCTTGTATAGGAGGTCTAACAATAGCATTTTGAACTCCTTCTACTATTGGAATTTAAGTATCCTTCAGTTAAATCAAGTGAACACCATAGGAATTGAAGTATCCTTCAATTATACTAGGTTCAAGTTTAGTGCACAAAGAGAACTCCTTTTGGGTTCTTTTTTAACACAAACTGTTATGAGATCTAGTTTCATTAATTTAATTTTGACTTCCTACATCTAGGTTACCAAAACATCTTTAAATTAAAATGATCTCATAAACAAGATTCTATTTACCGTGCATTATGCGCTTCACACGCAGTTTAGCTAGATGGGAGGATGCATTGGGTCAATGGATTATGTCACATCATCCCTTAAAGTTCCCGATGTCCTCTCATCCCTTCTACTTTGCTGAGCAGTAGAGCAAGGTTAATGGAAAACTTGGTTCTCAAGCATCAATCTTTTAGGAGAGCTATTAAGGGAGGGTGCAAGTGAGCTTGAGAATTCTGTCACGTAATTCTCAGCTTTATTCGCACTACCTTCCTTGATCTTACCCAATTGATGAGCATTGGAACACAACTGTTTTAATTAAAATAAATAAGAACTCAATTCATCCAAGCATCTATTCAATATTAAAATTAACAATACAATAAATAATTTTTCATTACAATTAAACAATATCATCATACACTAATATTTCCCTTATATAATTCTACAACTACAGCTCAACTCTCTCCAAGAGGTTCTTAGCCTTCCATTACTAAGCAAGAAAGAATAAACAAGCAAAGAAAAGTGAACATCGCCATCAGTTTACTGCAATAAATTAATCAAGGGAGTTTAAGAGAAATACAAGGAATTGCCCGAAGGTTTTCTAGGGTTCTCTTTACTTTTCCTATGCCGTCCTCTTGAAGCTCCACCCTTCATTCTTTGCTATCTTTTCTTCTTTCCTGTTCTTGGTCCTCTCTTCCCCTTGGAGAGTTCTCCTTTCTCTTCCTGCAGCCTTTCTCTTGGTCTTTTGAGTAGCAAAGGTTGGAACCCTTTGAAGGTCTAAGATTGCCCCTTAAATAGGGATGCACTCAGCCTCAAAACCTTTAATGTGTTACATTTTTTCTTCCTTAGCTTAATTCCAATCCTTTTTAATGTTTTTATTAGTTTAAGCCTATTAGGATTCAGCAGGGAATTAATTTATCAATTTTCAAGAGGCTGGGGGAGGCCAAAGGTCACATTTTTGTGGCCTTCCCCATGCTTCTTAATTGTTATTTCTGGAAATTCTGGGCTGTCTGCTGCGGTGCATTGTGGCAGCAGCAATTCATACACTATTCCGCTGTGGCGCGCTACGGCAATCGCATTTCAAATTCTGTTTCGCTGCGGCGCGCTGTAGCAGCAGTGCTCCAAACACTTTTCCTGCATATAAGTTAGTCATTTTTTGTTTGATCGCTGCAGCGTACATTGCGGCGCACTGCAGCGGACAAGTTTCGGGATCATTGTTCAATTAGTTTAACTATAATCTTATAAAATGAAAATTTACCCATTGTGGCACGATGCGGTGTGCTATAGCTGATAAATTTTGTAGGATCACTATTCAATTAGTTCAACTATAGTATGATAAAATAAAAATTCACCTGCTATGGTGCACTGCAGCTCGCTACAGCAGATAAATTTTACAGGATCACTGTTCAATTAAATCAAATATAGTTTGATAAAATAAAAATTTACCCGCCGCAGTGCTCTGCGGCGGAGAAAGTTGCGTGACATTGTTCAATTACTTATTTATAAGGTTTTAATAAATTCACAAGAAATGACGTAGTGGCGCGCTGCAGCGCGCCGTGGAGTGCTGCAGTGTGCAAGCTTGCATATTACTGTTCAATTACTCATTTATATGGTTTGAATTTATCCTTATATATGACGTTGTGGCGCGCTGTGGCAGGTCGTGGTGCACTGCAGCAGTCTTGCTCTAGGTCTACAGTTGCTTCCAGGTAAGGCGTTTTTAAGTGGAAGCCATAGCGCACTGCGGCAGTTTTTGTCTAGAATTTGGTAAATCGGCCCTTGCAGTCTGTTTTCTTCATTTTCCTAAAAAGACATCAATTTTTACTAAAAGTATAGGGAAATATATGGTGATATGAATGTTTAAACACTATATTTTTGCTACAAATTCTAGCTATATCAATAACAAATTTGGTTGATTTTTGTTGGTTCCTATTTAGCAATATACAAGACTTTGAGTAAATATATGATTTGATTAAAAAGGAGAGAGTTGAGATTTCGTTATAATATATACAAGCATTGGTTATATAACTTCATTGTTTGCATGTAGATGTTCAATTAAATTGCATTATTAAATCAAGTAAACACCATTAGAATTGAAATATCCTCCAATTACATTGGGTTCAAGTTTAGTACATAAAGAGAACTCCTTTTAGGTTCCTCCTTGGCACATAAACTCTTATGAGATATGATTTTGTTAGTTATATTTTTATTCCTTATGTTTAGGTTACTAAAGATATCTCTTAACTATGATGGTCTCACAAGCAAGATTCCTTTTACCATACGTCATGCACTTCACATGCAGTTTAGCTAGATGGGAAGATGCATTGGGTCAATGGATTATGTTACATCATCTATTAAAGTTCCCAATGTCCTCTCATTCCTTCTACTTTACTGAGCAGTAGAGCAAGATTAATGGAGAACTTGGTTCTCAAGCATCAATCTTTTGGGAGAGCTAATAAGGGAGGGAGCAAGTGAACCTTGAGAATTCTATCACATAATTCCCAGTTCTACTCGCACTACCTTCCTTGCTCATACCCAATTGATGAGCATTAGAACACAAGCTCTTTTAATCAAATTAATTTAGAATTTAGTTCATCCAAGCATTCATTCAATAATAAATTCAACAACACAAATAGTTTTTTTATTTCATTTAACTAATATTCTCATACAACTAATATATCCCTTACATAATTTTATAACTACATCTCAGCCCTCTCCAAGGGGTTTTTAGCTTTCCATTACTAATCAAGAAAGAACATACAAGCAAGAAAAAGTGAATATTGCCATCAGTTCACAGCAAAAAATTAATCAAAGGAGTTTAGGAGAAATACAAGGAATCACCCAGAGGTTTTATGGGGTTCTCTTTACTCTTCCTGTGCTGTCTACTTAAAGCTCCACCCTTCATTCTTTGTTATCTTTCCTTTCTTCCTATTCTTGGTCCTCTCTTCCACTTGAAGAGTTCTCCTTCTTTCTCTTCCTGCATCCTTTCTTTTAGATCTTTGATTAGCAAAAATTGGTACCCTTTCTCAATCTTAAAGTCTCTCTTTTATAGACTTCCTATCACCTATTTAAAATTTAATTCGATAAATAAATCCTATTTAAAAATTTGTTTAAATAATTTGATTAAAATTTAATTTGTTTAATTCAACAATTTGATTAAATAATTTGATTAAAATTTAATTTGTTTAATTCAATAATTTGATTAAATAATTATTAATTTATTTTCTTGGTAATGAAGGGATTTAGGCTATTTGTATTTATGTTTTATTGAGTAAATAATTAAATCAACCTCTTGATCTTTCCCATGATAACTTAAACATGTGCTCTTTAAAATAACTTTTTTATAAAAGCTTCCTCAATTTTTATTGCTTCCAGCCCTTCCATCTTTCTCATATCCTTAATTTATTTCTTCATGAATTATTTCTTGAGAATGAGAGGTTTTAAATTAATTTGATATTAATTTCAGCTGTGGGAAGGGGAAGAATTCAATTCTTTGGCCTTCCCTATGCTGCCTTGAATGCATATTCTGGCAAAAACTGTGTTCCAAACACTGTGACGTGCAGTGGAAGCAGTGTTCCAAACACTGTTCCGCTGCGGCGCGCTGCGGCAGCAGCACTCCAAACACTGTTCCTGCATAAAAATTATTATCTTTTCTTCGGTTGCCGCAACGTCCACTGTGGCGTGCTGTGGCGCGCTACAGAGGATAAACTTTCGGATTCACTGTTCAATTTCTCTTTTATATAGTTTTAATATTTCTTTGAGATATGACGCATGGCGCGCCGCGGCGCACTGGGGTGCGCTGAGGCAGTTTTCTCCCAAAATTGCATATTTAAGCCAAATTTTAATTTACTCATCTTTTATCTTGAAAAGCAGGGAAAGCACATCAAAATATATAATTTTAATTAAAAATTGCTTACTCTTATTAACCTATTTTACTACAAATCTTGGAGTTATCACCAATATGAATATCATGAGAGTGAGTGTATTTGTCTAACCATGTACTTATTTCATGGTGAGGCAAAATACTAGTGGGATAGTGAACTGAAAGCTCATTTCTTCGATGTACAAGTGGAAGATATTCCTTGGGATACGTTTAAGCAAGTCTTTCATGAAGAATTTATTCCTCCATCTGCTCAAACTATAATTGAGAATAATTTCATGCAGCTTACCCAAGGAAATCATTCTGTCCATGAGTATGAAATGAAATTTTGGAAGCTGTCTCGCTTCGCTCCTGACTTTGTCCACACAGATGTGGCTAGGTGTAGTAGATTCTTATATGGATTGAATGATTCTATTAAAATTCATATAATATCTCAACATCATGATGATTTTCCAAAAACTTCTAGAATGTGCGCATATGATTGAGCGCCAATAAGCCCTAATGGATCTGAAGAAATGTTCTCAGCCACATTCTTTGAGATCTGAACCGTTTAAGAGGAATTTTCCTCATGGTCCTAAGGTCTTCCAGATTACCCAAAGCTAGAATCAGAATCAAAATCAGAATTGGAATCAAAGTTAGAGTCAGAATCAACAAGGGAGACTAGGTGCTAGATGTAACAAATCACATCCCTATGGAAAATGTTATCATACTGACGGCCGATGTTACATCTATGGCAGAACCAATCATTGTTATTAGGACTATCAAGCAAGCTGGACAGTGAACAAGATATGGATCAATCATAATCTTCTGTGCAGAACCCTACACCTTTTAATTCCCAATCTCCAGCGCTTGCCTTAATGCCTCCTGCAAGTGGAAGTGCTCAAAATCCTAAAGGTGTACCTTTATCTACTAAGCAAGGTCAATCTAGTAGGACTGTTAAAGTAAAATATATTCTTCAATCTCCTACTATACCACATGTCTATACTCTTTCTCCTTCTGTTGCCCAAGATGACAACAATGTTGTTATTGAAACATTCTACTTTTAATTTTCTATTTCTATTTTTCATTTCTGCAATTTTATTTTCAGTACTTCATATCTTAATTTTCATTAATTATAAAGTGAGTTTATTTTCCTTACTTTAGGAACTCTAATTATTAAGAATTAATTTTGTGATGCACTCTTTGACACAGGTGCTAGCCACTCTTTTATGTCTGAGAGTTGTGCTTCTTCTCTTAATCTCCAACCTTTCAGCCTAGACAATATCTTGATAGTGCAAATGCCATCGAGTGCTGAAATGTCTACTAATGAGTTTTGTTTGGTAGACATCCCAATCAATAACTAATTCTTTCAATCCAAACTTATTATTATGTCAATTACAAACTTCGACATAATTTTAGGTATGGATTGGTTAAGCGAGTTTAATGTCGTTATAGACTACTTTAGAAAGAGAGTTTTGCTTAAAGTTGGGAAGAAACCTAAGGTTTTTGTAGGAAAGCTTGGTTTAACTGCATCCTTAATAAATGCAATTAAAGTGAAGCGCCTCAATAGTAAAGGTTGCTATGCAATTTTATTAGCCTTGATCGATGAGGGAAAGCAAGATAGAAATCCTGAAGAAACTATCGTCGTTAAAGAGCTAATAGATGTGTTCCATGAAGAATTGCCAGGATTACCTCCTTTGCATGAGGTGGGGTTTTCTATTGAACTTATTCCTGGGACTCAACCTAAATCTAAGGCTTTGTATAGAATGGCACCAAAATAATTGCAAGAGTTGTTAGAAAAAGGATTTGTTCTCCTTAGTATGTCATCTTGGGGAGCTCCCGTCCTATTCATCAAAAAGAATGATGGATTAATGCAAATGTGCATAGACTACTGCGAGCTTAACAAAGTGATCGTGAACAATAAATATCCTCTTCCTAGGATCGATGATTTTTTCGATCAACTTGCAGTATCGAAAGTCTTTTCCAAGATTGACTTGAGAATGGAATATTATCAGATTCGAGCTGAGGATAAAGATATTCCTAAAACTACATTCAGGACCCGTTATGAGCATTTTGAGTTTCTAGTCATATTTTTCAGACTAAGAAATGCTCCTACCATTTTCATGGAACTAATGCAGTGTATCCATAAACGTAACTCAACAAGTTTTTAATCACTTTTATCGATGACATCCTAATATATTCCAAGTCAACTATTGAGCATGAAGAACATCTATGTGCTGTTCTAGAGTTATTAAGACAGTATAAGTTGTTCACTAAGTTTTTGATGTGTGAGTTTTGGCTCAAATCCGTGGCATTTATGGGTCACGTGATCGATGCTAAAGGCATTAGAGTTGACCAAAACAAAATTCAAGCCGTTCAACAGTGGGTTGAACCAAAATTTGTAACTGAGATTCACAGTTTCATAGGACTCGCTGGTTATTACAAAAGATTCATTTCTAGATTTTCTCAAATCGCTTCATCGTTAACTCAGTGAACTAGAAAGGAAGTTCCATTTATTTAGAGCACAACTTATGAAGAATTCTTTTAGAAGTTAAAGCAGTTATTAACTTTCACTCCTGTTCTAATACTACCTTGAGAGGGTAAAGATTTCCAAGTTTATACTGATGCCTCTAAAGTAGGGCTTGGTTGCGTTCTGATGCAAGATCGCTGAGTAATAGCATATGCCTCTAGACAACTTAAGCCAAATGAGAAGAATAATCATGTGCATTATCTTGAACTTGCAGGGGTAGTTTTTATTCTTAATATCTAGAGACACTACCTGTATGGAGTTAAGTGTGATATGTTTATTGATTATAAAAGTTTGATGTGCATCTTTACTCAAAGGAAACTTAACTATTGTCAGTGTAGGTGGCTTGAGTTACTTTGCAACTATGACCTGGAGATCCAGTACCATCTGGGTAAACCTGATGTAGTAGCTGATGCCCTGAGTCTTAAAGCAACTTTATCTTCTCTTTTTTGCAATGAATCTTTGATCAAATATTTTGTCAGATTGAATCTTGATCCGATCAAATCCGCTGATTTACACACTATTTTATTTGCTATTCAGCAAAATATTTCTCTAAGGTCAAAGATTGTCGAAGCTCAGAAGGAAGATGCAAGTTAATATGCTCTATTTTCCAACATCATTAGTAGAAAGAAGTCTGAAGTACGTCTAGATGCTGAAGGTGTGAACTTTTAAAAGATTAGGTTATGGATTCCTAAAAGCCTATAGCTACAAATACTATCAGAAGCCCATAACTCTGGTTATACTATTCATCCTAGAAGTAGTAAGATATATCAGGATATAAAGAAATTGTTCTAGTGGTCTAGCATGAAGAGAGATATTGTCATTTTAATTTCTAAGTGTCATTCATGTTTTTTAGTTAAAGCGAAACACCAGAAGCCTAGTGGACTTCTCAAACCCATAGACATTCCTGAATGGAAATTATCTGATATTTCCATGAACTTTATTATGGGTTTGCCTAAGTGTAGATCTGGTTCTGACTTAATTTGGGTGATAGTCGACAGACTCACCAAATCAGCTCATTTCCTTCCAATCCGTCAGATAGATTCTATTGAGAAGTTAGCTAAGCTTTATCTTAAGGAGATCGTCTATTTGCACGATATGCCGAATTGCATAGTTTCAAACAGAGATAATCGATTTATTTCTAAATTTTGGTTTGCTATTCAACAAGACTTGGGAATGAATTTTGCTTTGAGTACTGCTTTTCATCCCTAGACTGATGGTCAAACTGAGAGAATTAATCATATTTTAGAAGATCTTCTACGTCTTTGTGTTCTTGATTTTGGCGGATCATGGGATTATCATATTGCCTTAGTTGAGTTTGCCTACAATAATAGTTTCCAGTCTAGTATTGGTATGACTCTTTATAAAGCTCTTTATGGTAGAAGGTGTATAGCTCCTATTGCTTGAACTGATGTAGGAGACTCTCAGCTTTATGGTTCTGATCTGATCGAGGAAACTACTAGAATAGTTATTGTAATTATGCACAATATAACGATAGCTCAGGATCGACATAAAAAGTATCATGATGCCCATCATTGTCCGATATAGTTCCAGGTCGGTGATCATGCGTATTTAAAGGTGAGTCTGATGCGGGGTGTACAAAGGTTCGGTGTGTTTGGAAAGCTGAGTCCAAAGTATCTGGGACTCTTTGAAGTTATTGGAAAAGTTGCTTGAAGACTTCTTAGTCATGCACAATGTGTTTCACGTTTTGTCATTATGAAGGTGTTTGTTTGATCCTAGTCAACAAGTTCAAATTCCAACAATCGAGTAGCAGCCCAATTTAACTTCCATAATTAAACCTATCGCAATTCTAGGGAGAGATCTTAAACAATTAAGAAACCACAGCATTCCCATGATCAAAATCTACTGACAAAACCATTTAGCTGGAGAAGCCACGTGGAAGAAAGAAAAGGAGGAAGTTCCTAAAATTTATTTCTTAATCAGGTAAATTTAGTTCTTTCATTTTCATTACTGTTTCATTAGACTTTCTTTTGTATAATTTCAATTTCATATTTTTTATTTGTTGTGTGTCATGGGTGACACTCTTTTTAAAGAGGGGAGTCTGTAATATTCATATTGTTGTTATCAGTTAATTAATAACCTAATCAACTTAATTATTTTTTGTTACTCTTATAATAGTATTAAGAGTCTCCACCTCAAGTCTCGTATAATTTGGAAATCATTTGAAAAATTATAGTATTTCCTGATTTTTCGATGATTCTGAAAATACTTAATTTATTTAAATCTCATAATCGAAAATGAAGTCCGCCATTGTAATCACCACACCCAAATTAATTATGGGTGGTATTTTGGAAGTGTTTAAGAGTCGTCAAAAATTTCATAAATATTTTAATATTATTTAAATACTTAGAAAATTGGGATAATTAAATTGACATACAATCAAAAATCTGATTATATTTTTGAGTTTCTAACCCCTCTAAAGGTGAAAATTTAAGAATTTTCAAAATCGGTATCAATATTTAAATTTAAGAACTAAATAAGGATAATCTAATAATTGTTTATTTGAATTATTTGACATCTGTTAAAATAAATATATAATATTACTTAATATATCAAAAGGCTATTAATAAAAATAAGGCGGAAATCTGTTGTGCTCCACACATAGAACAGCCTTTCTCTTCCATTAGATCCGTCCATTAACTTTTATTCTCATCTAATGGCTTGCAATTCATTAAGTGGATCTAGCCGTCGAATCAACACTCGATCCGACGGACCTCCACTGTACGTCTTCCCGATTAATGCAGGTGACGCCAGAATGAAG
Organism: Gastrodia elata; assembly: GCA_016760335.1. Taxonomy (NCBI): domain Eukaryota; kingdom Viridiplantae; phylum Streptophyta; class Magnoliopsida; order Asparagales; family Orchidaceae; genus Gastrodia; species Gastrodia elata. Next base: position 4,241,337 of record CM028685.1, on the reverse strand, counting down.
GACGGCAAGAGTCCTTTCTCCTCACACGACCTCCTTCCAGCTGGCCATTTTCTCCTACACCTCACCAATACTCATTTCTTTTAAGCTTTTTCTTAAGTATCTTCTCTTGAGCTTTCAGAAAGGTTGGTGAATCGCCGTCTCCTCTGCCTCCATCGAAAGCTTGAGTTCTTCATCCAGGTTACGAACCCGATCACTTCTTCTGTCAGGTACTTAATACTAATTCCTGATTGATTTCCTAATTTGCAATTTTCAGCAAAGAGTTTTGATCATCGAGATGTGTATAAGCCCTTTTGTTAGAAATAATTTAGCTCAATATTTTTGTATTGTTTTTCTTACTCCTTTCCCGTTTGAGATTTTAATTTGATTAAATTAATTATCTGCATTTAATAGATTTTTTTTTTAATGAGTTTGAATCAAAAACTCAAAGCAATGTTAAGGTAATCTCCTATCTCTGCTTTCGACTCCATTCGACGAGTAATGCAAATCTTGTATTTTTTTTTTCTGCAGCCTTAAGTAAAGATCATTGAAGGAATTACTTCCTTTTCATTTGATTCTTCAACTCCTGCCATTAATATTCCTTTGTGAAGATCAAATTATTTTTTCTTGAGTTTCTTTACTCCTGTTAAAATTTACCTGCGTGATATACAGAGGAGGAAGGCATTAATGGGCCCGTGAACTACGAACCATTAATGGGGTATGTGAGCCTACTAATTCGCCCGCTGTTTTTAAATTTAATGGGCTGCTATATTGAAATGTTAAGTAATTAAATTTTTTTATTATATTTGATTAATATAAATTTATTAATTATGTAACTTTGGTTTTATTCATCCAAAATGCATGTTATTATATACAGTTTCAATCGTATTTGATTATTTTATTAATCATTATTTTAAAAATATTAATTAATTATGAATTAATTATAAATCTTATATATGGCATAATTTGATTCATAGTTGCCCAAATCTAATATTCCAACAGTCCATTTCACTTATAAAATATATGTAGGATAACAATATGGAATCAGATTTAGGTTTTGAACCCTAATTTTCGTAATGACTTTTTAGCCCTAATTAGAAATCTCGAAAACCCTAACATTCCAATGTTGTCCGATTTTGATCTACTTAGTGCTATTCTTCTCCTTATATTATAAGGATTTCACATTTTTATATATCATTTCATTCGGACAATGTTCAGTGATTTTAGGTATTTGACTCCTCAATTAGTGTAAATTTGTTAATTTCTTAATTTCATAAATTCCATGTTTTATGTATTTAAACCCTAAGATAGCAAACATGTCTCATTTAATTACTTCCCATATTATTTCAATTGCATGTTTAGAACTAAATTTTCATGTATTAGATGCTTATATATTTGGCAAAAATTTTGATTCAATTTACAACTTTAGGAGAAATATTATAAGATTGATTTATAAATTAATTTGCAAGTGATTTTTAAAATTAGATGATATGTCTATTAAGTGTAGTTAACCTTAATGCTTGTGTAATTGTATATTGTGAATCTATTAGTACTAGCCCTAAGTAACTAGATTGGATCTTAGCTCACTTCACATTTAGTTCTTAAATCCTCACTTATGTCCTTTAGGGATTTGAATTATGAATCCTTAATTTATTAGTATAATTAAGAAATCCTATAGATTCCATTTAACCTTCAATCTATAGAAATCGTAGACTAATAACTTATAATCCTTTCTCTCCTATATTTTTAGACTTCTCCTATTACTTGATATTAGTTAGACTAGTGATTGATTTGGATAGATCCTTCTAATTACAACTTAGTTAGATAAGTTCAGTATGTACAACCTTAACTTCCATTTTCCTCAAATTTAGTAATTCCTTAACCTTCCCTTTTTCTAACTGGTTTCCTAAGCCTAAATTTTATTAACATATTTCATTCAATTAGTTTAGGATAAGGATATGACTATTTTCATTTAGTATTATTATACTTATAAATTATTTTGTCATTCTATAAATTAAGTTAAACTATTATTTTCTAAAATTTCAATTACTTATATTACTACTTATAATTGACTAAAGATCAATATCTCTAAGTAAGTTGGGAGTTCAATTAGCTCCAATTCTTAAGTAGATAATTAAAATTAGATAACTTTGGATATCACATAATTTACAATCATTGCATTCCCTTGAATGTTTGCTTAACTTTGAGCATATTTCTTGAACATATATACAAATTTTATGCATAAATAAAACTTTCATAAAAAATAGGTGTTTAATATTGCTGGATGGCCAAGGGTAGGCTAATTAGGAGTAATAATAAGGAGACCTTATATTCTTAGAGGGTGAATGTGATTGTGTATTGTCTTTGAAACTTTGTTTTTCTTTACCAGTTAGGTAGACGTGTTTAACTCATTGCTTCATTTTGTATGTGCCCGCAGAATGAGAATTTTCATAAAATAACTACAATTAATAAAATATGAGTCCTTTTATAATACTATTAATTGTAAGATCTCATTATAATTTTTAACTATGTTACTTTTCATAGTCCTAGACTATGTATATCTAAGACCAAGAGGCTAATATTTTTCTTCAATTACTATACTTTGCTCTTTTATTTCAGTAGTGTACCTTACTTGTTTACAGTTCTATAGAATGAAGTGTATGTTGTTTTAATTTCAATTAAATGCTTCACTAGTTCAGTTTCTTACTTAGCATAATTTCTATTGAACACATTCATATTTTATTTCATTTAATTTCAAATGCACATTAGTAGTTTTTAGCTTTATTTAGGATGTTTTTCCCTTACCTTTTTGGTTGCAGGCTAAAACGATTATACTTGTGAGTTCTTTTACTCCTCTATCTTTCCTATTATTCTTCCTTACAATTACATCTACTTCTTTTCCTTATTTGAATGCATTTAAATGCTCTGTTTCTTAATTTCAAGTTTGTAATAATTAAATTTCTGCATTTAGTTTTACTTATTTTGTGATAGTTTTATTTCCATATATAAATACTTGGTTTCGATACATGGATGGATGAATATGCACATTTCCTTCTTACATGTAAATTTCCAATTGCATGTGATTCATTTCTTCTACTTATACTTGCAAATAATTTTTACTTACATATATTTACAATTATCTTTATTCATATACTTTCCTTCTCTTTCTACTCCTCCCATCTTAACTTAACACCCTCACAAAGATCCTTGGCCTCACATCATTTAGTATTGGTTAGTTTCCTTCTAATTCAGTATTAGATGTTGTGGTGATGCTCCAATGTTGGTTTAATCTCATATCTGATATTGGGGTCGCCACAAAAACACTCTCTGGGAGCTCACCCATAAGCAAGGGAGAGCGAAACGTGAAGTTACCTTCGAAGACTTCCATCTCACATTTATTGCGGAGTACATTAAATAGATGTTTTAGTGATTTCTTCCATGTTCTCTATTGTATCGCTCCAATTATGTGTTCTAATTTAAATGAGCAATAAAATAAACTAGTATGTTCTTGCACTTCTAAAATTCTGAAAGAGTATTATTTCTCTACACTCAGATAAAATATGAATCATGGGCAGTCCTCTTCTACTCCTGCTGCATCTAGCAGCTCTTATTTCGATATTAACGCACTCCTCGAGGCTGTGCAAACCTTGGTAAATACGCATGTGAAACAAGCAGAAAGAATAGAAATGTTAATTGCTGCTCAAAGCAATCAGAATTCATCTCCTACATTTGTAGCTTCTACACCATATTACCCCCTTCAACAACATTCTCAGTCCACTGATGGACTTTTGCATAGCTTTATTCGTCTGAGGACCCCAACATTTTGTGGGAATCTATTAACTATGGACACCGTCAGTTGGCTGGAAACTGGTAGAAAAGAATCTAACAAGTTTTAAATGCCCTGACTCTGAAATTGGTAACGCGCATGTTCTATGACAAAGCAGAATAGTGGTGGGATAACACTCAGAATATGCTATTCGCAGAGATGCCATAGAAGACATCTCTTGGGACTCATTTGTTGAAGCATTCAGAGCTGAATACATCCCTCCTTCAGCTCAAAACAACATAGAGGATATGTTCTTGAGATTAACACAAGGCAGTCATTCCGTGGCAAAGATGAATTGGAGTTTCGTCATCTAGTCCAATTTGCTCCTAACATTGTGCTGACTGAAGCGTCTCACTGTCATAGGTTTCAGAATGGGTTGCATAATTCAATTAAGGATCAAGTGGTACCCTAAGGCTGTCCAACTTCATAAAGCTTATAGAGACAGCTAGAGTGGTGGTCCCAGAGGGACTCTAAAAAATGTTTAGACCCTGGCAAGGTACTTCCCAGTAGACATCCCCATTGACTTGCATAATGGATATACAAGGCCTTATCCATACGGGAAGTAATATCATGGAAATTATACCTGCTACACTTGTGGAAGATCGGGCCATTTCTATTTCTAGTACGACTATGAAGAGATTGTTGATGGTGTTTGAACTGATCACTCTAAGCATCGACAGGCTTTCAGCCCAAATCCCGTAAATCACAGGAACCAACAGTTGGCAATAACACCTCCACCTTAGGCTGCGGCTCAAGTTCAAAGGAGAGAAGTACCTTGCCCATCGCGACCCAACATAACAAGGCCTCCTCAAAAGCAGGTATACAACAACAAACCTACTGGACCTGCCAGGGTCTACGCCCTCACACCACTAGAAGCTACTAAAGGCAATAATGTTGTTTCAGGTACAAAACTCTAAACCAATCTCTTTTAGCAAAGTATATTTGATACTAACTCGATATAATTTTGCAAAATAGTAATTTATTGCATGTGTAAATAGGCACCGCATGTTTGAATAACAAACCTTTCAATGTACTATTTGACACTGGAGCCAATCACTCCTTCGTGTCAGAGAGCTGAGCCAAATACCTTAACTTGCCATTTTATCGCTTAGCTAGCTCGTTAAGTATTGGGTTACCATCTGGAGCCCACATGCTAGCTTGCCAATTTTGTAATATACCAATTCCTATCAGGGGGCAAGAATTTTAAGCTTAACTCATCATCCTTCCTATCGCAAATTTTGATGTAATTTTAGGAATGAGCTGGCTAAGCCAACACCATTATCGACTGTTAGAAGATGAAGATCACATGCATAATAAATTTAGGGATTGTGGTAATCAAGCTAAGTCATTCATTGGTAAATTTAGTACTCATGCATCTTTAATCAATGTATTAGAGGCAGAGAAGTTATATAGAAAAAGGTGTGATGCCTACCTAGGAACGATACTAGGTGAGAAGAAAGATGTGATGACCCCAATATTGGAAATCACTTAACTCAATATTGATACATCATCACAATACCTAATACTAGATTAGAAGAAAACTAATCCAAATCATTAGATATTGTGTTTGGCCAAGGATTTAGAAGAGGGTCTTAAGTTAAGATGGAAGGAAAAGTGTGAATGGTATTAAGTAATTTATAAATGAAGATACAATATGTGGATGTATAAGTGAGAATGAAATATGACTAAGCATGTGATATATGTAAGGAAACATGAGATTATAATTTAAAACAATTGAAATGAATACATTTAATCTTAGATATGAAATTCTAGATTTTTATTGAGTATTTGACGTGTGAGTTATAAGTCTACACTTTTCAATAGAATTTCTAAGTCCTAAAATTCTTAAAATTTTTGGCAGTTTTCTTTGTAAATGGCTAAGGAAATACCTGCAAAGTAGACATGCAAGACTTTCATTACAATGGAAGTTATAATTTGAAAGGAAAGCAACCTAAACTAACATGTAATCAATCTATTTTAGTTTCAATTCTAGTATAGAGTTCAATCCATTACATATGATTACTCATTTCCAATTCTAAAATAGAGTTCAATCTATTGCATAGGATTGCTCATTTCCAATTCTAAAGTAGAGTTCAATTCATTTCATAGAATTGCTCATTTACAATTCTATAAGTTTTAAAAGGAGAGAATCATATGTGTAGCAATTATCTATCATATGGTATACTCAATTCACAAGCATTTATTACATACATGTAGATAAAGAAAAGCTTCTCAATTTAAATAAGAAACTAATTTCCAATTAATATTCTAGGTAGATATTCAACTAATAACTTAATAAATATTCATTTTTATACATTTGTAACCATTCATCCATTCAATACATTCATCCATTCAATACATTCATCCATCCATTCATTCATCACATTTTGACATTTAAATGTGATAGGGCAAAGTCAAGAAATAGAAAATTTGGTTAGACTAAACAGTCTAAGTATAATTTAAGATTGGCTAAATATGTTATTATTATAATTAGAAATCACTTACTAGTTACAAAAAAAATAAGTACAAGCATGGGTGCAATATAGTAAGCATACAAGTGAGGAAAAGTAGGTATAAAAAAAAAGTGAGTTAGAATACTCACTTAAGTATACATGCTAGCCTGCATATAGAAAAAGGGTAAAAGTATCCTAAATAGGCTATAAATAAACTAATGTGCATATGAAAATAAATGAAGTAAAGCATGTATATGTTTAAATGAACTTATGCTAAGTAAGAAAAAGAAACATTGAAGTATTTAAATATAATTTTACAATATTAACTGTAATCTAAGTAAACTGTAAACAAGTAAAGTATAGTTCTAAATCATAGAAAATGCATAGTAAGGAAATTGAAGGAAGATCTTAAACTATTAGTCTAAGATTCACATAGTCTAGAATTATGGAAAGTAACATAGCTAAAAGCTATGGTAAGTCTATAAGATTGAAGAAGATTTCACATATTAATTAATTGAAGTTAATTTAATCTGTGCTCATTCTGTGGGCATATTCAGAATGAAATGAGGAGTTAAACACATTTGTTTAACAACTAAAAAAAATCGGGATCAAATTATAAAACACTCACATTCACCATCTGAGAATGTGATGTCTCATTATTACTCCATTTTCAACCTGCTCTAGACTGATCTGCCATATAAACCCCTAGTAATTTTAATGTGAAAGTTTTATTCATGCACAATGTATTATATGAATGATTCAAGTGAATAAGGCTCAAAGCTAAGCAAGCATTTAAGGGTAATTCAATAATTGCAATTAAGTGATATCCAAAGCTATCTAATTTTTAATGATCTACTTAATGATTGGAGCTAATTGAGCTCCCAATTAACTTTGAGATATTGATCTCAAGTTAATTGCAAGTATAATAGTAGTTGGGATTTTAAAACTAATATATTTAATTCAATTAATATGATATGACAAATAAATTTATAAGTATAATTGGTACAATTAGAAACTAGTTCTTATTCACATCCTAAACAATAAGATTCAATTATTAAATTAAGGTTTAGGTGTCTAGTGGGAAGATATTAAGATAAAGAAAATATCTAACTTAAGAAATTGGAAGTTTAGGTAAATTCACTAAAATTTACCAGCTAGATTATAGTTTGAAGAATCTAACCAATCAAGTATTAATCTAGCTAAATAATAAGTAATTAAAGAGTTTAAGGTAAGTAATTGATAGGACTTAAGAACTATAAGTTCTAAGTATTCTAATAATTGATGTTTAAGGAATTCAATAAGATTTCTAAAATAATCTAAGTAAGTTAGGGATTCCTATTACTAAATCTTAAAATAATCAAGAGAAGGTGACAAACTGTAAATACACATCTGCGCTCACATGCAAGTGTACGTGGTCTGAAGTAATAAGTGGAAATTGTTAATTTTCGGGATTTATCGAACCACAAAGAATTGGTTGTTTTGATACTAAGGTCTATCTATTCTCACTAATGTTTAAGCTACAATTGATTGGTTGAGTTGGCTCTAGATTTAGCACAATAATCACTATGTAAAGATAAGTTAGATAAAAGAGAGAGGAGAGTTGGGTTCCTCCCGCATGTAATGAGAAGTTTATTAATGCATGATGAATTCTCAAGCTTTTTGCTTTATTCTTTTTGATTTAATCAAGTGCACATTATGCTTCCTTGAGTTTTACCTCAATGTTTCATAAGTTCAAATCTTGTGCTCAAAATGAACACACATTTGGTTCTATTTTAGCACAAAAATTCCTATAAGAATTTAGGCTTAGTGTTTTTATCTTATCTCTTGATCAAGGAGATAATCGATTTTTAAGTCTTTTAAATCTTATAAGCATTGATTTCATTACGAGCATCACTCGCATCACACATAGTTGAGATGAGGGATTATTATGTTGGGCTCAATGACTATGTCACTTAGTTCATGAGCACTCAACTATTTCTTCCTCTATCTCAATTATGTTGAGCTAAGGAGCTCATTTGGTGGGTCTTAGCATCACATGCATCAACACTTTGGTTGAGCTTAGATTAAGGTGCATTAAGCTCAAAAACTTTATCACATAGTTCTAAGCTTTCATGCACTCATAAACCTAGCATCCAACCTAAGGTGAGCTATGGAGCACAAGACAAGTTAGTTCTTGAGATTATGAGTTCATTTTCTTTTCATCCACATTCAAGACTAAATAATAAAAGGCATTTTTTTAACAAGGCATATAGTTCTCACATTTTATTTGTACTTGAGAAAAGAAACTTCATACATTAAAAATTTACTCATATACATGAGGGTTTTCCCAACCCTCCCCAAGGGAGAATTAACTACTCATTACAAAGGAAATGAAGAAAAACACATACATGGATAAAGACTCATTCATTGATCAACTAAGAAAAGAAATTACAAAAGCAAAGGTTAGAAGATACTAGGAACGTTCCTTGGAAGTTCTCCGGATTTCTTCTTCTCCTTTTTCAGGCTCCTCTCTTAGGTTGCTAGTGCTTCCTTCTTTCTTCTCTTCCTTAGCAAGAGCTTGCTTTGCCACCCTTGGGGAGTTCCTCACTTCACTTATGCACCCCTCCTCCGTACTTATTGAATTGAGCAAAATTGTGAACCCTCCTCTAGTCAAGAGGAGGTGTATTTATAGGAGAGGGGCTGCATTCTCCTTCATCCTCTCCATAACTAGCATTTAACAATTAAAAATTCTGAAGTCATGATGGCAAATCCCAAATCACTTATGCACCCTGATATCGAAGACCCAAAGGCCAATACAGTGCAGGGACCCTTGAGAGCTTTCCAAAGCTGCTCAAAAATAATATTTGAAATGCGGATCTCGCCCGGCCTAACCAACGAGCACAAGAGAAGTGCTCGGGCATGGGTCACTTCAGTCAAGTGACTCGTAGGCATGATAAAGCTAGAAATGAAGACTAGCCAAGCACTACACGTATCCGTTAATTCGGAACGAGGAATGTTGGCTAATCCTCCTTCCCAATCGGTGTCCTCGTGGACGATTTTCGCAACAAGATTAAGGGGGGGTTGGCGAGATTCCAAGAGACCCAAGTAAGCGCAAGAATGTACCTCCTCGAGCCCATAGAATTGCTCGATTTGAGCAATTCCAAGGGTGACACCCTTACCTCGGCAGAAAATTCGCTGCCCGGCCGCATCGATTGCATTTGCATAAATCTCTGGGGATCTCTTCGTCACCAACTCCTTCCATCCTCGAGGGATCACTTGTTCAACCGGAACGGGTAAGGCGGGGTTGAAACATCTCTCTGGAATTAACTTCTTCTGAGAAGTGGTTGAATAAAAACGCTGCTCGGCCTCCGTGGAAGAGAACCTTTTCTTATTAAAAGTTCCCCCGGAGGAAGAGGCTTCGGGCACCCTTCTTAGAATGGCTTTCTTTACAGAAGACATGGCAAGAAATGAGAGCTATAGAGATCAAGAGTATGAGGAGGTGTATTTATAGGAGAGGGGCTGCATCCTCCTTCATCCTCTCCATAACTAGCATTTGACAATTAAAAATTCTGAAGTCATGATGGTAAATCCCAAACTAAGGGTGAAGTGACCAATATCCTACTTTGTTTATCCTTCTTTGTTTATCCTCCTTATCATATCAAGAGGCCACTTTCCATTAAAAAATGGAGCTGCTGTAGAGAATGATGGCTGAGGACAAGATGCAAGTTGGGGTCTTGTCCCAGCCGCAATAAATGCTCATAACTGGCAAAAATTGCGGCGACCGCTGCAGCGCACTGAAGCGCGCAAAGGCACAAGCAAAAATAGCTAAGTCTTTCGCTGTCGCGTGCTACCGCGTACACGCAATGCAAAATTACCCGCTGTAGCGCGTGGTAGCGGTTCCATTTGCAAATTGTACCGCTGCTGCGCGCTGTGGCGGGAGCATTTCGCAAACAGGATCTGCTGTAGCGCGCTACTGCGCTCGCGGTTCGCAAATGAACACGCTGCAGCGCGCAGATTTGGACAACTTTGGAAAATTAAGGTTTTTATGACTCCTAATTAGGGTTAAAAAGTGATTAAGAAAATTAAGGTTCAAATGTTAAATTTGATTTTATAATATTGCTCTTCATATTTTTGTGAGTGATATGGACTATTTGATCATTTAATTTAGATATTAAATGATCAAATTAGATCACATAAAATGATGAATATTAATTTATAATTAATTAATTAATCCTAAATATTGACTAATTAAAATATTCATCAAAGCAGAAATTAAATTGCATATTATTAATCTACTTATTTTTGTGATCAAAATGATATATAATATTGTATAATTTGGAATTATATAATTAAAGTTATTAAATAAATGATAACGGTATTTAATTAAATCAAATTATCTTAATTAAATGATTAACATCAACCATTAATATAGAATCATTAGCGCAGAAAAATTAGGTAGGCATGAATTTCGGTTCGGCGCGGATAAATAGAAGACGACACTGACTCAACCGACATGGGCCCCTCGCGTGGCGGCGGAGCCAATACCAGGTCGACACGTGCTTAGCGCGGATTGCAAAGCAAACCGAGCGAAAAACGAACGGTTCAGCTATGCGAACCGCACTGTGTTGCGGTTCGATTGAACTGCACACTGTGCGTCTTCTTCCTCCGTTAGGATTGAAGGTAGGAAATATTTAGGTTTTACCTAATTTCACGATCCCGTGGTTAAACCGGATGAGCAACCTACCAAAATAAAGCTAAGGAAGAATCCTATCCATTAAACCTTAAACCCCTATGCCTCAAGCCTTATAAGGTTATAATGATTAGGAGAAGAAGGCGAGAGTGTCGACTGGACGGAGGAGGTTAAATCAAACTCATTTGAGTTTGATTTAATCTCAACTCCCTAATTAACCAACCCTAAGTATAGTAACTAAAGTATAGGTAAATCAGAGATGCAAAAGAGAGGTATATTAAGATAATAGAGGTGGTACCTCGACGGAAAGTGACGGTCGAAAATTAGGGTTCTTCGAAAACACCTGATCCGCTCCTCTCAAAGCTCCAAGGTTTGCTCCAGCAGCGTCACGCCCTCGTAGAGGCTTTCGAAATGGAATCAAAGGTAAGGGAATGGATTCCGGAGGTATAGGTTGCAGATTGCCAGCTGGAAATTTGGGGACTATCCTCGCCCTGACACTATCATCGTGCCTGAGCACGTAGGACAAAGATCGATCGGGACCGTCCGTTCGATCACTTGATCGGACTATCCGATCCAGCTAATATAAATCAGGAAAAAGTGACCAATGGATTTTCTCTTAAAAACACGGGACGACCTGGATTTGCGAATTTTGTTGTTCCGTGTTCGACGCTAGACGAGGGATTTGCGCGGTTCTGAATTTTGGCCATTAAAATTATTATTTAATAGTTATATTTATTAACTTAAATACTTTTTTTAAATAATTAATTAAACACATTTTATTAATCAAAATTAATTAACCAAATGCACTCTGAAAAATCTCAAAATTCACTCTTACCTAATTAAGTTGTGGTGAACGTAAAAATGCTATCAGATTTTTAATCGGAGATCAATTTAATTATCTTATTTTTCTGGGTATTTGAAATAATATTAAAATATTCGGAGAAAATTCGACGACTTCTAAACACTTTCAAAATACCACCCATATCAAATTTGGGTGTGGTGAGTCTAATGGTGGACTCCATTTTTAATTTTGAGGTCTAAATAAATTAGGCATTCTCAGAATTATCTAAAAACCAGGAAATATTAGAAATTGCCAAATGATCTCTAAATTGCAAAAAATTAAAATAGAGACTCCTAATACTATTATAAGACTAATGGAAAAAGATTAGAGTCAATGAGGTTACTAATTGATGGGTAATAACACTAGGGTTGTTACAGAGTCCCCTCAAAAAGAGTGTTGCCCACGACACAACTAATAAAAACAAGGAAATTGAAAATACAAAGGAAGTTTAAAGAAACGACAACAAAATTAAAAGAACTAAATCACTTGATTAAGAAAAGAATTATGGGAATTTTTTTAGCATGTCCTCTTCTTTCTCCCATGTGGCTTCACCAGCTGGATGATTCTGTCAGTGAACTTTGATCATATGAATGCTGCAGTTCTTTAATTGCTTAAGATCCCATCCCAAAATCGCAATAGGTTTAACGATGAAAGTCAGATTAGGTTGCAGTTCCATTACAGATATCTGAACTTGCTGACTTGGATCTAGCAAACACCTTCTTAGTGACAAAATGTGAAACACATTATGTACAGCCGAGAAGTTTTATGGCAACTCTAATATGTAAGCAAATGTTCCAATCCTCTCAATCACTTTAAAGGGTCCTAAATACCTTGGACTCAACTATCCAGACACACCGAATCTCTGCACACCACGCATCGGACTAACTTTAAGATAAGCCCTATTGCCTACTTGGAACTCCAACTGATGATGACGAGCATCATGATATTTCTTCTGTCTATCCTGAACTGCAGTCATATTGCGCTTGATCAATTGAACTTTCTTAGTAGTTTATTCTACTAACTCGGAACCATAAAAGTTGAGAGTCTCCTACTTCAATCCAAGCAACTTGGGTTGTACACCTCCTTCCATAAAGAGCTTTGTAAGGAGCCATACCAATACTGGACTGATAATTGCTGTTGTAGGCGAACTCAACTAATGCTAAATGATCTTCCCATGATCCACCGAAGTCTAGAACACATAGATGTAAGAGATCTTTCAAGATCAGATTAACATGCTCAGTCTGACCATCTGTCTAGGGGTGGAAAGCAGTACTCAATACTAAACTCGCCCCGAAGCCTTACTGAATAGCTAACCAAAATTTGGAAGTGAATCTACTGTCTCTGTCAGAAACTATACAGTTTGGTGTACCATGCAAACGAACGATCTCCTTAAGATAAAGTTTAACTAACTTCTCAATTGGATTTGTCTGACGAATAGTTAGAAAATGAGCTGACTTGGTGAGTCTATCGACTATCACCTAAATAGAATCAGAACCAGATCTACTCTTAGGAAAACTTATAATGAAGTCCATGGAGATATCAGACAACTTCCAATTAGGAATGTCTAAGGGCTTAAGAAGTCCATCGGGCTTCTGGTGTTTGGCCTGGACTAAAGAACATGGATGGCACTTCGAAATGAAAATAGCTATATCCCGCTTCATGTTGGAACACCAAAATGATTGCGTGAGATATTGATATATCTTACAATTACCAGGGTGCACTGCATAGCCATAATTATGAGTTCAGACAATATCTGTAACTTTAAGTTTTTTGGAATCCATAATCTGAATTTCTGAAATACCACACCTTTGTCATCAAAATATAATTCAGATCTCTTGCCACTAACAATTTCAGAAACTAACACAGAATAACTCAAATCTTTCTTCTGTGCTTCAACAATCTTAGATCTTAGGGAATCATCTGACTGAATAGCAAATAGTAAAGTGCCTAAATTAGCTGAACCGATAGGCTCAAGATTCAATCTGATAAAATCTTCGATCAAAGATTTGTTGCAACAAATGGAAGATAAAGTTGTTTTTTGATCTGATAAAATCTTCGATCAGCTACTACATTAGCTTTACCCAAATGGTATTGGATTTCCAAATCATAGTCACAAAGTAACTCTAGCCACCTACGCTGATGGCAATTAAGTTCTTTCTGGGTGAATATGTACTTTAAACTTTGGTGATCAGTAAACATCTCACACTTAACTCCATTCATTTAGTGTCTCCAGATCTTTAGAGCAAAAACTACGCCTACAAGTTCAAGATCATGAACTGGATAGTTCTTCTCATTGGGCTTAAGCTGTCTAGAGGCATAGGCTATAACAAGACGATCTTGCATCAGAATACAACCAAGTCCTACCTTAGAGGCATCAGTATAAACCTAAAAATCTTTACCCTCACAAGGTAGTACTAGAATAGGAGCAGAAGTCAATAATTATTTCAACTTTTGAAATGATTCTTCACAGGTTGTGCTCCAAATGAACGGGACATCTTTCCTAGTTAACTGAGCTAATGATGAAGCAATTAGAGAGAATCCAGGAATGAACTTTTTGTAATAACCAGGGAGTCCTAAGAAACTGCGGATCTCTGTTACAAATTTAAGTTGAATTCACTGTTGAACAGCTTGGATTTTCTTTTGATCTACTCTAATGCCTTCAGCATCAATCACGTGACCCAAAAATGCCACAGACTTGAGCCAAAACTCGCCCTTAGAAAACTTAGCAAAAAGCTTATTCTCTCTTAACAACTCTAGAAGAATACAAAGATGCTCTTCATGCTCAGTAGCTGACTTCGAGTAGATTAGGATGTCATCGATGAAAACGATGACAAACTCATTGAGATACGGTTTAAGAATACGCTACATAAGGTCCATGAAGATGGAAGGAGCATTTGTCAGTCCAAAAGACATGACTAGAAACTCAAAATGCCCATAACAGGTCCTAAATATAGTTTTGGAAATATCTTCATCCTTGACTCTAATCTAGTAGTAACCTGATCTTAAGTCCATCTTGGAGAATATCTTCGCTCCGGTGAGTTGATCAAACAAATTATTGATCTTAGGGAGAGGATACTTATTCTTCACAGTCACTTTATTAAGCTCATGATAGTCTATACACATCCGCATTGAACCATCCTTCTTCTTAACGAATATGACAGGAGCTCCCCAAGGTGACATGCTAGGGCGAACAAATCCTTTCTCTAACAACTCTTGCAATTATTCTCTAAACTCTTGTAGTTCTTTTGGAGCCATTCTATAAGGAGCCTTAGATTTTGGTTGAGTTCCAAGGACAAGTTCAATAGAAAACCCTACCTCACATAGAGGAGGTAGTCCAGGCAAGTCTTCAGAGAACACATCCAGGAACTCTCTAATAATGATAGTCTATTCTGGACTACTTACTTGCTTCTCTTTGCCGATTAAAGTTACTAGAATTGCATAGCAACCTTTACTAACGAGGCGCTTGGCTTCAATAGCATTGATTAAGGATGCAGTCAAGCCAAGCTTTCTTACAAACACTTCAGGTTTCTTTCCAACCTTGAGTGAAACTTGCTTACGAAAGCAATCTATTACAGCATTAAACTTACTTAGCCAATCCATTCTTAAAATTATGTCAAAATTTGTAATGGACAAACTAATAAATTTGGATTGGATGAATTGGTTACTGATTGAGATGTCTATCAAACAGAACTCAGTAGCACACATCTCAGCACCAGATGGCATTTGGGCTACTAAAGGACTGCCTAGGTTGAAATGTTGAAGATTTAAGGAAGAGGCACAACTTATAAACATGAAAGAGTAACTAGCACCAGTGTCAAGGAGAGTGTCACAGAACTAGTTTCTAATAATTAGAGTTCCTATAGTAGCGAAAATAAACTCTAATTACACTAATGAAAATTAAAGCAGGAAAATGCTGAAATTAAAAATTATGGAAGGAAAATGAAAAATAGAAAACAGGAAATTAAATTTAGAACATATCGGTAACAACGTTATTATCATCAGGAACAGGTGACGAAGACAGAGCGTATACCCTTGGTACTATAGGTGGTTGAGTGATGAATCCATAATTTATTTCCTAATTAAAGGAAAATTTCATTAATTTCTCATATTAAAACTATTTTCTTAATTCAATTTTGTCTATTTTTCAGAAAAAATGCATATTCATTAAAATCTGAACAAATTTGGACAAATTTTCCAAGTTCTGGAAAGAATCCGCTGCCGCACGCTATAGCGGGCCAAATTGTGAATAGCTAGCGCTATAGAGCGCTGCAGTGGGCCATTTTGCAAGGCGCTGGCACTATAGCGCACTGCAGCAGAGCATTCATGAAATACTGGCGCTCTAACACGCTGCAGTGGAGCAATTTGCAAATTGCTGACGCTCCAGCACGCTGCAGCGGATCATTTGCAAAACCGCTGGCGTGATAGCGCGCTTTAGCGATCCTTCACTAAACGAACCAAATCGCCCCAGCACGCCCGAGCGGCCCAGTTTGCGAAAACTTCCCGCTATAGCGCGCTGCGGTGGCCCGCCGAAATTTCTTCTGAATAGAGCATTTAATGCGGCTGGGACAAGACCCCCATCCAGCTCCTTGTTTCCAGCCATTATTCCTTTTGCAGCAGATCAGTTTTTCAAGGGAAAATGGTCAATTTTGAGGTGATGTGAAGGTTAAACAATGGAAAAGAAATGGTCACCTCATCCCTCAAGTGGAACTAGCCATCATTGCACCAGAATTTTTAAAGGCAAATGCAGGTTTTGTAATGTGAGGATGATGAAGCAGCCCACCTCTATAAATACCACCCCTCTTGACTCAAGAAGGGTTCCCAACTTGGCTCACTACAACCTAAGTAAAGAGAGGGCTGCATAGAGGAGAAGGAGAACTCTCCAAGGGTGGAAGAGCTCATCTTTCTAAGGTGAAGGAGAAGAAAGGAAGCACTAGGGACCTAAGAGAAGCAACTTTAAGTAAAAAGAAGAGGAGTCCGGAGAACTTCCTAAAGGAACGTTCATAGTATTTTCTATACTCTTGCTTTGTGTTTTTCTTAGTTGATAATGAAAGGGTCTTTATTCATGTATGTATTCTTTTTCATTTCTTTTGTAATTGAGAGCTAAACCTCTCTTATGGAGAGTTGGAGCAATCCCACATGTATTGATAGATACTATAATTGTATGAAGTTTTCTTCAAATTTTAATAAAAATTAAGAACTCAATGCCTTGTTAAAAAAATTTAAAGGACCATTATGGACTTGAATGTGGACCAAAGGACGAAGGACTAATTGAACTCAAGGACTAAAATATCTTGGGCTCCATAGCTCACCTTAGTTTTGGGCTAGATTCATGAGTGCATGAGAGCTTAGAACTATATGAGAAAATTCTTGAGCTTAGTGCACCTTAATCTATGCTCAACTAAAGAGTTGAAGCGTGTGATACTAAGACCCACTAATTGAGCTCCGTTGCTCAGTATACTTGAGAGAGGGAATGGATTCATTGAGTGCTCATGAACGAGGTAACATAGCCATTGAGCCCAATGAAATCACTCTCTCATCTAAATTATGCTTGAGGTGCGTGACGCTCTTAGTGGAATCAAGGCTTGTAAGATCTTAACTTAATAACCCTCATCTCCATGATCAAGAGATGAGAGGAAAACTACAAATCAAAAATCTTATAAGGGTCTTTGTGCTGAAATAGAACTGACTGTGTGTTCATTTCATGCACGAGATTTGAACTTGTTAATCTTTGAATTAAAACTCTAAGAAGAACAATGTGCAATTGATTATAGAACTAAGTAAGGAAAAAATGAATGCTTGAGGAATCATCATATATAAGTTATCTATCATATCATGTGGGAGAAACCCAACTCTCCTCTTCCTTTTATCAGAAGTATTTTCTACTAAGAGTTATCGTGCTTGTTCAGGAACCAACACCAATCAATACACATATAGCTTAAACATTAGTGATCATAGATATACCTTAGTAACAAAATAACCAATTCCTTGAGGTTCGATAAATCCCGGAAACTAAACTTTCCACTTATTACTTCAGACCACGTACACTTGCGTGAAAGCGTAGATGTATTTTAGATCTATCAAGTTTTTGGCATCGTTGCCGGGGAATTGAAATTTGTTTCGTATTAAGGATAATTTATCGGTAATTAGTAATTTAAGCAATTTCTTGCATATACGCTTAAATTTTGATTTTTGTAATTATAGGAACTAACAATTTACTTTTCTGTTATTTTATTATTATTAAATCTTTGAACGTTATTGCTATATTTGTTCTTGATAGCCTAATTGTTATTGTGTATGAATAGAAGAGTTTGCACGGAATATCTTTTTGACCCTGAAATGAGAGAACCTACTTGCAGGCTAGCAGAGAACAAAATATTTTGCTACGCCAACAAGCCGTTATAGAAAATTATAATGAAAATCTTGGAGAGCCATTAGGAGAGCCTAGTGGAAGAGCACTAAGAGACTACGCACTATCCACTATTAGGGGAATCCCCCATGCTATTATAAGGCCTAATATAGAAGCCATTAACTTTGAGATCAAACTTTCCACTCTAAGCATGGTTCAAAATAACCAGTTTGGAGGTTTGGCCACTAAAGATCCTAATTCACACATTTCAACTTTCCTTGAAATATGTGACACCTTCAGATTTAATGACGTCTCTGAAGATACTGTTAAATTAAGGCTTTTCCCTTTCTCTTTAAGAGATAGAGCCAAAAGTTGGCTTAGCTCTCTCCCAAGCGATTCAATCCGGACTTGGGACAATTTGGCTAACAAATTCTTAGCCAAGTATTTCCCTCCGGCGAAAACCGCTCAGTTGAGAATTGAGATAACCAACTTCACTCAGTTGGAAGGTGAGACACTGTATGACGGATGGGATCGATTTAAGGAGTGCTTAAGGCGATGCCCACATCATGGGTTTCCCTTGTGCATGCAAGTTCAAACCTTTTACAATGGTTTGAACGCTCCTACAAGAACTCTCATCGATGCGATCATCGGAGGCTCTATCAGTAGCAAAACCCAAGAAGAGGCTTACGACCTCTTAGATGAAATGACAAACAATGCTTATCAATGGCTCTCAAGAGGAATGATCACCATAATGAAAATAAATGTAACTCACTTGGAAATTCACAACAAATCCTTGAGCTCTGAAACCAAGTCTCTCAACTCAATGTAATTCGCTTATCGAATTTAGAACATCTACAACCGAATTCATGAATAAAACTAATGCCACCTTAAACATGCATGAACACACTCTTTTAAGGCAAGAGGAGTCAGTAAAAAGAATAGAACAAAAGCTAAAAGAAAGCATGAAACAGTTAGAGCAACCTTCATTAGTGGGAGTCATTGGTGAGTATGAAAAGGAGTCGGGGAACACAATAACCCTAAGAAGTGGAAAAATTATAAAATCGATTGTGAGAGAGGAGAATCGTAAAAATATAGCAACAACTAGAGAGGAAAAGGGGGAGGAAGATGAAACGATCAGAAAAGAGAGGAACGATGTAAGGGATTTAGAAAAGGAAGAACCTGGAGATCAACTTAAGGAAATCCCTCATATACCATATCCTCAGCGATTGGCTAGGGAGAAACTTGATGTCCAATACCACAAATTCCTAAAAACTTTTAAAACTCTTCATATAAATATCCCTTCCATAGAAACTCTAGAGCAAATGCCTACTTATGCTAAATTTATGAAAGATATATTCTCCAAGAAAAGGAAGATTGATGAAAATGAGATTGTGACATTAACAGAAGAATGTAGTGCAATCCTTCAGAGGAAGATTCCCATCAAAAAGAAGGATACGGGGAGTTTCACTATCCCTTGCACCATTGAAAGACAATCTTTCCAAAAAGCCTTTTGTGATCTAGGTGCATCCATAAATTTGATGTCATTTTATATTCAAGAAGTTAGAGATTGATCACTTAAAACCCACCTATGTTCTCCTCCAATTCGTCGATAGATCCGTAAATCCCCCATAGGAATTGTGGAAATTGTGCGTGTGAAGGTTGACAAGTTCATCTTCCCTGCCAATTTCATAATCTTGGATATGGAAGATGAAAATCAAGAAATTTCTATTATCCTAGGTAGACCTTTCTTGGCCACCGGAAGAACTTTGATTGATGTAGATAAAAGGGAATTGAGGTTGTGATATGGAGTTGAGGAGATTAAATTTCATGTGAATGATTCTATGAGACACCCATCTAAGCCCAATGAGGATTGTTGGAAAATCAATTTATTAAAAGAAACTTGGTTAATGGGAGAAATGGAAGAAGAGGGAATGTTAGTAAAGGAGGAAGACGAAGACCACACCGACAAGGAAGTGATGGAGGAATTGATTAATGAGCGGAAAATAATTCAGCCTTCTATAATTTGCCCTCCAGAACTAGAATTGAAGCTTCTGGCCTCTCATTTAAAATACACTTATATAGGGGAAAATGAATCTCTTACAGTGATAATCTCCTCCTTATTAACACAGCATCAAGAAAGTATTTTATGCAAGGTTTTAAAAGAGCATAAGAGAGCAATTGGTTGGAGTAGAGCTGATCTGAAGGCGGTTAGTCCAACTCTTTGTATGCACTAAATCCTTTTGGAGGAAAACTTCAACCCATCAATTGAGCCCCAACAGCTATCAAACCCCAACATAAAAAAAGTAGTTCACAAGGAAATCATTAAACTCTTAGATGCTGGAATTATTTTCCCCATTTATGATAGTCCTTGGGTAAGCCCTGTACATGTGGTTCCCAAAAAGAGTGGGATAACAATTGTTCTCAATGACAACAATGAAATGATTCCCACTAGAACGATGATCGGATGGAGAGTGTTCATTGATTATAGGAGATTAAATAAAGCCACCCGTAAGGACCACTATCCCTTCCTTTTATTGACCAAATGCTTGATAGATTGGCTGGGAATCCCTATTTCTACTTTCTTGATGGGTATTCAGGATATAATCAAATCCTTATTTCACCTGAGGACTAAGAGAAAATAACTTTCACCTACCCCTTTATGACATTTGCCTTTAGAAGAATACCCTTCGGATTATGCAATGCTTCAGCCACTTTCAACGTTGTATGATGGCTATTTTTTTGACATGATAGGGGAGTTTTTGGAAATATTTATGGATGACTTTTCTGTTGTCGGGAGCTCTTTCAATCAATTGCTTAATCAATCTAGGAAAGGTTTTAAAATGATGTGAAGAATCAAATTTAATCTTAAATTGGGAAAAATGTCATTTCATGGTGGAAAAAGATATTGTCCTTGGTCATTTAATTTCCAGGAGAGGGATAGAAGTTGATAAGGCCAAGGTTGAGGTAATTGAAAAACTTCCCCTTCCCATCAATGTAAAAGGAATTAGAAGTTTCCTTGGGCATGCATGTTTTTATAGAAGATTTATCAAGGTCTTCTCTAACATAAGTTTACCGTTCTGTAGATTACTAGGGAAGGATGTCGAGTTCAATTTTGATAAAAATTGTTTAAAAGGTTTCAATGCCATAAAAACTGCTTTAATCTCTGCTCCAATAATTTCTACTCCAAATTGGGATTCACCTTTTGAAATTGTGTGATGCGAGTGACCTTGCAGTTGGTGTTGTCCTTGGGCAGCGAAAGTAGCGAACCTTCTATTCAATCTAATATGCTAGTAAGCTCCTTGACGATGCTCAAAGAAATTACGCTACCACGGAAACGTAACTCCTAGCTGTCATCTTTGCCTTCACTAAATTTAGGTCGTATCTCATTGGGTCGAAGACTATTGTTTACATTGATCATATATCTATTAAGTATTACCTTCAAAAAAAAGAAGTAAAACCTCATTTGATAGTTGGGTGTTGCTCTTGCAAGAATTTTATCTAGAAATCCAGGATAAGAAATGGAGTGAGAATGTGTTTGCAAATCATTTATCTAGATTGACCCACCTCGATAATGATAAGTTGACCAAAATTAGTGAATCTTTCCTCGATGAGAAGCTTTATGCTATTGCTTCAAATCATTCTCCTTGGTTTGCTGACTTTGCAAATTATCTTGCAGGAGTAGTGATACCAAAAGGCATGAGCTACCTATAAAGAAAAAAATTCTTCGCTGACATTAAAAATTACTTTTGGTATGATCCCTTTTTGTACAGATGTTGCAATGATCAACTCCTAAGGAGATGTGTTCCTAACTACGACATTATGAATATTCTCTATCATTGTCACACATCTCCGTATGGAGGGCACCATGGGATTGAGCGAACGGCTGCAAAGGTGCTTCAATCCAGATTCTTTTGGCCCCACTTGTTCAAAAATGTTGCTGATTTTGTCAAAAGTTGTGATAAGTGCCAAAGAACTGAAAACTAAAGCAAAAGGGATGAGCTCCCTTTGAGTGGAATTTTTGAAGTAGAGTTATTCGATATGTGGGGAATTGACTTCATGGGACCATTTCCCTTATCCCAAACCAATATGTATATTATTATGGCGGTGGAATATGTGTCTAAATGGGTTGAGGCATTAGCATGTGTGAACAACGATGCTAAAACTATTATTAAATTTCTCAAAGAGCATGTGCTAGTTAGATTTGGGACACCCAGATTCCTAATCAGTGATGGCGGAAAACATTTATGCAATAGGCAGTTGGAGAGTGTTTTAAAAAGCTATGGGGTGAGACATAAGGTGGGCACTCCCTACCACCCTTAAGTAAGCGGACAAGTTGAAGTCTGAAACAGGGAGCTTAAGCAAATTTTAGAGAAAACTGTGAACAAAAATAGAAAAGATTGAACTTCGAAGCTTCAAGATGCCCTGTGGGCATAAAGAATTGCCTTTAAAACTCCTTTAGGAATGTCTCCTTATAAGCTTATTTACGGTAAATCATGTCATCTTCCGGTATAATTGGAGCACCATGCCTTTTGGGTAGTAAAAAAATTAAACTTTGACTCCCAAAAAGCAGGTGCACAAAGAATAATGCAATTAAATGAGCTTGACGAATTCAGATTAAACGCTTATGAGAGTGCAAAATTATATAAAGAGAAAACTAAAAAATGGCATGATAAGCTGATCAAGCCAAAACATTTTCAACCTGAAATGAAAGTACTGTTTTTTAACTCAAGATTAAGATTATTTCTAGGTAAATTAAAGTCAAGATGGACAGGATCATTTACTGTCACTAAGGTTTTCCCTCATGGAGCAGTGGAAGTAGCTTCGAATGATAGCACTTTTAAAGTAAATGGGAATCATCTTAAGCTGTACTTGGAGGAAGGTATCTTACAAGAAAAGGGAGGATGGACCCTTTAGGACCCTCCGGATGAAGGTATCACATAAATGATCCTACTCACGTCGGGCTAAGATATTAAAACAAGCGCTTATTGGGAGGCAACCCAAGAATAAATAGGTTGTATTTTTTTTCTTATGATATTTGCATTATTTGTTTTTGTACTTTTCATTTTAGTGTGTTTTATTTTATTTTGAAGAATTAAACTATGGATTCTCATATTCCCAAATCTTTCTAGAATTTGAAAATGACAATTTTTTCTGAATTTTTCAAAAAATAAAAGTCACAAAAATATCAATAAAAAAAATGATATGAAATCAAATGGGTGCTTAACAAAAAGTGATCAAATGCAGTAACAGTATTAAAATTATTAACTAAGGAATGAGTTAAGGTTAATTTAATCTTTAAAAATTTAAATCAATACTAAGGACTAAGTGTGGGGGAAAGTATTGGACTAAAAACTAGTGCTTATGGTGTGCTAGGCTCCCGTAGGACTTCATTATCACAAAGATTTGAATTAGGGATGAAGAAAAATATCTCTCTCTAAGAATGAAAAGAGAAAAATATTAAAATAGGGATAATGAAAAATATCTCTCCCAAATGAAAGAAATGAAAAAGAATGATAAAAAATATCTCTCCATTAATCTAATCATCTTTGTGATTCATAAGAAAGAGCACATATGGCATAAAACTCTTGATTATTCACTACCTTTCTAGTCGAGTATTCCAAGGAACCCCCCCATTATCTAGTACCAAGCATAAATACAAATACTTAGAGATTAATTTATTAACCTTGGTTCATATCTAAAATTAGAAAATTTAATTAAATAGTCAAATAATTTTGGTCATTTCAGTTAAGCACATGCCTTGAATTACGCATCAAAATCTCATTGATATCTTGGGTTGACTTTCATACCTAAGAAATAGAAAAATACCATTTTAAGCATATTCAAGGACGAGCAAGAATTTAAGTATGGGGGTATGATGAATTCATAATTTATATCCTAATTAAAGGAAAATTTCATTCATTTCTCATATTAAAATTGCTTACTTAATCTAATTTGTCTATTTTTCAGGAAACATGCCTATCCATCAAAATCTGAACAAATCTGGACTAAATTTCCAAGTTCTGGAAAAAATCTGCTGCAGCGCGCTATAGGGCGTTGTAGCGGGTCAAATTGCGAATCACTGGCACTATAGCGCACTGCAACGGGCCATTTTGCAAGGCACTGGCGCTATAGTGCTCTGCAGAGGAGCATTCGCGAAATGCTGGCGCTAAAGCATGCTGCAGCGGAGCAATTTGCGAATTGCTGGTGCTATAGCGCGCTACATCGGATCATTTGTGAAATCATTGGCGCGATAGCGCGCGGCAGCGCGCTGTAGCGGCCCTTCACTGAACGAACCAAATCGCCCCAGCGCACCACAGTGGCCCAGTGGGCGAAAACTTCCCGTTATAGCGCGCTGCAGCGGCCCGCCAAAATTTCTTCTGAGCAGAGCATTAAATGCGGATGGAATAAGACTCCCAACTAGCTTCTTATCTCCAGCCATCATTCCTTCTACAGCAGATCAGTTTTTAAAGGAAAAATGGTCAATTTTGAGGTGATGTGAAGGTTAAACAATGGAAAAGAAATGGTCAACTCATCACTCAAGTGGAATTAGCCATCATTGCACCAGAATTTTTAAAGGCAAATGCAAGTTTTGTAATGTGAGGATGATGAAGCAGCCCACCTCTATAAATATCACCCCTCTTGACTCAAGAAGGGTTACCAACGTTGCTCACTACAACCTAAGTAAAGAGAGGGCTGCATAGAGGAGAAGGAGAACTCTCCAAGGGTGAAAGAGCTCATCTTGCTAAGGAGAAGGAGAAGAAAGGCAGCACTAAGGACCTAAGAGAAGCAAATTCAAACAAGAAGTAGAGGAGTCCGGAGAACTTCTCAAAGGAATGTTCCAAGTATTTTATAAACTCATGCTTTGTGTTTTTCTTAGTTGATCATGAAAGGGTCTTTATCCATTTATGTATTGTTTTTCATCTTTTTTGTAATGGAGAGCTAAATCTTCCTTGGGGAGGGTTGGGGCAATCCCATATGTATTGATAGATACTATAATTGTATGAAATTTTCTTCAAGTTTTAATAAAAATTATGAACTCAATGCCTTGTTAAGGAAATTTAAAGGACTATTATGGACTTGAATGTGGATCAAAGGATGAAGGACTAATTGAACTCAAGGACTAAAATGTCTTGGGATCCATAGCTCACCTTAGTTTTGAGGCTAAATTCATGAGTGCATGAGAGCTTAGAACTATGTGAGAAAGTTCTTGAGCTTAGTACACCTTGATCTATGCTCAACTAAAGAGTTGAAGTGTGTGATGCTAAGACCCACTAATTGAGCTCTGTTGCTCAGCATACTTGAGAGAGGGAATGGATTCATTGAGCCCAATAAAATCACTCCCTCATCTAAACTATGCTTAAGGCGTGTGACGGTCTTAGTGGAATCAAGGCTTGTAAGATCTTAACTTAATAACCCTCATCTCCATGATCAAGAGATGAGAGGAAAACTACAAATCTAAAATCTTATAAGGGTCTTTATGCTGAAGTAGAACAGATTGTGTGTTCATTTCATGCACGAGATTTGAACTTGTTAATCTTTGAATTAAAACGTTAAGAAGAACAATGTGCACTTGATTAAAGAACTAAGTAAAGAAGAAATGAACGCTTGAGGAATCATCATGTATAAGCTATCTATCATATCATGTGGGAGAAACCCAACTCTCATTTTCCTTTTATCAGAAGTATTTTTTACTAAGAGTTATCGTGCTTGTTCAGGAACCAACACCAATCAATACACATATAGCTACTTTAGTAATAAAATAACCAATTCCCTGAAGTTCGATAAATCCCAGAAACTAAACTTTCCACTTATTACTTCAAATCACGTACACTTGCGTGAAAGTGCAGACATATTTTAGGTCTGTCATTGAGCAACGGAGTTTCCCTTATCTTTCATACTGTAGCGGCCTTGCTTAGAGGAAGATGGAGGTACTCCCTTTTGGTGCTGACCACTTCCACTAGTTGGAGGAGGCATAAAGGCAAGCGCTGGCGCTTGAGAATTTAAAGGAGTTGGATTCTAAATAGAGCCTTGACGATTGATTTTTACCTTATCCACAGTCCAGTTAGCACGACAGTCCCAATGTTTATGATTGGTTCTGCTGCATATGTAACACCTACCACCTGTGTGGTAGCATTTCCCATAAGGATGGGGTCTGTTATATACTGCTCCATGTCTTCCTTGCTGGCCTTGCCTGGGGTTCTAGCTAGGATTTTGATTTGGATTTTGGCCAGAAGTAAGTTGGAAGACTTTTGGACCATAAGAACAGTTTCTCTTAAAGGGTTCTGATCTGGAAGGTTGAGGATGGGAGCGTTTCTTTAAATTCATCTGAGATTGATGGTACTCTACCATACGAGCACCTTTCAAGAGCTTGGAAAAGCTGTCATGATGTTGAGACATCAAATGACCTTTGATAGAATCTCTAAGTCTGGTTAAAAATCTAGTGCACCAAGCCACTTCAGTATGGACTAGATTTGATGTCTATTATAGTTTACGGAAGTCCATCTCGTTGTTGTGCACGGAACAATTTCCTTGGGTAAGCTGCATGAAATTGTTTTCTATTATAATTTGGGTAGAAGGGGCAATGAGTTCTTCACGGAACACCTGTTCAAATTGATCCCAATGAATGTCTTCTATTTGAACCTCAGAGAAGCGAGTTTTCAACTCACTATCCCACTAGTACTCGGCTTCTCCGTGGAATAGGTAGGTTGCAAGATGGAGGCATTTGCTCTCCGGACATTTAATACTTGCTAGTGTCTTATTAATTGCCTTCAGCCAATCTATGGCTTCGAAATGAGAAACTGAACCATTGAAGGTTGGAGGGTTCAGGCGAAGAAAGGTAAGCAGGTAGGCATCCACAATAGGGCTTGAAAATGGCTGTGGAGCCAAGGGGAGTTCAGGAACAATATGAGAAGAAGATTGAGGAGGGGTTGGGCAGATTTGAGATGGAACTGGAGATGGTTGGGAAAGGTTGCTGGATGAAGCCATCCTTTCTGCTGCACGTGTTTGTGCTTCTACCATAACTTTCATCATGTCCAACAAATTCTGCATTTGCTCAGTTTGAGAAGTCGTAGTGGAAGTAGGTTCTTCCACTATTGGTTCAGTAGGAATATTAGGATTTGGATCCATTCTAAAGAAAGGAAAAGAAAATATCAATCAAAAACTGAAGAAAGACAAGAAAAGAAAATTCTCATTAAAATTTGAAGCTTTTAAAAGATTACAATCTTTGGAGGAAAAGGAATAGACATAAGTAAGAAGAAGCTATTCACAAAGCTATTAAAGGAAAGAAGATATAGCAAAAAGAAGACTAGTACCACTAGTTACAAAATTTTGCATAAAACATATTTTTAAAGTCTTCATAAGTAGGGGCACGATGAAGATGCCTACATCCACGAATGAGAACTAGATAAGCGTGACACCACCAGTCCATGGCGTAGTCACTAAAACATTCATCTAAAATTTTAAGGCATAAGTGATCAGGGCATTCAATGGCTTCAAACACCGTAGTAACATGGGTAAGCCATTCCCTAGCTAGATGAAGGAAGTAGTTGCCTCTAAATACACAGAACCTTAGAATGTTATTTAGACGGTCACCTACTGCAGCAGATACTCCCAAGTAAACTCTACCAAATGTTGACCCATACCAATGATCATACTTATAATATTGGAAGAACAATTTGGTATAAAGTCTTAGTTCAGCACTAGGATCTGCCATCTGAAAGTTAAATTAAAGTTTAAGTTAGTAATTTAGATCACTTATTTAATTGAAAATGTGTATACTGTCCTAAGATGTCATTTATTTATTTTTTACTATACTGTGTTGTTGGCGTTTGGATGAATGGATATGTTTTTCTTAACTTAAAGTTCTTAACTTGGCTCTAATACCAGCTGTGATGACCCCAATATTGGAAATCACTTAACTCAACATTGATACGTCACCATAATACCTAATACTAGATTAAAAAACTAATCCAAATCATTAGATATTGTGTTTGGCCAAGAATTTAGAAGAGGGTCTTAAGTTAAGATAGATGGAAAATGATGAATGGTATTAAGTAATTTATAAATGAAGATACAATATATGGATGTAAAAGTGAGAATGAAATATGACTAAGCATGTGATATAGGTAAGGAAACATGAGATTATAATTTAAAACAATTGAAATAACACATTCAATCTTAGATGTTAAATTCTAGATTTTTATTGAGTATTTTACATGTGAGTTATAAGTCTAAACTTTTCAATAAAATTTCTAAGTCCTAAAATTCTTAAAAATTTTGGCAGAGTCTCATTTGTAAATGGCTAAGGAAACACCTACAAAGTAGACATGCAAGACTTCCATTCCAATGGAAGTTATAATTTGAAAGGAAAGCAACCTAAACTAACATGTAATCAGTCCATTTTAGTTTCAATTCTAGAATAGAGTTGAATCCATTACATAGGATTGCTCATTTTCAATTCTAAAATAGAGTTCAATCCAACACATAGGATTGCTCATTTCCAATTCTAAAGTAGACTTCAATCCATTTCATAGGATTGCTCATTTATAATTCTACAAGTTTAAAAGGGAGAGAATCATATGTGTAGCAATTATTTATCCTAAGGTATACTCAATTCACAAACATTCATTACATACATGTACATAAGGAAAAGCTTCTCAATTTAATAAGAAACTAATTTCCAATTAACATCCTAGGTAGATATGCAACTAATGACTTAATTAATATTCATTTTTATACATTTGTAACCATTCGTCCATTCAATACATTCATCCATTCATTCATCACAAGAATTTAAATATAAACTAAGCTCCAACAAAGTATAGAAAAAGTAAAGTAAACAATATTTATTACAAACCAATAGTAAACTTAAAGGAAAGAATAAAATTGATAGCTCACTTGCAATTTATATTAAGCTATATAGTTTAGTATATGATAGGCAGAAGCAATTAATTTTTAGCACTTGGTCCAGCTCCACTAGTCTCCAAATGCTCCTGATCTATTATATTTTAGTATTTAAATAGATAAGGCAAAGCTAAGAAATAAAAATTCTGGTTAGACTAAATAGTCTAAGTACAATTTAAGATTGGCAAAACATGTTATTGTTATAATTGGATATAACTTACTAGTTACAAAAAAAATAAGCACAGGCATGTGTGCAATATAGTAAGTATACAAGTGAGAAAAAGTAAGTATAAAAAAATGAAGTGAGTTAGAATACTCACTTAAGTGTACATCCTAGCCTGCAAATAAAATAAGGATAAAATCATCCTAAATAGGCTAGAAATAAACTAATGTGCATTTGAAAGTAAATGAAACAAGTATGTGTTCAAATGAACTTATGCAAAGTAAGGAAAAGAAATAGTGAATTTAAATATAATTTTACAATATTCACAGTAATCTAAGTAAACTGTAAATAAGTAAAGTACAGTTCTAAATCATAGAAAATGTATTGTAAGAAAATTGAAGGAAGATCTTAGACTATTATTTTAAGATTCACATAGTCTTGAACTATGAAAAGTAACATAGCTAAAAGTTATGGTGAGTCTTAACAATATATAAGATTGAAGAAGATATCACATATTAATTAATTGAAGTTATTTTAATCTGTGCTCATTCTATGGGCATATTCAGAATAAAATGAGGAGTTAAACACGTCTGTTTAACAACTAAAGAAAAGCGGGGGTCAAATCCTAAAACACTCACATTCACTCTCTGAGGATGCGTTATCTCCTTATTACTCCATTTTTGGCTTGCCCTAGACTGATCCGCCATATAAACCCTAGTAATTTTAATGTGAAAGTTTTATTCATGCACAATGTATTATATGAATGATTCAAGTGAATAAGGCTCAAAGCAAAGCAAGTATTCAAGAGAAATTTAATAATTGCAACTAAGTGATATCCAAAGTTATCTAATTTTTAATGATCTACTTAATGATTGGATCTAATTGAGCTCCCACTTAACTTTAAGATATTGATCTCAAGTTAATTGTAAGTATAGTAGTAGTTGGGATTTTGAAAGTATTATATTCAATTCAATTACTATGATATGACAAAATAATTTATAAGTATAATTGATACAATTAGAGATTAGTTCTTATTCACATCCTAAACTATAAGATTCAATTATTAAATCAAGATTTAAGTGTCTAGTGGGAAGAGAATAAGATAAAGAAAATATCTAACTTAAGAAATTGAAAGTTTAGGTAAATTCACTAAAGTTCACTAGCCAGGTTATAGTTTGAAGGATTTAACCAATTAAGTATTAATCTAGCCAAGTTATAAGAAATTGAAGGGTTTAAGGTAAGTAATTGATATGACTTAAGAATTATAAGTTCTAAATATTCTAATAATTGATGTTTAAGGAATTCAATAGGATTCCTAAAATACTCAAAGTAAGTTAGGAATTCCTATTACTAAATCTTAAAATAATCAAGAGAAGGCTTTAGGGATTAGGATGAATAAATTAAGTTCTAATCTAATCACTAAAGCTAGATCTAGTTGATTCAATAATCTACAATTATAAAGGCATTAAGACTAACTATTTTAATGGGTGTAACTAATAGATCTAGGGATCAACTATATATCAAATTGTAAATCAATCTTAGGGTTTCCACCTTAGGTTAGAAAGGTGAATTAAGCACTTGGCAACTAATCTCATAATTAGAAATTGAAATTAAGCTTAATCTAAATGTAATCTAGTTTGATAAGGGAGATAATAAATGTGACATGTTAACTATCCTAAGGTTTTATAATACCTAAAGCATGCCATCTAGGAATTTAGAATTATCACAATAACACTAAGTAAGAGTCAAAAATCTAAAATCATTATTTATTGTCCAATGGAAATTATTTATATATAAATGAAATCCTTAAATCATAAGGAGAAAAATGACACTAAGTAGGTAAAATTTGGACAACTTTGGAAAATTAAGGTTTTTACGACTCCTAATTAGGGTTAAAAAGTGATTAAGAAATTAGGATTTAAATGTTAAATTTGATTTCATATTATTATTCCTCAAAATTTTGTGAGTGATATGGACTATTTGATCATTTAATTTGGATATTAAATGATCAAATTAGGTCACATAAAATGATGAATATTAATTTATAAGTAATTAATTAATCATAGATATTGACTAATTAAAATATTCATCAAAATAGAAATCAAATTACATATTATTAATCTACTCATTTTTATGATCAAAATGGTATATAATATTGTAAAATTTGGAATTATATAATTAAAGTTATTAAATAAATGAGAAAGGTTTTTAATTAAATCAAATTATCTTAATTAAATGATTAACAACAACCATTAATACAGATTCATTAGCGCAAAAAAAATAGATAGGCGTGAATTTTAGTTTGGCACGGAAAAACAGAAGACGACACTGACTCAACCAGGCGTGGGTCCCTCATATGGCGGCGGACCAATACCCGGTCAACACGTGTCTTAGAGCGGATCGCGGAGCAAACCGATCGAAAAATGAACGGTTCAGCTATGCGAACCGCACAGTGTCGCGGTTCGATTGAACCACGCACTGTGCGTCTTCTTCCTTCGTCGGGATTGAAGGTAGGAAAAATTAGGGTTTTACCTAATTTCACGATCTCGTGGCTAAACAGGACGAGCAACCTACCAAAATAAAGCTAAGGAAGAATCCTATCCATTAGACCTTAAACCCCTATGCCTCAAGCCTTATAAGGTTATAATGATTAGGAGAAGAAGGCGAGAGTGTCGACTAGACGGAGGAGGTTAAATCGAACTCATTTGAGTTGGATTTAATCTCAACTCCCTAATTAACCAACCCTAGATGTAGTAACTAAAGTATAGGTAAGTCAGAGATGCAAAAGAGAGGAATATTAAGATAATAGAGGTGGTACCTCGATGGAAAGTGACGGTCAAAAATTAGGGTTCTTTGAAAACACCTGATCCGTTCCTCTCAAAGCTCCAAGGTTTGCTCCAGCAACGTAACGCCCTCGCAGAGGCTTTCGAAATGGTATCAAAGGTAAGGGAAGGGATTACAGAGGTATAAGTTGCAGATTGCCAGCTAGAAATTTGAGGACTGTCCTAGCCCTGGCGCCATCATCGTGCCTGAGCACGAAGGGCAAAGATCGATCGGGACCGTTCGTTCGATCACTTGATCGGACGATCTGATCCAGCTAATAGAAATCAGGAAAAGTGACCATTGGATCTTCTCTTAAAAACACGGGACGACCTGGATTTGCAAATTTTGTTGTTCCATGTTCGACGCCAGACGAGGGATTTGCGCGGTTCTGAATTTCGGCCATTAAAATTATTATTTAATAGTTATATTTATTAACTTGAATACTTTATTAAAATAATTAATTATACACATTTTATTAATCAAAATTAATTAACCAAACGCACTTCGAAAAATCTCAAAAATTCACCCATATAATTGAGATGTGGTGAACTCAAAAATGCTATCAGATTTTCAATCGGAGATCAATTTAATTATCTTAATTTTTTAGGTATTTAAAATAATATTAAAATATTCGGTGAAAATTCGATGATTTCTAAACACTTCCAAAATATCGCCCCTAGTAAATTTGGGTGTGGTGAGTCTAATGGTGAACTCCGTTTTCGATTTCGATGTCTAAATAAATTAGGCATTCTCAGAATTATCAGAAAACCAAGAAATGTTGGAAATTGCCAAATGATCTCCAAATCGCCCAAAAGTTAAAATGGAGACTCATAATACTTATAAGACTAATGGAAAAGAATTAGAGTCAATTAGGTTAGTAATTTTATGGGTAACAACATTAGGATTATTACAAGAGAAGACATCCCTATTTCTGAGAATTACGTCGTATGTGAATTCACCGATGTGTTTCTTGAAGACCTACCTGGTCATCCACCTGCTAGAGAACCAAAATTTGCAATTGAACTCATTCTTGAAACTCAGCCTATATCTAAAGTCCCTTACCATATGACACTTAAGGAGCTGCAAGAATTGAACAAACAACTTAAAGAATTACTCGAGAAGGGTCTAATCCTACCAAGTTCATCTCCTTGGGGAGTGCTAGTGCTATTCATTAAGAAAAAGGATGGTTCGATACGTATGTGTATCGACTATAGAGAACTCAATAAGGTGACGATTACGAATAAATATGGACATTATGAATTCCTTGAAATGTCATCTGGACTCACGAATGCGTCGTCAATTTTCTTGGATTTGATGCAACGTGTGCTCAAACCTTTTCTGGACAAATTTATCATTGTTTTATTGATGATATCTTAATCTATTCTAAGAATGAGAAAGAGCATGAAACTCATTTAAGAACAGTACTTGGAAGAATTGTGTAAGCTATCAGCTCTATGCCAAATACTCTAAATGTGAGTTCTGGCTTGACTCATTTTTGGGTCATGTTGTCGACGCCCAAGGCATTAGAGTAGATCAGCAAAAGGTCAGTGCAGTTCAGGATTGGTCTCAACCAAGGATAGTAATTGATATCCGGAGCTTCTTGGGTCTGGTTGGATACTATAAAAAATTTGTTAAGCATATTTTCCAAATCGCTTCTCCATTAACCAAATTAACTCAGAAGGTTGTACCTTTCATTTGGAGTTCTGAATGTGAGGAAGCATTCCAAGCCTTGAAGGATGCACTTTCATTAACCCCTGTGCTCATTCTACCAAAGGAAGGCGTGAATTATCAAGTTTACACAGATGCTTCTGGATCTGGATAATTGAAACCTCACAAAAAGTTACCCCATTCACGATCTAGAGCTTTTTGTAGTTATCTTTTCCAAAAGATTTGGCGCCACTATCTTTATGGAGTTCAATGCTTGATCTTCAGAGACTATCAAAGTCTGAAGTATATATTCACTTAGCGGGAGTTAAATTATCGTCAGAGGCGATGGTTAGAGCTAACAAGTGATTATGATTTAGATATTTAGTACCATCCAGGTAAAGCTAATATGGTAGCAGATGCGCTCAGTCATCGTGTTACTCTCAGTTCCATGATCTCATTAAGCCCAATAGAAGAAGAATTTTGTAAATTAGGCATTGTCCCAGCGTGTGGTGACATGCCAAGCTCCATGTTAACTAACATTGCCGTGGAACTCATGTTTCATAGTAATGTTTCCATCTCGTAGACTAAGAATGATTATTATTATAAAGTCTAAGGTTGATATTGAAGGTGGCTGCCATCAGGATTTACAGCTGCATGGAACTGTAATTTATTAAGGTAATCACTTATGAATTCCTAAGTCCCTGCAATAAGAGATCCATATTGAAGGTCATGATTTTGGATATAAGATTTATCCATGAAATACCAAAATGTATCAGGATCTAAATCAGTCATTCTAGTGACATGGCATGAAGAAAAGTGTTGTAGAATTTGTTGCCAAGTGTCATGCATATAGTCTAGTCAAGATTGAACATCAGAAGCCTGGTGGATTGCTTCACCTGTTTGAGATTCTTGAATGGAGGTGGTTTGACATCTAAATGAACTTCATGATGGGATTGCCTCACACAAGATCTAGTGTGAATGCAATCTAGGTCATCATTGATTATCTTACCAAATTAGTTTATTTCATTCTTATCTGTTAAACCAATTCTATTGATAAGCTTACAAAGTTGTATATCAAAGAAATAGTCAGGCTGCACAGTATTTCAAATCGATCGTATCTGATCGAGATAGCTGATTTACTTCAAAATTTTGGTAGGCGGTGCATCAAGATCTATGAACCACCCTAGCAATAAGCATGGCATTTCATCCCTAAACAAATGGCCAGATTGAGAGGGTGAATCAAATTCTGGAATATCTGCTCCATCTCTGTGTTTTGAATTTTCTAGTTCTTGGGAGGATCATATTCCTATAATAGAATTTGCATATAGCAACAATTTCTAGTTAAGCCTTAAAATGGCTCCATATGTAGTGTTATATAGAAGAAAGTGCTCTGCTCCATTTTTATGGTCTGAAACTAGAGATGTTCAATTATTTGGGTCTAACTTATTAGAAGAAACTAACAGAAAGTACAAGCTCATTCAGCAGAGGATTCATGCTGCTCAAGAGCATCAAAGTAAATATCATGATGCACATCACCATCCGCTGGAGTTTTGTGTTGGAGATTTTGCATACCTCAAGGTCAGTCTAATGAAATGAATCTACCATTTTGGAGTGGCTGGAAAGCTCAGTCCAAGATATGTTGGACCCTTCAAAATTATATCCAAGATTGGATCTTCAACCTACAAGCTACAATTGCCTGATGACTTCTCTATAGTGCATAATGTTTTTATTGTATTATCACTCAGGAAATGTTTAAGAGAGCCTCATCTCTTAATCTCAATTCTCCCAATAGAGATCCAGCTGGACCTATCATTCATTGAAGAACCAATAAGAATTCTGGGAAAAGATCAGAAATAGCTAAGAAGCCGTTCAATCCCAATGGTCAAAGTTCAGTGGAAGAACCGTTCCTCTACAGAACCCACTTGGGAGAAGGAGTCAGATATACTGTCAAAGAACCCAAGATTACTTGAGAATCCTGATACTTTCTCAACTTTCTTATTCTATTTTATCAATTCCATTCATGCCTTGTTCATTCTATATAAGTGATATCAAGGACGATATCGTTCTTAAGTGGGGGAGTTTGTAACAACTCAAGATTATTTCCCTAATAAATTATGACTAAACCAAGTCCTAATTTTGATTCTATCTCTCTTAAAATAGTCATTAAGACCACACCCTACAATTTTGGTCCAAATCTGGGGTCAAAGGGATCAAACCGTGATTCAAGAAATTTTAAGAATCCTGGAAATTTACCTAATTAATTTGACCTCAACTAAAAAATTAGCCTTCGCCATTACGCTCATCACCTCCAAATTTGTTAGGGGTGAAGTTTTGGAGGCATTTGTAAATTGTTGGATTTTCGTCGAATATTTTAATATATTTAAAAAACCCCAAAAGATAGGAAAAATAAATACTCGTTGAAATTGAAATCCGAGTTTGTCGTTGCGTTCCTCACCCTTTAATTAGCTAGGGGTGAATTATTGGAAATTTTTGGAAGCTCTTCAATTATTTATTTTTAAATTGAAAATTTAAAAATAATAATTAAATAATATATATATATATATATATATAAAATAATAATTCTGCTAACCCTGTTTGATTGGGCATCACCCCTTTGGACCGTCTGATCAGAGATCCGATCAAATGGTCAATGCACTCCTACCCTGTTCACTACAGCGCGATGCGAGCCAGGAGCGACGCGATCCTCTCCGTCGGTGCCATATGTCGCCCCCGCCCTGGGATCCCCTGTCGACTGCCTGCATTGACTCCATTTCCTTGTTAGTTGCCTGGGTACCCATCTAGAGCAGTGAGTCCCATAGAAGATTTTCCTTTTTTAGCTTCGAGCTAGCCCCGGCCGTCGACTCCAGGTACCACCTGATCCTAATACTTCCAATTGCAACTCTATCGCTCTACTGCTTTACATTATTTTATAATATCGTGATCAATTATGTTCTGTTAAATCAATGCCTATTAAATCACATTTTTGAGCTTAGTAGGTGTCCGGTAGCGTCGATTGTCGCAATTTAGTGCATCATGACTAGAGGAGTTAGAGTGCCCCAAAACCTAAGATTTAGGGTTCGTTGGGGAGGTATGATCGCGGGCTTCTATTCAAGGTGCAGATCAAGTTTAGGGAGGCTCTGTACACTGCGCTTGTCGAAGCCCTAGCCCTGCTGCTGATCTACGGAGAAGATGAGGGCGCCCCGTGGGCCGGGTCGGGTCGAGCCCGACCCCTGAGGTATCTCCTTCAAGCTGCCACGCGTTCATTTCTTGACGCGCCCATGGGTCTCGCTCGTGTCGCATCTACCAATTTAGTGACGCGAGACCCGCCAGTCTTCTCAGTAGGGAGTTGGGTACAACCTGTCGCTTCCTATCTCGACCATGGGTCCCACTTGAGAATTAAATCAATTAATAAAATAGTTGATTTAATCTGATTAAATTGGTTAGTTAAATATATTTAAATATTTAACAGAACTTTATTCACTCATAATCTGAGATCCAATAATCAAAACATATTAAATATATATATCATTTTAATTAGCAAAATTCAAGGAACATTATGGCAGTGTCAAATTTCCATTTGGATGAGTATTTAGCATAGCAACATTTTAGGACCTCCTAATTAACCCTAAACCCTAGAGAACTTCAAATGCTTAGATTTTTGTATCCACAGATCCAAACATAGTTAATATGGGTCTCATTTTAATCAAGAGGATGTCAGGAATGTTGTGATAGTATTAATTTTACTATTGGACTTGTAGTTTGACTAATGATATTTATGCCATTTCCCTAATTACCCTATTTAACATAGAATTTCATTTTGCCATAACCTAGTTAATTTACCTTCAAATTAGATCATCTAATATATTAATTTGATCAGGAGAACTTAATAAACAGTAAACTGTAAAAAAATTTAGGTTTTGACAATTAGATTTCCTAATTTGTCCTAATCACCCTAGAACATGATTTGCTCATAACTTAATCAAATGGAGTCCAAATTGGATCTACTCCCAGTCAAAGTACTCACTATATTGTAAGGAAGCTATATCCACTGAGTTTGCTATGTTTGGATATCATTTGAGAAAGTTAAGATTTCTGGACCTTTCCTAAAACCCTTAAATTATGTATTTGAACCTTATTATTATATTGGCCATAACTTGGCCATTTGATATCAGAATTTAGTAATCTTAGATTTTATGGAATCCTTAAATAATAAACAATAAAAGTATGATTGAGTTTTCATATTTCCTTTAGATTAATTACTAAATTACTTTTAATGAGCTAAATCCTTAATTAGAACTAATTAGATTTAATCCTTGGCCGAATTGGGTGTACTTACTATTTATCTTTATATTAGACAGTATGTAACCATTTGGCATCAATAAATTTTAATTTAGAACTCAAAATCAAAAAGTTGAATTTTAGGCCCTTAAGTAGGGACAAAATGGTCATATTTTCCCAAAGTTAGGGTTAAGCTTCGTTAAGCCTTGGAAATTTGATTTAGTTAGTAAAATCAATAATATTAGTGAGTTAGAATCAATGTTAACTCATTTATGCTCCTTAATCTTGAATTTCATTGAAACTCATAATCCCTCTTGGATTAGGATTCTTCCTTAAACCTTAAGGACTTTTCCTCGGGATTAGATGCAGATTTAGGTTAGAGTTCATTCATTGAGTAAATAGGTTACTCAATAGATGAAATCTTAGCTTTTAATAGTTTTAAGATTTTATCCATTATTATGATTATTTTGTATTTTAACTTCAATCTATGTTTATAAATCATTTTTATTAAGCTTGACTTTGTTTAAAAAGATATACTAACTTGTAGTATTGGGATAATTAGGATTTTAAGCCTTAGCCCTTAGGATCACCTTTGGATTAAGAGATAAAATTGGAGTTTAATTCTTAATCCCTCAATCTTGGTTTATCTTTGACAGACTATGAATTACACGTCTATACTTGCACACAAGTGTATGTGGTCTGAAGTAATAATTTGGAATGTGAGTTCTGAGATTTATCGTCCTCATGGAATTAGGTATTTTGTTACTAAGCTATATCTACATTCAATAATGTTTAAACTATGTGTGTTTTGTGTAAATGGTTCCTAAATAAACACAGCAAGTCTCAGTAGAAGATAACTATGATAAAAAGAAGAGGTGAGTTGGGTCTCACCCACAAGATATGTTAGAAGACTTATGTATGATGGTCCCTCAAGCAATTCCTTTTCTCTTTACTTAATGTTCAAATCAAGTGCACATTATCCTCCTTAGATTTTATTTCCAAGATTTACAAGTTCAAATCTCATGCGCAAAATGAACAAACAATCGGTTATATTTCTGCACAAAGATCCTTATAAGATTTTAGATTATTAGTTTTCCTCTCATTCCTAAATTAAAGATATGAGAGTGGTTCTTTATTTAAGATCTTACAAGCATTGATTCCACCAAGAGCATCATGCGCATCATGCATAGTTCAGATGAGAGAGTGATTTTATTTGGGCTCAATGACTATGTCACATCGTTCATGAGCTCTCAAACAATTCATTCCCTCCCTTCATGTATGCTGAGCAACGGAGCTTTTTTAGTGGGTCTTAGCTCACACGCTTCAACTCTTGGGTTGGGCATGGTTTAATGTGCACTAGGCTCAAGAACTTTCTCACATAGTTCTAAGCTCTTATGCACTCATGATTCCAGCATTAAAACTAAGGGTGAGCTATGGAGCACAAGACTTTTTAGTCTTGAAGTTATTTAGTTCCTTCATCATTTGGTCCACATTCAAATCCACAATAGTCCTTTTAAATTCTTTAACAAGTCATTAGTTCATAAATTTTATTAAAGCTTGAGGAATTTTTCATATACAAAAGTCTCTTTTAATTCATGTGGGATTGCCCCAACCCTCCTTAAGGGAAGTTTAGCTCTCTATTACACGAGAGATAAAGAAGAACACATATATGGATAAAGACCCTTTCATGATCAACTAAGAAAAATAAAAAAAAGACAAGAGTTAGAGAGTACTAGGAACGTTCCTTGATGAAGTTCTCCGAGTTTTCTCTTCTTCTTATTCTTGGTTGCTTCTCCTAGGTCCGTAGTGTTGCCTTTCTTCCTTCTTTTCTTTAGCAATAGAAGTTCTTACACCCTTGGAGAGCTCTCCTTCTCTTCTATGCATCCCTCTCCTTTTTAGGATGTTAGTGAGTCAAGTTGGGAACCCTTCTTAAGTCAAGAAGAGATGAATTTATAGAGGGGCTGCATTCCTCTCCATTGCTTTTAAATTATGCATTTCCCTCTTAAAAATTTGTTGTGATCATTTCAAATGCAACTTGAGGGGTGAAGTGACCTCGACTTTTCCATTCTTTAATCTTCACATCACTTTAAGATATCATTTCTCCATTAAAATTAAATCTGCTGCAGAAGGAATGATGGCAGGGAGACAAGGAGCAGGTTGGGGGTCATGTCCCAGCCACAATAAATGCCTTGTCCAGACAAAATTTCGGAGCACCGCTGCAGCACGCTGTAGTGCTCTGTTGTGCGCTGTAGCATGCTGTAGCGCACTATAGCGATCTATTTTTGTGAAGTGGTCCACGGCTACGCGCGGTGGCATTCTGGGAATTTTCTCTGATGGTCCGCTATAGCGCGCTAGAGCGCGCTGTAGCACCAGAGTCCCTCAAGTTCCCCCACTATGGCACGCTGTAGCGCCAGAGTCTGCAAGTTCTCCCAATGTGGCGCGCTGTAGTGCCAGAGTCCCGTAAGTTCTCCCGCTAAGGTATGCTGTAGCGCTAGAGTCCGCATGTTCTCCCACTAGGGCACGCTGTAGTGCCAGAGTCGTGCAAATTCTCCCGCTACGGCGCACTGTAACGCCAGAGTCCCGCAAATCCTTTCGTTGTGGTGCGCTATAGCGCCTGAGTTTCGTGAGTATACGCGCTACAGCGCGCTATAGCGGGTTGCAGCGGGTTTCTTCCAGAAATTTTAGAAACTTCTCAGAATTGTCCAGAATTTATAGGAGAGGCATTTTTTTTGAAAAATAGGAAGAATTTGATCAAGGAAGCAGTTTCAATATAAAAAATAAGCAATATTTTTCCTTTATTTAGGATATAAATTATTGATTCATCACACCCACACACTTAAGCTCTTGCTTGTCCTCGAGTACGCTCAAAAGATATGTTTTTCTACTTCTAATGTATGAGAGTCAACAAGTAATATCAATAAGAGTTTGATTTGCAATTCAAAGCTCGTGCTTAACTGAAATGACAAGAGGAATTGGCATCATTTTAAACTTCTCTAATCTTGGTTATGAACCGAGGTTAATCGACTAATCTCTAATTATAAGTATTTATGCTTGGTGCTAGGTAATGGGGAGGGTTCTTTGGAATTGCTGAACTAGTATTGTAGTGAGTAATCAAGGGTTACTTGTGCCATATGTGCTCCTTCTTAAGAATTACAAATGTATTTAAAATTTTAGGAGAGATATTTTACATCATCCTTTTTCATTTTTTTTCTTTTGGGAGAGATATTTTTTTTCATCACTTGTTTTTTTTTTTTTTTTGGGAGAGATATTTTTTTCATCCTAATTTTCAATCTTTGTGATCATGAAGTCCTACGGGAGCCTAGCACACTCCTTAGTTTACTCACCTTATTCACTAGTTTTTATTCTAAAACCTTCCCCCACACTTAGTCCTTAGCATTTTAAATTTTTTTGGAGATTAAACTTCAACCTGAAATCATAGCCTTGCTTAGATGATTTAATAGTGTCCATGCATTTAATCACTTTTTGTTAAATAAACATTGGTTGATAATCAATTTCTATAATGCCATTCTTGTAACTTACATAAACTTGAAAAAATTCAAAAAAATTTATCAATTGTGATTCATAGAAAGATTTTGGAACCATGATAATTCATAATTTATTTTCTAAAAAAAATAAAACACACAAAAGGAAAATTACAAAAATTATCAATGCAAATAAGAAAAGTTACAACCTATTTATTCTTGGGTTGCCTCCCAATAAGCGCTTAGTTTAACATCTTTAGCTAAACTCTTTAAAGATCAAACTATGGGGTCAGGAGGTTTTTCTTTCCAAATCCTTGAGGTACTTGGGTGAGCACAACCTTTTAGTGTGCTCGAACCTTCATCCTCGACGTTTCCGTTCATGGGACCATTCTTTCCAAGCTCAGAATTTTGGGGAATCTTCTTTTTTCTTTTTCCCCTTCTAGTTTTTCGTCTTCTCACACCCTCTTTACTCTCCTTTTTCGACAAAGAGTTAGAGCTGTTTTCAGAATTCCTCTCTGCTTGTGTTAGATTTTCAAAAACATGATTAATCTTAATTCTTTCTTCTCTATTTTTTCTCCTCACCTCATCCTCCATCATTCTTTATTTAAAATAGGTGGGTTTAAGATCATTCAGCTCCGATCTCCCTTTAATCTTAACACTCATCATCCCATGGCCGACGTCTATAATAGCCTTGGTGCTCATTAGAAAGGGTCACTCGAATATAATAGTGGAGTTTTTGTTCCATCTATCCCACTCACACATAATAAAATAAGTTAGAACATTGAAGTTCCTACAGCAACATCCTTAACAATTCCTAGAGGGGTCAGGGATTCAAGATTTGCAAATTCTAAAATCATGTAGGTGTACTCTATTCCTCTTACCTTCAGATGCTCATAAATATGGTAGGGTATAACATTGACTGAAGCACCAGGATCACACAAGGGATCTAAAAGTACTTCATTCCTTATTACGCAAGGAATGCACAACCTTCCAGGGTCATCACATTTTGACTCTGTGAGCTTCTCACATTCGGTTCCTCTCACTCCTTCTCTAGCCTCTAGCTCTTCTTTAACAACACTAAAATTCTCAGTTTTCTCTCCTCCATACATCCCTTCAGAATGAATCACACTTACTAACTCCCTTCGATTTGCTTCAGTAGAACTTGGTAGAGCTCTTTGCTGCTGAATGGTCAGATTCTTGAAGATCTGCCCCAGTTGAGTCTCATTGATTCTTAGGAATGCTTCTATTCCTTGGATGGAAGCATCATGACGGGTGATTGTAGCTTCAGTGCGGTGCATGAATTGAATTGTTTCGGCCTTAAACAAGTTAAGGGCTCCTTCCAAATTTGAAGGGTGATGATTATGATTATTTCTATTATTAAAGACCTATTGATTTGATGAACTCCACCCATTATGATTTCTGTTATTTTTGTTGTTACTCCATGAGAAATTTAGGTGGTTTTTCCACCCCGAGTTGTAAGTATTGGAGTAAGGGTTGTTCACAGTGTTGTTATTTCTTAAATAGTTAACTTGTTCTGTGCTCAATTGCACGAAAGGATTATTCAGGTTGTAGTCTTCACTGGTGTGTCTTCCTATGCACAACTCACATTGATTTTCTTGAACAACATTAACATTCATCTTCTCTATGCATTCATTTAAGGCGTGGATTTCGTGTGGCAATGTCGTTATTTGATTTGATTCAGTTATTTTCGTTGATTCCTTTTTAAGACTTTCAGAAGGCCATTGGTAAGCATTGTTTGCAATTTCCTCCAAGAAGTCATAAGCCTCTTCTTAGGTTTTGCTGCTAATTGAGCCTCCGGCGGCCGCATCAATGAGAGTCCTTGTTGGAGCGTTAAAACCATTATAAAAGGTTTGAACTTGCATCCATAAAAGAAACTCATGATGTGGGCATCTCCTTAAGCACTCCTTAATATGATCCCATCCATCGTAGAGTGTCTCCCCTTCTAATTGAGTGAAGTTAGTTATCTCAATTCTCAACCGAGCGGTCTTCACAGGAGGGAAGTACTTCTCTAAGAATTTCTTAGCTAGATCATCCCAAGTGCGGATGGAATCACTCAGAAGAGAGCTAAATAACCTTTTGGCTCTATCCTTTAATGAGAATGGAAAGAGCCTTAGTTTAACTACATCATCAGAGACACCGTTAAATCTGAAGGTGTAACAAATTTCAAGGAAGGTTGAAATATATGAGTTAGGATCTTCAATGGCTAATCCACTAAACTGGTTGTTTTGAACTATACTCAACATGGAAGGTTTGATCTCAAAGTTGTTAGCTTCAATATTTGGCCTTATAATAGCATGGGGGATTCCCCTAATAGTGGGTAGTGCATAGTCCCTCTGTGCTCTTCCCCTCGACTCTCCTAAAGGCTCTCCAAGATTTTCATTAAGGTTTTCCATAATAGCTTGTTAGTTCCGCTGAATGTTTTGTTCTCTCCTAGCTTGTGAATAGATTCTTTCGATTTCTGGATCAAAAAAATATTCAGTGCAAATTCTTCTGCTCATACAAGTTA
This sequence comes from Gastrodia elata, assembly GCA_016760335.1. Lineage (NCBI taxonomy): Eukaryota > Viridiplantae > Streptophyta > Magnoliopsida > Asparagales > Orchidaceae > Gastrodia > Gastrodia elata. The sequence goes on along the minus strand of CM028685.1, from coordinate 4,197,404 downwards.
AAAATTTAGCTATTAAGAATAGTTATAATGATAATGATCAAAGATTCAGAAAGGTAACAAAAATAAAAGATTAAAAGTCTAACTATAAGTTATCGTTCTCAGGGAATTCGGAAAGTGAGTTCCAAGATTTATCGTCCTCAGGGAATTGGGTGTTTTGTTACTAAGGTATATCTACGTTCAATAATATTTAAACTATGCATGTTTTGTGTAAATGGTTCCTAAACAAGCACAACAAGTCTCAGTAGAAGATAATTATGATAAAAAGAAGATGAGAGTTGGGTCTCTCCCATAAGATATGTTAGAAGACTTATGTATGATGGTCCCTCAAGCAATTCCTTTTCTCTTTACTTAATGTTTAAATCAAGTGCACATTGTCCTCTTTAGAGTTTATCTCCAAGACTTACAAGTTCAAATCTCATGCATGAAATGAGCACATAGTCGATTAAATTTCTGCACAAAGACTCTTATAAGATTTTAGATTATTGGTTTTCCTCTCAATCCTAAATTATAGATATGAGAGTGGTTCTTTACTTAAGATCTTACAAGTATTGATTCCACTAAGAGCATCATGACTGTCATGCACTGTTCAGATGAGAGAGTGATTTCATTTGGGCTCAATGACTATGTCACCTCGTTCATGAGCTCTCAAAAAATTCATTCCCTCCCTTCACGTATGCTGAGCAATGGAGCTTTTTTAGTGGGTCTTAGCTCACATGCTTCAACTCTTGAATTGGGCATGGTTCAAGGTGCACTAGGCTCAAGAACTTTCTCACATAGTTCTAAGCTCTTATGCACTCATGATTCCAGCATCAAAACTAAGGGTGAGCTATGGAGCACAAGACCTTTTAGTCTCAAAGTTTTTTAGTTCCTTCATCATTTGGTCCACATTTATGTCCACAATAGTCCTTTTAATTTCTTTAACAAGTCATTAGTTCACAAATTTTATTAAAGCTTGAGGAAGTTTTCTTACACAAAAAGTCTCTTTCAATTCATGTGGGATTGCCCCAACCCTCCTTAAGGGAAGTTTAGCTCTCCATTATACGAGAGAGAAAGAAGAACACATATATGGATAAAGACCCTTTCATGATCAACTAAGAAAAACAAAAAAAAGACAAGAGATAGAGAGTACTATGAATGTTCCTTGATGAAGTTCTCTGGGTTTTCTCTTCTTCTTATTCTTGGTTGCTTCTCCTAGGTCCGTAGTGCTGCCTTTCTTCCTTCGTCTCTTTAGCAATAGGAGTTCTTCCAACCTTGGAGAGTTCTCCTTCTCTTCTATGCATCCCTCTCCTTCTTAGGATGTTAGTGAGCCAAATTGGGAACCCTTCTTAAGTTAAGAAGAGATGAATTTATAGAGGGGCTGCATTTCTCTCCATTACTTTTAAATTTTGCATTTCCCTCTTAAAAATTTGTTGTGATCATTTCAAATGCGACTTGAGGGGTGAAGTGACCTCTAATTTTCCATTCTTTAATTGTCACATCACTTCAAGATATCATTTCTCCATTAATATTAAATCCGCTACAGAAGGAATGATAGCAGGGAGACATGGAGGAGGTTGGGGGTCATGTCCCAGCCACAATAAATGCCTTATCCAGACAAAATTTTAGCACGCTGCTGCAGTGCACTAGAGCGTGCTGTGGCAGTGATCTATTTTTGTGAAATGGTCCGCGACTAGGCGCAGTGGCATTCTGGGCATTTTCTCGGATGTTCCGCTATAGAACGCTAGACTGCACTGTAGCGCTCTGTAGCGCCAGAGTACCGCATGTTCTCCCGTTGTGGCGTGATGTAGCGCTAGAGTCCACAAGTTCTCCCATTGTAGCGTGCTGTAGCGCCAAAGTCCGCAAGTGCTCCCGCTGTAGCGCCAGAGTCCCGCAAGTTCTCTCGCTACGGCACGCTGTTGTGCCAGAGTCCACAAGTTCTCCCGTTGTGGTGCGCTGTGGCGCATTGTAGCGCCAGAGTCCCACGAGTTCTCCCGCTACGGTGCACTGTAGTGCCAGAGTTCCGCAAATCCTTCCGCTATGGCGCGCTATAGCGCCTGAGTTTCGTGAGTATACCCACTGCAACGCACTGCAGCAGTTTTCTTCCAGAAATTTTTGAAACTTCCCAGAATTATCCAGAATTTGCAGGAGAGGCATTTTTGCTGAAAAACAGGTAGAATTTGATTAAGGAAGCAGTTTCAATATAAAAAATGAAAGAGATTTTTCCTTTATTTAGGATATAAATTATGGATTCATCAATCTTAATCAAGATTAGTTTGGGTCATCTAAATTCATTAATTAGGATGTGTTGATTAATTATTTAACTTGTAAGCATCATTAATTGAGTTCTATTAGGACCTGATCAGTTCTAATTATTTCAGTCCATAAGGCCGTGAATCTGAATCTATACCTGTAGGATATGGTGATCCTGAGCTTGCATAAATTAGTATAGATAGAATGGATAATTATACAATAATAGATATCACCTGTGTTTAGTAAAGTTTCTTGCTTACTATTAAACTTTATTTCTTTGCATTCCTTGCATTTTTTGTAGCCTTTATAAATTGAACATGCCATTTAAGATAATTTGATGAATGAAATGGAAATATAAAAATTATGAAAACATCTGCATTGTGTTCATATTCTGGACGGGTGATTTGTATACACATTACTGCCAATGGATAGGCGGTAAGGAGAAATAATGATTACCTAGCACGCACTCATTGGGGAGAGTTATGTCTAGGTTCATAAACCCACCTCAGTCTTGCAAATGTGCTTGACTCCTCATCTACTTCTAGACATGTTCATAGGTGTGAAATAAAATAACTAAAAACTTCTACATATGTATTTTTGCCTCTTCAATTTAGTATAGTTTTCTGCCTTAGCTTTGAGAAGCTAAGTGATATGATATAATACAATTCTATTTCAGTTATTGTTCAATGGCTTGTTTAGCCAATTTTTCTGATATAGCAGCTTGTACATAGTCCTTTTTATATTTTATGTTTTCTTTTACTATAATTCAGCTTTAGTATAGTACATGCTTACTCATGTATGCTAGGATGCTATTTGTTGCTTCAGCTTATTTATATGCATCATAGCTCAACTTATTTTTTGTTAATCTGCATAATTTCATTTGATCATCAATATGTTATGATGAGTATTCTTTTCAGTATTTATAGTTTATTATACATATATATGTTGCCTAACCTTATTATAGCTTTGGGTTGAGGTATGTCTTTTTACCTCACTTTTGTTTAAGTTATAAATGCATTATTTATAGCTTTCCATATTACTTCTAAGCTTGTTGCACCTATTTACTTACATTAGTTGTTAAAGTAAATGGTTATATCTTGAAAGAACATGAAATATTTAGCCAAAAATGTACTTGGATAATATATCATTGTGAATTTGACAATGGCAGATACGGAGCATTTTGAGGAGTTCGCACCTGTAGAGGAGTAGTTCCAGGAGAAAGATTACCTTGGAGCTGAGGAGCCTTAGTTTAGATTGCTTCTTTTATTTTAGTGAGGATGAGTGTCCTTTAATTTTCTGCCTAGAGCTTATTTAAATTGTTGGAATAATATAAGTAATCTGTGTATTTCCTTTTCGTTGCATACTTTATTCTGAGCAGCATGTTTCCTATTTCTGCATTATGGTGTAATGGATGTAAATTTACTACTTCATTTTTCCGCACTTTGATTGATATGTATGTTATTTAGAGAATGGTTTTGTTGCTACGTAAGTGCACATCCTTTCCTTATTAGTGGATTGGGGACTATACCCTAATCTAGTGGTAAGTGAGGGATTTGCCAAGTGATGACCACCTCTTAATTTTATTTGGTTAAGGGGTGGGGTGCCACATTTTTCCTTCATCAAGTTGAAATTATTCAACACTTTTTCAACAAATTATTTCTGAGATAACTTCCAAATTCCTGCACTTCTCTCCCCGTTGATTCTCATTCCAGGAATTTGCTTGGCCAGCCCCAAGTCCTTCATGTCAAATTCCTTGACATTTGCTCCTTCAGCAACTAAATCTCCTCTATATACAATTTTGCGATCAACATATCATCAATGTATAGTAAAAGGATGATATAGGAGGACTTACATTGTCTCATATAGCAGCAATGATCCTCCTAGAACCTGTTGTACCCAGTTTTTGACATGGATATGTAGAATCTCTTGTACCATTGCCTAGGTGCATATTTTAAGTCATAGAGGCTCTTCTTAGGCTTGCACACAAGCTCTACTTTACCTTTTTGCTGAGCCTTGTACCCTATGACTATTGCATATATAATTCCTCTTCCAGTTCTTTATGAAGAAACACGATCTTTACATCTATTTGCTCCAAGTTCAAATCTTCAACTGTAATAATTTAGCACTACCCTAATGATAGTCATCTTCACAAATGGAGCCAATATCTCACTATAGTCAACTCCATGTCGTTATTAAAAGCCCTTTACTACAGGCCTGACAATATCATCAAACTTCAACGGCGCATTTCATAATGAGTTGTTGATGGTTGTTACCAGCCCATCCCAATTGTCCGGCAGTGAAGAGAGTAACAACAAAGCTCGAACATTGTCATCTAACTTGATGCCCACCAAGCTTAACTAACTTGTCATAGTGTTGAACCCATTCAAAAGTTTCATTACTGAGTCTCCATCCATCATCTTCATATTGAACAGTCATTTCATCAGAAAAGCTTTATTAGAAGCTGAAGGCTTCTCATACATACTTGTCAGAGTAGCCATGAGATATACAGTTGTTTTCTCATTTGCCATGTTAAATTCAATGCAAGAAGACTGTTATCATGTGGAGACCATTTAGTCCATCATAAAGATACTAATGGTGCTCCGATGAGCTTCCGAGAGGTTCCTAGGAAATTCAGAACAAGGTGTAAAGTCTAGGAACAACACATACGTTGCAGCACACTGTGGCACGCCGCAGTGCACCTTAGCAGTCCCACACCTGAGACAAAGGCACTATCGTGCACCTCTACGGCCAACAATAAAAGAAGCGGGTGCTACCGCACGTTGTAACAGAATTTGATGCTACAGTGCGCTGTAGCGGCAAGGAACTTAAGAGGTGGGTACTACAGCGCGTTGCACCGTTAGGAAACTCAAGAGTCAGTCGTTACAGTGCACTGCATCGGTAGGCATCTCGATAGGCGAGCGCTACTGCAAGCCGCAACGGCAGGCTACTCGAGACATAGGAGCTACAGCGCGCAGTAGCACCTAGTGAAAATGTACTCTGGTTTAAGTTACGCCCTAAGTAATTTAGAAGGCATTTATGACCTTTTAGGGTTTAAAAATAAGCTGGGAACTTAAGGGAACAAGTGGACAAGTTTCTTATGTAAGCTAAGAGTGTTGGCATTCTCATATGGAGGCTTTGGCTGCAATGAGGAGGAGATCCCAAGGCGAAGCCCTAAGGGAGCTGTAGTGCAAGAGAGTTATTGCATGTTGGAGAATATACTCCATGTGGTGGCTGTTTCATCTCCTCTTCATCCTAGAGTAAGAGCCTGTATGTTTCCTATCAAAGGTCAAGCTCTTTGTAACTCTGTACTCTTCAAGATTCTTAGTGGATATTTTCTGTGGTGTGGCTTCGTGGTTTTTTCACATAATTTTCTGTGTTTAGATGTTTGTGTACCTGAGTTTGCTTTGCATGCTTTGATCTTTTGCTTGTGTATCTGTGATTTTTGATTTACTTGGTAACCATCAATGCAACACATGTCTTCAATTGAACGCACTAATCAAATTGCTTCTGTTGCAGGGTATGTTCTCAGTGGTGATTGGAAGATTTTAATTTTTACCAACAAGTGGTATCAAAGCGAGGTCACCTATTGGTCCTAGGATTTACTGTTTGAGTGGAGTATTGGCCGATGAAATGAGACACATGATAGAAAAATGCAATGGAACAAACTATGCATTCTAGAAAATGCAGATGGAGGATCTGCTTTACCAGAAGAAGTTATATTTTCCATTGAAAGGAGCCGATAGAAGGCCTGCAACTATGACTGATAAAGAGTGGGAAGTTCTTGATATAACTACACTAGGTTTAATTCATTTTTCATTGTCTTCTTCGATTGCTTTTAACATTCTTAGTGAGAAAACTACAGTAGATCTCATGGATACTTTGATGAGAATGTATGAGAAGCCCTCGGCTTCAAACTAAGTTTTCATGATGAAGAGATTGTTTAACATGAAGATGATGGATCGCTATTCCGTGACTAAACACCTCAATGGGTTCAACACGGTGACGAGCCCATTAAGTTTGGTGGGCAACAATTTTGATGATGAGGTCTGAGTTTTATTGCTCCTCTCTTCATTGCCAGATAGTTGGGATAGGCTGGTTACAGCCATCAGCAATTCATCAGGAATTGGGTCGTTGAGATTCGACGACATTATCAGGCTTATGCTAAATGAGGAGGTGTGGAAGAAATCCCATGTGGAGGCATCCACTTCAGTGTTGAATGCTGAATGCAGGGGAAGCCATACTGAACAGAGACATAGCATCCTTTTACGTGACTCCATCAAGGAGTTACTTCAAGAATTACACCAAGGGTGACTTGGGGAAAGTATATCTTGGAGATGAAAAGGCATACGACATCATTAGCAGAGGTGATGTGAATGTTCAACTACCAAGTGGCTTAGTATGGAAGCTCAAAGATGCTAGGCATGTGTCATGTTTAATGAAAAATCTTATTTCTGTGAGCTAGTTAGCCAGAGAGGGATACAACATGTGTTTCACTGAAGACTCATGGAAGGTCACCAAGGGTGCACTCATTGTTGCACGAGAGAATATGGAAGGTACACTTTACCAGATCAATAAAGAGTTTGATTTTATTGCATTTGCAAAAAAGATAGATGCAAATCTATGGCACCGGAGGCTTGGTCATATGAGCGAGAGGGGATTGAAATCCCTACAGTCAAAGGGGAAACTCCAAGGACTGAGATCAATAGACTTGAATTTCTATGAAAATTATGTGCTAGGAAAACTAAAGAATGTTTCATTCTCCAAAGTTGGAAGAGAACTGAAAAGCAAGAAACTTGAGTTGGTACATACAGATATAAGGGGGTAACTCCTACTTATTCCATAGGTGGAGCCACATATTTCATCACCTTCATTGATGATCATATGAGGAAGGTATGAGTTTACTTTCTAAAACATAAATCTAATGTGTTTGATATATTTGAAAAGTGGTTTGTGACATACCTAAAATACGTCTGCGCTTACACGCAAGTGTACGTGGTCTGAAGTAATAAGTGGAAAGTTTGAATTTCCGAGATTTATCGAACCACAGAGAATTGGATGTTTTGTTACTAAGGTATATCTATGATCACTAATGTTTAAGCTATATGTGTATTGATTGGTGTTGGTTCCTGAACAAGCACGATAACTCCTAGTAGAAAATACTTCTGATAAAAGGAAGATGAGAGTTGGGTTTATCCCACATGATATGATAGATAACTTATATATGATGATTCCTTAAGCGTTCATTTTTTCCTTACTTAGTTCTTTAATCAAGTGCACATTGTTCTTCTTAGAGTTTTAATTCAAAGATTAACAAGTTCAAGTCTCGTGCCTGAAATGAACACATAGTTAGTTCTATTTCACCACAAAGACCCTTATAAGATGTTAGGTTTGTAGTTTTTATCTCATCTTTTGATCATGGAGATGAGGGTTATAAAGTTTATAATCTTATAAGAATTGATTCCACTAAGAGCTTCACACGCCTCAAGCATAGTTTAGATGAGGGAGTGATTTTATTGGGCTCAATGACTATGTCACCTCGTTCATGAGCACTCAATGAATCCATTCCCTCTCTCAAGTATGCTGAGCAATGGAGCTCAATTAGTGGGTCTTAGCATTACACGCTTCAACTCATTAGTTTAGCATAGATTAAGGTGCACTAAGCTTAAGAACTTTCTCACATAGTTCTAAGCTCTCATGCACTCATAAATCTAGCCTCAAAACTAAGGCGAGCTATGGAGCCCAAGACGTTTTAATCCTTGAGTTCAATTAGTCCTTCGTCCTTTGGTTCACATTCAAGTCCATAATTGTCCTTTAATTTCTTTAACAAGGCATTGAGTTTATGATTTTTTATTAAAACTTTGGAAAACTTCATACAATTATAGTATCTATCAATACATATGGAATTGCCCCAACCCTCCCCAAGGGAGCTTTAGCTCTCCATTATAAAAGAGATGAAAAAGAATACATACATGGATAAAGACCCTTTCATGATCAACTAAGGAAAAAAATACAAAGCAAGAGTTTAGAATATACTAGGAACGTTCCTTTGGGAAGTTCTCCGGACTCCTTTTCTTCTTGCTTGAAGTTGTTTCTCTTAGGTCCCTAGTGCTGCCTTTCTTCTCCTTATTCTTAGTAAGATGAGCTCTTCCACCCTTGGAGAGTTCTCCTTCTCCTTTATGTAGCCCTCTCTTTACTTAGGTCGTAGTGAGCCAAGTTGGGAACTCTTCTTGAGTCAAGAGGGGTGGTATTTATAGAGGTGGGCTGCTTCTTCATCCTCACATTACAAAACCTGCATTTGCCTTTAAAAATTCTGGTGCAATGATGGCTAATTCCACTTGAGGGATGAGGTGACCATTTCTTTTCTATTGTTTAACCTTCACATCACCTCAAAATTGACCATTTTCCCTTTTAAAACTGATCTGCTGCAGAAGGAATGACGGCTGGAGACAAGGGGTTGGTTGGGGGTCTTGTCCCAGTCGCATTTAATGCTCTGCTCAGAAGAAATTTTTGCGGGCCGCTGCAGCGCGCTGTAGCGCGCTATAGCACCAGCGATTCGCTAGTTGGGCCTCTGTGGCGCGCTGGTGCGATTTGGTTCGTTCAGTGGTGGGCCGCTATAGCGCGCTGCCACGCGCTATCGCGCCAGCAGTTTCGCAAAATGATCCGCTGCAGTGCGCTGTAGCACTAGCGTTTCACAAGTTGCTCCGCTGCAGCGCGCTTGTAGTGCCAGCATTTCGCAAGTTGCTTTGCTGCAGCGTGCTTTAGTGCTAGTGCCTTGCAAAATGTCCTGCTGCAGTGCGTTATAGCGCCAGCGCCTTGCAAAATGGCCTATTGCAGCGCGCTATAGCGCCAGCGATTCGCAAGTTGGCCCGCTGCAGCGCGCAGTAGCGAATTTTTTTCCAGAACATGGAGAATTCGTCCATATTTGTTCAGATTTTGATGGATAGGTATTTTCCTGAAAAATAGACAAAATTGGATTAAGGAACTAGTTTTAATATGAGAAATGAATGAAATTTTCCTTTAATTATGATATAAATTATAGATTCATTATACCCCCACACTTAAATTCTTGCTCGTCCTCGAGTAAGCTTAAAATGGTATTTTTCTGTTTCTTAGGTATGAAAGTCAACAAAAGACATTAATTAGATTTTGATGTGTAATTCAAGGCATGTGTTTAACTGAAATGACCAAAATTATTTGACATTTAATTAAATTTTTTAATTTTGGATATGAACCAAGGTTAATAAATTAATCTCCAAGTATTTGTATTTATGCTTGTTACTAGATAATAGGGGAGGTTCCTTGAAATACTAGATTAGAGAGGTAGTGAATAATCAAGAGTTTTGTACCATATGTGCTCCTTCTTATGAATCACAAAAATGATTAGATTAAAGGAGAGATATTTTTTATCATTCATTTTTATTTTTTTCATTTGGGAGAGATATTTTTTATGATTCCTATTCTTATGTTTTTCTCTTTTCATTATTAGAGAGATATTTTTATTCATCCCCAATTCAAATCTTTGTGATTACATTACCATAATCACTAGTTTTTTAGTCAAATGCTTTCTCCCACACTTAGTCCTTAGCATTGATTAAATTTTTGGAGATTAAACTAACCTTAATTCATTCCTTAGTTAAAAGTTTTAATATTGTCAATGCATTGATCACTTTTTTTTAAGCACCCTTTTATTTCATATCATTTTCTTTATTGATATTTTTGTGACTTTCATTTCTTGAAAAATCTAGAAAAATTTGTCATTTTCAAATGCTAGAAAGATTATGTGAATATGATAATCCATAAATTAAGTCCTCAAAATAAAACACACAAAAAGAAAAATATAAAAATCAAATAATACCAAAAAGAAAAGAAAGACACAACCTATTTATTCTTGGGTTTCATCCTCCTCCTCTTCTCCCATGTCATAGGCGAAATCGCATGGGTAACGCGTGTCCGGAATGGGGGCACCGACAAGCGGTCTCGGCAACACGGAGGGGTCCGGTCCTCCTTTCAAGCTCCAGTCCTCGAACATTAGTCCAAGGGCTTCATGAAATTCACGCTGCTGAACGAGTTCCTTTTTAAAGAACCACATGTCGGTGGCCAAGGCCTTGCTAAGATCAGCTTGTTGCATGTGGAGTCGTAGCAACAACTTATTGGTGAGAGTTTGGTCGGATGGAGCGAACGTTTCCCCTTGCTTGCCCCTCCTTTTCTTAGGTAGCTTCTGTTCACTAGCGCGGGTGTTCAGATTTTAACGAGCAAGAGCAGAGCTGGGAGAAATGACGGAGTTAGAGCAGAGGATCTTGACCCTTTGGGCCTCGCTTATCCCTGAGATCAAAGACCTGAAGGCCAATGCAGCACATGGTCCCTTGAGAGCCTTCCAGAACTGCTCATAAATGATGCTCGTGGTGCAGATCTCACCCGGCCTAACCAATGAGCACAAGAGTAGTGCTCTGGCGCGGGTCACTTCGGTCAAGTGACTCGAAGGCATGACAAAGATGGAAATAAAAACCAGCCAGTCACTACTCGTATCCATCAATTCGGAATGAGGAATGTTGGCTAGGCCTCTCTCCTAGTCTGTGTTTTCATGGATGAGTTCTGGTTCGAGATCATGGGGGTCAAAGCGAGACTCCAAGAGTTTAAGGTAAGAACAAGTACTTACCTCCCCTAACCGTTAGAATTGCTCGATTTGAGCAATTCCAAATGCGACTCCCCTATCTCTCACGAAGATCGTCCATTCGGCCGCATTGATTGCATTGGCATACACCTCCTGGACTATGGATGGGTACGTGGGAGATTTCTTTATCACCATCTCCCTCCATCCCTGAGGGTCGACTTGCTCCACCGGCACGGGCAAGTAGTGGCCAAAGCTCTTCTCTGGGATTAACTTCCGCTGAGAAGTCATGGAGAAGAACCGGTGTTCGGCTTTAGCGGAAGAGAACCTTTCTTATTAAATGTTCCCCCGGATGAGGAATCTTCGGTCTCCCTCCTTGGAATTGACTTTTTGCTGGAAGACATGATGAAGAAATGAGAGGAGAGCAAAAGTTGATGAAGAAGCAAGAAAATTTAGAAGGTGCAAGGATTAACCCCCCCTTTTCCTCCCCTTAAATAGCCAAGACAATCAATGGCAAGAGAGCCATGATCAAATGGTCTTCCCCATGCCATAAATATGATGATCCATGTGAAGGGGGGGGCAGCTTTTTCAGCACACACCTTTTTGACAGCATGGGAAATCCAAATATATTACTTTTTGACTGCAGGGAATCCAAGGCGGTCAAAATTTGCTACAGCTGGAGCAGACCGCTGCAGCGCGCTCTAGCGCTACCTTCAAATTTTTTTTTTCTATAAATATTGGGTTGCCTTTCAAGAAGCGCTTAGTTTAACGTCTTTAGCTAGACTCGTTAACGATCAGATAATTGGATCCGGAGGTTTCTCTTTTCACAACCTCAAGGTACTAGGGTGAGCACAACCCTCAAGGGTGCTCGAGCCGTCATCCTCTCTTCCTTCCCTCATGGGATCATCTTTTTCAAGTTCTAACTTAAGGGGAATCTTCTTTTTTCTTTGATCCCTTCTCATTTTTCTTTTTGTCACTCCTTCCTTACTTCCCTTCTCTGAGGAAGAAGTTGAGCTATTATCAGAATTCTTTTCTCCCAACGTTAGATTCTCAAAAATATTATCCATCCTAATTCTTTCCTAAATGTTTTTTTTTACCTCTTCTTCCAACTTTCTTTGTTTAAAGAAGGTGGGTTTAAGATCAATTAATTCAGATTTCCCTTTAATTTTTATACTCATCACCCCGCGGCCTACGTCAATAATAGCTTTTGTGCTCATAAGAAAAGGTCGCCCGGAAATAATTGACGAGTTCTTGGTCCATCTGTCTCATTCGCATACCACAAAATCAGTTGGAACAATGAAGCTTCCCAATCCAACAATAACATTCCTTACAATTCCTAGAGGGGTAAGGGATTCTAGATTTGCAAATTCTAGAATCATAGAGGTGTACTCCATTCCTCCTACCTTCATATATTCATAAATGTGGTAGGGCATAACATTGATAGAAGCACCAAGATCACACAAGGGATCTAAAAGTAATTCATTTCTAATTATGTAAGGAATACACAGCCTCCCAGGGTCATCAAATTTCGATGCAGTGAGCTTCTCACATTATATTCCCCTCACTCCTTCCCGAGCCTCTAGCTCTTCTTCTATAGCACTCAACTTATCAGTAGTATTTCCCCCATACGCCCCTTCTGAATGAATCACACTAACCAGCTCCCTTAGTTTCATTTCAGTGGAACTGGGTAGAGCTCCTTGCTACCGAATTGTTAATTGCTTGGGGATCTGCCCCAGTTGGGTCTCTATGTTCCTAAGGGATGCTTCTTTTCCTTGGATAGAGGCATTGTGGCATGTGATTGTGGCTTCAGTGCGGTGCATGAATTGGATGGTTTCAGCCTTAAAGGTGTTGAAAGCTAAATTTGGATGGTGATTGTTATGATCATTTCCATTATTAACACCTTGCTGATTTGATGAACTCCCCCCATATTGATTTCCATTATTATTATTGTTACTCCACGAGAAATTAGGGTAGTTTTTCCACCCTGTATTGTAGGTATTGGAGTAAGGGTTGTTCATGGTGTTATTGTTTCTTAAATAATTAACTTGTTCGATGTTCGTTTGTATAAAGGGGTTATCCAAATTGCAGCTCTCACTATTATGTCTCCCTCCGCATAACTCACATTGTATCTCAAGAACAACGTTAATATTCATTCTCTCAATTTTCTCATTTAGGACATGGATTTCTTGCTGTAGTGCCATTATTTAGTTTGATTCATTCACTTTCATAGATTCTTTTTTAAGCCTTTCAAAAGGCCATTGGTATGCATTATTTTTCATTTATTCTAAGAGGTCATAAGCCTCTTCTTGGGTTTTGCTACTGATAGAGCCTCCGACGGCCACATCGATGAGAGTCCTTGTAGGAGAGTTCAAACCATTGTAAAAGATTTGAACTTGCATCCACAAGGGAAACCCATGATGTGGGCATCGCCTTAAGTACTCCTTAAATCGACCACATCCGTCATACAGTGCCTCTCCTTCCAACTGAGTGAAGTTGGTTATCTCAATTCTCAGCCGAAGGGAAATACTTGACTAAGAATTTCTTAGTCAAATCGTCCCAAGTCCGGATTGAATCGCTTGGGAGAGAGTAGAGCCAACTTTTGGCTCTATCTCTTAAAGAGAATGGACAAAGCCTTAATTTAACAGCGTCTTCAGAGACACCGTTAAATCTGAAGGTGTCACAAATTTCAAGAAAGATTAAAATATGTGAATTAGGGTCTTTAATAGCCAATCCTCCAAACTGGTTATATTGAATCATACTCAGAGTGGAATGTTTGATCTCAAAGTTATTAGCTTCTATATTACGCCTAACAATAGCATGGGGAATTCGCCTAACAGTGAGTAGTGCGTAATCTCTCAGTGCTATTCCCCTAAGCTCTCCTAATAGCTCTCTATGATTTTCATTATAATTTTCCATAACAGCTTGTTCGCTTAGCAAAATGTTTTGTTCACTTCTAGCTTGCAAGTAGGTTCTCCCAATTTCAGGGTCAAAAAAATAATCCGAGCAAACTCTTCTATTCATACACAAAACCAATTATGCTATTAGGAACAAATTTATCAATAATATTCAAAGATTCAGCAATAATAAAAGAAAATAGAAAAATAAATGGTTAGTACCTATAATTACAAAAATAAAAAATTAAGCGTATATGCAAGAAATTGCTTAATTCACTAATAACTGGTAGATTCTCCTTACTACGAAACCAGTTCCAATTCCCCGGCAACGGCACCAAAAACTTGAAATACCTAAAATATGTATGCGCTTACACGCAAGTGTACGTGGTCTGAAGTAATAAGTGGAAAGTTTGAATTTCCGAGATTTATCGAACCACAGAGAATTGGATTTTTTGTTACTAAGGTATATCTATGATCACTAATGTTTAAGCTATATGTGTATTGATTGGTGTTGGTTCCTAAACAAGAACGATAACTCTTAGTAGAAAATACTTCTGATAAAAAGAAGAGGAGAGTTGGGTTTCTCCCACATGATATGATAGATAACTTATATATGATGATTTCTCAAGCGTTCATTTTTTCTTTACTTAGTTCTTTAATCAAGTGCACATTGTTCTTCTTAAAGTTTTAATTCAAAGATTAACAAGTTCAAGTCTTGTGCCTGAAATGAACACACAGTCGGCTCTATTTCAGCATAAAGACCCTTATAAAAATTTAGGTTTGTAGTTTTTATCTCATCTCTTGATCATAGAGATGAGGGTTATAAAGTTTAAGATCTTATAAGCATTGATTCCACTAAGAGTTTCACGCGCCTTAAGCATAGTTTAGATGAGAAAGTGATTTCATTGGGCTCAATGACTATGTCATCTTGTTCATTAGCACTCAATGAAACAATTCCCTCTCTCAAGTATGCTGAGCAACGGAGCTCAATTAGTGGGTCTTAGCATCACACGCTTCAACTCATTAGTTGAACATAGATTAAGATGCACTAAGCTCAATAACTTTCTCACACAGTTCTAAGCTTTCATGCATTCATAAATTTAGCCTCAAAACTAAGGTGAGCTATGGAGCCCAAGACATTTTAGTCCTTGAGTTCAATTAGTCCTTCGTCTTTTCGTCACATTCAAGTCCACAATAGTCCTTTAATTTCTTTAACAAGGCATTGAGTTCATGATTTTTTATTAAAACATGAGGAAAACTTCATACAAATATAGTATCTATCAATACATGTGGGATTGCCCCAGCCCTCCCGAAGGGAGGTTTAGCTATCCATTATAAATGAGATGAAAAAAAATACATACATGGATAAAGACCCTTTCATGATCAACTAAGGAAAAAAACACAAACCAAGAGTTTAGAAAATACTAGGAACGTTCCTTTGGGAAGTTCTTCAGACTCCTCTTCTTCTTGCTTAAAGTTGTTCCTCTTAGGTCCCTAGTGCTGCCTTTCTTCTCCTTCTCCTTAGCAAGATGAGCTCTTCCACCCTTGGAGAGTTCTCCTTCTCCTCTATGCAGCCCTCGCTTTACTTAGGATGTAGTAAGCCAAGTTGGGAACCCTTCTTGAGTCAAGAGGGGTGGTATTTATAGAGGTGGGCTGCTTCTTCATCCTCACATTACAAAACCTGCATTTGCCTTTAAAAATTCTGGTGCAATGATGGCTAATTCTACTTGAGGGATGAGGTGACCATTTCTTTTCCATTGTTTAACCTTCATATCACCTCAAAATTGACCATTTTCCCTTTAAAAACTGATCTACTACAGAAGGAATGATAGCTAGAGACAAGGGGTTGGTTGATGGTCTTGTTCCAACCGCATTTAATGCTCTGCTCAGAAGAAATTTTGGCGGGCCGCCGCAGTGCGCTATAGCGCCGCGATCGCAGGTTGGGCCGCTGTGGCGCACTGGGGCGATTTGGTTCGTTTGGTGAAGGGCCGCTATATCGCGCTGTAGCATGCTATCGCGTCAGCGGTTTCGCAAAATGATCTGCTGCATCGCGCAAGAGTGCCAGCATTTCACTAGTTGCTGCGCTGCAGCACGCTGGAGTGCTAGCATTTCGCAAGTTGCTCCGCTGCAGTGCACTTGGAGCGCCAGCATTTTGGAAGTTGCTCCCCTGCAGCGGCTATAGCGCCAGCCCCTTGCAAAATGGCCCGCTGCTGTGTGCTATAGCTCCAGCGTCCTGTAAAATGGCCTGCTATAACATGCTATAGCGCCAGCGATTCGCAAGTTGGCCCGCTGCAGCGCGCGACAGCAGATTTTTTTCTAGAACTTGGAAAATCGTCCAGATTTTTTCAGATTTTGATGGATATGCATTTTCCTGAAAAATAAACAAAATTGGATTAAGAACGTAGTCTTAATATGAGAAATAAATAAAATTTTTCTTTAATTAGAATATAAATTATGGATTCATCAGTTAGCTTTTGTAATAACCCAAGTTATTACCCTAGCTAATTAGGACTAATCCAAGTCCTGATTTTGATCTTAATGCTATAATTATGTCATTAGTAGTTCACCATCAGGACCTAGTCCAAATTAGTGGTCAAATTGATCAAACACTAATTTTGAAAATTTCAGGAACCCTGGAAATTGACCTATATATTTTGATCTCGGAATCAAAATCCAACTCCGCCACTGCGATCGCCACCCCTTAATTAGCTTGGCTTGATGTTTTGGACGCGTTTCGAAGTCGTCAGATTTTATTGAATATTTTAATGTAATTATATACTCTGAAAAATAGAAAAATTAAATACTTGTCGGAATCGAATTCTAAATTTGTAGTTAAATTTCTCACCCCCAATTAGCTAGGGGTGAATTTTTGAGATTTTTCGGAGCTCGCTATAAAATATGACTTTTTAGCATTAATTAATTAAATAAATTAAATTAAGATCTTTAAATAATCCATTTATTTGCCTTCTTTTCCCTGACGTGGACCTCACTCCCTAAATCCTATGTACGCCTCTCCCTCACCCATTTTGTTGCATGCAAAGAGACCTCAGCCTCCACTCCTCTCCATTGTTGCCCATTCTTCCCATAGTTGATATGGGATGAGTCAAGCTCATCTCATCCAAGAGCCATGCCATCCTCCACCTTTAAGAGAACCCCTCAGCCCTCCTTTCTTTTCTTGCTACCAAGCTGAGCTCCTATCCTCCTTCCTCCATTGATGTGCTACTGAAGAAGACCTCAAGCCCTCAAGCTCTCAAGTTCCTACAGAAAATATAGCTCTCTTCTTCCATCTTCTTCCATTTAAAAGCCAAGGTACCTCCCTTTCCCCCATTGAATGGATTCAATGGCTACTTTATTTAACTCTTATGCTTATTTTGCATCTTTTGAAATCTGTGATTGAGCATGGAAGCTATTAAAGTTTATTAAGGTATTAGATTTCATTGTAAATAAAATGCTATATTTTTCCTCCTTTCTGCATACCTGAACTTTTAACTCCATTGCTTGCATAGTTAGAATAATCATTTTGTGCTGATTTTGGCATCAATGAAAAGGTCTTGGAAATATCTTTCTATTGGTATATAGCACCGCATATGAAGTGCTCTAGGATGAGAGTTTTTGAGCCCGAAAGATGACTCGTTACGATTTTCGCACAGGCGCCACAGCGCCGTAGCGCCCGAGTTTCAAAATTGAATCTGTCGCAGCGTGTTACGCGCGCCGTAGCCGCTTATAAATTTTTTAAAATTAAATTAAATGTGCTGCGGCACCAAAATCCACCGCAGCGCGCCGTAGTGTTTGGCTCTTGGTCAGGGAGCGCTACAGCGTGCCGTAGCATCCAGCTCTCGGGAACTCTGGCGTAGTGGCCCACCGCAGTGCCTAAAAGCACTGCAACGCGCGACAACACTGAGATCCGCTGCTGCATGCCACAGCGCTGAAAGTGCTGCAGTGCGCTGTAGCGCCTGGCTTTCGGCCAGAAGGCACCACAGTGCAGCGTAACGCCCAGAACTGTCCGGAACTACCCAGAACTGTCCGGAATGACCAAAACTTCATTTTTTTTCGCATTTTAATGACCCTATGACCCCAATGGGGCCAAGATATTTAAATTTGAACCTAATTTTAGCAAAATTAAACATTTTATAAAATTGTATGTGATTTTTATTATGGAAAAATTAGGTTTTTACTCCCCTTTCGTGAAAATAGAACCCTAATATTAAAATGACCATAACTTTATCATTTGAACTCCAAATTAAGAAATTCAAGATGCTAACTAGGCTAGAAATTCAGTGCCAACAGTAAACTAAAATAAAATTTGGGTTTGACCACTGGAAACCCTAGGTTGACCAAAATACCTCTAACCCTAATTAGGTCATAACTTGACTAAATGAGATTCAATTTGGGTCTACTCCCAGTTAAAGTACCCAGTGTGATATATGGAAGCTATAGCGACTGAGTTTGCTGAATTTAAATCTCAAATAGAAAAGTTAAGTTTTTGACCTCTCTTAACTCTAGAAATAACACATTTGCACTTAAACTTATAACACTCATAACTAGTCCAATAGACCTCAGAATTTAGTGTTCTTAGATTCTATGGAATTCTTGAACAACAAGCAACAATAAATTATACAAATTTTTAGATTTCATCAAGAGAAAATTTCTAAATTCCCATTGGGTCAAATTTCTTAGTTTGGACCTATCTGACCCATTTCTTGTTCAAATTTGATGTAATTACTATCTATCTTCATGTTAGACATTAAGGAATCATTTGGCAGTAAGAAAATTCAATTTAAAGCTCTAAATTAAAAAGTAACTTTTTGGACCCTTAAGTAGGAGCAAAATGATCGTTTTGCCCAAAATTTAGGTTAAGTGTTCTTAACCCTTAAAATATCTTTTAAATTATTAAAAATAGTAAGAAACTAATTTAGGATCAATTTAAGTCTTAAATCCCATAATTTGAATAATTTGTCAAACATCCTAATTTAAGCTTGAAAAACTCTAAGGATAATATGCTTTACTTAGCTAAAATTTATTCTTAACTTCCCTAATTAAATAAAAATAACAAATTAAGTTAAATTAAAATAAATTCAATCAATTCTTTGAATCTCCCTAAGTCTTTTCATTAGGAGCTTCTTAAGATCTACACTTTACCTTAGGATCTTTTCTTTAAGATTAGGAATAAATCATAAGTTAGATTTCACTTATTGAATAAATGGGTTATTCAATAGATGAAACATTAGTTTATTAATTTCTAGATTTCCATACTTTAATTTTGATTATTTTAATTTTTCAACTTTAGATCAGAATTAGGAGAATTATTCTATTAAGTTTGATTGTGCTTAATAGAATTTGCCTTGATTATTAGTTCATATTTAGACTCAAACCTTAGTCCTTAAGACTTACCCTTTGGATTATGTAATTAACTCCAATCTCATGGTGTTTAATTCATAATCCCAAGCTTAGTAAATCTTGATCAGATCTTAGTTTAGAACATCAAAATTTATTAATTAGGACGTAATGATTTCTTATTTAACTTATAGTCGTTATTGATTGAATTAAATTAAAACCTGATCAGTTCTAATTGCTTTTAACTTATAAGGCTGTGCTACTAAGTTACACTCAAAAGTAAGAATTGGAGATTCTTAATTTGTATAACTTGGAATAGTTAGAATAGTTTAATATATAATAATTGATGTTACCTTGTGTAGTAGAGTCCTTGCTTACTATTATTTTACTTGTGCTTTCGTATTCCTTGTATTTTGTGCCTTATTCATTGAATATGTCATATAAGATAATGTTGTTACATGAAATGAAAATATAGAATATTAGGATAACATTTGCATTAGGTTCAGTTACTTGTTGATCTTGCGCATTTTACCCTACTGGACAGGGGTAAGGAGAAATAAAGATTACTTAGCATTACTCATTGAGGAGTGTTGTGCTAAGTTTGGAACTTGTATAGTCTTGCAGACGTGCTTGACTCCTCAGCTACTTCTGGATAGGCCCACAGAAGTAAAGTAAATAACTAAAATATTACTGCATTTATGATTACTGCCTCTTCAGTTCAGTTTCTATTATGTTATTCTGGCCTAGCCTCAGATGACGATAGGAATATTTTATCGCCTTATCCTCCGTGTTGATGATAAGAATACTTTTATTAACAGCATGCTAATTAGCCCTCTTATGATATGACAATTATTATATACCTGTTTACTATTTACTGTTCACTATTTATTATTTTCTATTTACCATTTACTATTTTACTTTACTTCAATCAGCTTTTCTTTACCTGCTTACTTATAGGATGCTACTTTTTGTTACTACTTACTATACATATTACAGTCAAATTATTTATTTTTAACCTGCATATGTCAAGTGATCATAAGAATATTTAGGATGAGTCTTTTCCTTTAGTATTTTCCTTACTTTATTTATACTTATATGCCAAACTTTGTTACAGCTTTGGTGTTGAGGTAAATTCTTTTACCTCATATGTTGCTTAGTTAAAAATACCTTTATTTATAGCTTATTCTTTCCTTTGTATACTTATTGCACCCTTACGCTTTATTTGTCTTATAGTCTAAGTAAAATGGTGATATCATAAGACTCATGAATTATTAACAGCCTAAAATGTACTTAAACAATATGTCTAACTAGATTTTTCATTTCTTTGGCTGGGGCCCTATCATTGTGAAACCGACAATGGTAGATTCCGAGTTATTCGAGGTAGTCGAGCCTTTTAAATTTCAGATTCAGAAGGAGGAGTGTGATGCCGCTAGAGATCCTTAGCTTAGCTTCTCTTTTATTTTTGTGAGGATAAGAACTTTATCATTTTCATTAAAACTTATTTAATATTTATAATAATTCAGGTGCTTATATATGTTCTCTTACTGTACTATTTATTATGAGCTACTTTATTACATTCTTACTTATATTATTGTGGATTGGATGTATGATTTACTTTTCCTTGCTTCCACATTTTGTGTTTCTATTTACTTAGTTATTAATCTACCTTACATACATTTTGGGCACATCCTTTCTTTATTAATGGATTATGGATTATACCTAATCCAATGATAAGTAGGAGATTTGCCATAGTAGCACACCTCCCCTTAACCTAATCTTGAGAATTAGGGGGCAGGGCACCACAGCCTAGGTGAAGAACGAGACAGGATTAAAGCTTAAGTGCTTGAGGTCTGATAATGATGGTGAGTATTGCAATTGGAAATTCAAGGAGTAATGTGCATTGAAAGGCATCAAGAGGGAGTTTACAGTCCCAAGAACACCATAACAAAATAATGTTGCAGAATGGATGAATAGAATGATCATAGAAATATTCAGAAGCATGAGATTGCATGCGGATCTCCCAAAGCAGTCCAGGGCTGAGGCTATTAACACAAATGTTTACTTGATAAATTGGGGACCTTCCATACCCTTGAATGAAGGGATTCCTAAGGAAGCTTGGAGTGTAAAAGAGGTGAAACTGAACCATCTCAAGGTATTTAGCTGCTCATCATATGTGCACATTGATGTAAGATCTAGGAGCAACCTTGATGCAAAGGAGATTAAGTGCACATTCGTTGGATATGGCACGAGTGAGCTTGATTACAGATTTTGGGACAATCAGAACTATAAGATCATCAAAAGTAGTGATGACACTTTCAATGAAAGTGAAATGTATAAGAAATGTATCAAAGTCAAGACCGATTCCAAGGATGCTTCAGATATTGAGCCCCGACATATAGAAATTGATGACAGTGTTGAGTCAGATGTTGGAGTACATAAAGAATCTCAGGAGGGTGTCAATGTTGAACCACAAACACCCATGCTAAGATGATCCAAAAGAGTCATAAGACCGCCACAGAGGTACACTCCTTTCTTATTTTAAGGTTCCTTATGCTTCAGCAGTTTGGAGCTTGATGTATGCAATAATTTGCACAAGAATGAATATTGCCCATGCAGTGAGAGTGGTCAGCAGATTCATGGGAAACCTAGGGAAGCACCATTGGTACGCGATAAAGTGGATCCTAAGTGTGGGGCCCCATGCCCTCTGTGACAATGCTAATACTGATAATGACATAATCACAATGAGTATGGTGCTCCAATTATGGCAAATCCCTAACTTAAGTAGAGTCAAGTATGACCCAACCCGCCTTAAACCAAATACTTGTCACCTAAAATTGAGAACATACATCAACATATCAAAGTAGCGAAAGCTGAAAATAATAGAACATAACATCCACATCACAATATAGTATAAAAAGGTAAATGCAATAGTAACTCAGCTCAAAGTGCAGAAAGTAAAATACATTCAGACTTAAGAATTATTATAGACTGAATATTTAAAAGGAAAATAAAGTTTAACTAAGAAGCAACAGGAAGATCCTCCTCCTGTCCATGCTCCTCTCCAGCAGAACCACCAATGAACAGCACCAATCTTATATTTGTCAGTATCACAAATACTAGGGCCCCAGCCAACAAAAGAAAAATATTACAGTTAGACAAATTGTCTAAGTACAATTTAAGCTGATTAAGTAAACTGTACATTTTAAAATATCACATCATTACTTTAAGCATGCAACTAATATATGGTGCAACAAGTTATAATGAACCGGATAGCTATAAATAATACATTTATAGCTAAACAATAAAGTATGCAACCATAATTACTAATCATGAAGCTGAATAAGGTAACGGTAAATTATATAAATAACTACAAGGTACTGAAAGTAAAACTCATCCTAACATGCTTATGATCACATGAATACATATTGATTTCATAAAAGAAAGCTGTACTAAAATGTGCTGAACAAGTATACAAAACTAGCATCCTGAACATGCCAATGTATCATAATTATTGAACTAGAATATATAGGCAAGTACGCAAAACTAATAAGTAAAAGCCATTAAAGCATATGGAAAAGCAAGCCAAAGTGCTAAAATAAAATAAAAGTAAAGCCACTGAAGTATGTGGCAAGGCAAGCTAAAGCACTAAAACTAAACTGAAGTAAGAGCATGCCTAGACCTAGTATTGCCATAACAGAAATAGGCCATACAAGATTTCTGAATAGAAAGTTTAACATGTATCCATCCTAAACATCATCAGAGCTAAGTCTGAGTTGAACTTATAGAATAAGACATGTATCCATCCTAGCAAAGCACAGAGCTAGGTCCGAGTCTATTTTATAATAAAATTGGAACTGAGGAGGCTGACTAATCTAGGACACACTCTACTGCACTGATTGTTCTAAAGGAACTGAATGAATATTTATGCCTTTCAAATACTAACTTAGGATATATTATTAATATCCTGAGTTCACCTATAATGTCCAAGGAAAAAGGCTCAATATACAAGGTGTGTGGTGCAACAATAGTCAAAGTAAGCTTGAAACTCAACTAGACTTATGTGATATCCATTATTATCTTATTTAATTTAGTCTAACTATTATGAAAAAATACAAGTTTATGATCTCCAATATCTAGCTATCGAGTATAATCTCAGATTCACGATCTTAACATTAACATTAGAACATAATAAGTTCTAATTCATAATCAAATAATGACTATAAAAGATTAAAGTAAATAAATCAATGACTTAATTAATATATTTTACTCACTCAATATAAATCTTGATTATACAAATTAAGATTAAGGATTCTGGACTTTAACTCCAAAATTGGGGTTTCAAATTCTGAATCCAAGGTGCTACTCTATCAAGAATCAAATGTTCACATCCAACCTTAGTCTAAAGATAAAAGATCTTAGAAGCTGAAAGATTTAGAAGTTAAGATCTTAGTGAAAGGTTATTTAATATCATAAGACAAAAATAATCAATCAATAATATAACAATCTATGATCTATTCTTCAATTCATAGAATAATTATATTATTTTATTGTGGTGCCCCGCCCTCATTGGACTAAGGGCGGTGTGCCACTCTGGCAAATCCCTCACTTATCATTGGATTAGGTAAAATTCTCAATCCACTAATAAGGGAAAGATGTGCTCAGGATATAAATAAGGAAATCAATCACTAAGTAAATAACATCTCAAAGTACGGAAGCAAGAAACATAAAATAATATTACATCCAGTTCTACCATAACACAGATAGGACATACAGCTTAGAATAAAAATAGTGTAGTAAAAGAAAATATAATATCTGAATTATTACATCAACTTAAAATAGATTTAAATGAAAGAAAAGTATTGCTCCTCCTTACTAAAGAAAAAGACAAACTAAAATTCTCCAAATCTAGGCTAAAACTCCTCCTAAACTGGCTCTACCGCAAGTACTGGATCCTTCAACTGATCAGATTTTGATATTGTCAGTTTCACAATGCCAGGGCCCATCAAAAAAAAAAAGAAATATCTTGTTAGACAATTGTCTAAGTACATTTTAGGCTGAATATTTTAAATGAATTATTAATGTCACCATTTAAACTTAAACACAGTAACAAGTGAACTAAAAGCATAGGAGCAGTAAGCGTATAAGGAACAAGATAAGTTATAAATATAACATTTATAACTAAACAAAAAGTGAGGCAAAAGCATATCTTAAGCAAACTAAGCAAGGAATGGGCATATGTATATATAATATAGTAAGTAAAAGTACTGAAAGTAAAGTCTAATCTTAAACATGCTGATGAACATATGACATATACTGATTAAAAAAATAGTAAGTCTGAACATGGTACATATAATAAGTAGTAAAGTCTAGCATCCTATAAATATGTACAAGTGAGCAGGTAAGTAAAGAAAGACAGCTAACTGAAAACAGTAAACAGTAAACTGAAACTGAACATGTATATGTAATAATTGCCATATCAAAAAAATTCCATAACCTTTCTGGGCTAGGGCAGACAGAACAGAATAGCAGAACTGAGGAGCCAGTAAATACAATGCAGAATCTTTTAGTGTGATGACCCACTTAAGTAGTAATAAGTAAAACTCTTAAACATCGAGGCGCCTTTTCAGATAATGGTGGAGTTCCTGATAAGAACTCCAAAGTTAAGCGTGCTCAGGTAGGAGAACTCCCAGGATGGGTGACCTGCTGGGAAGTTATCTTCTGAGGGCAAAATTGTGAGGCCTTTCTGGCCGAAGCGGACAATACCTTGGTACTTAAGAGTTTGGGCTGTTACAAATGGTATCAGAGCAAATCAGATAGGAGCTAAGTGTCATACAGGACAAAGTACCACTTCATGTG
This sequence comes from Gastrodia elata, assembly GCA_016760335.1. Taxonomy (NCBI): domain Eukaryota; kingdom Viridiplantae; phylum Streptophyta; class Magnoliopsida; order Asparagales; family Orchidaceae; genus Gastrodia; species Gastrodia elata. The sequence continues at coordinate 4,172,483 of CM028685.1, read as the reverse complement.
AGCAGCCACTTGAACCCATGATGGTTAAGGTTCTACATGGTTGTGGGTACCTCTTGTGCCTGTAGGGGTCACCTCTAGTTCTGTCTACCCAATGGATGGTTCTTGGATCTGTGTGTGGATACTGACGAGGACGTCAGTTACTTAAGTTGGAGAGATTGTGATTACCCACTTAAGTAGTAATAAGTAAAACTCTTAAACATCGAGGCTCCTTTTCATATAACGGTGGAGTTCCTGATAAGAACTCCAAAGTTAAGCGTGCTCAGGTGGGAGCACTCCTAGTATGGGTGATCACATACTTCTGAGGGCAAAACTGTGAGGCCTTTTTGGCCAAAGCGGACAATACCTTGGTGCTTAAGAGTTTAGGCTGTTACATTTAGTTATTTTACTTTTGTTTCTGTGAACACGTCTAGAAACAGCTGAGGAGTCAAGCGCATCTACAAGAATATATGGGTTCCAAGCTTAACACACACTTCTCAATGAGTAATGTTAAGCATCCTTATTACTTTTTACTACTGTCCATTAGGGTAAATGTATACTAGAACCTAGCAAAATATAACTGAACCCAAGGCAACTGTTATCCTAATTATTCTAAGTTTTTATTTCATGCACAAAGTTTTCTTATATGACATGTCCAATGAATTAAGTACAAAATACAAGGAATACGTAGCACAAAATAAAACAAGTAAGCAAGGAACTCTTCTATACATGGTGACACTGTTATTGTCTAATTAAACTATTTTAACTATTCTAAGTTACACAAGTTCAAGATCTCTAATTCCTACTATCGAGTGTAACTTAGAAGTACGTCCTTATAATTATAAAATATTAGGACTAGCTAGGTCCTAATATGATTAATCAATGTCGACTATATAAGTTAAATACAAAATCATCACGACCTAATTATTGATTTTAGACGTTCTAAACTATAAGCTGATCAAAATCTACTAGGCTAGAGATTATGAATTAAACACTACGAAATTGGACTGAAATTACATAATTCTAAAGGTAAGACTTAAGATCTATGTTTCAACCTAAATATGATCTATTGATTAGGGCAAATCCTATTAAACAAAATAAAACTTAACAGGATGAATCTTCTATCCTGAATCTAAGGTTAAAAGATAAAATAATCAAAATAAGTTATAAAATCTAGAAACTAATAAAACTAAGGATTCGTTCATTGAATAACTCTGTTATTCAATGAATGAAATCTATCCTATGATCTAGCCCTAGACTTAGAAATAATCCTAATGTGAGGTGTAAAGTCCTAAGAAAAGACTTAGATAAATTTTATGAATTTTATAAACTTGACCTAATAGTTGATTTTATCACTTAGAATGATTCTATTATAGTTTTATTACTTGTTTTAGTGATTTAAAAGACATTTTTTTTTAAATCATTTCCTAGATAATATGTTTATGTTAAAGATTAAATAAACATACATTAGCTACCTTGTCTTTAATTGGTTCATATGTGCGCATGCATTAAAGTAAAATGCGGATTCTTTACCCAACAAAGAAAATCCACCAAAATCAATAATAATGCACAAAATGCTAAACTGTATGCAAATAAGAATGTCCCTTCTCAATTTTAAATGAATAGCCCTCTCAACTTTAATTATAATAATATGCTCAAGGTATGTCTTTTTACTTTCAAATATATATATATAACTCAAATCAATATCCTTCTCATTTATTACTTATATTTATTAATACTGATGTTACACATAATGGTCAACATAGGCCTCATCAGATGCACATGCAACCTCAATAAAGGAAAGCCGAGAGAATCTCGGCTTAGTCGCAATGCTCCTACCTATCATCCCCCCACCGTTCTGTCTAAAAAAGGCAAATCATTTTTAATTTCAATATTATTTTTCATTACACCTCAGAGAAGTTAAAAAAAAAAGAGATTACGAATTTATTTTTCAATTGACCATATTGATACAATATCATCAAAATCACTTAGAAATCTGCAAATCTTTGAAACGGAAAAGTAAGAAACTAGTCAATTTTTTATCTATTTTGTGTTTAGTTTTAACCATCAATTATTAATAATTATAAGAAGATCTTTGTACGAACTTACTTCGAACGAAAAGAATCCAACCAAATATTTGTTAAATCAACTCATTTTCGTGGTATATATATATATATATATATCCAAAGCTTGCATAGCTCAAAATCCACTAAATGTTGATGGAAGAAAATGCTAACGTCAAAAAAAAGATAGTAAAATCTGCTTACAACTTTTAAGGCATTGAGTATGATAAGCCAAACAATACATAGAGATGCTCATGATGTTTAGATGCATAATATGTTACTCATAGAGAACGCCAAGGAGAAACGCATCACACTACAAAACTCAGCATAAAGCATACTAGCTGACTTTGATAGCTTCTCATAAAAAAAAAAGTTTCAACAAATACTTAAAATGATGCTTTCATGTCTACTTAGCACTGTATGTCCTTAATCATATTAGATGCAGATCTGTTCATGGTTCATTCCTTAGTTCAGATATGTATTTTACTCCATACCTCACTCTAAGCATGCATTGCCTTGTTAAAGAGATCCCCATAATAAAAAAAAAAAGAGGTAACATGTTTAATACATCATTAAACTTGCATTTGTATGGATAGCAAAATAAGGGAATTTATTTTCCTAATTAACTCCACATATAAAACACTACGCATCCAATTTTTCAAAGCATTTAAACTGAATTCTTTTTTTTTTTATAAATTAACAACAGCATGATATAATAATATGAAATGCTATGCAGGACCAAAGTTAAATGTAAATAGAATCTTAGTTGAGAAATGAACGACATATTTGATTATACAAAATAAGTCCTACTGAAGGTCCTATCCCAAGTGATATAAATGTCTCGGCCAACTCATTCAACTGATTCTTAGTATAAAGATTGAAATCAATAAAACAACTATAGCCTCACTAAAAATTGTTGATCACATACCCAAACCAATTATTACATGCTCCATGTAACCAAAGAATAATTAAATTAGCACAATATCACTTTTAATTTAATTTTATGGCATCTCCGTAAAGCAAAATAATTCCAAATTTAATATAAAATTTGTAATTACACAGATCAACGTTTAACTTGAATTTCTCAAATCCACGATAGCATAATATGATTGCCAAAATTTTCAAAAGTTTGCAGAATACCCATTGCAGTAGCATCTCATTTTATTCTATGAAATATATATATATATATATATAAAAGGCAAAATTCACATAAAAGACAATATGAGCAGTATTTCTAATCTTCAAAACAACTTGTTTCCATATTCTTAAATGAATAATGCCATTTTTCAGTTCATCTTAGCAGCACTGCATACAACGTTTTGAGTATATCCTAGCTTCATGGTTTTCTACCCAACCTAAAAGACTTGCACTATTAATCCTTAAATCATTAAATATGACCTCCAATTTTATTTGAATTGGAGAATTGAAAGATAACAGTAAACAAAAAAAAGAATGTTGAAATAGATATGACTCATATATCTTCAAAGCATTCTGACCATATGATAGGGTAAAGAGGTACCTTATCGGACGGTGGACGCAAATCCTGGGTTCGCGCTCGATGCTCGAATGCAGCCAACGGTGGAGATGGAGAAGTGGTCGGCAGGCTCAGCTTGATGGCGCTCGACAAAATTTTGACAGCTCCCAATTGCCACCAAAACATCACCCATAGCTAATTTGGGGGCATTGAGCGCAATGACAAAGTCCAATTTTCGATTTGAGGTCAATTTAAATAGGTCAATTTCCAAGGTTTCTGAATTTTCCAAAAATCAGAATTTTGTCCATTTGACTCCTGATTCGGACTAGGTCTTGATGGTGAATTTCTAATGACTTCATTAGAGCACTAAGATCAGAGTTAGGACTTAAATTAGTCCTAATTGACTAGGAAAATAACTTGGATTGTTACATTTATAGATTGAATCAATCCTACACCCACAAGGAGGTTTCAAGGGGATTAAGACAATCAATTAAGGATTTTCAAGATGTAGCATAATTAGATCAAAATGAATAAGAGTCTAGGATCCAAGATCTAAGATCTAAAGTTTGATCACTTAGGGAAAAGGGAAATTTGAACTTAACTCAATTAGATTAATTAGGCTCAAAAGTTAAGGAAATAATATTAATACAATTCATTATTGATTAAAATACTTTACAGAAATTTCTCTAATTTAAGGGCACTAAAATAATATTTTGGTTAAAATGACCAAAATACCCTCCTTAAGACTAAATATTAGAAATTTAGGATTTAAATATTCAAATTAATTTAAATCAGTTTAATGGACTTAATATTGGCTAATGAGATGAATGAAGCCTTTAACTCAATATTTGTCTTCTATATTAACCTAATTTGCACTAATCACATATTCAGGCTAAATTAAGTAATTAAGCAATTTAAGGTTCCATGAGGTGTTTCAAGCATAAATATAAGATATACTATACTCAAGAAGATGATGGAAACCTAATTCACAAAAGTCAGAGGATTAATTACGGCTAAATTCATTAATCAAGGTTTAGGATAATTCAAAGGTGATTAACAAATTTGTTATTCTTAAATTATTTTTAAAGAGCTAGATAAGTTCTCCATAGTTTTATGAGAAATCAGAGATTAAAATTATAATTTTTGGACATTAATTGAATTAATTAAGATCAGAGAAGGATTAGGCAATTTTGTAAAATTTAACCATTGGATCTTAAATTTTTTTTAATATTATTATTCAGTGTATTTTTCTGATTCAAATGTATATTGGATCATGCCATTTGGATAAGTATAGCTAAAGTTATTTCATTAATTTAATTTGAATATCTTTCATTAATTAAACTATAGGATTTTAATTATTTCTATTTATCCTTTATTTTTCAGAAGAAAAATAAATCCATATTCCTTTAATTAACCCAACCTGAAATCGAAAACACGCAGATAGGATCGGGGCCCGACTGGGTCGGCACTGTCGCACCGCGCGGGCCTAGGCTGTCCCGGCCCGTGGCGATAGTGTCACCGTCCACGCTACCCCTCTCGCAGACAACCGCTAGAGGGTAACTTGGATCGCCAAATTTGTCGTCGATAATCCACAATACGACCAGCATTCAATCGCCACACCTTTGAGAAGTCAAGAGACACCAATTGAACCTGGAAGCCCCAACTGGGACGGACTTGAACGCTGGATGGCAGTTCCACCTAAGCGTCCCAATTTCAGATGATTAGGGTTTATTGTGAGGGGATAATTCTCCTCACAGAAGCCACCAAATGAACGAGGCTTGATCCCTACACCATCAGTGAGGTGAGGCGAGACGAACCCTAAAGGTTTTGCAAATTGGGGTGCAGTCGATTGCTGGATCCTTACTCAGACTCAGCCATGGTTTGGCTGCTAGCTTGATCTATCAATATGATCTATCAAAGCTAGCTTAGACCCTAGAAACTAGACGATATACAGAGGCTCAATACAGAAGCTTTATTAAGGAACTATACTCACACATTTTAGTGGGAAGAAGTTGTACCTGTAACTGGTTATTGCAGGCACGATCGAGGGGAATTGAGGCAAGCTGGAGCTTCCGGAAGATCATAGTAACCTAGCATGGGGTCTGAACTCCAGACAAGCACCCTCTATCAGCGGTACGCAGCTCTGGGGACGCCAGGATTCGTCGGGATGACGGGAGCTCCAGAGGACTTCAGCTGGACAATTGAGAGATCACAGTGAGCAAAGGGACTCACTGTGATGTCATAAGGGTATAAATAGGCAAGGGGGAGGTCTGGGGTGGCTGCCGAGGTCAGGAGCCATGGCATGGCTTGGCCCGAGGGTGCTCCCTCAGTTTCTCGAATTGGAGTGGATTGGGCCTCAACCTTGGCTAGGAGTGCTAGGGAGGCGAGGGAAAGGTCTAAACGGCCTCCCTGACATGGCACAGGAGTGGCAAAACGACTTGAGGACATGGCTGCATGAAGGGATTCGGTTGTCGGGCGCAAACTGAGGAGGAAGACGATCCACAGTCGCGGGGGACTCTAGAGTCGTCTGATTGATCATCAGTGGACGCGGAACGACTCTGATCTCCCGACATCCAACGGCCGAACAAGGATGCTGGATTAGCCATCATATTAGATTGAGAGATCCTACGATGATCGGGGTTTACTTAAGGCGGATAGCTAGATGCCGTCCGATCAGATCTCGGAACCGTAAAACGATCGAGATGAGACGAATCCGATCGAAAGTGCGGGCCGTTGGATCAGATCTTCAGAAATCAATGGCTAGTATGGCGCCCGCGATTTGGCGTCAGCCTAAATGATTGTTGAAGGGAGGATAAATTTGCAATTAGGAATTGTTTAAAATCTTATATTGCAATTGAACCAATTTAAATTAAATCCAAAATAGGCCTAAATAATCTCCAAAAATTCCAAAAAATTCACCCTTAACTAATTTGGGGGTGAAGAATTAAAAAATCAACTCATATATTAATTTGGAGATCAAATTAATTTAGCTAATTTCAGGCTCCAAAAATTGGCAAAATACTAGAATACTCAATTGAGCTCCGATAGATTTCAAACTTTTAGGATTAAGTTTAAGTGACTCATTGAGTCTAATGGAATCAAAATCAAAGCTTGATTTAGCTTAATTAATGAGTTTAATGAAAATCTTGTTAATATGTTCATGAATTGGCATTTGCACGGTGAACCGGGAGATGTAGTATTTCCACTGCCACCCATTATTAAAGATCCACGAGTAATATGTGTCCAACTCTTGAAGAATGTGCGGAAAGGGAGGATAATTAATCCAGTCCAATAGTTGGGTAGATCAAGTTTCTCTAGTACAGTAACATGGTTACTAATTTTCAGGTTGTATTTATTATTTAATGTTATATTATTTTGATGTCATTCTATCTTATGTTTGTGAGTGATTATGTACTATTGAAGTTCCTATTGTAATGTTGTAGAATTGTTGATGTTTTGGTAATATGATGAGCAGACTTTGTTGTGCACAAAGGCTTAGAGGCATCTAAAGGTTGGTTAAATTGACAAATACAAAATAAACTTAAAACCTTACAAAAATCTAATTAAATGAAAATGAATTGAAACAATCCAATTTATAATCTTAATTTAACATTAATAATGCACTAGACTAAGTATGGGGGAGAAGAAGTAGAAAAATAAAAATTATTACAAAATTTGAGTTGGGTGTGTTAAGTTCTAAGCATTTTTATGAACGTTAATAATATAAAAAAAAATAAAAAAAAATGTGAGAGTTAACACTTGCTAAAAATGTTTTAAGTTGAAAAAAAAAAAAAAAAAAAAGATGATATCTAAAACAGTTACATAAAATGAAGAGCAACACATATGGCACTTAAATTTCCCGCCGCTCTATAAGTATGCCGTTCTATTGAACAACAAAAGCTATCCACACTTATGTATATCGTTATCATGAGTGTTAAATGAAGATAATTGAGTTGTATCGATCAAAATTTTGCAAGAGATTAGATAGAGTTGGGTGGTGAATCTAGAAAAGCGTAGGTTAAATCCAAACCATCCAATAGATTTCTAGTAATTCCTTAGATACTCAATTTCAGCCTATCAGCACCAATACCTTACTATAATTGTAATCACTTTAAGAATTTCTTAATTATGTGTGAATGTGTGACATGGACTTAGTTTGCAGTAATTTAAACCCCTTTATACATGTGAATATGTGCTAGAATTATGTATTGAAGTAATTTTCGTTTGAGTTTGTGCTTGTGGAGGGGTTCATGGGGATCGATTGAGCCATGAAGCAAGAAGGCTAAGAAGGTAGCGAATCAGGCGCTCATGCGCACCTGGGCGCCACTTGCCAGCAATAGAAGCAAAGCCAAATTGAAACCTAAGTGCCCAGACGCCCCATATTGAAGTTGCAAACAGAAACCTGGGCACCAAGGTGCCATATAACACATGAAGTAGACAGAATCATCGGCGCTTAAGTGCACCTCAAGATAGAACACTGGGTGCCCAAGCGCTCCCAGGTGCCCAAAGAGTAAAAATATCACCAAGCGTTTGATGCTCCAAAGCGCCTGAAGAGTGAGAATATTACCGAGCATTAGGCCCCCAGGCTCCTGTGACAATTACAGCCCGAAAAGATGTAAGATGTACCCTTTCACATCCAAGAGGCGATTCTGGGAAGTTTTAAAAGAGAATTAAAATTAATTTAACACTAAATTTAAAAACTGTAATGATGATGGAGCACTGAATGGGATAGTGTTTGAGGTATTTTAATTCAATTCGTATTTTGTGCATCTATTATCTGACATAGCTCAAAAATGCAAATTCTTTTATGAAAAATGTTATTTGGCTCCCAAACATCTTCCAAAAAAATATGGATGATTATGATTTAGGATTTAAAATATATATTTTTATAAATCTCATAAACAAAAGTAAATTTAATAATAATTTTTTATTCCACTTAGCTTATTAAATCATAGTCATCCATACTTTTTGTGAGATATATGAGAGCTATGTAGCAAAACTTTTTTTTTTATTTGGAGCATTAATTTATTTTCTATATTTTCTTGATTATATAATTACTTAAAAACATTAAAACATTAAAAATTATTTTATTTTCATAATTTTATCCCAAAATTCTCTCATAATCAATTATAAAAAGGATAGATCTTTATTAGGTTTGGTCAAACAAGCTAAGAGATTTAATAATACCTCCACTTATTTAACCCATATGCTTATCAAAAATTTATCAAAAAATTAATGAGAAGAAACACATTCCCATTTCAATTAAATCTTGAAGTGATCATTTACTAGATAGAACTCCCAATGGTCAAATATTACAATATCAAATCTTAAAGTGACCATAAAATCTAGAACTTTAAAATGAACATATAAAACTTTAGCAAGAAGAATATAAAAGACTCAAATAAATTCTGAAGTCCCTCAAGTTTAATACAAAGGGATTTAAGTTTATATATATATATGCAATAATTCAATATTGTTACCTCACATAATCATGCTTAATTATAGTCCAAATCTATCATCAATAGGTTCTAAATATCGTTAGGACCAAATTCTGAAAATCTGAAGATAAAATAATTAGTTCACCTAACTATTTTATTTAATTTAAATACTCAAAAAAATAGGTAAAATATTTTGACCTCAAATCTTAAATTTGATAATATATTAGAATCTCTCATATCAAAATATACTGTGTGTAAATTTCATAATCTTTTAGCTTTTATTGGTCAAAATATAGATAAAAAATAAAGCTTGTATTTTTATTTAAATCCAACACTATTGGAATTTGATTAAATTTTATTAAAAATTGAATTTTATAAATTATATAAAGTTAAAATCAAAATTGATGAGATCCTGTACGACGGGATGAAACACAGAACACCAAACAGGCAATCGCAGTTATTCAGCGTTTATGTGATCATACTAGATGGCGATGATCTCGTCGCGCCGCCATAACTAGTTAGATTTAAATCGGGCCATTTGATCGCATCGCAGATCCTACAGTTTTGTAACAACCCAATGTTGTTAGCATAACCAATTGAACTAAATTAAGTCATAAGTTTGGTTATAACACTCTTACATAGTCATTAGGACCTCACCCTAAAGTTTTGGTCTAAATCAAGAGTCAAATAGATCAAATTCTAATTTTGGAAATTTTAGGAATATTGGAAATTGACCTAATTAAATTGACCTCAAAAAACAAATAGAGCTTTACCATTGCGTTCATTGCCCCCAAATTAGGTAAGGCAAAGTTTTGGAGGCATTCGGAAATCGTAGATTTTTCGGCAAATATTTTAATATATTTAAAATACCCCGAAAAATAGGAAAAATTAATACTCATCAAAATCAAAATTTGATTTCGCTGTTCCGTTCCTCACCCCTCAATTAGCTAGGGGAGAATATTTGGATTTTTTCTGGAAGCCATTAATTAATTAATTTTAATTGAGAAATTTGAAATTTTGAATTTAATATATAAAATTATAATTAATTCCTGACGGCGCCGTCTGCCTAACCCTCTCGCCGTCAGCCCTACCGTTTGATCGAACGGTTCCCGATCCTCCCTTTCTGTCTCCCCTCTGAAATTAGGGCATGCGGCGTGTGTTGCCAGGGCCGCGGCACCGACCAATCGCCGCATGCGGTCAATCTTTGGAGGCTCCGTCAGGTTCCATCAAGCTCCGAGCCGCGGCCTTGAATCATTTTAGGCAACCTAGGGGCATTTGGAGCACTCTGGTTCTTACCTTCTTCATCCTGCAACCTTCGATTGTCCACTTCCATATACCATTCAATCATCCGATCTTCATGCGATTTCAATAATGTCAATTCTTATGCTTATTCCATGCTCGATATTAGGAGTTGAACGTGTTGGATCAAACGATAACTGGTTCGATCACCCGAATTTCATAAAACTTTTAGTATATATCGTTAGACATCGGTTCGTCCATAGGTCCCGACATAGGGTTAGGTTTTATCGATTCATCGGGTTGCCGTAGGTGTTGATTCACATGCCATTAGAAAGGCCTCTCAGATACCTTTCCAACAACATGAGGGTTGCCCCCTATCGTCGCCGGCTTAACCTGGATACGGCGTGCCCTAATTTTCCCTCTCGCAAATGCTCCTGTGAAGGTGATGAAGCCTCGAGTCGGTTCGGGTCCGACCCGACCCGCATGGAGTTTCAACCGAGCTGTGCGTGTCACAGCGGGTCCCACCCGCGTCAGTCGCTGACTTGGATGGTGGGTCCGTCGACATTCCTCAACGCTCTTCTGTCCCCTGACCCGACACAGTGGGTCCCACCTGCTCACTCCACCTGTTGCCACGTCGTCCGTGGACCCGTCGCTGTCCAATCTTACAGAACAAATGGTTAACCGAGAGATTAATTAAATATGTTTTATTTAGATTAATGTAATTAAATAAATTAAAAACCAGACCTTTAAAGCCTCATATTTTGCAATCCAATACTCAAAATATATTGAATATATATCTCATTTTAATTAAAAAAATGAGAGCAATATTATGGTAACTTCCTTTTTGTTGTTTGATGAGTATTAACATAGTGACATTTTTGAACCCCTCAATTAACCCTAAATCTTAGAAAACTTCTATTGCTCATAACTTTACACCCGCTGATCCAAACATAATCAATACGCATCTCATTTTAATTAGGAGGACGCCAGGAATGTTGTGAAGGTGTTAATTTTGTTGTTAAACTTGTAGTTTGGCTAATGACATTTAGGGCATTTCCCTAATTACTATATTTAACTTATAAATTCATTTAGTCATAACTTAGTCAATTTAGCTCCAAATTAGTTTATCTAATATAATATTTCGATTAAATGAACCTAATAAATAGTAAACTGTAAAAAAAATTAAGTTTTTATAATTAGATTTCCTAATTTGCTCTAATCACTCTAGAACTTGATTAGCTCATAACTTAATAAAAATGAAGTATAATTTGGGTCTACTCCTAGTCATAATACTCAGTGTGTTATAAAAAATCTATAGCCTCTAAATTTGCTAAATTTATGCATCATTTGAGAAAGTTAGAGTTTTGGGCATTTCCTAAAAGTCATTAATTATATTTTTGAACCTCAAATTTGTTTTGGCTATAACTTAACCAAATGATATTAGAATTTAGTGATTTTAGACTCTATAGAATCTTTAAATAGTAAACAATAAAAGTATAACTAAATTTTTGGAGTTTATTAAGTAAAACTACTAAATTGCCCTTATGAGCTAAGAATCTTAAATTGAGCTCTTAAGGCTTAATTCTTATCCAAATTTGATGCACTTATAGTTATATTCACAGTAGATGGAAAGTAATCATTTGGCAGAAATGAATTTTATTTTGTAACCCTAAATTAAAAAATAGCATTTTAGACCCTTAAGTAGGGGCAAAACGGTCATTTTGCCCAAATTTATGGTTAATTTTTCTTAAATCTTAGAAACTTAATTTAATCACTAAAATTAATAATATAATTGATTTGGAATCAACTTAGAATCTTTTAGACTCATAAATTTGACATTTTAAGAAAACTCTAAAATTCTCTTAAAATTTCCTAAGTTATTTTAAATAGCTCCAAAAGATGAATTTAGCTTTCCTTATGACCTCCATAAGTCAACTAGATCATAAAAAAAAGATAGTTAAGATTAGTTAACATCAATGCTTAAATTATTCATCCTTATCCTAAGTCATTTGTTGGGAATTTTATTTAGGATTTTTCTTTAACCTTAGGTCTCTTCCTTTGGAATTTGAGATGGAAATTAAATCAGAATTCATTCATTGAGTAAATGAGTTACTAAATGGATGAAACCTTGATTTTTTAAATAGTTTCTAGATTTCATATTTTATTATGATTATTTTGTATTTAAACTTTATTCTAACTATAGAGATCCATCTTAATAATAAATAGTTTAACATCCTTTTTATAATTTAAAATTTATATTTATTATATTTTTATTATATATAATTATATATTATTTATATATTATTATATATTTATATATTATTTATATATTATTATATATTTATATATTATTATATTATTATTATATATTATTTATATTATTATTATATATTAAATTTATATATTATTATATATTAAATTATTTAATATTTCCATAACAATTCTCACATCTAACCCATAACTTCTTATATTTATTATTTATATATTCTATATCTATAGAATCAGCATCTTTTATATCATTCATTTTTATATTATCAGTATAAGTACTTTTACTTGCCTTAAAAAAATAATCCATATATATTTAAGTTTATACCCTTGTAAATATCAGTAATCTCATAATGAAGGTAGCACTCAACAAAACTATTAATATGACTATTCCATATATCATTATCATTATCATATATAGAAAAAGCCTAACTTATAGTATTGGGAGAATTTTGGTTAAGCCTTAGCCTTTATGATCACCTTTGGATTAAGGGATTAAACTTCAATATCTAAAGTGTAACTCTTAATCCTCAATCTTGGTTTAACTTAATCAAGATTGGTGTGGGTCGTTTAAAATAATTAATTAGGACATATTGATTAATTATTTAACTTGTAAGCATCATTGATTAAGTTTTATTAGAACTTGATAAGTTCTAATTGTTTTTAACCTTATAGGACCCTAGTTCTAAAGTTATACTGGATTGTAGAATATTAGAGATCCTGAGCTTGTATAACCTTAGATTAGTTAGAACAAATTATATTAGAAAATAAGATATATCACAAATTTTGTGTAGTGCTATTTATCACCTTGTTTTCATGCTTTGCTTTCTTGATTTTGAATCCTTATTTGCATTACGACATAATAGATGAGTATAGGATATTTGATGGATACCATATGTTAGTTTTGAAACTTGCATGAGACATATTCATAATTAATTAGATTAAATAAATTAAAGGAATTGCATAATATTTTAAATTGAATGTGTCCTAGTTAGTATGCCCTACAGTGTTGTTGTACATGATGAAGACCTTAATTTTTTTTCCTAGATGGTATACCTTCAATGGACTTGTTGATCTGGGAAATTTCTCCTAAATGCAGAAGATTTGTATTTGAGATAATTATGATCTGAGAAATTTCTCCTAGATAGCATATTTTCAGTGGACCTGTTGATCTGGAAAATTTCTCCTGGATGCTTAAGAAGATTTTGAGCGGTATTATTTATTATGGTAGTTTTAAGTAAGTATATGTTCATATGAGATAACATTTTCATTTTTATATTCTTTAGTATTTGACAGACTTAAAATACGTCTGCGCTTGCACGTAAGTGTACATCGTCTGAAGTAATAAGTGGAAAGTTTAGTTTCCGGGATTTATCGAACCTCAGAGAATTGGGTGTTTTGTTACTAAGGTATATCTATGATCACTAATGTTTAAGCTATATGTGTATTGTTAAAATTGATTCTTGAACAAGTACGACAACTCTTAGTAGATTATAATTCTGATAAAAGGAAGAGGAGAGTTGGGTTTCTCCCATATGATATAATGGATAACTTGTGTATGACGATTCCTCAAGCATTCATCTTTTCTTTACTTAGTTTTTGATCAAGTGCACATTGTTCTTCTTAGAGTCTTATCTCTAAGATTTACAAGTCTAAATCTCGTGCATAAAATGAACACACAATCAGTTCTATTTCAGCACAAAGACCCTCAAAAGATTTTAGATTTTTCTTAGTTTTCCTCTCATCTCTTGATCATAGAGATGAGAGTTATGAAGTTCAGATCTTACAAGCATTGATTTTACTAAGAGCATCACGCGCATTATGCATAGTTTAGATGAGGGAGTGATTTCATTGGGCTCACTGACTATGTCACCTCGTTCATGAGCACTCAATGAATCCATTCCCTCCCTTAAGTATGCTGAGCAATGGAGCTCAATTAGTGGATCTTAGCATCACATGCTTCAACTCTTGAGTTGAGCATAGATCAAGGTGTACTAAGCTCAAGAACTGTCTCACATAGTTCTAAGCTCTCATGCACTCATGAATCCAGCTTCAAAACCAAGTATGAGCTATGGAGCACAAGACTTTATAATCATTAAATTCATTTAGTCCCTTGTCATTTGGTCCACATTCAAGTCCACAATAGTCCCTTACATTTCCTTAACAAGTCATTGAGTTCACAAACTTTATTAAAGCTTGAGGAAAATTTCATACATTATAGTGTCTTTCATTACATGTGGGATTGCCCCAACCCTCCCCAAAGGAGGTTTAACTCTCCATTACAAAAGAGATGAAAAAGAACACATACATGGATAAAGACCCTTTCATGATCAACTAAAAAAAATATAAGACAAGAGTTTAGAAAATACTAAAAATATTTCTTTGGGAAGTTCTTCGGACTTCTCCTCTTCTTGCTCGTAGTTGCTTCTCCTAGGTCTGTAGTGCTACTTTTCTCCTTCTTCTCCATAGCAAGAAGAGTTCTTCCACCCTTGGAGAGTTCTCCTTCTCTTTTATGCATCCCTCTCATTACTTAGGTTGTAGTGAGCCAAGTTGGGACTTAAGTCAAGAAGGGTGGTACTTATAGAGGTGGGCTGCACTCTTCATCTTCACATTCAAATTCTACTTTTGCTTTTAAAAATTCTATTGTAATGATAGCCAATCCCACTTGAGAGGTGAAGAGACTTCCACTTTTCCATTGTTTAATCTCCACATCACCTCAAAATGTCAATTTTCCCTTTAAAACTAAATCTACTGCCAAAGGAATGATGACTGGAGACAAGGAGCTGGTTGGGGGTCTTGTCCCAGCCGCATTTAATGCTCTGCTCAGACAAACTTTCGGCGTGCCGCTGCAGCGCGCTGTAGTGCGCTATAGCAAAAAGTTTTCACAAAATGGTCTGCAGTGGAGCGCAGCGGCGTTCTGGTTCGTAAATTGATGATCTGTTACAGTGCGTTGTAGTGCGCTATAGCACCAGGATTTTGCAAATTGCTCCACTGCAGTGCGCTGTAGCACCAGCATTTTGCAAATTACTCCACCACAGCGTGCTGTAGCGACAGCGCTTTGCAAATTACTCTGCTACAGCGTGCTGTTGCACCAACATTTTGCAAATAGCTCCGCTGCAGCGTGCTATAACGCCAGCATTTTGCAAATTGTTTCGCTACATCGCACTGTAGCACCAGCATTTCTCAAAATGCTCTGCTACAGCGCGCTATAGCGCCAGTGTTTTGCAAGATGCTCCGCTGTAGCGCGTTGTAGCGCCAGCGCTTGGCAACTTGCTCCGTTGCAGCGCGCTGTAGCGCCAGCGCTTCGCAAAATGCTCCACTGCGGCGCACTGTAGCGCCAGCACTTTGTAAGTTGGACTGCTGCAGCGCGTGGCAGCGGATTTTTTCCAGAAAACTTGGAAAATTATCTAGAAATATTCAGAAATTGATGGATAAGCATTTTTTCTGAAAAAATAAGTAAAATTAGATTAAAAAAGTAATTTTAATATGAATAATGAATGAAACTTTCCTTTATTTAGGATATAAATTATATATTTATCAGTATTAATGTAGCATTTTTGAAGTTATAATATTTTTAGCACTTATTCTTATGTTCTGCAGTTATATATTTCATATGAAACCATGCTAGAATGCTAGTCTTTTATTTCAATTATATTATATTCATTTTATTTATAAGATTAATATATATAGAATTGATTATATTTATTTAGAATATTTCTTATATTTGGTAGTTTCTCTTATGATAAATCCATAAATTATATCTAAAATAAAGGAAAAATTTATTCATTTCTGATCTTAAAACTGCTCACTTAATCAAATTGTGTTTATCTTTTTAGGAAAAAGGCCTATCCAGAGAATTCTGAGTCATTTGTGAATTTTCTAAAATTTTCCAAAAGAAATCACTGCCGCGCGCCGCGCTGCAGCGGGTCAAGTTGTGAAATACGGGCGCTGTCGTGCGCTGCAGTGGAGCATTTTGCGAAATGCTGGCGCTACAGCACGCTGCAGCGAGTTATTTTGCAAAATCAGGCGCTGACGCGCGCTGCAGCAGGTCAAGTTGCGAACCGCTGGCGTGATCGCGCGCTGCAGCGGTTCAAGTTACGAACCCCGAGCGTGATCGCGCGATGTAGCAGAGCTTTTTGCGAAATGCTACCGCTCCAGCGCACTGCAGCGGTGCGATTTACAAATTCTGGCGCTACCGCGCACTGTAGCGGAGCATTTTTGCAAAATGCTGCGGCTCCAACACACTGTAGTTGTGCGATTTGCAAAACGCTAGCGCTCCAACGCGCTGCAGCGGGACACTTTGCGAAAAATGGACGCGGGAGCGCGCGGCAGCGGGACACTTAGTGAAAATTGCTTGCGCGATTGCACGTCGCAGCGCGCGGTACTACCGCGCGCTGCAGCGGCCCGCCGCAATTTCCTCTAGTAGGAGCATTTAATGCGGTTGGGATAAGACCCCCAACCTACATCTTGTCCCCAACCATCATTCCCTCTGCATCTGCTATATTTTTGAATGAAAAAGAGGCTTATGAGGTGATGTATTGGCTAAACAAATGAAGATATTGGTCACCTCACCATCAATTAGGATTTTTGCCATCATTGCTCAGAGTTTTCAATTGGAATTGCTGGTTTGGATCTTAAGTGTAATAAATGCAGCTCCTATCATATAAATATCACTTCTCTTAACTAGAGGAGAGTTCCAATTTTTGCTCAAATCACTTAAGTAAGGAGATGGGTTGCATAGTAGAAGAGAGGAATTTCCTAAGGGTGGAAGAGCCAATTTACCAAGGAGAAGAAGAAGGAAGGCAGTACTAGCGACCTAAGAGAGGAACTTCAAGAAGGAGAAGAAGGATCCGGAGAACTTCTAAGTAACGTTACTAGTATCTTCTAAACTCTTCTTTTGTAATATTTTTTCTTAGTTGATCATGAGAGGGTATTTATCCATGTATGTATTCTTTTTTGTCTCTTTTGTAATGGATAGCTAAATCTCCCTTGAAGAGGGTTGGTGTAATCTCATGTGTTTGATAGTTACATTTTAATTGAATGAAGTTTTCCTCAAGTATTAATAAAAGTGTATGAACTCAATGCCTTGCTCAAGAAATGCTTAGTATTACTATAGTCTTGATTGTGAATTAAAGGAAATGAACTAATGAAATCAAGAACTAAAGTGTCTTGTGCTCCATAGCTCATCTTTGGTTAGATGCTAAATCTATCAGTGCATGAGAGCTTAGAATTATGTGAGAAAAGTTCTTGAGCTTAGTGCACCTTATTCTAAGCTCAACTAAAGTGTTGATACCTGTGATGCTAAGACCCACTAAGTGAGCTCCTTAGCTCAATATAATTGAGGGAGGGAAAGAAATAGTTGTGTGCTCATGAACAAGGTGACATAGTCATTGAGCCTAACATATTATTCCCTCATTTCAACTATGTGCGATGCGAGTGATGCTCCTAGTGAAATCAATGCTTATAAGATCTTAAGACTTTAATAATACCCATCTCCTTGATCAAGAGATAAGATGAAAATTACAAACCTAAAATCTTATAAGAATCTTTGTGCCGAAATAGAACCGACTGTGTGTTCATTTTGTACACAAAATTTGAACTTGTGTAACCTTGAGATAAAACTCAAGGAGGAACAATGTGCACTTGATTTAATTTAAAGTAAATGAAAGACAACGCTTGAGGAATCATCATGCATAAGTAACTTATTCTGACATGTGGGATGGACCTAACTATCCTCTTCCTTTTATCTGACTTAATTTCTACTTAATTATTATTGTGCTTAGTTTAGAACCAACTCAAACCAATCACATCATAGCTTAAACATTAGTGAGAATAGATAAACCTCAATAACAAAATAACCAATTCTCTGTGGTTCGATAAATCCTGGAAACTAACACTTTCCACTTATTACTTCAGACCACGTACACTTGCGTGCAAACACAGATGTATATTTACAGTCTGTCAAGTTTTTGGCGCCGTTGCCGGGGAATTGGAATTTGTTTCGTATTAAGGATAATCTATAAGCAGCTAGTGATTTAAGTATTTCCTTGCATATACTTTTAGTTTTTGATTTTTGTAATTATAAACACTAACTTGTTTTTGTTATTTTTTTGTTCCTTTTATTTCTATTGAATTTCTGAATATTATTGTTAAATTTATTCTTGATAACCTAATTATTGTAGTGTATGAGTAGAAGAGTTTGCACGAATTATCTGTTTGACTCAGAAATTGAAAGAACCTACTTGCAGGCTAGGAGAGAACAAAACCTTTCGAACCAACAAGCCATTTTGGATAATGACAAAGAAAATCCTGTAGAGCTATTAGGAGAGCTAGTAGGAGTGGCTAGGGGGAGAGCACTAAGAGATTATGCACTTCCCACTATTAGGGGAATCCCCCATGCAATTGTTAGGCCTAATATAGAAGCCAATAACTTTGAGATTAAACCTTCCACACTGAGTATGGTGCAAAATAATCAAGTTTGGGGGATTAGCCACTGAGGATCCGAATTCACATATTTCAACTTTCCTTGAAATATGTAACACCTTCAGGTTTAACAGTATCTCTGAAGACGCAGTTAAATTACAGCATTTCCCATTCTCTTTACGAGACAGAGCCAAGAGTTGGCTTAGCTCTCTTCCAAGAGATTCCATCCGGACGTGGGACGATTTGGCAAAGAAATTCTTAGCCAAATATTTCCCTCTGGTGAAAACCGCTTGGTTGAGAATTGAGATAACCAACTTTACTCAGCTGGAAGGGGAGACACTCTATGATGGATGGGATCGATTTAAAGAATGCTTAAGGCGTTGCCCACATCACGAGTTTCTTTTATGGATGCAAGTGCAAACCTTTTACAATAGTTTGAATGCTCCTACAAGGACACTCATTGATGCAGCTGCCGAGGTTCTATTAGCAGTAAAATCCAAGAGGAAGTTTATGACCTCTTGGAAGAAATGACTAACAATGCATATCAGTGGCCTTCTGAAAGGCTAAAAAAGGAAACTATAAAGGTAAATGAGTCCAACCAAATAATGGCATTATAGTAAGAGATACATGCCTTGAATGAGAAAATTGAAAGAATGAATGTTAATGTTGTTTTGGAGATACATTGTGAGTTGTGCAGGGGTAGGCATAACAGTGAAAGCTACAACTTAAATAACCTCTTTGTACAAACTAACACTGAACAAGTCAATTATCTAAGAAATAACAACTCAATGAATAACCCTTACTCCAACACCTACAATCCAGGGTGGAAAAACTACCCTAATTTCTCTTGGAGTAAAAATAGTAATAATGGAAATCAATATGGGGGAAGTTCATCAAATTAATAAGGCATAAATAATAGAAATAATAATAACAATCATCACCCGAACTTAGAAGGAGCTTTCAACTCCTTCAAGGCTGAAACGATCTAATTTATGCGCCGCACCGAAGCCACTATCACGCGCCACGATGCCTCTATCCAAGGGATAGAAGCTTCCTTTAGGAATATAGAAACCCAACTGGGGAAAATCTCCAAGCAGCTGACCACTTGGCAGCAAGGGGCTCTACCCAGTTCCACCGAAGTAAACCCTAGGGAGTTGGTTAGTGTTATTCATTCGGAAGAGGTGTTCGGGGGAACTAATACTGAAACAACAAGTGCAACATATTATGAGCTAGAGGCATTGGGAGGAGAAAGGGGCAATGAATGTGAGAAGCTTATCACTCCAAAATGCAAAGACCCCAGGAGGTTGAGCATTCCTTGCATAATTAGAAATGAAGTATTTTTAGATCCTTTATGTGATCTTGATGCTTCGATCAATAATATACCCTACCATATTTATGAACAATTGAAGGTAGGAGGAATGGAATACACCTCCATGATTTTAGAGTTTGCCAATCTTGAATCCCTTACCCCTCTCGGTATGGTAAGGAATGTTGTAGTCTAATTGAGAAGTTTTATTGTTCCCACTGATTTTGTGATATGTGAGTGGGATCGATGGAATAAGAATTCCACGATCATTTTCGTGCGACCCTTTCTAATGGGTGTAAAAGCTGTCATTGATATAGGCTGCGGGATTATGAGTGTGAACGTCAAGGGGAAAATTGAATTAATTGACCTCAAACCCACCATCTTTAAATAAAGAGAAATGGAAAAACAAGTAAGGAAGAAATTAAGAAAAGAGAGATTATGGGTAGATGATGTTCTTAAAGATCTAATGTTGGAAGAAAAGAATTCTGATCATATCTCAACTCCTTGCTCAAAAAAGGGGAGCAAGGAAGGAGTAAGAAAAAAGAAAATAAGAAGAGGAAAAAGAAAGAAGAAGACTCCCCCTAAACTTAAATTCGAAGAAGTAAATCTGCTGAGGAAAGTAAGAGATGGCGAGGGTTTGAGCCACCCTGAGGGTTGTGCTCACTCTAGCATCTTTAGATTATGGAAGAAGAAACCTTTGGATCCAATTAGTTGATCATTTGCGAGTCTAGTTAAAGACGTTAAAATAAGCGCTTATTGGGAGGAAACCCAATTAAAAAAAAAAAAAAAAATTTGAAGCGCTATAGCGCCTTGCAGCATAAATTTCGCGACAGCGCGCTGCAGCAGGTATACCGCGCCTCTGCAAAAATCTCGCGATAGCGCGCTGTAGCAAAATTTCTGCTACAGTACGCTGCAGCAGAAATTCCGCGATAGCACGTTGTAGCGCAAATTTCGCTACAACGCGCTGCAGCGCTTTGCTCCAGCTGCAGAAACTTTCTTTTTTCTCTGTATTGGGAACCATGCAGTCAAAAAGTCATGAAATTTGGATTCCCCATGCAGTCAAAAAGTGGGACTGAAAAAGCTGCCCCGCCTTTACATGGATCACCACATTTATGACATGGGGTAGACCCATTGACCATACTCTCTTGCCTTTGATTTCATTGGCTATATAAGGGAGGCAATTGGGGGGGGGGGGGTTATCCTTGCACCATTCTTAACTCTCATACTTCCTCACAGCTCTTGCTCTCTCTAGCTTTCATCTAAAATCTCATCATGTCTTTCGAGAAGAAAGCAAATTCCAAGAAAGGAGGCTGAAGCCTCTTCTTCCAGGGAAACCTTTAATAAAAAAAGGTTCTCTTCCGCTGAAGCCGAGCAACGATTTTATTCAATATATTCTCAGCAGAAATTAATTCCGGAGAGGAGTTTCAGCAGTGCCTTGCCAGTTCCGATTAAACAAATCGACCCTCAAGGATGGAGGGAGATGGTGACTAAGAGACATCCTACGTACCCTGCTATTGTCCAAGAGATATATGCAAATTCCATCGATGCGGTCGGACAGTGGGTCTTTTGTCGAGGTAAGGGTGTCACAATTGGGATTAGCCAACATTCTTCATTCCGAATTAATGGATACGAGTAGCGCTTGGCTAGCCTTTATTTCTAGCTTTGTCATGCCTACGAGTCACTTGACTGAAGTGACCCATACCAGAGCACTCCTCTTGTGCTCATTGGTTAGGCTGGGTGAGATCCGCATCTCGAGTATTATTTTTGAGCAACTTTGGAAAGCTGTCAAGGGTCTTTGCACTGCATTGACCTTCGGGTCTTTGATATCAGGGCTTTGCGAGACCCAAGGGGTCAAAATCCTCTCCTCTGACACCATCGTTCCCCCCGATTGCGCCCTTAATCCCTTAAATATGAATGCCCGGGCAAGCGAATGGAAGCAGCACAAGAAAAGAAGGGGCGTGCAAGGGGAAACGTCAGCTTCGTCCGCTCAAAACCTCACCAACAAGCTGTTGCTTGCGTCTCCACAACCAGCATGCTGATCTTAGCAAGGCCTTGGCCACCAATATGCGGTTCTTTAAATAAGAACTCGTTCAGCAACGCCAGTTTCAGTCCGAGTTTCATGAGGCCCTAGGGCTGATGTTCGAGGATTGGAGCTTGCAAGGTGGTCCAGACTCTTCCGTGTTACCAAGATCACCCGTTGGTGCCCCCATTCTAGACTCGCGCTACCCTAGCGAAACTGCGTACATGGAGGAAGTGGAGTAAGAGGAGAAAACTGAAAATTAAATAGGTTATATTTTTCTTTTTATTTTTTGTATTAGTTATTTTTCTATGCATTTTTTATTTTGTGTGTTTTATTTTTGAGATATTAATTTATGAATTCTCGTATTCCCTAATTTTTCTAGTATCCAAAAAAGATGACCAAATTTTCTGAGTTTTTAACAAAATAAAAGTCACAAATTTTCAATAAAGATAAGGATATGAAGTAAAAGGGTGCTTAACAAAAAAATGATCAAATGCATTGATAGTATTAAAACCATTTAACTAAGGAATGAATTAAGGTTAATCTAATCTTTAAAATTTTAAAGCATACTTTAAACTAAGTGTGTGGGAAAGCTTGGACTATGACTTGAGATTTTGGTGAGTACTCTAAAAGAGTGTGCTAGGCTCCTGTAGGATTTTATGATCATAAAGAGGTAAATTGGGGATGAAAAAAAGTATCTCTCCTTAAAATAAAGGAAAAAAAAAAGGAGATAATAAAAAATATCTCTCCCATTTGAATGAAATGAAAAAGGATGATGAAAATATCTCTCCTTTAATTTATTCATTTTTGTGATTTATAAGAAGGGGCACATATGGCATAATACTCTCGAGTATTTCACTACCTCTCTAATCTTGATTTTTCATAGAATCTTCCTCATTACCTAGTATCAAGTATAAAAATCAAATACTTGGAGATTAATTGATTAACATTACTTCATATCCAAGGTTGGAATACCTAAATGCCAAATGACTTGAATTACTTTAGTTAAGCATATGTCTTGACTTACATATCAAAAATCTAAATTGATATTTTTTGTTGACTATCATAACTATAAAAATAGAAAAATGTTATTTTAAGCTTATTTGAAGACGAGCAAGAATTTAAGTATGGGGTGCGATGAATTCATAAATTATATCTAAAATAAAGGAAAAATTCATTCATTTCTGATCTTAAAACTGTTCCTTTAATCAAATTGTGTTTATCTTTTTAGGCAAAATGCCTATCCAGAAAATTCTGAGTCATTTGTCAATTTTCCAAAAATTTTCAAAGGAAACTGCTGCCACGAGCTGCAGCAGTGGATTTTGTGAAATGCTGGCGCTACAGCGCGCTGCAGCGGGTCATTTTACAAAATCAGGCGTTGACGCGCACTGCAGCGGGTCAAGTTGCGAACCGCTGGCGCGATCGTGCGCTGCAACAGTTCAAGTTGCGAACCGCGGGAGCGATCGCTCGCTACAGCGGAGCTTTTTGCAAAATATTGCCACTCTAGCGCGCTGCAACGGTGCGATTTGCAAATTCTGGCGCTACCGCACGCTACAGTGAAGCATTTTTGCGTTATGCTACCGCTGCAGCGCGCTGCAGCGGTGCGATTTGCAAAACACTAGCGCTCGAGCGCGTTGCAGCAGGACACTTTGCGAAAAATGGATGCAGTAGCACGCGGCAGAAGGACACTTAGTGAAAATTGCTTGTGCCATTACACGCCGCAGCGCACCGTAGCGCACTACCGCGTGCTGTAGCGTGATGCCACGCGCTGCAGCGGCCCGTCGCAATTTTCTCTGGTAGGAGCATTTAATGTGATTGGGACAAGACCCCTAGCTTGCATCTTGTCCCCAACCATCATTCCCTCTACAACTGCTATGTTTTTAAATGAAAAGGAGGCTTATGAGGTGATGTATTGACTAAACAAATGAAGATATTGGTCGTCTCACCATCAATTGGGATTTTTGCCATCATTGCTCAGAATTTTCAACTGGAATTGCTGGTTTGGATCTTAAGTGTGATGAATGTAGCCTCTCTCCTATAAATATCACTTCTCTTAACCAGAGGAGGGTTCCAATTTTTGCTCAAATCGTATAAGTAAGGAGAAGGGTTACATAGTGGAAGAGAGGAACTCCCCAAGGGTGGAAGATCCAATTTACTAAGGAGAAGAAGAAGGAAGGCAGCACTAGCGACCTAAGAGAGGAACTTCAAGAAGGAGAAGAAGGCTCCAGAGAACTTCTAAGGAACATTCCTAGTATCTTCTAAACTCTTCTTTTGTAATTTCTTTTCTTAGTTGATCATGAAAGGGTCTTTATCCATGTATGTGTTCTTTTTCATCTCTTTTGTAATGGATAGCTAAATCTCCTTTGGGGAGGGTTGGGGTAATCCCATGTGTTTGATAGTTACATTTTTGTTGTATGAAGTTTTTCTCAAGTATTAATAAAAGTGTATGAACTCAATGCCTTGCTCAAGAAATGCTTAGTATTACTGTATTCTTGATTGTGAATTAAAGGAAAATGAACTAATGAACTCAAGAACTAAAGTGCCTTGTGCTCGATAGCTCACCTTTGGTTAGATGCTAGATCTATGAGTGCATGAGTGCTTAGAACTATGTGAGAAAAGTTCTTGTGCTTAGTGCACCTTAATCTAAGCTCAACTAAAGTGTTGATGAGTATGATGCTAAGACCCACTAAGTGAGCTCCTTAGCTCAACATAATTGAGGGAGGGAAAGAAATAGTAGTGTGCTCATGAACAAGGTGACATAGTCATTGAGCCCAACATATTATTCCCTCATTTAAACTATGTGCGATGCGAGTGATGCTCCTAGTGGAATCAATGCTTATAAGATCTTAAGAATTTAATAATCCCCATCTCCTTGATGAAGAGATAAGATGAAAATTACAAACTTAAAATTTTATAAGAATCTTTGTGCCAAAATAGAACCAACTGTGTGTTCATTTCGTGCACAAGATTTGAACTTGTGAAATCTTGAGATAAAACTCAAGGAGGAACAATGTGCACTTGATTTAATTTAAAGTAAATAAAAGATAATGCTTGAGGAATCATCATGCATAAGTAACTTATCATGACATGTGAGATAAACCTAACTCTCCTCTTCTTTTAATATGACTTAATTTCTACTTAGTGATTATTGTGCTTAGTTTAGAACCAACTCAAACCAATTACATCATAGCTTAAACATTAGTGAGAATAGATAAACCTTAGTAACAAAAGAACCAATTCTCTGTGGTTCGATAAATCCCGGAAACTAACACTTTCCACTTATTACTTCAGACCACGTACAGTTGCGTGCAAACACAGACATGTATTTACAGTCTATCACCTTACATCTTCATTGCTTAACCTTTTTGCAATAAAGGTTGTGGTATGTGGTTACCTCTCATTTTGCTTTAAGTTATAATTGGATGATTATAACTTTTACGACTTTGTTTTGTTTCTTTATTTCTCCTATAATGCTTAAGGTAATTATGCTATCATTTAATACATAAAATTCATAGCCTAAAATGTACTTAGATAATTTTTATAATCATATTTTCTTTTCTTTTAGGCTAGGGCCTTGTCATTGGGTAACCGATAATGGTAGATTACTAGCTGTTAGAGGTAGTTGAGTAAAAGTGGAGCTAGATCAGGAGGAGGAGCATCCTATTGCTGAAGATCTCTAGTTTTCTTTATTAATTGCTTGTGAGGCTCAGTGTTTATTCTATTTTTAGTTTAAACTTATTAAATGCTATGATAATACAAGTACTCTGAGTATTTGTTTTTCAGTGCATACTTTATTTTGAGCTACTTATTTCCCCTTTTCTGATTATGGTGCAATGTATGTAAACTCGTTCTTTTCTTTCTTCCGCACTCTGATTGATATGTATGTATTTAGTGAATGATTCTGCTGCTTCATAAGTGCACATACCTCCCTTATTAGTGAACTGGGAATTATACTCTAATCTAATGATAAGTGAGGGGTTTGTCAAGTGACAACAACCCCAACTCACCTTGTCGGAGCACGAGTCGCCACAGTTGGTATCAGAGAACAGCATATAGTGTCCGATTAGGATTTGCATTCTTATCTACCTATTGGATTGTTATTCTGCCAAATAGTATTTAAATTAATACTTGGAATACATCCATAATACCATAATCATGTGCTCAGAAAGGTAGGCATATAGTAAAAATACTTATATAAGTAAAATAAAATGCTCACATATGAAACTCATATATTAAGATCCATAAGAACTCTAAATTACTCTACTAAACTAATGGAACTTGATTGAGCTTATATGATCATTATACACTTGAAAATGTCATCTTGGGAATACTTCAAGAGATTTGAATCCATACAGGAGTTTGACTTCCAAATAGGTCAAAGCTTGTGATGCCTACTTAGTGATGATACTAGGTGAAAAGAAAGATATAGTGCCTATAAGTGAGAACAAAATCATCTGTAAGTTTCCTGGTGTTTTCCATAAAGACCTACTAGGTCTTCCACCAATTAGGAATGTGGAATTTTTAATAGAATTTAATTCAATAACTCAACCTATATCCAAAGCTCCTTATCGGAAGGCGCCAAAAGAGTTGCAGGAGCTGAACAGTCAACTTCAAGAGTTGCTCGAGAAGAATCTTATTCAACCAAGTTCA
This sequence comes from Gastrodia elata, assembly GCA_016760335.1. Taxonomy (NCBI): domain Eukaryota; kingdom Viridiplantae; phylum Streptophyta; class Magnoliopsida; order Asparagales; family Orchidaceae; genus Gastrodia; species Gastrodia elata. Next base: position 4,145,629 of record CM028685.1, on the reverse strand, counting down.
CCCCCTTGGGGTGCGCTAGTGATATTCATTAAGAAGAAGGATGGTTTGATGTAGATGTGTATCGACTATAAAGAACTTAACAAGGTAATAATTAAGAATAAATATTCGTTACCCAGGATCGATGACTTGCGTTCCGGCTACAATCAGTTCCCTATCAAGGAGGAAGAAATTCAGAAGATAGCTTTTTGAACTCGATACGGACACTATGAGTTCCTCGTAATGTTGTTTGCACTCACGAATGCACTGTCAATTTCCATGGTTTTAAAGCAGCATGTGCTCAAACCTTTCTTGGAAAAATTTGTCATTATCTTTTTTGATGATATTTTAATCTATTCGAAGAATGAGAATGAGCATGAAAATCATCTAAGAGCAGTACTTAAGGAATTGAGTGGCCATCAACTCCATGCTAAATACTCTAAGTGCGAGTTATGGCTGGGCTCAGTAGAGTTTCTATGTCATGTTGTTGATGCCCAAGGAATTAGGGTGGATCAACAAAATGTTAGCATAGTTCAAGATTGGTCTCAACCAAGAGCTGTAATGGATATCTGAAGTTTCTTAGGACTAGCTGGATACTATAGAATCTTCATTAAAGGTTTTTTCCAAATTGCTTCATCTTTGACTAAACTAACTCAAAAAGCAGTGCCTTTTATTTAGAGTTCTGAATATAAGGAAGCATTCCAAGCTCTGAAGGATGCACTCTCATCAGCCCCCATGCTTATTTTGCTAAAAGAAGGGGTGAATTATCAGGTTTATACAGATGCTTCTAGATCTAGTTTAGGTTGCATCTTAATGAAGGAAGGTAAGGTAATTTCTTACACCTCTCGTCAATTGAAACCTCTTGAAAAGAACTACCCCGTTCATGACCTTGATCCTACTTCCATAATCTTTGCCTTAAAAATCTAGCATCATTACTTATACATAGTTCAATGTTCCATTTTTATTGATCATCAAAGCCTGAAGTACATCTTCACTCAGCAGGAGTTGAACTGTAGATAAAAAAGATTATTAGAGCTCATCATCAATTATGATTTAGATATTCAGTACCACCTAGGTAATGAAAATATGGTGGTTGATGCTCTTAGCAGTCATGGTACTTTATCCGCTATGATTGCTTCAAGTGTATTAGAAGAAGAATTCAGTAAATTAGAAATCACATATGTTCATGGAGATATGCTAAGTTGGATGCTAGCTAATATTATTGCAGAACCCACATTCCACTGAGAAGTCTCCATATCACAAACTAAAGTTGATGATTTTCTAAAATTCAAGGTTTCTATTGAAGGTGACTGCCATCAAGATTTGCAGTTGCATGGAACTGTAATTTATCAGGGTAATCGTTTATGGATCTCTAAGTCCATGCAATAAGAGATCCTTATAGAAGGTCATGATTTTGGATATAAGATCCATCCAGGAAGTTCAAAGATGTACCAAGATCTAAAATAATTATTCTGGTGGCTAGGTATGAAGAAATGTCTTGCAAAATTTGTTGCCAAATGCCTGCCTGTAGTTTATTCAAGGCTGAATGTCAAAAACCTGGTGAATTTCTTCACCTATTAGAGATTCCTGAGTGGAAGTTGTCTGACATCTCGATGGACTTCATGATAGGATTGTCTCGCACAAGATCTGGTGTGGATGCAATTTGGGTTATCATGGACCGTCTTACCAAATTTGCTCACTTTATTCCTATCCATCAGACTGATTCCATAGAAAATATTGCAAAGTTGTATATTAAAGAAATAGTCAGGTTGTACGATATCCCCAAGCCAATCATATCTGATAGAGATAGCCGATTTACTTCCATGTTTTGGCAGGAAATGCATCAAGATCTAGGAACAACCCTGGCAATGAGCACAACATTTCATCCCCAAATAGATGGCCAGACAAAAAGAGTAAATCAAATTCTAGAAGATTTGCTCCGTCTCTGCATTTAAGATTTTTCTAATTTATAGGAGGATCATATTCCTTTAGTAGAGTTCGCATATAATAACAGTTTCCAGGCAAGTATCAAAAGGGCTCCATATGAAGCATTATAAGGGAGAAAGTGTTCCTCCATTGTTATGATATGAAAATGGAGATGTTCAATTGTATAGGTATGACTTGGTAGAAAAAACTAACAAAAAGGTTAAGCTCATTCAACAAAGAATTTAGACAGTCTAGGACTGACAGAGTAAGTACCACGACTCTCATCATTATCCCCTTGAATTTTAGGAAAATGATCTAGTGTATTTGAATGTCAGTCCAATGAAAGGAATCTACAATTTTGGAGTGGCTGGAAAACTCTATCCAAGGTATGTTGGACCCCTTAAAATCAAATCCACGATTGGATCTTCAACCTACATGTTGGAGCTGCTCGATGAATTCTCTGCAGTGCACAATGTTTTTCATGTGTCATCACTCATAAAGTGTTTAAGAGAGCCTCAACACCTAATCTTAATTCCTTCAGTAGAAATTCAAGTAGATCTAACATTTGTTGAAGAACCTATAAGAATTATGGGAAAGGATCAGAAAAAACAAAGAAGCCATTCAATCATAATGGTCAAATTTTAGTGGACGAATCGTTCCTCTGCTAAAGCCACTTGGATAAAGGAATCAGATATGCGGTCGAATTACCCAAGGCTATTTGGGAATCCTGGTACTTCCTCATCTTTCTTATTTTTGTTGTATTAATTTCATTCATACTTTGTTCTTCCTACTTAAATGATGTCGGACAACATCATTCTTAAGTGGGGGAGTCTATAAGAACCCAAGATTGTTACCCTGACCAATTAAGACTAAACTAAGTTTTTAGTTCTAACACTCTTACATACTCATTAGGACCTCATCCTGAAGTTTTGGTCCAAATCAAGGGTCAAATTGATCAAACCTTAATTTTAAAAATTTCAAAAACCTTAGAAATTGACTTGAAAACAAAAATTGGACTCACCATTATGTTCATTACCCCAAAATTATCTAGGGGCAAGGTTTTAGAGGAATTTGGAAGTCGTTAGACTTTTCTCGAATATTTTAATTTATTTAAAATACCCCAAAAAATAAGAAAAATAAATTATCTTCAAAATCAAAATCCGTCTTCGCCATTGTGTTCCTCATCCCTCAATTAGCTAGGGGTGAATATTTAGAATTTTTATGGAAGCTATTAATTAATTAATTTTAATTGGGAAATTTAAAATTTTGAATTTAATAAATAAATCTTTAATTAATTCCTGACGGCATTGTTCGCGTAACCCTGGCACCACCAGCCCTGCCATTTGATCGAACAATAGGATCCAACTGTTCGATCGTATTAATAGAACGATTCCCGATTTACCCTCTCAGTCTCCCTCCAAAGTTTGGGCACGCAGTGCGCATTGCCAGGTTAGAACGATTCCTGATTTACCCTCTCAGTCTCCCTCCAAAGTTTGGGCACGCAGTGTGCGTTGCTAGGGCCGTAGCACACGCCCAATTGCCGGATGTGGCTTAGCTTTGGAGGCTCTATTGGGTTCCATTAAGCCTCGAGTTGTGACCTTGAACTTATTTTGCGCAATCTAGGGGCATCTGGAACACTCGGGCACTTACCTTCTTCATACTGCAGCCTTTGACCGTCCATTTCCAGGTACCCTTCAATCCACTGATCTTCATGCAATTTCAATAATGTCATTTCCTATGCTTATTCCATGCTTAAGATTAGGAGTTGAGTAGGTTGGATCGAATGATAACTGGTTCGATCACCGAAATTTTGTAATCCCTACAAAGTACATACCGTTAGACCTCAGCCCGTTTGTAGGTCCTGAGCTAGGATTTGGTTTTATCGATTCACTGGGTTATCGTAGATGCTGATTTACATACCATTAGAAAGGCCACTCAGTGACCTTTCCAACGACATGCGGGTTGCCCCCTATCGTCTCTGGCTTAACCTCCAAATGGCATGCCCTAATTTCCCCTTCCGCAGATGCTCCCGAGAAGGTGATGAAGCCTCGGGTCCGACAAGACCCACGTGAAGTTTCAGTCGGGCCATGCCTGTCACTGCGGTCCCACCCGTTTGAGCCACAAACTTGGATGGTGGGTACCACCTGCTCGCTCCACCTGTTTCCAAGCCGCCGTGGACCCGCCGTTGTCCAATCTTGCAGAATAAATGGTTAACCTAGAGTTTAATTAAATCTATTTTATTTAGATTAATGTAATTAAATAAATTAAATCCCAAAACTTTAAATCCTCATATTTTGAAATCCAATACTCCAAATATATTCAATATATATCTCATTTTAATCAGAAAAATAAGAGTAATATTTTGGTAGCATCATTTTTGTTATTTGATGAGTGACAGACATAAATACACATCTGCGTTTGCACGTAAGTGTACGTGGTCTGAAGTAATAAGTGAAAAGTTTAGTATTCGGGATTTATCGAACCTCAAGGAATTATTATTTTCATACCGAGTTATATTTTCTTTCACTAATATTTAGATAACAATTTTGGTTAGTGTTTGTGGCTCCTAATCAGTAATATACAAGACTTGAGTTAAGATATAATTGAATTTAAAAGGAGAGAGTTGAGATTTCATTGTAATATATGCAAGGGGTTGGTTATGTTACTTCATTGTTCAAATGTAGACATGTTTATTTACTTTATTTGATCAAGTGAACACCATTGGAATTGGAGTATCTTCCAATTACATTGGGTTCAAGTTTAATGCACAAAGAGAACTCCTTATCGGTTCATCACTAGCACATAAACTCTTATGAGATATTAATCGATTAGTAATATTTTGATCTCCTACGTCTAGGTCACCAAAATATCTAATAATTATAATGATCTCACAAGCAATATTTCATTTATCATGCGCCATGCGCTTCACACGCAGTTTAGCTGGATGAGAGGATGCATTGGGTCAATAGATTTTGTCACATAATCCATGAAGTTCCCAATGTCCTTTCATCCTTTCGACTTTGCTGAGCAGTAGAGCAAGGTAAATGTAGAGCTTGGTTCTCAAGCTTCAATCTTTTGGAGAGCAATTAAGGGAAGGTGCAATTGAGCCTTGAGAATTCTGTCACGTAATTTTTAGCTCGACTCAAACTACCTTCCTCACTCTTACCCAATTGATGAGCATTAGAACACAAGCTCTTTTGATTTAAAATAACTAAGCATTCAGTTCATCCAAGCATTCATTTAATAATAAAAATTAATGCACAAATAGTTTCTCATTACATTTAAATAATATCATCATACAATCAATATTTCCCTTATATAATTCTATAACTACATCTCAACCCTCTCCAAGGGGTTTTTAGCCTACCATTACTAAGCAAGAAAGAACAGACATTCAAGGAAAAGTGAACATCTACATCAGTTCATGACAAGGAATTAATTAATGGAGTTTAGGAAAAATACAAGGAATCACCCGGAGAAATTCAGGGGTTCTCTTTACTTTCCTGCGCTGTCCTCTTGAAGCTCCACCATTCGTTCCTTGTTGTCCTTTCTTCCTTTCTGTTCTTGGTCCGCTCTTCCCCTTGGAGAGTTCTCCTTCTTTCTCTCTTCTGCAGCCTTTCCTTTAGGTCTTTTGAGTAGCCAAAGTTGGAACCTTTTCAAGGTCAGAGATTGGCCCTTAAATACGGGTGCACTCAGCCTCAAAGCTTTTAATGCGTGACCTTTCCTCTTTCTTGATTTAATTTCCAATCCCTTTTGATATTTTTATCTGTTCAAACTGTTGGGATTCGGCAGGGATTCAATATATCAGTTTTTAAGAGGCTGGTGGAGACCAAAGGACACATTTTTGTGGCCTTCCTCATGCCTCTTAATTGCTATTTTCTGCAAAATTTTGGGCCGTCCGCCGCAGCGCGCTGTGGCGGGATGCGGTGCACTGCGGTAGGGTCATTTCATGTACTGTTTCATTACGGAGCCCTGCAGCAACCGCGTTTCAATTCCCTTTTCCGCTGCGACGCGCTGTGGCAGCAGTGCTCCAAACATATTTCCTGCACAATAGTTAGTATCTTTTTGTTTGGTCACTGCAGCGTATGCTGAGGCGCGCTACAGTGGGTAACTTGAAGGATCGCTATTCAAATAGTTTTAACTACAGTTTTATAAGATGAAAATTTACCCGCTGCGGCGTGCTACAGCAGACGACTTGCATAATCACTGTTCAATTACTAGAATATAAAGTTCAAATAATCATCGAGAGATGACGCTGGAGCACGCTGCGGCGTGCTGTGGTGCGCTGCGGCATGCAACTTGCGATTTCACTGTTCAATTACTTGTTTTATAAGGTTTCAATAATTAACGAGAAATGACGATGTAGCGCGCCATGGCGTGCAACTTGCGATTTCACTATTCAATTACTCGTTTATAAGGTTTTAATTTATTCTTATCAATATGACACTGCGGCACACTGTAACAACCAGAGTTGTTACCTTAGTCAACTAGGATTAATCTTAGCCTTAATCTTGATCTTAAGTGTCAATTAAGTCATTAAGAGTCATCCACTAAGACCTAATCTAAATCAGGAGTCAAATGGGTCAAATCCTGATTTCTGGAAAAATTCAGAAACCCTAAAAGTTGACCTACCTAAATTAACCTCAGATTGAAAAACAGACTTCGCCATTACGCTCATTGCCCCCAAATTAGCTAGGGGTGATATTTTCAGGTCAATCGAAGGTTGTCAAAATTTCATCGAATATTTTAATAATATCTAAATACCTCGAATATTGGGAAATTCAAATACTCGTTGGATTGAAAATCTAACCTTGCCGCTGCGTTCCTCACCGCTCAATTAGCTAGGGGTGAGTATTTGGAAATTTTTGGAAACCCGTTTAAGTAATTGAATTTTTAGTTTTTTTTATTATTAAAGAGAATTAAATAATATTATATTTAGAAGTGAATTAATGGCGCCATCCGTTTAATTAGCGCGCCGTCAGATTTGTCGTTCACCTTAATGGTGACTCTAAGCCGTCCGATCTTAGATCGGACGGCGCCGATCTAAGATCTAACGGCGCACGGAATCTCTTCCTCGCGGGCGTCGCCCGTGAGCCACGCGGCGCGTCCGCCGCAGCTCTGACCAATGGAGACGCCGCAACCCTCGGATGCTCCATCCTGAGGTCATTAAGGACCTTAGGAGTCTCTGTCCCAAGCAAGTTTTGGCGAATCGGGCAAATTCGTGAGCAGGCCATTTCGGGACTCTCGTTACAATCCCTCTTCGGTGCTCGATCAGGTACTCCCTCCTCTCCTACCTTTCAAATTGCTTGTATCGATACTTGATTTAAATTATTGTCGAACGACCTACCCATTTGCACACAGCCGATCGAACGCAACCCTAGGTCCCGTAATGTCCGAATTAGGATTAGGTCTAGATGCAGATTCTGCCCTCATCGGTCGGCGATCTACCCCTCAGTAGGTGGGGCTCGACATCCTCTACCCATCGGCGTGCGATTCGAGTCCTGGCGTCGGCGGGATGGTCGGGAGCCGCCGTCTCTAAGGACCCAACCTCGGGCAGCCTGCAAAGAGTCGAAGCGACTCGAGCCACGTTAGGAAAAGCACGACCCGACCCGCTCCCACGCAGGCCGGTCCACATCAGCGAGCGCTGGTTTATGTGGGCCTCGCTCCGCGGTCCACACACTGCCGCGTGTGCCTAGTGGGTCCCGCCTCGACCGCAGCCGCGGGTCCCACCCGCAGCGCTGCGGCCACGCGTGGCCTGCTGTGTGTCCTCGTGGGTCCCGCGTTCTCTGCTGCGGCCACTCCCGGACTGCCTCCTGTACCAGTGGGTCCCACCTCCTTTAATTTTCTACAGAGCATATTTATTATAATTATATGATTAATTATAATTAGGTAATTACATTATAATTCTGATAAGTTGAATTTAATTATAGTTGCAACTATAGTTATACAAAATTAGGGTTTAATTAATCGGTATTAGTAGCATGATTAGGCTAAGCATATATTATATCAGTTAATTAATTATAATTAGTATTAATTTATGTTAGTTATAATATCTATTAAGATAGTTAATTAAGTAGGTTTAATTAATCATTAATTAATTAATTAATTATTTTGCTTAACAGAAAATAGTAATTAGTTGAATTTAATTAAAGTAATACAATTTAATTAATTAAAAAGTAAAGTAACATTTAAATATATATATATATATATATATATATATGATACTTAAGAGATAATTAATTTAATTTATTAATTAAGTAAACATAAATTAAATATTAATTAATAATATATTATTAATAATTAAACAATTATTAAATACAGTTAGTTCATTTAGTTCAAATCTTAGGAATAAACAGTAAATTTATTTAAATTGAATAAATAAATAGTAAAAATTTATTTAATTTAAATTATTTAATTCAAAAACTTAAGAGCTTAATAACTTTCTATACAGTGATCCAAATATAGTCAATATAGGTTTCATTTTAATCGGAAAAATAAAAGAATCAAATGGCGTAATGCAAAAATTAGTTTCGGGGTACGTATAACATAGTGACATTCTAGGATCTAATTAAGCCATCATAACTTTTAACTTAGTTGTCCAAATATAGGTAATATGGGTCTTAAAATACTCAGGAGAATAGCCTCAGCATTATAGAAGTATTAGTTTCTCCATTTGGAGCTTAGTTTAAAAAGTAACATTTAGGATCCTGTCCTAAAAATACCAAAATGCCCCTAGACTTTAATTGACCATAACTTGGTCAATTCAATTCCTAATCAAAAATTCAAAATACTAACTAACTTAGAATTTCAATATCATCAATAAACTGAAATCATATTTAGGATATGAATCCTAGAAAATTAGAAAATGACTAAAATACTAATAACCTTAATTAGGCCATAACTTAGCCATTTGAAGTCCAAATTGAGTGTACTCCCTATCAATACACTCAGTATATTATAAGGAAGCTATATAAACTGAGTTTGTTAAAATTGGACTTCAAATGGAAAAGTGCATTTTTTGTCCCTCATTGATCGACAAAATTACTAAATTGCCCTTAAAAATAGAAATAGCCATAACCTAGTCATATGACATCAGAATACAGTGTTCTTAGACTCTATGGAATCCTTGAACAGTAACCAATAATAAACTGCACAAAAATTTAGATTCCATTAGGTGTAAATTACAAGATTGCCCTTAGGTCAAAAACCTTAGTTTGGACCTATAGGATCCGTTTCTTGTCCAAATTGAGCGTACTTACTATCTATCTTCATGTTAGATAGTTAAAAATCATTTGGTAGTAAGAAATCCCAATTTGGAGCCCTAAATCAAAAAGTAGATTTTTGGACCCTTAAGTAGGGGCAAAATAGTCATTTTGCCCAAAATTTAGGTTAAACGTTTCTAACTCCTAATTTTTTCAGTAATTCACTAAAATTAGTATTAGAAGTGTGTTAGAATCTTCTAAGAATAAAATCAGCTTTCCAATCAAAATCAATAAAATTCCTTAATCTTTTCTAAATCTTTTCTTTAGCATTTTGCACCTCACATTTAGACTATTCCTCAGACTAGGATTAGATCATTGGTCAGATTTAATTCATTGAAAAATAGGGGTTTTTAATAAATGAATCATTGGTTTTACTAAATTCTAGGCTTTTATAATTTATTTTGATTATTTTGTCTGTTAACCTAGATTTAAGATAGGAGATTCATCCTATTAAGTTTCATTTGCTTAATAGAATTTGCCTTAATCAATAGATCACTTTTAGAGTAAGGCCTAGATCTATTGTATTATCCTTTTGGATTATGTGATTAAGCCCAATCTCATGGTATTTAATCCATAATCTATAGCTTAGGAGATCTTGATCAGATCTTAGATAGAATGTCTAAATTCATAAAACTAGGACGTATAATTTATTGATTGAACTTGTAGTCGTATTTGATTGAATTAGATTAGAACCTGATCAGTTCTAATCCTTTTTAACTTATAAGGTCGAGCTTCTAAGTTACACTCGATAGTATGAATTGGAGATCTTGAACTTGTGTAACTTGAAAAAGTTAGAATGATTAAATTAGAAAACAAATGATATCACCATGCTTAATAGAGTCCCTTGCTTACTATTTGACTTTGTGCTATGCATTCCTTGAATTTTGTGCTTATTTTCCTTGGACATATCATATAAGAAAAACATTATTGTATGAAAATAAAAACTTAAAATATTAGGAAAACATTTGCAATTATGTTCAGTTTATGATGGATTATGGTGCACATTTACTCCAATGGATAGGGGTAAGGACAGTTCAGGATGCTTAACACCACTCATTTAGGAGAGTGTGTTAAGCTTGGGGCCCGTTCAATCTTGTAAATGTTCTTAACTCCTCAGTTGTTTCTGAAATAGTCCACAGAAACGAAAGTAAAATAATTAAAAGATCTTGCATAGTATCATCTGCCTCTTCAGTCATACAGTATTATATTGTGATATGTTTGCCCTAGCCCATAAAGGCTATGGGAATGGATATATATATGGCCAGATTGGCCAATTCCTTTTGATATGGCAGTTCTACGTTCTTTTCAGTTTTTCAACTTACTGTATATTAGGATGATGATGCATGTTAATTCAGTTAGATGTGTTTCCTATCTTACCTGCTTACTTATATATTTAAAGGATACTAGACTTTATTGCTTATATTATATGTACTATTTTCAAATTTATGTATTAAATTAGCATATGTCATATGATCATCAGCATATTTAGGTTTGGACTTTTCTTTCAGTACATTTACTTACTGTATTATATATGTATGCCCTACCTTGTTTAGTTTACTTGAGGCGTGCTTTTGCCTCACTTGTTGTTTAGTTATAAATGCTATGTTTATAACTCATTCACATTTCTTTGTATGCTTACTTTCTCCCTTGCTAAATAGATGTTGGATTATTTAGAGTAAAATGGTGATATTAATAAATGCTAATGAAATTTACTTGCCTAAAATGTACTTAGATATTTTGTCTAATAAGATTTTTCTTTATTGGCTGGGGCCCTGGCATTGTGAAACCGACAATGTCAGAACTTGAGCAGTTTAAGGAGCTTGGGCTTGAGGAGGAGCCTTACTCAGAGGAGGTGGAGCAGCTTGAACCAGAGGATATTTAGCTGCCCTTTTATATCTATTGTGAGGATGAGAGTATTTTCATTTCATTTCATTAACTTTAATTAAGATGATATAATAATACAAGTTTTGTGACTGTAATTTACTTTCTGCACTTTATTATTTTCTGAGCTATCCTATTTTATTTCATGTATGATGTATGATGAATGGATGTAGCCTTTACTTCTTATCGCTTCCGCACTCTGTATGTATATATAGATGTAATGAGTGATCCTAATTGTTATTATGTGCACATCCTTCCCTTAGCAGTGTATTGTGGACCCTACCTAATCCAATGTTGAGTGAGGGATCAACATGAGTGACACTCCGCTCCTTAGCCTAATGATTGCGGGCTTGGGGAGCAGGGTGCCACATGTACTATGGCGAGCCATGGCGTGCTACGATGGTCATGCTCCAGGTCTGCAGTTGTACTTCCAGGTCAGGCAATTTTAAGGGGACGCCATGGTGTGTTGCGGCGGTTTTTGTCCACGATTTTTTAAATTAGCCTTTGCATTCTGTTTTCTTTATTGTACTGAAAAGACATCAATTTATACTCAAAGTATAGGAAAATATATAGTGATATGAATGTTTAAACACTAGATTTTTGCTACAGATTCCAACTACATCACGCCCCCACACTTAAATTCTTGCTCATCCTCGAGTAAGCTCAATAAATGTGAATTTCTGGATTTGTCCTTGTCTAAGGATTCAATGCATTAAGCTTATATATTATGAATTTGGATGTCAAGCATACTTTAGTCAAAATTACTTCATGTCTCCAAGTTCTACAACCCCTCCAATCGAGTTCATGTGTCTACACTTCCTTTGGTTTCAATTCAAAGTGTCATGCTTAGTGTTTAAATATGGGGAGGTGATCCTAAAATTCTAACCTTAATGATGCAATTGTTGAGTCTTTTGAGTATTGTGCCACGTGTGCTCCTTCTTATGATTTATGAGGATATTTTAACAGCTTAAGAGAGATATTTTTCTTCATCCTAAATGTTCACTTATTTAGCTTGGGAGAGATATTTTTCATCATCCCTTTATATATTGATTTTTCCTTTCTTTTTCAGATTCCATTTCAAAAGGGAGAGCCATTTGTCATCATCCCTTAATGTAGTCCTTCTGATCGCTAAGTCCTCCTGGAGCCTAGCACTTTAAATTATCACTCACCTCTTGCCACTTTGGTTTAATTTTCAGATTTTTCACCCCCACAGTTAAACTTAAGTACATTTCAATTTAAGTCATGGAAACCAAGCTTAGTAGACTTATGAACTCAATAAGGAGTGTGTCACTTAAATTCATTTTCATCTTATCTCAAACATGCTTGCATCTTAATTCTATACAATGAGTGTTTCTTTTGACATTAAATCTAAAACTTGATGCATTCAGAAATTCGCTTTCAAGTTTAATTTTAGCAAAAATGTAGGAGTGCGAAATATGGAATTTATTTTATTGATTGAAATAAAACTACAAAACAAAAACATAAAAAATGAAAATACAAAAACAAATAGGAAACAACACAACCTTATTAAGCACGGGTTGCCTCCCATCGAGCGCTTGTTTTTATGTCTCAGCTTGACGCCAATTTGGCTCGTCTACGTGATTCCTTCTCTTGGGTGATCCTGCAATAACCAACTCTCTTTCTCTTGCACTTCAGATCAATCTGAGTAAGGTTTTAGATGGTGCCCATTTACCTTAATTGTCCTAGCTGATGAAGTGATATCCACACTTCTGTGGGGGTATATTTTTGTGATTACAAATGGGCCTGTCCATCTTGATTTTAGCTTTCCTGGAAAGAGCTTCAACCAGGAGTTAAATAACAATACCTTCATTCCCGATTCTAGGTGTTTTGGTCTTATTAGCTTATCATGCAATTTCTTAGTTCTTTCCTTGTATAGCTTGGCACTCTCATATGCTCCCAACCTGAATTCATCCAGTTCATGCAATTGTAGAACCCTTTTTTCTCCTGCTAATTTGAAATCAAAGTTCAGCTTTTTAACTACCCAAAAGGCTCGATGTCCTAACTCTACCGGCAAATAACATGATCTCCCATAGAACAATTTGTAAGGGGACATTCCTAAAGGTGTTTTGAATGTGGTCCAATACGCCCAAAGCGCATCGTTAAATTTCATGGACCAGTCATTTATGTTTTTGTTAACAATTTTTTCTAGGATTTGCTTTAATTCACGATTAGACACTTCCACTTGGCCACTAGTTTGAGGATGGTATGCTGTACCTACCTTATATTTCACCCAATACCCCTTTAATAGAGTTTCTAATTACTTATTGTAGAAATGTGTTCCACCATCACTTATTAGGACACAGGGTGTACCAAAACTAGAGAGGACTTAATCTTTCAAAAATTTAATCACAGTTTTGGCATCATTATTTGCACAGGCTATAGCTTCAACCCATTTGAAAACATATTCCACTCCCACTAATATGTAGTTACTTGAATTGGAGGTGGGGAATGGACCCATAAAAACAATCCCCCAAATATCAAAGAGTTCAACTTCAAAGATCTCATTGAGAGGTAACTCATCCCATTTTCTTAAATTTCCCATCCTTTGACATTGATCATAGCTCTTTACAAAATTAGTAGTGTCCTTGAATAATTTGGGCCAATAAAATCCAGATTACAGCACCTTTGCCGCTGTTCGATCAATACCGTGATGCCCTCCATAAGAAGATGTGTGGCAATGATATAAGATATTAAATGTTTGAGTTTTAGGCACACATCTTCTTAGAGTTTGATCAGGATAGCATTTGTATAGGAAGGGATCATACTAAAAGTAATTCTTAACATCAGAGAAAATTTATTTTCTTATGGGATCACTCTTCCTGCAAGATAGTTTGTAAAATCAGCAAACCACGGAGGATTTCTTGTTGCAATTAAGTAGAGCAGTTCATCAGGAAAAGTTTCACAAATTTCTTCTCCCTCTTTATGTTTACATGAGTCAATCTAGAGAGGTGATCAGCCACCACATTATGAGTCGTGGCTTTGCTTCTTTCTTTTGAAGAATATACTTGATTGCAGCATGATCCATGTAAACAATTGTTTTTGATCCAATAAGATATGCCTTGAATTTGTTGAATGCAAAAACAATCGCTAAAAGTTTTTTCTCGGCGGAAAAAAATGTTTTCCTTTCGCTATCCTAAAACTGCTCCCATCGCAAGATCACTAGCATCACACATGATTTCAAAGGGGTGATCCCAGCTAGGAGAGGAAATTATAGGAGCTGAGATGAGAGCAGATTTTATGGTATTGAATCCCCTTATGCTGTTTTCATCAAATTTATATTCAACATCCTTTCCTAGAAGCCGGCATAAAGGTAAGCTTATTTTAGAGAAATCTTTTATGAACCTTTTATAAAACCCTACATGCCCAAGAAAACTCCTAACTCCTTCTAAATTAGAGGGTGGGGGAAATTTCTCAATAACCTCAATTTTGGCTTTATCTACCTCAATTTCTCTCATTGATATAAGGTGGCCCAAGATAATTTTCCTTCCTCCACCATGAAGTGACACTTTTCCCAATTTAGAATGAGATTAGTTTCCTCACATTTCCTTAGGACCTTACCCAAGTTTGTTAAACAGTTTTCAAAGGACTCTCCCACAATAGAAAAATCATCCATAAAGATCTCTAGGAAGTCTCCTATCATTTCAGAAAAAATGGCCATCATACACCTCTGAAAAGTTGCAGGTGCATTATATAGACCAAAGGGCATCCTCCTGAAAGCATATGTTTCATAGGGACATGGGAAGTTTATTTTTTTCTGGTCTTCTGGGGCTATCAAAATTTGATTGTACCTCGAGTAACCATCCAAAAAGCAAAAGTAAGAGTTCCTCGCCAGCCTATCTAACATCTGATCAATGAATGGGAGAGGATAATAATCTTTCCTAGTTGCCTTATTTAATCTCCTATAGTCTATGCATGCTCTCCGCCTCATAACCTTCCTTATAGGACTTAATTCATTATTTTCACTCAAGGTCACGGTCATCCCACTTTTCTTAGGGACCACATGAATAGGACTTACCCAAGGGCTGTCCAAAATTTGAAAAATGATCCCAGCATTTAAAAGCTTAATGATCTCCTAATGCACTACCTCTCTTATATTTGGGTTTAATCTTCATTGAGGCTCTATGGAAGGTTTGGAGTTGTCTTCAAGCAGAATGTGGTGCATACATAAAGTAGGACTAATACCCTTCAAATCAACAATGCTCCATCCTATTGCTCTCTTATGCTCTTGTAACATTGTACACAATTTAGTCTCTTGGGTTGGGCTTAACAAAGCAGAAATTATTACCGGTAGTGATGTTCCCTCCCCAAGATAAACATATTTTAAGTGTTTGGGCAAAGGTTTCAAATCCAATTCCGGGGGTTCATCTATAGCAGCTGCATTCTTTTCCTCTCCTGAATCAATTCACCAATTTTGTCTTCTTCCTTTTCAATTCTAGCTTCTTCTTCTTCCTTCAAATCCAATTCCTCATAGTCACCAGAAACTAGCACTTCTCCTACTGCATTTACTTCCCAACACTCCTCATTTGGCATAAATGGATGCCTCATAGAATCTTTTATGTTAAAACTCACCTCCTCCCCCTCATAACGAAGACTCAATTCTCCCTTATCAACATCAATCATTATTTTTCCTGTAGCAGGAAATGGGCTCCCCAAAATTATAGGGAACTCCTAGTTTTTATCTTCCATTTCCAACACAATAAAATTAGTAGAGAAAATAAATTTATCAACCTTTACTAGAACATTTTCCAAAATTCCCAAGGGAGTTTTAATGGATCTATCAGCTAGTTGGAGATGGACTGAGGTAGGTTTTAAAGAATCAATTTTGAGTTTTTTAAATATGTAAAACAACATTAAATTTATTGAGGCACCCAAATCACATAAAGCCCTTTTAAAAGAATGGTTTCCTATTGTATACGGAATGGTAAAACTTCATAGGTCCTTTCTTTTAAGAGGAATTTTCTATTGGAGAATGGCACTACATTCCTCAGTCAAGGCCACAGTTTCATTTTCATTTATTTTTCTTTTCCTCGACAGTATACCTTTCATAAATTTAGCATAACTGGGCATCTGTTCCAATGCTTCGGCAAAGGGAATATTTATATGAATAATTTTAAAAGTTTCAAGGAATTTTTGGAACATGTTGTCTAGCTTCTCCCTTGCCATTCTTTGAGGATAGGGGAAGTGAGGAGTGTGGTTAGAGGGTTTGGTTATCTGCATGTTAGTTCCCTCATTCATTTCTTTATCCTTGTCCTTATTGACTTCCTTTCCTTGAATTGATCTCTCTCTCATGTCCTTAGAAGTATTTTTAGAATTTTTAGGACCTAAGGGTTTTGTAATTTTTTCACTTCTCAAAGTTATGGAATTGCCTGATTCATTCCTATAGTCCCATATGGCTCCTACCAAGAAGGGTTGATTTAGTTGTGTCATAATCACCTTTATTTTTAACTCAATTCTTTGAACAACTTTTTCTTGATTCAAGAGTGTGTGTTCGTGCCGATTTAATGTTGCATTTGTTCTGTTCATAAAATGAGTTGTATCCATTCTAAATTCTTTTAGGGAACACTCTAAAATTTTTCTCTCCTTAGTTTGTTGGGTTTTAAAGTTTTGAACAGCATTCACTCCCTCAGTTTCTCCCTCATGATCCGAAATATGTTACATTCCCTCTAGTTTTTGGGTTAACATGTCAATTTTGTTTCTTAATTCGACAATCTAATATAACTCATTCACGTTATCTACCTTCAACTTATTAGAGTGTGGCTGCTCAGTAGGCCATTGGTATGCATTGTTAGCCAATTCCTCGAGGAGATCAAAGGCCTCCTCGAGGGTTTTACTACTCAAAGATCCTCCTGCGGCTGCATCTATTAGTGTCCTTGTGGGTGCGTTTAATCAATTGTAAAATGTTTGCACCTGCATCCACAAAGGGAACCCATGACGCGGGCAATGTCTTAAGTAGTCCTTAAATGTTCCCAGCCATCATATAAGTTCTCACCATGCTGCTGAGAGAAGTTTGAAATTTCATTTCTCAACCTAGCGATCTTTGCAGGTGGAAAATACTTGACTAGGAATTTCCTTGCCAAGTCATACTAAGTCCTTATAGACTCATCAGGTAGAGAATTGACCCAACCATAGCTCTATCTCTCAATGAGAATGGGAATAATCTTAATCTCAAGGCAACATCAAATACCCCGTTGAATCGGAATGTGTCACATATTTCTAGAAAAATTGAAATATGTGCATTCAAGTCATCCGATGCCATCCCACTAAATTGATTATTTCGGATCATATTCAAGGTGGATGGTTTTATCTCAAAGTTATTTACTTGTATAGGAGGTCTAACAATGGTATTTTGAACTCCCTCTACCGTGGGATGTGCATATTCTCTAAGCAATCTTCTCCTAACATTTATCACAGGTTCTGCTGGGTTTATATCTAGATCTTCCATTTGTGTGTTTTGTTGGTTCAATAAGACTTGTTCTCTCCTAGCTCTCAAATAAGTTCTCTCTATTTCTGAATCATAAAATAATTCAGTAAGATTCTGTCTACTCATGCAGTTTAAGGGTAACTAGCTAGAACAAGTTCAACAATCAGCACAAAGAACAGCACAAAATTCAATAAGATAGTATGCAATAAAGTAAAGAAATACATAAATCAACTACAACTATGTGAAAATATGCACAAGTTAAGTAATTCTAAATAACTAGTTACTATAGAATTGTACTTGATACAAAACAAAAATCGTTCCCCGGCAACGGCGCCAAAAACTTGACAGAAGAAAATACACGTCTGCGTTTGCACGCAAGTGTATGTAGTCTGAAGTAATAAGTGAAAAGTTTAATTTCCAGGATTTATCGAACCTCAAGGAATAATTATTTTGTACTGAGTTATATTTTATTTCACTAATGTTTAGATAACAATTTTGGTTGATTTTTGTAGTTCCTAATTAGCAATACACAAGACTTGAGTTAAGATACGATTGGAGTAAAAAGGAGAGAGTTGAGATTTCATTGTAATATATGCAAGGGGTTGGTTATATTACTTCATTGTTCAAATGTAGACATGCAATTTATTTACTTTGTTTAATCAAGTGAACACAATTGGAATTGGAGTATCTTCCAATTATATTGGGTTCAAATTTAGTGCACAAAGAGAAATCCTTATGGGTTCATCACTAGCACATAAACTCTTATGAGATATTAATTGATTAGTAATGTTTTGATCTCCTACGTCTAGGTCACTAAAACATCTAATAATTTTAATGATCTCACAAGCAAGATTTCATTTATCATGCATCATGCACTTCACACGCAGTTTAGCTGGATGAGAGGATGCATTGGGTCAATAGAATTTTCACATAATCCATGAAGTTCCCAATGTCCTTTCATCCCTTTAGCTTTGCTGAGCAATAGAGCAAGGTAAATGTAGAGCTTGGTTCTCAAGCTTCAATCTTTTGGAGTGCAATTAAGGGAGGGTGCAAGTGAGCCTTGAGAATTTTGTCACGTAATTCTCAGCTCGACTCGTACTACCTTCCTCACTCTTACCCAATTGATGAGCATTGGAACACAGGCTCTTTTGATTTAAAATAGCTAAGCATTCAGTTCATCCAAGCATTCATTTAATAATAAAAATTAATGCATAAACAATTTCTTATTACCTTTAAATAATGTCATCATACAACCAATAATTCCCTTACATAATTCTACAACTACATCTCAACACTCTCCAAGGGGTTTTTAGCCTGCCATTACTACACAAGAAAGAACATACATGCAAGGAAAAGTGAACGTCACCATCAGTTCACGGCAAGAAATTAATCAAGGGAGTTTAGGAGAAATACAAGGAATCACCCGGATAAATTATGGGGTTCTCTTTACTTTCCTGCGCTGTCCTCTTGAAGATCCACCCTTTGTTCCTTGCTATCCTTACTTCCTTTCTATTCTTGGTTCACTCTTCCCCTTGGAGAGTTCTCTTTCTTTCTCTCTTCTGTAGCCTTTCCTTTAGGTCTATTGAGTAGCCAAAGTTGGAACCCTTTCAAGGTCTGAGATTGGCCCTTAAATAGGGGTGCACTCAGCCTCAAAGCTTTTAATGTGTGACCTTTCCTCTTTCCTAATTTAATTTCCACTCCCTTTTGATATTTTTATCTATTTAAACTGTATGTATTCAGCACAGATTCAATATATCAGTTTTCAAGAGGCTGGGGCGACCAATGGTCACATTTTTGTGGCCTTCCTCATGCCTCTTAATTGCTATTTTTTGAAACATTCTGGGCCGTCCGCCGCAGCTCGCTATGGTGTGCTAAGACAGCATCATTTCATTTACTGCTCCGCTGCGGTGCGCTGCGGCAACCGTATTTCAATTCCCTTTCTGCTGCGACGCGATGTGGCAGCAGTGCTCCATACGTATTTCCTGCACAATAGTTAGTATCTTTTTGTTTGGTCACTGTAGCGTACGCTGAAACGCACTACGACGCGCTACAGTGGGCAACTTGCAAGATCACTGTTCAATTAGTTTTAGCTATAGTCTTATAAGATGAAAATTTACCCGCTGTGGCTCGCTACAGCGGACGACTTGAAGGATCAGTGTTCAATTACTTCTTTATAAATTTCAAATAATCATCGAGAAATGATGCTGGAGTGCGCTGCGGCGTGCAACTTGCAATTTCATTGTTCAATTACTTGTTTATAAGGTTTTAATTTATTCTTATTAATATGACGCTGTGGTGCACCATGGCAAGCCATGGCATGCTACGATGGTTATGCTCTAGGTCTGCAGTTGTACTTCCAGGTCAAGCAATTTTAAGGACCATGGCACGCTGCAGTGCCCTATGGCGGTTTTTGTCCAGGATTTGGTAAATCAGCCTTTGCAATTTGTTTTCTTCATTTTTTTGAAAAGACATCAATTTATACTCAAAGATATAGGGAAATATATAGTGACATGAATGTTTAAACACTAGATTTTTGTTATAGATTCTGGCTACATCAATGAGTATTTAACATAGTGATATCTTTGGATGCCTCAATTAACCCTAAACCCTAGAAAACTTCAATTTCTCATAACCTTGCACCCACTAATCTAAACATAGCCAATATGTGTCTCTTTTTAATCAGGAGGATATTAGGAATGTTGTGAAAGTGTTAATTTTGCCGTTGAATTCGTATTTTGGCTAATGACATTTAGGACATTTCCTTAATTACCCTATTTAACATAGAATTTATTTTAGCCATAAATTAATCAATTTAGCTCCAAATTAGGTCATCCAATATATCATTTTGATAAGAAGAGCATAATTAATAGTAAACTGTAAGAAAATTTAAGTTTTGATAATTAGATTTCCTAATTTGCCCTAATCACCCTTGAACTTGATTAGCTAATAAATTAATCAAATGATATCCAATTTGGGTCTACTTCTAGTCATAGTACTCAGTGTGTTATAGGAAAGCTATAGCCTTTTGAGTTTGCCAAATTTGGACATCATTTGAGAAAGTTAAGGTTTTGGACCTTTCCTAAAATTCATTAATTATATTTTTGAATCCCAAACTTATTTTGGCTATAACTTAACCAAATGATATCAGAATTTAGTAATTTAAAACTCTATTGAATCCTTTAACAGTAAACAACAAAACTATAACTAAATTTTTAGACTTCAATAAGTAAAATTACCAAATTGCCATTATGAACTAAAAACCTTAAATTGAGCTCTCAAGGCTTAATCATTGTCCAAATTTGATGTACTTATTATTATCTTCATATTAGATAGTAAGTAATCATTTGGCATAAATGAATTTCAATTTGTAATCTTAAATCAAAAAGTAGCATTTTAGACCCTTCAGTGGGGAAAAATGGTCATTTCGCCCAAATTTATGGTTAAGTATCCTTAAACCTTAAAAACTTAATTTAACCATTAAAATTAGTAATATAACTAATTTGGAATCAACTTAGGACCTTTTAGACTGATAAATTTGATATTTTAAGAAAAACCCTAAAATCTTCTTAGAATTTCCTTAGTTATTTTAAATAGCTCCATAAGGTGAACTTGGCTCACCTTATGCCCTCCATAAGTCAACTAGATTAGAAAAAGAAGATATTTAAGATTAGTTAACTTCAATGCTAAAATTATTCATCTTTATCCTAAGTCATTCATTAGGAACTTTCCTTAGCATTTTCCTTTAACCTTAGGATCTTTTCCTTAGGAATTAGAGATAGAAATTAGGTCATAATTTATTCATTGAGTAAATAGGTTACTCAGTGGATGAAGCCTTGTTTTTTTAAATAGTTTCTAGATTTCAAACTTTATTATGATTATTTTGTATTTAAACTTTAGTCTAAGCTTAGAGATCTATCTTATTAAGCTTGACTTTACTTAATAAGATAGCTTAACTTATAGTATTGGGAGAATTTGGGTTGAGCCTTAGCCTTTAGGATCACCTTTAGATTAAAAGATTAAACCCCAATATTTAGAGTTTAACTCTTAATCTCTCAATCTTACTTTATCTTAATCAAGATTGGTGTGGGTCATTTAAAATAATTAATTAGGACACATTGATTAATTATTTAACTTGTAAGTGTCATTGATTAAATTTTATTATAACCAAATCAGTTCTAATTGCTTTTAACCTTGTGCATTTTCAAGAAAAATGGAAAAAAGGGCAAGCCAGAGCTAAATTGGAGAAATCTAGAAGAAAACTGCTGCAGCTTGCCAGAGCATGCTATAGTAGGCCACGACAGACAAGTGCAGTTAACAAAGACCTGGAACCGGATTTGTCAAACTGCAACACACTACGGCGCGTCACAGCGGGCTGTAACGACATTTCAGATTTTTAATATAAACTTTATATGAACAAATTGAACAGTGCCAAATTTGTGATTTCAAACTTTTGACCGCTGCAGCGCGCTCCAAGCACGCCACAACGCGCTATGCCTTATGAAGATTTATGCAGACCTGGAACAAAACCATCGTAGCCCACCGCAGCGCACCACGGTGGCATTTCAGATTATTCATGAAAACCTTATATGAATTAATTGAACAGTGACAATTCCGCGTTTTCAAAACTCAAACCACCTTAGCGTGCTACAATGCGCTACAATGGAATATTGTTTGGATTGAAAGTGCCATAGTGAGATATGACAAATCCTCAGCATAACAGCCCATCTGGAGCTAAATTTAACAGATCAAATGCAATCGCTATAGCTAGTCACAGCGCGCTGCGGCACCCCACAACGCCCGATACAGAAAAAGCTCCATAAATTGCATATAACACAACATAAGGAAGGACACAATTTTAGACCTTTGACCTTCCCCAGCCTCTTGAAACTTGAAATAACATTAAATTTGATGAATCCCAAGTGAATAACAAAATAAAATTTGAATTGCTTGTATTTAATCAAGGAAGATGAAAGGTCACGTGTGATTAATGCATGGGGGCTGAAAACTCTCTTATTTAAAGGGCAATTTCAGAACAAGAAAGGGTACCAAATTTCCATATTCTAATGTCTTAAAGGGAGGCTACTGTAAGAAGAAAGGGAAAAGAACTCTCCAAGGAGAAAGTGAAGAGAACTATAAACGATTAAGAAAAAAAATGGTAGAAGATCTCAAGAGAAGAAAAGGGAAGAAAAGGAGGAAAACCAAGAGAACCCCAAAAAACCTCTAGGTTGTTTCCTAGTACCCCTTCTAAACTCCATCTTATTTTCCTTATTGTGAATCGATATCAAGGTTCATTTTATTTTGCCTGTCATTTTGTATTACTTCTGAAACAGAAGGCTAAACCCTCCTTGGAGAGGGTTGGGTTGGAGTTGTAGGACAATGTAAGGCATCTATGGTGTTGTACGCTATTTTGAAATGAATAAAAACTATTTGTTGAATTGTTTCTTATCCTTATTTATTGAAAATGCCTGGTTGTATCTTATAAAAATCTTTATTAGATCAAATTAGAAATGAATTATCATAAAAAAGGACTTATGCTCCAAAGCTCATCAATTGGATTAGAGCAAGGAATGAGTAAAAATTAGAGCTAAGAACTATGTGACAAGTTCTCAAGCTCATTAGCACCATTCCTTAAGGCTCACCCGAGAGATTGATGCTTGTGAGCTAAGTCCCCATCAATCTTGCTCCGTGTCTCAGCAAAGTAGAAGGAATGAGAGAACATCGGACACCCATTGGATGATGTGACATAGTCCAATAAGTTCAATGCATTCTCTCATTTAGCTAAACTATGTGTGTATGCACATGATGCAGATTGATAGAAATCATGCTTGTGAGATCAATTAACTAAAAGTAACATTTTGGTGACCTAGACATAGGAAACCAGAATTGAAGTAAATGAAGATCTCATAAGGGTATATGTGCTGAGGTAGAAAGGTTGTCCTCCTTGCTGCACTAACGTTGAACTTGTTGAATTAGAGGTTTGCTCTAGTTTGGCAATGTTCACTTGATTGTTTAGGCATAGGAAAATACTTTATGAGTTTTAATGTCTAAATGGCAGCACCAAGCCCTTGAGAGTCCCATAACCAATCCCTAACTCTCTCCTCTTGAACAAATAGTATCTTGCCTTAAGTAAATTGTATTGTTAATTTAGGAACCAACAAAAACCCAAAAATCAGTTATTCTAAACATTAGTGAAAGAAGATAAGACTTAGTATCAAAACAATCGTTCCCTGTGGACGATATAAATTCCTGGAACATACCGTTCTACATATTACTTCGGACACGTACATTTGCGTGCAAGCACATATTTACAGTCTATCAAGTTTTTGGCGCCGTTGCCGTGGAACAGTTTTGTTTTGTATTAAGTATAATGTTTGATTAAATAGTGATGTAGATCTTATTTTAATTTTGCATATAATCTTTAATTGTTGTAATTATATTGTGCTAACTTTAGTGTTTATTTAGATTCTGCTTTAGTTATTTGTTATTGAAAAATCAAAAATTTCTAAAAATTGTGCTGAATTGTTTTGTTGATTACTGTTTTACATTGCTGAAATCAAAAAATTCTTAAACTTTTGAGACTATATCTAAGGTTTTAAGAGATAATTTAGATAAGGGAAGGGAGAAAGAAGTGAGAGAGAAGGCCCAATTTCAGTTAATTAAACAACCTTGATATATACCCAACATTCCTTACCCTCAAAGAATGGCTAGAGAGAAATTAGATGTTCAATTTAATAAATTTTTGGAAATGTTAAAAATCATTCACATAAACATCCCATTTGCTGAAGCCTTAAGGAAAATGCCCAACTATGCCAAGTTTATGATGGACATCTTATCCAATAAAAGGAAATTTCATGAAAAAGAAATGGTTGCCATGACTGAGAGTAATGCCATTCTTCAACAAAAAATCTTCATTAAGAGGAAGGATCCAAGAAGTTTCACCATTCCCTGCACTATAGGAAATTATTCATTTCAAAAAGCTTTATGTGATTTGGGAGCTTCAATAAATCTAAGGCCATTTTACATCTTTAATAAGTTAGGAATAGATCAGTTAAAATCTACATCAGTCCTTCTTCAACTAGCTAATAGATCCGTAAGAACTCCCATTGGAATCATAGAAAATGTTATAGTTAAGCTTGATAAATTTATCTTCCCAGCTAATTCTATTATTTTAGAAATGGAAGATGAAAATCAAGAGATTCTTATAAATCAAGAGGGAGTTCACAGTTCCTAAAACACCGCAGCAAAATGGTGTTGCAGAATGGATGAACTGTACAATCACAGAGAGAGCCAGAAGCATGAGATTACATGCAAGTCTCCCAAGGTAATTCTGGGTGGAAGCCGTTTATACGGCTATTTTTTTAATCAATAGGGGACCATCCGTACCCTTGAATGAAGGAATTCCTGAGGAAGCTAGTAGCGGAAAAGGGGTGAAGTTGGACCATCTCAAGGTATTTGGCTGCTCATCCAATGTGCATATTGATGCATGATCTGGGAGCAAACTTGATGCTAAGGCAATAAAGTGCACATTTGTTGGACATAGTGCAGGAGAGTTCGGTTACAGATTCTAGGACAATTAGAACTAGAAAATCATCATAAGTAGGGATGCCACTTTCAATGAAAGTGAGATGTACAAGGATTGTATGGGAGTCAAGGCTGATTTCAAAGATGCTTCAGATGGAGAACCCGACACATAAAGATTGATGACAACATTGAGCCAGATGTTGGAGAAGCTTAAGAGGATGTCAATATTGACCACATACAGCCATGTTAAGAAGATCCACAAGAGTATCCAGACCACCACAAAGGTACCCTCCTTCCCTATTTTATCTGTTGCTAACAGATGGTGGTGAACAAGAAAGCTTGGAAGAGGCACTTCGAGTTGAAGATTCAATCAAGTGGGAGGTTGCCATGAATGATGAAATGGCATCACTCATGTCAAGTAGCACATGGGAGTTGGCACCATTACTAGTTGGGAAGAAGGACCTTCAAAACAAGTGGGTTTACTGAGTGAAAGAAGAGCTGAATGGAAGAAAGCCCTACAAGGCGAGACTTGTAGTAAAACGTTTTCAGCAAAGGCACAAGGTTGACTACAGTGAGATCCTTGCCCCAGTTGGAAAGATGATAACCATTGAGGTTGAGCTAAACATTGTTGTAGTTGAAGACTTGCATCTGGAGCAACTGGATGTTAAAACTGCACTCCTTCACAGAGAACTGGAAGAAGAGCTTTATATGCAACAGACTGAAGGGTATAAGGCTCATGGGAAAGAGAAGTCTTAGCTAGTGTGCAAGCTCAAGAAGAGCTTCTAAGGCTTGAAATAAGCGCCAAGGCAGTGGTACAAAAGGTTTGACAAATTCATGTCAGAATGAAGATACAAAAAAGGCCATGCGGATCACTGCTGTTATATAAAGTAGTGTAAGTTTGCTTATATCATTCTATTGCTATATGTAGATAATATGTTGATCAAAGGATCAGATATGGAGGAGATAAATATGCTGAAAGAATAGATGTGAAGGGAGTTTGACATGAAGGACTTGGGGCCGGCCAAGCAGATTCTTGGAATGAGAATCCATAGGGAGAGAAGTGCAGGAATTCTGAAGATGTCGCAAAAGGAATATGTTGAAAGGGTGCTGAAATGATTCAACATGAATGAAGCGAAGCCAGCGGGCACTCCCCGAGCAAGTAATTTCATCTTATAAAAGGAACAGATGCCAAAGTCTGAAGAAGAAAAGGAGCACATGATCAAGGTGCCTTATGCCTCAGTAATTAGGAGCTTGATGTACGTAATGATCTACATGAGACCAAATATTGCCCATGCAATGTGAGTTGTCAGCAGATTCATGAGAAATCTAGTAAAGTGCCATTGGTATGCAGTCAAGTGGATTCTAAGGTATCAAAAAGGTACAGCAGACAAAGCTCAATGCTTTGAGAGATCTGACATTATTTTATAGGGATATAAAGACTCAGATCTTACAGGAGATGTTGATAGCAGGAGAAGCACTACAGGCTATGTCTATACATTGGGTAGTGCAGCAATGAGCTAGATCTCTAGGCTACAGAGTATTGTGTCACTATCTATAACGGAAGCAGAGTACATTGCCATCATGGAGGCAAGCAAGGATATTATTTAGTTAAAGGGTTTTACGGCTAAATTAGGCAATGAGTCGAAGGACGTGAGGCTCTACAGTGACAGTATGAGTGCCATTCACTTAGCTAAGAATGCTGCTTTTCATGCCAGGACAAAGCACATTCAACTCTGTTGCCATTTCATCCGAACATTGCTAGAAGAGGGACAGCTTTGATTAGAGAAGATATATACTTCTAAAAATCCAGTCGATATGCTTACCAAAGCAGCAACAGTGGAGAAACTAAGGCTATGTGCAGCTTTAGTTGGCCTTGGTACATGAAGGGAGAGTGGTGGTTAGCCATAGCACAATCCTTGATAGACACAGAAGAAGATGGAAAAGGGTCAGTGGAGGAAGCAAGGGAAGATTGCCTAAGAGTCTCCAAGTGGGAGATTGTTGTATTTTGGAGACTTCATTTTCCAAGAACAGTTGATATTGTTGCTGTAGCGAGCCACTACGGAAATCGGAGCCACAGCGTGTTGCGGTGGAATTTCAGCAGATCATTTTTCATATCATAGTCCTGATTAATATGACACTGCAGCGTACCTAATTCAAAAGCGAGCATCACAGTGTGCCATGGCACGTTGAATTCTGGAAGGTTGAGCGCTGCAGCGGACCACAGCCCTGACAGATATCTTTTTGGTTGTAGGTCTCGATTTGAAGAAATTGAGGAGAATTTTGGCATTTATGGGTTTGAAATAGACCTAAGTAGTTAGGCTAAGTGCTGAGAATAAATCAAAAGTTTTTTACAATCAATTTGGAGGCTTTAGTGGCTATAGAAAGGAGAACCCTAGAAGGAACTCTAAGGGAGCTGTTGTCCAAGGCAAATCTTGCAAGGTGTAGAAGCAACTCTATGTGTCAGCCTCTATTCCTCCTCTCCAATCTAGAGTAAGAGCTTAAGAAGTTTGTGCTAAAGCGATAGCTCTTTGTAAACTCTGTAAACCTTGAAGTTTTCATAGTAGATTTTCTTATTTGTGTAGCTCTGTGATTTTTCCCATTTTTGTGTTTTTCATGTATATGCTTGTGTTTTGGATGATGATTGTAAGTGTTGCATTCATCTTATTGTGATTTTTGTGATTTCTAAGCTAGCTAGATAAACGTCAATGCACTCCGATCCTCAAAGGCTTTGGGCTTTGGTTTGATTGTGTGCATTACAAGTGGTATTCATCATTGTTTGTCTCGCACACACAACACACACACACACACTCACATATATGTGTGTGTGTGAGTGTGTGTGTGTGTATGTGTATTTGTATCTTTCAAATGTAAGTCTTATATTATATAAATCATATTTCTTAACTGATGAATCCAAGAGATTATTGGGATAATTCATCAGAATCAGACTCCACGATTGGACTCTCATGGCAATTTAAAAATCTTGAAATTAGCTATATTTCAAGTTTGCCAACACTGCACAAACAAATCCAAAATATTGGAAGAAATAGTGGAAAGAATCACTGTAACTTTGGCCATATTTACAATGTTAACTAATGAGAGGCTTGACAATATGAAAAATAAAATGCAAGATCTTTGCATGATAGTACGAACATAACTCACCTCCTTTACATGGATGATGAAGGAATATGAGGATGAATTTAGTTACCAAATAAAAAAAATGGAAAAGAAGATCCATCTTTTATCAAGCCCCAAAACTGAAGAAGAAAAAGCTAGTTCTCGTGCATCTAAATGAAAGATTTACTTGTAACTCTGTGACAAAGCATATATGAAGCTAATATATATATATATATATATATATATATATATACATATGTGTACGTATGAAAAAAAAAGTGTATTTATAAAAGAAGCTTTTCTTGAAGATAAATAAAATAAAGACTTTTATATTTGCTTAAAGTCATACTGTTAAGATTATCTATCAAATCTCTTCTCATTTCTTTATTTTATTTTTTTTACGGACTCTCAAAAAATTCCTATAAACATACCACACTGAAATAAACCCATTGAGGATATAACCAATAAGCATCTCAAACTAGTAACAACCCTACTTCATAACTAAGCCACCAATCATACTTCCACATCCTTAATACAACCCATGTCTAATCAAAATGCATCCATTGATGGAATTCAGCAAGCCTATCGAAAACTGAAACCACCCACCTTTAAAGGAAAGCCTCACCAATAGAAGCTAAGGATTGGTTGAAAAATATTGAAAAGAAGTAATAACAATAAAATGTCTAGAAGTTGATACAACAAGATTGATTTTTTATCTCATTGAAGGCAAAGTTGAGAATTGGTGGGAATCCACCAGAGGCACTTAGTTTGTAGATTTCAATCTAGAATACTGTGGAGCCCCAACCCTTATGTGGTCATATTAACACATACATTAATATGATTACGGTAGAGTGGTCACTGTGGCAGATACTCAATTATAGCCATATTAGGTTTTCTCCCTAATTTGATGATAACTGCAAGATATGCCACATGCTTTTATAATTCAATCATCAAATATGCGTACTTAAATAACAAAGTGCAAAAGCAATATAAATAGTAACCATATCCATACTACATAGATAAAATAATATAACTCAATTTAGAATAAAGGCACAGAAAGATAAATACATCCAAATCCTAAACTAATATAATTTTTGAACAAAGTTTAATTAAAACGAAAGACTCATCCTCACAATCAGAAATAAAAGCTATTGACATACTGAAAATACATAGTCTGCACTTGCACGTAAGTGTACGTGGTTCAAAGTAATATGGGATGGTAAGATCACAAGATTTATCATCCTCTGGGAATGTTGTTTAGCTTTGTTACTAGAGTATACTTAATTTTAATAATGTTTAAGTTATCAAAGTGATTTTGGTTTTTTGGTCCTAAATTATGATATTAGAGTATCTTTGATTTGAAACTGCCTTTGGAAAATTAGGGAGAGTTAGGATTAAATATGCAAACAATATGGGCTCATGCAAGTACTCTTCTCCTCAACTTCATATTAAATTAATTAGATTAGTTTCTTATTTCATAATCAAGAGATTTAGTTTTTATTAGTGAACTTTGCTAAATGTATTAAATGTTATCTAGTGCTCTGAAATGAACACTTGAAGTTTTTATTTCAGCACATAAACATTCATGTGAGCATTAGCTTATGAATTCATCTCTTACGTCTAAGTGATAAAATCTATATTTTAGGTTGATTATCACATAAACTTGATTCCACTAATGGATCATATGCATCAACTCTTTATTTAGATAAGGAAATGAGATACTAGAATAAATGGGCTTGTCACATCACCCATAGCTCATAGAACTCTAGAACCTCGCATAAACCTAGGGTGAGCCAGGGAGCTCTATTGACGGTTCTCAGTTCACATGTGTCTACTCTTGATTTAGCCAAGGTAATGTGCTACAGAGCCAAATGAGATTGTCACATAGCTCATAACTTAACACACATCAATTACCTTGCATAAATCAAGAGTGAGCAATGGAACTCAAAAAATGTTAATTTTCCCCATGGCTAAAATGATCAAGAACTTGTCAAAGGTTGTGCATGGGCTATTTTCACATGACAAATGTTGTCACGATCATTCGCAGCATTAATGCTCATTCATGCACCACCTTAGGACAAGGTGATCATTGCGCTCTATGAGATTTACAAAATGAAAACATATGTTTATTAATTTATATAATGAATCCTCATTTTCTAATTATTCATTCACATAACATACAAATATTTAGGATTTAATTAACATTTCATTGAAATGAAGAGTGTAAACATTACATCCATGTATTACATACTCATGCCCAACCATCCTCAAAGGGGGTTTAGGCTGCTATTAAAATAAAAGAACAACAAAAGTTACAAGAAATGATGGGCGCTTGCATGGCTCCTATAAGAACAACACAAGGAAATAAGTTAGAATACAATACTATGGAACAGCTATCGCATTTGCCTTGACCTCTTCTTCCTTTGATCTCCTTGGTTCCTGCTCTTTGTGCCTCTCCTCTTCCTTAGATATAGCCTCCTCATCCTTTTGGGGTTGGGACTCTCCTCAATATTTCTTACACTAGCTCTTCAGGATCAAGAACTCAAAACTAAATTTTGAAACCTTTTTCAAGTAGCTTATTATCTTTTTATAGCCCTTCATTTATCCTCCTTGCATTTAACTCAACTATCTCACTCCTTCCTAAAAAGTTTGATTTCATAAATGATATATTCCCTTATTTCCTTAGTAATGAAGGAGTTTTTAATGTATACAATCAATTTAGGCTATGGGAAACGGAAAGACTTAAGTATATTGGATTTCCCAATACTAACTAGGAAGCTACTATTCCTAAGCTATAATACTGCGGGCGCTATGGTGCGCTGAAGCGCTCAGCTCTTGGGCTAGGTCCACCGTGATGTGCTATAGTGCCTGGCCTCAGGTTGTGTCCTCTGTGGCGCACTATAGCCTCCGAGCCTCTGGAATTCTGGCACTACGGCGCGCTGGAGCGTCTTAGTCTCGGGATGTTGGGCACAACGACGCACCGTAGTGTACTGAATTGTTCATTTTCGTATAATTCCATTTTTTCATAAATATGGTCCCTTCTAAATGAAATAGCATCATAACATACTAAAATAATGAAAAACAAGGAAATGACTATAAGTATGTAGCCAATCAACTATCTAATCATATGCAGGTCCTCATTTTGGCTAGCTCCTCACCTGGTGATAACCTTACCTAAAGCTCTAAATTTGACATATTGGTATTTACATGTCAGGGCCCTAGCAAAAAAAAAAGAAAATCTTGTGTTAGATAATTGTCTAAGTACACTTTAAGCTGATTAAGTGAATTTTATATTTTTTTTAAGATATCACATTTAAACATAACAACAATAACAATCTAATAGGAGCAACAAGCCATGAAGAAAAATAAAAAGCTATAAATAATGCATTTATAACTTATTAAAAGAAAGTAAGTAAGAAATATACCTCAAGCCAATAATCTAACAATATTTGGCAATATATAAATGGAAATAATAATAATAATAATAATAATAATAATATTATTATTATTATTATTATTATTAATAATAAAAGAAGAATAAAGAAATGAAAAAAATAGAAAAATTATCATCTCTTTCTCATTTTTTACTCTGTCATACTCTTGATATGGCTTTACTAGAGGTCAATAAAGATATTCGATGGTGGTTAAGGAAGAAGAGGGAGATGTGGAAGGGAGAGAGGAGATGAAAGGGGAGTGGGGGAGGGGAGGGGAGATGTGAGAAGAATGGGAGAATGAGGGGAAGGGGAATTTATAAAAAAAAATTATTATTTCTCTCCTCTTTCTCTCTTTTCCATTATTCCAACATGAGTAATTTGACTTTCTCTTAATCCTCTTAATTTCTTTTTATCTTTTTCTTCGTCTCTCCTTTACTCTCTCATTTTCTCTCTTTTTTCTCTCTCCTCTTCACTCTTAAGTTTACTTAGCTAATAAGTGACTTAAGATGATAAATTATGGATCAATAATACATTGATATGATGAAAAATAAAATATTTGATGAATAATAAAATAATTTATTTTGAATGAATGAGTAAAAAGTATAATTTATATCTAATTTTTGTGCATTTTTCCATTATTTCCCAAAATAATAAAACTTAAAACGGATGCGTATCTTGATGAGACGAACATATTTGCGCTAACAGTTTTCAATTTGGAGCAATAGTTTTTCTATTATAATTTTTCTAAAAATAAAATCTTTAAGAATTAATTAGGGTTAATTCGGAGCTCCAAATTCGACGAAACTTTTTATGTAATCATATTATAATATTCTATATTCAATGACACCAAAATAATTAAATTAGGACTTGTATTTAATTTTCACAATTTTATGAATTTACATAATTTATAAATTAATTTAGGAGTATCCGTTATTTGGATTGCTCCCAAACATGGCATTACGATCACAAAAATATACTCTATCCAACAACTTTTTTTAGTTTGCTATAATTTTGAAGTCACTCGAGATCCTGATTTTTTAGTCGAGTTTAGTCTTAATTATCATAGTAACGACATGGGTCATTACACCCGAATAGCTGATCGCAGGGCCGCTCTTATCAATTGGATCACGGGTGCAATCTGACGACTGATGACGGGTTCGATCCGAAATCAAACACATGCTGTTTGATTGAGGGCAGAACTGTAGATAGACGGTTGGGGTGCTCTCCATGGTTTAGAGAGAGACCCAACCATTAGGAAGGTTTAAAGTGAAAAATTAAATTGTTTAAATCCCTTAGGTGCAATTTTTCTTTATTTAAATAAATTCAATTATGGCTAAAATGATCTTCAAAATTTTTCAAAATTACACCCTAGCTAATTTGGGGGTGAGGAATTCAAAAATAAAGTTAGAAATTGATTTGGAGATCATTTTAATGTAACTATTTTCTAAGGTTCTAAAATTGGCAAAATTGACAATTCAACCTATTGAGGTTCAATTGACCTCAAAATTTTAGGATTCGATCCTAATAAGTTTTAGAACTTAATGGCACTAGCCTTAGAACCTAATTAAACATAAATTAAGATAGGTAATAATCTTGAGTTATTACAGTATATCTCAGCATTTTATCTAACACTAACACTCCATTAGGTGATACACCCCGCACAATCCTGCCATAACTCTACATATGTTGAAAGTCCTCTTCTCAGATGGCGTCAAAATAATATCATTAGCGACAGGATGTGTCATCACTAAATGATAACCCCGAATTAGTGCTATCAAAATAAACTTTTGATGAGAGACACTTGCGTTACTCACACTAATCATACTGAAATGTCTAAGTAGCTAAGTATAAATATATATAATGGGAGTAATTGTGCCCTGAATTATCATGTAATAATAATAATAATTCGGAGTACAATACTGATATATGTAAATATTCATCACAGAGTGTGAAAGCTATAAGAAAATGTATACATCCATCCATCATATTCAAGTAATATAAAAGGAAATAGTATACAATATATATCTCAGATAATAAAGTGCTGAAATAACAAACATATGAGCTTAATTTAGTTATTACAGACCAAAGTACAATGAAAGTAAAGAGAATAAAAAACTAAAGATCATTCTCTTCCAACTAAAGGAATAACTAAAGCTAAGTAGTCGCAGTAGGATCATCATCTTGCTTCTACTCCTCATCTGCACTTGACTTCCAAAAAGCTCTAAAATAGATATACTGGTTTTACATGCCACTACCTCAACCAAGATAAGAAAAATTTTGTGTTTGAAAAAATTGTCTAAGTATATTTTAGGCTAATAAATTATTACTAACATTTTAGATATCATAAATTTTCATAATCAATATATGAGCAACAAGCATTCAACTGAACAGGGAAGTTATAAATACATCATTTATAACTTTAACAAATGAGGTAAGTAAAGTAACATACCTCTAATCCAACTGCTATAGAAAGGGTTATGCATATATATATATAAGAATTAAATATATAAAAGAAGTAAATATAGTACAAGAAGAAAATCCCTATATAAAATATGATTAAATTACACATGTTAAAAATGCTGATAAATACTAAATTGCATATAACAGAACTAAAATCTAGCATCCAAATATATATATATATATATATATTTGCTGAAAATATGCAAACACAAAAAATGTTGAAAAACTATAATTGAATTGAGCTGAATTATATGCAAATTTAACAGAAATCATCATTATTTAATTGGACATATGCCTAGATTAGTCTGTCATAACAGTAACAAGATAAACATAACCACTGAACTGAAAGTCCCATTTGTATCATCTAGACCACTCAAAGGTAAATCCAAGCTGGATTATATAATTATATATGTTTCATGCATACCGCCCATGGCTAGATCCAAGTTAATTTTACCATAATAAAAACTAAAG
Source organism: Gastrodia elata (assembly GCA_016760335.1). NCBI lineage: Eukaryota > Viridiplantae > Streptophyta > Magnoliopsida > Asparagales > Orchidaceae > Gastrodia > Gastrodia elata. The sequence continues at coordinate 4,111,142 of CM028685.1, read as the reverse complement.
TGGCATACTAACTAAGACACATTCCACTGAACTGAACAATTATACTTTAACTAATGCAATAATGATGTGCTTTACAAAAAGAAATATGGAATATTCATCAAATACTCCATATCCTCACCAAAAGTAAACAGGTGATAAGGCTCAAATAACAATATAAAGCAGAGTAGTTCATTAATGAATTTTAAGCAGTAATCTAAATAAGATCAGCCATATCTTTTATTTTCTACTTTATTTGTTCTACCATCCTGAGAACATAAATGCTTAGGATCTCCATTATCCTACTATATAGTATAATCTCAGTCATGGCCCTACAAAATCCAACATTATAACTAATAAAGTTCAAATCCAAAATCAAACACTATTGCCTTCAAAAGTTAAATAAACAAATCAATTATCCTAATTGATGTATTTATTATTCCAAACCAATTAAATGAATTAAGATTTAGAGGTTAAGAGTTAAACTCCAATATTTGGTGTTTAAACCTCTTAACTTAAGGCACTAACATCTAAGTTCAAGGTTCTCTCAAATTAACTCTCTAACACTATAAGCTAAGAAAACTCTTATTGAGCAAAATAAAACTCAATAAGACTAAAAATACTCACCTTACTAGAAGGGACAACTAGCTAAACATCAAAAGTAAAATAATAAAGTTTTATTTCTAAGGGCTAAAGCTTGAACTGAACTTTTTATATTATAAAATAGGTCACAATCTATTGAGTAATTCCATTACGCAATTGAATTAAACTATAAGAATAGTTAACAAAGATCTAGGGAAGAAGAGATTGAAAATTTTCCTTCACTAAAACACATTTAATTATCTTAGAACACATTTAATTATCTTCAACCATTATTTAGGGTCTTAACTCGAGGAAGAGTTATGAGTACAAACTAGTTGAAGAAAGTTATAGGTACTTTATTAAGTCATAATTAAAGATTATGAGAAGAATTATAGATTTTAAATCCACATTTAATTATCTTAGAATTAACTTAAACTATTTAGGGAAAAACCCAAGTTTAGACCATTAGGGCTAAACCATGAGTTAAACTAAGCTCCACCAGATTCTAAGCACTTAACTTGCTGAATTTAAGGGTAATGGAGAGGTTATGAAGATCCATTTTTGTAAAGACCCTAATATCAGATCAGGAACCTAGTCTAATACTAGAGCGTTACCATAGTACTTAACACTGAATTAGAAGGAAGCTAACCCAATAATAAGTGCAATGTGGCCAAGAATCTTTGTGAGGTTGATAAATTAGTGGTAAAATATACAAGTAGAAAATATGAAATGACCAGATTCATCCAGTCCACTATCCAAATCAAGCATGTAAAATGAAAATAAATCCATCACAAAAATAAAGTAAGAAAAAATCCTAGATATTAAGTTATTACAAACAAAAATAAATGTAATTAAAGTAAATTCACTCGTCCTCACTAAAACAGTAAATAAATGTGGAAGTAGAGTCTTCAATCTACGAGCAACTAGTAATAGTCCCAGCTCACCTATCCAAATGACGCTCTTGATCTACCGTATTTGGTTTTAATACGGTATGGCACAACCTACAAAATAAAAATAAGTGATCAAACTAAGAAAGTGAAAGTACATCTAAAGGTTAATCTAAATTTTAATTAAATTTAAATTGGATATCATATTTAGAAATTTACGATTAAAAGACTAAGCGGAGTACTAAGAACCAAAGTAAGGAAAGAAAACTGTGTAAAGACAGTAAATAGAGTAAGAGAGTAAGAACTCACAAGTAGATTGCTCTAGCCTGCTGCAACAAGGGAAAATATATATCATAATAAGGCTATAAAGCTACTAAAGTTCAAATGAAAGCATAAAATGAATACATGAATATGTTCAATGAATATTATGCTAAGTAAAATTGACAGCAACAGTGAAGCATAAATGACTGTAAAATAACATATATTATGTAAAGTAAGGATTGTAATGTAAACTAAATCACAATAAGAACTATGATAAGTAAGTATATCCAAAAGGCTACTCATAATAAATAAGATTGTGTTAAAATAATGTTTAATTGTTCAAGTTATTTTAAGCTTTCCATTATGTGGGCATAAATTATAGAATGAGTGAGGAGTTAAGCACATCTTCTTAACTAAGTAGAAAAGCAAGGTCTTTGAAACACTCACATTCTCCCTCTAAGATAAGTGAGGTCTCCTTATTACTTTGTAGCATACCCTAGCTTGACATCTTACATCTGAAACCCCTAAGTTTTATATTTTGATGTTTTATTGATGCACAATATCTTTATGAACGTTCAAGGTTGTAGTCTCAAAACAAAGCAGTGTACAAGAAAATCAAGTAATTGTAAATTATGTGATATCTATTGTTGCCTAAGATTTAGTTCTCTAAATTAATGATTGGACCTGATTATGCTCCCAATTGATTTAGACTTACTAATCTATAATTCAATTGAAAGTAATACTATAAGTAAACTAAGTTCTAAAAATAGTAATTATATTTAGATTTATGTATTTGATAAAGTAATTTGTATGCATAAACATGCATTATGGGTGGGGCCCTGTATCTTTTGTGGTCATACTAATATTGAGATTAACATAATCACGATGAATACGGTCTCCAATTGTGGAAAACCTTTCATTATAGTTGAGTCAAGTGTAAACCAAATCCACTTTAATTAGAAGACTTGTCACCTGAAACTGAAGATCATGCATCAAAATATTAAAGTAGCGAAAGTAAGAAAGAGTATAATATCCACATCACAACATAGTATGGAAAGTAGAAATAATAACTCAGCTCAATATAAAAAATATAAAAAATAAATACATCCAAAATATGAAATTATTACAAACTAAAATTTAAAGGCAAGAAGGAACACTCCTCATAGCTGCAAAATAAATCTAACTAAGCTACAGCAGTAGTAAGGTTCTCCTCCTGACCAAGCTCCTCTCCATAAGCAACCTCAACGAATAGCTCTGAATCTAATATTATCAGAATCACAAAGCCAGGGCCCCACCTAAGAAAATAAAAACTTACAGTTAGACAACTTGTCTAAGCATATTTTAGGCTAATTTAAATAAAACTGAACATTTAAGATATCACAATTTTTACTAAGCATGCAAGTAAATATGGTGCAATAAGCCACATGAAATAAGATAGCTATAAATTAAACTTTTATAATTAAACAAAGAAAAGTATATAGAATAATATATCTCAACCAGAAGCTAAATAAAGCAAATTTACAGCTAAAATGAACAACAAAAGTGTACATAAAATAGTAAAATGCAAGAAAAACATATGGCTAAGCAAGCAACTAAACTAAAACTGAACTGAAAAGTAGAAGTATGCCTAAGTTAGCATTGCCATAATAGAAATGAGCCAAAATAGGGCCACTGTACAGAAAGTTCAACATGTATCCTTAAGGTATTCTCAGAGCTAGGTCAGAGTTGAACTTATAGAATCAGATATATGTCCCCCTAATCGAGCACAGAGCTAGGTCCGAGTCTAGTATATATCCAAAGAACTAAACTGAAGAGGCAAACAAAGTTAGAACACACTCTACTGTACTGAGAACTAAATGAATTGAATAAACAGAATGCACTAAATGAAGTTAAATCATGTTTATGCTATTTCCAAATCGAACATGGGATACTCATCAAGTTTCCTGTGTCCAACTAATATGTCCAAGGAAAAGGCTCAAACACAATGCGTGTGAAGCAACAATAGTCAAAGTAAGCAAGAGACTCAACTAGACAAATGTGATATCTGCTATTATCTAGTTTAATTCATTCTATCTATTCTGAGGTAGTACATGTTAAGGATCTCCAACATCCTATTATCTAGTAAAATCCCAAGATTATGACCATAAAGTTAACATTAGAAAATAATAAGTTCCAATTTATAATTAGAAGTGATGACTATGAAGGTTAAGTAAGTAAATCAATAACTTAATTAATGTATTTTAATAACTCAAACACAATCTTGATTATGCCAATCAAGATGAAGGATTTTGAACTTAAACTTCAATTTGGGATTCAATCCTGAATCCAAGGTACTAATCTTCTAAGGATCTAAGGGTTCACACCCACTCTTATTATAAAGGTAGAGAATCTTAGAAGCTAAAATATTAAGTGACTACAATCTTAAAGAAAGGCTAAATCTATATTTATATGACAAAATAATCAAATATGAACTTAAGAATCTAAGATCTAAGCTCAATCTAGAGAGTAATCACATTATTCAATAGGTTGAACCAACTTAAACCCACAAAAAGGATTCAAAAGGATTAAATAAAATAGAAATTTTAAGAATAAGATGGTGCAAATGGATTACTATGGATAATCACTAAGGATCTAATATTTAAGTCTTAGGTCTAACCACTTAAGACTTCAGATTAGATTTAGAATTAGAGTTTTCATTAAGATATTCTATTAAGAATAATTATTATGATTAGTTTTGATAAGGCACTTTAGACTGGTCTCATGAGGTTAGATTTCATTATTCAAGATTAAGTGAATGATCTAAGATCACTTTAAGATCTTTGTAATTTACTAAAGAGAAAGTTTAAGGAGAATTATAAGCCATTTAAATAAATCAAGTATGTCAAAAAGTTAAATGAATGATCTTAATACATTATGTTACTGATTAAAATCATATTAATGACATTTCTATGGTTTAGGAGTTCTTGATAACTTGTTGGCCAAAATGACCAAAATACCCCTCTTAAGGCTAAAATTGGGATTTTAAGATTAAAGCATCTAAATTGACTCTAATTAGTTCTAATAGTCTTAATATTGATTGATAAAAGAAATGAGGCACTTAATTTTAAGTTTAAACTTAAGATTAGATTAATTAAAACTAATCATTTAAGGCTAAGAAAAGTGATTTAGGAGATTAGGATTTAAAATGAGAATCTAAACACATAGGAAATTTCTAATACACTTAAGAAGATAATAGGAGCATTGTTTACAAAAATTAGAGCATTTATTAAGTCATTAATTACTAATCAAGATTTAGGGTGATTAAAAGGTAATTTGCAAATTTAGAACTCTTAAAATTATTCTTAAAGGCATAATTAAATTCTCCTCTATCTTATGAATAATCAAAGACTTTAATTATGAATTTTGGCTATTTAATGAATTATTTATTCAATATTTAAAATTAGATAGAGATTAGGCTAAATCAAAAAATCTGACCATTGGATCTAAGATTTTATTACATATTATTATTCCTTATGATTTTCTGATCAAAATGGTATGCTATTTAATTAATAGATTTATAATTGATTAAATTATTCAATTAATTTAGTTTGAGTGTTTTCAATTAATCAAACCATTTAATATTTAATTAAATGGATTTATAAGTGAATTTATAGAAGGAAAATAATTCCTAATTAAATTAAATAGCCGAGCCCATTTATTAAACTACACGGGTCGGATTGGGGCCCAACTGGGTCAGCACTGTCGCACCGCGTGGGCCTGGGTTGGCTTGGCCCAATGCGACAGTATCGTCATCCCTGCTCTCCTCTCGCGATAGGCCAATTAGGGGAGAGCTTAGATTGCAAAATTCTCAGCCGATACCTCACGCCACTGTCAGCATTCAATCACCACACCTTCCAAGAGTCAAGGCGCATCGATTAAACCAAGAATCCCTAACTGGGAGGCATGGGATTGCCAGATGGCTACTCCATGGATTCGACCCAAACACAGCATTTAGGGTTTACTGTGAGGAGTTAATTTTCCTCACAAAGGCAACCATTTGGCCAAAGCTCGATGCCTACACCATCTTAGTGGTGATCAAAGCTCTATGGCCACGATGGTTGGGAAGCTCCAGATCATCGGGTCCTTACTTAAGCTTGACTATGAACTCTTGGCTAAACCTAAGGATCAAGACGATCAAATCGGGCTAGCCCAAACCCACACAATAGGGTCAAACTAGCTTGCACGATCGATTAGGGAATAACATGAGTGTGGATTGAGCCAAGAAATGCCAGAGGAATGTCGACATTGCCTCTGGTTTGAGTTCTATCTAGTCAGTAAATTTGCACTATCTGGATCAAACTAGATCAATCCAGATCATTCACAAGCATCCTAGAGTTTATAAAAAAGGATCCAAGCACCACAGAACTGTCTTAATTGTATTGATTTAGAAACTAAGCCCACTTGCCTCAGTAAGGAATAAAATTGTACCAGGAAATGGTGAAGTAAGACATAATAGAGAGAATTTGAGATCGTTGAAGCTTCCAAAAGTTCGCTGCAGCTAGCAAGGGGTTTGAACACCAGACGCACACCCTCTATCAGCGGTACGTAGCTGCTAGAATGCCTAAGTTTGCCAGTATCATGGAAGGAGAAGAAACTCCAATTGGAGGATCACAGTGAGCAAAGGGTCTCACTATGATTTTAAGATGAGTATTTATAGGTGCAAGAGTGACCATGGATGGCTACCGAGGTCAGAAACCATGGCACAGGCTCGACCCGAGGGTGCTTGATCACTTACCTCAATTGGAGTGGGCCGAGCCTCGACCTCAACTGGGAGTGCTTGGTGGGTGAAGGCAAGGATCACAATGGCTTCCCTGACAAAGCATGATAGTAGAAGACTAGCCTGAAGACATGGCTGTACAAGGGATCACCTTGTTGGGCGCGAGCTGAGGAAGGAGACAATCCACAATCGTAGGAGGAAGCATAGTCGTTTGATGGATTATCAGTTTTGATGGGGCGGCCTTGATCTTCAGACAGATAATGACCGAGCAAGGATAGGAGATTGACTGACATATTTGATCTAAAGATCCAATGGACAATTGGGGGTACTTAAGGCGGAGGGCTGGATATCGTCAAATCGCATCTCAGAACTACAGAACAGTCGAGATGAGATGGATCTGATCGAAGGCGCTGGCCGTTGGATCAGATTCGTGGGATCAACGGCCTGGATGGCACCTGCGATTTGGTGACAGCTGACCATTGGAGGGAGGATAGATTTGTAATTTGAAAAGGTTATATACCCTAATATTCAATTGAACTAATTTAAATTAAATAAAAAATATGTCTAAATGATTTCCAAAAATTCTCAAAATTTCATCCTTAGCTAATTTGGGGGTGAGTAATTCAAAAATGTAATTAGTTTTTAATTTGGAGATCAAATTATTTTTGCTAATATTTAGGATCCAAAAATAGGAAAAATAGCCGAAATGCTCAAACAAGCTTCGATGGATTTCAAACTTCTATGGATAGGTTAAAATGACCCATTGAGTCTAATGGAAGGAAAATCAAAGCTTGGTTTATCTTAAATTAACTTGGTTTAGCAAGGGTAAAAACTAGGGTTGTTACATTATGGCACTCACTCTACACTATTCCTAAAATGCTTGATATATATTTGTTGCTAAATATATGGCTTAAGGTACTAATGTGAATAGATTTAGGTTGTAGGTTCACTATTAAAATCTAACTAAGGCAACTTAAATTTAATGGTTTCTAGCTTAATAGATCACTAAACTAGCTAAGCACTCCATTGGGAGGTTCTAAGTGCAAGGTTAATGGAAAAGTTGCAAACTACAAGATCTAAGTAAACTTATGACTATAAGGAAGCTAATGCTTAAAGGGAAACTATAACACACTTAGAGAGCTAAGAAGTAATAAAATACAGACTACTGAGGTTAAGGTATGGTTTTAAGTTAAAAGGGAAGGCTTACTAAGCCTAATTCCAAGTTCTAGCAAATGATCATAATAGGTTAACATCCTACTAGTAGAGACATGCTAATAGTTAATTACACCTAATATATGGGTTTGCTACACTTAGAATGACAAATAATAAGGCTAGTGATTCTCGACCTACACTATCTCGACTAATGAGTAGGCAACTCAATGCATCTAACTACACTAATCAAGACTTGATCTCACACATTGAAAGTGACATGAAAGTTCAGCAATTAAATCAAGCATGCTATCTAAAGGCATAAAGGCCTAAATATACAAGTATTGGAGTTAATAAAATCACATTAAATGAGAATTAGAGGAGCCAAATACCTAGGTTATCCAATTATTGCCCAATCATAATAATAATAACCAATATAGAATCCTTACATTATAAGGAGAACAATGACACTAAGTAGATCAAAATTGAACAACATTGAAAAACTAAAATTTATAAGACACCTAATTATGATTAAAAAGTGATTAAGAAAATCAAGTTTCAAATCCTAAATTTGAGTTCACCATTATGGTCCTCTCATTTTTTTTGAATAAAATGACATAATTTTGTATATTTTAGATAATTATTGTTCAAGTTATGGAAATGATTAAATTTGCATTAACATTATTAGTATTGTTAATTTAATGCAAAATTTCATCTGTCTCCATCCGTCGGCGCAGAAAATTAGCAACAATGATTAGCGCTGATGATTAGTCGTTGAATCATCACTATGCCAACCTCGAAACAGATGCGTCTGCGATAGAAGGAGCGCACGCATGCTAGCGGGCCACAAGAAAGTGCTCATGTTGGCCCTGACCCGACCAGTATCATCGTCCTTGTCGGGGAACGCAGAAGAACAAACTAGGGCATCTAGCCCCAGGAAAACCCGAGCTTGCCTCTATTTGGCCCGCACGTCGGTGAGAAGCCATTGGCATGGCCAATGTGCTAGGCCCCCAAATCTCATCTACTGGCAGAACAGAGCACGGATCTGATGATGCCTTAATTTTGGCCGGTCGAGATAGGGTTCACTATTGAACCCTGTAACAACCGATAGGTCGAGCTTCAATCGAACTTGATTTAACTCAACTGGAGCTCATTCACCCATTTTACCTTACTATAAATAGAGAATTAAAGCCATAATTGAATAAAAATATGTCTATCGGGAGTGGATATGGAGTACCTATCACCTTCGATATGCATTAGGGTTTCGATTTAATGCTTGCTAAGGTTCCTTAAATTCATCGACAACCTATATTCCCGGACCTTCATGAACTCGCAGATTCAAGGGAGAAGAAATGGAGGCAAAAGGATTTAAATCGTAGTGGATAGCTAGCAAGGAGGCCAGCCAGCAGCGCCCATGGCACGACCTACAAGTGCACGATTGCAAAAAGGAGAGATGTACAGTCTCTGCTCCTGATCATTGAATCAACCGATTGATCTTATGTTCTGATTAACGGATTGTCCCTGTATAGTCAGATCAAGAACTGAAAAATAATGGATGTCCCGAATTTTCTTGCGCAGCCGTTCCGTGTTCAGATCTTCATGCAAGATCCTTGCGATTCAGCTGATCGCCGTTTGATCAAGAATAATTAATATATATATATATATATATATATATTTAATAATTAAATACTATTTGAACCATTTTATTTATTCAAAATTAAATAACTAAACGAGCTCCGAAATATACCAAAAATTTGCCCTAAGCTAAATGATGGGTGAGGAACTCAAAAATGCAATCAATTTTTTGATCGAAAATCAATTTAATTATCTAAAATTTTTAGGCATTTAATTGTTATTAAGATATTTGGGAAAAATTCAATGACTTCCTAACATCAATTTCCGCTGCAGTGCGCTGAAGCACTTGCTTCTCGATTGCTGGCCACTAAGGTGAGCCGTAGCCCCTCAATTTTGGGCTTGGGTCCGCTAGGGCGCGTTGTGGCACGTTGCGGTGTGCTGTAATGTCAGTGCTATTCTTGGACAATGAAGTATCCACAACACAATAATCTCCCACTTGGATATATTTAGGTAATCTTCCCCTGCTTCTTCCACTGACCCTTTTATGACTTCTTCTGTGTGTGTCAAGGATTGTGATGTGGCTCACCACCGCTATCCCATCACATACCGAGGCCAACTGAAGCTGAACATAACTTTAGTTTCTCTATTATTACTACTTTGGTAAGCATATTGGCAAGGTTCTTAGAAGTATGGATCTTATCCAATCCAAGATGTCCTCCTTCTAACAGCATTCGGATAAAATGGTAATGGAGTTGAATGTGCTTTGTCCTGGCTTGTAAAGCGGTATTCTTTGCTAGGTGAATGACTCTCATACTATCACTGTAGAGCCTCACATCCTTTCGCTCCTTGCCTAATTCAGCCATGAAACCTTTCAACCAAATCATCTTCTTGCTTACCTCCGTAATGGTAATGTACTCTGCTTTCATTGTAGATAGTGACACAATGCTTGGTAGCTTGGAGATCGAGCTCACCACCCTACTACCAAATGTATATACATAGCCTATATTGCTTCTCCTGCTTTCAACAACTCCTGCAAGATCTGAGTCTACATATCCCCATAAAACAATGTTAAATCTCTTAAAGTATAGAGCTTTGCCCGATGTACCTTTCAGATACCTTAGAATCCACTTGACCGTATCCCAATAGTGTTTTCCTGAGTTTCCCATGAATCTGCTAACCACTCCCACTGCATGGGCAATATCTGGTCTTATGTAGATCATTGCGTACATCAAGCTCCCAACTGCCAAGCATAAGTCACCTTCATCATGTGCTCCTTTTCTTCTTTAGACTTTGGCATCTGCTCCTTCGATAAGCTGAAATGACTTGCTAGGGAGTACCCACTGGCTTTGCTTCATTCATGTTAAATTATTTCAACACCTTTTTAACATATACCTTTTGCGATAGCTTCAGAATTCCTGCACTTCTCTCCCTATGGATTCTCATTCTAAGAATGTGCTTGGCCAGCCCCAAGTCCTTGATGCCAAACTCCCTTCACATTTGTTCTTTCAGCATCTTTATCTCCTCCATATCTGATCCTGCGATCAACATATCATCTACATACTGCAATAGAATGATATAAGCAAACTTACACTACTTTATGTAACAGCACTGATCCGCCTAGCCTCTTTTGTATCTTCATTCTGACATGAACCTGTCAAACCTTTTGTACCACTACCTTGGCACCTGTTTCAAGACATAGAGGCTCTTTTTGAGCTTGCATACTAGCTCATACTTCTCTTTTCCTTGAGCCTTGTACCCTTCAGGCTGTTGCATATAAAACTCTTCTTCTAATTCTCCATGAAGGAATGCAGTTTTAACATCTATTTTCTCCAGATACAAATCTTCAACTGCAACAATGTTCAGCATAACTTTAATGGTTGTTATCTTTATAACTAGGGAAAAGATCTCACTATAATCGACCCCGTGCCTTTGCTGAAAGCCTCTTACTACAAGTCTCGCCTTGTAGCACTTGCTTCCATTCGGCTCTTCCTTCACTTGATAAACCCACTTGTTTTGAAGGACCTTCTTCCCTACAGGTAAGGGTGCCAACTCCCATGTCCAGTTTGACATGAGTGATGCCATCTCATCATTTATGGTAACCTCCCACTTGATTGAATCTTCAACCTGAAGTGCCTCTTCAAAGCTTTCCAATTCACAACCATCCGTTAGCAACAGATAAAATAAGGAAAGAGAGTACCTTTGTGGTGGTTTAGATACTCTTTGGATCTTCTTAACATGGGTGTTTTCTTGAGCTTCTCCAACATCTGGCTTAACGCTGTTATCAATCTCTATGTGCCGGGGTTCTCCATCTGAAGCATCTTTGGAATCAGCCTTGACTCCCATACAATCCTTGTACATCTCACTTTTATTGGAAGTGACATCCCCGCTTCTAACATGAGATCCCTTCATTAAAGGGTACAGAAGGTCCCCAATTGATTAAATAAATAGCCGTGTTAACGGCTTCCGCTTAGAACTACCTTGGGAGACATGCATGCAATCTCATGCTTCTTGGTCTCTCTGTGATTATACAGTTCATCTGTTCTACAATAGCATTTTGCTACAGTGTTCTAGGGACTGTGAACTCCCTCTTGATTCCTCTCATGGCACATAACTCCTTATCACAGTACTAACTACCATTGTCAAACCTTAAGCATTTTAACTTTAAGCCTATCTCGTTCTCCACCAAAGCTAGCCACTTTCCAAACACATCAAACACATCAGATTTGTGCATTAGAAAGTAAACCAATACCATTGTTAGACATGCATGCATTATAAAGGTGATGAAGTATGTTGCTCCACCTATGGAAGATGTTGGATCTGGGTCACACACATCTCTATGCACCAACCCCAATTTCTTACTTTTGAGCTCCCTTCCTACTTGGAGAATGAAACTTTCTTCAGCTTGCTTAGCACATAGTCTTTTCAGAAATCCAAATCCACTGATTTTAGCTATTAGAGCTTCCCCTTTAACTAAAGGGATTTTAGCCCTCTTTCAGTCATATGGCCAAGCCTTCGATTTCATAGATCTGCATCTATCTCCTCTACAACTGTAATAGTATCAGACACTTTATTGATCAAGTAAAGTGTACCTTCCATACTGCCCCATGCAATAATGAGTGCACCCTTTGTGACCTTCCATGAGTCTCCTATGAAACAAGTGTTGCAGCCTCCTCTTGCTAACTGGCTCACAGAGATCAAGTTTTTTATTAGACATGGCACATGTCTAACATCCTTAAGCTTCCAAACAGCGTCGCTTGGTTGCTTCACCTCTAAATCACCTTTGCCTATGATATTACACACTTTATCATCTCCAAGATACACTTACTCCAAGTCACACTTAGCGTAATTCTTGAAGGCACTCCTCGATAGGGTCGCATGAAAAGAGGCACCCCAGTTCACAACCCAGGACTCCGTGTTGTCTAGTGAGCAGATCTAAGCGTCTTGCTCCTCCACAACTGAAACATTCATAGTGGGGTTCATCATCTTACCACCACCACTTGGCTTCTTTAGAGTAGGGCAGTTCTTCTTGAAGTGACTTGCCTTTCCACAATTTCAGCAATCCGGCTTTGTTTTATGGGTCTTGATTTACCTTGCCGAGACATTGACCAATTCCTGGTATGTCTCCTCTCAAAATGTGTTCCCTTGCTCTCAGTGTTCAGTGCTGAGGTAGATGCCTCTCCAAGAGTTATCTTCCGCACTTCCTCATTCAACTTAAGCCCAATGATATCAACGAACTTCAACGACGCAATCCCAAATGAATTTCTTATGCTTGTAACCATCCCATCCCAACTATCTAGGAATGAAGATAAGAACAACAGAGGTCCGACCTAGTCATCAAAATTGGTGCCCAACGAACTCAACTGGCTCTCCACGGTGTTGAAATTATTTAGGTGTTCAATCACTGAATGGCCATCCATCATCCTCATATTGAACAGTCTCTTCATTATGAAAGCCTTACTCGATGCTGATGACTTCTCAAATATCATCGTTAGAGCATCCATGATATCTAAAGTGGTTTTCTCATTAATAATATTAAAAGCAACAGAAGAAGATAGCGATAAGTGAATCAAACCCAAAGCAGTTCTATCAAGAACCTCCCATTCTTCATTAGTCATAGTTCTAGGTTTCTTGTTGGCTCCTTTCAATTGAAGATACAACTTCTTCTGGTAGAGAAAATCCTCCATGTGCATTTTCCAAAATGCAAAGTATGTCCCGCTGAACTTCTTAATCTTGTGTCTCATTTCTTCAGCCATTGCTTCCACTCAAACAAGAAAACTCTCCTTAACAACAAGGTAAAGAATCAAACCTTTCTCTGATACCACTTGTTGTGAGCACAAGACAAGAAATGTGGAATACCACTTGTAATGCACACAAACAAACCAAAGTCCAAAGCATTTGAGGATTATGGTGCATTGACGATTACCGAGCTAGCTTAAAAATCATAAAATCACAATAAGAAGAACGCAACACATACAATCATCTAAAATACAAGCATATACATAGAAAGCCCAAAAATGGGAAAAACTATGGAGCCACACTAATGAGATATCTACTATGAAAACTTCAAGGTTTACAAAGTTTATAAAGAGCTATGACCTTAGCACAAACTGCTTAAGCTCTTACTCTAGAATGTAGAGTAGGAATAGAGACTGTCACTTAGAGTTGCTTCACCACCTTGCAGGACTTGCCTTGGATAGCAGCTCCCTTAGGGTTCCTTCTAGGGTTCTCCTTTCCACAGTCACTAAAACCTCCAAACTGATTGAAAAAGCACTTTTTTTTTCTTTTCAACACTTAGCCTTAAGTACTTAGGTTTTTTTTAACCCTTAAATGTCCAAAATGCACCCCCGATTTCTTCAAATCGAGACCTGGAATAAAGCAGATGAACTAATGCTATTGTGTAGTGTAGTTTTCCCAATGAAAGTTATGCATTTATTTTATAAATGATTTATTTCATTATTGGGTTTGCAAATTATAAGATTTGTATGCTTATAATAGAGCTCTATGGCTTTCCTCAAGAGTTTCTTGTGCTTTGGCATGATTTGGGCTTTTCTCTGACATAGTTGTTAGGATTTAGCTTGAATAGTCTTACAGTAAAGATATTTTTTGATTTTTACAAATTAGAGATGAAAGCTTTGTAATATATATCACAAATGTTTTATTATATGCTGTAGCTCCCGACCTTTCAAAATTTAGCGCGCTGCGGTGTTCAAACTTTCGAATTAGGCGTATTTTGGCATGCTGTGGTGCGCTACGGCGTCATATTGATCTGGACTATGATCCAAAAAATGATATGCTGAAATTCCACCACAGCGTGCTGTGGCGATGCCTTTCACTGTGGCGCGTTGTAGCGATAATTTCCATTGTGGCGCGTTGCAGTGACAATTTCTGCTGCAACGCGCTGCAACACCTGTTTCTTGATTACTGATCGCTGAGGCGCACCGTAGCACCTTAATTTTAGGCTTGGGTCCGCTAGGGCGCACTATGATGTGCTGTGGCGCGTTGCAACACCTGTGTTATTTTTGGACAATGAAGTCTCCACAACTCAAAAATGATTTCTTATTATCTAAGGATAAGATTGACACCTTAAACACTCAAATTGGTTAAGAATTGGGCTTGATGTACACTAATTAGGGTTTGGTCTCAATAAGGAGTGATTAGCAATTTAACTTATAAAAATTGAAATCAAAAGTTAGTAATAGGAACTACTTTGTCTAATGAGGTATTAGACACCTAAAACATAAAAATTAGAGTACTATTGATATTAATATTCACTAATTAGGGTTTGGAGTGATTAGTGAGTGATTAAAAAAAATTAAATATAGAAAAATTATATTTTTCTTCATAATCATATTCTTCTCTATCTAATGAAGAATTAAAGACCTTAATAGTAACATTTGGCTAAGTATTAAGCTTAATTCTCACTATTCCTTTTTTGGGATAATTAGAGATTAATTAAGAAAATTATACACATAAACCTAAATATTTTTACAGATTAATATTATATACATTTTTTTAATTAAAATTGTGTATTGGGTTATTATAATTGAATTTGAATTGAACAAGTTATTTGATTAATTAAAATGAAACTTTCCATTTAATAATCATAAGGTTTCAATTTTTTGATGGAATTAATATAAGGATTTTAAATTTAATTAATCGGTTATTTATATAACCCGATTCTAAACCATGTATGGAGGGGCTCAGCTCGGCCTGTCACAGTTCATCTTTCGCGCTTAGGAATCTCTGACTAACTGTCTTAGGGTTAGGTTTAGGAATGAAATCCTTGACAACTAGACCGCCTCACGCTTTAATTTAAATCGCAAAACTGTCCTTACATCAAGAAGCCCTCTGTGGGGTGGCTGGTGCTGTCGGGACACTACTTAATTGAGCTATAAGCTTAGGGTTTACTGTGGGGAGTTGATTCTCTCCACCAATAATATGCCACAGCTACCTCTTTAACTCGACATGATCAACATGTCATGGTGGAGAGGAGCCCTAATCTAGCTTGATGTGGGGGAGAACAGAACAATAAGACCTCACACGAGCTTCAGTACTGCTGAGTACTGTTATAGCCCAAGTGAGATAAAAATGATTAAGCTGGTCTAAGCACACCAGGACATATCGATATATATATATATATAGATCAATACAAAAAGCTCCCATGAGCAATTAGTCACCCAATTGGGGTGTTAATTGATAGTGAGGAGCCAACATATGGCACAGGCCGACAACCCAGGATTGGTTGCACCTTGTTTGCACCGCTATCGAGCCCTCAGTGAATTCAAAAGCATTAGCACTGTGTCTAAGATAATCTTGAACAGATTGGTGAGCACTGAGCTGAATTAGCTCAACTAGTAAAATGGGTACCTGAATTGATTGCTAGATGGAAATGCTAATAGATGGAAGCAGACCAGGGGTTGGAACTAGGTTCTGAACCTTCTTCAAGTTCTTAGCAAGCTCTTAGGGACCTGAATTCCAAGTCTCAACCACAGACATGCCGGGAAGAAAAATTGGGCAATGCCAGGGTTGATTGGATAGCTGAAGGGAAAGCAAGCATACAAAAACTTCTTAGGGATCAATTGAGCTTATGATAAGAGGCACAATGAACAAAGGGCTCACTGTGAGCAATTTAAAGCTATTTACAGTTCTAAAGCTCACTAAAAAGCTCGTGTTGGCCATTAATGGCTAGCTCAAAAATTTTCTAGCTTAACGAGGGAAATCCCAAAAAGTTAGCTCTCTAGACCATTGTGACTCAGGGCATCATGGGAGGTAAGGCAAATACATTGTATATCCAACGAAGAAGCCCATTGGGAGTTGTCAGGGAGGGGGGACTGCTCAGCTAGAATGGAGCTTTATAGAGCTTGGATTTTTTCTTACTGCCTAATCCATCAACCAAGTTAACAGAACAACTTTGATGAAATCTTACGTAATGGCTGAATGCGGGTCAAATTGCAGCCGTTGAATTGTGACTGCGATTTGGTGGCTAAAAACGAGATCACACGAAGATTAAAAATGGGTCGTTCAATCTTGGGTCACATACCGTTGAACAGTTGGGATTTGAAAGGATCCACTGACAAATAGGGTAATTATGATTTATTAATTTAATTTAATTAAAAGTAAATCCAATATAAGTCTAAATGACCTCCAAAAGTTATATAATTCACCCTTAGCTAATTTGGGGATGAGAAATTTAAAAATGAAATCAGATTATGATTTGGAGATAATTTATTATAACAAATTTGATAGGTTAATAAATTAGCAAAATTGCCAATTAGTCCAATCGAGCTCTGATGGGTCCCAAATTTTTAAGGTTAGGTCCTAATAATCATTAGAATTTAGTGGAACTAGCTTTACGAATTGGTTTAGTCCAGATTAGCCATGGTAACAACTTAGGGTTATTACACTATGGTTTAAGCTAATGAGGCTAATAATGCTTCAATTAAGCTCAAACAAGACTCTAAACACTTTGATTACTATTTTAAAGGGTAATGGTTAAATTGGGAAGTTCTAATTTCACCATAATCAAGATTTACCCAAACTTAGCGAAATACCACTCATTGAGGATCCAAAAGTTAACTTTAGGATTTAGGGTTCCAAACTGAATTTTCTCAATACCAAATAATTTCTTACTATCAAAGGAGAAGATTAACATCTTAACACTAAATTTGATTAAGGATTGAGCTTATTGGGCACTTATTAGGTTTTTAGCTCTTTATGAAGTGATTAGTAATTTAAACCTTAGAAAATAGGATTATAAACTACAATTATGTTCTAGACTAAGTAAGGAATCATTAGACACCTTGCACATTAAAATCTAAGCACTATTGATATAGATATTTATTAGTTAATATTTTGAGTGATTAGTGAGTGATTAATAAAATTAAGTATATGAAAATATTTTTATCTCCATAATAATATTCTCCTATATTTAATGAAGAGAATGGGACCTTAATCATGAAAATTGGTCAAGAATTAAGAATAATATTCACTAATCCATTTTAAAGGTAATTATGGAAAAATTAAGGAATTAATTACATGAAGTTGATTTTTATTGTAGATTCCTTATGATTTGTTGATCACAATGGTATATTATCATATAATTTGGATTTAAGTTGAGCAATTTATTTTATTATTTTAAATAAAATGTTTCTATATAAGTGATCATAGGCTTAAGAATTAAATTAGGATTTAATGACTGAATTAATAGTAGAAAAATAAATACGAAAATTCAGTTATTTAAATAGCCTGAAATCAAAATAATGCGGGTTAGATTCTGACCCATCTTGTTACTATTCATCACCTCCTCCGCCTTTATCTTGACATAGGCCGATTTGGGTTATGACTTTTCGCCAAATTCCACTCAAGAAGACCATGCCGCAGCCTAATCTCAATCGCTGCACGTTTCTTGGACCAAGTTGCGCTAATTTCACACCAAAGCCCTTTGTGGGGATGTCGGAGATGACGAGAAACTATTTTCCCTATATCAGTTTCTTTGGTTTACCGTGGAGAGAAAGTTCTCCCCACAAAAACCTCATTATCACTCTGTCTTGATCCCTACACAGTCAAGGACCGCTGAGATAGCAATCAAGCCATTATACTCACTTGATGGTTGGCTAGTTCATCGGGACCCTACACATGACTTTGCACTGTAGTGCACTATCACGAGTTTGATCGATCTCGATGGATCAAACTGACTCAATCGATTTTGATTAGCCCAATTAATTGCAACTTTTTTTGTAATTGCACTCCATGACTATCAGATGCCCAATTTAGTGTCAGATACATGGGATAGAGGTGCTCTAGATGGATGGCAATACCCATCTAGATAGTGAATTCCTATGTCTGACCTATTGCCAGACTAAGACAAAGCCTAAAGCTTAATCACAACTTCACCCTATGTATTCAAACAACTAATAGAGATGGAACTTTTAGTGAATTTAACTGTCATAAGAGCTTGTCTAGCATGGGTAGGGTAGGTACTTGAATGAAGGACTGGGCTAGAATGCTGACAGTCTGGGGCACTTTATGGGCTAGAAATGGTCTTGATGGCTACACGAACTCCTGGACCATAGCTGGGGCTTGAATGCCAAGCCTCACCCATGGAAATATTTGGATGTTGAGAGAATTCAAATCATCATGGAGGTGCTAATAGAGCTCCGGCGGGCTTCCAAAAGGTTACGAGATAATACATAACAAGTTGAAAATTTTAAGGTGCTATAATGCACCGTAGTGCGGTGTGGCACCCCACAGAGCACCATGGTACCCAGCATCCAGAGTCTGGGGTGCTATGGCACATACTGATGAATAGCATCACTAGACTAGGGTGCTACAACTATCCCTGGAACCAGGCATACCAGAGACTTAAGTACTATAGTGCATAATAGCACTAGCCATTCCAAATATTTGGGCACTACAGTGTGCCTTGATGTCTGGCCACCTAAAACTGGGGCACTACGATGCACCATAGCACGTACAGGATTCGGCTCTGAATTTTAGGTGCTACCCTAAGTGCCTTGGGGGGGCATTTTTGATTATTTGGGGTTTGAATAGTGCCTAAGTATTTAAGTGAGCATTATGGAGTATTGGCTAAGTGTTGGAAATAGTTTTTGAATGTTGGAGAGAACCATAATAAAGTGGTGGCTGCTACTCCTCTCCTTCAATCTAAAGTGAGATCTAGTGTTCCCTAAGAAAGTAGAAATAGATTAGGAAGCTGTGTAAGCAGTAGATCTTTATTATTCTTATAAAGGTGAAGCTCTCTATAACTTTATAATGTTCTTGATTCATTGTGGAAATTTATGTGTGGTGTGGCTCAATAGTTTTTCCTGCCATTAGGTTTTCCACAAAAAAAATTCTTATATTTTAGATGCTTGTGGTTTGTGCATGTGATTGTGCAGTATTTTATTTTTGTGCTTGGTTGATTTCGTATATTGCTTGGTGACCGTCAATGTAACCCCAGTCCTCAAGCTCTCAAAAAATACTTTTGCTTTGTGCTCACAAAAATGGTATCAGAGCAAGGTTATTCTTGTTATTCTCACTATTCTTATTGTTCTAGGGTTTACAGTTTGACTGGGAGGAATGGCTGATAAAATGTGACATAAAATAGAGAAGTTCAATGACATTAATTTTTCTTTTGGAAAATGCAAATGGAGGATTTTTTCTACCAGAATAAGTTGTATTTACAACTTAGTGGAGCCAACAGGAAACTGGCCACTATGTCAGATAAAGATTGGGAGGTTCTTGATAGAATCACATTGGGCTTGATTCATCTTTAATTATCTTCTTCTATTTCTTATAATATTAATAATGAGAAAACTGCTATAGATCTCATGGATGCTCTAACAAGGATGTATGAGCAGCCTTCATCTTCCAATGAAGTTTTTTATGAAAAGATTGTTTAACATGAATATGATGGATGACTACTCAGTGATTGAACATCTGAATGTGTTCAATACTGTGACAAGTCAGTTGAATTTGGCAGGCATCAAGTTTGATGACGAGGTTTGAGTTTTATTATTCCTCTCTTCATTGTCGGACAATTGGAATGGGTTGGCTATAACCATCAGTAACTCATCAGGAAATGCATTGTTGAAATTCGATGACATCATCGGGCTGGTGCTGAATGAAGAGCTATAGAAAAGATCCCATGAGGAGGCATCTACTTTTACATTAAATGTTGATAGTCGATAAATGAATGTAGACCAGACATAACATAAACAAGTCTATGTAAAGATGAGGTAAATAAAGACCCAGAAAAGTAAAACCTGATTGCTGGAACTATGGAAAGGCAAGTTACTTTAAGAATGACTGCTCTATCATAAAGAAGACAAGTAGTAGTAGCAAAGATATGTGCCCCATGATGAATATTTCAACAGAAGAGGACCAGGATGCATTGATCCTATCACTTGTCAACACGGAGTCTAAGGCGCTGAATTCGGGCGCATCCTTTCATACAATTCCTATGAGGGGTGCCATTAAGAATTACACCAAGGGTAACTTGGGGAAGGTGTATCTAGGATATGATAAGGCATGTGACATCATAGGTAAAGGTGATGTCGATGTCTAACTACCAAGCGATGGAGTTTGTAAGCTAAGAGAAGTTAAACATGTGACATGTCTAAGTAGGAGCCTTATATCAATTATCCAGCTAACTATTGAGGGCCACAGTACAACCTTTCATGGGACTCATGGAAGTTCATCAAGGGTGCACTAGTTATTGCATAAGGCAATATGGAAGGTACACTTCACATGATTAATAAAGTGTTTGATTCCAGTGCAGCTATAGAACAGTTAGACGTAGGTCAACTGCACAAGAGACTTGCCATATGAGCAAGAGGGGTTTGAAATATCTACATTGAAGGGGAAGGCTCCCAGGAATGAAGTCGGTGAGCTTGGATTTTTGTGAATATTGTGTACTATGCATGTAAAAAATGGTTACATTCTCTAAAGTTGGAAGAGAGCTATAAGGAAGGAAATTTGAGTTGGTGTATACAGATGTATGGGGCCAGCTTCCATTTCTTTCATAGGTGGAGGCAGTACTTTGTCACCTTCATTGATGATAATACAAGAAAGGTATGAATTTATTTTTTAAAATATAAATCTGATGTGTTTGGGATGATGTTAGATTTGGTTGAGAATCAGATAGGGCTAAGGTTTAAGTGCTTAAGATCTAATAATGGAGGTGCATAATGTGATAAGAACTTCAAAAAGTTTTGTGCCTTAATAGGAATCAAGGGTGAACTTACAGTTCCAAGAACACTACAATAAAGTAGTGTTATAGAATTGATGAACAAGACAATCACAAAATGAGCCAAGAGCATAAAACTATATGTAGATCTCCCAAAGCAATTATGGGCTGAGGTTGTTAACAAAGGTGTATACTTGATCAATCGGGGACCTTTCATACACCTAAATGAAGGGATTCCTGAGGAGGCCCAAAATAGAAAGGAGGTTAAACTAAACCACCTCAAGGTATTCGAATGTTCATCCTATATGCATATTGATGCTAGATCCATGAGCAAGCTTGATGCAAAGGAAATCAAGTGCACAATTATTGAATATGGCGTGAGTGAGTTCGGCTACAAATTCTGAGACAATTAGAACCAACAGGTTATCAAAAGCAAAGATGAAACTTTCAATGAAAGTGAGATGTACAAGGACTAGTTTGGAGTCAGAACTGATTATAAGGTTGCTTCAGATAGTGAGCCCTAGCACTGGGAAGTTGATGACAACATTGAGGTAGATGAGCATGTACATAAAGATGCATAGGAGGGAGTTAGTGCAACAACCCAAGTCGCTGCCATCCAAATTAAGACTAAACTTGACTCAAAATCAAGATCAACTTTAAAATTAGGGCAAAAAAAAAATCTAATTGGATGTAGTATATTTTTGTGATCGTAATGCTCAAGTTTAGGAGTCATCTGGATAACGGTTACTCTTAAATTAATTTTTGAATTATTTAAATTCAATAATAAATTTGGAATATTAAATACAAGTTGAAATTCAACAATTTTAGTACCATTGGATTAAGAATAATATAAAAAGGCTACACAAAGGGTTTCATCGAATTTTGAGCTCCACATTTACCATTATTAATTTTTGAAGTTTTTATCTTCAAAAATTAATATAAAATAAAATATTACTCCAAATCTAAAAATTTTAGCATGAATATTTTTGTCTTATCAAGATACACATTTGTGTCAAGTTTCATTATTTTTCTAGAATATGATAGAAGAGAGAGAAAGTAGAGAGAGAAAGAGGAGTGATAAAGAGGAGATAGAAACAAAAGATAAAAAATTTTCACATGTAAGAAAAAAATTTGTAATTGAGGAGAGAGAGGAGGAAGAGAAAACTAAATTATACACTCTCAAATAATACATGAGAGAGAAAAAAATGTTTACAAATACCCCCCTCCCCCTTCTATTCCTCCACTTCTCCCCCACTTCTCCCCTCTCTTCTCCCCCCCCCAGCACTCTTCCACTCTCTATCACAGCCACCACTGATTCCTCCCATCGATCTCCAGTAAAGCTTCATCAACAGTGAGATAGTAATAAATGAGAAAGAGGAGAAAATTTTTCTATTCTTTTTATTTCGTTTCTTCTTCTTTTATTAAAAAGACCAATATTATTATTATTATTATTTCCATTTATGCAACTTTTTTCTATATATATATATATATATATATATATATTATTTTCTACAATTTTCATCTCTATCAATTTCTTTCTATATATATATATATTCTAATTTCAGTAACTTTTATTTATGTCATTTTCTTTATGTATATATATTTCATAATTTATGCAACTTTTATTTATGGTATTTTTTTTTTCTCTATATATATATATTCCTAATTTCTACAACTTTTATTTCCATCATTTTCCTTATATATATATATATATATAAATAATATTACTATTATTATTATTATTATTATTATTAATATTAGTAATAAAGCTATTTATATGGTGCTATATATTATAAATATATGTACATTTATATTATAAAGTAAGTATTATCGCTATATAATAATTAAAAATAATATAGATATTATTATTAATATCATTATTATTATAATTATTATTATATAAGAAAGAGAAACGATAAATTCAAAAGGATAATGAGAGAATGAAGAAAATATTATTTCTCACTTATATAATTATTATCAATATTGTTTTATTTTGTAATTATAATTTTTTTCTTATAAATAATTATCATTACTAAATAAATTAACTATTAAAATTTAAAATAATTGCTTATCAAGTACAAAATTGTGCACATACTTGACTTTTGACTTTTGGATTCATGCACTAAGAAAATGTACTAGATGGCTTTTAATACTCTTGTTTATTATGATTTTGCACTCAACATCACACAAATTTGATAAAAATACTTTTAAAAGTCACAAAAAATGATGTATGAAAAGTTTGGATAATTTAATCGCACGGGATCACTGTTGAGTTTGCTTAAAGTTTATAATGTTTTGCTTTATTTAAATTTTTGTGATAAAAACTGTGATATTTTTATATTTATGAATGAATGAGTTATGTTTGATGCATACATATTATGTCATTTAAATCACTCAATATAATTTTGCAGCTAGGGGACTACCCCAAAAACTTGTGTTGGATTAGTTCCCGCTAACCCAGCGTCAGGTCCCCACAGTTAATATCAAAACAAGATTGAGTATAAATTTAAGAGATAATATATAAATGTCAAATCATCATTCATTTTGAGAAGAGTGAAGGATAACTTAAACCTATGTAATTTGAACCTTCAACCTTTACGCAAAAAGATGGATTCAGATGAATGAATTATGAGCACCCTGACAAAAGCCCTAAATAAGGCACCTATATCAATGGAGGTTCCAGAAAGTACCAACAATCACTTTATGGTAGCCACTCTGGAGCTCCTAGCTATCCAAAAAAAAGCAACCTTATCAAATTCCATATAATCACACTAAAAGCATTATTTTGATGGAATTCTTCAATATTTTCTCAAACTAAATCCACCCGTATTTTATGGGACTACTTTCCCTATGGAGGCAGATGATTGGCTAAGAGAGATAGATAAGACACTATAAAGCATGGAGTGTAAAAATTAAATGATGGTATGAGTGACTTGCTACCTATTTAAGGGTGAAGCTAACTGATGACGAAAATTCATCGCAAGCACTAATTTTACTAGCATAAAATTGAAAAATATAAGATGGGATGCATTTTCTGAAGTATTATGAGCCAAATAGTCCAAAAGCTACCCAAACATCATGGAGAACCAATTCATAAAATTGGTTCAGGGTAGCCATTCTATGGCCAACAATGCGACTGAGTTCACAAAAATGTCAAGATTCACTCAGAACTTGATAAGTACATAGAAAGTAAGGTGCAATTGTTTTCTATCAGGGATGAAGGACACCCTCTGTTGGAGACTGCTTCCATTTAGGCATACTCATTTCTCCAAACTTTTAAAATGTGCATTAATCAGGAAAACACAAAAAAAAACAACATGCTTTTTAATCACAAAGGACAAGGGAAGAGGCAGGATCATCCCACAAAGGACTAAGGAACTTTCAAAAGATAACAACACAACTCACGTGCTAAAATCTTTCAACTAACTTTTGAGAACCCCAATCAAGGAAGAAAATAAGACTGTTGGAGATTCCATCCTGATGGCAAGAGGTGTTTTCTGTGCAGCAAGCCTGACCAAAAAATTTGGGAATGTCGATCCATGAGAACAATAGATGGAGTGACCAATAAAAGAGGAACAAACATAACAACCGTTGTAACCTCATTCCATGTCCCAACTAGAGGAGCTGCCCCAGAACTAGCCAATACCCCAAGGCCACCAACTGCATTAGCACCTAATCAAAGGAAAGGACCCACACCTTGTAACAATAGTCTCACAAGGACTTACATGCTCACTCCAATCTTAGCACTTGGAGACAATAATGTAGTATTAGGTATTCCATTTTTCTCATTCTCCTTTTTCTTTTGCATTTATAAAATGAGTAAAAAATGCTCATAGTTAATATTTAGGCATGCTATTCAATAATGATATATAATGTGGTACCTTATTTTATATGTGGACAAGCCACTCCTTCATATTAGAAAACTTTGTAGCCATACTAGAACTACCGTCCTCCCATTTGGCAATAACACTAAATATTGGATTACTTTCTGGAGCTAGCTTGGAGGGTCAAAAATTATGCAGTTCTAATATCCCTATCAAAGGTGAACTATTCAAAGCTACATTAGTAATCCTATCGATCACCAACTTTGACATTATCTTAGGAATATATTATTTAAGCAAGCATGATGCTGTAATCAGCTGTCAGAAGAAAAATGACACAATCAAAAGCGGCAAAATATCAACAGTCTTTAAAAGAAGACAAAGCCTGTTAGCATCCCTAATAAACTTGAAGAAGGCAAGAAATTTGATAAATAAAGGATGTAGCGCATACTTAGTAATAATGATGGAAGAAAGAAATGAAATTATGCCATTTTTAAGAACACACATTGTTCGAGATTTTGAAGATGTGTTCCTTGAAGATTTACGCAAGCTACCACCCGTGAAAAAAAATGGGTTCTCAATAGAACTAATTTTAAAAACCTAACCCAAGTTAAAGTCACCATACTGTATGGCACCAAAAGAGCTCCAGGAATTGGACCAACATTTTCAAGAGCTAACCAACAAAGGAATAATCTGGCAAAGCATGTCTCCCTGGCAAGCCTCAACACTTTTCATAAAAAAGAAGGACGATTATATGAGTATGTGCATAGATTATAAGGAACTCAAAATGTAATAGTGAAAATAAATATCCTTTACCTTGCATCGATGACCTTTTTGATCAACTAGCGGGAGCTAAATTACTCTTCAAGGTCGATTTAAGGTTTGGATACCACCAGATGAGAGTCAATGAAGTAGATGCCACCAAGACTGCATTTAGAACTTTCTTCAGACAGTATTAATTCTAAGTGATAATCTTTGAACTCACAAATGCGCCTTCTATTTTTATGGATTTAATGCAGAGAATCTTCGATAAATATGTGATAGTAGTCATTGTCAATATCTTAATATATTCCAAGTCTATGGAGGATCTTGAGATTCATTTGAAAGAAGTATTGGGAACACTTAGAGAGCATCAATTATTTTCCAAATACTTAAAATATGTGTTTTGGTTGAACTCGATAGCATGTTTAGAGAATATAGTAAATGCTAAAGGAATCAAAGTAGATCAAAGAAAAATCAGTACCATACAAGAATGTCCCCAACCAACATCCATGACTGAGATTTGGAGCTTCTCAGGATTGGTAGGATACTACCAAAAGCTTATCAAAGGATTCTCAAAACTAGCCAAGCCATTAACACAGTAAACTGAAAAGGCAACATCATTTTTATGGAGTCAGGAGTTTGAAGAATCATTTCTAAGTATAAAGCAAGCCCTCACCACTGGACCTATCCTTATCCTACCTCTAGAAGGAAAGAACTACAAGGTGTACATGGACGCTTCATTAATAAGGCTAGGGTGTGTCCTCATGCAAGACAAGCATGTCATTGCTTACGCTTCAAGATAATTGAAGACTCACAAAAAGAACTGCCCATTTAATGATTTAGAGCTAGTCGCAATAGCTTTTGCCTTAAAGATATGGAGGCACTATTTTTATGGAGTGAAATGTGAGATCCTCATAAATCATCAAAGTTTAAAATATATCTTCATGTAGAAAGAACTAAACTATCACCAAAAGAGAGGGTTGGAACTACTTAGCGAGCATGACATGGATATTCAATATCATCCTGACAAAGCTAACTTAGTCGCAGGTGCTTTAAGTAGAAAGAAAGTACTGGGCACCTTAATCTTAATAAGTCCAATCAAAGAAGAATTCCAAGAGCTTAATATAAGACCCATCATTAAGGATTAGTTAAATAAATTGCTTAACATTAATACTACAGGACCTACCTTCGTACAATGCATATTGGACACTCAAAAAGTAAACAAAGAATACCCCAAGATGAAAGTAGAAATAGAATATGGTCGTAGAATAGTGTTGTAGCTGTGAAAAGAAATTCATATTTATAATGGTAATAGAATTTGGGTCCCGAAGATATTTTATATTCAAAATTAAATATTAATTGAAGCTCATAACTCAAGTTATTTAATACCCCTTGGAAGCAATAGAATATATCAAGATCTGAAATTAGCCATTTGGTGGCCTGAGCTCAAATGAGATATAGTTGAATTTGTGGATAAATGCCACATTTGTAGCCTAGTCAAAGAAGATCACCAATAATCTGGTGGACTTTTGCACCCACTTAAGAATATTAATATGGAAATGGTAAGACATCTCCATAGATTTTGTAATGGGATTGCTAAAATGAAAATTAGGAGAAAATGCCATATGGGTCATAGTTGACATATTAGCAAGGTCTACCCACTTTATCTCAATAAAACAAACAGACTCAGAGGAGAAATTGGAAAGATTATATATTAGAGAAATTATCAAACTGCTTCGAATCCCCCAAACAATAATTTCAGATCAAGATGACAAGTTTACTTCCCAATTTTGGCAAGTAGTAAATCAAGATTTGGGAACTACTTTAGCCATGAGCACGGTATTCCATCCTCAAAATGATGGACAAACAAAGATAGTTAATAAACTACTAGAAGAACTCTTATATTTATGCTTGTTAGACTTTGGTAGAATTTGTGAGGAACACCTCCCATTTTTGAAATTTGCTTATAATAATAACCACCAATGCAGAAAGCATAGCACCATATGAGGCATTGTACGGCAGAAAGTGTAGCTCTCCACTGACATGGATAGAAATAGGAGGCGTACAACTCTAGGGATCTGAGCTTGTAATAGAAACAAATAAGAAAAGTAGTCTCGTGAATGAAAGAATTTTGGTCGCACAAGACAGGTAAAAGAAATATCATGTGGAAAAAAATTATAGACTCGAATTTGAGGTAGGAGATTAATATAATGCAAATACATGCTTGCGCTCAAACGCAAGTGCACATGGTATGAAGTAATAAGGGATTGTCAAGTCCCAAAGTTTATCATCCACTGAGAACAATTTGTTTCATTACTAAAGTATATTTGATTTCACTGATGTTTAAACTATGATTAATTGGGTGATGTTGGTTCTAATTTTAGCAATCAGAGTTTCTTGGATTAGAAATTGCATGTTGAGACGATAGGGAGAGTTCGTTTTAACATGCAATTTATTAAGTATTTGTGTAAGTAATCAAATTTTAGTGTCAAATATCTTAGATGTTTTAATTATACCAAGGAATATATTCTTCTCAAGGGTGTCCTTCAAATATACTAAGTTTTGCCTAGTGCTTGGAGATGAACACCAGAAGGTTCAATCTAGGCACATAGACCCTCACGTGATCAATAATAATTGAATTTGATACATACGTCTAAGTTATTAAATTCACAGTTTTAGTTAGGCATCACATAATCTTGATTCCACCGATGGCTCACGTGCATCAGTTCTAGGTTTAGCTACGGAAGAGAGTTATTGGGATAAGTGAGTTATGTCACATCACCCATAAGTGCACAATGCATCTTAATCCTCGCATAAACTTAGCACAAGCTATGGAGATCAACCGATGGCTCTTGGCTCACATGCATCAACTTCTCAGCTTAGCTAAAGAAACTATGCTACGATGATGATAGAACTTGTCACTAGGCTCTAGGAAATCATGCACATGTTCTTCACATAAGCTAATGGTGAGCTGTGGAGCTCAAAGATTTATTATCTTTTCATCGCCCTATTCATCTTCTTAGACCTAAATATTTGCATTGGTCATCATCGCACGATGAATGCTATCATTGGCATTCATGGTGAGGATGCTCAATGTGCACACCCTTAGTTTTAATAGAATTACTAGCTCAATTATTTCAGAGTTTAAAATATTTATGTTCTAAGAATATAATTGAAAATTCCAAGATTTATAATAAAACTAAAGAAGAAATACAAACATTTTTATTATAGAATGGTGTACTTTGATGGGTTTTTCTCTATTTTCAAGCAAAATGACAAGCTGAGCAAAATCTGGAAGAAAACTGAAATTCTGGAAGAAAACCGTTGTAGCGCACTTGGGCGCCCTAAAGTGCGCCAAGGTGGATCAAACTTGAAACCTCACTGCTACTGCGCGCCACAGCGGCAATTATAAAACCCATGCTCAGCAAATGAAGATTTAATAGAACCGATGTCACGCACCTAAGTGTCCCAAGGTTGATTGAATTCGAAAGCTCATCGCTACCGTGCGCCACAGCGGAGTGAAAATGAAATGAAGATTAATTGATTCGCTCCTGCGCACGACAGCGGATCTGACTTGAAACCATGCTGCTACCACTAGCTACAGCAGGATTGGACTTAGCAGGATTCATAATATGTCTGCTACCGCGCACTGCATCGGGTTCAGTTTGAAGGTTCAATGTTATTGTGAGCTACAGCGAAACAAAAGGGTCGAATATAGATAAACAAAATGAAATTAATACATCCGCTGCAACGTGCCAGAGTGCCAAGGCGAATTGAGTTCGAAAAGCTAGGCGCTATAGCTCGCCACGACCCGCTACAGCACGCCGCAGCGTCCGCCGAATTTTCAGCCATGATCAAGCATTAAATTGAACATAGGGAAGGCCACAAATTCAAACATTTTGTCTTCCCAAGCAGTTTTAAACTCTAACTCCTATATTCCTTGCATTTTTCAAGAAAAAATAACAGAACAATTTATGAGAAAGCATTTAAGGCAAGGGGGTCGAAGGGGTAACAACTTTGATTTCCAAGAGATGCTGAGAGCTGCTCTATATAAGGTAGCAAGAAAGACTAAGAGAGGGTTCCCCTCTTTGACATTCTAAGTTATATCTTATGAGGTTGTTGTAAGAGGGAAATGAGAACCCTAACCAAGGAAAGATAAGATAATCCATTCAAAGTGAGAAAGGAAAGACAACTCAAGGAGCTGGAAGAGAACAAGTTGGAGAGCATGGAGAGATCTGGAGAATGATAAGGGTTGTTCCTAGTATTTCTATAACAACTATTCATTGGTTTTCTTTTAGTAGAACCATGCAAAGGTTCACTTTCTTATATTTTATTTTCTGCATCTCTTTTGTAGTGGAAGGCTAAGCCCTCCTTAGGGAGGGTTGGGCCAAAATCATGTAATGAGTTAAGGGACAAAATGGTGTTTGATAAATATTCTTCAATAAATAAAATCTATCTTTTTGATTTATATATGTTTTTTGTAAATGCATGCTTGTGGAATGAATGTCTATTTTATTTTAATGGTTTTATAACAAAAATAATATCGAATCAACTAGTCATACCAAGCCCAAGGGAATGCACATAAAGGTCCTCTCTGCGAATACATATTCATTGTGCGAGGATACTCAGTGTAAACACCTTAAGATTGGAATGATAGGCTTAATTGGTAACTAAAATCTCATTGAGCTCCATAGCTCACCAATTGGCATAAAGTTAAGAATATGTGAGTTAGTGCTTGGAGCCCAATGACAAGATCTTGAGCCTGACATCACTATTCTTTGAGCTCAATCGAGAGGTTAATGCATGTGAGCCAAGAGCCACCAATCAAGCTCCGTGGCTCATCAAACGTTAAAAGAGGAAGTGGAACTATTGAGTGCTCATGGATGATCGTGACATAATCCATGTAGCCCGATAATTTACTTCCTTAGCTATACAACGCATGTAGCATGTAATGCTAATTGTGTTGGAATCAAGTTCATGTGATTTCTAAATTAAAATGATTATTTTGATAACTTGGTCATAAGGAATCTTAATTAGCTCTTATCGACCACATGAGGATCTATGTGCCAAGATTGAACCCTTGTGTGTTCACCTTGTGCACTAGATATGAAATAGTTAGAATTAGAGGACCAATCTAAGGAATGCTATCTTCACTTGATTATAATTAGCATGAAAACAAGTTTTATTAAAAGTTGAATTAATTTAATTACTTACACTAGTCCCAATACAAATTGCATGATTGAAACCCAACTCTCCCTTCTTTTCAAATAGTAACTTCAGTTTGATATCTTTGAATTGTTAATTAGGAGCCACACAAAACCAAAAATATTTTAGTCTAAATATTATTAAGAGTAGATAAACCTTAGTAACAAAACACAACGTTCCCTAATGATGATAAATATCAAAACCTACCTTCTAAATATTACTTCAGACCACGTACACTTGCGTGCGAGCGCAGATGTGTATTTACAGTCTGCCAAGTTTTTGGCACCGTTGCCGGGGAATGGTTCTTGTTTCGTATTAGAGATAATCTACAAGTAAATAGTGATTTAGAATTATCTTTCTCGCAGAAAAGTTTTATCTTTTTGAAATCATATTTGCTAGTTTAATTTTGTTAATTCAGTTATACTTTTTGTTTCATTTTCTGAACTGCTAAAAATTGCATTGCTGAGAGTATTCTTTATAGCTAAAATTTTTAAACTGCATGAATAGGAGAGAAAACATAGACATTTATTTTATCCTGAAATTGAACGAACTTACTTAAGAGCTATGAGAGAACAAAATTTGTTAAATTAAAATCAGCTTGCGATGGAAAACTTAGATGATAATCTAATTGGGAGAATAGGAGAATAAATAGGGTGACCCTTGAAAGATTATACATTACCCATTGTTAAGGGAATCCCTCACGCAATTGTGAGACCAAACATCGCTACAAATAACTTTGAAATTAAGTCATCTACCCTCAGCATGGTGCAAAGTACTCAGTTCGAGGGGTTAGCCACAGAAGACCCAAACTCACATATTTCCAATTTTTTTGAAATTTGTGACACATTTAGATATAACGGTGCCACTGATGACACCATAAGACTTAGGCTATTCCCATTCTCCTTGCAAGATAGAGCTAAGAGTTGGCTATGTTCCTTGGCCAGCGATTCTATTTGCACTTGGGACGATTTAGCTAGGAAGCTCCTATCTAAATATTTCCCACTTCCTAAGACCCCTAGGCTAAGAATTGAAATAACTAACTTTTGCCAAGCTGAGGGGGAAACTTTGTACGATAGCTGGGAACTTTTCAAGGAGTCATTTAGATGCTTTCCACATCAT
The DNA here is from genome assembly GCA_016760335.1 of Gastrodia elata. Taxonomy (NCBI): domain Eukaryota; kingdom Viridiplantae; phylum Streptophyta; class Magnoliopsida; order Asparagales; family Orchidaceae; genus Gastrodia; species Gastrodia elata. The sequence goes on along the minus strand of CM028685.1, from coordinate 4,078,865 downwards.
GGGTTTCCATAGTGGATGCAGGTTCAAACATTTTACAATGAATTGAACACACCCACCCGGATGCTCATAGATGCAGCATTTGGTGGTACTTTGAGCAGCAAAACCCAAGATGAGGCCTACAATTTGTTGGAAGACATGGTTGAGAATGTGTATCAGTGGCCTATTGTGAGGCTAAACCTTAGAAAGAAAGAAGAGGCTAGCATGGGTGAGCTTAATCAAATTCTAGCCCTACAAAATGAAATCAATGCTCTGAATCAAGAGATTGGAAGTATGAATATGAAAAATGCTCAAGAAGTCTACTGTGATTTGTGCAGAGGAAAACATAATAGTGAAAATTGTGACTTTAACAACCCCTTTTTACCTTCAAATACGGAGCAGGTAAACTTTTTAAGAAATTACAATGCAAACCACAACACTGTGCAAAATATTCCATACTCCAATACATACAATCTTGGATGGAGAAATCATCCTAATTTTCTCGGAGTAACAATAGTATAACGGAAAATTTTAAAGAAAACCAAGCACAAAACAAACAAAGGAAAAACTATGGCAATAATCAGCTACCTAAAAACACAAGCATTGAAGGGGCTTTTAATGCTTTCAAGGTAGAAACAATTCAATTTATGAGGAGAACAAAATTGACATTAATGCGTCACGATGCCTCAATCCAAGGAATTGAGGAATCTCTGAGAAACTTTAAAGTTCAACCGGGATAAATTTTCCAATAGCTAACCACACGTCAGTAGGGAACTTTGCCTAGTTCAGCAGAGGTGAATCCAAGGGATACATTAAGTTTCATAAATTCAGATTTTATAGAGAAGGACTATTTAGGAAGTGGATGTGGAAGGAAAATTAAAGAAGGGAGATTTAGGATAGTAGGGGTTAGCCATGGAAAAGAAAACTCAATTGTAATAAAATGTGAGGATCTTGTTATGCTTAACATCCCTTGTAGGATATGGAGCAAGGTTCTTTCAGATCCCTTGTGTGATCTTGGAGCCTCGGTGAATCTCATTCCATTTCACATCTATGAGCATCTGAGATTAGGAGGAATGGAAAGCATCTCGATGATTTTGGATTTTGCTAATATGGATTCATTGATCCCTTAAGAATTTTAAGAAATGTAGTTGTAAGTTTAGGAAGTTTTGTTGTCCCCACTGATTTTGTCATCTGTGAATGGGATAGATGGAATGAAAATTCCACTATCATCTTTGGGCAAACCTTCCTAGCCAACATTAAAGCTATAATTGATGCTGTTATGGGAGTGATAAGCATTAGGGTGATTGGAAAAATAGAGGAGATCGATTTAAAACCTAGTCATTTTAATAAGAAAAACTTGGAGATAGAGTGGTAAAGAAAATCTAAGATAGAGCCTGAACATGATAAACTTAACCTGGAGATTTTAACATTGATAAAAAAAACTTTTGAGTGTAGCAAGGACACCAAATCTGGAGGTAAGACAATTGTCAAGATTGAAAAGAAGAAGAAAATTAGGAGAGGAAAGAAAAAGAAGGGAACCTCTTTCCCAAATTTTGAAAAAATTATTGGAGAAAAATTGACTAACAAAGTCATGAGTTTGAGCACAACACTTGTTAGTGCTCACTCAAGAATTTCAAAAATCTAGAAAAGGAAACCTCCTAACAATTTAAACTATTAAAGATCTCAAATTGGTCGGGCTGACAACTCTAACCCAAGTGATCTTTGGGAGGCAACCCATAATTTTGTTTTGTTTAGAATTAGTTAGTTTAAAAAATTAGGAAAACTTAAGCAACTTGTTCTTAAACTCTAAGTTCAGGAAAGATGTTTAAAAATTTATTGGGAAGCTTCTTTACAGTTGCTATAACACACTACAGTGGATTTTGCCACTATGGCGCACTGAAGTGGATTTCACCGATATGGTGCGCCGCAGCAGATTTCGCTGCTCTGGCGCACTACAGTGGATTTTGTCGCTATAGTGTGCTGTAGCATACTTAAGTACAAGGTGAAATTTTTACAAGACCTGAGGAGCTATAGAACGTAGCCACACGCCACAGTATGCCACAACGTGTGGCACACAACTGGAGAAGCTATTAACTACTTGGGATTCCCCAAGCAGTCGAAGTCGCTACATCGCGCCTAGGGACTCAAAAATTGAAATAAAGTGTTAAAAAGCTATTTTTCCTACATCAATTAAAGCTAAAATTAAATCACATCAATTGAAAGGCATTACAACAAACTTTGACTATCCTTAATCATGGTTTGAATATTTGTAAGAGCAAAAATCTTTCCAGAATTTTATCTATAAAAGCTAGAGTAGGGAGAAGGAGAATTTTTCATTGCTTATTTTTGTACAAATTCTGCACATTACTTTCAAGACTATGCACTACCCTCTCATTCCCAATGTCTTCCAAATAGAAGTGCATGGCTAATAAAGACGTAGGAGCCTCCACATCCGGAGGAGCATTCAACAAAAAATGGTTATCTTCTACTGAGGTAGAACAAAGGTTTAGCCAGGTGACATCGAAAAGGAAGCTTATTCCAGAGAAGGGCTTCACGCACCCTTACCTAGTGCCCTATGAACAAGTCAAGGACTGGGAATGGGATAGGCTGGTTTGTTCAAAGACTGACTCTTACCATTCCTTCATCCAGGAATTCATGCCAATGTAGTCAATGCGGCATGCGTAAAATTTTTGTGAGAGGGAAAGTGGTGATTTTCGGGCTTGAATAGATCGAGCAATTTTATGAGCTGAGGGAGGTATTGGACTGTTCTTACCAGTCCCTCATTAGATCTAGATATGACCTGGCGGAAGTTGCAAGTGTCCTTACCCGTGACGATGCGAGCTGGAGAGGGAACCTAGCCAATATCCCTTGAGCCCTTCTTACGGACTCAGGCATTGCATGGCATGTTATCATCTCCAGCATTATCATGTTGTCTGGGCATCTGAGCGAGGTGACTTGGTCACAGGCGCTGCTCATATGCGCCATTCAACAACCTGGAGAAATCCATATCTCCAGGATCATTATTGAGCAGTTTTGGAACGCCCTAACAGGGTCGTGCGCTACACTTGCATTTGGGTCCCATATTTCTAGGATATGCCTGGCCCAAGGGGTCCAAGGCATCAACCCTGACATCGCAATCTCTCCCCGTACTCCTCTTTCTTGTATGAACATAAATTTTCGCTCCCATGAAGGAAAGCGGAGCAAGAAGAGAAGGGGAAAAGAAAGGGAAGCTTCATCTTCCACTGGCCGCCAAACTAATATGGAAAAAAGATTGGCATTGATATACACCTATCAAGTGGAACTGGTGAAATCCATGGTAACAGACATACGGTTCTGTAAATTCGAAGTCGCCCGACAATGATAATTCCAAATGGAATTCCATGCAGCTCCTGGAACCATGTTTCAAATTTGGAGCTTGCATGGAGGACTGAACAATACTGTGCTGCTGCAACCCCCAGCTAGCGATCTCATTCCAAACACTCCTTGGCCGGAGGACATGGAATTCGAAGAAAGCAACGATGAATACGAATATGAAGAGGATGATAATTAACAAGGTTGTAATAGTTCTATTTCTTTTTCTAATTTTGTATTTTCTTTTATTTTTCTTTTCATCTTTATTTATTTATCGTTTGATTTTTATTTAAAATGATTGTACTAGGCTTTTGTAATAGTAAACCTAAGAGTGTGCTAGGCTTTTGTAGGACTTCATAATCATAATAAACTAAGATAGGAATGAAGAAAAATATATCTCTCTTGAGCTGAATAAGAAAATAAAAAAAAAATTAAGGATGAAGAAAAATATATTTTCTAATTAAATTGAGAAAAATATCTCTCGTGAATTTTAAATTATACATTATGATTTATAAGAAGAAGTGCAAATGACACACAAATCCAATTCACTCATTCAAGCTTATCTTATTTGAGAATTCCTAGAAAATTTCCCCATAATTAAGAAACAACATCACAAATTAAAAATTTTTAGGTATTGGAAAAACAATTGAGGAGTTGAGCATCCATTTGGAATGCATTGAATGTTGATTTATAGAGATCACATGGATTAAGCAATCTATAAACTAACAAAACATCTAACATTATAATCATAATTGAGTTCCTTAATTATAATTTCAAAAAAATTATTTTGAGCTTGCTCGAGGTCAAGCAAGAAACTAAGTGTGGGGGTGTAATAAGTCCAGGAATAATAAAAAAAAAGGAAATGCAAACATTTTCATTATATAATTGTGTACTTTGATGGGTTCTTCATTGTATTCTGGCAAAATGACAAGCTGAGCAAAATTTGGAAGAAATTTGAAAATTCATGAAGCAAATCGCTGAGCGCGCTACAACACGCTAAGGTGGATCGAACTCTAAACCTCATCGCTACTCCGTGCCACAGTGATAATTATAAAACCCAGTCTCAGCAAATGAAGATTTAATAGAACCTTTGTCGCGTGCCTAAGCACGCCACAGCACGCCAAGGCGGATTGAATTCGAATGCTCGCCGCTACCGCACGCCACAGCGGAGTAAAAATGAAAAATGAAGGTTAATTGATCCGCTCCCGCACACTGCAGCGGATCCAACTCAAAAACTCACCGCTCCCGTGCACTACAGCAGCATTGGACTTTACATAATTCTTAATATGTCCGCTACTGTGCGCTGCAACGGTTCAGTTTGAAAGTTCAACGCTACCGTGCGCTATAGCAGAACAAAAGTAACGAACACAAATACATAAAATGAAATTTAGCACATCCACTGCAGTGCACCACAGCATACCAAGGTAGATTGAATTTGAAAAGTAAGGCGCTACAGCGCGCCATGACCTGCTACAGCACTCCGCAGCGTCCGCCGGATTTCTAGCTAGGATCAAGCATTAAATTCAACATAAGGAATGCTAGAAAATCAAACATTTTGCCTTCCCCAGCTATTTTAAACTCTAACTCTTGTATTCCATACATTTTTCAAGTCAAAATAACAGAACAATTTATGAGAAAGCATTTAAGGCAAGGGGTTTGAAGGGGTGACAGCTTTGATTTCCAAAAGAGGCTGAGAGCTGCTCTATATAAGTTAGCAAGAAAAACTAAGAGAGAGTTCCCCTCTTTTACATTCCAAGTTATATATTCTGAGGCTGCTGTAAGAAGGAAAGGAGTACCCTAACCAAGGAAGGAGAAGATAATTCGTTCAAGGAGAGAAAGGAAAGACAACTCAAGGAGCTAGAGGAGAAGAAGTTGGAGAGCAAGGAGAGATCCGGGGAACGCCAAGAGCTGTTCCAAGTATTTCTCTAAAAACAATTCTTTGAGTATCATTCAGTAGAACCATGCAAATGTTCACTTCCTTGTATTTAATTTTTTACATCTCTTTTGTAATGGAAGGATAAACCCTCCTTGGGGAGGGTTGGGCCAAAATCATGTAATGAGTTAAGGGTCAAAATGATATTTGTAAAAATCTTTTTCATAAAAAATTATTTGTCTTTTGATTTAGATATGTTTCTTGTGAATGCATGCCTGTGAAATGAATGTCTATTTATTTTAATAATTTTATAACAAAAATAATATCAAATTAACTAGTTATACCAAGCCCAAGGGAATGCACATAAAGGTCCTCATCGTGAATACACATTTGATGCGTGAGGATTCTTGATGTAAACACCTTAAGATTGGAATGATAAGTTGATTTGGTAACTTAAATTTCTTTGAGCTCCATAGCTCATCAATTGACGTAAAGCTAGGAATATGTGAGTTAGTGTTTGGAGCCCATTGACAAGCTCTTGAGCCTAACAATATTATACTTTTAGCTCAGTCAAGAGGTCCATGCATGTGAGTCGAGAGCCACCGATCAAGCTCCGTGGCTCAGCAGACGTGAAAGGAGGAAGTGGAATTATTGAGTGCTCATGGATGATCGTGACTTAATCTATGAAGACCGGTAATTTACTTCCTAAGCTAAACAACGCATGTAGCTTGTGATGCTAATTTTGTGGGAATCAAGTTCATGTGATTTTTTAAATTAAAATGATTATCTTGATAACTTAGACATATGGAATCTTAATTAACTATTATAGATCACATGAGAATCTATGTGCCAAGATCGAACCCTTCTGTGTTCACCTTGTACACTAGATATGAAATAGTTAGAATTAGAAGACCAATCTAAGGAATGCTATCTTCACTTGATTATAATTAGAAATAAAATAAGTTTCATTAAAAATTAAATTTATTTAATTACTTACACCAGTCCCAATATAAATTACATGATTGAAACCCAACTCTCCCTTCTTTTTATATAGTATTTACAGTTTGATATCTTTGAATTGTTAATTAGGAGCCACACAAAACCAAACATATATAGTCTAAACATTATTAAAAGTAGATACATCTTAGTAATAAAATGCATCGTTCCCTGATAGCGATAAATTTCGGAACTTACCTTCTAAATATTACTTCAGACCACATACACTTACGAGCGAGTGCAAATGTGTATTTACGACCTGTCAATAATCACGCTAAATAATTCATCCAAGTATTTTCCACATCATTCAATCAAATAATTGACTAAGAAAATTATTCATTAATAAATTTAAAGTACAAACACATTTCATCCCTTAATTCATTACATACATGTGCCCAACCCTCCGCAAGGAGGGTTTAGGCTTCCACTAAAAATGAAAGACAATAATTGAAACTAATAATTGAAAGCCTTTGCCTGGCTGAAAAAGGAAAATAAAAAAATTTAGATCGAGATATAATACTAGGAACTGCTATCACATTCATCAGTCCTTCTCTTTATCTCAAGGTCCTTCCCCCTTCCGCTTCCTGTGCTTGACTCTTTCTCCTTCAATGTAAGATTTATCCTTCCTTGGCTTGGGAACTCTTCTTCTTAATACTCAGTAGCGTCAGGATTTCAAAATCTTGATTATCAAAATGTTGAACCCTTATCAAGTTTTGAAGATGTGCATTTATAACCTTCCAAAATATCCTCCAGAATTTACTTCAGCCACCCCTTCCCATTCCTTGAGACTTGAAATTCAATTAATTTTTATTCTGATATGCTCTTGGAAAGGGCAGCTTTAATGCATTTGAAATTTTTCATTGCTATGGGAAGAGGGGGATTTATGACCTTTTGGCTTTCCCTAGGCTATTTTGAATGAACTTACCTAGCAGAATTTACGGCGGGCGCGACAATGCGCGGTAGCGCCAGAGTTTTTGTTTTGAGAGCGCTACTACGCACAGTAGCGCAAGACTTTCGAATATTGGCAATAATATCAGGTGTTGGGTGACATTTTAATTCCACTGTGGCACGCGGTAGCACCAAAATTTTAGTCTTTGGACCGCTGCAGTGCACGGTAGCCCCAAAGTTTCGGTCTTTGGATCACTGCAGCGTGTGTGCTAGAGTTTCAGTTATTGGACCGCTACAGCGCGCGGTAGCGCCAGAGTTTTGGCCTTAGGAACGTTGCAGCACGCGGTAGCATTGCACTTTCGAATATTTGAATTAACATAAAATGTCGAGCAATATCTTACATTCGATGTAGCACGCAATAGCATCTGACCTTCGGTCAAAGGTTCGTTATGGCACGCGGTAGCGTGGAAATCTCGGTCTAGAGTCCGCTATGATGCGCAGTAGCATGGCACGTTCAATTTAAATTTTGCACAGCACACTGTAAAACGCTGTGGCACGTCGTGGCGTGCTGTTGCGTGCTTCATCCAATTTTTCAGATTTTTTTTTCAGAATTGAATTGAGCTCTTCATTGTCTTGAAAGTAGCAAAATCACATCAAAGCATACAGCTTCTAATAAAAAGTGTTTTTTTTTATTGACTTAATTTACTATAAATCTTATATTTATCACACCCCATCGCATAGCTTCTTGCTCGTCCTCAGGTAAGCATAAAAATAAATTTTCTGAATTCTTTATTTGCACAATTTTTAAGGATGGCAGTGAAATTGTTCTTCTTTTAGAATGTAACTTAATAAGATAATCAGTGAAATATTATTTCATAATCATATTAGCCCAAAATGTTTTACACTTTTCACTATTCTGTTACCCCCTCCCTCTTGATGAATGATGCTATACTCAAATGTACACAAGGGGGGGATTTTGAGGCTTTCCTTGATCGAGAGGAAGCAATATTTAGTGATTTTTAAAATTTTTTGGTGCTATGTGTGTTCCTTCTTATGAATTGCAGTAGATGTCACTTTCTAGAAGACATATTTTTCTTCATCTTGTTTTTCTTAGTTTTCTTTGGGAGAGATATTTTTCTTCATCCCTTTATTTTCTTTTTGCTTTCATTTCAAGGGAGAGACATTTTTCTTCATCCCATTTTGTTAATCATTCATTATGTTCAGCAATTCTTAAAGAAACTAAGCACATTCTTGGTATTACCACTTATTGTTCCTCTCAGTTAAGCTCCTCAATTTCCCATCCCCACACTTAGGCTTTCGTAACATAGATTTTTGAGTTGAGGTTACTATAGTGATTAGAGGATGCTCTTACGTCAGCATAAATACATTAGAATCAATAAATTTCAGAAATCTCATTTTGTTAAGTACTTCAATTTTTGGAGAATTTTCAACATACCATTACAGATAAATATTTGTACTATAAGACCTTTTTAGAAAATTAGAGTAATATAATCGGAATTATCACATCACAAGACAATGGGGAAATGATTTCACTAAGATTTATCAAAAGCAAAACAAAGTTACTAAGAAAAACTAAGAAAATAACAAAAACAAAAAGAAAAATTGGCAACCTTTTTATTCATCATCATCCTCATCTTCTTCCTCTTCTTATTTTTCTTCTTCTTCATCATTGTCATCCTCTTCAGGCCACTGTGAGTTTGGAAGGAGTTCAAATATAAGGGTTGTGGGAGGACAGATTCTCCAGGTCCTCCATTTAAGCTCTAGTTAAACAGCATTGTTCCAAGAGTTGAGTGGAAGTCATGCTAGAACTGGTGTTGTTAAGACATGGAAACTTTGTAGTACCGCATGTCTACCTCTATACAGTTCCCCATTTGCTTTTTATACTCCCTCATTTTAGTCATTCCCTTTTTTAAAATTTTCAACTTTGACATTATGCTCGAAGAGGAGGACGATGCTTCTCCTTCCTCCCCTTGTCTTCTTCTCCTGCTCTTATTTCCTTCTTGGTAACATAAGTGTAAGTTGTAATAGGTAAGAGGAACATGGGGAGGAATCATTGGGTCACTAGAGATTACCTTGACCCCTTGGCCAAGGCAAATTCCAAAATTAAAGATTCAAAAGCTAAGGCTGCACAAGGTCCGATTAAGGTGTGCCATAAGTGTTCAAGAATAACCCCGGAGATATGGATATCTCCGGGTCATTCAATTCAATAATTAACATTTCTCTTGACTGGGTCACCTCACTTAAATGCCTAAATGGCATTATTTTACTGGAGATAAGAACATTCCACGCATTGCATGAGTCCTTAAGGAGGGCTCGTGGAATGTTGGCAAGGTTCGCTCTCCAGTTAGCATCATAAGATGTGAGGGCACTTGCGATAGCTGATAGTTCAAATTCAGCTATATGGTAGGCTTTGTTGGTAAATAAGCACCTTCTTAGCCAGCACGCTCTATTCTGCAGTGAAAGCAATTTTGAGAAAGAGCGCACAATCGAGGATCGGGGTTGCATTGATGGTTACTAAGAAAACTCAGAAAAAATTATAAGCACATAAGAGAGAAAACACACAACATACACAAATCAATCCAAACCCCAAGATATACATAGAAAACATAAGAATGGGAAAAACTACGGAGCCACACCACGAAGAAATCTACTAGAATAATTTAAAGGTTACAAAGAGCTTATCTTCTTAGCACTAGTGCTTCAGCTCTTACTCTAAAATGGGGAGGAGAAGAAGCAGCTACCACTTGGAGTATCCCCTCCAACTTGAAAGAGAAACCTTGCACTGCAGCTCACTAGAGTTTTTCTAAGGTTCTTCTCCTTCAGCAGCCTTTGCCTCCAAAACTTATGCCAACTTTACTTAGATTTTCACTCAACCTATTACTTAAGTAGCCAGCTGAAAAATGAGTCCTAAAAGTGTCCAAAATGCCCTCCAAATTTTCTTAGGGCGCAACCTGGATCGTGCAGATTTCCGCCTAGCGCTACGACGCGTCGTAGCGCCCGTGTTCTTGTTCTGCATCTACTGGGGCATGCTGCGGTGGGCCCCGGCATGCTGTAATGCATGATGTCTCATGATGAGACCACTATCGCGTGCTTTTAGCATTCACGCCTCGAGATGGACCCGCTGCTACTCGCACTAGTGCCATTTTCTGCTATTGCGGCTGGAGCAACGATTTTCTCTACGGCGCGCTGTAACGCCTGCTACTTAATTCCTGACTGCAAAGGCATGCAACAAAGTCTCAAGTCTTGTGTTAGATATGCCTGGGCACACTGCGGCATGCCATGGTGCGGAGCAACGCTTTGTTGCTCCTGATCACTAAATGCTCTCCATTACATAACAAGTTCCCACTTTGAGACCTTTAGAGTATCTTCTGTCCATTGATCCTCATTGTCTTCTTTTATATCTATTAAGGAACATGGTGTGGCTCACCTTACTTTCTCTTCACATACTGAGGCCAACTGAAGCTGCACATACCTTCAATTTCTCCACTGTTATTGCTTTGGTAAGCATATTAGCAAGATTCTTAGAAGTATGAATCTTCTCCAATCCAAGCTGACCTTCTTCCAACAGTGTCCTGATGAAATGGTAACGGAGTTGGAAGTGCTATGTCCTAGCATGAAAAGCAATATTATTCGCTAGATGAATAAGGCTCATGCTATCACTATAGAGCCTCTCATCCTTCTGCTCCTTGCCCAATTCTACCATGAAACTCCTTAACCATATCATCTTCTTGCTTGCCTCTATGATGGAAACATATTCTACCTCCATGGTAGATAGTGATATAATGTTTTATAGCCTAGAGATCCAGCTTACCATTACACTTCCCAATGTGTATACATATTCTATAGTGCTTCTCCTACTATCAACATCTCCTGCAAGATCTGAATCTACATAGCTATGTAAAATAATGTCAGATCTTCCAAAGCATAAAGCTTTGTCTGCTGTACCTTTCAGATACCTCAGGATGCACTTGCTGCATCCCAATGGTGCTTCCCTACATTTTCCATGAACCTGCTAACCCCTCCCACTACATGGGCAATGTTTGGTCTTGTACAAATCATTGCGTACATCAAGCTCCCAACTACTGAAGCTTAAGACCTTCATCATATGTTTCTTCTCTTCTTCAGACTTTAGCATATGTTCCTTTGATAGGTTGAAGTGACTTGCTAGGGGAGTGCCCACTGGCTTTGCTTCATTCATGTTGAGTCTTTTCATCACCTTTTCAACATATTCTTTCTACGATAGCTATAAAACTCCTGTATTTCTCTCTATATTGATTCTCATTCTAAGAATCTGCTTAGCCGGCCCAAATCCTTCATGTCAAACTCCATTGACATCATTTGTTTCAACTTCTTTATCTCCTCCATGTCTAATCCTGTGATCAAAATATCATCTACATATAATAATAAAATAATATAGGAGGACTTACACTGCTTATATGTATAGTAGGGATCTGCCTGGCATCTTTTGAACCAATATTCTAACATTAACCTATCAAATATTTTGTACCATTGCCTTGGCACTTCTTTCAAGTTATAAAGGCTCATCTTGAGCTTGCACACAAGCTCAGACTTTCCTTTCTCTTTAGTATTGTACCCTTTAGGCTGTTGCATGTAAAGCTCTTCTTCCAGCTCTCCGTGAAGAAATGTAATTTTGATATCCATTTGCTCCAGATGCAAATCCTAAACTGCTACTATGTTCAGTACAACCCTAATGGTTGTCATCTTCATAACTAGGGTGAAGATCTCACTGTAGTCGACCACATGCCTTTGCTAGAAACCTTTTACTACAAGTCTCGCCTTGTAGCGCTTGTTCCCATTTGACTCTTCCTTCACCTGGTAAACAAACTTGTTCTGAAGATCCTTCTTCCTAGCGACTATGGGTGCCAACTCCCATGTCCCATTTGACATGAGTGATGCCATTTCATTATTTATGGTAGCCTCCCACTTGATTGAATCTTCTGCTTGAAGTGTCTCTTCCAAGCTTTTTAGTTCACCACCATCCGTTAGAAACAAATAGAATAAAGACGGAGAGTACCTTTGTGGCAGTCTAAGAACTCTTGTAGATATTCTTAACATGGGTGTTTGTGATTCAACATTGTCATCCTCTTGAGCTTCTCCATGTTCGCAAACATTTGACTCAATGCTGCCATCAATCTTTATGTGTTGAGGTTCTCCATCTAAAGCAACCTTCAAGTCAGTCTTGACTCCCATATAATCCTTGTACATCTCACTTTTATTAAAAGTGACATCCCTGCTTCTAATGACTTTTTAGTTCTGATTGTCCTAGATTCTGGAACTGAACTCGCCCGCACTATATCCAACAAATGTGCACTTGATCGCCTTACCATTAAGTTTGCTCCTGTATCCTGCATCAATATGCACATAAGATGAGCTACCAAATACATTGAGGTGGTTCAATTTCACCTCCTTTCAGCTCCAAGTTTCTTCGAGGATCCCTTCATTCAAGGGTATGGAAGGTCCCCTATTGATTAAGTATACAGCCATGTTAACGACTTCAGCCCAGAACTGCTTTGGGAGACTAGCATGCAATCTCATGCTTCTAGCTCTTTCTGTGATCGTTATGTTCATCCATTAAGCAGCACCATTTTGTTGTGGTGTTCTAGGAACTATAAACTCCCTCTTGATTCCACTCAAGGCACAGAACTCCTTGAACTCCCTATCACAGTACTCACCGCCATTGTCGGACCTTAAAAATTTTAGCTTTAATCCGGTCTTGTTCTCCGCCAAAGATATCCATTTTCTAAACACATCAAATATGTCAAATTTGTGTTTTAGAAAGTAGACCCATACCTTCCTATGGTCATCAATGAAGGTGACGAAGTATGATGCTCCACCTATGGAAGATGTAGGAGATGGTCCCCATATATCTATATTTACCAACTCCAATTTCTTGCTTTTTAGCTCTCTTCCAACTTTGAAAAAAGTAACTTTCTTTAGTTTTCCTAGCACATAATCTTCATAGAAGTTCATGTCCACTAACTTCAGTTCAAGGAGCTTCCCTTTTGACTGTAGGGATTTTAGCCCCCTTTCACTCTTATAGCCAATCCTCCACTATCATAGATTAGTATCTATCTCCTCTGTAGATGCAATAGTGTCAGACACTTTATTAATCAAGTAAAGTGTACCTTCTATATTTCCCCGTGCAATAATGAATGCACCCTTGGTGACCTTCCATGAGTCTCCTGTGAAATAAGAGATGTAGCCCTCTCTGGCTAACTGGCTTACTGAGATTAAGTTCCTTCTTAGACATGGCACATGTCTAACATCCTTCAGCTTCCAAACTGCACCACTTAGTTACTTCACATCCACATCACCTCTGCTAATGATGTCGCATGCTTTATCACCTCCAAGATATACTTTCCCCAAGTCACCCTTGTTTAACTCTTAAAGGCACTCCTCGATGGAGTGGCCTGAAACAATGTGCCCGAGTCCCCAACCCAGGACTCTGTGCAGATAAGTGTAGGATCAATGCATCTTGATCCTCCTCAACTGAGATATTTGTAGTGGGGTTCATAATCATTACAACACCACTTGGCTTCTTCAGGGTAGGGCAATCCATTTTAAAGTGACCTGCCTTCCCACAGTTCTAGCAATCTAGCTTGGCATTTACTGGTCTTAATTTTCCTCATCGAGACATCAACCTACTTTTGGTATGTCTCCTCTCTGCATGCCTTCCCCTACTTTCAGCATTCAGTGCTGAGGTAGATGCCTCTCTATGAGATCTCTTCTGCAGCTCCTCATTCAGCACTAGCCAAACAATGTCGTCGAACTTCAATGATGCATTTTTAGATGAATTGCTGATGGTTGTAACCAGCCCATCCCAACTGTTCGATAATGATGAGATGAACAACAGAGCTCAGATCTCACCATCAAAGTTGATGCCCACCGAACTCAGCTGGCTCATCATAGTGTGGAATCCATTTAAGTGTTCAATCACTGAATATCCATCTATCATCTTCATATTAAATAGTCTCTTCATCGAGAAAACCTTATTCGAAGTTGAGGGCTTCTCATACATCCTCATCAAGGCATTCATGAGATCTACTGTTGTTTTCTCATTAACAATATTAAAAGCAACAGAAGAAGATAGTGATAAGCTAATAAAACCTAGTGTAGTCAAGAACTTCCCATTCTTCATCAGTCATAGCAGTAGGTTTCTTGTCAGCTTCTTTCAATGTAAGATACAACTTCTTCTGGTAGAGCAGATCCTCCATCTGCATTTTCCAGAATGCAAAGTTTGTTTCGCTAAATTTCTCAATCTTGTGTCTCATTTCTTCGACCATTGCTCTGACTGAAACAAGCAAACCCAATGACCTTAAAGGTAAACCTCATTCTGATACCACTTGTTGGTAAAATAGCACCTTCATGGCCAGAACACTCTATTCTGCAGTGTAAGCAGTTTTGAGAAAGAGCACACAATCAAGGATCAGGGTTGCATTGATGATTACTAAGCAAACTTAGAAAAATTCACAAGCACGTAAGAGAGAAAATACACAGCATACACAAATCAAACCAAAACCAAGATATACGTGGAAAACCCAAGAATGGGAAAAACCACGAACCCACACCACAATAAAATCCATTAGAATAACTTGAAATTTACAGAGTCACAAAGAGCTTATCTTCTTAGCATAAGTGCTTCAGCTTTTACTTTAGAATGGGGAGGAAAAGAAGCAGCTACCACCTGGAGTATCCCCTCCAACTTGCAAGAGAAACCTTGCACTACAGTTCCTTAGGGTTTTTCTAAGGTTCTTCTCCTTCAGTAGCCACTGCCTCCAAAACTTATGCCAACTCTAATTAGTTTTTCACTCTACCTATTGCTTAAGTAGCTAGCTATAAAATACGCCCTAAGAATATCCAAAATACCCTCCAAATTTGCTTAGGGCATAACCTGGACAGTGTAGATTTCCACCTAGTGCTATGGCACGCCGTAGCGCCCGCATTCTTATTTTGCATCTGCTATGGCGCGCCCCGGTGTGCTATAGCGCCTGCTATCTTGTGATGTGACTGCTGTTGCACACTTGTAGCATTTGCACCTCATGATGGACCCATTGTGGCACGCTATAGAACCATTTTCCACTGTGGAGCACTGCATTGATGATTTCTGCTGCGGCATGCTGTAGCACCTACTACTTAATTCCTAACTGCTGAGGCATGCGACAACGCCTCAAGTATCATATTAAATACTCCTGGGTGCACTGCAGTGCTTTTACTTCTCCTGGTCACTAAAGGCTCTCCATTACATAACAGGCTTTGTAGGCACTGTCTTCTACCGCCCTGAGTTCGTTAAATTGCTTGATCTGCTCGAGCCTGAAACTTACCGCCTTCTCTCGTACAAAAATTATTCTTTCCTTTGCACTGATTGCATTGGCAAAGACTTCCTGTACAATGGTCGGGTTCTGTTTGTAAGCTGACCAAGCTTTCCCATCCCCAGTGTGCCATGTCATTGTGGCTCTCAAGATAAGGGAAGGTAAGCCCCCTCTTCGGGATAAGATTTTGCTTAGAGGTTATCTGGACAAATCTTTGTTCTTGCACGATGGAGGAGAACTATTTGTTCTTGAAATTGTCTCCCAAAGTCAAGGCTGCTACACCCTTGTTGGCAACGCTCTTCTTTTAGGAGGCTGTTGAGGAAAGAAGGATTTTTGAGTTATAGAGAATTAGAGGAAAGAATTGTCTAAGGTATTTGAGTGTTATGAACCACTCCTCCCCTCTCAATTTAGACACCTAGAATTCTAAAGCATTTCCCAAATAAAACTAATTTCAACTTACTCTATTTCTAGCTATTAAAGGCACGTTGTAGTTCTCTACGATGTGTGATAGTGCATGACAATCAGAATCAGGGATGCTACAACGCGCTATAGCTTCAAATTCCTCTACGGTGTGATACAATGTTAGGTGTGCTATAACGCTGAGATGCGCGGCGGCGCGTGTAGCTAGTGCTGAAAAATAATTTTATGAAGTTAAAATCTTACAAATCTTCTATGTTTACTAAACATAATGCCAATTTTATTTTTAACTAAGCAAATTATTATACTAAACATAGCAAAAACAATACTCAAAAGGGGTTGGGTTTCCTCCCAAAAGCAATTGGCTTAATGTCATCAGCCCGACAGATTTAAGCATTCATTAAATTTCATCTTCTGGTGGAATTCTCTCAAGATTTTTGGAGGTCCTGGCAGAGCACTAACAGCGTTTTTAGCTATTGTGCTTGAACTTAGGCATTCAGAGTTAATTTCAAAAATTGCAATTTTAGTTATTATCATTTTCTTTCTCTTTCCCCAGTGCATTTTCTTTTTCAATTTTTTCTCTTTAACACTATCACCTCCAACCGAGATGCAGTTAGTCCTTTCAAAATTTGCATCACTTAAATTATCACAAGAAGTTTTAGGTTTCAGGTTAGGAGTTCTTATTACATTTTTCTTATGCCACTCAGCCTTTATAATTTTTTGCTTGTACAAGATGGGCATTAGGTCTATTTCTTCTACCACACCGTTCACCCTCATAGTCATCATACCCCCCTCGACATCTATAATAGCTCTCGTGCTAGCAAGGAATGTTCTCCCAAAGATGACAGTGGAATTTTCATTTCATCTATTCCATTCACATATGATAAAATCAGTAGAGATTATGAAGTTTCCTAACCCTGCCGAAATAATCCTTACCACTCCTATAAGGGTCATGTAGTCTAATTTGGCAAATTCAAGAACAATTGGAGTTTCTTCCATTCCTCTTACTCTAAGTCAGGAATATATATGAAATGGCATGACATTGATGAAAGCCCCAAGATCACACAAGGGATCTAAGAGAACTTCACCTCTAATGACACACATAATGTTCATTCTTCCAGGGTTTCATCTTTTGATTGTTATTTAGTTATCCTCTAGATGCCTAGCAATGGTTGTTCTAGTTTTTTGCTCTTTAGTTTTTCTAAGAAGTTATAATCTATGCAGTCTATTTTTAATTTATCATAATTCATTACACTTATCGTTTCCCTTGGATTCACTTCAATTGAGCTAAGAAGCATTCCCTATTGACAAGTAAATCGTTGTAGGAAAATTTGTCCTAGCTAGACTTCAATATTCTGCAGGGACACCTCAATCCCTTAGATTAAGGCGTCATGCTGGTTTATTATTAATTTTGTTCTTTTCATAAATTGTACAATTTCTGCCTTAAAAGAATTAAAGGCTCATTCTAGTCCTGATTCTTGGGCTTGCTGGTTGTTGGGCTGATGATTATTATTGTAGTTTTGCCCCTGCCAAGGCTGCGAAGTGCTTTCATAGAAATTTTCATTAGTGTTATTGTTACTCTAAGAGAATTTTGAATGATTTCTCCATCCAGGGTTGTAGGTGTTGGAGTAGGGGTTATTTTTGCCCATGGTTTTGTTTTATATTGTTGTTTCTGAGGTAATTTACCTACTCAGTGCTAAAAAGGTGAGAAGGGACTATTCATTTTATAGTTATCACTACTATGTTCCCCCCCACATACATCGCAATAAATTTCCTGAGCATTGTTCATATTCATGTTCCCAATTTTTTGGTTTAAGGCATTTATTTCATGTTGGAGAGCTAGAATTTGATTTGTCTCATTTACAATATTAATTTCTTTTTTATTTGGATTTAGCCTTTTAGTATGCCTAAAATTCCTCAATAAGTTTGTATGCCTCTTCTTAAGTTTTGTTGTTTAGAGAACCTCCTGTGGTTGCATCAATTAGAGTTCTAGTGGGTGCATTCAATCCATTATAGAATGTTTGCACTTGCATCAATTAAGGGAACCCATAAAGGGGGCAGTACCTAGGCACTCCTTAAAGCACTCCAAACTATCATATAAGGTATCTCCCTCTTGTTAGAAATAGTTAGTTATTTCAATCCTTAATTTGGTGATATTTGTAGGTGGGAAATATATGGCTAAGAATTTCCTAGCCAAATCATCCCAAGTGCAAATAAAATCACCAGGTAGGGAACTAAGCTAGCTATTAGCTTGGTCTCTTAGTGAAAATGGGAATAACCTTAGTCTAATAGCATCATTACTGACGTCATTGAACCTAAACTGTGGCAGCCACCCCTTAATCATCTGAGATTAAGAGGTGGCCGTCAACGGGCAAACCTTCACTTAGCATTTAGATTAAGGATAAACCTTCCTAATCAAATGTTAAGGGAAGATATGCCCTATAAAGGAGAACAAAAGAGCCAATCACTGAATGAGCATACTATACATATCAGAGTGCGGAAGAAAGACAAGTAATAACATCCATACAATCTATATAAGAACTATACAACTCAGAATACATAAGCATGAAAGAGAAATAGTTTAGACCTGTTTTATTAGAAAACAACTTAAAAGTTAAGGCAGTAAAGAAAGCTCACTCAATCCTCACAAAATAAAAGAACAGAACTAAGAGTCTTCTTCTGTACGCTCCTCCTCCTGAATAAGATCTTCAAAAGGCTCCTCCTCAAACAATTTGGAGTCTGTCATTGTGGTATCACAATGATAGGGCCCCAACCAAAAGAAAAGAAAAGTACGATTAGATAATATGTCTAAGTACATTTTAGGTTAAGCATTTTATAATTTTAATGATATCTCAATCATCTAAGCAAAGTAGGAGCAGTAAAGCAATTAAAGAAAAAGTGGCAAGAGTTATAATTAACTTAATTATAACTCAAACAAAATGTGAGGTAAGCACAAACCTCAACTCAAGCTTTAGAAAAGGGTTAAATAATGAAATCTACTAAGTATAGAAATTTCCCAAGTAATATGATCAATTTAATACATACGGGTTTGCAATATAAAATGAAAGTACTGTGCTGAAAGTAAAGTTCTAACATCCTAACATGCCATCGAGTGAAAACAAACTACTTAAATAATATAATTACATGAAAATACTATAAGTGCTAAAGGAACTGCTGAATATAATCAAAGTACTGTATAAAGAAAAAATATACTAAAAATGCTGTAATTAAGGAAGTAGCTAAAAATGTAAAGTAAAATAGCTTAACTCATATGGACATATTCTTACTTAATCCTGCTAAAAAGTAAATGCCTGTTAAAAGGTTCCATCTGAAAAATATCCAGGAGAAACATCCTAGATCCACTAATTAATTCCATTTGAATAAAGTACCACTTAATTCCATCTGAAAATCTAGGAGAAACATCCTAGATCAAAATACCACAAAATACCATTTGAAAATCTAGGAGAAACATCCTAGATCAAAGTAATGTCACAAAATATCATCTGAAATCTAGGAGAAACATCCTAGATCAAAAAGTACTGTCATACTATCCAGGTAGACTAAGTAAAACATATTCCACTATAAGTTAAAATTTTTTCTTTCAATTAAGAATATGCTTTATGAATGAATCAAATTAATATAAGAAATACACTATGTTCCATATAATGTGTCAAAGTATAAAGTCCAATACAAGGAAGCAAAGCATTCAAATTTTTAGGTATTAAATAGACTAAACAAACTTTATGATATCACTTTGTTTTCTAATTATGTTATTCTATCTATCTAAATTTATACAAGTTTAGGATCTCCAATATCCAGCTATCGAGTATAAATCCAGAATATCGATCCTATAAGTTAAAAGAAGTTAAGACTAATAAAGTTTTAACATATGTAAATCACATGACACTTAATTAAGTTTAAAATGATAAATCAAATATCCTAATTGATGATTTACGAATCCCAAGCCAATCTTGATTAATATAAATCAAAACTGGGGGATTAGGATGTTAAAATCTAAGTATTGGATTTTAACTTCTTAATCCAATAGGTTCTAATTATAATGGTATAAAGTTAAACCCAAAATCTCACGAGTTATAATTAAGGCTATCTTATTAAGCAAAATCAAGCTTAATAAGATGGATCTCTAATCTTAAGTCTAAAATTTAAATATAAAATAATTAAGAATAAAAGATGAAATTCTAGAAAACTATGAAACCAAAGTTTTCATCTATTAAGTACCCATTTACTTAATTGATGAACTCTAACCTAAATTTCTAAGCTAGATCCTAAGGAAATAAGGTCCTAAAGATTGAAGGAAAGAACAAGGTGAATTAATTTCACCTTATGAGGCTTAAATTAGAACTTAAGAGAATTTTAGGTGATTTTAGGATTTTTCATAAGATATTATTTTAATGAGTTTCAATACTGATTTTAGAGGTTTAATTATTATTTTTAGGTTTAAGGATACTTAACCCTAATTTTGGGCAAAATGACCATTTTGCCCCTACTTAAGGGTCAAAAATTTAACTTTATAAATTAGGGCTCTAAACTAAAATTTATTGAAGGGAAATAATTACTTACTGTCTAATATGAAGTTAGACAGTGAGTAAATCCACTTTGAATAAGTATTAAGCCTTATATGGTTAAATTAAGAAATATTACTTATAAGGGCAATATGGTAATTTGACCTAATGAAATCTAAAATTTTTGTCAGTTTATTGAAGATTATTATCTAAGGTTTCTATAGAATAAAAATCATTAAATTATGATGAGTATTGATTAAGTTATAGCTAATACAAATATAAGGTTAATTTTGAGAATTAGGGTTTGATTAAATGGATTAAAAACTCAATTCCTCCAATTTAAGTTCAAATTCAATAAACTCAGTGTCTATAGCTTCCTAATAACCCATTGAGTACTTTAACAGGGAGTAGACCCAATTTGGACATCATTTGGTTAAGTTATGGCTTAATTAGGACTTAGGGTGACTAGTGAGTGATTAGTGAAATTAATCACAAAATTACTACACCAATTACACCACAAAGTTCTATTCTACTCTAGGAGTAGTCAAAAACTAAAATTACTCAATTTTGATTATTAGGTTTGCTAATATTTAATAATAAAGTCTTAAAGAGATTAGAGTTGATTAAGAGATCTAATCATTGGATCTTAAATATTTTTGTAGTTTTCTATTTATTAGGTCTTCCTGATCAAAATGGTGTATTGGAAGACTTAATTTGAAGCTCAATTGACCAAGTTATATTAAATTAAGGATTTAGGGTTAATTAGGGCTAGGCCCTAAAAGTGATTAAGTAATTACTAATCCAAATAGAGAATTGAACACTACTAGGTTGTTCTAGAGGTCTTACTAGTCACTTTAAGACCCATATTGCTTATGTTTGGACTAGTGGTTAAAACGTTATGAGCTTTACAAGATTAGGGTTTCAGTCCAAAAGTGATTAGTCAAAATATTAATCAAATAGCAAATCTAATACTACTATAATATTCTTGGGGGTTTGCTGATTATTTTAAGGCCCATATTGGGTATATTTGAGTAATTGATTACAAAGTTATGATCATTTGAAGATTTGGAATATTTAGGGTTTAATGTGAGGATCCTAAATGTCACTAGGTGAAATATAGTTCAAAATGAAATTCTGACAGTGCCAATATGATTCTTATATTTTTTTTATTTCAATGGCATATAAATATGTTAAATTTGGATTTGTATTTTAGGAATTATAAGACTGTTAATTATATGTTGATTTAGACGGTGCGATAGAAACGGTGGACCCCACTGCCACGTGGCATTTCCATGGGCGCTGGAAGGACCGAGCGGGTCCCGGGGGTAAACGTGGCACTCAGTAATTTGGTGAGTGCGAACTGACAGGCCCCACACGAGGCGACAGCGTAAGAGGAGATAGGGGTGGGTCCCACCTGTTGACACTATAAGGATTGAGTGTGGGTCCCACACGTTGTGCCTTCAGTTCGAATAACAGCAGATCATGCCCAGTTCAACCTGGCCCGATTTGAAAACCTCTCCACAATTAGCACAGACGGCCGAGCCCGAGGCTTCTAAGACATGAACTTTTACGGCCTTCCCGGCTGTGGTTCGACTAAGCCCGCACATCATTGGATAGACCTTGATTAGACCTTCCATAGGTAGTTGCATCAGGGTCTAAAGTGACCTAAATTGACTACAATCCCTAACCCTAGGATACTATGTCATAGTACTCCAGTTTAACGGTAAGTATTGTGGGGATTTTGCGAAAATCGGAAGATCAAACCATCTATCGTTCGATCAAATGGAATTAAACATCAATCGAAGAGTTGAAATAGCATTTCGAATATTGAAATTGATAATTGTGGTTCAACTACACACGTATAGGTTGATCAGTGAGGTACCTGGTTTAACGGCTCGGAAGAACTTAGGTTTTATCGGGACCTCCTTTGACGCTGCAGGGTCCTAGACTTACTATCGGAATCAAGAAATGATATACCTGGTTCAACGACATGAACGACGCACTCAGAAGTAGATAAGAAGATCAGTGAGGTACCTGGCTCAACAGCTCAGAAGAACTTAGGTTTGATCGGGACCTTCTATAATGCCGCAGGGTCCAAGACTTGCTATTGGATCAAGAAATGATGTTTGAGGTCTTAATCAAACCCTGCGCATCATCCTTCAATGGCACAAATGATGCACATCTGCGAAGCAAGTAGTCGAGCGTGCTTGCTCGACACGCGAAACTCTCTCTAGGACGAAGAGCCATAGCCGACTGATCAAATCGATCAGACAGCTCGCAGACTGTCGTTCGATCACATGGAGGCTTGACGGCACGCAGATAGGTTGGACGTTCCCATTAGTTAATTAATTATAATATTAAATTAATTAATTTAAACAGATTTTATTATTTAAATTTAATTGATTAAATGTGTTCCCAAAATTGCCAATAAATCACCCCTAGCTAATTGAGGAGTGAGGAACACAATGACGCAATTAGATTTTTGATTTGAGGAGTATTTAATTACTTGAATTTTTGAGGTATTTAAATAATATTAAAATATTTGCCAAAATTTTGATGACTTCCGATTGACACGAATACATCACCCCTAGATAATTTGGGGCAATGAGTGCAATGGCGACGTCCATTTTTCGATTGAGGCCAATTTAGATAGGTCAAATTTTAGAGTTTCTGGATTTTCCAGAAATTAGAATTTTTTCCATTTGATCCCTGATTTGGATTGGATCTCATAGATGAGTTTCTGATGACTTAATTAATGTACTAGAACTATAATTAGGATTTGAATTAGTCCTAATTGATCTAAGTAACAACTTGGGTTGTTACATAAATATATCATAGATCTTCAGAAAGATGGAGATGTGTGAGTTGGGATCCTCTGTGGCTATCTCGCTAAATTGGCTAATTTGCACCATATGTGGAGTTGATGGTTTAATTTAAAAGTTATTCGCCTCTATATTTGGTCTAACAATGGCGTGAGGGATTCCCCTTACAATGGGTAGGGCATAATCTCTTAAAGCTCTACCTCTTTGTTCTCCTAACCCTTCTACCGAATTACCATCTAAATTTTCCATCTCTAGCTATGTTTGATTTATTATTATTTGTCTCTCATTGCTCATAAGTAAGTTTTATCTATTTCAGGATCTAAGAGAAAGTTTGAACAATCTCTTCTTCTCATGCAACCTAGATTTCTACTAAAAGAAAGCAGTTCACAGTAATTAGCACAAATAATAAAAAAAATTTAAAGAGAAAAGAAATAAAATTAAGAATACACAAAACTATTGCAAAGTAATTACAGAAGATACAAAATATATATGCAGCAAGAAAAAATTCAAATAACCAGTTACTAACTAATTATCTTTAATATGAAACAATTCAACATTCCCCGGTAATGATGCCAAAAACTTGACAGACTGTAAATACACATCTGCACTCACACGCAATTATTGCACATGTTCTGAAGTAATAAGGGATTGAGAAGTTCTGAGATTTATCGTCCATTGAGAACGGCTTATTTTGTTACTAAAGTATATTTGATTTCACTGATGTTTGAACTATGATTAATTGGGTATTGTTGGTTCTAATTTTAGCAATCAGAGTTTCTTAGATTAGAAATTACTTATTGAGAAGGTAGGGAGAGTTGGGTTTAACATGTAATTTAGTAAGGGTTTGTGTAAGTACTCTTCTTATCAACTTTTAGTATCAGATATCTTAGATGTTTTAATTATAATCAAGATACATAGTCCTTTCTAAGGTGTCCCTCAAATATACTAAGTTTTTTCTAGTGCTCGGAGATAAACACAAGAAGGTTCAATCTCGGCACATAGACCCTCATTGACCGATAATAATTGAATTCTATACTTGCGTCTAAGTTATTAAATCCACAGTTTTAGTTAGGCATCACATAAGCTAGATTCCACTAATGGATCACATGCATTAGTTCTATGTTTAGCTAAGCAAGAGAGCTATTGGGCTAAGTGTGTTATGTCACGTCACCCATGGGCGCACAATGCATCTTAATCATCGCATAAACTTAGCATGAGCTATGATCTCAATCGGTGGCTCTTCGCTCACATGCATCAATGTTTTTGCTCATCTAAAGAAATTATGCTACGATGCTCATAGAGCTTGTCACTAGGCTCTAAGCAATCATGCACATGTTCTTCATATAAGCTAATGGTGAGCTATGGAGCTCAAATATTTATTATCATTTCATCACTCTGTTCATCTTCTTAGACCTAAGGATTTGCATTGGTTATCATCGCATGGTGAAAACTATCACTGGCATTCGTGGTGAAGATGCTCAATGTGCACACCCTTAGTTTTAATAGAATCACTAACTTTATGGTTTTAGAGTTTAAAATATTTATGTTCTAAAATTATAATCATGCAATATAATTCATCCAAGCATTTTCCACATCATTCAATCAAAGAATTGACTAAAGAAATTATTCATTAATAAATTTAGAGTACAAACACATTTCATCCATTAATTCATTATATGCTTATGCCCAACCCTCTCCAAGGAGGATTTATGCTTCCATTAAAAAGGAAAGACAAGAATAATGACAAAAAATTGAAAGCCTTTGCATGGCTCAAACAGAAAAAGAAAATTATTTAGTTCGAAATACAATACTAGGAGCTGATGTTGTGTTCACCAGTCCTTCTCTCTATCTCAAGCTCCTTCCCTCGTCCGCTTCCTGTGCTTGACTCTTTCTTTTTCAATGTAAGCCTTCTCCATCCTTGGGGAAAGGGGAACTCTCCTTCCTAATGCTCAGTAGCTTCAAAATATTTGAGTCTTGATTATCAAAATGTGGTACCCTTATATAGTTTTGAAGCTGTGCTTTTATATCCTTCCAAAATATTCTCCAGCATTTACTACAGCCACCCCTTCCCATTCCTCGAGACTTGAAATTCCATTAATTTATATTCAGATATGCTCTTAGAAAGGGGAGCTTTAATGCATTTGCAATTATTCCCTGCTGTGGGAAGAGGGGGAGTTATGACCTTTGGCTTTTCCAATGCTATTTTGAATGCTCTTACCTAGCAGAATTTACAGCAAGCGCTACAGCACGCAACAGCACCAGAGTAGCTTTCCTATGCATTTGCAATGTGCGGTAGCACGACACCTTCAAATATTTGATTTATTGTAAAATGTTTGGAAATATCTTACATCCACAGTAGCGCTCATTAGCGTCTAAATTTTGGTCAAATGTTCACTAGGACGCGTGGTAGCATAATAGTCTCGGTCTAGAGTCCGCTACGATGTGCAGTAGCATGGCACTTTCAGTTTAATTTCTGCCACAACGCACTGTAGCGCATTCTGGCGTGCCGTAGTGTGATTCTTCCATTTTTTTAGATTTTTATTTCATAATTGAATTGATCTTTTCCTTGTCCTAAAAATGGCAAAAACACATCAAAGATCACAAATCATAATGAAAAGTATTCGTTTTTATTGACTTAATTTACTATAAATTTTAAATTTATCAAATATCATGCTTATATAATGGTAAGTCCAATAATAGGAGTTCATAGGTTTGTCATAATAGGGAAGTTAAGTTCAAGATACATTGGGCCCTTCGAAATAATCGCCAAAATTGGAGATGCTGCTTATAAGCTCAAACTACCAGATAATTTTTTTGTCGTTCACAATGTATTCCACATTGCATCATTATGATGATGTCTACAAAAACCATTTCAGTAAGTATCAATTCCTTCAATCAACCTCCATCCAGATTTAACTTATAAAGAAGAGACACTCAAAATATTGGGGTTTGGATATAGACAGACGAAAAATAAACGTCTGCGCTTACACGCAAGTGTACGTGGTCTAATGCAATAAAAGATGGTAAGATCTCGTAATTTATCGTCCTTTGGGAATGGTTTTATCTTTATTACTAGAATTTTTTTAACTTAGCTAATGTTTAAGTGCTCAAATGGTTGATAGTTTTTTGTCCTGATTTAATAAAGTTAGAGTTTCTTGAATTCAAAACTACTTTGGAGAAATGGGAGTGTTGGGTTTAATCATGCAATTTAATAAGGGTTCATGTAGGTACTCCTATTTCTCAATTTAGTGTCAAACATTTTTGAATAATTAATTAAAAATCAAGAAAAATTGTCTTCTTTAGGGAGTCCCCTAAATCGCAAATTCTTGCATAATGCTCAGAAATGATTACAAAAAGATTCAATCTCGGCACTTAGACCTACATGTGATCAATATTGATTGAGTTCAACACTTACGTCAAAGTTGTGAAATATGTAGTTTTAGTTGTGCTTCACATGAACTTGATTCCACAAATAGCTCGCATGCTTCAATTCTAGGTTTAACTAAGGAGATGAGTTATTGGGCCAAATCGCTTTATGTCACATCACCCTTAACACTCAATGTTCTAATGCCTCGCATAAACCTAGAATGAGCTATGGAGCTCAACTAATGGCTCTCGGCTCACTTGCGTCAACTTATTAGCTTAGCCATGGTCATATTATATGATTCTCACAGAGCTTGTCACATACCTCTAGGATTATATGCAAAAATTCCTCGCATGAGCTAATGGTGAGCAATGGAGCTCATAGAAAGGTAATGGTTCCATGTCTCTATTTATTAGCTTAGGACCAAGGTTGTGCATGGGCCATTTTTGCACAGCGAATATTGACACTAACATTTGCAACATCGATCTCAAGCATGCAAAGCCTTACTTTTAAGTTATCCATGAGCTCAATGGTTTTACTATTAAAATATTATTTGCTTAGATTTATTCATTACAAAACATGCTTCTCCAATTGATTTAATTAGAAACATTCAATCAAATATGACTAAATGATATTCATTAATATTGAAGAGTATAAACATTACATTCTTAAATCGTTACATGCATATGCCCAACCCTCCCTAATGAAGGTTTAGGATGCCATTGAATCAAAAATACAAAAGAGTCAATAAGAGAAAATAAGCCCTTACATGGCTTTTACAAAAAATCAAGAGAGTTGAGAAAAAGGTACAATTCTCAGGGAACAACTGTCGTGTTCGCCTGGATCTCTCTTCCGTATGTCTCCTTCCATTCCTTGCTCGCTATGATTTCCCTTCTTCCTTGGCTGCAACCTTCCTTCCTTGGGTAGGGGACTCTTCTATTTATTCTTACAGAAGCTTGTGTCCAAGAGCTTGAGAGTGAAAAATTGGAACCCTTTCTCATTCTAAGAACTTGCTTTTATAATCTCTCCCCCAGCTTTTCTAGTATTAGTACAGCTATTAAATCTCCTCTTTGAAAGTTGAACTTGATTTTAATATTATTCTTTTATTCCAAGAGTAATGAGGAGCCTTAAATGTAATTATTTAAATTCTATTGTGGGTAATTTGAAAGAATTAAATTCAAGTGCTTTTTCAATGCATATTTGAAAAGGTTAAAAGACTCCTGATTTTAGGTGGGCACTATGGCACGTTACAATACCTTGCCCTCTATCGGTTACTCGCTATGGCATGCTGTAGCATCCGGGCTTCTATTTAGAATGTGTTGTAGTGTGGTGTAGCACTGAGATTTTTGTTTGATGTGCGCTGCGGGACATCGAAGAGCCAAGCATTCTTCTTAGCATGCGCTACGGCATGCTACAGCACCAGAGTGCTTTGTGGCATGTTGTAGCACCAGAATGCGCTGCAGCGCACTGGGTTCTCCATTTAGATGAATCTTTAAAGCACGATGCGGACAGCTATAGCACCAAGCTTTCTGTTTGGATCCGTCGTGGTGTGCACTTTTTGTTGGTTGGGCGCTACAACGCACTGGAGTCCTGAGCCTTCTTTTTGAAGTGCACAGCAGTGCGCTGTAGCTCAGTTTTCTAAACTGTAAATTGCCACAGCATGCTGGGATGCACAGTGGCATGCCATAGTGCCTATCTTGTTCCAAATTCCAGATTTCTTTTTTTAGCATTCATTTTGACTCTTTTGTCCCGAAACACTGCATAAATACAAATCAAAGTACACTAAACCTACATAAATCCTTACAATTAACATTAAATTAACTATGTTTTTATGGGTTCATCACACCCCCACACTTAATTTATTGCTCGTCCTCAAGTAAGCACTGAATAGCTTTTTGAATAATTTGCTACACAATCTTGGTCTGAATTAAATAGTCATTAAATTCTTTTTTGTAAATTAAGGGTTATTCAATGATGTCATTTTTGACAAGGTTAGGCTCTCATTTGTATTTGGTTTAACATTAACCAACTTATTTTACTGCTCTTTCTTCCTTGATTTAAGAAAAGGTATGAATACTTGAATAGATATTCTAGGGGGAACCTTCAAGCTTGATTTCGCATAAACTTAAGTTGGTGTCTCTAGAAATTGGTGTGTCATTTGTACTTCTTCTTCTGAAATGCAATGTGTATCATTCTTCAAGAGATATATTTTTCTTCATCCCTTTGTTTTTCACTTTTTGCTTGGGAGATATATTTTTCTTCATCCTGATTCTTTCCTTTTGATTATTTTCTTTTTCTTAGGAATATAAATATATATATTATAATCCCATTATTCATACATTGCGTTCATTAAGTCCTACAGAAGCCTAGCACATTTCCTTAAGTTCACTACTCTTGTGTTTATCTCATACTAGCCTTGTTTTCCCCCACACTTAGTTCAAAGTATCATGAGTTTTTGATAAGGGAACATGAGGTAATGACTCAAGCCAATTTTTGCTGAAAACAAATTAACAAAAGAACACCATTCACTTGTCCAATGTCACAAATACAAATAACAAAATTAAGAAAAATTTTAAGATTACTCATTTGAGCTTTAATGGTGTAGATTTTAACTCACAAAAGTGCATTAATTGATGTGTATGGAATTACAAGCAAGAGTTACAACAGTGATGAATTATCCCTAAACTAAGAAAATTAAATCAAAATAAAAATAAAAATAAAAACCACAAAACAAAAAGAAAAGTTTATAAGCTATTTGTTACTCATCATCTTTTTTCTCATCTTCATCTTCTTCCTCTTCTTCTTTTTCATAATCAAGTCAATGTCTATTTGGAGGAGGCTCAAGCACTAGAGATTGCGGGAAGACTAATTCTCCCAACCTGCAATGCATATTTCAATTGGCAAGCGTTTCCCCAATAGTTGTGTGGAAGTTTTGGTTGTACCTGCATTGTTGGTAAATGACAGTTTTGTAGTATTTCATGTCTTCCTCCACACACTTCTCAATCTGCTTTCTGATCCTTCAATATAGTAATCTCTTTTCGAATATTTTTTAGTTTAGAATTCTAAGCCTATTGAAGAAGATGCCTTGCCTTCCTCCCCTTGCCATCTCTTCTTGCTCTTCTTCCCCTCTTTGAAATGAGAGTTTAGATTTTGATGGGTTAGAGGAGTGCGAAGAAAAATCACTGGCTCATTAGAGTTTACCTTAACCCCTTGGACAAGGAATATTCTAGAAATTAAAGATCCAAACGATAAGGCTGTGTAAGGCCCAGTTAGAGCAAGCCAGAGATGCTCGAGTATAACCCTAGAGAAATGAATCTCTCTTGGTCATTCAATTTCATAGATGAGCACGGCCCTAGCCCGAGTTACTTCGCTTAAATTCCTGGATGGAATTATTCTGCTGGAGATGAGGACGAGCCAAGCATTGCATGGGTCGATTAGCAGGGCACAAGGAATGTTGGCAAGGTACCCTATTCAATGGGCATCATGTTGTTTGAGTGCCCTTGCGACAGCCACAGGGTCAAAATC
Organism: Gastrodia elata; assembly: GCA_016760335.1. Classification (NCBI taxonomy): domain Eukaryota; kingdom Viridiplantae; phylum Streptophyta; class Magnoliopsida; order Asparagales; family Orchidaceae; genus Gastrodia; species Gastrodia elata. Next base: position 4,048,779 of record CM028685.1, on the reverse strand, counting down.
TTTATTTAAGCAAGCTTGGTAGGAGCAGTTCCCCACTACACTGAGTCCATAGAATTTGTCAATCTGTTCGAGCCTAAAACTCACAGCCTTCCTTCGGATGAAGATCTTACCCCTATTTGTGTCAATAGCATTGGTAAAGGCATTCTTAACTGAGGTCGGGTATGAGTCACTTTGTAGATCGACTAAGCTTTCCCCCATCTAGTTGCTATGTCCGAGTACCTAACAAGGTAAGGGAAGGCAAACCCCATCTCAGGGATGAGCTTTCACTTCAACGTGATCTGGATGTACTGCCATTCTGCCTCAACGGAGGATAACCTTCTGCTATCAAAACTGCCTCTAGAAGTTGAGGATGCGGCACCCTTGCTTGTAGTGGATTTCTTTTCAAAAGCCATTACTTATGTAACCTGGTTGCTAAGGATTTGCAAGGGGAGAGTGAGAGTTTTGAGAAGTACAACTGAGATTTCCCATTTACCTTTATATTTATAAGCATATCAAGTTATGAGTATTTCACATAATTTGTTCCACCATGGGCCTCCCTAATGGCTGGTCAAAAAATTTCATAAAGTGTCATAAGTGTGAGTTAAAATTAAGCCATTGGGGAGACTAAAAGATGAGTTTTTGACATCTTTTTGACTGAATTTAGTGTAAGAAGTGCTCTACAATGAGTGTTTACTGTTTGGCATTCAACCTAAGACATTATTGTACTAGTTGTATAAATTTCTATGACACACGCTATGACGAGCTGTAGCGCGCGGTAGCGCCAATCTTTCTATTTAATGTTGTGGCGCGCGGTAGCGTCAGAATACGCTGTGGCGCGCTATAGCACCTGTAGAATCAAGCTATTTCAAAGAATTTTTATTTTACTTAGTTTCTTAAAAACTTAGGTTGCAAATGATGTATTAAACTAAATAACACTGCAATACAATTAAGCTAATTAAAAGCATTGGGTTGCCTCCAACAAGCGCTTGGCTTTATGTCCTCTGCCCGCCTGTTTAAAGTTGTTCAGTTTGCATCTCCCTGTAGAATTTATTTCCACATTTTTGAAGGACTAGGGTGAGCACAAATAGGATTTTTACCTGTTGTGCTCAAACTCAGGCACTCAAAATCGTTTAAGGGAGTTTTCTCATCAGTTCTTACCTTCTTCTTTCGTTTACCTCTCCAAGTTTTCTATTAATTCATAATTCCTTAGCACTACCACCTCCAGGTGAGGTGCAGTTGGTTCCCTCATATTCAGCTTCTGTTAGATGCTCACATTTAAGTTTTGGTTCAGGATCAGGCATTTTAACTAGATTCTTCTTTTGCCACCTCAAATTAATATTTTTTTGTTTAAATATGGTAGGCATCAAGTCTATCTTTTCTTCTTTCCTATTTATCCTCACTATCATTACTCCCCTCTCCACATCGATTATAACTCTAGTGCTTGCTACGCAAAGATGATGATGGAATTTTTATTCCACCTATCCCACTCACAGATAATAAAATTAATGTAAATAATGAAGCTTCCCAGCCCCACTAAAATATTCCACACAATTCCTATCAGGGTCATAGAGTCTAAATTTGCAAATCTATAATAATAAAGGTTTCTTCCATTCTCCTTACCTTGAGCTGAGCATAAACATACAATGGCATGACATTAACATAAACCTCAAGATCACACAAGGGATCTAAAAGCACCTTCAATGACACAGGGAATATTCATCCTTCCTGAATCTTTTATTTTTAGAGCTATAAGGATTTCTTCTATGGGATATTTGTCCTTGTTCTTAGTTTCCTCTCTCTTATTTCCCATAGCCAAATCACTTACCGGAGCTTTTTTAATTGATTCATCAAAAGTTATTGCACTCACCGTCTCCCTAGGATTTATTTCAGTCAAGCAAGGTAGCATCCCTTACGGGTGAGTGGACAGTTGTTGTTAAATTTTTTATAACCGCACTTCTAATTCCTAAGGGTAACTTCAATTCCTTGAATTACAATTTTGTGACAGGCTATAGTTTGTTCACTCCTCTTCATGAATTGAATAGTTTCAATTTTAAAAGAATTGAAAGCTCCTTCCTGTCCTGGTTCTTAGGTTCTTTATTGTTTATGCTAATATGTGTTATTATTGTTCTGTGCCTGCCGATTTTGCATTTGATTTCCATTGTTATAATTTTTCGAGGTGTTTATAGTACTCCAAGAGAAGTTAGGTTGATTTCTCCACCCTTGATTGTAGGTGTTGGAGTAAGGATTATTTTATGCATTATTGGGATTATTATTATGGTTCCTAAGGAAATTTACTTGCTCAATTTTTAAAGGGGCAAATGGGATGTCTAAATTATAACTTTCACTATTATGCCTCTCCCCACACAGCTCATAATGAATTTCTTGGATAGCAATTGCGCTCATGCTCCTTATTTTTTGATTTAGAGTGTCAATATCCTATTACAGAGCAAAGATTTGATTAGCTTCATTCAAATTATTTACCTCTTTCCAATTAGAGCTTAGCCTCTCAGTAGGTCATTGGTAAGCATTATTGGCCATCTTCTCTATGAGGTCATAGGCCTCTTTTTGAGTCTTTGCTACTTAGAGAGCCATTGACACCTGCACCAATAAGAGTCTAGTGGGTGCGTTCAAGCCGCTATAAAATGTTTGAACCTGCATCCATTGAGAGATCCTGTGATGAGGACTGCACCGTAGGCACTCCTTGAAGTGTTCCCAACCATCATATAGACTCTCCCCATCTTGCTGAGAAAATATTTTTCAGTCTGGCAGTCTTCGCGGGTGGGAAATATTTAGCTAGAAATTCCCTAGCCAAATCGTCCCACGTGCGAATTGAGTAGTCAAGCAAAGAGCTGAGCAAATTTTTGGCCCTTTCTCTCAACGAGAAGGGAAAGAGTCTTAGTCTAATGGCATTGTCAGTGACTCTGTTATATTTAAAGATATCATAAATTTCAAAAAAATAAGAAATATGCTAGTTGGGGTCTTTAGTAGCTTGACCACTAAACTGGTTATTTTGTACCATTTGTAATGCTGAGACTTGATGTCAAAGTTATTAGCTTCAATAGTAGGTCTAACTATTGCGTGAGGGATTCTCCTAACTATTGGTAAAGCGTAATCCCTAAGGGCTCTTCCCCATTGTTGCTCATGAACCTCTCCCAATTTATCTCCTCTATTCTCCATTAGTTAGTGTATTGGATTGGATCTAAGTTGTAATTGTCTTAATCTTAATATCGTTCGCTCAATTTCAGGGTCAAACAAGAAGTTATCAAGATCACGTCTACGCATGCACAACTTAAACAACAGGATTTTGCAGTAGAATTAGATATACGAAATGTATAAAGAAAAATTAAAATAATAATTACAAAAAAAAATGAAAATATATCATTTAATCACAAAAATAAAAAATGTATATGCATCAAAATCATAAATCACTGGTTACTTTTAAGCTATCTCTAATACAAAATAAATAGACTGTTCCCCGGCAACGATGCCAAAAATTTGATAGATAGAAAATGCGTGTCTACGCTTTCACACAAGTGTATGTGGTTTGAAGTAATAAGGGATGCTAAGATATTGAGATTTATCATCCTCTGTGAATAACTTTCTTTTTATTAGTAGAGTTTGCTTAATTTAGCTAATATTTAAGTGCTCAAATGAAAATAGGGAGAGTTGGGCTTTAGCATGCAATTCAAAGGGTTCATATAAGTACTCTCCTTTCACAATTTAGTGTCAAATAAATTGGATTAATTAATTAAAATTCAAGAAACATAGTCTTCTCTAGGGAGTCCCCTAAATGTGCTAACTCTTGCCTAGTGCTCAGAGATGTACGCAAAAAAGTTCAATTTTGGCACTTAGACCTTCAGTGATCAATATTGATTGAGTTCAATACTTATGTTTAAGTCATGAAATATGTAGTTTTAGTTGTTTATCACATGAACTTGATTCCCCTAATGACTCATATGCATCAATTTTAGGTTTAGCTATGGAGATGAGTCATTGGACAAAATGGGTCTATATCACATCACCCATCGCACTCAGTGTTCTAAATCCTTGCATAAACCTAGAATAAGCTATAGAACTCAACTAATGGCTCTCGATTCACATGCGTCAACTTCTAAGCCTAACCAAGGTCATGCGCTATGATGCTCACACAGCTTGTCACATAGCTCTAGGCTTGTCATGCACAAATACCTCATATTAGTTAATTGTGAGCAATGGAGCTCAGAGAATGGTAATGGTTCCATGGCTCCATTGATCAGCTTAGGACCAAGGCTGTGCATGGGCCATTTTAACACATCAAATGTTGTCACAGATATTCACAGTGTCGATGTTCAAGCATGCACAACCTTACTTTTAAGTGATCCATTAGCTCTATGGTTTTTACTATTAAAATATTATTTTCTTAGATTTCTTCATCACAAAACATGTTTTTCCAATTCATTTATTCATAAACATTCATTCAAAAAGGACTAATAATATTCATTGATATTGAAAAGTACAAATATTACATTCTTAAATCCTTACATGCTTATGCCCAACCCTCCCTAAGGATGGTTTAAACATATATTAAATCAAAAATACAAAGGAGGCAACAAGCAAAAAATAGGCCTTTGCATGGCTTTTACAAAAAATAAGAGAGTCAAGAAAAAGGTACAATACTCAGGGAATAACTATTCTGCTAGCTTGAATCTCTCTTTCGAAGGTCTCCTCTCGTTCCTTGCTCACTGTGTTTCTCCTTCTTCCTTAACTACAGTCTTCCTTCCTTGGGCAGAGGACTCTCTTCTATTTGTTCTTATAGCAGCTTTGGTGTTCAAGAGCTTGAGGGTGAAAAGTTAGTACCCTTTCTCATTCTATAAACTTGCTTTAATAATCTCCTCCCTAACTTTTCAAGCATTCATTCAGTTATTAAATCTCCTCTTTAAAAGTTGAACTTGCTTTTAAAAGAATTCATTTATTCCATGGGTAATGAGGAGCCTTAAATGTGATTGTTTGAATTCTATTGTGGGGAATTTTAAAATATTAAATTCATGTACCTTTTCAATGCAGATTTGAAAAGGTGAAAAGACTTTAGATTTTAGGCAAGCGCTATGGCTCGCTGTAGTGCCTAGGTTACTGTTTGGAATGTGCTGCGGTGCACCGTAGCATTGAGCTTTCTGTTAGATGTGGGCTACAGTGCGCTATAGCGCCGAGCTTTCTGTTTAACAAGCATTGCGACGTGCTGCGGCGGCAAAATGCGATATGGCGTGTTGCAGTGCCAGAATGCACTGTGGTACACTATAGAGCCAGAATGCACTGTGGAGCGCTATAACACTAGGTTCTTGGTTTAAATAAATCTTTGAATCGTGCTATGGCGCGCTGCAGCGCCGAGCTTTTTGTTTGGACCCACCGAGACACCTTATAGCGCCATGCTCTATGTTGGTTGAGCGCTACGACATGCTGGAGCGCTAAGCCTTTTATTTAAAGGGAGCTACGGCGCGCTGTTGCTCAGTCTTCTCGGGTGTGATTTGCCACTGCGGGCTGGGGCGCACCGTAGCACCTCTTATGTTCCATATTCTAGATTTCTTCTGTTGATATTCTTTTCATCTCTTTTGTCCTGAAATGTCAAAGAAACACAAATCAAAGTACACTAAACATACATATAGCATTACAATTAACACTAAATTAACTATGTATTTATGGGTTCATCATATAGTCAAAAATTGCGTAGTTGCCACATCCCAATAGAATGAGTACAATTAAGGAATTCATCAGAAGAAGAAGTCACTTAGAAAATAGAAGACTCCATGAGAAACAATTACCCAACACAATTCCAAATGTCAGGTATGATTTTGTTTGCATAATATCGAGGATGATATCAATTTTAAGTAGAGGAGTCTGTAATGACCCAAGTCTTTACTATCCAAATTAGGACTAAACCCTCTCAAAATAAAGATCCTAGGCAACTTCAAAATAAGGGCAAACAAAAATATATTAGATAGAGTATATTTTTGTAATCATAATGCCCAAGTTTGGGAGCAATTTGAATAATAAATACTCTTGAATTAATTTTTAAATTATTTAAATTCAGCATATTAAAAATTAAATACAAGCCCATCCATCAATTTTATAATTGTTGGATTAAGAATATTATAAAAAGGCTACACACAAAATTTCATTAAATTTTGAGCTCTGAAGATACCTAAATTAATTTTTGAAATTTTTATTTTTAAAAATTATTATAAAATAAAATATTACTCCAAATTGAGAAATTTTAACACGAGTGTGTTTGTATCATCAAGATATACCTCCGTGTTAAGTTTTGTTATGTTTTTAAAATATAATAATGGAGTGAGAAAGAAGAGAGAAAAAGCAGAGAGATTATAAGGAGAGAGGAAGAAATGAGAAATATAAATATATATATATAACTAATGTTATTTTATCTTCCTCCAATTCTCCACCTACTTCTTCCCTCTTTTCTTTCCCCCCTGCACCCACCTTCTCTCTTCCTCAACCACCACGGATTCTCCCATCGACTTCAAGTAAAGCCTTATTAACAGCAAGATAGAGTAACAAATGAGAAAGATAAAAAAAATTCTTTTCATTTCATTTCATTTCTCTTCTTTTATTAATAATAAAGAATGTTATTATTATTTTTATTAATATTATTATTATTATTTCTATTTATATAACTTTTATTTCTATTATTTTTTTATTATATATATATATATATATATAAAATTTTTGTAACTTTTATTTATGTCATTTTCTTTTATATATATATATATATATATATATATATATGTATGTATTTGTGATATCATTTAATACATAAAATTTATAGCCTAAAATATACTTAGATAATTTTTCTAATCATATTTTATTTTCTGTTTGGCTGGGGCCTTGTCATTGTATAACCGACAATGGTAGATTATGAGCTATTTGATGTAGTTGAGCAAAGAGTGGAGCTCGATAAGGAGGAGGAGCATCCTATTGCTGAAGATCTATAGTTTTTTTTATTTATTACTTGTGAGGCTGAGTGTTTATTCTCTTTTTAATTTAAACTTATTAAATGTTGTATAATACAGGTCCTCTGATTATTTACTTTTTCATTGCATACTTTATTCTTAGATGCTTATATCATATTTTCTGCATTATGGTGTAATGGATGTAAACCCATTCTTTTCTTTCTTCCTCACTCTGATTGATATGTATGTATTTAGTGATTGATTCTTCTGCTTCATAAGTGCACTTCCCTCCCTTATTAGTGGACTAGGGATTATACCCTAATCAAATGATAAGTGACGGGTTTGCCAAGTGACAACCACCCCAACTCACCTTATAGGGGCTTGAATTACCATAGTTAGTATTAGAAAATACCATAAGATGTCAGATTGGGAATTGCATTCCTATCTACCTATTGGATTGTTCTTCTACTAAATAATCACTAAATTAATACTTTAAATACACCTATAATTTTATAATCATGTGCTCAGAATAGTAGGCATATAATTAAAATACTTATATGTGTATGATAAAATGCTCAAATACTAAACTCATATATTAAGAACCATAACAACTATAAACTACTCAACTGAACTAATAGAACTTGATTGAACTTATTGGATCATTAAACACTTGAAAATGCTAGCTTGAGAATACTTTAAGAGATTTGAATCCATATGGGAGTTTGACTTCCAAATAGGTCAAAGGTTGTGATGCCTACTTGGTGATGATACTAGGTGAAAAGAAAGAGATAGTGCTTATAAGGAGAACATAATCGTTTATGAGTTTCCTAATATTTTCCCTGAAGGCTTATCGGGTCTTCCACCAATTAGGAAGGTGGAATTTTCAATAGAAGTTATTCTAGGAACTCAACTTATATCCAAAGCTCCTTATTGCATGGCGCCAAAAGAGTTGTAAGAGGTGAACAGTCAACTTCCAGAGTTGCTCGAGAATGGTCTTTTTCGATGAAGTTCATCCCCTTAGGGTGCGCCGGTGCTATTCATTTAGAAGAAGCACAGTTCAATGCGGATGTGTAACGATTATAGAGAACTCAACAAGGTAATAATTAAGAATAAATATTTATTACTTAGGATTGATGATTGTTCGATCAGCTAGCAAGAGCAAAGTATTTTAAAAAATTGACTTACGTTCCGGCTACCATCAGTTGCGTATCAAAGAGGAAGATATTAAGAAGACAACTTTCCAAACTCAATACGGACACTATGAGTTCTTTATAATGTCATTTGGACTCACAAACGCGCCATCAATTTTCATGGATTTAATGCAGCGTGTGCTCAAATCTTTCTTGGACAAATTTGTCACTGTCTTTATTGATGATATCTTAATCAATATAAAGAATGAGAAGGGACAAGAATTGCGTGGCCATCAACTCTATGCTAAATACTCTAAATGTGAGTTTTGGGTGGGCTCATTAGCATTTTTGGGTCATGTTGTTGATTCCCAAGGCATTAGGGTGGATTAACAAAAGATCAGTGCTGTTCAAGATTAGTCTCAACCAAGAAGTATAATAGATATCCAATGTTTCTTGGGACTAGCTGCATACTATATAAAGTTTATTAAAGGTTTTTCCCAAATTGCTTTTACTTTGACTAAACTAACTCAAAAAGTTGTGCCTTTTAATTGGATTTATGAATATGAGGAAGCATTCCAAGCTCTGAAGGATGCACTCTCATCAGCCCCCGTGCTCGTTCTACCAAAAGAAGATGTGAAATATCATGCTTACACAGATGCTTCTGGATCTGGTTTAAGTTGCATATTAATGCAGGAGGGTAAGGTAATTGCTTACACCTCTCGCCAATTGAAACCTCTTGAAAAGAACTACCCCGCTCATGATCTTGAACTTATTGCCATAATCTTTGCCTTAAAATTCTAGCATCATTACTTATATGGAGTTCAATGTTCCATTTTCATTAATCATCAAAGCCTGAAGTACATCTTCACTCAGCAAGAATTGAACTGCCATTAGAGAAGATGATTGGAGTTCATCAGTGATTATGATTTTGATATTCAGTACCACCCAGGTAAAGAAAATGTGGTGGCCAATGTTCTTAGCCATCATGCTACTTTATCCGCTATGACTGCTTTAAGTTCATTAGAAGAATAATTCCGTAAATTAGAAATGACCTTTGTTCATGGAGATATGCTAAGTTGAATGCTAGCTAATACTAATGTGGAACCCACATTCCACTGAGAAGTCTCCATATCACAAACTAAATATGATGATTATCTAAAATTCAATGTTTCTATTGAAGGTGGCCACCGTCAGGATTTGCGGCTACATGGAATTGTATTCTATTAGGGTAATCGCTTATGGATCCCTAAGTACATGCAATAAGAGATCCTTATTGAAGGTCATGATTCTAGATATAAGATCCATTCAAGAAGTTCAAGGATGTACTAAGATTTGAAATAGTCATTCTAGTGGCCTAGCATGAAGAAAAGTTTTGCAGAATTTGTTGCCAAATGCCATGCCAATAGTCTAGTCAAGGCTGAACATCAAGAGCTTGGTGGATTACTTCACCCATTGCAAATTCCTTAGTGGAAGTGGTCTGACATCTCAATAGACTTTGTGATGGGATTTCCTCGCACAAGTTCTGGTGTGATGGAATTTGGGTTGTCCTAGACCATCTTACCAAATCCGCTCACTGTGTTCCTATCCATTGGATAGATTCCATAGAAAATCTTATGAAGCAGTATATTAAAGAAATTGTCAGGCTACATGGTATCCCCAAGTCAATCATATCTGATAAAGATAACCGATCTACTTCCAAGTTTTGGCAGGTAGTGCATCAAGATCTAGGAACAATCCTGGCAATGAGCATGGTATTTCATTCCCAAACAGATGGCCATACTAAAAAAATTAATCAAATTCTAGAAGATTTGCTCTGTTTTTACATTTTGGATTTTTCTTGTTCTTGGGAGGATCATATTTCTATAGTAGAGTTCACATAAAATAATAGTTCCAAGCAAGCATCAAAATGGCTCCATATAAACTGTTATATTAGAGAAAGTGTTCTACTCCGTTATCATGGTCTGAAACTGGAGATATTCAATTATATGAGTTTGACTTGGTAGAACAAACTAATAGAAAGTTCAAGCTCATTCAGCAAAGATTTTAGACAACCCAGGACTGATAAAGTAAGTACCATGACTCTTGTCATCATCCCCTTGAATTCCAGAGAAATTATGTAGTGTATCTGAAGGTCAGCCTAATGAAAGGAATCTATCAATTTGGAGTGGGTGGAAATCTTTGTCCAAGGTATGTTGGACCCTTCAAAATCATATCCACGATTGGATCTTCAGCCTACAAGCTGGAGCTGCTCGATGACTTCTCTGTAGTGCATAATGTTTTTCATCTGTCATCACTCAGGAAGTGTGTAAGAGAGCCTCATCACCTTATCTCAATTCCTCCACTTAAAATTCCACTAGATCTAACATTCGTTGAATCACCTATAAGAATTCTGGGAAAGGATCAAAAATAACTAAGAAGCTGTTCCATCCTAATGGTCAAAGTTCAGTAGAAAAATTGTTCCTCTGCTGAAGCCACTTGGGAGAAGGAGTCAGATATGCGGTCGAAGTACCCAAGGAAATTTGGGAATCTTGGTACTTCCCCATTCTTCTTATTTTTGTTATATTAATTTCATTAATGCTTTGTTCTTCCTTTTTAAGTGATGTCGAGGACAGCATCATTGTTAAGTGGGGGAGTCTGTAATAATATACGGTTGTTCCATGACCAATTAGGACTAAACCTAGTCTTAAGTTTGGTTCTAACACTCTTATATAGTCATTTGGACCTCTCCCTGAAGTTTTAGTACAAATTAGGGGTCAAATGGATCAAACCCTCTATTTGGGAAATTTAGGAAAACTAGAAATTGACCTAATTAAATTGACCTTAAATAGAAAATCAAACTTCATCACTGTGTTCATTACCCCCAAATTAGCTAGGGACAAAGTTTTGGAAGCATTTAGAAGTCGTTAGAATTTTATCAAATATTTTAGCATATTTAAAATACCCCAAAAAATAGGAATATAAGTACTCATTGAAATCAAAATTCAACTTCACCATTGCGTTCCCCACCTCTCAATTAGTTTGGGGAGAATATTTGGAATTTTTCTGAATACCATTAATTAATTAATTTTAATTGGGAAATTTGATATTTTGAATTTAATAAATAAAATTTTAATTAATTCTTGACTGCGCCGTCCACATAACCCTCGTGTCGTTAGCCCTCCTATTTGATTGAATGACAGGATTCCACCGTTCGATCGAATCAATCTAACAGTTCTCGATCCACCCTCTCAGTCTCCCTCTAAAGTTAGGGCATGCGATGCATGTTGCCAGGGCCACGTCACATGACCAATCGCTGCTTGTGGTCAAGCTTTGGAGGCTCCATCGGGCTCCATTAAGTCTTGAGCCGTAGCCTTGAACCTATTTTGCGCAATCTAGGGGCATGTGGAGCACTCGGGTTCTTACCTTCTTCATCCTGTAGCCTTCGACTATCCACTTCCATGTACCCTTCAAAACTCTAATCTTCTTGCAATTTAAATAATGTCAATTCCTATGCTTATTCCATGCATGAGATTAGGAGTTGAGTGGGTCAGATCAAATAATAACTGGTTCGATCACCCAAATTTTGTAATCCCTACACAGTACATACCATTAGACCTCGGCCCATACATAGGTCATGACCTAAGATTTGGTTTTGTTGATTCACCAGGATGACGTAGGTGCTGCTTCACAAGCCATTAGAAAGGCCTCTCAGAGACCTTTCCAATGACATGCGGGTTTCCCCCTATCATTACTGGCTTAACCTCCAAACGACGTGCCATAATTTCACCTTTCGTGGATGCTCTCGAGAAGGCGATGAAGACTTGAGTTGGGTCGAGTCTGACCCGATCCACGTGGAGTTTCAACTGGGTCGTGCGTGTCACTACGAGTCCCACCTACGTCAGCCGTTGACTTGGATGATGGGTCCCACCATTAGTCCTTAGCATTGTTCTGTCCCCTGACCTGACACAGTGGGATCCACCTGCTCGTTCCACCTGTTGCCATGTTGCCTGTGGACCCGCCGTTATCCAATCCTGCATAATAAATGGCTAACCTAGAGTTTAATTAAATATATTTTATTTAGATTAACGTAATTAAGTAAATTAAATCCTAGAACTTTAAAGCCTCATATTTTACAATCAAATACTCCAAATGTATTGAATATATATCTCATTTTAATCAAAAAAATGAGAGTAATATTATGGTAGCATCCTTTTTGTTGTTTGATGAGTATTTAATATAGTGACATTTTTGGACCCCTCAATTAACCCTAAACCTTAGAAAACTTTTATTGCTCATAACTTTGCACCCACTGATCCAAATATAGCTAATATGGGTCTTAGTTTAATCAGGAGAATGTTAGGAATATTGTGAAAGTGATAATTTTGTTGTTGGCTTGTAGTTTGGCTAATGATATTTAGGCTCTTGCTCTAATTACCCTATTTAACCTAGAAATTAATTTAGCCATAACTTCGTTAATTTAGCTCCAAATTAGGTCATCCAATATATCATTTTGATCTGAAGTACCTAATAAACAGTAAACTACAAGAAAATTTAAATTTTGATAATTCGATTTCCTAATTTACCCTAATCATCTTAGAACTTGATTAGCTCATATATTAATCAAATAAAGTTAAGTTATGGTCTACTCCTAGTCATAGTACTCAATGTATTTTAAGAAAATTATAGCCTTTGAGTTTGCTGAATTTGGACATCATTTGAGAGAGTTATGGTTTGGACCTTTCTTAAAACTCATTAATTATATTTTTGAAACCCAAACTTATTTTGGTTATAACTTAACCAAATGATATCAAAATTTAGTGATTTTAGACTCTATTGAATCCTTAGACAGTAAACAACAAAAGTATAACTGAATTTTCAGACTTATTAGATAAAATTACCAAATTGCCCTTACGAGCTAAGAACCTTAAATTGAGCTCTCAAGACTTAATCCTTGTCCAAATTTGATGTACTTACTATTATCTTTATATTAGACAGTAAATAATCATTTGGCAGAAATAAAATTCAATTTCTAACCCTAAATAAAAAAGTAACATTTTACACCCTTGAGTTGAGGCAAAATGGTCATTTTGCTCAAATTTAGGATTAAGTATCCTTAAACCTTTGAAACCTAATATAATCACTAAAATTAGTAATATAATTAATTTGGAATCAACTTAGGACCTTTTAGATTCATAAATTTGACATTTTAATAAAAATCCTAAAATGCTCTTAGAATTTCCTAAGTTATTTTAAATAGCTCTATAAGGTGAGCTTTGCTCACCTTATGCCCTCCGTAAGTCAACTAGATCAAAAAAAGAAGATAGTTAAGATTAGTCAACATCAATGTTTAAATTATTCATCCTTATCCTAAGTCAATCGCTAGAAATTTCCTTAGGATTTTCCTTTAACCTTAGGGTCTCTTCCTTAGGAATTATAGAAAGAAATAGGTCAGAATTCATTTATTATGTAAATGGGTTACTCAATGAAAAAAACTTTGGTTTTTTAAATAATTTCTTGATTTTATTTTTATTCTGGTTATTTTGTATTTAAGGCTTAGTCTAAGTTTTGAGATCTATCTTATTAAGCTTGATTTTTCTTAATAAGATAGCCTAACTTATAGTATTAGGAGAATTTGGGTTAAGCCTTAGCCTTTAGGATCACTTTTAGATTAAGGGATTAAACCCCAATATTTGGAGTTTAACTCTTAAATCACTCAATCTTGGTTTATCTAAATCAAGAATGGTGTGGGCCATTTAAAATCACTAATTGGACCTATTGTTTAATTATTTAACTTGTAAGTGTCATTGATTAAATTTTATTAGAACCTGATCAGTTCTAAATGCTTTTAACCTTATAGGACTGTAGCTCTAAAGTTATACTAGATAATAAGATATTAGAGATCTTGAACTTGTATAACCTAAGATTAGTTAGAACAGATTAAATTAGAAAATAAGAGATATCACAAATTTTGTGTGGTGCTGCTATTTATCACCTTGTTTTGATGCTTTGTTTCCTTGATTTTGAACCCTTATTTGCATTATGGCATAATAGACGAACATAGGACATCTGATGGATACTCTATTTAGTTTTGAAACTTGCATGAGACATTTTCATAATTATTTAGATTAAATAAATTTAAGGAATTGCATATCATTTGAATTGGAATGTCTCCTATTTAGTGTGCCCTACAGTGTTGTTGTACATGATGAAGAGTTGGGAATTTTTTTCTAGATGGTATATTTTCAATGGACCTATTGATCTAAGAAATTTCTCCTAGATGTAAAAGATTTGTATTTGAGAAGATGATGATCTACAAAATTTCTCTTAGATGGCATATTTTTAGTGGACCTGTTGATCTAGGAAATTTCTCCTAGATGCTTCAGAAGATTTTGAGCAGTATTGTTTGTTATAGCAGTTCTAAGTAGGCATATGTTCATATGAGATAGTATTTTAGTTTTGTATTCTTCAGTATTTTTGCAGCATCTCTGATGTTACTGTATTTTCAGCACTTATTTATATGCTTAGCAGTTATTGATTTCATATGAAAGCATCTTAGGATGCTAGTCTTTTATATCAATTCTATTATATTTATTTTATTTATAAGATCAGCTTATGTAGAATTGATCATATTTATTGATGATGTTTCTTATGCTTGGTAGTTTCTCTTACATATTTATTGCTTAACCTTTCTGCCACTAAGGGTTGAGGTATGTGTTTACCTCATATTTTGTTTTAAGTTATAATTGGATTATTATAGCTTTTACCACTTTCTTTTGTTGCTTTATTACTCCTAAAATGCTTAGGGTATTCATGATATCATTTAATACATAAAATTCATAGCCTAAAATGCACTTAGATAATTTATCTAATTAGATTTTCTTTTCTTTTTAGCTAGGGCCCTATTATTGTGAAACCAACAATAGTTGATTTTGATGTGTTTGAGGTAGTTGAGCCAAGAGTGGAGCTAGATCAAGAGGAGAAGCATCCTATTACTGAAGATCTTTAACTTTTTTTATTAATGCTTGTGAGGCTGAGTGTTTATTATCTTTTTAGTTTAAACTTATTAAATGCTATAATAATATAAGTACTCTGTGTATTTTCTTTTCTACTGCATACTTTATTCAGAGGTGCATTTTTCCTATTTTCTGCATTCCGGTGTAATAGATGTAAACTCATTCTTTTCTTTCTTCCGCACTCTGATTAATATGTATTTTCTTAGAAAACTATTCTGCTGCTTCATAAGTGCACATCCATCCTTTATTAATGGATTGAGTATTATACCCTAATCTAATGATAAGTTAGGGGTTTGCCAAGTGACGACCACCCCAACTCACTTTGTTGTGGCACAGGTCGCCACAAGTTTGGTATGTGGCTCGTGGGTTGAGATGGTCAAAATCAACCAGAATTAGTGGCGGAACTCTGCCTACTTTGGCAGATTTGCAAGGATTATGCCCAATCACGGGTTAGGCCGGCTCATAACCCGTGCTGTTCGACGGAAAGGATTATCTGTCGAATATTACTAGAACCTGTCAGGTTTCATCATCCCAAGCCTAGACCTTCAACTAATATGGAGTATTTTGAGAATATTCCATTTTAGTTAAATGGTGCAAAAATTTAAATTAAATCAAAACTTTATCAAATTAATGTATATTGTATTAATTAAATAATTCGATAAATATAACTTCAAAATTTATAAAATTATATATCATTTTGATCTAAAAAAAGAGTAATAGAAATATGAATTAAAATTTATGATTTAAGGACTCATTTTTTTAATCATCCCCTAATTGTAGTTAATATTGATTATGACATATAGTCACCCAAAACTGATATCTAAGTTGTCATAAGAAAAAAATATAAATAATTAAAGGAAGAATGCAACAAAAATATAGAATTTAGATTATTACTATATACATATATGAACATACATATATATATATATATTATTGTGTTGTGGAGACTTCATTGTCCAAGAATAAAACAACACTGCAGCGTGCCACAGAACACCGATGCATGCCCTGGTGGACCTAAGCCCAAAGTTGAGGTGCTATGGTGCGCCTCAGTTTTCAGTAATCGGGAAGCAGGTGCTGCAGCGAAAATTGTCGCCGCTACGCGCCACAGCACGCTGTGGTGGAATTTCAGCATACCAATTTTCAAATCATAGTCCAGATTAATATGACACTGCAGCGCACCACAACCCACTGAATTCTGAAAGGTCGATAGATATCTGCTTTGTTCCAGATCTTGTTCTGAAGAAATTGGGGGGCATTTTGAACATTTAAGGATTTAAAATAGACCTAAGTACTTAAGGCTAAGTGCTGAGAAGAAATAAAAAGGTTCTTGTAATAAGTTTGGAGGCTTTAGTGGTTGTGGAAAGAAGAACCCTAGAAGGAACCCTAAGGGAGCTGTTGTCCAACGCAAGCCTTGTAAGGTGGAGAAGCAACTCCAAGTGACAGCCTCTATTCATCATCTCCATTTTAGAGTAAGAGCTTAAGTGGCTTGTGCTAAGGTGATAGCTCTTTGTAAACTCTATAAGCCTTAAAGTTTTTAGAGTGGATTTTTTTGTTGGTGTTGCTCCGTAGTTCTTCCCATTATTGGGTTTTTCATGTATATGTATGTTTTTTGAATGATGTTTATATGTGCAACATTCTTCTTATTGTGATTTTTGTGATTTCTAAGCTAGCTCGGTAACCGTCAACGCACCCCGATCCTT
Source organism: Gastrodia elata (assembly GCA_016760335.1). Taxonomy (NCBI): domain Eukaryota; kingdom Viridiplantae; phylum Streptophyta; class Magnoliopsida; order Asparagales; family Orchidaceae; genus Gastrodia; species Gastrodia elata. The sequence continues at coordinate 4,032,037 of CM028685.1, read as the reverse complement.
AAAGGCTTTGGACTTTGGTTTGATTGCGTGCATTACAAGTGGTATTCTGCATTGCTTGTTTAGTGCACACAACAAGTGGTATAAGAGAGTTTGGTTCTTTGCCTTGTTGTTAAGGAGGGTTTGCTTGTTTAAGTGGGAGCAATGGCCAAAGAAATGAGTCACAAGATTGAGAAGTTCAGCGGGATGAACTTTGTGTTCTGGAAAATGCAAATGGAGGATTTGCTCTACCAGAAGAAGTTGCATCTTCCATTGAAAGGAGCTGACAAGAAACCCAGAACTATGACAGCTGAAGAATGTGAGGTTCTTGATTGAACTACTTTGGGTTTGATTTGCTTATCACTATCTTCTTTCGTTTCTTTTAATATTGTTAATGAGAAAACTACTGTAGATCTCATGAATTCTTTGACGGGAATGTATGAGAAGCCATCAACTTCGAATAAGGTTTTCTTGATGAAGAGACTGTTCAATATAAGGATAATGGATGACCATTCAGTGACTGAACACCTGAATGGGTTCAACACTGTGACGAGCCAGTTGAGTTCGTTGGGCATCAGTTTTGATGATGAGGTCCGAGCTCTATTGTTCCTATCTTCATTGTCAGATAGTTAGGATGGGTTGGTTATAGCCATAAGCAATTCCTCAGGGAATTCATCGCTGAAATTAAATGATATCATTGGGCTTGTGCTGAATGAGGAGGCATGGAAGAAGACTCATGGAGAGGCATCTACCTCAGCACTGAACACTGAGAGCAGGGGAAGACATGCTGAGAGGAGACATAACAGAAGTAGGTCTATGTCTCAGTGAGGTAAATTAAGACTCGTAAAAGTAAAGATGGATTGCTGGAGTTCTGGAAAGGTAGGTCACTTTAAGAAGGACTTCCATATGCTGAAGAAGCCTAGTGGTGGTGGTAAGATGATGAACCCCACTATGAATATTTCTGCTGAGGAGGATCAAGACTCTTTGATCCTCTCACTATACAACACAGAGTCCTTGGTTGTGGACTCAGGCACCTCTTTTCATGCGACTCCATCGAGGAGTGCCTTCAAGAACTAAACCAAGGGTGACTTGGGGAAGTGTATCTTGGAGATGACAAAGCATGTGATATCATAGGCGAAGGTGGTGTAGATGTGAAGCTACCAAGTGGCGCTGTTCGGTAGCTTAAGGATGTTAGACATGTGCCATGTCTAAGGAGAAACTTGATCTCGGTGAGCTAGTTAGCAAGAGAAAGTTGCAACACTTATTTCATATGAGACTCGTGGAAGGTCACCAAGGGTGCACTCATTATTGCACAAGGCAGTATGGAAGGTACACTTTACTTGATTAATAAAGTTTCTAAAACTATTGCAACTGTAGAGAAGATAGATACAGATCTATGGCACTAGAGGCTTGGCCATATGAGTCAAAGGGGGTTGAAATCCCTTCAATCAAAATGGAAGCTCCAAGGACTGAAATTAGTCAATTTGTATTTTTGTGAAGACTGTGTGCTAGGCAAGCTGAAGAAAGTTTCATTCTCCAAGGTTGGAAGGGAGATCAAAAGTAAGAAATTAGAGTTGGTGCATACAAATGTGTGGGGACTAGCTCCTACATCTTCCATTGGTGGAGCAACATACTTCATCACCTTCATTGATGATCATACAAGAAAGATATGGGCTTACTTTCTAAAGCACAAATTTGATGTGTTTGATGTGTTTGGAAAGTGGCCAGCTTTGGTGAAGAACAAGATAGGCTTAAAGTTGAAATGCTTAAGGTCTGACAATGGTAGCGAGTACTATGATAAGAAGTTCAAGGAGTTATGTTCCTTGAGAGGAATCAAGAGGGAGTTCACAGTTCCTAAAACACCACAGCAAAATGGTATTGCAGAATGGATGAAATGTACAATCACAGAGAGAGCCAGAAGCATGAGATTGCATGCAAGTCTCCCAAGGCATTTCTAGGTGGAAGCCGTTAATACAGCTATTTTTTTAATCAATAGGGGACCTTCCGTACCCTTGAATGAAGGGATCCCCGAGGAAGTTAGGAGCAAAAAAGAGGTGAAGTTGGACCATCTCAAGGTATTTGGCTGCTCATCCAATGTGCATATTGATGCAGGATCTGGGAGCAAACTTGATGCTAAGGCAATCAAGTGCACATTTGTTGGACATAGCACAGGAGAGTTCAGTTACAAATTCTGGGACAATTAGAACTATAAAATCATCATAAGCAAGGATGCCACTTTCAATGAAAGTGAGATGTACAAGGATTGTATGGGAGTTAAGGCTGATTCCAAAGATGCTTCAGATGGAGAACCCCAGCACATAAAGATTGTTGACAGCATTGAGCCAGATGTTAGAGAAGCTTAAGAGGATGTCAATATTGAACCACATATAGCCATGTTAAGAAGATCCACAAGAGTATCCAGACCGCCACAAAGGTACTCTCCTTCCCTATTTTATCTATTGCTAACAGATGGTGGTGAACCAGAAAGCTTAGAAGAGGCACTTCAGGTTGAAGATATAATCAAGTGGGAGGTTGCCATGAATGATGAGATGGCATCACTCATGTCAAATAGCACATGGGAGTTGGCACCATTACTAGCTAGGAAGAAGGACCTTCAAAAAAATGGGTTTACCAAGTGAAAGAAGAGTCGAATGGAAGCAAGCGCTATAAGGCAAGACTTGTAGTAAAAGATTTTCAGTAAAGGCATGAGGTTGACTACAGTGAGATCCTTGCCCTAGTTGGGAAGATGACAACCATCGGGTTGTGCTAAACTTTGTTGCAGTTGAAGATTTGCATTCAGAGTAAATGGATGTTAAAACTGCATTCCTTCACGGAGGACTGGAAGAAGAGCTTTATATGCAAGAGACTGAAGGGTATAAGGCTCAAGGGAAAGAGAAGTCTGAGCTAGTGTGCAAGCTTAAGAAGAGCCTCTATGGCTTGAAATAAGCGCCAAGGCAGTGGTACAAAAGGTTTGACAAATTCATGTCAGAATGAAGATACAAAAAAGGCCAGGCGGATCACTACTGTTACATAAAGTAGTGTAAGTTTGTTTATATCATTCTATTGCTATATGTAGATGATATGTTGATCACAAGATCAGATATGGAGGAGACAAAGATGCTAAAAGAATAGATGTGAAGGGAGTTTGACATGAAGGACTTGGGGCCGGCCAAGCAGATTCATGGAATGAGAATGCATAGGGAGAGAAGTGCAGGAATTCTGAAGTTGTCGCAAAAGGAATATGTTGAAAAGGTGCTGAAATGATTCAATATGAATGAAGCGAAGCCAGTGGGCACTCCCCAAGCAAGTAATTTTATCTTATCAAAGGAACATATGCCAAAGTCTGAAGAAGAAAAGGAGCACATGATCAAGGTGCCTTATGCCTCAGCAGTTAGGAGCTTGATGTACGTCATGATCTACACGAGACCAAATATTGCCCATGCAGTGTGAGTGGTCAGCAGATTCATGAAAAATCCAGTAAAGTGCCATTAGTATGCGGTCAAGTGGATTCTATGGTATCTAAAAGGTATAGCAGATAAAGCTCAATACTTTGAGAGATCTGACATTATTTTACAGGGATATGTAGACTTAGATCTTGTAGGAGATGTTGATAGTAGGAGAAGCACTACAGGTTATGTCTATACATTGGGTAGTGCGGCGAGGAGTTGGATCTCTAAGCTACAAAGTATTGTGTCGCTATCTACAACTGAAGTAGAGTACATTGCCATCATGGAGGCAAGCAAGGATATGATTTAGTTGAAGGTTTTATGGCTGAATTAGGCAAGGAGCAGAAGTACGTGAGGCTCTACAATGACAGTATGAGTGCCATTCACTTAGCTAAGAATACCGCTTTTCATGCTAGGACAAAGCACATTCAACTCTATTGCCATTTCATTCAAACATTGTTAGAAGAGGGACAGCTTGGATTAAAGAAGATCTATACTTCTAAGAATCCAGCCGATATGCTTACCAAAGTAGTAATAATGGAGAAACTAAGGCTATGTGCAGCTTCAGTTGGCCTTGGTACATGAAGGGAGAGCTGTGGTTAGCCACAGCACAATCCTTGACAGACACAGAAGAAGATAGAAAAGAGTTAGTGGAGGAAGCAAGGGAAGATTGCCTAAGAGTCTCCAAGTGGGAGATTATTGTGTTGTAGAGACTTCATTTTCCAGGAACAGTGGAAATTGTCGCTGCAGCGCGCCACTGCAGAAATCGGCGCCATAGTGTGCCACGGTGGAATTTTAGCAGATCATTTTTCAAATCATAGTCCTGATTAATATGACACCGCAGCATACCTAATTCAAAAGCGAGCACCGCAACGCGCCACGACACACTGAATTCTAGAAGGTCAGGCGCTGCAATGCGCCGCAGCCCCGATGGATATCGTTTTAGTTCTAGGTCTCGATCTGAAGAAATTGGCAGGAATTTTGGACATTTATGGGTTTGAAATAGACCTAAGTACTTAAGGCTAAGTGCTGAGAATAAATCAAAAGGTTTTTGCAATGAATTTGGAGGCTTTAGTGGCTGTGGAAAGCAGAGCCCTAGAAGGAACCCTAAGGGAGCTGTTGTCCAAGGCAAGTCTTGCAAGGTGTAGAAGCAACTCTATGTGTCAGCCTCTATTCCTCCTCTCCAATCTAGTGTAAGAGCTTAAGCAGTTTGTGCTAAAGTGATAGCTCTTTGTAAACTCTGTAAACCTTGAAGTTTTCATAGAAGATTTTCTCATTTGTGTGGCTCCGTAGTTTTTCCCATTTTGGTGTTTTCCATGTATATGCTTGTGTTTTGGATGATGATTGTAAGTGCTGCATTCTTCTTATTGTGATTTTTGTGATTTATAAGCTAGCTCGGTAACCGTCAATGCACCCCGATCCTCAAAGGCTTTGGACTTTGGTTTGATTGTGTGCATTACAAGTGGTATTCATCATTGTTTGTCTCGCGCTCACAACACACACACACACACACACACTCATATATATATGTGTGTGTGAGTGTGTGTGTGTGTGTGTGTATGTGTATTTGTATCTTTCAAATGTAAGTTTTATATTATATAAATAAGTTTGGGATTTTATATAAATCATATTTCTTAACTGATAAATCCAAAATATTATTGGGATAATTTATCAGAATCAGACTCCATGACTGGACTCTCATGGCAATTTAAGAATCTTGAAATCAGTTATATTCCAAGTTTGCCAACACTGCACGAACAAATCTAAATATTGGAAGAAATAGTGGAAAGAATCACTGTAACTTTGGCCACATTTACAATGTTAAATCATGAGAGGCTTGACAATATAAAAAATAAAATGCACGATCTTTGCATGATAGTACGAACATCACTCACCTCCTTTACATGGATGATGAAAGAACATGAGCATGAGTTTAGTCACCAAATAAAAAAAATGAAAAAGAAGATCCATCTTTTATCAAGCCCCAAAACAGAAGAAGAAAAAGCAAGTTCTCGTGCGTCTAAATGAAAGATTTACTTGTAACTCTGTGACAAAGCATATATGAAGCTAATATATATATATATATATATATATATATATATATATATATATATATATATATATATATATATATATATATATATATATATATAGATACATACATACATATGTGTACATATGAAAAAAATAAGTATATATATAAAAGAAGTTTTTTTTGAAGATAAGTAAAATAAAGACTTTTATATTTGCTTAAAGTCATACTGTAAAGACTATCTATCAAATCTCTTCTCATTTCTTTATTTTATTTTTATGACGGACTCTCAAAAAATTCCTATAAACATACCACACTCAAGTAAGCCCATTGAGGATATAACCAATAAGCATCTCAAACTAGTAACAACCCTACTTCATAACCAAGCCACCAATCATACTTCCACATCCTTAATACAACCCACGTCTAATCAAAATGCATCCATTGATGGAATTCAGCAAGCCTATCTAAAACTGAAAGCACCCAACTTTAAGGGAAACCCTCACTAATATAAGCTAAGGATTGGTTGAAAAATATTGAAAAGAAGTAATAACAATAAAATGTCCAGAAGTTGATACAGTAAGACTGATTGTTTATCTCATTGAAGGCAAAGTTGAGAATTGGTGGGAATCCACCAGAGGTACTTAGTTTGTAGATTTTAATCTAGAATACTGTGGAGCCCCAACCCTTACGTGGTCATATTAACACATACATTAATATGATTACGGTAGAGTGGTCACTGTGGCAGATCCTCAATTATAGCCATATTAGGTTTTCTCCCTAATTTGATGATGACTGCAAGATATGCCACATGCTTCTATAATTCAATCATCAAATATACGTACTTAAATAACAAAGTGCAAAAGCAATATAAATAGCATCCATATCCATACTACATAAGTAAAAGAGTATAATTCAATTTAGAATAAAGGCACAGAAAGATAAATACATCCAAATCCTAAACTAATATAATTTTTGAATAAAGTTTAATTAAAAGGAAAGACTCATCCTCACAATCAGAAATAAAAGCTATTGACAGACTAAAAATATGTAGTCTGCGCTTGCATGTAAGTGTACATGGTTCAAAGTAATATGGGATGGTAAGATCATAAGATTTATAATCCTCTGGGAATGTTGTTTAGTTTCGTTACTAGAGTATACTTAATTTTAATAATGTTTAAGTTATCAAAGTGATTTTGGTTTTTTGGTCCTAATTATGATATTAATGTATCTTTGATTTGAAACTGTCTTTGGAAAATTAGGGAGAGTTGGGATTAAACGTGCAAACAACGTGGGCTCATGCAAGTACTCTTCTTCTTAACTTCATATTAAGTTGATTATATTAGTTTATTATTTCATAATCAAGAGATTTAGTTTTTACTAGTGAACTTTGCTAAATATTTTAAATCTTATCTAGTGCTCTGAAATGAACACTTGAAGTTTTTAGTTCAGCACATAAACATTCATGTGATCATTAGCTTATGAATTCATCTCTTACGTCTAGGTGATAAAATCTATATTTTAGGTTGATTATCACATAAACTTGATTCCACTAATGAATCATATGCATCAACTCTTTATTTAAATAAGGAAATGAGCTACTAGAATAAATGGGCTTATGTCACATCACCCATAGCTCTTAGAACTCTAGAACCTCGCATAAACCTAGGGTGAGCCAGGGAGCTCTATTGATGGCTCTCGGTTCACATGTGTCTACTCTTGATTTAGCCAAGGTAATGTGCTACAAAGCTAAATGAGATTGTCACATAGCTCATAGCTTAACACACATCAATTACCTTGCATAAATCAAGAGTGAGCAATGGAACTCAGAAAACGTTAATTTTCCTCATGGCTAAAATGATCAAGCACTTGTCAAAGGTTGTGCTTGGGCTATTTTCGCATGACAAATGTTGTCACGATCATTCGCAGCGTTAACACTCATTCATGCACTGCCTTAAGACAAGGCGATCATTGCGCTCTATAAGATTTACAAAATGAAAACATATGTTTATTAATTTATATAATGAATCCTCATTTTCTAATCATTCATTCACATAACATACAAACATTTAGGATTTAATGAACATTTCATTGAAATGAAGAGTGTAAACATTACATCCATGTGTTACATACTCATGCCCAACCCTCCCCAAAGGGGTTTAGGCTACCATTAAAATAAAAGAACAACAAAAGTTACAAGAAATGATGGGCCCTTGCATGGCTCCTATAAGAGAAACACAAGGAAATAAGTTAGAATACAATACTATGGAACAGTTATCGCATTCGCCTTGACCTCTTCTTCCTTTGTTCTCCTTGGTTCCTTGCTCTCTGTGCCTCTCCTCTTCCTTAGATATAGCCTCCTCATCCTTTTGGGGCTGGGACTCTCCTTAATATTTCCTACAGCAGCTCTTAAGGATTAAGAACTCAAAACTAAATTTTGAAACCTTTTCAAGTAGTATATTTTCTTTTTATAGCCCTTCATTTAGCCTCCTTACCATTTAACTCAACTCACTCCTTCCTAAAAAGTTGGATTTCATAAATGATATATTCCCTTTTTTCCTTAATAATGAAGGATTTTTTAATGTATACAATCAATTTAGGCTATGGTTAATGGAAAGACTTAAGTATATTGAATTCCCAATACTAACTAGGAAGCTACTATTCCCAAGATAAAATGTTGCAGGCGCTATGGCGCGCTGTAGCGCTCAGCTCTAGGGCTAGGTCCACTGCGATGCCCTATAGTGCTTGGCCTCAGGTTGTGTCCTCTATGGCGCACTATAGCCTTCGAGCCTCTGGAATTCTGGAGCGACGGCGCGCTGGAGCATCTTAGTCTCGGGATGTCAAGCACAAATGCACCGTAGTGTGCTGAATTGTTCATTTTCATATAATTCCATTTTGTTTTTAAATATGGTCACTTTCTAATTGAAATAGCATCATAACATACTAAAATATTGAAAAACAAGGAAATGACTATAAGTATGTGGCTCATCAGCTATCTAATCATATGCAGCAGTATGAAGGTCCTCATTTTGGCTAAGCTCCTCACTGGTGATAACTTACCTAAAGCTCTAAATTTGACATGTTGGTATTTACATGTCAGGTCCCTAGCAAAAAAAAAAAAATTTTATGTTAAATAATTGTCTAAGTACATTTTAAGCTGATTAAGTGAATTTTATATTTTTTTTAAGATATCACATTTAAACTTAACAGAAATAACAATCTAGTAGGAGCAACAAGCCATGAAGAAAAATAAAAAGCTATAAATAATGTATTTATAACTTATTAAAAGAAAGTAGGTAAGAAATATACCTCAAACCAATAATTATAACAATATTTGACAATATATAAATGAAAATAATAATAATAATATTATTATTATTATTAATAAAAGAAGAATAAGGAAATGAAAAGAATAGAAAAATTGTTATATCTTTCTCATTTCTTACTCTGTCATACTCTTGATGCGGCTTTACTGGAGGTCGATAGAGGTATCCGATGGTGGTTAAGGAAGAAGAGGGAGAACTGGAAGGGAGACAGGAGAAGAAAGGGGAGTGGGGGAGGGGCGGGGAGATGTGAGAAGAATGGGAAAATGCGGGGAAGGGAAATTTATAAAAAGAAAATCATATTTTCTCTGCTCTTTCTCTCTTTTCCATTATTCCAACATGAGTAATTTGACTTTCTCTTACTTCTCTTAATTTCTTTTTATCTTTTTCTTTGTCTCTCCTTTTCTCTCTCCTTCTGCCTCTCTTTTTTCTCTTCCTCTTACTTCACTCTTAAGTTTACTTAGCTAATAAGTAACTTAAGATGACATATTATGGACCAATAATGCATTAATATGATGAAAAATAAAATATTTGATGAATAATAAGATAAATTATTTTGAATGAATGAGTAAAAAGTATAATTTATATATAATTTTGTGCATTTTTCCATTATTTCCCAAAATAATAAAACTTAAAACGGATGTGTATCTTGATGTGATGAACACATTTGTGCTAAAAGTTTTTAATTTGGAGCAATAATTTTCATTTGTGCTAAAAGTTTTTAATTTGGAGCAATAATTTTTCTTTTATAATTTTTCTAAAAATAAAATCTTTAAGAATTAATTATGGTTAATTCGGAGCTCCAAATTTGACGAAACTTTTTGTGTAATCATATTATAATATTCTATATTCAATGACACCAAAATTATTAAATTTAGACTTGTATTTAATTTTCACAATTTTCTGAATTTAAATAATTCATAAATTAATTCAGGAGTATTCATTATTTGGATTGCTCCCAAACTTGGGCATTATGATCACAAAAATATACTCTATCCAACAATTTTTTTTAGTTTGCTATAATTTTGAAGTCACTCGAGATCCTAATTTTTTAGTCGAGTTTAGTCATAATTATCATAGTAACGACATGGGTCGTTACACCTAAATAGCTGATCGCAGGGCCGTTCTCATCCGTTGGATCGCGGGTGCGATCTGACGACTGATGACGGGTTTGATCCAAAATCAAACATGTGCTATTTGATTGATGGCAGAACCATAGATCGACGGTTGGGGTGCTCTCCACGGCTTAGAGAGAGATCCGACCATTAGGAAGGTTTAAAGTGAAAAATTAAATTGTTTAAATCCCTTAGGTGCAATTTTTCCTTATTTAAATAAATTCAATCATGGGTAAAATGATCTTCAAAAATTCTTAAAATTGCACCCAAGCAAATTTGGGGGTGAGGAATTCAAAAATAAAGTCAGAAATTGATTTGGAGATCAGTTTAATGTAATTATTTTCTAAGGTTCTAAAACTGGCAAAATCTACACTTCAACCTATTGAGGTTCAATTGACCTCAAAATTTTAGGATTATATCCTAATGAGTTTTAGAACTTAATGGCACTAGCCTAAGAACCTAATTAAACATAAATTAAACTAGGTAACAATCTTGGGTCATTATAGTATATCTCAACATTTTATCCAACACTAACACTCCAGTAGGTGATACACCCTGCACAGTCATGCCATAACTCTAGCCATGTTGATAATTTTCTTCTCAGATGGCATCAAAAAAATATCATTTGTGACAGGATGTGTCATCACTAAATGATAATCCCAAATTAGTGCTATCAAAATAAACTTTTGATGAGTGACACTTACATTACCCACATTAATCATACTGAAATGGCTAAGTAGCTAAGTATAAACATATATAATGGGAGTAATTGTGCCCTGAATTATCATGTAATAATAATAATAATTCGGAGTATAATACTAATATATGCAAATATTCATCACGACTGTGAAAGCTATAAGAAAATGTATACATCCATCCATCATATTCAAGTAATATAAAAGGAAATAGTATACAGTATATATCTCAGATAATAAAGTGCTGAAATAACAAACATATAAGCTAAATTTAGTTATTATAGACCAAAGTGCAATGAAAGTAAAGAGAATAAAAAACTAAAGATCATTCTCTTCCAACTAAAGGAATAACTAAAGCTAAGTAGTCACAGTAGGATCATCATCTTGCTTCTACTCCTCATCTGCATCAGACTTCTCAAAAAGCTCTAAAATCGATATACTAGTTCTTACATGCCACGACCTCAACCAAGAAAAGAAACGTTTTGTGTTTGAAAAAATTATCTAAGTACATTTTAGGCTAATAAATTATAACTAACATTTTAGATATCACAAATTTTAATAATCAACAAATGAGCAACAAGCATTCAACTGAACAGGAAAGCTATAAATACAGCATTTATAACTTTAACAAATGAGGTAAGTAAAGTAACATACCTCTAATCCGCTGCTATAGAAAGGGTTATTCATATATATATATATATATATATATATATATATATATATATATATATATATATTATAAGAATTAAATATATAAAAGAAGTACATATAGTACAAGAAGAAAATCCCTAAATACAATATGATTAAATTGCACATGTTAAAAACATTGATAAATACTAAATTGCATATAACAGAACTAAAATCTAGCATCTTAATATGCATACATATATATATATATATATATATATATATCTGCTGAAAATACGCAAACACAAAAAAAGTTGAAAAACTATAATTGAATTCAGCAGAATTATATGCAAATTGAACAGAAATCATCATTATTTAATTGGACATATGCTTAGAGTAGTCTGTCATAATAGTAACAAGATAAACATAACCACTGAAATGAAAGTCCCATATGTATCATCTAGACCACTCATAGTTAAATCCAAGCCAGACTATATAATTATATATGTATCATCTAGATCACTCATAGTTAAATCCAAGCCGGACTATATAATTATATATATATATATATCATGCATATCGCCCATGGCTAGATCCAAGTTAATTCTACCATAATAAAAATTGAAGAGGCATACTAACTAAGACACATTCCACTGAACTGAACAATTATACTTTAAGTGATGCAATAATGTGGTGCTTTACAAAAAGAAATATGGAATATTCATCAAATACTCCATATCTTCACCAAAAGTAAACAGGTTATAAAGCTCAAATAACAATATAAAGCAGAGCAGTCAATTAATGAATTTTAAGCAGTAATCTAAATAAGATCAACCATATCTTTTACTTTCTACTTTATTTGTTCTACCATTTTGAGAACATAAATGCTTAGGATCTCCATTGTCCTACTATATAGTATAATCTCAGTCATGGCCCTACAAAATCCAACATTATAACTAATAAAGTTCAAATCCAAAATCAAACACTATTGCCTTCAGAAGTTAAATAAACAAATCAATTATCCTACAAATCAATTATCCTAATTGATGTATTTATTATTCCAAACCAATTAAATGAATTAAGATTTAGAGGTTAATAGTTAAACTCTAATATTTGGTGTTTAAACCTCTTAACCTAAGGCACTAACATCTAAGTTCAAGGTTCTCTCAAATTAACTCTCTAACACTATAAGCTAAAAAAAATCTTATTGAGCACAATAAAACTCAATAAGACTAGAAATACTCACCTTACTAGAAGGGACAACTATCTAAACATCAAAAGTAAAATAATCAAGTTTTATTTCTAAGGGCTAAAGCTTAAATTGATCTTTCTATATTATAAACTAGGGCACAATCTATTGAGTAATTCCATTACTCAATTGAATTAAACTATAAGAATAGTTAACAAAGATCTAGGGAAGAAGAGATTAGAAATTTTTCTTCACTAGAACACATTTAATTATCTTCAACCATTATTTAGGGTTTTGACTTGAGGAAGAGTTATGAGTCCAAACTAGTTTTAGAAAGTTATAGGTACTTTATTAAGTCATAATTCAACATTATGAGAAGAATAAAAGATTTTAAATCCACATTTAATTATCTTAGAATTAACTTAAACTATTTAGGGAAAAACCCAAGTTTATACCATTAGGGCTAAACCATCAGTCAAACTAAGCTCCACCAGATTCTAAGCACTTAACTTGCTGAATTTAAGGGTAATGGAGAGGTTATGAAGTTCCATTTTTATAAAGACCCTAATATCAGATCAGGAACCTAGTCTAATACTAGAGTGTTACTATAGTACTTAACATTGAATTAGAAGGAAGCTAACCCAATATTAAGTGCTATGTGGCCAAGAATCATTGTGAGGTAGATAAATTACAAGTAGAAAATATGAAATGACAAGATTCATCCAATCCACTATCCAAATCAAGCATGTAAAATGAAAATAAATCCATCACAGAAATAAAGCAAAAAAACAAAATCCTAGATATTAAGTTATTACAAACAAAAATAAATGTAATTAAAGTAAATTCACTCATCCTCACTAAAATAGTAAATATATGTGGAAGCAGAGTCTTCAATCTACGAGCAACTAGTAATAGTCCCAGCTCTCCTATCCAAATGACGCTCTTGATCTACCGTATTTGGTTTTAATACGGTAGGGCACAACCTACAAAATAAAAATTAGTGATTAGACTAAAAAAGTGAAAGTACATTTTAAGGTTAATCTAAGTTTTAATTAAATTTAAATTGGATATCATATTTAGAACTTTATGATTAAAAGATTAAGAGGAGTACTAAGAACCAAAGTAAGGAAAGAAAATTGTGTAAAGACAGTAAATAGAGTAAGAGAGTAAGAACTCACAAGTAGATTGCTCTAGCCTGCTGCAACAAGGGAAAATATATACCATAATAAGGCTACAAAGCTACTAAAGTTTATATGAAAGCATAAAATGAATACATGAGTATGTTCAATGAATATTATGCTAAGTAAAATTGACAGCAACAGTGAAGCATAAATGAATATAAAATAACATATATTACGTAAAGTAAAGATTGTAATGTAAAGTAAATTACAATAAGAACTAAGAACTGAGTAATAAAGTAAAGTAAAGTGAGACTTAGTCATTTGGACTAAGTAAATATAATTAAAGACTATGATAAGTAAGCATATCCAAGAGGCTATGAAAAGTACTCACAATAAATAAGATTGTGTTAAAATAATGTTTAATTGTTCAAGTTATTTTAAACTTTCCATTATGTGGGCATAAATTATAGAATGAGTGAGGAGTTAAGCACATCTTCTTAACTAAGTAGAAAAGCAAGGTCTCTGAAACACTCACATTCCCCCTCTAAGATATGTGAGGTCTCCTTATTACTCCGTAGCCTGCCTTAGCTTGACATCTTACATCTTAAACCCCTAAGTTTTATGTTTTGATGTTTTATTGATGCACAATATCTTTATGAAGGTTCTAGGTTGTAGCCTCAAAACAAAGCAGCATCTAAGAAAATCAAGTAATTGAAAATTAATTGATATCCATTGTTGCCTAAGATTTAGTTCGCTAAATTAATGATTGGACCTGATTATGCTCCCAATTGATTTAGACTTACTAATCTCTAATTCAATTAAAAGTAATACTATAAGTAAACTAAGTTCAAAAAATATTCATTTTATTTAAATCTATGTAAATGATAAAGTAATTTGTATGCATAAACGTGCATTATGTGTGGGGCCCTGTATCTTCTGTGGTCGTGCTAATATTGAGATTAACATAATCACGGTGAATACGGTCTCCAATTGTGGAAAACCATTCAATTAAAGTTGAGTCAGGTGTAAACCAAATCCGCTTTAATTAGAAGACTTGCCACCTAAAACTGAAGATCATGCATCAAAATATCAAAGTAGCGAAAGCAAGAAAGAGTATAATATTCACATCACAATATTGTAAAGAAAGTAGAAATAATAACTTAGCTCAATATAAAAAATATAGAAAATAAATACATCCAAAATATGAAATTATTACAAACTGAAATTTAAAGGCAAGAAGGAACACTCAGCTTAGCTGAAAAATAAATCTAACTAAGCTACAGTGGCAGTAAGGTCCTCCTCCTGACCAAGCTCCTCTCCATAAGCAACCTCAATGAATAGCTCTGAATCTGACATTATCGGAATCACATTACCAGGGCCCTACCCAAAAAAATAAAAACTTACAGTTATACAACTTGTCTAAGCATATTTTAGGCTAATTTAAATGAAACTGAATATTTAAGATATCACAATTTTTACTAAGCATGCAAGTAAATATGGTGCAACAAGCCACATGAAATAAGATAGCTATAAATTAAACTTTTATAATTAAACAAAGCAAAGTATGTAGAATAATATATCTCAACCAGAAGCAAAACAAAGCAAACTTATAGTTAAAATGAACAGCAAAAGTGTACATAAAATAGTAAAATGCAAGAAAAACATATGGCTAAGCAAGCAACTAAACTAGAAATGAATTGAAAAGTAGAATTATGCCTAAGTTAGCACTGACATAATAGAAATGAGCCAAAATAGGGCCACTGTACAGAAAGTTCAACATGTATCCCTCAAGGTATCCTTAGAGCTAGGACAAAGTTGAACTTATAGAATCAGATATATGTCCCCCTAATCGAGCGCAAAGCTAGGTTCAAGTCTATTATATATCCAAAGAACTAAACTAAAGAGGCAAACAAAGTTAGAACACACTCTACTGTACTGAGAACTAAATGAATTGAATGAACAAAATGCACTAAATGAATTTAAATCATGTTTATGTTGTTTCTAAATTCAACATGGGCTACTCATCAAGTTTCCTATGTCCAACTAATATGTCCAAGGAAAATGCTCAAATACAGTGTGTGCGAAGCAACAATAGTTAAAGTAAGCAAGAGACTCAACTAGACATATGTGAGATCTGCTGTTATCTAGTTTAATTCATTCTATCTATTCTTTGCTAGTACATATTTAGGATCACCAACATCCTATTATCCTATAAAATCTCAAGATTATGACCTTAAAGTTAACATTAGAAAATAATAAGTTCCAATTTATAATCAGAAGTGATGACTATGAAGGTTATGTAAGTAAATCAACAACTTAATTAATGTATTTTAGTAACTCAAACCCAATCTTGATTATGCCAATCAAGATGAAGGATTTTGAACTTAAACTCCAATTTGGGGTTCAATCCTGAATCCAAGGTACTAATCTTCTAAGGATCTAAGGGTTCACACCTACACTTATTATAAAGGTAGAGAATCTTAGAAGCTAAAATATTAAGTGACTATGATCTTAAAGAAAGGTAAATCTATAATTATATGACAAAATAATCAAATATGAACTTAAGAATCTAAGATCTCAGCTCAATCTAGAGAGTAATCACATTATTCTATAGGTTGAACCAACCTAAACCCACAAGAAGGATTCAAAAAGATTAAATAAAATAGAAATTTTAAGAATAAGATGGCGCAAATAAATTACTATGGATAATCACTAAGGATCAAATATTTAAGTCTTAGGTCTAATCACTTAAGACTTCAAATTGGATTTAGAATTAGAGTTTTCATTAAGATATTCTATTAAGAATGATTATCATGATTATTTTTGATAAGGCACTTAAGACTGGTCTCATGAGGTTAGATTTCATTATTCAAGATTAAGTGAATGATCTAAGATCACTTTAAGATCTTTGCAATTACTAAAGAGAAAATTTAAGGAGAATTATAAGCCATTTATATAAATCAATTATGTCAAAAAGTTAAATGAATGATATTAATACATTATGTTACTGATTAAAAGAATATTAATGACATTTCTACGGTTTAGGAGTTCTTGATAAATTTTTGGCCAAAATGACCAAAATACCCCTCTTAAAGCTAAACTTGGGATTTTAAGATTAAAGTATCCAAATTGACTCTAATTAGTTCTAATAGTCTTAATATTGATTGATAAAGGAAATGAGGCACTTAATTTTAAGTTTGAACTTAAGATTATATTAATTAACACTAATCACTTTTTAAAGCTAAGAAAAGTGATTTAGGAGATTAGGATTTAAAATGAGAATCTAAACACATAGGCAATTTCTAATACACTTAAGAAGATATTAGGAGCTTGGTTTACCAAAATTAGAGCATTAATTAAGTCATTAATTACTAATCAAGATTTAGGGTGATTAAAAGGTGATTTACAAATTTAGAACTCTTAAAATTATTTTTAAAGGCATAATTAAATTTTCCTCTATCTTAAAATAATCAGAGACTTTAATCATGAATTTTGGCTATTTAATGAATTATTTATTCACTATTTAAAATTAGAGAGAGATTAGGCTAAATCAAAAAATCTAACCATTGGATCTAAGATTTTATTACACATTATTGTTCCTTATGATTTTTTGATCAAAATGGCATGTTATTTAATTAATGGATTTATAATTGATTAAATTATTCAATTAAATTAGTTTGAATGTTTTAAATTAATCAAACCATATGATATTTAATTAAATGGATTTATAAGTGAATTTACAGAAGAAAAATAAATCCTAATTAAATTAAATAGCCCGGTTCATTTATCAAACTGCACAGGTAAGATCGGGGCCCAACTGGGTCGGCACTGTCGCACCGCGTGGGCTTGGGTTGGCCTGGCCCAATGCGACAGTGTCATCATCCCCGCTCTCCTCTTGCGATAGGCTGATTAGGGGAGAGGTTAGATTGCAAAATTCTCAGCTGATACCCCACACCACGGTCAGCATTCAATCACCACACCTTCCAGGAGTCATGGTACATCAGTTAAACCAAGAAGCCCTAACTGGGAGGCACGGGATCGCCAGATGGCTACTCCATGGATTCGACCCAAACACAGCATTTAGGGTTTACTGTGAGGAGTTAATTTTCCTCACAGAGGCAACCATTTGGCCATAGCTCGATGCCTACACCATCCTAGTGGTGATCAAAGCTCTATGGCCACGATGGTTGGGAAGCTCCAGATTGTCGGGTCCTTACTCAAGCTTGACTACGAACTCTTGACTGAACCCAAGGATTGGGATGATCAAATCGGGCTATCCCAAACCCACAGGACAATCACAATGGGTCAAACTAGCTTGCACAATCGATCAGGGAATAACATGAGTGTGGATTGAGCCAAGAAACGCCAGAGGAATGTCGACATTGCCTCTGGTTTGAGTTTCGTCTAGTCAGTAAATTTGCACTATCTGGATCAAACTAGATTAATCCAGATGATTCATAAGCATCCTAGAGATTCTAGAAAAGGATACAAGCACCATAGAACTGTCCTAATTGTATTGATTTAGAAATTGAGCCCACTTGGCTCAGTAAAGAAGAAAGTTGTACCAAGAAATGGTGAAGTAAGACATGATAGAGAGAATTTGAGATCGCTGAAGCTTCCAGAGGTTTGCTGCAGCTAGAAGGGGGTTTGAACACCCGATGCACACCCTCTATCAGCGGTACGTACCTGCTGGAGCGCCTAAGTTTGCCAGGAGCATGGAAGGAGAAGAAACTCAAATTTGAGGATCACAGTGAGCAAAGGGTCTCACTGTGATTTCAAAATGAGTATTTATAGGTGCAAGAGTGAGCCAGGATGGCTACTGAGGTCAGAAACCATGGCACAGGCTTGACCCAAGGGTGCTTGATCACTTATCTCAATTGGAGTGGGTCGGGCCTCGACCTCAGTTGGGAGTGCTTGGTGGGTGAAGGCAAGGATCACAACGACTTTCTTGACGTGGCATGATAATGGAAGACTAGCCTGGGGACATGGCTGTACGAGGGGATCACCTTGTCGGGCATGAGCCGAGGAAGGAGATGATCCACAGTCGTAGGTGGAAGCGTAGTCGTTTGATGGATCATTAGTTTTGATGGGGCAGCCCTGATCTTCAGACAGCTAACAGCCAAGCGCAGATAGGAGATTGACTAACGGACTTGATCTAGAGATCCAATGGACGATTGGGGGTACTTAAAGTGGAGGGCTGGATACCATCAAAATACATCTCAGAACTGCGGAACGGTCGAGATGAGACGAATCTGATCGAAGGCGCTGGCCATTGGATCAGATCCGTGGGATCAACGGCCCGGATGGCACCCGCGGTTTGGTGGCAGCTGACCATTGGAGGGAGGATAGATTTGCAATTTGAAAATGTTATAAACCCTAATATTCAATTGAATAATTTAAATTAAATAAAAAATATGTCTAAATGATTTCCAAAAATTCTCAAAATTTTATCCTTAGCTAATTTGAGGGTGAGTAATTCAAAAATATAATTAGTTTTTAATTTGGAGATCAATTTTTTGCTAATATTTAGGATCCAAAAATATGCAAAATAGCCAAAATACTCAAATGAGCTTCGATGGATTTCACACTTCTAGGGTTAGGTTAAAATGACCCATTGATTCTAATGGAAGGAAAATCAAAGCTTGGTTTATCTTAAATTAACTTGGTTTATCTAGGGCAACAACTAGGGTTGTTACATAATAGCACTAACTCTACAATATTCCTAAAATGCCTGATAAACATATGTTGCTAAACATATGGCTTAAGGTGCTAT
The DNA here is from genome assembly GCA_016760335.1 of Gastrodia elata. NCBI lineage: Eukaryota > Viridiplantae > Streptophyta > Magnoliopsida > Asparagales > Orchidaceae > Gastrodia > Gastrodia elata. The sequence goes on along the minus strand of CM028685.1, from coordinate 4,012,740 downwards.
GTGAATAGATTTAGGTTGTAGGTTCACTATTAAAATTTAACAAAGGCAACTTAAATTTGATGGTTTCTAGCCTAATAGATCACAAAACTAGCTAAGCACTCCATTGGGAGGTTCTAAGTGCAAGGCTAATGGAAAAGTTGCAAACTACAAGATCTAAGTAAACTTATGACTATAAGGAAGCTAATGCTTAAAAGGAATCTATAACACACTTAGAGAGCTAAGAAGTACTAAAATATAGACTACTACAGAGGTTAAGGTATAGTTTTAAGTTAAAAGGGAAGGCTTACTAAGCCTAATTACAAGTGCTAGCAAATGATCCTAATAGGTTAACATCCTACTAGTAGAGACATGGTAATAGTTAATTACACATAATATATGGGTTTGCTACACTTAGAATGACAAATAATTAAGGCTAGTGATTCTCAACCTACACTATCTCGACTAATGAGTAGGCTTAAATCACAAGTTGCTAGGCAACTCAAAGCATCTAACTACACTAATCAAGACTTGATCTCACAAATTAAAAGTGGCATAAGAGTCCATCAATTAAATCAAGCATGCTATCTAATGGCATAAAGGCCTAAATATACAAGTATTGAAGTTAATAAAATCACATTAAATGAGGATTAGAGGAGCCAAATACCTAGGTTATCTAATTCTTGCCCAATCATAATAATAATAACAAATAAGAAATCCTTACATTATAAGGAGAACAATGACACTAAGTTGATCAAATTGAACAACATTGAAAAATTAAAATTTATAAGACTCCTAATTATGATTAAAAGTGATTAAGAAAATCAAGTTTTAAATCCTAAATTTGAGTTCACCATTATGGTCCTCTCATTATTTTTGAATAAAATAACATAATTTTGCATATTTTAGATAATTATTTTTCAAGTTATGGAAATAATTAAATCTGCATTAACATTATTAGTATTACTAATTTAATGCAAATAATTCATCTGTCTCCATCCTTCGGTACAGAAAATGAGCAACAATGATTAGCGCTGATGATTAGTCATTGAATCATCACTATGCCGACCTCGGAATAGATGTGTCTATGATAGAAGGAGCACACGCATGCTAGCAGGCCGCAAGAAAGTGCTCAGGTTGGCCCTGACCTGACCAGTATCATCGTCCTTGTTGGGGATCGCAGAAGAACAAACTAGGGCATCTAGCCCCAGGAAAACCCGAGCTTTCCTCTATTTGGCCCGCACGTCAGTGAGAAGCCATTGGCATGGCCAATGTGCTAGGCGCCCAAATCTTGACTACTAGCGGAACGAAGCATGGATTTGATGATGCCTTAATTTTGGCCCATTAAGCTAGGATTCACCGTTGAACCCTGTAACAACCAATTGGTCGAGCTTCAATCAAACTTAAATTAACTCGATTAGAGCTCGTTCGCCTATTTTACCTTACTATAAATGGAGAATTAAGGCCATAATTGAATAAAAATATGTCTATCGGGAGTGGATACGGAGTACCTGTCACCTTCGATATACATTAGGGTTTCAATTTAATGCTTTCTAAGGTACCTTAAATCCATCGACAACCTATATTCCCGGGCCTTCATGAGCTTGTAGACGACAAGGGAGAAGAAATGGAGGCAAGAGGAATTAAATTGTAGCGGATAGCTAGCAAGGAGGTCAGCCAGCAACGCCCATGGCACGGCCTGCAGGTGCACGACTATAAAAGTAGAGATGTACAGTCTCTGTTCCTTTCGTCAAATTAGTCGATTGATCTTACGGTCTGATCAACGGATTGTCCCTGTACGGTTAGATCAAGAACTGAAAAAAAATGGATGTCCCGGATTTGCTTGCGCAGCCGTTCCGTGTTCAGATCCTGATGCAAGATCCCTACAATTCAGATGATCACCGTTGGATCGTGAATAATTCATAATATATATATATATATATGTATTTAAATTTAATAATTAAATACTACTTGAAGTTATAAATTAAAAAACCAAATGAGCTCCGGAAAATACCAAAAATTTGCCCTAAACTAAATGAGGGATGAGGAACACAAAAATACAATCATGTTTTTGATCGAAAATCAATTTAATTATCTTAAATTTTTAGGTATTTAACTGTTATTAAAATATTTAGGGAAAACTCAACGACTTCCTAACATCAATTTCCGTTGCAGTGCGCTGCAACACTTGCTTCTCGATCGTTGACCGCTGAGGTGCGCCGTAGCACCTCAATTTCAGGCTTGGGTCCGCCAGGGCATGATGTGGCATGTTGTGGCGTGCTGCAATGCCTGTGCTGTTCTTGGACAATGAAGTATCCACAACACAATAATCTCCCACTTTGATACTTTTAGGTAATCTTCCCCTGCTTCCTCCACTTACCCTTTTATGTCTTCTTCTGTGTGTGTCAAAGATTGTGGTGTGGCTCACCACCACTCTCCCATCACGTACTGAGGCTAACCGAAGCTGCACATAGCTTTAGTTTCTCCATTGTTACTGCTTTGATAAGCATATCGGCTAGATTCTTAGAAGTATGGATCTTCTCCAATCCAAGATGTCCCGCTTCTAACAGCATTCGGATGAAATGGTAATGGACTTGAATGTGCTTTGTCCTGGCATGAAAAGCGGCATTCTTAGCTAGGTGAATGGCACTCATACTATCACTGTAGAGCCTCACATCCTTCCACTCCTTGCCTAATTCAGCCATGAAACCTTTCAACCAAATCATCTTCTTGCTGACCTCCGTAATGGCAACGTACTCTGCTTTTATTGTAGATAGTGACACTATGCCTAGTAGCTTGGAGATCCAGCTCACCACCGCACTACCCAATCTATACACAAAGTATATATTGCTTCTCCTGCTATCAATAACTCCTACAAGATCTGAGTCTACATATCCTCATAAAATAATGTTAAATCTCTCAAAGCATAGAGCTTTATCCGATGTACTTTTCAAATACCTTAGAATCCACTTGACGATATCCCAAAAGTGTTTTCCTGAGCTTCCCATGAATCTGCTGACCACTCCCACTACATGGGCAATATCTGGTCTCGTGTAGAGCATTGTATACATCAACCTCCCAACTGCTAAGGCATAAGTCACCTTCATCAAGTGCTCCTTTTCTTCTTTAGACTTTGGCATCTGTTCCTTTGATAAGTTGAAATGACTTGCTAGGGAGTGCCCACTTGCTTTGCTTCATTCATGTTGAATCGTTTCAGCACCTTTTTAACATATTCCTTTTGCGATAGCTTCAGAATTTCTGCACTTCTCTCCCTATGGATTCTCATTCTAAGAATCTGCTTGGCCGGCCCCAAGTCCTTCATGTCAAACTCCCTTCACATCTGTTCTTTCAGCATCTTTATCTCCTCCATATTTGATCCTGCGATCAACATATCATCTACATACAACAATAGAATGATATAAGCAAACTTACACTACTTTATGTAACAGTAGTGATCCGCCTAGCCTTTTTTGTATCTTCATTATGATATGAACCTGTCAAACCTTTTGTACCACTACCTTGGCACCTATTTCAAAACATAGAGGCTCTTTTTGAGCTTGCATACTAGCTCAGACTTCTCTTTCCCTTGAGCCTTGTACTCTTCAGGCTATTGCATATAAATCTCCTCTTCTAGTTCTCCATGAAGGAATGCAGTTTTAACAACTGTTTTCTCCAGATGCAAATCTTCAACTGCAACAATGTTCAGCATAACCCTAATGGTTGTCATCTTTATAACTAGGGAAAAGATCTCACTGTAATCGACCCCGTGCCTTTGCTGAAAACCTCTTACTACAACTCTTGCCATGTAGCACTTGCTTCCATTCGGCTCTTCCTTCACTTGATAAACCCACTTATTTTGAAGGGCCTTCTTCCCAATAGGTAAGGGTGCCAACTCCCATGTACAATTTGACATGAGTGATGCTATCTCATCATTCATGATAACCTCCCACTTGATTGAATCTTTAACTTGAAGTGCCTCTTTGAAGTTTTCTGGTTCACCACCATCCATTAGCAACAGATAAATAAGGAAAGAGAGTACCTTTATGGTGGTCTAGATACTCTTATGGATCTTCTTAACACTAGTGTTTGTGGTTCAAATTTGACACCCTCTTGAGCTTCTCCAACATCTAGCTTAATGCTGTTATCAATCTCTATGTGCTGGGGTTCTCCATCTGAAGCATCTTTGGAATCAGCCTTGAGTCCCATACAATCCTTGTACATCTCACTTTCATTGAAAGTGACATTCCCTCTTCTAACACGAGATCCCTTCATTCAAGGGTACGGAAGGTCACCAATTGATTAAATAAATAATTGTATTAATGGTTTCTGCCTAGAACTATCTTGGGAGACATGCATGCAATCGCATGCTTCTTGGTCTCTCTGTGATTATATAGTTCATCTGTTCTGCAACATCATTTTGCTACAGTATTTTAGGGATTGTGAACTCCCTCTTGATTCCTCTCAAGGCATAGAACTCCTTATCATAATACTCACTACCATTGTCAGACCTTAGGCATTTCAACTTTAAACATGTCTTGTTCTCCACCAAAGCTAGCCACTTTCCAAACACATCAAACGCATCAGATTTGTGCATTAGAAAGTAAACCCATACCATTATCAGACATGCATGCATTATGAAGGTGATGAAGTATGTTGCTCCACCTATGGAAGATGTTGGATCTGGGTCCCACACATCTCTATGCACCAACTCCAATTTCTTACTTTTGAGCTCCCTTCCTACCTTGGAGAATAAAACTTTCTTCAGCTTACCTAGCACATAGTCTTTTCGGAAATCCTAATCCACTGATTTTAGCTATTGGAGCTTCCCCTTTAATTACAGGGATTTTAGCCCTATTTCATTCATATGGCCAAGCCTCCGATGACATAGATCTACATCTATCTCCTCTGCAACTGCACTAGTATCAAACACTTTATTGATCAAGTAAAGTGTACCTTCCATACTACCCCATGCAATAATGAGTGCACCCTTGGTGACCTTCCATGAGTCTCCTATGAAATAAGTGTTGTAGCCTTCTCTTTCTAACTGGCTCACAGGGATCAAGTTTTTCATTAGACAAGGCACATGTCTGACATCCTTAAGCTTCCAAACAACATCGCTTGGTTGCTTCACCTCTACATCACCTTTGCCTATGATATTACACACTTTATCATCTCCAAGATATACTTACCCCAAGTCACACTTGGTGTAGTTCTTGAAGGCACTCCTCGATGGAGTCACATGAAAAGAGGCACCCGAGTTCACAACCCAGGACTCCGTGTTGTATAGTGAGAGGATCTAAGCATCCTGATCCTCCACACTGAAACATTCATAGTGGGGTTCATCATCTTACCACCACCACTTGGCTTCTTCAGAGTAGGGCAGTCCTTCTTGATGTGACCTGCCTTTCCACAATTTCAGCAATCCAACTTTGTTTTCTAAGTCTTGATTTACCTTGCCGAGACATTGACCGAATTCTTGGTATGTCTCCTCTCAAGATGTGTTCCCTTGCTCTCAGTGTTCAATGCTGAGGTAGATGCCTCTCTAAGAGTTTAATTCCACACTTCCTTATTCAACTTAAGCCCAATGATGTCATCGAACTTCAACGGCGCATTCCCAAATGAATTTCTTATGCTTGTAACCATCTCATCCTAACTATCTAGCAATGAAGATAAGAACAACAGAGGTTGAACCTAGTCATCAAAATCGATGCCCAACAAACTCAACTGGCTCATCATGGTGTTGAAATTATTTAGGTGTTCAATCACTGAATGGCCATCCATCATCCTCATATTGAACAGTCTCTTCATTATGAAGACCTTATTCGAAGCTGATGACTTCTCAAACATCATTGTCAGAGCATTCATGATATCTACAGTGGTTTTCTCATTAATAATATTAAAAGCAACAGAAGTAGATAGCAATAACTGAATCAAACCCAAAGCGGTTCTATAAAGAACCTCTGATTCTTCATCAGTCATAGTTCCAGGGCTCTTGTTGGCTCCTTTCAATGGAAGATACAACTTCTTCTGGTAGAGCAAATCCTCCATGTGCATTTTCCAAAATGCAAAGTATGTCCCACTGAACTTCTTAATCTTGTGTCTCATTTCTTTAGCCATTGCTTCCACTCAAGCAAACCCTCCTTAACAACAAAGCAAAGAACCAAACCTTTCTCGGATACCACTTGTTGTGAGCACAAGACAAGCAATGTGGAATACCACTTGTAATGCACATAATCAAACCAAAGTCTAAAGCATTTGAGGATCGTGGTGCGTTCATGGTTATCGAGCTAGCTTAAAAATCACAAAATCACAACAAGAAGAACGCAGCACATACAATCATCTAAAATACAAGTATATATGTAGAAAGCCCAAAAATGGGAAAAACCTTGGAGCCACACCAATGAGATATCTACTATGAAAACTTCAAGGTTTACAAAGTTTACAAAAATCTATAACCTTAGCACAAACCACTTAAGCTCTTACTCTAGAATGGAGAGGAGGAATAGAGACTATCACTTAGAGTTGTTTCACCACCTTGTAGGACTTGCCTTGGACAGCAGCTCCCTTAAGATTCCTTCTAGGGTTCTTCTTTCCATAGTCACTAAAACCTCCAAATTGATTACAAAAGCACTTTTTTTTCTTTTCAGCACTTAGCCTTAAGTACTTAGGTCTTTTTAAACCCTTAAATGTCCAAAATGCCCCTCAATTTCTTCAAATCAAGACCTAGAACAAAGCAGATGAACTAATGCTATTGTGTAGTGTAGTTTTCCTAATGAAAGTTATGCATCTATTTTATAAATGATTTATTTCATTATTGGGTTTGCAAATTATAAGATTTGTATGCTTATAATAGAGCTCTATGGGTTTCCTCAAGAGTTTCTTGTGCTTTGGCATGATGTGTGGGCTTTTCTCAAACATAGTTGTTAGGATTTAGCTTGAATAGTCTTACAGTAAGGATTTTTTTATTTTTACAAATTATAGATGAAGGCTTTGCAATATCTTTCACAAATGTTTTATTAAATGCTGCAGCGCCCGACCTTTCGGAATTCAGCACGTTACGGTGTTCAAACTTTAGAATTATGCTTGTTTTGGCGTGCTGTGGCACGCTACGGCATCATATTAATCTGGACTATGATCCAAAAAAATGATCTACTGAAATTCCACCGCAACGCGCTGTGGCGCTGCTTTCTGCTTTGGCGCATTGCAGCGATAATTTTCATTGTGGCGCGTTGCAGCGACAATTTCTACTGCAGTACGCTGCAACACCTGCTTCTCGATTACTGACCACTGAGGCACACCTAGCACCTTAACTTTAGGCTTGGGTCCTCTAGGGGGCGCTGCGATGTGCTGTGGCACGCTGCAACGCCTGCGATGTATTTGGACAATGAAGTCTCCACAACACAAAAATAATTTTTTATTATCTAAGGATAAGATTGACACCTTAAACACTAAAATTGGTTAAGAATTGAGCTTGATGTACACTAATTAGGGTTTGGTCTCACTAAGGAGTGATTAGCAATTTAGCTTATAAAAATTGAAATCAAAAGTTAGAAATAGGATCTACTTTGTCTAATGAGTTATTAGACACCTAAAACATAAAAATCAGAGTACTAATGATATAAATATTTACTAATTAGGATTTGGAATGACTAGTGAGTGATTAACAAAAACTAAATATAAAAAAATAATTATTTTTCTTAATAATCATATTCTTCTCTATCTAACGGAGAATTAAAGACCTTAATATTAACATTTAGCTAAATATTAAGCTTAATTCTCACTATTCCTTTTTTGGGATAATTAGAGATTAATTAAGAAAATTATACACATAAACCTAAATATTTTTGTAGATTAATATTCTACATATTTTTTTGATTAAAATAGTATATTGGATTATTATAATTGAATTTGAATTGAATAAGTTATTTGATTAATTAAAATGAAACTTTCCATTTAATAATCATAAGGTTTCAATTTTTAGAAGGAATTAATATAAGGATTTTAAATTTAATTAATCGGTTATTTATATAACCCGATTCTAAACCATGTATGGCAGGGCTCAGCTCAGCCCGTCACAGTTCATCTTCCGCACTTAGGAATCTTTGACTAACTACCTTAGGGTTAGGTTTAGGAATGAAATCCTCGACAACCAGACTGCCTCACACTTTAATTTAAATCGCAAAACCGTCCTTACATCAAGAAGCCCTCGTGGGGTGGCTGGTGATGCCGGGACACCACTTAACTGAGCTATAAGCTTAGGGTTTACTGTGGGGAGTTAATTCTCTCCACTGAGAATATGCCACAACTGCCTCTTTCACTCGACATTATCAACAAGTCATGGTGGAGAGGAGCCCTAATCTGGTTTGATGTGGGCGAGACCAGAACAATAAGACCTCATTCGAGCTTCAGTACTACTGAGTACTAATATAGCCCAAGTGAGATAAAAATGATTAGGCTAGTCTAAGCACACCAGGACGTATCAATATATATATAGAGCAATACAAAAATCTCCCATGAGCAATTAGTCACCTAATTGGGGTGTTAATTGATAGTGAGGAGCCAAAAATATGGCACAGGCTGACAGCACCTTCCAGAAATGGTTGCACCTTGTCTGCACCGCTATCGAGCCCTGACTGAATTCAAAAGCATTAGCACTGATAATCTTGAACAGATTAGTGAGCACTGAGCTGAATTAGCTTAATTGGTAAAATGGGTACCTGAATAGATTGCTAGATGGAATTGCTGATAGATGGAAGCAGACCAGGGGTTTGAACTAAGTTCTGAACCTTCTTCAAGTTCTTAGCAAGCTCTTAGGGACCTGAATTCCAAGTCTCACCCACATACATGCCAGGGTTGATTGGATAGCTAAAGGGAAAGCAAGCACACAAAAACATCTTATGGATCAATTGAGCTTATGATAAGAGGCACAGTAAAAAAAGGGCTCACTATGAGCAATTTAAGGCAATTTATAGTTCTGAAGCTCACTAGAAAGCTCAAGTTGGCCATTAATGTCTAGCCCATAAATTTTCTAGCCTGGGAAGGGAAAACCCAAAATGTTAGTTCTCTAGACCATTGTGACTCAGGGCATCATGGGGGGACAAGGAGAATACATTGTAATCTAGCAAAGAAGCCCATTGGGAGTTGTTAAGGAGGGGGGACGGGGGACTGCTCGGCTAGAATGGAGCTTTATAGAGCTTGGAGTTTTTCTTGCCGCCTAATCCATCAACCAAGTTAACAGAACAACTTTGATGAAATCTTACGTAATGGCTGAATGTGGGTCAAATTGCAGCCGTTGAATTGTGACTGCAATTTGATGGCTAAAGATGGGATCACGCGAAGATTAAAAATGGGTCGTTTGATCTTGGGTCACATACTGTGGAACAGTTGGGATTTGAAAGGATCCACTAACAAATAGGGTAATTATGATTTATTAATTTAATTTAATAAAAGTAAATTCCATTTAAGTTTAAATGACCTCCAAAAATTACATAAAATTCACCTTTAGCTAATTTGGGGATGAAAAATTTAAAAATAAAATTAGATTTTGATTTGGAGATAATTTAATATAGCAAATTTTATAGGTTAATAAATTAGCAAAATTGCCAATTAGTCCAATCGAGCTCTGATGGGTCCCAAATTTTTAAGGTTAGGTCCTAATGATCATTAGAATTTAGTGGAACTAGCTTTACAACTTGGTTTAGTCCAGATTAGCCATGGTAATAACTTAGGGTTATTACACTATGGTTTAAGCTAATGAGGTTAATAATGCTTTAATTAAGCTCAAACAAGATTCTAAACACTTTTCTTACTATTTTAAAGGGTAATGGTTAAATTGGGAAGTTCTAATTTCACCAAAATCAAGATTTACCCAAACTTAGCGAAATACCACTCATTGAGGATCCAAAAGTTGACATAAGGATTTAGGGTTCTAAATTGAATTTTCTCAATACCAAATCATTTCTTACTGTCAAAGGAGAAGATTAACATCTTAACACTAAATTTGATTAAGGATTGAGCTTATTGGGCACTTATTAGGTTTTTGGCTCTTTATGAAGTGATTAGTAATTTAAACTTTAAAAAATAGGATTTTAAACTACAATTATGTTCTAGACTGTCTAAGGAATCATTAGACATCTTACACATTAAAATCTAAGCACTATTGATCTAAATATTTATCAGTTAATATTTTAAGTGATTAGTGAGTGATTAATAAAATTAAGTATAGGAAAATATTTCTATCTCCATAACCAAATTCTCCTATATTTAATGAAGAGAATGGGACCTTAATCATGAAAATTGGTCAAGAATTAAGAATAATATTCACTAATCCATTTTAAAGGTAATTATGGCAAAATTAAGGAAATTAATTACATGAAGTTGATTTTTATTGCAGATTAGCATTTCTTATGAAATGCTGATCACAATGATATATTAGATCATATAATTTGGATTTAAATTGAGCAATTTATTTTATATTTTAAATAAAATATTTCTATATAAGTGATCATAGGCTTAAGAATTAAATTAGGATTTAATGACTGAATTAATAGTAGAAAAATAAATACAAAAATTCAGTTATTTAAATAACCTAAAATAAAAATAATGCGGGTTAGGGTCTGACCCGTCCTGTTACTATACATCACCTCCTCCGCCTTCGTCCTGACATAGGCCGATTAGGGTTAAGATTTTTCGCCAAATTCCACTCATAAAGACCATGCCGCAGCCTAATCTCGATCGCTGCACATTTCTTGGATCGAGACGCGCTAATTTCACACCAAAGCCCTTTGCGGGGATGCTGGAGATGATGAGAAACTATTTTCCCTATATCAGTTTCTTTGGTTTACCGTGGAGAGAAAATTCTCCCCACAGAAATCTCATTATTACTCCGTCTTGATCCCCACATTGTCAAGGACCGCTGAGATAGCGATCCAGCCATTATACTCACTTGATGATTGGCTAGTTCATCGGGACCCTACACATGACTTTGCACTGTACTGCACAGTCACGAGTTTGATCGATCTTGATGGATCAAATTGACTCGATCGATTTTGATTAGCCCAATTGATTGTTACATTTTTTGTAATTACACTCCATGACTATCAGATGCCCAATTTAGTGCCAGATACATGGGATAGAGGTGCTCTGGATGGATGGCAGTACCCATCCAGATAGTGGATTCCTATGTCTGACTTATTGCCAGACCAAGACAAAGCCTAAAGCTTATTCACAACTTCACCCTATGTATTCAAATAACTAATAGAGATGGAGCTTTTAGTGAATTCAACTGTCATAAGAGCTTGTTTAGCATGGGTAGGGTAGGTACTTGAATGAAGGGCTGGGCTAGAATGCTGACAATCGGAGGCACTTCATGGACTAAAAATGGTCTTGATGGCTACACGAACTCCTGGACCATAGCTCGGGGCTTGAACGCCAAGCCTCACCCATGGAAGTTTTTGGATGTTGAGAGCATTCAAATCATCATGGAGGTGCTAATAGAGCTCTGGTGGGCTTCCAAAAGGTTTCGAGATAATACATAACAAGTTGAAAAATTTAAGGTGCTACAATGCACCGTAGTGCGGTGTGGCACGCCACAGAGCACCATGGTACCTAGCATCCAGAGTCTGGGGTTCTACGGCACACACTGATGCCTAGCATCATGAGATTGGGGTGCTACAACTATCCCTGGAACTAGGAAAACCAGAGACTTAAGTACTATAGTGCAGAATAGCACTAGCCATTCCAAATACTTGGGCACTACAGTGTGCCCTGGTGTTTGGTCACCCAAAACTGGGGCACTACGATGCACCATAGCACATACAGGTTTCAGCTCCGAATTTAGGTGCTACCTTAAGTGCCTTGGGGGGGCATTTTTGATTATATGGGGTTTGAATAGTGCCCAAGTATTTAAGTGAGCATTACGGAGTATTGGCTAAGTGTTGGAAATATTTTTTGAATGTTAGAGAGAACCATAATAAAGTGGTGGCTACTACTCCTCTCCTTTAATATAGAGTGGGATCTAGTGTTCCTTAAAAAAGTAGAAATAGATTAGGAGATTGTGTAAGCAGTAGATCTTTCTTATTCTCATAAAAGTGAAGCTCTCTATAACTCTATAATATTCTTGATTCATTGTGGAAATTTATGTGTGGTGTGGCTCAATAGTTTTTCCTGCCATTAGGTTTTCCACATAAAAAATTCTTATATTTTAGATGCTTGTGGTTTCTGCATGTGATTGTGCAGTATTTTATTTTTGTGCTTGGTTGATTTCGTATATTTCTTGGGAACCGTCAATATAACCCCAGTCCTCGAGCTCTCAAAAAATGCTTTCACTTTGTGCTCACAAAAATGGTATCAGAGCGAGGTTATTCTTGTTATTCTCACTATTCTTATTGTTCTAGGGTTTACAGTTTGAGTGGGAGAAATGGCTAATAAAATGTGACATTAAATAGAGAAGTTCAATGACACTAATTTTTCTTTTAGAAAATGCAAATGGAGGATTTTTTCTACCAAAATAAGTTGTATTTACAACTCAGTGGAGCCAACAAGAAATTGGCCACTATGTTAGATAAAGATTGGGAGGTTCTTGATAGAATCGCATTGGGCTTGATTCATCTTTAATTATCTTCTTCTATTTCTTATAATATTAGTAATGAGAAAACTACTATAGATCTCATGGATGCTCTAACAAGGATGTATGAGAAGCTTTCATCTTCCAATGAAGTTTTTTATGAAAAGACTGTTTAACATGAAGAATTTTCTATTCATTTCATTTTATTTCTCTTCTTTTATTAATAATAAAGAATGTTATTATTATTATTATTATTTTTTTTTTTTATTTATATAACTTTTATTTCTATTATTTTCTTTCTTTATATATATATTATAATTTCAGCAACTTTTATAAAGAGCTTCTATGGCTTGAAACAAGTACCTAGGTAATGGTACATGAGATTTGATATGTTCATATCATAAATTGGGTATAAAAGGTGCCAGGTGGATCACTATTGCTATATAAAATAGTGGAAGTCCTCATATATCATTCTTTTGTTGTATGTGGATGATATGTTGATCGTAAGATCGGATATGGAGGAGATAAAGATGCTGAAGGATCATATGTTAAGAGAGTTTAACATGAAAGACTTGGGCCCAGTCAACCATATTCTTGGGATAAGATTTATTAGGGGGAGAAGTGCAGGAAATCTAAAATTGTCTAAGAAAGACTATGTTGAAAGGGGCTGAAAAGATTCAACATGAGCGAGACAAAATTAGTGTGCACTCCCCTAGCAAGTCTCTTTAATTTATTAAAGGATAAAACCCCTAAGACTGAATAGGGGAAGAAACGCATACAAAAGGTTCCTTATGCTTCATTGGTTGGGAGCTTGATGTACGCGATGATCTGCACGGGACCGAACATTACACATGCAATAGGAGTGGTCAGCAGATTCATAGGAAACCTAAGGAAGAACCAATGGGACATGATCAAGTGGATTTTGAGATATCTAAAATATACAACAGACAAAGCACTTTGCTTTGGTAGGTCCGACATTGCTCTATATAGCTTTGTAGATTTAGACCTTGCAGGTGATGTAGATAGCAGAAGGAGCACTAATGGATATGTGTTCTCATTGGGTAGTGCAGCAGTAAGCTAGATCTTCAGGCTATAGAACATTGTTGCTTTATCCATCACAAGGGTAGAGTACGTCGACATCATTGAGGCGAGGAAGGAGAAGATCTAGTTAAAGAGTCTTCTGGCAGAATTGGGCAAGGCGTAGGAGGATGTGTAGCTTTACAATGATAGTATGAGTACGATTTAACTTACAAAGAATGCATCATTTCATGCTAAGACGAAGAATATACAACTTCGGTACTATTTCATCAGGACACTGTTGGATGAAGGTCAGCTTGGATTGGAGAAGATTCACACTTCTAAGAATTCTGCTAACATATTCACAAAAGTTGTAACAGTGGAGAAACTAAAGTTATGTGCAGCTTCAGTTGGCCCAGCATGTGAAGAGAGAGCAGTGGTGTGCCACACCACGTTCTTGACAGAGATAGAAGAAGATAAGGAAGGTTTAAAGTTAAGAGGAGTGATTCAAAATAGGTCTCCAAGTGTGAGATTATTAGGATAAGGAGACCATTTAGATCATCGTGGACGTACCAATGGAGCTCCGGTGGACTTCCAGGACATTCTGAGGTGATACGGGACAAGTTGGAGAAGTACAGACTTTGTAGCGCGCCATAGCTCGTCGTGCGCACAGCAGCGCGCCATAGCTCATCGTGCGCACAGCAGCGCGCCAGGGCGACCAACATTCATAAACAGAGACGCTATAGTGAGCCCCAATGTCAGAATAACCAGAGACTGGGGCGCTGTAGCGCGGCGTGGTGCATCATGGCACCCAGCCAATCGGAGACAGTGGCATTACAGCGCACCCTGGCGCAAGTCTGCCAGAGGCCTGGGCGCTACTTGCGTTCTTTGGCACTTGTTGCCCGAGACCTAGACGCTACGGTGCGTCGTAGCACTAGATGGATTTCTACTCCGGTAGATTTTTCTTGATTCATAGTGGAAATTTCTATGTGGTGTGGCTCCATGATTTTTCCTATATTTGGTTTTTCATGTAAATCTCCTTGTGTTTGGATGCTTGTGGTTGTGCATGTTATTAAGTTATCTTATTATTTAATTTTGTCGATTGTTTGTTAACCGTCAGTGTGACCTGGTTCTCGTCTTGAACTCAAATTGCTGCGTTGCTCACATCGAGTCATAACTACAACGGTTAATATTCTTGACTTAGTTTAAAACATTCCTAAAAAGGCAATATGACCTTGATAAGTTGAAGCTAGTTGCTTTTAACAAAATAAGAAGACAATAACAATGAAGTCTCAAGTGCAAGGAATGGTCTTCGAGTGGATCATGGGTCAGTTGCGGAGCTTAGAGTGATTTTGGGTCAGCCACATATCAACTGAGTGTGAGCTAGACGTGATTGGGATCAAGTGAGCCTAAAGGGTTTTGAAGTAACTGGAATGTATAGTGGAGAAGGCACCTGGGTGCACTCCAGGCGTCAAGACAATTTTTGCAATAGAAGATGGGCACATGTTATAAGTTTCAACACATGTTGAATTGCACACTGTCATTACGAAAGCATCACAGATTTGAAAAATGAAAATAGCTACCGGAAAGTCATCTTAACCTCAAAAACCAAATTCGAAGTAAGAAAAGTATAAACCAAACTGATCCCAAGAAAATCAGCTGCAAGGGGACATGAACAATTCCATTCATACACAAAATTGCAAATCGAGCTAACTCTAAGAAAGAACTGTCATCATGGCAGAGCCACCAATAGTGATGTTCGTCATGGACTTGTTTTAAAAAGTTTCTTCTGACATCAATTTATGCTTTCAAAGCAAAATTTTATTGTTCTAAACAACCAAACTCTGAAAGAAATGCTAATAAAATAAAACAAAGTGCTAAAATCAAAACTTCAATTTCACATCCAACTTGCTAACCAATCCAGAGTTGCTGGCTTACACATTACTATAATACCTGAGACTGAATCAAAATTTCAATTTCATGTCAAACAACATTCAGCATTTAACTCTCTAAAATTCACCAGATGCCAATTTTCAAGATTTACATCAACCCAATGAAGTTAAATCCTAGTTACAGACAGACAAAACTATCATACAATTCGAAATGGAACAATCATCACCAACAAAATCTGAGCAGGTCATGCGCCCGGCGGCTGATCCAGCCCGTCGAACATGTCGGCGGGAAAATCATCGAAAAAACTCTCAGGATTCTCCAGCTTGAGGCTGTTGGTACCAATATCGAAAAATGTTGATGCCACAGGCTGCTGGAAGGACTGAGGGATGCCTTCAACGCATCCAAATTGCCCGGGAAATGCTAGCCCTTCGATCTCGGGGATGAGATCTTGGCCTTCCAGTAGCAGCGGCAGGCCCAGCAAGTGGTGATCCAGCGGAGGCTGGGGAAGTGGAGCTGCATCCATATTTACCATTTGCACTGCTTTCGGGGAATCATGGTCTTTATCAACACAGGGCGCATTGCTTAACTGACTGCTTGAGCATTCCTCTGTGAATGGAATGAGATCTATACAAGGAGGACTACAAGCAAGATTCGGCTGCAAGTTAACCAATGCTTGTGCAGTTAACACTGGAATATCCCTAACTAATGCAGCAGCATTTCTCAGAAAAAAACATCAAATTTGAGAAATTGGCTTGCCTGAAAGTGAGGAGAAATGGGAGCGGGGGGGTTGGATTGAGAGGGAACGGGGAGGGGAGGGGGACGAAGGAGCCTGGCCAGTCTCTTTTGCCTTGTGCTCCAAAAGTTCTTGACGTCGTTATCAGTTCTGCCTGGAAGAAAAGTGGCGATTCGCGCCCATTTGTTGCCGAAGCTGGCCTGGAGATCAATGACCATCCTCTTTTCCTCAGCGGAGAATTTGCAACCCCTGTGCAGCAGAAATGAGGGAAATAAAAGAGAGGAAGGGGAAGCAGAGGGGAGGGAACGCACGATTTTAGGTCGGGCTTGAGTTTGTTGACCCAGCGGAGGCGGCACGATTTGCCTGTGCGAGGGAGGAGGCCTTTGGATCGAATGGAGCTCCAGTCACGGGGACCGTGTTCTCTCACGTATTCCAGCAGAACTTCGTCTTCTTCGGCCAGCCACGGCCCTTTTCTTATGCCCGATCCCCCGCTCTGCGGCATCGCCAATGCCCTTTCAGTTCATTTCCTCTCTTCCACTCCCCCCACTCTCCGCCGCCCATTCCGCCCTTCCTTTTTATTCGACTCATTGTGGGATAACTGCCATTACCATCCCCAAAATCCAAATGTACAACGGGAAGTTAGATTTGTGAAATTTTTTTATTATATATCAAGAGCTTAATTTCTTTCGGTTGAGTTCAACGGAAGTTAGCGATACCTTTGAAGGATAACATATTTCGAGTTGAGCCTGAGCGTCATATATTCAAATGATAGCTTTATTATTCCTTAGTTTATATTAAGTTATCATAGTTCTTCACTCTTTATAATTATATCTATTCAAATGGATATGAATTCAAACTCTTCCTTTGCTATGCCATATTACCTTAATTAACAATCACTAAAATTTTGCTCTATGAAACAGTTTGAAATACTTTAATATTAATAAATAAGTCTCTTATGTTAACCTAATGCAAGGATATGAACATTTTCAAATGAATTTGAAGGATAACATATTTGAAATGACTAAGATCATTACAAACTTTCACTTTAGGAATGCAAATAAGCCATAAAAATTGGCAAACAAAGAACACACTTAATGTAAAAAAGAAAGGCTTTGCTCTCAATGTTCAAGAGAGAGGCCGCAAGGAAAAGATTTAAGAAGTTAATACTTTAATAAGGGGACTAAATATAATAAGTTCGCTAAGGAATTAGTAAATTTTGAACAAAAGGATTGCCAAAGTTGCATGATTCTTCAAAATTAATATAAAAAACTTAAGAATTTTGTAAGAATAACTAAGAACAAATCTATTCTTAAAAGGAATCTAGACCCTTTAAGAATAAAATTTAAACACATGTCTTCTAATGAACAAATTAATTTCTTATGCAGAAGACAATGTATAAAAGAAATCATATATAACAAGTTATTTTTGTTGGTAATAGTGAGAACTTTCACCGAGCACACCACAGCGGAAGCGGTTTAGAGCGCACTCGATCGAGGATCGAAGTTGAGATCACGGTTGCCAAGCAAATAACGAAATCACAAAATAATAGAAATAGAATCACAACATATGCATGCAACACAATCACAAGTACATCCAAAAAATCTCAAATTTTACGTGAAAAACCTGAAGAGGGGAAAAATCATGGAACCACTCCACATATAAATTTTCACTATGTAAAATAAAGAGTACAGAGTTACAAAGAGTTTAATCTCTTCAAGAAATAATAGCTCTTTCTCTAGAATGAAGGGGAGAAGAAATAGCCATCACATGGAGTGTCTTCTCCAATATGCAAGAGCTCCCTTACACAGCAACTTTCCCTTAGGGTTCCTCCTTGGAATCTCTTCCCAAAATAGCCAAAGCCTAGCAGACTAAAATGTCAACATTGGAAACTCCTCCAACTTGTTCTCTTAAGTATCCAGCTCATATTTGAACCCCAAATGGTCCAAAATACCCCCCAATTTACTTAGGGTGAAACCTAAATTAGAGCATAATTCCTCTAGGCGCTACGGTGCGTCATCAAGCCTAAGCTTCGGGTAGCCAGGCGCTAGGGCGCGCTATAGATCCCTGATCTCTGTTTGCCTGCTGCCGCGGCACGCAATAGCGCACGCCTCTCGGGTTTCTGCCGTTGCAGCGTACTGTAGCGCCTTCTTCCCCTGCGGCGCGTTGTAGCCCCTTCTTCCACTACGATACGCTACAGCACTTGCTTCTTGGCCTGCTGGTACTAAGGCGCGCGGTAGCGTCTCCTTCTTGGGTGTGGGGAGCCACGACGTGCTGCGGCGCGTCACGGTGCGCCGCAGCGCCTATGCTGATGCTGAACTTCACACTTAGTTTCAAATTGCCTCGAAATCTCTCGGAAGCTCACCGGAGCACCATTAACATCTCCATAATGAGCTAAATGGTCTCCACAACATAACAATCTCTCACTTAGAAAGCTTTTGGAATCTTCCCTCTTAAATTCTTGATTCTTCATTGTCTTCTTCAATTTTTATTAGGAAAGTGGTGTGACTCACCCCTGCTCTCTTGTCATATACCAAGGCCAACTAAAGCTGCACATTGCTTCAGTTTCTCCACTGTAAGCATATCAGCTAGATTCTTAGAGGTGTGAATTTTCTCCAATTCGAGCTACCTTTCTTTTAATAGTTTCTAGATGAAATGGTACCGAAGTTGTATATATTTTGTCTTGACATGGAATGCTGCATTCTGCGCTAGGTGTATAGCCCTCATACCATCACTGTAGAGCTTCACATCTCCAGCTCTTTGCCCAATTATATCATAAAACTCTTCAACTAGATCATCTTCTTACTCACCTCAGTAATGGCGATGTACTTTGCCTCCGTGGTAGATAGAGTTACAATATTTTGTAGCCAGAAGATCCTGCTCACCGCTGCACTTCTAGATGTATACACATATCCATTTGTGCTTCTCCAGCTATCAACATCTCCTTCAAGATCTGATTCTACATAGCCTTGTAAAATAATATTAGATCTTCCAAAGCATAGAGTTTGCTTGATGTGCCTTTCAAATGTCTTAATATCCACTTGCTCGCATCCCAATGGTGCCCTCCATGTGAATTGATAGGGACTCCTGTTGAATTACTTCTCAAGCACTTCTCATTTTTTAATGTTCATGCCAAATAATCAAGTGCACGTTGCACTCCTTAGAAATTGACCTTTAATTTTTACAAGTTCAAATCTAATGTATAAAATGAACACACTAGGGTTCGATTTCAGCACAAAGATCCTCATGAGATTGCAATTAGGGAATCTCAGTTTTCCTATGTCTAGGCTGCCAAAATAACAATTTTAATTAGGCAATCTTACAAGAATTGATTCCACTAACGAGCATCATGCGCAGTTCAAATAAGGAAGTGGTTTCATTGGGCTCCATGGACTATGTCACATCATCCATGAGCTCTCAATAAATCCGCTTCCTCCTTTCACGTATGCTGAGCAACGGAGCTCCGTTAGTGGGCCTTAGCTCACACGCTTTGACTTCTAAGTTGAGCTTAGAGAAAGGTGCAATTAGGCTCTTGAACCATTCACATAGTTTTAAGTACCAATGCACACATGTCCAGCTCTAAAGTAAGCAATGAGCTATGGAGCACAAGACATTAATTTTGATGTTTATATTTATAGTTATAATTAATTAACATATTTTTCATTTAGTCCACAACATTATTTTTGAGTGATCTTATTAAGTTATTCAAACATATATTTTTATTTCAATGCTTGAGGAAGTTCTCCAACATTCATTAAGTTCCTTACATTTCACAATAGATTTAGCCCAATCCTCCCCAAGGGAGTCTAGCCTTTTATTACAGCTGAGATAAGAAGAAAAACATACAAGGATGAAGACCCTTTCATGATCCACTAAAGAGAAATCAAAAGCAAGATTTAGAGTGTACTAGGAACGTCCCTCAATGGGGTTATCTGGATCTCTCCTCTTCTTCCTCTCTTCCTTTCCCTTAGCTCTCTAGTGCAGCTTGACTTCGTTCTCCTTTAGCAATAGTCTCTTCAACCTCCCTTGGAGAGGTCTCCTTCTTCTTCTATGTAGCCATCTAAAAAGCTGGAATTTTTTGAGTGAAAATTGGGAACCCTTCTCTTGTAAAAAGAAACTGTATTTATAGAGGAGTCAATATCCTCTCTTGCATTCAAATTCTGCCTGTAACAACCCGAGTTGTTACTTTAGTTAATTAGGACTAATCTTAGTCTTAAAATTAATCTTAAGTACTAATTAGGTCATTTGGAGTCAACTACCAAGATCCAGTCCAAACTAGAGGTCAAACGGATTAAATCTTTATTTTGAGAATTTCAGGAACCTCGGAAATTGACCTATTTAAATTGATCTCATATCGAAAAACGGACACCGCCATTGCGTTCCTTGACCCCAAATTAGCTTGGGGTGAAGTTTTCGTGTCAATCGGAAGTCGTCGAAGTTTCGATGAATATTTTAATAATAAAAATACCCCGAAAATCGAGGTATCAAAATACTCGTCGAATTGAAAATCCGACTACCATTGAATTCCTTGACCCCAAATTAGCTAGGAAAAACATGTTCAAAATTTTTTTCCGAAAATGTTAAAAAAAAAAAATTATTAATTAATTAATTAACGGCGCCGTACGACGCCGTTAACTCCAGTTAACGGCGCCGTCAGATCGGACGGATCCATCTGGACCGTCCGATCGAGCGCGGATCCCACGGCCCTCGGCCGCGATCCGCGTCGCGCGGTCTGGCGGGATTCGGACCGTCCGCGATCGCGCAGATCCGACGGTCCGGAGACGTCGTCCTTGACCTCTCCACCCGCGTCACACGCGGCGGACCGTCGTGTTTTCTGGCCAATCCGACAGCATCCAGACCTTGGCGAGGTCGTCGTCCGGTCTATAATACCTCGGCCTACCCCTAGGCTTCGAGTTTACACCGATCGGAGCCCGGATCGAGCTGGAATCAAGCCCCGAAGTCAGCCCTATTTTTTTTCCACCGAAACCTTCGTCGATCCGAACTTCAGGTACCCCGATCTCCCTCGTTTACCATTCGATCATTGCAATAATTGTAGGATAGGTAGATTAGGATGTCATCTACACATCCACCGTTCCGATCGGGCTCAAACCAACCCGATCGGGCGCACCAGGCCCGCGAATGAGTAGGGGTTCGGTCCACCGAACCACAGGAAGACGAACGGTCGCCGCTTCGGGCCGGGCCGGCTCGCCTCGCGCCCGACCCGCTTGAGTCGGGTCCGAGTCAGCGTGGGTGGGGCCCACCCAGCCACGTAACATAGCCAATGTGGGTCTTAAAATACTCAGAAAAATATTTAGGATCAAATAGCGTAATGTAAAATTTCGTTTCGGGGTACGCATAATGAGGTAGCGTTTTGGGGCCTCTTTAAGACCCCATAACTTTTTACCCGATTATCGAAACATAATCAATATGGGTCTTAAAATGCTCAGGAGAGCGGCCCCATCACTGTGGTAGTATTAGTTTTCCCATTTGGACTTCAGGACAAAAAGTCAACCCTAGAATTTAGAGTTGACGTTAGTGAAAAATGACAAAATTGCCCTTGGACTTCAGATGGCCATAACTTGGTCAATTTAACTCCAAATCCAAAAATTCAAGAAGCTACCTAGTTTAAAATTTCAATGTCATCATTTTTACAGAAATAATATTTAGGATTTGAACCCTAAAATTTAAGAAAATGACCAAAATACCCCTAGCCTTATTTTAGCCATAACTCGGTCGTTTCTCGTCCAAATTGGACGTACTTACTGTCTATCTTCAAGTTAGACAGAAAGGAATTATTTGGAGAAAAGAAAACTCAGTTTGGACCCCTAAATCAAAAGTTGACTTATTGACCCTTAAAGTAGGGGAAAAATTATCATTTTACCTTAAAATTGGAGATTACTCAACTTTAGCGCTTAATTAAAATCTTAGAATACTAGGATTAATAATGTAATCATATTAGTACCATTAAGTAAATAAAACAAGTCATTAAATTGAATTCCAATAATTTTTTTTCCTAAGTCTTAAGCACCCCACCTTAAGGACCTTTCCTAAGATTAGGACTAGATCCTAGGTTAGAGTTCATTCATTGGGTAAATTGGATTACTCTATGGGTGAAACCTTAGTTTTAGTAGTTTCTATATATTATTTTGTTTTACAACCCATTTTGATTAGTTTATCTTTTAACTTTATATTTAAGATAAGAGATTCATCCTATTAAGTTTGATTACTTAATAAGATCTGCCTTAACTAGTAGATCACTTATAGTATAAAACTTAGAACTTAGGTCTTATTCAGTTTAGATTATGTGATTAAACCTAAAATCTCATAGTATTTAATCCATAATCTATAGGTGTATAAGATCTTGATCAGATCTTAGTTAGAACGTCTAAATTCATAAAATTAGGACGTATGATTTATTTGTTTAATTCATAGTCGTCTATCTGATTGATCTATATTAGAACCTGATCAGTTCTAATCCTTTTAACTTATAAGGACGAGTTTCCAAATTACACTCGATAGTAGGAAAATGGTGATCCTGAACTTGTGTAATTTGGAATAGTTAGAATGGTTAAGTAGAAAACAAATGATATCATCATGTGTAGTCGAGTCTCTTGCTTACTTGTTATTTGTTGCTATGCATACCTTGTATTTTTGTGCCTTATATTTTCTTTGAACATATCATATAAGACATTTGATGCATAAATAAAATGTTAGGAAATTATGGAGACTCCTTAGATTCCTTATGAAATATTAAAGTAAATAAGTGAAATGATAATAAAGTGATGTGATTGAGCTGCCTCTCAGTAGTTTTCTTTTGATCAGACCGAATGTTGCCCTAGCCGTATCGTACTAGGAGTTGCCCTAGTCATACTGTGCTAGGATATTTCAGTATGATAGTTGGTGACCTAACCGTATCGAGATAGGAGTAGCCCTAGTCGTATCGTGTTATGGCCATATATGTGGCTATTGTTGGCTTAGTCGTATCGAGCTAGGAGTAGCCATAGCCGTATCGTGCTAAGATCTTCAGTTTCTTTTGGCGAGCTAGTGTAGCTCTTTTCTGTATGGCAGTTGATGTATTATAGTTTTATATGCAGTTGTGGTTGTTTTAGTATATTCTTTTTTAGTCAGCTATTTCTTTGTACTGCTTTATATATATTAGAATCTTGCTGCTATATGTATATATCACTGCTGAGTTATTCATTTTTTTTAATTAGCATATTATTTTTATTGATCACCAGCATATTTAGGATGTAGAATTTTTTTTCCAATATTTATTCAGTTATATTTACACTCATATGCCTTTTCTTATTTACTTATTATATGAGACATGCTTCAACCTCTTTTCTTTGCCTTATTTATACTATAGAGCATAGTCTATAGTTTGCCTTTTTACTTGTGTTGCTTACTGCTCCTGTATTTACACATCATGCTTAGAAGTAAATGGTAAAATGATGATATTATATAACCTTATTAAAATTTCAGCTTAAAATGTACTTAGACAATTGTCTAACCAGATTTTCTCTTTTTTGGCTGGGGCCCTACATTGTGAAATCGATAATGTCAAGCTTAGAGCAATTTGAGGAGTCTGCACCTGAGGAGGAGCCTTACTTAGAGAAGGCGCAGCAGTTGGGGCCAGAAGATATCTAGTCATTTACTGCCTGTGAGGATGAGTGGATTTTGAACATTTATTTTGTTAAACTTTAATTAATGTAATAATTCAGGTACTTATGACTGTGTGTTCAAAATTCACTATGCTACTTTTCTGAGTTATGTTTCTCTTCTTATATATATTATGAAGCTTGGATGTCATTTATTTATCGCTTTCGCACTCTGTATTTTTACTTATATAGTGACTGCTTGATTGATTCTGAGTTAACCTTTCTCTAATTAGGTGGATTGTGGAGTTTATCCTAATCCAATGCTAAGTGAGAGGTTAACCAGAGTGACACTCCACCCTTAATCTAAACCTATTGAGGGTTAAGGGTGAGGGTCGCCACACTTTCCCTCCATATTTCTGCTATCATGAGTACTCAACCGACTTGAGGCATGAAATGACATCTCCTTTTCTATTTTTTAAATCTCATAATCATTTTAAGAAACTTCATTTTTCTTTAAAAAATTATTCTACTGCAGAAGATATGGCAGCTGGGGAACAAGCAGCATGCTAGGGGTCATGTCGCAGTCGTAATTAATGCCTTGAGAAGACATAAATTCGCGCCCGTTGTAGCGCGCTGCAGCGATTTAAGTTCGTAACACCATCCGCGGTATCGCCCTGTATCATTTTTATCTTACAAACTCAATTCACAGTAGCACGTTGTAGCGCGCTGAGCGAGCTGTAGCAGTTCAAGTTCAAAAATTTCTTCGCCGCAGTGCGCTGTTGCGGTTCAAGTTTGAAAATTTACCTGCTGTAGCACGTTGTAGTGGCTTAAGTTTGAGAACTTACCTGCCACGGCTCACTATAGTGGTTCAAGTTTGAAAATTACCCGCTGTAGTGCGCTGTAGCGATTTAAGTTCGAAAACTTACCCGTTGTAGCGCACTGTTGCGGTTTAAGTTTGATTCTTCTTCGGTGGTAGTGCGTTATGACACACTGTGGCGCGCCGTAGGATAGAGCTTTCTGCTTGCCAGTAGCCAGAACACGCTGTGGCATGCTGTAGCGCACTACAGTGCGTTGCAGTAGTTTTCTCCCAGAAATTTCATAAATACTCCAGATTCTCTCAGAAATTACTGAGTTCACATTTTACCTGAAAATAAGCAACATTTGATTAAAGTGGGTTGTTTCTAATATGGGCTTGTATGAGAATTTTTCTATATTTATGATATAAATTATGGATTCATCGCACCCCCACACTTAGATTCTTGCTCGTCTTTGAGTAAGCTCAAAAAATGATTTTTCTATTTTTAAAGTATGAGAGTCAATATGTAATGTCAATATGAAATTGATTGCAGTTCAAAACTTTTGCTTAACTGAAATGACTAACAAATTTTTTGCCATTAAACCTTTCTAACTCTGGTTATGAACCATGGTTGATTCACTAATCTCCAATTTTAAGTTTTGTAATGCCTAATGCTACGTGATGGGAGAGGTTCTTCAGAATTCACTAAACTCGTAAGGTAGTAAGTAACTAAGAGTTTTGTGCCATATGTGCTCCTTCTTATGAATCACAAAGATACTCAATAATTTAGGAGAGATATTTTTCATCATCCTTTTTTATTTTTTTCTTTGGAAGAGATATTTTTCTTCATCCCTATTTTTTTTTCTTTTTCAGCTTTAGGGAGAGATATTTTTCTTCATCCCAATTCTAATTTTTTGTGATCATGAAATCCTACAGGAGCCTAGCACACTCTCAAGTTTACTTAATTATTTTTAATCACTAGTTTTGGTTTATAAGTTTTCTTCCACACTTAAACCTTAACATTGATCTTATTAAATTTTTGAAGACTAGATACAACCTGAGAACATTCCTTTGTTTTGATGATTTAGTGCCGCCAATGAGTTTAGTGATCTTTGATTAAGCAAATTTTGGTTGACAATTAATTTTCACATTGATATTTTCTTACAATTTATAGTTTTAAAAGTTCAGAAAATTTTGTCATTTGCGAATTAAAGAAAGATTTTGAAAATATGAGAGTCCATAATTTATTTCCTTCAGGAAGAACAAAATACAAAAAAAAGAAAAACTAGAAATGAGAATAAGAAAAAATACAACCTAATTTATTCATCATCCTTGCCTTCCTCCTCGTCTTCCTCTTCCATGTTCTGGTAGGTGTTGTCACAAGGCCAATGGGTGTCCGGGATAGAGTCGCTGACAGGCGGTTGTAGTAGTGCAGATATATCCGGTCATCCTTGCAAGCTCCAATCTTGGAACATCATTCTAAGGGCTTCATGGAATTCTGATTGGAACTTATGCTGCTGGGCAATTTCTTTCTTGCAAAATCACATATTGGTGGCCATAGCCTTACCCAAGTCAGTTTATTGAGCGTAGATCCGCATAAACAAGTTTTCTAAGTATGTACGGCAGGTGGAAGATGAAGCTTCTGCTTCTTCTCCCCTCTTCTTCTTAGCCTGCTTCCATTTTTGGGAACGGACATTTTAATTTATTCGTGCAAGAGGGGCACTAGGAGGGACTATGGTGTCAGAGGACAGAATCTTGACCCCTTGGGCCACATAGATGCCCGATATTAATGACCCAAATGCAAGTGCAGCGCAGGATCCATTCAGGGCGTTCCAGAACTGCTTAAACATGATGCCGGAGATACAAATTTCTTCAAGCCTTTAGAGCGCACACATGAACAGCGCCCTCAAATGGGTTACTTCGCTAAGGTGTCCCATCGACATGATGAAGCTGGAGATGAAAACCAGCCAAGCACTACTCGAGTCTGTGAGGAGGGCTCAAGGAATATTGTCCAGATTTCCTCTCCAATCCGCATCATTGCGAACGAGTTCACTCGCAAGTGCAGTAGGGTCATAACGAGATTCAATGAGGGTCAAGTAGGAGCAATCCTCGACCTCCCTCAACCCGTAAAATTGCTCAATTTGCTCAAGCCCAAAAACTACTCCCATTCCCCGAACGAAAATTCTACGCCCCACCGAGCTAATGGCATTGGCGTATACTTATTGAACAATGGTCGGGTAAGAGACGGCTGGAGTGGTCGCCATCTCCCTCCATCCCCGAAGGTCAACTTGCTCGGAGGGTACCGGCAAGACCAACCCGAAACATTTTTCTGGGATGAGCTTCCACCGAGAAGTAACCATAATGAACCTTTGCTCGACGTTGGTGGAGCAGAACCTCTTTTTATTAAAGGCTCCACCAGATGTGGAGGCCTCGGTATTTTTTTATGAGATGGATTTCTTTCCAGAAAATATGCTGAAATTGAAGAGATGCTGAGGTTTTCTAGGAAGGTGGAGAATGAGTAAAACAGAAGCAGAGAAATCTGAAGGTGCAAGTACACACGCCCCCTTAAGCCCCTTAAATAGCCACACATCCAAAAGGGTCAAGGAAAATCTGGTCAAAATGCTCTCCCATGCCATTAGTGTGACATGCTTTAATTAGGAAAGGGAAGAGGGGGGGGGGGGGGTAGGGGGGCAGCTTTGTCAGCACCATCCTATTGACTGCCTAGAAATCCCAAATAAAGTAATTATTGATTGCATTGGTGTGATAACCTCCACCTTAGTTCTATACCCAACCTTGACCCTAGATTCTTGATAGATCCTGGTTAAGGTGTGGAGACTAGGGTGGCATCATCATTTTATGTCGAGGATTGTAGTCGGGAGTTTAGAATAATAATATAAAGATCACAGATATTTGCTCAAATAATTAGAGAACATGAAAGTAGAAATTTTTATTCTAAAAAGAGTATTATTACAAGCGCAGGTTTCTCTTTTATTTATAATTACAATATGAGAATAAAATTTGCAACGTTAGATTGATTTGGCTATCTCCAGATGCTCAACAATGACCTGACCTGGCATTTACAATGAAACTGCCTGAGTAGAACACCCGTTAGAGATAGACTCTAGTACTTTGAATATCATTAATTATATTGTATATATATGAACAAAAGCATGAAATTTAAGTGCAGGGAAAATTGCAGGGAACCATAATAATAAAAGTTTGAAAGGCAGAATTTCCTCATTTGAGGATTATCACGGCTTTTCCTGCAAATTAGAATTTTAGCGATAATTTTGAAATAACAATAAAAGTAACTAGTCACAAGTAGGTCATACTTATCAAAAAATTGATATCTCTATCTCGAAAGTGAATAATGTATATATAACATTTTCATTCGAGTGGGCAATTTCTCGAATCTTGAGGAAATCAAGTACGTCTGCTATGATTATCATAATTTGGGTTCAAATATTGCCATTCAGGCATTATTCCACTTATGATAGCCCCTCGTAGGTCATAGTCTCCTTATATCTTCACAGAATAGTATCATAGCGAACTAGCCCTATTCTGATTACATTCTGTACAGACTGTAAATACTTCTCATGGAACCCCATTTAATTCAATCAATCAATATCCAATATCTATCTTTGAAAGTACCTCATATAGTGACAATAAACTTTAATTATAGCAGAGTAAGAAACTAATTTGGTAAAATTAACGGAGCAAAAGCGTATAATTAAATTAATATATATAAATGTAGTTCATGATATTTGGGATACCTGGTTTCTTTAGTTAGGTTGACTTCTTATGAATCTGTGCAAAATTTATTTATTAGAAAATTTTCAATGAGTAAAGAAAATAAAGATATTTATATTATCGTATTTCTAATTATCTCTGTCTCTAATTCTTTCTCTTGCTATTTCAATATTAGTGTAAATAAGATGATGATAATGATGGTGATGGAGATAGTAATGATAGTAGTGATGATAGTGATAATGATAATAATAATAATAGTAATAATAATAACCGATGTTATTATTATTATTATTATTATTATTATTATTATTATTATCATTTATAAGTAAAGAAATGAAAGTCATTATGAAAGAGCAAAAGTACGAATGATAATAATGATAATAATTATATTTTTTTATTATTATTATCATCATTATTTATAGGCGAATCTACATGTAAAAAAAATTATTTTTATTGCTCTATGTGGGAGAGTATAATAAATGAGAAAAATAAAATTGTTATTTCGAGTGATAATTTTATGCATATGAATTTATTTTAGAGAAAGAGAATATTATGATAATATTTATAGGATAATAATAATAGTATAAATATTATTATTATTACTATATGTAAATAATAATAAGTATAATTTATTATTATATTATTTTAAGAAGAGGGATAGTATTATAATAATATTATTTTTATCTTTATAATAATTAGTAATAATATAATAATAATAATTATTATTATTTAGAGAATAATAGTAGAGAGAGAATATTATAATATTAGTGAGAGATATTATAATAATATTATTTAAGTAATAAATATTATGATAATAATGATAACCATAACATATTTAGTTATATTATTATTATTATTATTACTATAACATAATTATAATATGACATATTACTCATATTATAAACACACATACATGTATATATATATATAATATATATATATATATATATATATTATATATATATATATATATAAGAACAAGAATTAAAATTAAGTAAACATAAATGCAGGAATTAAATTGCAAAAAGTAAAATTAGTGATTAGTAGCATAAGAATAAATATAAAAAAAATAGTGGTTAATTAATTAGCTTAGTTATGAGTCAAATTAAACTCTTAGTTTTTTTTTTTTTTTTTTTTAACCGTTCTTTAAAAATATTTATATTTCAATTAGCTCATTTAATTTTTTTTGACTCACATTTTTTTTTTTTGAGTTTTTGTGGTCATCTCCCATTCAAAGGGGCTTGCTGATGGCAGCTGATACTTGCCGAGAAGGTAGTAGACGACTCGTGGGAATGTCGGCAGCGTGCCGGCGTGGCGTCGGCACGGCGAGGTGGCGGGGCGAGGGGCGGTCGTTGGCCGGGGAAGAAGAAGAAGAAGAGAGGTGGGGGAGACTTTGGGGTGGCCGAGGGGGAAGGGAGAGGATGGTTGGAGGTTGCCGGCAAGGTAGGGACGTGGAGGAGGGAGGTCGGCGGTCAGCCGGAGGTGGAGGAGGAGGAGGAGCTTGAGGGAAGAGGAGAGGAGGGGCACCCCTATTCATAGGGAGGGGGGGCTGCCCGCCCGGCCTCCGGTCAGCCTGGGCAGGGGGCGGCGTGGCCACCCCTAAGGAGGGAGTCCATTTGGAAGAGAGAAAAAATGTAAGTTACATGAAAAGAAGGAGGAGAGGAAAAAAATAAGGAAAAAAAATAAAAATAAAAAATAGAAAAATAATAATATTAATAATAAAAATTTGATTTAAATTAATCGTACTTTTCTGTCGTTTAATTTCCAAATTTGACGAAACTTGACCGGGAGGTTCATCTTGACGAGATGAACGTCCTCGAATAAAAATTTCTGGATTCGGAACTATATTTTAGTTTTAATTAATTTTTGAAGGTAAAATCTTCAAAAATTAATTACGGACAATCCGGCACTCAAAATTGGATGAAAAATTTTATGTAGCTTTATTTAATTATTGTGAATCCAACGACGCCAAAATTATATAATTTGGACTTATATTTAACTTTTCCTAATTTTCCTTATTTAAAAATTCAATAATTAATATAGGCATATTCGTCCGTCGGATTGCCTCTAAACTTGAGCATTATGATCACAAAAATATACTCTATCTAATGGTCTACATTATTTGGTCTAATTTTGAACTTGCTCGGGGACTTAATTTTGTCTTGATTTGATCGACATTTTGGTTTTCAAAACTTTAGGTTGTTATAATTGGATTCCCTAAGCAATCAAAATTACTACAGCTGGAGCAAAATACGAGAGCGCACTGTAGCGCAGTGTGGTGCGCTGTTGCGCGCTACAGCAACTACAACTTGGAAGAATTTTAAAATGAGCCTGTGCACACTACAGCGCTTCACAGTAGCAATTTTCATCATAGCGCGCTGTAGCGATTCAATTTTGAAATCTTGCCCGCTGCAGTGTGCTGCCACGGCTGAGGCTTGAATGCTTCCGCTATAGCACGCCATAGTGCGCTGTGGCGTGCCTAATTTCTTTTTTTTTTCTTAACTTGGGTTGCCTCCCACGAAGCACTCAGTTTTACGTCGTTAGCCTGACTCATTTAGGATCTCTTTATTGCTAGAAAGGTCAAGAGGTCTCTCCTTCCAACCTTTTGAGGTATTGGGGTGAGCACTAACATAAAGTGTGCTCAAACCCACACCCTCATCATTCCTTTCATAGTCCACGCCTTTAATTTTGGAGGAAACTTTCTTTTTTTCTCTTTCCCCTCCTCATTTTCTTCTTTTTCATTTTCTCCTTATTTTCACTTTCGGAAGATGTGCTAGAGCTTTCCTTGAAGTTCCTTTCAAATAGATTTAAATATTGCAGGTTGAGAGTTTCATGAAATTTCTCCTCCCTAGCCTTCCTTTTCAATTCTAATTCCATAACCTTTAATTTGAAAAGGGTAAGCTTAAGATGTATCAATTCAGACCTACCCTATATTATTATGCTCATTATCCCTGGCACACATCTATGATGGCTTTGGTGCACATGAGGAAAGGTCTTCCGAAGATAATGGTGGAGTTTACATTCCACCTATCACACTCACAAACAATAAAATCGGTGGCGACAATGAAGCTTCCAAACCCTACAGGAACATTCCTTACAATACCTAAAGGAGTTAACGATTCCAAATTAGCAAATTCTAGAATTATAAAGGTGTACTCCATCCCTCCTATCTTAAGATGTTCATAAATATGGTAGAGCATGATATTAACCGATGCACTAAGATCACACAAAGGATCTAAAAGTACCTCATTTTTAATCATGCAAGGAATGCATAACTTCCATAGGACTTCACACATAGGGGCTGTGAGCCTTTCAAAATCAGGATTCCTATCTCCTTCTCTATCCTCTAACTCCTTTTCAACAAAATTACTACCTTCAATATGGTCATCACTTTCCACCCCTTCTGAATAAATCACACTCACCAATGCTCGTGGATTCACTTCAATAGAACTAGGCAATGCTCCTTGCTGCCGAGTGGTTAACTACTTGGAGATCTGTCCTAGTTGTACTTTAATGTTTCTAATGGATGCCTCTATCCCTTGGATTAAGGCATCATGGTGGCTGATTGTTGCCTTAGTTTTGTGCATCAACTATATTGTTTCTACCTTAAAAGTGTTAAAAGCTCCTTCTAAATTTGTAGGCTGATGATTAAAATTGTTCCCATTATTGTAATTCTGTTAGTTTGATGAACTACCCCATTAGGATTTTCATTGTTGTTATTGTTACTCCAAGAAAAATTATGGTGATTTTTCCACACCGGGCTATATGTGTTAGAGTAAGGGTTGTTCATGGCATTGTTGTTCCTTAAATAGTTAACTTGCTCGATGTTTGATTGTATGAAAGGGTTGTTTAGATTGCAGTTTCTACTAGCATGCTTCCTCCCACATAACTCACAATGAGTTTCTTGAATAACATTAACATTCATTTTTTCAATTCATTGGTTTAATGCCTGGATTTTGTTTTGCAGAGCTGTTATTTGGTTTGATTCACTCATCTGGATTGATTCCTTTTTTAGCCGTTCAGAAGGCCATTGGTACGCAATGTTTGCCATTTCTTCAAAGAGGTCATAAGCCTCTTCTTGGGTTTTACTACTAATTGAGCCATTGGTAGCTGCATCTATGAGTATCCTTGTTAGAGCATTCAAACCGTTGTAAGAGGTTTGCACTTGCATCCATAAAGGGAACCCATGATGTGGGCATCGCCTTAGGCATTCCTTAAAGTGATCCCACCCATCATATAACGTCTCCTCTTCAAATTGATTGAAGTTGGTTATCTCAATTCTCAATCGAGCAGTTTTTGCTGGAGGGAAATATTTTGCTAGGAATTTTCTAGCGAGATCATCCCAAGTACGGATAGAATCACTCGGGAGAGAGCTGAGCCAACTCTTGGCTCTATCTCTTAGGAAAAAAGGGAAATTCCTAAGTTTAATGCACCTTCAGAAACACTATTAAACCTAAACGTAGCACATATTTCAAGAAAGTTTGAAATGTGTGAGTTAGGGTCCTCCGTGGCCAACCCACCAAATTGATTATTTCGAACCATACTGAGTGTACAAGGTTTGATCTCAAAATTGTTGGCTTCAATATTTAGCCTAATAATTATGTGAGGAATGCCCAAAATAGTGGGCAAGGCATAATCTCAAAGTGATCTACCCTGTGGTTCTCTTAAAGGCTCTCTAGGAATTTCATCAAAGCTTTCCATAATAACTTGTTGGTTAATTAAGATGGCTTGTTCTCTTCTAGCTCATAGTTGGGTTCTTTCAATTTCTAGATCGAAAATATATTAAGTACAATTTTTTCTACTCGTACAGATTCAGAAATTTAGCTATGAAGAACAAGTATAGCAATATCCTTCAATAGTTTAGCAAATGAAAGAAAAGTAAATAGTCAGTCTAAGCTATAAATTAGTATAGAAATAAATACAAGAACAAAATAAAACTAGATGCCAAGAAATTTGTTTAAATCACTATTTACTGTAGATTATACTTAATACAAAACAATTATCATTCCCGGGCAATGGCACCAAAAACTTGACAGACTGTGAAATACACGTGGTCTTAAGTAATAATTTGGAAGGTAAGTTCTGAGATTTATCGTCCTTAGGGAACAATGTGTCTTGTTACTAAGGTATATCTATATTCTATAATGTTTAAATGGTATGACTTCAGTTTTTGATTTGGCTCTGTTAATAAAGCAATAATTCTGATTTAAGAAACTATTTCATTTAAAGAGGAGAGTTGGGTTTCCTCCATGTGAATTGATAGGGACTCCTGTTGAATTACTTCTCAAGCACTTCTCATTCTTTTATGTTCATGCCAAATAATCAAGTGCACATTGCATTCTTTAGAGTTGACCTCTAATTTTTACAAGTTCAAATCTAATGTATGAAATGAACACACTAGGGTTCGATTTCAGCACAAAGATCCTCATGAGATCGCAATGAGGGAATCTCAGTTTTCCTACGTCTAGGTTGCTAAAATAACAATTTTAATTAGGCGATCTTATAAGAATTGATTCCACTAATGAGCATCATGCGCATCAAGCGCATTTCAGATAAGGAAGTGGTTTCATTGGGCTACATGGACTATGTCACATCATCCATGAGCTCTCAATAAATCCTCTTCCTCCTTTCACATATGCTGAGCAATGGAGCTCCATTAGTGGGCCTTAGCTCACACACTTTAACTTCTAAGTTGAGCTTAGAGCAAGGTGCAATTAGGTTCAAGAATCATTCATATGGTTCTAAGAACTAATGCACGTATGTCAAACTCTAAAGTAAGTAATGAGCTATGGAGCACAAGATATTAATTTTGATGTTCATATTTATAGTTATAATTAATTAACATATTTTTCATTTAGTCCACAGCATTATTTTTGAGTGATCTCATTAAGTCATTCAAACATAGATTTTTATTTCAATGCTTGAGGAAGTTCTCCAATATTCATTAAGTCCCTTACATTTCACAATGGATTTAGCCCAACCCTCCCCAAGGGGGTCTAGCCTTTCATTACAGCTGAGACAAGAAGAAAAACATATAAGGATGAAGACCCTTTTATGATCCACTAAAAAGAAATCAAAAGTAAGATTTAGAGTGTACTAGGAACATCCCTGAATGGGGTTCTCTGGATCTCTCATCTTATTCCTCTCTTCCTTTCCCTTAGCTCCCTATGCCGCTTGACTTTGTTCTCCTTTAGCAATAGTCTCTTCAACCTTTCTTGGAGAGGTCTCCTTCTTCTTCTATGTAGCCTTCTAAAAAGCTAGAATTTTTTGGGTAAAAATTGGGAACCCTTCTCTTGTAAAAAGAAGCTGTATTTATAGAGGTGTCAATCTCCTCTCTTGCATTCAAATTCTGCCTCTTTCCTCCATATTTCTGCTGTCATGAGTGCTCAGCCCACTTTAGGCAAGAAATGACATCTCCTTTTCCATTTTTTGAATCTCATAATCATTTCAAAAACCTTCCTTTTTCCTTAAAAATTATTTTGCTACAGAAGATATGGCAGCTGGGGGACAAGCAGCAGGCTGGGGGTCATGTCTTAGCCGCAATTAATGCCTTGAGAAGACAAAAATTCAGGGCCTGCTGTAGCGCACTGCAGCGCACTATGGCGTGCTACAGCAGCTTAAGTTCGTAACACCATCCGCTGTAGCATTTTTATCTTTCAAATTTAATTCGCGATAGCACGCTGCAGCGCGCAGTTGCATGCTGTAGCAGTTCAAGTTTGAAAATTTCTCTGCTGCAGTGCGCTGTAGTAGTTCAAGTTTGAAATTTTGTCTGTTGTAGTGCACTGCAGCTGTTTAAGTTCAATAACTTACCTGTCGCATCGCGCTGTAGCAGTTCAAGTTTGAAAACTTACCCGCTGTAGCGTGCTGTATCGATTTAAGTTTGAAAACTTACCCTCTCTAGCGCGCTGTAGCGGTTTAAGTTCTATTCTTACACCATGGTAGCGCGTTATAACACGTTGTGGTGCGTTGTAGTGGAATTGCTCATAATTTCAGAAATCCTCTTAGGATAGTGCTTTCTGCTTGCCAGTAGCCGTAGCGCGTTGTGGCGTGCTATAGCGATTTTCTCCAAAAAATTATAGAAATACTCTAGATTCTCCCAGAAATTGCTGAGCTCACATTTTACCTAAAAATAAGCAGAATTTGATCAAAGTGGGTTGTTTCTAATAAGGACTTGTATGCAATTTTCCTTTATATATGATATAAATTATGGATTCATTAATAGGGTGCTAGTCTTATTTATTATACGATGCTAGCCCTTACCATCATATGATGTTAGTCTTATTCATTATAAGATGTTAGTTCTATTCATTTTTGAGTGCTAAACTTATTCTTTATAGGATGATAGTCCTATTCATTTTAGGGTGCTAGTCTTTTTCATTATATGATGCTATACCTATTCATTATAGGGTGCTAGTCTTATTCATTATAGGATGCTAGTCTTATTCATTTAGGGTGCTAGTCTTATTCATTATAGGATGCTAGACCTATTCATTATAGGGTGCTAGTCTTATTTATTATATGATACTAGTCCTATTCATTATAGGGTGCTAGTCTTATTCATTATAGGATGCTAGTCCTATTCATTTTAGGGTGCTAGTCTTATTCATTATAAGATGCTATACTTATTCATTATAGGGTGCTACTCTTATTCATTTTAGGATGCTAGTCCTATTAATCATATGATGTTAGTCTTATTCATTATAAGATGATAATTGTATTCATTACAAGATGCTAGTTTCACTCATTATAGGATGCTAGAATTGGGTAGTTGATTTCTTATATAGGATGCTAGGTGTAATCTAAATTATTTATTTATATTTTATGATTATTAAGTTATATAAATCAGCATGAGTTACATTGATCATATGGATAATTAGGATGAGTCTCCTTTTATTTTGTTATTTGTATTTTTATTCTTTCTCTTATTACCCAACCTTACTGTAGCAGAGTTTGGAAGTATGTGTTTACTTCCATTTTTGCTTAAGCTATAAGCTTATTGTTTATAGCTTACTTTTTATTTCTTATGCTTTCTCGCACCTATTTGTTATTGCTTAGTTGTTAAATTAATGGTGATATCTAAAGAACATAATAATTTATCAACTTAAAATGTACTTAGACATTTTGTCTAATTAGATATTTTTCTTTTTGGCTGGGGCTCTATCATTATGAAATCGATAATGATAGAGTTTGAGCTATTCAAAATTGTAGGACTACTCGATGATCTGCTTCAGGAGGAAGAACATGTTGTAGAAGTAGATTATTAATATTATTTTTCTTTATTTGTTAGAAGGCTAAGTTCTCTTATTTTCATTTCAATTTATCTATTCAAATGTTTTGTAATAATTCAGGTTGAATGGTATTTTCTATTACTGTACTTATTCTGAGTTGCATGTTTTTATTATCATGTTATGATGGAATGGATGTTTACATTTTGCTTCCGCATTTTGAATAAACCTTGTATTTACCATTTAGTGAAATATTCTTGTATATGGAAAATTCCTTAATTATATCAGATTAGGGTGAATACCTAATCTAACTATAAATGAGGAACTTGTCATTTGGTGACCACTCCAGCATAATCATGGTAACTTAAGAGTTACCAGGACCCCGGTAGGGCTGGGGTGCCATAGGTTCTTCCTTCACTTGGTAAATCCACTTATTTTGAAGGGCCTTCTTCCTAGCTGGCAGAGCTGTCGAATCCCATATCCCATTTGACATGAGTGATGTCATTTTATCATTCATGGTAGCAGCTGTAATAACCCCTGGTTGTTACTTAGTATAAACTCAGCTTAATTATAGCCTAATTATCATTCTATTGAGTTCATCTAGTCATTAGAGCCAATCTTGAAAATTTTGGAGCGATTCAGAGCTCAATCAAATAATTAGAATATTTAATATATTTAATTAATTAGAAAATTGATCTTGAAATCAATATCCTACTTCACGATCATGATCATCACCTCCAAATTAATTAGGAGTGATGTTTTGGATGCGTTTAGAAGTCATCAGATTTTTATAAATATTTTAATGTAATTAAATACCCCCAAAAAATAGAATAATTAAATAATCATCAGAATCAAAATCTGACTTCGGCGTTGCATTCGTCACCTCAAAATTAGATATGGGTGAATTTCCATTAAGACCCAGTCCAAATTTTGCTGGACCCCACCTCTATCCCTAGTTCGGTGCCCCTTACCTCTTCCCCATTCGCATGCAAGGGGCAGAGCCCCCTCTCCTTTCTCCCCTAGCCCATTCCATACCGCTCCTCTTCTCCTCCTTTAAAATAGAGCTCAACCCCCTCCTTCCTCTCCATTTTTCTCAAGCTGAAAGCTCCTCTCTCTTCTCATGCTCCATCCCAAGCCAAAGAAGAAGAAGCTCCCTTCCTCCAAGTACCTGAAGAAAAGCAGAGTTCTTCTTCCATTCTCCAAGCTAAGGTACCCTTTTGCTTACTCTTCCTTGTGCTCTCTTCATCTGATTTATCAAGTACTGTGATTGGCATATTCATTATCTATTGTATGTAATTTATGTGTGATTGTCGAGCATCAATCGGACTCAAATGAGTCCGGTCGAGGCTTGTTCTACATTATAAAAATTGTCAAAAAGCTGTATGATTTTTTTGCATAATTGTAGATAGAGCATAAATTTATGGTCGATAGGATAATCCATTCATGCTGAATTTAGTATCAATAGAAAGGTCTCAGAAATACCTTTCCATTGGTATATGGCACCACACGTGAAGTGCCCAAAATTGGGAGTATTTGCATGCAAAAGAAGACCCATAATAGTTTTCGCACAGGCAAAATCTCCGTCTGGTGCTGCAGCGCACCACAGCGCCTGTAGTTTCAAATTTGGGTCCGTCATAGTGAGCTACTGCGAGCTGCAGGGCCATACTAATTTGATGAAGCATAAAAATTTGATGAAATTAAACTCAATCCACCGCAACGCCTGAAAGCGCTACAGCGCGCCTTAGCGTCTGACCTCAGGGAAATAAGCGCCGGAGCACGCCGCAGCGCCTGAAAGGGCTGCTGCGCGCCACAGCCCTGAAATCCGCCGTAGTGCCTGAAAGCGCTGTAGTGCGCCATAGCATGCCACAATGCACCGTAGCACTTGGCTTTCGGTCAGTAGACACCACAGTGCGCCGTAGCGTCCAGAAATGTTTGAAAGTGCCCAGAACTGTCCGGAATTGCCCAAATTTATGATTTTTCACTATTTAATGACCCTAGGACCATAATGGGTAGGTGAGTTTTAGTAAAATTAAGCACTGTATGAATGTGTAGGTGAGTTTTAATAAGAAATCCACAATCTTACCCTAAAATGGCATGTCCTAAATCTCTTAAGTATTTACTTAAATAATTTTGTGCCAAATGTTAATGTTAGAATTTTTGATTTCTTGTATGACCAAGTAGAACTAAATAACCAAATTGCATGAACTTAAGTTCTTTAAATATGTAATCAAGTGCTAATCCCTTTTTATTTGATTTAAAAATTTGATTAGCCTTAATTACTTGTTATTTTAATCAATGCAATATTTATGTGTGCTAGATAACCTTAATGTTGATTTGGACACCTTGATTTACTTACTTTGATATTAGACTAAAATTGAACATAAGAATCCTAAGAATTTAATTAAGTAAATGATACTTAATCTAAATCTAAAATTTTCCATCAATAATACAATAATAATGCATTAATTGGTCATTGATTTATAAATCAACAATTGGTCTTAATTGGGTACGGATAGGGGTTAAACCTTAACCTATTTGATTAAGACTTGAACCCTTAATCACTTAATCAATTAACTTGATTGAAAGATAATTCAACTAATATTATTCTAATAATTTATCTCATTTAGTATTGACCTTAAATCATTAAAATAGAAGTGCTAAGGTTAATAATGAATTTATCTGATTGAAACATCTGAATCTAAGCTTAAAATCCCTGATTTTCTCTTATATAAGACTCTTAGCATAATAATAATAAAACTATATTGATTTATGAAATGATCTAATCCTAATAATATTCTTAATTTTATCCCATGATTGTACAATAGGATGGATCAGATGGGTCTAACTATCTGATTTGATCAATTTAATCCAAGCCCAATAAGTGAACCTCATGAATTTAGTATAATTGTTAGAAGTGTAAGATCTTGATGATCTTGCTACAGGAGTGTTTTGAAATGTCTAAAAGGCCTAATTAATGCTAATAAATTGAGGTAGAAAAGACTTATTATGACATATTGATGTAGGAACTTAGATGATCCTCCTTAACTTTAGAAGTTAATCTTAAACATTATGGTATAATTCATCTAAGACCTTAGAATGAGATTTATCCCATATGGTAGTAAGCCATATTGAGTGACCCTTTTGGTCACATCATTGGAGCCTTGAGTAGGACTCACCCAATTAGAGTATGGATTTAAAGTTTTGATAAATCCTTGGTTATTAAATAAAATTTACTGAGCTTGAATTATTGGTTGGTTATGATCATGCATAACCATGGTGCTGAGTTGCTTTAGCAATATTCAAGTTTAGATGAGTCACTCCAATGTGGACTTATTATCAGGTGCTTTCCTGATGAATAAGCCAAATACAATCCCATTATAGTAAATCCTCTAAACATAAGAGTATGAACTAAAATCTTAGTTTGGGAGAAGAATAACTGCAACAGGGTTCTGCCTCTTATCTTATGTGTGCCTCGATAAGTGCAGTTATAAGTAAACTAAGTGATAAACTTACCCTCTTGGAAACATACAACCATATGTACACAACCTTTCCAATTGATTATTTCAAGCAATATAACTCTAATCAAGGGAAACTAATTATTGAAATTAGAAACTCTGAGTCAGAATCTTTCTAACAGGATTCTGCACAATGGAATCATTTGAGTCATAATCTAATTTTAAAGCATTTTTGGATTTTTTGGATTTTTAAGTCATGAAGTGTAGAGGCATGAGCATGAGGATAAGCATGATATATGAGTATCAGTGATGATTTATGAGTTACAAAATGTTTCATATATCAACAAGGGAAAACTCAGGATGTTTAGAGATCATAGTAAATAATATTTCCCAATTGGATGTATGTAGACATTGGACTGTACAGCTCATAGTAGTTCAGTGATAGTTCAATTTTATATCTAGTATTGTGGCATATTCAGATACATAATTTCAGTGGCATGAAGCATAGTGTTACATGCTATTTACTCAGTATTAGATCATATACTATTTTTAATTATTTTTAATATTCAGTATACAGTCAGCCTTACCTTACTTCCGTTTTATTCAGTTACTTTTACAATCTTTCTATAGCTTTGTTTACTTTACTATTAAATGTTAATAATTAGAACTATTTAGATTAACTTCGATATGTTGTCTAACATGTGGTACTTTTGAGATCTGGCAATTTGCTAGATCTTGAGCAACATATTGAGCCAGGTCAAAAGGACTCTCAGGAGATCTAGGAGGAGTTTGTGGAGCCTTAGTGGACTCTCCTTCAGCCTTGCCATTTTCTTTCTCTGTTTATTTTAGTTCGGTAGTTAGACTTTATTTCAGTACTATTTCAGTAAATAGTTTGTAATAATTTTGGATGCATTTACTTTCCTATTCTGAGATGAATGTTCCTATTCAGTTCTATGATGAATGTTCTGGATGTATGCTTGGCTTCTGCACTCTTTTGATATATTACTTATATTTAGTATAGTGATGTGATCAGCATACTAGAAATATTGATATTTTATACATATATTGGATTCCTTATGTTGTATATTAAATTCAACATATATATTTGTCTAATACTTAGGATAAGGAGACTACTCTTATCTTAAGTATTAGCTTTTGACCCTCCTTCGAGGATGAGTCAGCAGTCCTTCAGTGTTGTAATTTCAACCATTTGGGGAGATAGGATATTCCTTCCTGGGTGGCATACCGCTCCGCCGCCGATTGATTATGTTATCTATTTTGCGTGCGGTGTCGGGGTGGGGCACTACAATTGGTATCAGAGAAGTATCATAAGGTGTTAGATAAGGAGAATGTTCTTATCTACTTTATGATCCATTCTCTGTAGCGAAAATGATCACAATCACTAAGTGTAAGAAAAGTAGCATCCAAAGTTCATCAAGCTTATCTCAGAAACAAAGATAATTTGAATAATTAAATACATGTAGAAACAAAAATCTGACTTCGTCATTGCATTCCTAACCTCTCAATTATTTAAGGGTGATTTATTAGAAATTTTTTAAATATATTAAATAATTTAATTTTAATTACTTAAATCATTTAAATTAATTAAATATTAATATATTAAATTTAACTAGTCGACGTCCGTTAAATCTATTCACGCATGGTGTCTAAATCACTCCTCGCCGTCTAGTCCAAACGACGCATCTAGACCATTTGATTGCTGATCGATCCCTACGCACTTTGTGTGTGGCATCCACGTGGACGCGCGTCGAACTCGCCTTCCAGATAACGCTCTCGCCGCTGATCCCACCGCTCTTGTCACGAATTAAGTTCCTTGATCGACTCCACTACCTAGTTTTGATCAAATCTAACTTCTACGGAAGTCGAAGGTGTTTGGATTGAATCAATTGCACCTCAACTATTGAACCTAGGTACGTCGATCTAACCCGAACCGTATGCAAATTTTAGTTATTCAATTTGAAATGCTATTTCAATTCTTTAGTAATCGTTTGATCATATCTGATCAAAATTTAAGTAAATTATTCATTCAAATTTATGCATCGATCCACAGTGATGTTCAATTACACCTAATATCGTCCGTAAGCTCCAATCTAGGGTTAGGTTTCTCAATCGATGCAGTTTCTCCCCGGTGTTGGATTAACTGCCAGTAGCTAGATGCTATCGTTGTCAATCTAACAATGTGCGGGTCGACGTATTGCTCTGCCGGATCGACCTCTAAATTCACTACCCTAATCCTTCGGCCTCTAGATCATTTGAGAAGATG
The DNA here is from genome assembly GCA_016760335.1 of Gastrodia elata. Lineage (NCBI taxonomy): Eukaryota > Viridiplantae > Streptophyta > Magnoliopsida > Asparagales > Orchidaceae > Gastrodia > Gastrodia elata. The sequence continues at coordinate 3,970,451 of CM028685.1, read as the reverse complement.
AAGTCTTGGGCCGAGTCGACCCGGACCAAATCCGAGTGCTGCAGAAACTATCATGGCATGCGGGGCCACTCGCCTGCCGCGGTGCTGCGTGGGTCATCCACGTGTGCGAAGGGATCCATGCCACTTAGTCACGTCCATAATTTGTGAACCAAAAATTTAAATATATCAAAATTATATGTCGTTTTAATCAGCAAAATTCAAGAAATTTTAGGACACTGTCAAATTTTTAAATGGATGTATATTTCACTTAGTGACATTTAGGACCCCAGAATTTGCCTTAAATGCCACTAATGTTCAAATGATCATAACTTTGACACACTCACCCAAACATACCCAATATGGGTCTTAAAGTAATCAGAAGAATCTCTAGATTACTTTGATAGAGACAATATCTCTATTTGCGCTATTTTTTGCCTAATCACTTTTAGGACCCTTCACTAATTACCCTATTTCTATGAAAACTTCAATTGACTATAACTTTGTTAATTGAGCTTCAAATTAGGTCTTCCAATATACCATTTTGATCAAGAAGATCTAATAATTAGTAAATTGCAAAAATAATTAGAATTGGGTGATTAGATTTTAATTATCCCTAATCACCCCAAATCTTGATTAGTGAATATTAGCATAATTAGTGATCCAAATTGAGTGATTCTAGTTTTTGATAGCTCATAAGTAGAGTAGAACTTTGTGGTGTGATTGGTTGTGTGATTCTGTGTTTAATTTCACTAATCACTCATAACCCTAACTAGGTCATAACTTGACTAAATGAGGTCCAAATTAGGTCTACTCCCATTTAAAGTACTTAGTATATTATAGGGAAGCTATAGCCACTGAGTTTATTTAATTTGGATTTCAAACAAAAAAGTTAGATTTTTGACTTCTACCTCTTAAGATGCCCTAATTTACATAATAGAACCCCAAATTTGATTTGCTTGTATCTTTACTATCAGACCTCAGTGTTTAGTGTTCTTAGACTCTATGGAATCCTTGAATAATAAGCATTAATAAACTGAATAAAATTTCTTAACTTCATTAGGTAAAATTACCGTTTCTGTCCTTATGAGTCAATTTCCTTAAATTGAGCTCATAAGGCTCACTTCTTATCCAAATTTGGTGTTCTTATTGTCTATCTTCATGTTAGACAGTAAGTAGTCATTTGCCACTGATAAATTCTAATTTAGAGCCCTAAATCAAAAGAGTATCTTTTTATACTCTTAAGTAGGGGCAAAACTATCATTTTGCTCAAATTTAGGTTTAAGTGCTTTTAAACTTTAGAATTATTTTCTAATCACTAAGACCAATAATTAAAATAATTTAGAATTGAATTCTCTTAATTTAAGTTATTAATTATATTTTTAGGAGAAATCCTATGTCATTCTTAAGTGATTAATTTATGTGACATAATGTGAGATTCATCTCACATTATGTCTCCTCTAAGCTCTAAAGACTCTTATTAAGTAATTTTAATTTAACTTTAAGTTCTATAATGTGAGATGAATCTCACATCATGCCTTCCTTTTTATCTGTTAATCTTTCCTTAAGCCTTCAATTTCAAGATTAATAAGGGTTAGTGCTTGAGTGATTTATCTTAGTTGCTTAAGATCTTCTTCCTTAGGAATTAGGAAAAGAACTTAGGTTAGATTTTATTTATTGAGTAAGTTGGGTTACTTAATAGATGAAACCTTGATTTTACTAGTTTATAGAATTTCATATTTTGTTTATGATTATTTAATCTTTCGATCTTAGACTTAAGAGTTTAGATCCATTCTATTAAGTTGGACTGTACTTAATAGGATTTTCCTTAATCTTAATCCGTGAGATTGGGTTTTAAACTTCATCCTTTAGGACCACCTTTGGATTAAGTGATTAAACCTCAATATTTAGAGCTTAATCCTTAATCCTTCCATCTTGATTTGGGCTTAATCAAGATGGGCTTGGGCTGTTTAATTCATTAAAGTAGGTCAATTTGATTTGCTTTTTTAACCTAGATAGTCGACATTGATTTAATAAGATTAGAACCTGATCAGTTCTAATTATTTTCAACTTATAAGGTCATTCATCTGAGTTATACTTGATATTAGGACTTGGAGATCCTGAACTTATATAACTTAGAGTAGATAGAATGAATAAATTAGACAATAATGGATATCACATGTGTTTTAGTAGAGTCTCATGCTCACTTTGAATACTGATGCACTGCTTACCTTGTTTTAAGCTTTATACCTTGGGCATATGTGGTGAACATAAGATATTTGATGAGTATCTTATGTAAAAATTGAATTGCATAAACATCATTTGCATTTTTATAGATTCTCTCAATTTTCTTGATTTTCAGTTTAGTAGAGTGTGATCTAATTAGTATGCCTCTTCAGTTCCTTACTTTTGCTTTAGTGTAGGCCAAGCCTAGGTCTAAGATTGGCTAGAATGGTATTTGTCTAGCTACTGACTGTCTAACCAAGCCTATTACTAAGGCGGCCTAGGATGGTAATCATTAAACCTTTCTTTCACTTTCTTTTCTATGGCTTGTTTAGGCAGCTCTCTGATATGGCGATACTAATTTTAGGTACACTCTTATTTTTGATTCTTCTGCTTTAGCTTAGCAGGCTAAGTGAGGTGTTTTGTATATTTTCAATTGAGTGGCTTATTTAGCCATAATAGTTTTTAGCTTTGTATTTATTGTTTTCAGTTTGCTTTACTATATTTCAGTGCTTACATTTTACTGTTTACTTAGTTGCTAGCTTACTTATATTCTAGGATGCTAGTTTTGCTCGCTTGATTATATATATTGGATGTTATTCTTGATTTCAGTTATTTAAATGTTTTACATGTTTTCTTACTATATGTTAATTAGTATCAGTTTATAATTATCATAAGCATGTTTAGGATGAATTTTTCCTTTTAGTTATTAGTATTTATTCTTTATTTTATGCCTAATCTTATTACAGCTATAATTAAAGGTATATGCTTATTTCCTCTTTTGTTTAAGTTATAAAATAATTGTTTATAACATCATGTTATTTTCATTTGCTTTCTTGCACCGCTATTTTTGCTTAGTTGTTATTTAAATGGTGATATCTAAAAGAACTCAAAATTTTATTAGCCTAAAATATACTTAGACATTTTGTCTAACCATGATTTTCTTTTCTTTGGTTGGGGCCCTATCATTATGAAACTGATAATGATAGATTCTGAGCTGTTTAAAGTTGTGGAGCCGTCCGAGGACTTGCCTTTGGAGGAAGACCATTATGTTGAAGACTCTGAGCCTTTTTGTTCTCTTTTCATTCTGCTAGTGAGGTTGAGTGTTTTTATGTTTCATTTCTACTAAACTATTTAAATATGTTGTAATAATGCAGGTTAAACTTTACTTTATTTGTTGCTTTACTTATTTTGAGTTGATTGTCTGGATTCTCATATTGTAATGGATGGATGTTTACTATTTTGCTTCCGCACTCTATTTTCATGAATATTTCATTTAGTGATTTATGCTTGAGATGGCAAAGTCTTTGATTATAATGGATTAGGATGTGTACCTAATCTAATTATAAGTAAGGATCTTGCCATTTGGTAACCTCTCTAATGTAATCATGCTAACATAATAATTAATAGGATAATAGCAGGGCAGAGGCACCACAAGAAGTGCTGGTGTAACAATTCTTGCTGGTATAACAACCCAAGGTTATTACCCAGCTTGAATTTAAACTAATTGTATCATAATTATCATTCCATTAAGTTCATCTAGTCATTAGAACCAAACCCTGAAGGTTTGGAGCAATTCGGAGACCAATCGATTATTTTGGAATATTTTAATATTTAATTAATTAGAAAATTGAGGTATTTATTTTGACCTCAAAATCAAAATTCGACTTCGCAGTTGCGATCGTCACCCCCAAATTAGCTAGGGGTGATATTTTAGACGCATTTGGAGGTCGTCAAATTTTCGTCAATATTTTAATATAATTAAATACCCCGAAAATTAGCATAATTAAATAATTGTCAGAATTAAATTCTGACTTCGCCGTTGGATTCCTCACCCCGAAATTAGCTAGGGGTGAATTCTTGGGAATTTTCGGAGCACGTTTTAAAAATCTGGATTTTTAAATAATTAAGGAAAATAATTAAGCAATTATTTGATCCATAATATGAAATTTCTTCCCCTCTCTCTCCTAGTTGGCTGGCCACTTTCCCCTCATTTGGCTGGCCATTTCTCCCCCCCCCCCCCCATTTATCTCCTATGCAAGCAAAGGCCACTCGTTCCACTCTATTCCTTGATGTGAGGTTACATCCTCATCCCCTCTCTTAGCCCTTAGCTTATTAGCCCTTAGCTTATGATGGCTCCCTACTCTCCCTCTCCTCCTTTAAAAGGAGAGCTTAGCCCATCTTATTCTCCTTGCTTAAATTTTCTCATCTCTCCCCCTTCATTACTAAGTCCTTGTGCTGAAGAAGAAGACTCCTCCCCAAGGTCTTGAAGAAAGCAAAGGTCCTCTTCTTCCTCTCCTTCCAAGGACAAAAAGGTAACCCTTTGCTCCTCTCCTTATCTTTCTCATGTGTTATAATGTTGGATCGTAGCTTTGGAAGTCTATAAACATGTATAAAAGCCATTAAAGCTCTTAAAAGTATCTCATTTATTAAAGGAAAACTGCTATGTTTTTTGTTTAATCTGCACCCCCTTGCATTCATCATCATTTTTAGTATAGCTACAATATTTCATTTGTGCCAATTTTGGTATAAATGGAAAGGTATCGGAAAGGCCTATTCATTAATATATAGCACCACTCATGAAACATTTTGGATTGGGAGTAATTAAGCTCGAAAGTAGGCTCTTACGGGTTTCACACTTGGCGAAATCACTGTCTGGCGCTGCAGTGCGCTGCAGCGCCAGAAGTTGCAAAATGGGCCGCTGTAGCGACATTTCGGCAAAAATCTTATAAATCAGCGATTAAGTTAATTAAACAGTAATTTGTAAAATAGGCTACTACAGCGCACCGTAGGGCGCTGCAGCGGGCTGCAGTGGGAATTCTGCTGAATGTATAAGAACATTAATTAGACCATTTGAATAGTAATTCGCAAAATGGGCTGCTACAGCGCGCTGAAGCACACTGCAGCGGACTATAGCAGAATTTTTGGAAAAACTTTAGGAAATTCCAAAATGAATAAATGCAACAGTATTTTCGCAAATTCAACCGTTGCTGCGCGCCATAGCGCGCCGCAGCGGGTCGCAGCGGGCCGCGGCGCACCCCAGCGCTAAAAGTGATATAACGCGCTACCGTGCAAAAAGCACTAGCGTGCGCAGCCGCGCGAAAAGCGCTACTGCGCGCTGTAGTGCCCGAATTTGCAAAACTTCCCAAAATTTCAAAAAATTGCCTAGATTTTGTAAAACTGCCCAGTTTTGGCTGAAATGGCCAAAACTTTATTGTTTTGGTATTTCAAAGTCCCTAGGACCCTAGTGGTGCTAAGTTATATCAAATTTGAACTCATTTTAGCTAAAATTGAATATTGCATAAGATTATATAGGGAAATTAGGGTTGACATTTTGTTATTATTAAAAAGTGCTTAAAACTTACTTTATAATTTTAGATGTATTATGCCAAATGCTAAGTACTATAATTTTAAGTGCTGGTATCGATTAGGAATATCTTAACAACTAAATGGCTTGAAACTTAGATCTTTTAGAATTGTGATTAAATGCTAATCTCTTTGGTTTTATTTAGAACTTGATTAGCATTAATTATCTTTTTATTTTATGTCATTCATATGCTTTCATGTTATTCAGATGTATGTTAGAAAACTTTTAAACACTTAATTGGACACTTAATTGTGTGTAATTGTCATTAAACTAATCTTGAACATAAGAATCTTGATAACTTGATTAAGTAGATGATACTTAATCCAAACCTAAGTTTGAGATCAATAATATATTGATTTATTGTTGACCTTTAAATTAACTTTTGGTCTTAATAATAGGAAGGTTAAGGGTTAAACCCTAGCTTGTCTTGATTAAGATCTAAACTTTAATCACTTAATTATATAACTTGATTGTAAGATAATTTAATTGACATTATTCCAATAATGCACATGATTTGATATTGATCTTAACACATTGAATTAGAAGTACTAGGGTTAATATTAAATATATGTGATTGAACCATCTGAATCAAAACTTTAGATCTTTGATTTTCTCTTAGATAAGATAATTAGCATAAGATGGAAATAAAAGTTGTAATAATTTATGCAATGATCTAACTCTAATAAGATCTTTGATTTTATCCCATGATTGTAGAATAGGAAAGGATCAAATGAATTTTAATCATCTGATCTGATCACCTTAACCTAAGTGTAACAACTAAACCTTAAGAAGTAGAAAAGTGAGATCTTAAGGGTCTTGTTATAGGATTGGTCATTGAAATGGTTAAAGACCTTAACTAATGATACATTAAAGTAGGAAGGACTTTTGTAACTTATTGAGGTAGAAACTTAGTTGATTCTTCATAACTTTAGAAGTTGAACTTGATACCTTGTGGTAGGAATCACCTAAAGTACTTAGAATATGACTCATTCCTTATGGTAGCAACCTATGTTGAGTGATCCTCTGATCCCATCCTTGGAGCCTAGTGTAGGATACACCTACTTAAAGTAAGAATTAATAGATTTGATAAATCTTTGTCGATTAAATAGAATCTTCTGAACTTAGATTATTGGTTGGGTATAGTAGGGTATACCCATATTACTGGATTATTTAAGTAGTATTCAGGATTGGTTGATTCACTCCAATGTAAACTTATGACTAGGTGTCATCTTGAGGGATTAGACGAATACAGTCCCATTAGAGTAAATCCTCAAAGACTAAGAGTGTTACAATTAGTGAACAAGATCCTTGGTTTGAGATGTAAACTACGACCGGGTTCTTCCTCCTATCATAGTGCGCTTTGATAAGTGTAGTTTAAGCAAACTATTTATCTTAAGTCACTTTGCGTAGATCACTAAGTATGCTTGTAATTAGGGCATTTAATAGCTTAGCTTGAGATATAATTTGTGATAGGGTTCTGCCTCCCATCATAGTGCGCTTCGATAAGTTCAATTTAAACAAGCTAAGGGTTAAATCTACCTTTCTTTCAAACATGCTAAATATGTGTATACAATCTCCCCAGCTAATGATCTTTAAGTAAACTCTCAACTTTAACCAATTATCGAGATTAGAATTTAGGAGTCAGAATCCTTTTAGCAGGATTCTGCACAATGGAGACTTTAGATTCATTATCAAATTTTAAAGCATTTTCTAAATTTATCTCATGTAGTTTAGAAGCATGAGCATGAGCATAAGCATAATGTGTGAGTATCAAAATGATGTGTGAGTATCAGAATGATGTATAAGTATCAGTTATGATTTATGGGTTATGGAATGTTGCATACATTATCTGGGGAATCTCAGGATGCATTGGCATCATTAGTAAATAGTATTCCCAACTGGATGTATGTATACATTGGACCGTACTACTCATAATAGTTCAGTGATATTTCAGTGGCATATCAGTAGTATGCAGTGTTGTGGCATATTCAGGTGCACAGTTTCAGTGACATACATCATTGTTGTACATATGATTACTCAGTTCAGATTCAGTACTGTTTTAGTTTATTTTCAGAATTTTAGTTTATAGTTCAGCTTTACCTTACTTTATTTCAGTTTTGTATAGTTTTATGCTTTCAATTATCCTTACAGTATTTCAACAGATTTAATCATATTATGTAAATGTTAAATGAATAACTCGAACTGTTTAGATTAGTTTCGATGTGTTAGACTTATTGTCTAACATGGGGTACTTTTGGGATCCAGCAATTTGCTAGATCCTGAGCAGTATATTGAGACAAGTCTGGAGGACACCCAGGAGATTCAGAAGGAGCCTGTGGAGCACTAGTGGACTCTCCTTCAGTTTTACTTTTTGCTTAGTATTTTCAGTTGAGTACCTAGTTTTATTTCAATATTTCAGTAAACTGTTTGTAATAATTCTGGATACATTTTCTTTTTTGAGACGAATGTTTTATACAGCTTCTATGATGAATGTTTCTGAATATTTTCTTTAAGCTTATGCACTCTATTTTTATAGTATCTATACTTAATATTGTGATGTGACCAGCATACTAGAAATGCTGACATCTTATACATATATTGGATTCCTAATATATTCTAAATCTAATGTAGGTATTTGCCTAATATTTAGGATAATGATACTACTCTTATCTTATGTATTAGCTCTCAACCCTACTTGAGGTTGAGTCAGCAGCCCTTCAGGTGGGCTTAGTTTTCAGTCATTCAGGGAGATGGGTTATTCCTCCCCGAGTGGCGCACCGCTCCGCCGTTGATATGATTGTACTTAATTCTTTTGCATGCGGCGATGGGGTGGGGCGCTACAGCTGGACAAGATCTTAGTTTATCTGACCTTCTCAGGAACCAGTCTTTTGTTCTTGCCAAATAATGGTTGGACCGCGTGACCACTGGCTTTTCAGAGATAGCATGTCCAGATGGCCACCGTCTCCAGATCCTGGAGATTATACTTGGAGGTTCTGCTGATAGATGGTGGTATTGGACTTATAGAAGATTAGTTAGGAAGCATCAAATAGTAATATTCAATGGTTTTTGGGTTACCGTTAGGGCAGAGTATTATAACTGATGTCCTTAGATTTCATATCATTACTTTTGTATCAGTTTATCTTTTGTCTATCTATGTAACTTCTATTTTGAGAAAGTGATGGTTGAAAAAGATAGTGGATCTTTGTTTCATTTGTTGAATTCATGCTTTTATTTCAATCATGAATCTAGGATCTCCTTCTGCTCCTACACCGATTAAAAATACAGTCTCATCCTCGGGCAGACCCGATGAGGTGAATTCAATGGCTAGTCTAATGAGAGCCCTAATTGAAAGTAGTGCGCAATAGGCACAAGAAACCTGTTCCCTTATTTTAAGTATTCATCAATAGTCTTCCCCACAGATGGGAGCTCCATCTTCCTCTCATTTCTCAAGAGATGGAAACCTTCATAGGTTTATGAGACTTAGAACACCTACCTTTAATGGGGCACTAAAACCTATGGATACCGTTGGCTAGTTAAAGATAGCTGAGAAGAATTTGGCAAGTATTAAGTGTCCAAACTCTGAATCAATCCATCTAATCACTCATCTATTCCAAGAATAGGCAGAATATTGGTGCGAAAATGACCAGAATATTAAGTTCGATGAATACAAGTTAGAAGATATCCCATGGGATATGTTCTTGGGAGCATTTCACGAAGCATTCATTCCAGCATCAGCTCAACCAATCCTAGAGGATGAACTCCTCCATCTTACTCAAGGAAACAAATCCGTGTTCGATTATGAACAAGAGTTCCAGAGACTGTCACATTTTGTTCCAAACTTGGTTAGAATTGAGGTGGCTAGGTGTCATCGATTCTTGAAAGGGCTAAGGGACTCCATAAAAGCTTATCTAGTGTCCTGCCAAATCATAATTCTTGGAGAGTTGATCGAGGCGGCTCACCTCCAAGAAGGATTTCAAGGTCAAATGGACCGTAAGCGTAAGACTTCATTTGTGCAGCCAAGGAAAAAGTAGTCTGGTCATCATAGGGTGGCTAAAGTTTTTAATCTTGAAGCAGAAGAACCCCGATCTGAAGTTCTCGAATACAAGCATTCTCACCCATATGGTAAATGCTATCATTTCAGCAATGTATATTTCACCTGCGACCGAGATGGCCACGCTTCTATCAGTGCGACTCTAAAATAACTATCGACAAAATTATCTTCAATCACTCTCGTCGCAATAAAGTGTTCCATCCATAACTTTTAAATAGTCGAGCTCCAGCCTTAACACTGACACCAGCTTTCATGCCTGCAGCCAACAAGAATGCATCTGCTCCTGCGCCAAAGTCGGCCTATAATCGCCAAGGCCAACGGCCTCAGAGCAAGCAACCATCAGCTCCTGCGAGAGTTTATATACTAACTCCCGCCTCTGCACCTGAAGACAATGATGTCATTTCATGTATATCTTAAATTAAATTTTATTCAGTTCTTACTATTTCAATATTCAGTCTTTACTGTTTCAGTATTTTCAAATGTTTGAATAGAAATTCTTATTAAATTGTTGTAATCTCAGAAACCTTGATGATAAATGATAAATCTTGTAATATTCTTTTCGATACTGGAGCGAGTCATTCCTTCGTATCGGAAAGCTGGGTGAAAACTCTTAAGCTACCAGCCTATTGATTAGCAAACTCATTGAGCAACGAGTTACCTTCCGGAGCCCATATGCAATCCCAGCAATTCTGCACTATAGATATTCCTATCAGTGAACAAAAATATGGAGCTAAATTAATTATATTGTTAATAGTAAATTTTGATATAATTCTGGGCATGAATTGGCTATGCAAACATGGTGCTTCCATAAATTGCCAAAAGAAGAAAATCATTTTGGGTAGTGGAAGTCAGTCAGAAACCTTTGTTGGAAGATTTAGAACCCAAGCGTAGCTGATCAATGCAATGAAAGTAAAAAAGTTAGTCATAAAGGGATGCGATGCGTATCTCGTAACAATGTTGGGAGAAAAGAAAGAAGTTGTTCCTATTTCTGAGAATCGAATAGTTAGTGAATTTCCTGATGTCTTTCCTGAAGACCTACCCGATCTTCCTCCCATTAAAGAAGTAGAATTTGCTATAGAATTAAGTCCAAGAACACAACTATTGTCAAAGGTTTGATATCGCATGGCACTTAAGGAGTTGTTAGAATTGAACAAGCAACTGCAAGAGCTGCTAAAAAAAGGTCTTATTTGACCGAGTTCATCTTCTTGGGGAGCGCCTGTTTTATTTGTGAAGAATAAGGATGGTTCGCTGTGGATGTGCATCAATTATAGGGAATTGAATAAAGTAACCATCAAGAACAATTACCCTCTGCCACGTATTAATGACTTATTTGATCAATTATCCAGAGCAAAAGTTTTCTCTAAATTCAACTTGCAATCAGGTTATCACCAATTGCGAGTTAAGGATTCAGATGTTGAGAAAATTACATTCACAACTCGCTATGGAGATTAAAATTTTTGGTGATGTCTTTCGGCTTAACAAATGTGCCGTCTATTTTCATGGATTTAATGCAGCGCGTATTAAAAGCGTATTTAGATAAATTCGTCATCGTCTTCATCGACGATATCTTGATCTATTCGAGAAGTATTTGGGATCATGAGAAGTACTTAAGAATAGTTTTGTAGGAACTCAGAAACCACTAATTATATGCCAAGTATTCCAAGTGTGAATCCTGGTTTGACTCAGTCACTTTTTTAGGTCATGTCATAGATGCACAAGGAATCATAATTTATCAAAATAAAGTTAGTGTCATTCAGAATTAGTCATAGCCAAAGTCTGTGACTGATATCAGAAGCTTTTTGGGTCTGGCAGGGTATTATAACAAATTTTTCAATGGATTTTTGCAGATAGTGTCTCCTCTCACAAAGTTGACTCAGAAGGCAGTGCCATTCATCTGGAGTCCCGAGTGTGAGAATGCATTCAAATCGTTAAAATATGCTCTTTCCTCTGCCCCAGTTCTTGCCTTACCTAAAGAAGATTTGAACTATTAAGTCTATACCGATGCATCAGGAATAGGCTTGGGATGTGTTCTGATGAAGGAAGGAAAAGGTATTCCATATGCATCCTGTTAGTTATAACCATACGAGAAAAACTATACTGTTCATGATCTTGAATTTGCTGCCATAATCTTTGCGTTAAAGATATGTCAACTTTATCTATACAACGTTCAATGTTCCAAATTTACAGATCATCAGAGTTTATAGTATATTTTCACTCAGCGTGAACTCAACTATCGTAAGCGTAGATGGCTTGAATTAATAAGTGATTATGATTTGAGTATCTAGTATCATCCAGGAAAAGCGAATGTTGTAGCCGATGCGCTCAGTCATTATGCTACACTTTCTTCCTTAATAGCTTCAAGCCTTTTAGAGGAAGACTTTAGAAGGTTCGATATCAGGCTAGTTTGTGGTGCCATTCTAAGAGAACTAATATCTATGATTACCGTTAAACCAGTGTGAGGTAAGCACATACCTAATCTCAAGCTGCATAAAAAGGTAAGTAAAGTGCTAATGAATATCTACTAAGTATAAAAAAATGTCCTAAGTAATATGACCAAAATAAGCATGCCAATTTGTAATATAAAGTAATGGTACTGTACTGGAAAGGGAACATCTAGCATCTTAACATTCCTTTAATAAATTAGAATAACTGAATAAAAGAAGATGATAAAAAATTTTGTAATATAAAAGAACTATAATAAATGAAAGTCTAAATAAAAGTGTACTGAACTGTAAGGTAAAAGTAATTCAGAACTGTAAAGTAACTATAAAAACAACTGTAACATAATTGTAAAGTAAAACTATAAAGTAATGTGTGGAGATACCCCTACATAGTCCTGCCAAAAAGTAAGGTCCATCTGATCATCTAGGAAAGTGTCCTAGATTAAAGTATACCGCACTAGGAAAGTGTCCTAGGCAAAAGTAACATGCACTAGGAAAGTGTCCTAGGCAAAAGTAACATGCACTAGGAAAGTGTCATAGGCAAAAGCTATCTCAAAAGTAATATTACACTAAATGGCAAACTAAATAAGACATAACTCACAAAGTGTAGTAAAGCTTGTTTCATATAGTTTTCTCTTTAAGCTATGAAAATGCCATATGAATATATTCAAAGTTTAACAAAGGATATTCATCAAATATTCTATGTTCAATATAATGTATCCAAATGTGTAATGAGGCTCAAAACAAGGAAAGCATAGCATTTCAAAATCAAGGTAATAAATAGCATTACACAAACTTTGAGATATCACTTGTTTTTCTAATTTAATCGTTCTAACTTCTCTAAGTTACATAAGATTTAGAATCATCAATTCTTACATTGTCTGTAACTTAGAATCACGATCCTATGAGTTGAACATAATTAAGACTAACCAAGTCCTAAATATAACTAAATCAATGTCATCTACAAGGTTAAATAAGTAATCAATTGTCCTACTTTGTTATTTTAAATAATCCCAAATTCAATCTTGATTAGCCAAATCAAGATTTAGAGGATTAAAAATCAAACTCCAAATAACGAAGTTCAATTACTTAATCGCAAGATTATCCTAAGGACTAGGGTTTAATCCCATCTCACTGATTAAATGTTAAGGTAAATCCTATTGAGTTAAGTTAAACTCAATAGGATAGATCTCTAATCCAAATTCTAAATTTAAAAGATCAAATAATAATTTAATAAATTATAAATATCTATAAACTATTAAAACCAAGGTTTCACCTAATGAGTAACCCACTTTACTCATTAGATGAATTTTAACATAAGCTCTATCCTTAGTCCTAAGAATGAAGGCTCTTAAGTACTAAGAGTAGCACTCAAACACACTTCCTAACTAATATTATTAGGACCTAAAGGTGAACTAAGAAGTTCAAAGGAAGGGAAAAGAGCTCACATTTTTACTTAAGACCAAAATTGGGATTTTCCTTGAAGTTTTGAAGTAAGACTTAGAATTATCTATATTAAAGTCTAAATTACTTTAATTACTGATTATAATATTTAGACAATGATTCTAGGGCTGAAAAATGTTTAACCCTAAATTTGGCAAAATGACCATTTTGCCCTTACTTAAGGGTCTAAAATTCAACTTATGAATTAAGGCTCAATTCTAGAATTTATTAAAGTGGAGTTATTACTTGCTGTCTAATATGAGTTTAGACAATAAGTACATTTATTTTGATTAAGTATTAAGCCTTATAAGGTCAAATTAAGGAATATTATCTATAAGGGCAAATTAGTAATTTGACCTAATAAAATCAAAATTTTATGTTAGTTTATTGAAGATTCAGTCCTAAGGTTTCAATAGAACCTAAAATCATCAAAGTTTGACATGTATTGTCTAAGTTATAGCTAATACAATTTCTAAGGTAAAATGGTAATTTAAGAGTTCTTAATTAATGGTCAAAAATCCTAACTTTTCTAATTAGTATTCAAATTGAGTAAAATCAATGGCTATAGATCATAATTGATCCACTGATCACATTAACTAGTGGTACGCTCAATTTGGACTCTAATTGGCTAAGTTATGGCTTAAATAGGATTTAGGGTGATTAGTGAATGATTAGTGAAATTAATCAAAATCACTAAACTAACTACACCCCTAGGCTTTAATCTACTCTTGGAGTTCACTGAAATTTGAATTACTCAAATTGGATCATTAATTTTGTTAATCTTCACTAATCAAATTTTAGGGTAATTAAAGTTGATTAAGAAATCTAACTGTTGGATCCTAAATATTTTTACAGTTTACTGTTAATTAGGATTTCTTGATCAAAATGGATATATGGATTACTTAATTTAGAGTTAAATTGACCAACTTATGGTCAATTGAAGTTCTAGGGTTAATTGACCTAATTAAGGTTATGTCCTAAATATGATTAGGCTCAAATTAATGTAAATAGCAAAATGAATACTACTAGATTAGTCCTTAGGATTTACTGATTAATTTGAGACCCATATTAGGTATGTTTGAATTAGTATGTGCAAAGTTATGGTTATTTGAATGAAATGATATTTTAGTAATTAATTGAATACCTAAAATATCACTAAGTGAAATATTGATCCTGCAGCAAAATAAATGGTATTATTAAATTCCTTGAATTTTTTTGATAAATTTGGTATATTTATTTGTTACTTTTGGAGTTGTATTTATTAAAATATCGGTACTTAAAGTTTAGGCTTTATTTAATTAAATGTCTTTATTTAATTTATTTAATATGAATTTCCAAATTAATTGTCAGTTTAATATATTTATCTAAAGTAATTAAAATGTCAATATATATTATTAACTAATTATATTCATTCTTTCTTTTTATGTATATATATACATATATATATATATATATATATATATATATACATATATTTAAGTAGATTAATATGTATAACTATTTAATTAAATGGCTATTAGTTATTATTATTATTATTATTATTATTATTTTCTTTTGTCTGTAGGTGGGACCCATAGAGTTACACGTGGCATCCTGAGACACACCGGCCAGGTGGGTGGGGCCCACATCTGTCTCAAATGAGACATGACTGATCAGTTGATCAGTTGTGGGTCCCACCACAGACGCGCCTCCACTGAAATCGCGCCATGCGTCCTAGCTGACACGTTCCTCGAAACACGCGGGACGGGCTCGGGTCGACCTGGCCCGACCCGAGACCTCCTCCTTCCTGACGCCTGTTCCCGAAGTATTCGATGCTAGGGTTCGATATCCCGGCGTCTCCCGGCGGTGGATTGATTAGGCCTGCACGGTGTTGGCCAGCCTGAACAAGACTTTACCGTAGGCAGCTACAGCTGGGTCTAAGACGTTCTATATTGATTACAAACGCTAACCCTAGTTGTCGAGCACGGACAGGAATGGGTTATAACGACTTGTACTGTGGCGATTTGCTTCAATTCGCGACGATCAGTTTCAATCGGTGCGATCGAAACCATTCAATCTTTAATCTATCTTATGAAATTAAGATTCAAAGCGATAATAGAGTAAATGATCGAATGGATTGAAAGGTAGACGTACCTTAAGTTGAACGGTCGGAAGCAAAGGAACCTTAGGAAGATGACGCTCGGGATCTCGCAAGACTCGGACTCACTCCAAATGATAAAAACCCCAGCTTATAGTTCATTTTGACTCTTAATGGGGGTTTGGAAGCGGTGGCGAGCGCTATGTGTAGTGGTGGCGAGCAACGCGTGCGAAGCAGAGGGACACGCGAAGGATCCAACGCTCGATCGAGGAAGACGATCCTCGGACCGTCCGATCTTTCGATCGGATGGATCGGAGGATCCGTTTGAATTAACTGGGCAGTTAAGATTTAGGTTACGGCGTGAGGTTTTTTGGACAGTGTCGTTTAAATATTTAAAATAATATTATTATTTAAATAAAAATTTCATACATTTTAATTAATTTAATTAAATTATTAGGAACTTTCCAAAATTCTCAATAAATCTCCTATAGCTAATTAAGGGGTGAGGAACGTAACGGCATGATCGAATTTTTGATTCGATGAGTATTTATTTATTTGATTTTCATGGTACTTAAATAATATTAAAATATTCGACAAAAATCCAATGACTTGTAAATGCCTCCAAAACTTCACCCCTAGCTAATTTGGGGGTGGTGAACGCAATGGCAAAGTCAGATTTTTAATCTGAGGTCTAAATAAAAAGTCAATTTCTATAGTTTTAGGATTTTCTAGAAGTCAAGATTTTGATCATTTGATTCCTGATTTAGACTAAATCTTAAAGGTAAGTTCTAAATGACATTATTAAGATACTAAAACCATAATTAGGACTTGGATTAGTCCTAATTGACCTAAGTAATAACTTGGGTTATTACAGACTCCCCCACTTAAGAACGATGTAGTCCTCGGCATCACTCAAGTGGAAAAATAAAATAGAATAGAATATAGGGATTTAAAATACTAGAATTGAATTAGTACCTTGGTTAAAGAGATTCAGATACTTCTGATGCATATCAGATTCTTTTTTCTAAGTAGCTTCATTGCAGGAGCGATTCTTCTATTAAACCTTAATGATTTGAATGAATGAAATGATTCCTTAATTGCTTCTTATCATGATCTAAGATTTCAATTGGTTCTTCAACATAAGTGAGATCAGGTTGGATTTCTATTTCAGGAAGTTGAACACGATGAGAGGTATCTCGAAGACATCTCCTTAACGATGAAACATGGAAAACATTATGGATGATCCCATCTTACCCAAGATCTTATAAGGACCGATATAAAGAGGGGTAAGTTTCCTAGCTATGCCAAATCTATAGACTCCCTTCATAGGGCTCACTTTCAAATATGTTGAATCTCCAACCTTAAACTCCAATTGGCGATGATGAGCATCGTAGTACTTGCTTTGACGATCCTAGACAGAGCGAATTCTTTGTTGAATTAAACGAATCTTTTTATTGGTTTCTTCTACTAATTCAAATCCGTAAAGCTGCACACTACCAGTTTCTGACCATGCCATAGGTGTACTGCATTTTCTACCATACAAATCTTCATATTGTGTCATTTTAATACTAGCCTGATAACTATTATTATAAGCAAACTCCACTAATGGCAAATGGTCTGCCCATGAGCGAAGTTAAGAATACAGAGTCTAAGCAAATCTTCGAGCACTTGGTTCACCCTTTCTATTTGGCCATCTGTTTGGGGATGGAATATGGTACTCATGGCCAAAGTGGTCCCTAGGTCTTGATGGATAGCTTGCCAATACCTTGAGGTAAGCTTACTGTCTCTATCTGACACGATTGATTTAGGAATGCCATGAAGTTTGACAATTTCTTTAATATAGACCTTAGTGAGCTTCTCAACTGAATCAGTTTGCCAAATAGGAATGAAATGCGCAATCTTAGTTAATCGATTGATTATTACCCAAATCACATCTGCTCCAGACTTGGCTCGAGGTAAACCCATTACAAAATCCATTGATATATCAAACCATTTCTATTCAGGGATTTCTAACGGATGAAGAAGCCCACTAGGTCCTTGATGTTCAACTTTCACAAGGCTACAGACGTGGCATTTGGCTACATATTCAGCTATACTTTTCTTAATGCCAGGCCACCAAAATGACTGTTTTAAGTCCTAATACATCTTTGCACTCCCCGAGTGAATTTGATATCCAGATCCATAACCTTTGATTAAAACTTCTTGCTGCATAGATTTTGGAATCCACATACAATTTTCTTGATAAATAGCACCTTTATAGAAGCGAATATATGTTCTACGACCACTTTCTATCGCCTGTTTAAAGTTCAAGTAATCATCATCTTTGGTCTGGGTTATGGAGACATCTTTATGAAAGGTGGGTTCTATATTGTACATTGAGATTATCTCACTTATCATACTTCCACATATGGGTTTTATATTTAACTTTTTAAATTCTTCACCTATCAAACTGGTTGCAATTATGGCTGTAAGAGTAGCATGACAACTAAGAGCATTGGCTACAACGTTGGCTTTTCCTGGATGGTATTAAATGTCCAAATCATAATCACTAATTAGTTCCAACCATCTTTTTTGTCTACAGTTAAGCTCCCGCTGGGTAAATATATACTTTAAACTCCGATGATCTGTAAATATGGAGCACTGAACTCCATATAAGTAGTGACGCCAGATTTTATGGGCGAAAACTACAGCCGCTAGTTCCAAGTCATGAACTGCATAATTTCTCTCATGTGGCTTCAACTGTCAAGATGTGTATGCTATAACTTTGACTTCTTCCATAAGCACACACCCCAGATCGGTTCCAGAAGCATCCATGTAAATTTGATAATTAATCCCCTTTTTGGGAAGAACTAGCACTGGTGAAGAGGATAAAGCATCCTTCAGGGTTTGGAATGCCTTTTCACATTTAGGAGTCCAGATAAATAGAATAGATTTCTGAGTCAGCTTGGTTAATGGAGCAGATATATGAGAGAATCCGTTGAC
Organism: Gastrodia elata; assembly: GCA_016760335.1. Classification (NCBI taxonomy): domain Eukaryota; kingdom Viridiplantae; phylum Streptophyta; class Magnoliopsida; order Asparagales; family Orchidaceae; genus Gastrodia; species Gastrodia elata. The sequence continues at coordinate 3,951,891 of CM028685.1, read as the reverse complement.
AAATTTTCTATAGTAGTCAGCCAGGACTAAGAAACTTCTTATATCTGTTACTATTTTTGGTTGAATCCACTCTTGAATAGCACAAATCTTCTATATATCAACCTGAATTCCCTGAGCATCTACAACATAACCTAGGAATGCTACTGACTTTAACTAGAATTCATATTTTGAAAATTTGGCATATAATTCATGCTCACACTGGGTCTCTAATATTACCCTTAGATGGTTCTCATGATCATTTAAAGTCTTTGAGTAGATGAGTATATCATCGATGAATACAATTACAAATTTATCTAAGAATGGCTTTAGGACTCATTGCATTAAGTCCATAAAAATGGAAAGTGCATTTGTGAGTCCAAAAGACATCTCAAGAAATTCATAGTGTCCATACCGAGCTCTAAATGCTATCTTTTCCATGTCAGAATCCTTTACTTGAAGTTGATGATACCCCGATCTTAAATCAATCTTCAAGAACACTATCACTCCAGATAACTGATCGAACAAATCATCGATCCTGGGAAGTGGGTATTTATTCTTAATGTTGACTTTATTTAATTCTTTGTAGTCTATACACATCCGCATAGACCCATCTTTCTACTTAACAAATAATACTGGAGCACCCCATGGTGACATACTTGGCTTAATAAAACCCTTGTCTAGAAGTTCTTTTAATTGCTCACTAAGCTCATGAAGTTCCTTAGGAGCCATTCTGTAAGGAGCCTTAGAAATTTGTTGGGTACCCAGAACTAGATTAATTGCCAATTCAACTTCTCTTGATGGAGGCAAAACTCATCAGGAAAAACATCAGCAAACTCATTAACAACCTTAATCTTAGAAAGTGGAATGTCTTCTTTACTATCTCCCAGTATGGTAACTAGGTATGCTGGACAACCCTTGCTCACTAATTTAACTGCCATTATCATATTGATTAACAAACTTAAGGTACTAAACCTGCCTACAAAGGTTTTTGAAGTGTTCATTGATTTGAGCATTATCTTTTTTTGTTGACAGTTTATGGTTACATTGTGGGCACTAAGCCAGTTCATCCCTAAAATAATATCAAAGTTTACTATAGGTAGAACTATTAATTTGTCTTGAAATGCTTGCTTATTCAAGGGTACTTGGAGATTACAAAACTGAGTGGTATTGAGTTGAGTTCCAGATGGAAGCCCAACAAATAAGGTTCTTGCCATTTTGTAGCATGGCAAATTTAAACTCCTAGCAAAATTCTCAAATATAAATGGGTGGCTAGCTCCCATATCAAATAGTATCTTACATGGGTGATCATTAACACATATGGTGCCTAAATTCAACAATAATTATTTGAAATTACTTAAAAGCTTGAAGAAATAAAGTACAATATGAAGTATACATACCTGATATCACATTATTGTCTTTTGTAGCTTCTACGGGAGTGAGAGTATATACTCTAGCAAGTACTGTAGGTTTCTTATTAAAAAGTTGCTTTAGAGGAACTTTGGAGGTATTGGGTTAGTTTGAGTTTACTCCATCCTTCCTCAGAATAGGCTTTGCAGTTTATTGAGCAGGAATGATAGTTAATGGTTGATTCCGATGATTGAGCGGAGTTGGATTCAATACCTGATTGCGCCTTGTACGATCAATATGGGCACCATTGATAGTTACATCAAATCTGCACTGTAGGTATAAATTCCCCTTCTTGCCGCATGTGTAGCAGCATTGCTGGTTGTGATAACACTTCCCAAATGGATGTATTCTAGTGCACTCATTATAAGGATATGATGGTGGAACTTTAGCTTCAATTTGGTTGACTTTCCCCGAGGAAAGCCTAATCCTCCTTGGATTATTGCTTCTTTGTGATGACGCGCTAAAGGTCCTCTTGCTCTCCTTTTGGGATTGGTGCCGATCTATCACTCGAGCTATCTCGATCAGTTCCATGAAGTTAGATAGTCTTAGAGGTATAACAAGATCTTTTATTGACTCTTGCAGCTGATTTAGAAATCTGTGGCATTGAGCTCCTTCAATTTGTACCATATCTTGTGCAAACCTGGACAATTGCCTGAACTTCGCTTCACATTCAGATAAGGTTCAATTTCCTTGCTTAAGGTTAAGAAACATATCCCCTAAATTGTTCTGAACAGAAGGAGGGATATATTCTGCTTTGAATGCTTCCACAAAGTTATTCTAGGGAATTTCTTCAACATGATATCCGGCGAATAACATTTTATGGATGTTATCCCATTAGTATCCATCCTCTTCTTGGAACATATGGGTAGTTATTCGGATGGCTTTAGAATTAAGGCAATTTGGGCTGGTAAGATTCTTCTCAACTATTTTAAGCCAATTAGCCGTATCCATAGCAGACATTGTTCCATTGAATACTAGAGTCCTCAGTCTAATGAAACTATGAAGAAGTCTATCAGTATTTTGCTGATATTGTTGGGGAGGATAGTAAGGTAGGATTATTTTTCATTGCTATTAATCTCTCTATTTTCTTAGACTGCTTAGCATTTGTATCTACTAGGGTTTTAACTATCTCTAGCAATGCACTAATCTCAAATGAATGACTGCTTGATGCAGCAGGTGTGGATGAAGACTGACCTTCATTCATTCTTTCATTTAAATTTGAATAACAACATTCTTTTAGGAGAATTGGACAATAGGGTATTTTATTCAATTATTTCAATATGCAACATACAATTTAAAGAAAGAGCTTTATAACATATCCATAATATTTATTTAATATATTCTTCTGAGAAAGCGGTATAGAATTCCTTAAAAGTAACTTCTCGCCGTTCTCTCTTCAGTTTATGTGTCAATAGAACACCATGCCACCAATCTTTTGCTTGATCATGAGGTAACCCCGTTGCTATTTCAACTTTAATGTTATCAGGGCAGTCTATAGCTTCAAAAGTGCTCTTCACACGCCTTAGCCATTCTTTGGTTAAGGGAGGAAGATCAAATCCTCTAAACATCGCATGGCAAAGCATTTGTTCCAATATTTGTACCCCTGGTTTTGATACACCTTCAATAAATCTTCCATAATGTTTCCCACACTGGGAGTCTAGTTCCCATATGTCTTTGAACCTTTGATATGATCCATGATCGACATTTTTGAGTATATACCTATCCTACAAGTTGATCATACATAATAATTTTAATTTGAGTAATTCATTTTGTTCTTAGAGTTCCTAATGTATGAGTTTGAGTATCTTTGTGTTTTTACTCTAAGTATGTTATTCCTGCTATTTTGAATATTGGATGATGGAAATATGGATGTTATTGAGTATTCATATAGTGATTGTATGGCAGAAGAACTATCCATTCGGTAGATAGGAATACAAATTTCAATCTGACACCTTATGGAGTTCTCCGATATCAACTGTGGTGGCCGCGCCATAATCATCCGAGGTTAAAGGAGTGGTCATCCCTTAGCACATCTCTCGCTTAACATTAGGTTGGAATATTAAGACTCCAATCCAATCTTAAGTGAAGGATGTGCCCTTTTTAATAGAGCAAAGAAGAACAATCACTTAATGAGTATACTACATAATCAGAGTATGGAAGAAAAGGAACAAGCTATAGTAACATCCATTGATCCATAATGAAATATGAAACATCCAACTCAGAATATAAAATACAAGAAAAGAAAAGTACTATTTAAACCTATATTATTACAAATATTTAAAGTTAAAAGCTGAAATAAAATGTCTCTCATCCTCACGATACAAAAGTATAAAGAAACTAGAAAATATAATCTAAGGATCTTCAGCAACCTGGACTTCCTCCTGGATCTGCTCCTTTGAAGGTTCTACTTCCTCAAACAGCTCAAAATCTATCATTATCGGTTTCATAATGATAGGGCCCCAGCCAACAAAAGAAAAAATCTAGTTAGACAAAATGTTTAAGTACAATTTAGGGTAATCATTTTTATGTGTTTAATGATATCACAAAACTAACTTAAGCATAAAAATAGCGGCAAAGCAATAAAGAAAGAAAGGCAAGTTATAATAATACATTATAACTTAAATGAAGTGTGAGGTAAGCACATACCTCAACTCAAGCTGCATAAAAAGGTAAGTAAAGTGCTAATGAATATCTACTAAGTACAAAAAAATGTCCTAAGTAATATGACCAAAATAAGCATGCCAATTTGCAATATAAAGTAAAGGTACTGTACTAGAAAGGGAATATCTACCATCCTAACATGCTTTTAATAAAGTAGAATAACTGAATAAAAGAAGATGATAGAAAATTCTATAATATAAAAGAACTGTAATAATTGAAAGTCTAAAGAAAAGTGTACTGAACTGTAAGGTAAGAGTAATTCAGAATTATCAAGTAATTGTAAGACAACAATAATGTAAATGTAAAGTAAAAGTATAAAGTAATGTGTGGATATACCTCTACTTAGTCCTGTCAAAAAGTAAGGTCCATCTGATAATCTAGGAAAGTGTCCTAGATTAAAGTATGCCGCACTAGGAAAGTGTCCTAGGCAAAAGTAACATGCACTAGGAAAGTGTCTTAGGCAAAAGTAACACGCACTAAGAAAATGTCTTAGGCAAAAGTAACATGCACTAAGAAAGTGTCCTAAGCAAAAGCTATCTCAAAAGTAATGTTACACTAAATGGCAGACTAAATAAGACATAACCCACAAAGTGTAGTAAAGCTTGTTTCATAAAGTTTCCTCTTTAAGTTATGAAAATGCCATATGAATGTATTCAAAGTTTAACATAGGATATTCATCAAATATTCTATGTTCAATATAATGTATCCAAATGTGTAATGAAGCTCAAAATAAGGAAAGCATAGCATTTCAAATTCAAGGTAATAAATAGCACTACACAAACTTTGTGATATCACTTATTTTTCTAATTTAATTATTCTAACTACTCTAAGTTATATAAGATTTAGAATTATCAATTTTACACTATCTGTAACTTAGAATCATGATCCTATGAGTTAAACATAATTAGGACTAGCCAAGTCCTAATTATAACTAAATCAATGTCGTCTACAAGGTTAAATAAGTAATCAATCATCCTACTTTGTTAGTTTAAATAATCCAAAACCAAATCTTGATTAGCCAAATCAAGATTTAAAAGATTAGAAATCAAACTCCAAATAATGAAGTTCAATTACTTAATCACAAGGTTATCCTAAGGACTAGGGTTTAATCCCATCTCACTGATTAAATGTTAAGGTAAATCCTATTGAATTAAGTCAAACTCAATAGGATAGATCTCTAATTCTAATTCTAAATTTTAAAGATCATATAATAATTTAATAAACTATGAAAATCTATAAACTATTAAAACCAAGGTTTCACCTAATGAGTAACCCACTTTACTCATTAGATGAATTCTAACATAAGCTCTATCCTTAGTCCTAAGAATGAACGCTCTTAAGTACTAAGAGTAGCACTCAAACACACATCCTAACTAATGTTATTAGGGCCTAAAGGTGAACTTAGAAGTTCAAAGGAAGGGAAAAGAGCTCACGTTTTTACTTAGATTTTACTTAAAACCAAAATTGAGATTTTCCTTGAAGTCTTGATTTAAGACTTAGAAATATCTAAATTAAAGTCTGAATTAATTTAATTACCAATTATAATGGTTAGAGAATGATTCTAGGGCTGAAAAATATTTAACCCTAAATTTGGGCAAAATGACTATTTTGCCACTACTAAAGGGTCTAAAGTTCAACTTTATGAATTAAGGCTCAATTCTAGAATTTATTGAAGTGGAGTGATTGCTTACTATCTAATATGAGTTTAGAAATTTAGTACATTTATTTTGATTAAGTTTTAAGCCTTATTAGGTCAAATTAATCAGTTTGACCTATTAGGGCAAATTTGTAATTTGACCTATAAGGGAAAATTGATAATTTGACCTAATGAAATCTAAATTTTCTATCAATTTATTGAAGATTAAGTCCTAAGGTTTCCATAGAACCTAAAATCATCAAATTCTGATATGTATTATTTAAGTTATAGCCAATACAATTTCTAGGGTAAAATGGTAATTTAAGGGTTCTTAATTAAGGGTCAAAAATCATAACTTTTCCAATTAGTGTCTAAAATGAGTAAAAGCAGTGGCAATAGATTACAATTGATCTACTGATCACATTGACTATTGGTAGGCTCAATTTGGACTCTAATTGGCTAAGTTATAGCTTAATTAGGTTTTATGGTGATTAGTGGGTGATTAGTAAAATTAATCACAAAATCACTAAACTAACCACACCCCTAGGTTCTAATCTACTCTAGGAGTTCTCTAAAATTTGAATTACTCAAATTGGATCATTAATTTTGCTACACTAATCAAATTTTAGCATAATTAGGGTTGATTAAAAAATCTAAATGTTGTATCTAAAATATTTTTACAGTTTACTGTTAATTAGGTTTTCCTGATAAAAATAGATATATGGATTACTTATATTATAGTTAAATCGACCAACTTATGGTCAATTGAAGTTCTAGGGTTAATTGACCTAATTAGGGTTAGGTCCTAAATGTGAACCGGCTCAAATTAATCCAAATAGCAAAATGAACACTACTAGATTAATCGATAGGGTTTGCTGATTACTTTGAGACCCATATTGGATATGTTTGGATTCGTGTGTGCAAAATTATGGTGATTTGAATGAAATGAATATTTTGGTAATTAATTAAATACTTAAAATGTCACTAAGTGAAATATTAATCCTACAACAAAATAAATAGTACCATTAAATTCTTTAATTTTTTGATAAATTTAATATATTTATTTGTTACTTTTGGTGTTGTATTTATTAAAATATGGGTACTCAAAGTTTAGGCTTTATTTAATTAAATTCTTTTATTTAATTTATTTAATTTATTTAATATGAATTCACAAATTAATTCTCTTTTTAATATATTTATCTAAAATAATTAAAATGTTATTATCTATTATTAACTAATTATATTTATTTCTTTATGTTTATGCATATACACACACACACACACACACACACACACACATATATATATATATATATATATATATATATAAGTATATATACATATATATACATATATTTAAGTAGATTAATATGTATAACTATTTAATTAAATGTCTATTAGTTATTATTATTATTATTATTATTTTATCTTTCTTTTGTCTGCAGGTGGGACCCGCAGAGTTACACGTGGCATCCTGAGACACGCCGGCCAGGTGGGTGGGGCCCACATCTTTCTCAAATGAGACAAAACTGATCATTTGATCAGTTGTGGGTCCCACCACAGACGCGCCTCCACTAAAATTGCTTCACGCGTCCCAGCTGATGCGTTCCTTGAAACAACCAGGTCAGGGTCGGGTCGACCCGGCCTGACTCGAGACCTCCTCATTCCTGACGCCCATTCCCAAATTCTTCGATGCTAGGGTTCGATATCCCGGTGTCTCCCGGCGATGGATCGATCAGGCCTTCATAGTGTTGGCCAACCCTGAACAAGACTTTCCCGTAGGCAGTTACAGCTGGGTCTAAGACGTCCTATATTGACTACAAACGCTAACCTTAGTTGTCGAGCATGGACAGCAGTGGGTTCTAACGACTTATACTGTAGCCATTTGCTTCAATTCACGATGATCAGTTTAGATCAGTGTGATCGAAACCATTCAATCTTTAATCTATCTTATGAAATTAAGATTCAAACCGATAACAGAGTAAATGATCAAATGGATTGATAGGTAGACGTACCTTAAGTTGAACGGTTAGAAGCAAAGGAACCTCAAGAAGATGATGCTCGGGATCTCGCAAGACTCAGACTCGCTCCAAATATAGCTTATAGTTCATTTTGACTCTTAATGGGTGTTTGGAAGTGGTGGCAAGCACCATGTGTAGTGGTGGCTAGCGACGCGTGCGACGCAGAGGGACACGCAGAGGATCCAGCGTCTTATCGAGGAAGACGATCCTCGGACCCTCCGATCTTTTGATCGAATGGATCGGAGGATCCGTTTGAATTAACTGGGCAGTTAAGATTTAGGTTACGGTGTGAGGTCTTTTGGACGGCGTCGTTTAAATATTTTAAATAATATTATTATTTAAATAAAAATTCATACATTTTAATTAATTTAATTAAATTATTAGGAACTTTCCAAAATTTCCCAATAAATCGCCCCTAACTAATTGAGGGGTGAGGAACGCAATGACACAATCGAATTTTTGATTTGACGAGTATTTATTTGATTTTTTGAGGTACTTAAATAATATTAAAATATTTGACAAAAATCCAACGACTTCCAAATGCTTCCAAAACTTCACCCCTAGCTAATTTGGCGGTGGTGAACGTAATGGTGAAATCAGATTTTCAATCTGAGATCTAAATAAAAAGTTCATTTCTAGGGTTTTATGATTTTCTAGAAATCAAGATTTTGATCATTTGATTCCTAATTTGAACTAAATCTTAAAGGTAAGTTCCAAATGACATAGTTAAGATACTAGAACCATAATTAGGACTTGGATTAGTCCTAATTGATCTAAGTAACAACTTGGGTTGTTATACTAGTCAAAGCAGAACATCAAGAAGCTGGAGGACTTCTCCATCCTCTAACAATTCCTGAATGGAAGTGGTTTGATATTTCTTTGGACTTTGTTATGGGTTTACCAAAATCATAGTCTCGTGCTGATTCAATTTGGGTCATTGTCGATCGACTGACCAAATTAACATAATTTATTCCTATACGTCAAACCAATTCTATGGAGAAATTGGCTAAGTTGTATATTAAAGAAATTGTTAGGCTGCATGGAATTCCAAGGTTAATCATATCTGATCATGATACTAGATTCACTTTTAAATTCTAGTAAGCAGGACATCAAGACTTGGGAACTACAATAGCCATGAGCACCGCTTTTCACCCTCAAATAGATGGTCAAATAGAATGAGTCAACAAATTCTTGAATTTCTTCTTTGCCTATATAATCTGTACTTCGGAGGTTTCTAGGAAGATCATATTTCCCTTAGTTAAATTCGTGCATAACAACAGTTTCTAATTAAGTATCAGCATGGCTTCGTATGAAGCCTTGTACAGCTAAAAGTGGAGCACTACCTTAGCTTGGTCGGAAACTGGCAGTGTTCAACTGTATGGTTCATATTTAATAGAAGAAACAAATAAAAAATTAAAATTGATCCAGCAAAAAATCAAAGCAGCTCAAGATCACCATAGTAAATATCATGATGCTCATCATCATTCTCTAGAGTTCAATGTTGGAGATTTTACGTACCTTAAGGTCAGGCCAATGAAAGGTGTATATCGTTTGGTGGAACTAGGAAGCTAAGTCCCAGCTACATTGGACCATTTGAAGTGATAGAGAAAATCAGTTCTGCAGCCTATAGATTGAAACTCCATAAATATTTCATTACAGTTCATAATGTGTTCCATGTCTCCTCTTTACGGAGATGTCTTCATAATCCTTCTCATTTGATTCAATTTCTAGTAGTATCTTTCCAGCCATACCTTTTAGATATGGAAGAGCCTATCAAGATCTTAGCACGTGATCAAAAGTAGCTAGGAGATCTTTTTATCCCTATGGTGAAGGTTCAGGGGAGTAATCATTTTATTAAAGAATCCACATGGGATAAAGAGGCAGATATGCAACTGAAATATCCCAGTCTCTTTAAAAATCCACGTACTTTTAAAATTCTAAATTTCAGTTCTTAAAATTTTACGCGCTTTCTATTTTCCTTTCTTGGCAATGATGTTGAGGACGACATCGTTCTTAAGTGGGGGAGTCTGTAATAATCCTAGGTTGTTACTTAGTCTAATCTCAATTTAATCGCAGCCTAATTATAATTCTACTGAGTTCATCTAGTCATTAAAGACAATCTTGGAAATTTTGGAGCGATTTAGAGCTCAATCAAATAATTGGAATATTTAATATATTTAATTAATTAGAAAATTGAGATATTTAAATTGACCTTGAAATAAAAATCCGACTTTGCCATTACGATCATCACCCCTAAATTAGATAGGGGTGATGTTTTGGACGCGTTTGAAAGTCGTTAGATTTTTGCGAATATTTTAATGTAATTAAATACCCTCAGAAAATATAATAATTTAATAATAGTCGTAATCGAAATCCGACTTTGTCGTTAAATTCCTCACCCCCAAATTAGGTAGGGATGCATTTTTAAGATTTTTTGGAGCGCATTTATTAAATTTAAAGTATTAATAAATTAAAAGTTATAAGGAAATAAATATTTATTTCTTAAATCTTTATTTCCATTTTTTCTCTTCTTCTTTTCCTGTGCATGGACCCCACCTCTATCCCTAGTTCAGCACCCCCTCCCTCTTCCCCATTCGCACGCAAGGGGTAGAGCCCCTCTCCTTTCTCCCCTACCCATGCCTTGCCACTCCTCTTCTTCTCCTTTAACATGGAGCTCAGCCCCCTCCTTCCTCTCCATTTGGTTCAAGCTGAAAGCTCCTCCCTCTTCTCAAGCTCCATGCAAAGCCAAGGAAGAAAAAGCTCCCTTCCTCCAAGTTCTTGAAGAAAAGCAGAGTTCTTCTTCTATTCTCCAAGCCAAATCACCCTTTTGCTTACTCTTCCTTGTTCTCTCATCATCTGATTTATCAAGTACTGTGATTGACATGTTCATTAGCTATTGTATGGAATTATGTATGATCATTGAGCTTCAATCAGACTCAAATGAGTCCGATCAAAGCTTGTTCTCAGTTAGAAAAACTGTTAAAAAGATGTATGATTTTTTTGCATACTTGTAGCTAGGGCATCAATGTTTGCTTGATAGGATAATCCATTCATGCCAATTTTGGTATCAATGGAAAGGTTTTGGAAAGACCTTTCCATAGGTATACCAAACTACACATAAGATGCCCAAAATTGGGAGTATTTGGGTGCGAAAGGAGACCCGTCACAGTTTTCACATAGGCAAAATCACCGTCGGGAGCCTGAAAGCACTACAGTGCATCGTAGCATCTACACCTCGGGGAAACAGGCGTCGCAGCACGCCGCTGCACTTGGAAGAGCTGCTGTACATCACTGCGGTGAAATCTTCGGCCGTGGCACTTGAAAGCGCTGCTGCACACCGTAGCGCCTAGCTTTTAGCCAGTATGGGCCACTGCGCACCGTCGCATCCAAGAATGTCCGAAAGTGCCTATAAAACTGTTCGGAATTGCCTGGATTTGTTTTTTTGTTACATTTTAATGACCCTAGGACCCTAATGAGGCCAAAATATATCAAATCTAAACCTAGATTTAATAAAATTAAGCATTGCATGAATGTGTAGGTGAATTTCAATGAGAAATCCACCATCTAACCCTAAAATGGCATGCCCTAAGTATTTACTTAAATATTTTTGTACCAAATATTAATGTTAGAATCTTTGATTGCTTGTATGACAAAGTATAACTAAATAACCAAATTGCATGAAACTTAAGTTTTTTAGATTTATAATCAAGTATTAATCCCTTTTGATTTGATTTAAAGATTTGATTAACCTTAATTACTTGTTATTTTAATCAATATAATGTTTATGTATGTTAGAGAACTTTAATGTTGATTTGGATATATTGATTTACTTAATTTGATGCTAAACTAAAATTGAACATAAGAATCTTAAGAACTTGATTAAGTAAATAATACTTAATCTAAATATGAAATTTGTCATCAATAATACACCAACAATGCATTGATTGGTCATTGATCTATAAATCAACAATTGGTCTTAATTGGGTAAGAATAGGGATTAAACTCTAACTTATTTGATTAAGACTTAAACCCTTAATTACTTAATCAATCAACTTGATTGAAAGATAATCTAACTGACATTATTCCAATAATGCATCTGATTTAGTATTGACCTTAAATTATTAAAGTAGATGTGCTAAGGTTAATAATGAACTTATGCAATTGAAACATCTGAATCTAAACTTAAGATCCCTAATTTTCTCTTATATAAGACTCTTAGCATAAAAATGATAATAAAACTATATTGATTTATGGAATAATTTAATCCTAATAATATTCTTAATTTTATCCCATGATTATAAAATAGGATAGATTAGATGGGTCTAACCATCTGATCTGATCAATTTAATCTAAGCTCAATAAGTGAATCTCATGAGTTTATTCTAATTATTAGAAGTGTAAAATCTTGATGATCTTACTATAAGAGTGTTTTGAAATCTATAAAAGGCCTAATGAATGCTAATATATTGAGGTATGAAAGGCTTATTATGATATATTGATGTTAGAACTTAGATGTTCCTCTTTAACCTTAGAAGTTGATCTTAAACCTTATGATAAAATTCAATTAAGACTTTAGAATGAGATTTATCCCATGTGGCAGTAAACCATATTGAGTGACTCTTTTGGTCACATCCTTGGATCCTTAAGTAGGACTCATCCAATTAGTATAAAGATTTATAATTTTGATAAATTCTTGGTTATTAAATAGAATTGATTGAGCTATGATTATTAGTTGGTTAGGATTATGCATACTCATGGTGCAGAGTTCCTTTAGCAATATTCAGGTTTGGATGAGCACTCCAATGTAAGCTTATGACCAGGTGCTTTCCCGAGGGATAAGCTGAATACAGTCCTGCTAGAGTAAATCCTCCAAACTTAAGAGTATGAACTAGAATCTTAGTTTAGGAGAAGAAAAACTACAACAAGATTCTGCCTCTTATCTTATGTGTGCCTCGATAAGTGCAATTATAAGGAAACTAAGTGCTAAACTCACCCTTTTGGGAACATATGTGTATATAACCTTTACAATTGATTATTTCAAGCAAAAAAACCCTAAATAAGAGAAACTAATTATCAAAATTAGAATATAGGAGTCAAAATCCTTCTATTATATATTCTGCACAATAGAGACATTTGAGTCATAATCTGATTTTAAAGCATTTCTAGATTTTATGGATTTTTAAGTCATGAAGTGTAGAGGCATGAACATGAGCATTAGCATGATGTATGAGTATCAATGATGATTTATGAGTTATGAAATACCGCATACATTAATAGGGGAAACTCAGGATATTCAGACATCACAGTAAATTGTATTTCCCAATATAATATATGTAGATATTGGACCGTACAGCTCATAGCAATTCAGTAATAGTTAAGATGCATATCAGTGGCATACAGTATTGTGGCATATTCAGATGCATAAATTTAGTGGCATACAGCATAGTTTTAAATGATATTTGCTCAGTTTCAAATCAGATATTGTTTTTAATTATTTTCAATATTTAGTATACAGTCTGCTTTACCTTACTTCAATTTTATACAGTTTTAGTTATTCAATTACTTTTAAAGTCTTTTGACAGCTTTGTTTACTTTACTATTAAATGTAAATAATTAGAACTATTTATATTAGCTTTGATGTGTTAGACTTATTGTCTAATACGTGGTACTTTTGGGATCCGACAATTTACTATATCTTGAGTAGCATATTGAGCCAAGTCAAGAGGACTCTCAGGGGATCTAGAAGGAGTTCGAGGAGCTTTAGTGGACCCTCCATTAGCCTCGCCATTTTTTTTTGTATCTATTTCAGTTTAGTAGTTAGACTTTATTTCTGTACTATTTTAGTAAATAGCTTGTAATAATTCTGGATGCATTTACTTTTCTATTTTGAGATGAATGTTTCTATTCAATTCTTTGATGAATGTTCTGAATGTATGCTTAGCTTCCACACTCTGTTTAAATATACTTATACTTAGTATTGTGATGCGATCAGCATACTGAAAATGTTGATATTTTATATATATATTAGATTCCTCATGTTGTATATTAAATCCAATATATGTATTTGTCTAATACTTAGGATAAGGATACTGCTCTTATCTTAAGTATTAGCTCTTGACCCTCCTTCAGGGTTGAGTTAGAAGCCATTCAGTATTATAGTTTCAGTTATTCGAGGAGATGGGATATTCTTTCCCGAGTGGCGCACTGCTCCGCCACCGATTGATTATGTTATCTCTTTTGTGCATGGCGACAGGGTGGAGCGCTACAGCCGCCCACTTGATTAAATATTCAATCTAAAGTATATTTTTCAAGCTTTCTAGTTCACCACCATTCATCAGCAATGAATAAAATATAGAAGGAGAGTTCCTTTGTGGCGGTTATATGACTATTGTGGATGTTCTCAACATCGGTGATTCTGGTTCAACATTGACACCCTCCTGATCATCTTTATGTACACCTATATCTAGTTCAGCACTGTCATCAATTTCTATGTGTCGGGTCTCACTATCTGAAGCATACTTGGAATCAATCTTGACTCCAATACAATCCTTATACATTTCACTTTCCTTGAAAGTGACATCCCTGCTTCTGATAAGCTTCTGTTTTGATTGTCCTAGAATTTGTAACTGAACTCGCCCGCACCATATCCAATGAATGTGGACTTGATCACCTTTACATCAAGTTTTCTCTTGGATCCTGCTTCAATGTGCACATATAAAGAGCAGCCAAATTCCTTGAGGTGAGTCAGTTCACCTCCTTTTCGCTCCAAGCCTCCTTGGGAATCCCTTCATTTAGGGGTATGGAAGGTCCCTGATTTATTAGATAAGCAGCTGTGTTAACAGCTTCAACCCAGAACTACTTTGGGAGGCCCGCATTCAATCTCATGCTCTTGGCTCTTTCTGTGATTATTTTGTTCATCTATTCTACAACACCATTTTGCTGTGGTGTTCTTAGAACTATAAATTCTCTCTTGATGCCTCTCAAGGCACATAACTACTTAAACTCATTTTCACAGTACTCACTGCCATTATTGAATCTCAAGCACTAAACCTTCATTCATATTTCATTATCCACCAAAGCTAACCACTTTCTAAACACATCAAACAAATCATATTTATATTATAGAAAGTAAATCCATACCTTCCTTGTATGATCATCAATGGAGGTGATGGAATATGTGGCTCCATTTATGGAAGAAGTAGAAGCTAGCCCCTATAAGTCTGCATGCACCAACTCAAGATCTTTTAACTTTGGAGAACAAAACCTTCTTCTATTTGCCCATCACATAGTATTCACAGAAATTTAAGTCTATTGACTTTAGTCCTTGGAGTTTCCCATTTGACTATTGGGATTTCAACTCCCCCTCACTCATATGGCCAAGCCTCCAGTGCCAAGCACTTGCATCTATTGGTTCTACAACTGTAATAAAATTAGACATTTTATTAATCATGTAATATTTACCTTCCATATTGCCCCATTCAACAATAAGTGCACCCTTGGTGACCTTCCACAAGTCTCTAGTGCAACATGTGTTGTAGCCCTCTCTGGCTAACTAGCTTACTAAAATAAGATTCCTCTTTAGACATATCAAATGTCTAATATTTTTTAGCTTCCAAACTGTTCTGCTTGGCGGCTTAACATTTACATCATCTTTTCATCTTTTCATATGATGTCACATGCCTTCTCATCTTCAAGGTATACTTTTCCCAAGTCACCCTTGACGTAGTTCTTGAAGGCACTCCTCGATGGAGTCGCATAAAAGGATGCGACTGAGTCCACCACCTATGACTCAGTGTTGACAAGTGAAAGGATCAATGCATCATGATCCTCTTCAGCTGAAACATTCACAGTGGGGTTCATCACCTTACCTCCACCACTTGGCTTCTATAGGGAGGGATAGTCCTTAAAGTGACCTACTTTTCCACAATTTCAGCAATCCGACTTTACTATTTCAAGGCTTTATTATTCTCTTTGAGATATTGACCTATTTCTTTTATGTGTCCTTTTTGTATGTCTTCCCCTGCTTTCAACATTCAACATTGTTGTGGATGCCTCCCTATGGGATTTCTTTTGCATCTCATTATTTAAAACAAGCCCAACAATGTTGTCGAATCTCAATGACGCATTTCCTGATGAGTTACTGATAGTTGTAACCAACCCATCCCAGTTGTCTAGTAATGAAAAGAGGAACAACAAAGCTCGGATCTCATCATCAAAATTGATGCCTAATGAACTTAATTGGCTAGTCATCGTGCTGAACCCATGGAGGTGTTCAGCCACTGAATAGCCATCCATCAACTTTATGTTGAATAATCACTTCATCTAGAAAACTTTATTTGAAGCCGAGTGCTTCTCACACATTCTCGTTAGGGCATCCATGAGATCTGTAGTAGTTTTCTCATTAACGATGTTAAAGGCAACAGAAGAAGACAATGATAAACGAATCAACCCAGTGTAGTTTTATCGAGAACTTCCCATTCTCCATTAGTCATAGTTGCAAGTTTTCTATCGACTCCATTCAATAAAAGATACAACTTTTCCTGGTAAAGCAAATCCTCCATTTGCATTTTACAGAATGCAAAGTTGGTACCGCTAAATTTCTCTATCTTGTGTCTCATCTCTTCAGCCAATGCTCCCACTCAAACAGTAAACTCTAGAACCAACAAGGTAACCTCTCTGTGATACTACTTGTTGGTAATAGTGAAAACTTTCAACGAGCAAACCGCAGCGGAAGCAATTTAGAGCACACTCGATAGACGACCGGAGTTAATTTGACATTTACCAAGCAAATAACGAAATCACAAAATAACAAGAAATTGAATCATAGCATATGCATGCAACACAACCACAAGCACATCCAAACAATCTCAAATTTTATGTGGAAAGCTCAAAGATGGAAAAAACATGGAACTACACCACACAGAGATTTCTACTATGCAAAATGAAGAGTACAGAATCACAAAGAGCTTAATCTCATCAAGAAACAATAGCTCTTACTCTAGGATGAAGGGGAGAATAAGCAGCCACCACCTAGAGTATCTTCTCAAATATGTAAGAGCTCCCTTACACAGCAGCACTCCCTTAAGGTTCCTCCTTGGAATCTCCTCCCACAATAGCCAAAGCCTCACAAACTGACATGCCAATATTAGAAACTCTTCCAACTTCTTTCCTTAAGTATCCAGCTCATTTTCGAATCTCAAATGATCCAAAATAACCTCCAATTTACTTAGGGTGAAACCTGAACCGGAGAAAAATTCCGTCAGACGCTACGGAACGTAGTAGCACCTAAGTTTCGTGTAGCCAGGAGCCAGGGCGTGCGGCAGTGTCCTGATCCCTGTTTACCTTCCGTTGCGGTGCGATGGAGCGCCCGCCTCTTGTGTTTCTGCCGTTGCGGAGCATTGTAGTTCCTTCATTCGATGCGACACGCTGCAGCGCCCACATCTCGGTTTGCTGGCGTTAGTGCGTGCGATAGCACCTCCTTCTCGGGTGTGGGGCACCACGGCGCACCTCACCGCCTGCGCTGATAATGAACTTCATACTTTTTTCCAATTTGCCTCGAAACCTCTCGGAAGTTCACCCGAGCACCATTAGTATTTTCATGATGAACTAAATGGTCTAGACAACATAATAATTTTGTATATAATGTTGTAGCATATTGATTAAGGTGTTGAATTTATTATCTCATATTATAGGTTCAATTATTATCAGTCACATATTTATTTCTTATTCGAAGCTCATATTCTTTTAAGAAAAAATTTTCAATAATGAGATATAAAATATATAAAAAAAATAGGAGTTGATTATACACTTTTTATTAGAAAAATTTATTGCCTAGAAATAATTTTCACATATGAAAAGTTTGGGCATGTTTTTAGTACGAGTATGGGTTATAAAGGGCACTTGTCTATAAATACAACTAAAAATTGATAAGCTTGTGAAAATCATAAAAGCACGGTGATGTAAAGATATAACCCGAAGATGAAAAACTAAATAAAACGGACTCTTTTTTATTAATACTTAATATTATAGTAATGTAAGTCCCCCAAAATTTTTCTTATGACAAAGTGAAAGCAACAATGAAAATTATAAAACTAATTTTAGCATTTAAATATGACAAAGAACCTAGTGTCAAATATTATTTAAAAAAGTTTGTTTATCAATTTCAAATGACTAGGCCAGTGCTTGGATATCTCAAGAATTACGTGTTGATTGATTGAGAAGTGAATCTAGACTTGCGAGCTCATGCAAAATTCTGAATTCAAGAATGGAAGCTCGAAGCCAAAAATTAGGTGCTCAGGTGCGCCTAAGTTCCTAGAACGATGCACAACAAGCATGGGCCGCTCCTTCCATAGCTGAAGTCGTTCCATCCCTGCAAACCACCGATCTCATCTTCCGTCGGCGATGAAATCATCGAGCCTTCATGGTTGCTGACAGATGGAAATACACGTTTGCGTTTGCACGCAAGTGTACGTCGTCTGAAGTTATAAGTAGAAAGTTTAGTTTCCGGGATTTATCGAACCCTAGGGAATGGTCGTTTTGATATCGAGTTGTATTTTATTTCACTAATGTCTAGATGCAATTTTGGTTGATTTTTGTTAGTTCCTAATTAGCAATACACAAGACTTGAGTAAAAATACTATTTTATTAAATATGAGAGATTTGAGATTTCATTGTAATATATGCAATGGTTGGTTATATAATTTCATTGTTTGAATATAATCGTTCAATTTATTTGCTTTATTAAATCAAGTGAACACTATTGGAATTTGAGTACTCTCCAATTATATTAGGTTCAAATTTAGTGCACAAAGAGAACTCCTTTTGGGTTCTTTCTTAGCATATAAACTCTTATGAGATAATGATTGATTAATTAGATTTTGATTCCTTACGTCTATGATATCATAAATATCTTTTACTTATTATGGTCTCACAAGCAAGATTCTATTTACCACGTGTCATGCGTTACACACGCAGTTTAGCTAGATGGGAGGATGCATTGGGTCAATTGGTTTTGTCACATCATCCATTGAAGCTCCCAATGTCCTCTCATCCCTTCTACTTTGCTGAGCAGCAGAGCAAGGTTAATGGAGAACTTGATTCTCAAGTGTCAATCTTTTGGGAGAGCTAATAAGAGAGGGTGCAAGTGAGCCTTGAAAATTCTGTCACACAATTCTCAGCTCTACTCGCACTACCTTTCTTGCTCATACCCAATTAATGAGAATTGGAACACAAGCTCTTTTAATTAAACTTAGAATTCAGTTCATCCCAACATTCATTCAATAATAAATTCAACAACACAAATAGTTTTTCATTTCATTTAAATAATGTCCTCATACAACTAACATATCCCTTACATAATTTTATAACTACATCTCAACCATCTCCAAGGGATTTTTAGCATTCCATTACTAAGCAAGAAAGAACATACATACAAAGCAAAGTGAACATCGCCATCAATTCACGGTAAAAAATTAATAAAGGGAGTTTAGGAGAAATACAAGGAATCACCCAGAGATTTTCTGGGGTTCTCTTTACTTTTCTTGCGCTGTCCTCTTGAAGCTCCACCCTTTGTTTCTTGCTGTCTTTCCTTTCTTCCTGTTCTTGGTCCTCTCCTCCCCTTGGAGAGTTCTCATTCTTTTCTCCTCGTGCAGCCTTTCTTTTAGATCTTGATTAGCAAAAGTTGGAACCCTTTCTTAATTTTCAAGTCTCTTTTTTATAAATTTTCTTTCCTATTTAAAATTTAATTCAGCAAATATATCCTATTTAGAAATGTGTGCTTTGATTAAATGATTCTTTATTTATTTCCTTGGTAATAAAAGGATTTAGTTTATTTGTATTTATGTTTTATTGAGTAAAATAATTAAACCAACCTCTTGATCTTTCTCATGATGGCTTAAACATATGCCTTATATAATAATATTTATAATAAAGATTCTTCAATTTTTATTGCATCTACCCCTTATATCTTCCTCATATCTTAAATTTATTTTTTCATGAATTATTTCTTGAGAATGAGAGATTTTAAATTAATTTGATATTAATTTCAGCTATGAGAAGGGGAAGAATTCAATTCTTGGCCTTCCATATGATGTCTTGAATGCATATTTTTGGCAAAAACTACGTAGGGCGCGGCGGCGCGCTATGGCGCGCTGCGGCAGCAACGTTCCAAACACTGTTTCGCTATGGCGCGCAACGACAGCAGCACTCCAAATATTGTTCATGCATAAAAATTATTATCTTTTCTTCAGTCGTCGTAGCATTTGCTGTGGCGCAGTGCTCTATAGTGGATAAACTTTCGGATTCACTGTTCAATTAGTTCATCCATAGTTTTATAAAATGAAAATTTGCCTGCTGCGGTGCGCGACAACGGAGAAAGTTTCGTAATACTATTTAATTTCTCGTTTATAAAGTTTTAATAATTCTTCGAGAAATAACAATGTGGCACGCTGCGGTAGTTTTCTCCAAAAATTGCAAATTTAAGCCAAATTTTCATTTACTCATCTTCTATCCTGAAAAGCAGCGAAAGCATATAAAAATATATAATTTTAATTAAAAAGTGCTTATTTTTATTAACTTATTTTACTACAAATCTGGGAGTTATCAGTTGCTGACAGCTTCGTCTCTTTGCCGAACTGCCTCTCCTTTGATGCATATCTCATCAATCTTTCGTGTTGATTCCGCCATCCTAGGATTCGCCGACCGTCGTCGATCAGCCAGAGCACATAAATCGATTCTCTCAAACCACCTCTAGCCGAACCTACAAAGCTTTCTCCTTTCTTCTCTTGCGTTGATCATATGTCAATCGTCAATTTGGTATTAATCTATACCTATCTAAAGCTTGAATTAAATTTATTAATTATATTGATTTAATTTCAGCTAAGTTCTATGGATTATGTCTAATTTTGAGGATAATATTTATATTAGTTATTCATGGCAATATTACTTATAACATCTATTATAATGTTAGTTGTTAGCCTTGTAGATTCATATGCATACAACCCTCCTTGTAGTGGTTAATCAATACTGTAATAATGGCTTATATGAATAATATGCTTGCATGTCTTCTATGATAATTAATATCTTATGATATTTAACTTATCATCTTTAAATTTTTGTATAAATCATAGCATTGATTACTGGAAAACAAAGGAATTCAAGTTATGTCATGTTGTTCAATCATTAGGAAGACGCAAATACTTCTATTACTTTGTGTGAGACCTAATAATAATGACTCAAATGATACTCATGAAGTAATATTCATTTCTCTTAGATATTGGTTTAGTGATGTTCTTGGGTTCATCTCAATCAATTATAAGGAATCTTGTTCTGTACACATCCACCAATTTTTCATAAAAAAATTAGATGATATCTTGTAGATACTTCTCTAGCATGATATAATTTAATCTTCTATCTTTAGTTATGGACAATAAATTGGATATAGTTCATGTTTGTCTAAAGTAATACTTATAAAATTAATCACCATTTAGATGTACCTTGCAGGCATTGTGTATGTTGCCTCATTGTAACCAATCAATAAGCTGCAAGATTAAATGACATGTGCAACGTACATTAAGTACTTTTAACTTTTTTTAGTTCTGAATGCATTAAACCATGCTATTTTGAGCTCTATGTATAGTGCATACATCACACGCATGAATCTTAGTGCCTTTAGTGGGTGTAAGTGCATACTTAGAACCCCGTTGTTTGGATGTAGGCATTATTTTGCAAATGCAGGGAGAAAGTATTACTTGATAAATTTTCATGGTAGAAATAGCATCATGATAATAAATGTGGATTTTGGATATTAAATTATTAATACTTTAAGCAAATAATGATAAATAATCTTAAGCTTAGAATCAGACTCCCTAGTATTTTAAAATATTTGAGTTAATGAGTTTCATTATCTTGGTGTTAATATATGAGTTAGTTTAGAGTTTGTCAAATCCTTGGATTTAAGATTTAAGGAGCATTTAGATGACTACAAAGAGGATAGGAAGTACATGTACATGACCATTAATTTATCAAAAAAATTAGCCTTCTAACCTCTATAAAATTGTAAAAAGGTTCTGCCCCTTATCTTTGTGCATATTAGTAGGTATAATTATCTTGAATGTAAGGATCCCTCATTGTAATAACCCAAATTGTTACTTAGGTCAATTATAACTAAACTGAGTTCTGATTGTGATTATAGAACTCTAATTAAGTTATTAGGAGTTTACCACAAAGATCTAGTCCAAATGAAGAGTCAAAGGGATCAAATCCTGATTTCATAATTTCCAGGAACCATAAAAATTGACCTCAGATCAAAAATTGGACTTCGCCATTGCACTCATTTCCCCCAAATTAGCTCGGGGTGATGTTTTAGAAGCATTTGGAAGTCGTTAGATATTCGACAAATATTTTAATATATTTTAAATACCTCGAAAAATAAAAAAATTAAATACTTACCAAATCAAAAATATGTCTTCATCGTTGCGTTCCTCACCTCTCAATTAGCTAGGGGTGATTTATCAGGAATTTTTGGAACATGTTTAAATGGTAAATTTTAATTAATAAAAATCAATATAAATTAATTAAATATTAATTTTATTTAAGTGAGTTAATGGCGCCGTCCCTTTTCTCTCTGACGTCGTTCCTTCTATCCGCATTTATCGTCTGATTTGACGGGTCCTGTGATCCGTCCGATTGAAAGATCGGACGGTCCTGGCACCGTCTGCTTCGTTGCGTCGCAGAGCACATGACGCATGCAAGATGCTTTGCACGTGGCATGCCAGGCCGACTCCGCACGTCTCCCGCCGCTCTTCGACAGCCTTTTTTCCTCTTTAAGTGTCTTTGGCGGCTCTAGGTCTCAATTTACACTGTCTAAATCTCAGCTGCCATTGAAAGAAGCTCGAGCGTCCATCCCGATCGAACCATATTTCTAATCCGCCGAACAATCAAGTACTTCCCTTACCTTAAAAATTTTCAAAATACATCTTCCTTAGTAAAGAAAGCATAAAAGGAAGCAAGATAAGTTATAAATATAATATTTATAACTAAGTAAGAATTGAGGTAAAAGCACATCTCAAATAAACTAAACAAGGTAGGGTATACATAAGTAAAACAATAAGTAAAAGTACTAAAAGGAAAGTCTAAATCTAAACATGCTGATGATCATAAGACATATGCTGATTTAAAATAGTAATCTAAAAGTGGTACGTATAATAAGTAGTAAAGTCTAGCATCCTATATCAATATATAAGTAATAAGGTAAAATAGAAAAAACAGCTGACTGAAATAACATACATCATCATCATAATAAACAGTAAGCTAAAAACTGAAAAGAACGTATAACTACCATATCAGAAAGAATTTGCTAATCCAGCCAGTATATTTTCATAGCCTTTCTGGGCTAGGGCAGATATAATATAACAATATAGTACAGTATGACTGAAGAGGCAGATAATATTATGCAAATATCATTAATTATTTTACTTTTGCTTATCTGGACAATTTTAGAAATAGCTGAGGAGTTAAGCATGTCTGCAAGACTGAACAGGTCCCAAGCATAATACACACTCCTCAATGAGTAATGTTAAGCATCTTGATCTCTCCTTTACCCCTGTCTATTGGAGTAAATGTGCACAATAATCCACCATGAACTGAACCCAAATGCAATGTTTTTCTAATATTCTAAGTTTTCATTTCATGCCACAATATGTTCTTATATTATATGTTCAAGAAAAGTAATCACAAAGTTCAAGGAATGAGTAGCATAGAATCAAATAGTAAGTAAGGGACTCTACTAAACATGGTGATATCATTTGTTATCTAAATTTTAATAATCTAACTATTCCAAGTTACGCAAGTTCAGGATCTCCAATTCCTTCTATTGAGCGTAACATAGACGCACAACCTTATAAGTTAAAAAGGATTAGAGCTGATTAGGTTCTAATTTAATTCAACCAAGTACGACTATAGGTTATGAAATAATTCACAACGTCCTAATTAGATGAATTTAGATGTTCTATCTAAGATCTAATGAAAATCTACTAACTATAAATCATGGATTAAACACCACGAGATTGGGCTTAATCATATAATCCAAAAGGGTAAAACTTAAGATCCAGGTTTCAATCTAAATGTGAACCAATGATCAAGATAATCCTATTAAGTTAGTTAAACTTAATCGGATGAATCTCTTATCCTGAATCTAAGGTTGAAAGACAAAATAATCAAAATTAAATTGAAAAAATCTAGAAAACTAATAAAACTAAGGATTTATTTAATTAATAATTCTATTATTCAATGAATAAAATCTACCCAATGATCTAGCCATAATCTTAGGAATAGCCCTATTGTGAGGTGTTGAATTCATAAAGAAAAGATTTAAGAGAATTTTAGGGATTTTATCAAATTTTATTGAAAAGCTAATTTTTATCACGTAGAAGATCTCAATAGAGTTTTAATGCTAGTTTTAGTGATTTACTAAATAAATTAAGAGTTAAAGACGCTTAACCTAAATTTTGGACAAAATGACCATTTTGCCCTTACTTTGGGGTCCAAAAAGCTACTTTTTAAATTAGAGTTCTAAATTGGAATTTCTCACTGTCAAATGAATCCTTATTGTCTAACATAAAGATAGACAGTAAGTACACTCAATTTGGATAAGACACGAGTCATATAGGTCCAAACTAAGGTTTTTGACCTAAGGGGTATTTTAGTAATTTACTCATAATGCAATCTAAATTTTTTATATAATTTACTATTGGTTACTATTTGGGATTCTATAGAGTTCAAGAACACTGCATTCTGAGGTCAAATGGCTAAGTTCTAGTTATTTCAATTTCTAAGGGCAATTCGGTAATTTTGTCGGTCAACGGGGGACAAAAACCAAACTTTTCTATTTTAAGTTCAATTTCAGCAAACTTAGTTTCTATAGCTTCCCTATAGTATACTGAGTGCTTTGATAGGGAGTAAACCCAATTTGGACTTCAATTGGCCAAGTTATAGCCTAATTAGAATTAGGGGTTTTTTGGTCATCTAGTTTTTTAGGGTTCGATCTTAAATATTTATTTTAGTTTATTGATGACACTAAAATTCTATGCTAGTTGACACTTTGAATTTCTGAATTTGGAGTTGGATTGACTAAGTTATTGTCAATTGAAGACTATGAGCATTTTTGTTATTTTTAGAGTATGGTCCTAAATGTTACTTTTCAAACTAAGTTCCAAATGGAGAAACTAATACTTCTATAGTGATGGGACTATTTTCTTGAATTACGTCATTTAATTCATTTTAATTGTTTTAGTAAAATGAGACCTATATTTTTATGTTTGGATGAGTATTTTCAAAGTTATTAAACATCTAAAGTTTTGAATTAAATAATTTAAAATAAATGAAATTACTATTTATTTATACAAATTAAATTATTCCTCCATTTTAATTAAATCTAAATTAATCACTATTCATTTATTCAATGCAAATGAATTCACTATTTGATTAATAAAATAATAATAATCAAACTGATTAAATAGATTAAATCTTATTAATTAATTGAATTTAATAACTGTGTTTAATTAATAGGTTATAAATCTATATTCCTAATGATCTATTTAACTGACTAATATTACTATTTAATTTTACTAAATAATTTATCAGAAATATTATCTAATATATGCATACTTATGTATATTATAGTTCTTGCACAAATATATATATCTATATATATATATATATATATATATATATATATATATATATAAACAAATATCTTTATATATATACATATATATATATATATATATAAATATATTTTATATGTTGCATTGCCTCCTAAAATTATTGTTTCAACTAAGAGATTAATATATTCATTATTCAACTCATTTTTAAGTAAGCTTACCATTTTTAAGTAGTTAATTGATAACTTAAATTAACTAAAGTTAATTATTTAATTAACCTACTATTTCTAATTAATTAACCAACTTATTTAACTTAGTCTAATATTAATACATATGTATAACAGTGAAGTGTTCATATATACATAAGCATAATTTTTTTCTATAATTCTGCCATAAGTATTGCTATATACACAAATACACATATTAATTATACATATATAATATATACTTTATATTTATTTTATGCAGGATAATCATGGCGGCGGGACCCAGATGCCACGTGGTGGCCATCCATTGGTCGAGGTATGGGGTGGGCCCCACGGGGCTGACAACAGCAGGCCACGTGGCAATCCTGGATTAGCTACGGGACTGCGCACGGGCCCACAGGGGCGTCTGCTCTGCGTAGGTGGGGCCCGGCTTCGGCAAACGCGACAGAGGGAGCGCGTGTCTGCCCGAGCGGCTGACAGCTCACGGCGGTGGGCCCCTCCCCTTTCATCTCGCGGAGACACATGGGAGGCGAGGATGGCTGCGATCGAACCGGGCTCGCGCATGCCTGGTTCAGGGTGAGACCAGTCCAGCCTGGACCGGTAACCCTAGCCCTTAGGGTTTATGTTGGAACGACGCACCGAGCCCTTCGGCCCTCGACTCGCACCCCAACCCGTCCGCCTCGGCGAGACCTTCCCACAATGTCCGGTGGACGTCGTCTAGGCGCTTGTCATTAGGCTAAAACGCGACGCCCTAATTGCTATGTTACTTTCAACGCATGCATTATTGAGCGAAATGAGCTCGCTTGAGATCGACTAAGTGATCGAGAAGTTAAATGGTTCAAAATGAAAACTGATTGTAACGCTACGATTGCTTAAATGAAGAAATTGGGAGAAGGAAGGAGTACCTGGTTTGACGGTCCGGGAGGTTAGGATCGAAGGAGGCGGTCTCAGCAGCACGATGGGCGCGGCTTGGCTCTGAGGCCTCGTGCTTATGGGACTCGGGACGGAGTCCACGGGGCCGCCGATGGAGCCAGTAGAGCAACCGCAGCGGCACCCGTGCTCCGATCGCCACGCGGCAAGGTCCTTGCGGACCGCAGGAACGAAGGCGGAGAGCCGTTCGATCAAACGATCGAACGGCTCACAGCTACAGTCAGATCAGACGGTAGCCTTGACGGAAAAGTGCGCGTCCAATGGCACGGATTGAAGGCGCCGTTAAATATATTTAATAAACTTAATATATTAAATCATTTTAATCAGATTTTATTAATTAAAATTAATCACTTAATTACATTCCAAAAATTCTCGAATACTCACCCCTAGCTAATTGAGGGGTGATGAACGCAACGACGAGGTCGGATTTTTGATCCGACGAGTATTTTAATTTCCCAATTTTTTGGTATTTAAATATTATTAAAATATTAGTCAAAATTTTGACGACTTCCGATTGACACGAAGATATCACCCCTAGCTAATTTAGGGGAAGTCTATCTTTTGATCTGAGGTCTATTTAAATAAGTCAAATTTTAGGGTTTTTGGATTTTCCAGAAATCAGGATTTGATCCCTTTAACTCCAGATTTAGACTAGATCTTAGTGGATGACCCATAATGACTTGATTAACACTTATGATCAAGATTAGGATTAAGATTAGTCCTAATTGACTAGGATAAAAACTTGGGTTGTTACAAAGGTCGTCATGTATGCACGCCTAAGTGCTTAATCATATAAATGCAATCAGAAGTTCCGATGCTTGGGCATGCCCATGCGCCAAAAGTAGTCCCGAGAACCTTTGAGTAGCTTTGAGCTATTCTAATGGAAGATTTAAAAAGTGATAAATTGAAAGACTAAAGGAGAGGATGAAAATTTTACAGTGGATTCAATTAATATTGGAGAGCAATCTATGGAGTTTTTGTTGATCCTTGGAGAAGAGGAGTGGCCTCCACAGTAGCCTTGAAGAGGAGACCACATCCTAGAACTTAGGAAAGGCTAGACTACACCTTCATTTGGAGGAGAGATGCTGTAAGAGATCAAAGAAGAGGAATGCTACTCCAAGGAAAAGGGGAAGCATTGTATTTTCACTTTAATTTAAATTAATTTTTTAAGTTAATGCACGTAAAGGACCATGTAGTTTGCATTTTCTTCTTAGCCTTTCAATCAACACTCTTTATGTTAAATTACCATGTATGAGTAATTGGGATTAGATCTTGAGCATGCATATATGTAATGGCTTAGGATTATTCATTTATTTATTTTTATTCAAAAATTTGTTTTGTTTTATTTGCATCCAATTATTGATTGAGATATAGCAATTGAGTGTGTGAAAATTCTTAGTAATTTTGAAAGCTAAAATTAAAATTCCCTCTAACTTTCTTTCCTTTTTGGCCTTATTAGAGATAGTGCATCCTTTGATCTTGTTTTTATTAACATTTGATTTCACATCATTTTCTTTCCTATTCAATCGTCTGAATTTTCCCATAATAATTATTTATTTAATTGCATCAAAACAAAGTTTTAATGATTTATTTAATTGCTCATATAGAATCTCATTAATCAAAACAAAGTTTTAATTAAAATTGGATGATAATTAAACAAACTTTCTTCATTATTTTGCCTTTAAATTATTATTTCTAGATAGGAATTTATTGCACATTATTTCTTTTATATTCTTAGTCGCATCTTTGTTTGTATATAATGCTTGAGTAATTATTTAGATATTTAGGAACTAATTAAATGATTTATAGACTTTAGAATGATATTTGATTATTATTTATCTTCTTTGAGATTTGATATAGCTATTCCATAAATTTCTTTTCTTTTGATTTTGAGTGAGATTTTTAGATTGAAAAACATTTCATTCAACATGCATGGATCTTATTAATCACACAACTCTCTAATTCATCATTTTTTTTTATAATTGAACAAAAATATTTAAAATTTTCACTCATCTTGATAACATGCTTATCAATAAATATGTTCTCAAACACAAGTTACAAACACATTATATATATATATATATATATATATATATATATATATATATATATATATATATATATATTCTGCCCAAGTTTCTCTTTCCAAAACTCTCTAAGATATCTCTTAGTACTCAATCATAAGTGCTTTCAAGTTCAAACAAGATTAAATAAAGATCATATTTTCTTTTTTTAAATTTCTCTACCAAATTTTTTGTCAATTTGATGGCTTCTATAATAGATATCCAGCATAAAACCAAATTGAATTTTTGAAATATGAGTATCCCTTCATTCTTGTAAGCAAGTACAACAACACTCATTATCTACTCATCTAACATCTTTAGTTCTAAAAATAATATTAAATAATTTGGTAACACAAAAATTCCTTCCTCATCTAAATGTTTCCACACATTGACTATGCTACTTTTCCACTCTTAATCCTCTTTAAACCATTCCAATCACAGCTTTACTAACTTATTGAGTGAAATTTTTATTGATATAATCTTATATTCGTTAAATATATTCAGAGTATTTTTATTGACATAGCCTTCAATAAGAACCTTACTAATATTATTTATCTGTAAGTTTTGAATATCTTTATTTCTAAGAAGATTTGCTTGATATCGTCTTGAAAATAACTTAATTATGTTCTTAGCCTTTGATCTCATAAATTTGACATCTTTTATGTCTTTTCAATTTCTGATAAGTGAACTATATTGTAATTTAGGATGAGTGACGGCAAAAGTCGAGACCTACCCATAAGTAGTTGCAGAATGTATAATGGTTCTTCTTTAGAAAAAGCCCACAGTTACTTTCTTAAATTTTAACATATCATTTTGGTAAATGTTACAAAAGAAAATGAATCTTGAGTCCTCATGTTAATGCAACGAATACAATATTATTAAGCAGTAAGCTGATAAATGTTGGGATGTGGAGACCATTCAGAAGGAATATGGTGGTGAATGGGTGGTGGCGAACCAGAAATTTTTGATCAGGCGCATCAAGTAGATAGTTCAATCAAGTGGGAGGCTACCATGAATGATGAAATGGCATCACTTATGTCAAATAAGACATGGGAGCTGGCAGGTCTACCAGCTGGAAAGAAAGCTCTTTAGAATAAGGGGGTTTACTGGCTGAAGGAAGAATTGAATGGGAGAAAACATTACAAGGTAAGGTGTGTAGTAAAGGGCATTTAGTAGTGGCATTGAGTTGACTACAGTGAGATCTTTGCCCCAATTGTGAAGATGACTACCATCAGGGTGGTGCTAAATATTATTGTAGTTGAAGATTTGCACTTTGAGCAAATGGATGTAAAGACTACTCTCTATCAACCATGATGATTGTGTACGTCGTCATTGAGGCGAGTAAGGAGATAATTTGGTTGAAGAGCTTCATGGCAAATTTGGGCAAGGAGCAAAAGAATGTGGAGCTCTATATTCATAGTACGAGCACAATTCATCTTGCAAAGAATGCAAAATTTCATGCCAGGACAAAGCATATACATCTTCAATATCATTTAATCAGGACACTATTAGAAGAATGTCAGCTTGGATTGAATAAGATTCACAATTCTAAGAATCATGCTAGCATATTTACAAAAACAGTAACAGTGGATAAATTGAAGCTATGTGTAGCTTTAGTTGGCTTCGAAACATGATGAGAGAATGGGGGTGAGCCACACCACGTTCTTGATAGAGACAAAAAAAGATAATGAAAGATTCAAGATTAAATAAGGGATTATCCTAATAGGAATTCAAATGAGAGATTTTTGAGATGTGGAGACTATTTAGATCATTGTGGAGGTGCTAATGGAGATCCGTTAGACTTTCGGGATATTCTGAAGTGATACAAGACAAGTGAAGGAAGGTCAGGTTCTGTTGCGCACTGTAGCGCGCAGTGGCACACTGTAGCGTGCCATGGCAGCCAGCATCCAGAAACAGGGGTGCAATAGTGTGCCTTAGCATCAGCCATTCCATAAATTGGGTGTGACAGCACGGCCTGGCACTGGACCAGCCAGAGACTGGGGCACCTTAGTCTTCCATGATGTGCCATGGCACATTGTGGCATGCTAGGGCATCCATCTAGCCAAAACATTGAGCGCTACAATGCGCCTTGGTGCCAGCTACCAGAAAACAAAGTGCTACAGCATGCTATAGCGCATAACAGGCTTCATCTCCAGTTTAGGAGCTGCCTTAAGTATTTGGGGGGGGGGGGGGTATTTTGGACCATTTGGGGACCAAATAGTTCCTAAGTATATTAGGGAACATTATGGAGATATTTCCTAAGACTTCTGGAGAGGAGACTAACCTTAAATCAGATGGTGGCTACTACTCTTCTCCTTCAAATTAGAGTGAGAGCTGGTGTTTTCTGTAAGAGAAGAAATTGATTGGGAGGCTGTGTAAGCGATATATCTTTCTTGTTCTTGTGAAGATTAAGCTCTATGAAACTCTAAAATATTCTTGATTCATAGTGAAAGTTATTTGCATGTGTGGTTATGTAGTTTTTCCCATCTTTGGGTTTTTCATGTAAAATCTTCTGTTTGGATGCTTTGTGGGTGATGTTGTGTATGTGTTGTGATATCTATTTTGTTGTGCTTGGTTTGATATCATATATTTCTTGGTAACCATCACTTTAAACCTTGATTCTTATCATCAAATTGCTTCCACTATTTATACCAACAACTGGTATTAAAGCGAGGTTATTCTTGTTATTTCTTGTTATTCTGACGTTTACAGTTTTGAGTGGGAGTAATGGCTAATGAAATGAGACAAAAAATGGATAAATTCAACGACACTGATAATTTTTTTGTTATAATGCAAAGGAGGATTTGCTTTACCAGAAGAAGTTGTATTTACCACTCATTGGAGCCAAAAGGAAATCAGCCACTATGTCAGATGAAGATTGGGAGGTTCTTGATAGAATTGCGTTGGGTTTGATTTACCTTTCATTATCTTCTTATTTTGAATTTAATATTATTAATAAAAAAATTACTATATATCTCATGGATGCTCTAATAATGATGTATGAGAAGCCTTTGGCTTTCACAAAGTTTTTCTAATGAAAAGACTATTTAACATGAAGATGATAGATGGCTACTCAGTGACTAAACATATAAATAGGTTCAACACTATGACAAGTCCATTGAGTTCGGTGGGTATCAAGTTTGATGATGAGGTTCAAGCACTGCTATTCCTCTATTTATTGCTAAACAGCTAGGATGGTTGGTTATAGACTGTAACAACTCTAATATTCGATCAGGATCCCAACCTAATATTAAATGCTACTATATTACTTAATACTGAGTTAGTGAGTCTTAACCCAATATTAAGCAATATGGGCAGCCAAGGGTCTCTAAAGAGGAAAATCAGATGCATAATGCAAAGTAAATATAAATTATTCTAGCCCTTCAAAAAGAAAGTAAGAACACATCACTTAGTAGTGAAGTAAACTATCCATGGTTAATTAAAGTTATGCAAATATTTATACATGATGGCACTCATCCTCACGAGATGCATAAAGTAAAAGAAAGATAGCAAAAAGTAAAGGCCTTTAAAATTACAACTATTAGATATGATCTACCTCAGGTACAAGATCTACTCCAATCTCCTAATATATCATATTTGGCATTTAATACAATAGAGCATATATAATAAAAGAAAAAAAAGTGATTAGACTTAGAAAATCTAAGTACATTTTAGAGAAATTAATCTTTTTTAAGTTAAGTGGATATCATAGTAGCCATTTATAATTATTTTTTAAGCAGAGCTCAATACAGTAAAAAAAGAAAGTAAACTAAGTAAAGTAAATGATTATAAATAATAATCAAAAAAGCTATAAAGTAGTAAAATGAGGAAAGCTGGTACAACATACATCATTTATATTAGTAAGGAAAATAGGTACAACTACACTAACAAGTGTGCAACAAAAATAGTAAAAAAATATGTACAAATGGACATTTGCCGTAACAATCCTAGTATTGTTACCCATTAATTAGTGACATAATTGACTTTAATCTTTTTTCATTAGTCTTATAATAGTATTAGGAGCTTTCATTTCAATTTTTATGCGATTTGGAGATCATTTGACAATTTCCAATATTTCCTAGTTTTCTGATAATTTTGAGAATGCCTAATTTATTTAGACCTCAGAATTGAAAATGGAGTCCACCATTGGACTCACCACACCCAAATTAGCTAGGGGTGGTATTTTGGAAGTGTTCGGAAGTCGGCGAATTTTCCCCGAATATTCTAATAATATTTAAATACCCAGAAAATTAGGATAATTAAATTGATCTCTAATCAGAAATTTGATTGCATTTTTGAGTTCTCCACACCTCAATTAAGTAAGGGTGAATTTTCTGGATTTTTTGGAATGCGTTTGATTATTTATTTTTTATTTATAAAATGGGTTTAAATTAAATAATTAAATAATGCAATTAAATTTAATAATATAATTATAAATTAAATAATTGCTTAAACACCTATTATTAGATCAGTGCTGAACTTGTGCGTGAGGCCAGTGCACGGGACAGCGGTTCGGCGAGATCGTGGCCGTCACATCTTTTTGAAGCTAATCAGATGGCCAGCATTTAATCTGGCATTTTGAATTAATCTGACCGTTCGATTTTTGTCTGGATTGAATGGCTACGATCACCATCACTATATATCTTTGCTACTAGAGGTAGTACGTGTCAGTGGAGGACTGTCCGACCACTCCAGCTAGAATGTCGATACCCTTATTCCCTAGCAAGCACTCTACTGCCTCCAATTTTGCTTCATTTGGTTCTTTAAAGTCTAGCAGAGCTGCGGGAGATGCGAAGGAAACTGACCAGAAGAACCTAAACTGAGAGGGATCGGTGTGTCGATAAACTTCACGAATTTCAAGTACATTCCTCGCTTGTGTTCTACTTCCCGAATCATTCTATTCATGATTAGCAATGTTATTAACATATCTAGAGGTTTCTATAAGTCGATTAGAGATCAAATAAACCCTAGAGGAATTAATTTGATCCCTTTAATCTTTGCTAACACCTCTTTATTATATCCCAAACCTTAGTCTAATAGGATATAAATAGCATAGGGGTTTTGAGTTATTCGACTAGAGGTTGCCCTTAGCTTTCCAACGGTGGGTCTCATGCTTTGTGGCATCACCTTATTACAAAATTGGGGTTAACCCTAATTTTTCCCATCGTCAGCCCCATTCGAGGAAGACGATGAGCAATCACGGTTCAGTCGAACCGTGATGCTTTCTGGTCTGTGCCAGTAAATGCATCGAACTCGCTCGGTTCACTTTAATTTTTGGAGTAACCACGTGTCGGCCCTCTATTCACTCTGCCGACACGTGGGACCCACCCTAATACCTGATTTGGCATCGGTTCTCGGTATTTGCAAGCATCTCTTTCCATCTCTTCAGCTCCCTCATTCTTAACACCCGACAATTAGTTAATTATTAGAATAGGATATGATTTGATTTATGTAGTTAATTAATAATAATATTATCAATGATTGGTTGATATAAATTTTCATTTAAATGTATCTTCCTAAATTCTTAACCAAAATGCATGTTGTTATATATCATTTTGATCACAAAAATGTGTAGATTAATAATATATAATTTAAATTCTATTTTGATAAATATTTTAATTAGTCAATATTTAAGATTAATTAATTAATTATAAATTAAATTCATCATTTCATGTGACCTAATTTGATCATTTAATATCCAAATTAAATGATCAAATAGTCCAATTTACTCACAAAAATGTGAGGCATATTAATATAAAATCAAATTTAACATTTAAACCATAATTTTCTTAATCACTTTTTAACCTTAATTAGGAGTCCAAAAAACCTTAATTTTCCAAGGTTATCCAAATTTGACCTACTCAGTGTCATTTTTCTCCTTATGTTATAAAGATTTAAAATATATGCATATTATTTCCATTAGACATTAATTGTTGATTTTAGGTTTTTGGGCTACTAATCAGTGTTATTATGATAATTTCTAGATTCTTAAATTTGCATGTTTTAAGTACTTAAAATCTTAGGATAGAAAACATGTCACATTACTTTCCTCCCATGTCAATTTATATTGCATGTATTTGAGCTTAGTTCTCATTATTCTAAATACTTGAATCAATTACAAAAATGCTTGATTCACCTTTCAAACCTAAGGTAGAAACCCTAAGATTGATTTCAACATGAATTGTAGTTGATCAATAGATCTATTAGTTACACCCATTAAGAGTAGTTAGCCTTAATGCTTTTGTAGTTGTAAATTATTGAATCAACTAGGACTAGCCTTTAGTGATTAGACCAAAGATTAGTTTGTTCATTTTAATCCTTAAAGACTTCACTTGAATTCTTTAAGAGCTAGTAATAGGAGTTCTAAAATTTATTTAGGGTAGTTTAAGAATCCTATTGATTTCATTAACCTCTAACTATTAGAAAATATAGAATTGATAATTCTTAATCACTTCTTTTATTTTTGTTAAAAATTTCATTTATACTATAGCCTAGCTAAATTAGTATTTAATTTGGATAGATCCTCCAAACCACAACCTATCTAGAGAACTTTAGTGAATTAAATCTTAACTTCTATTTCCTTTAAGTATGTTAAATTTAGTAATCTCAATCCTTATTAGTCACCTAAATCCTGATTTACTTAACCTATTTTAAATCATATGATTTAGGACTAGAATAGAACAAATTTCTAATTGTAATGTTATACTTATAAACTAAATTGTCATCTCATAAGAATGAAATGAAACTATTATTTTCAAAACCCTATCTACAACTATCATTTACAATTAACTTGAGATCAATACCTTAAAGTTAATTGGGAGCTCAATTAGCTCCAATCATTAAGTAGATCATTTAAATTAGATAACTTTGGATATCACTTAGTTGCACTTATTGAAATTTCCTTGTATATTTTCGTGTCTTAGCCTTTGAGCTATGCTTTCATGTCATAGTCCTAGACTATGATGAGCTTAGACAAAAAGTCTAAGACCTTTCCCTTAATTTTCCATGTTTTCATGTCATAGTCCTAGGCTATGATGAGCTTGTACTATAAGTCTAAGACCTTTCCTTTAACTTTCTATACTTTGCTCCTTTTTGTAATAATATTTTTGTATTGTACTTTACTTATATATAGTTCACTTAGATTGTGATGAATATTATTATAATTACATTTAAATGCTTCATTGTCTTCTTTTCCTTACTTAGCATAAGTTCATTGAACATATACATGCTTTATTTCATTTACCTTTTATGTATTTTAGTACTATTCTAGCCTATCTAGGATGCTATTTACCCTTATTTTACTTGCAGGTTAGAATGTAAAGTTATGTGAGTATTCTTACCTACTTTACTTTTCCTTACTTTCCCTTACTTTCTTTTCCATACTTATATACTTTTATTTTTGCACCCTTGCTTATGCTTATATTGTAACTAGTTGTGATATCCAAAATGAATAATAAAATGTTTAGCCTAATCTTAAATTATACTTAGACTATTTAGTCTAACCATATTTTCTCTTTCTTTGCTTTGTCCTATCACATTTAAATACTAAAATATGATAGATCAGATGCATTTGGAGGCTAGTGGAGCTGGACCAAGTGCATAAGCTAGCTACTTCCACTTATAAAAATATAAAATTTAGCTTAATATTTATTACAAGTATGAGCTTTACTTTCTTTACTTTCACTTACTATTGGTTTGTAATAATTAAAGTCATTCCTTTTGCATTTACTATGCTTGTGTTGGAGTTTAATTTTTATACTTAAATGCTTGGTTTGGGATGAATGAATGTATTTGAATGGATGCTAAATAAATCTTTAGTTGCATAATTACTTTGCATAGCAATGTGGAGATTAGTTGTATACTTATTTTTATATTAAATTAGAAAGTATTTGTATATTAAATTTGAGAATTATTGATAATTCCTCATTCTCTTAGACGTGGTAAGTAATGAGGAATGTGCATACCCTAAGATAGATAATTGCTACATATGTATTTTCTCACTTCAAATTATTAGAATTAGAAATAAGCAATCCCATGCAATTGATTGACTTTATATTTGAATTGGAAATAAGCAATCCCATGTAACGGATTGACTTTATATTATAATTAGAAACAATCAATCCCAGGTAACGGATTGACTATGTATTAGTTTTAGGTTGCTATCTTTTAATTAATCTTCCATTGGAAAGGAAGACTTGTATGTTGATATTGTTGGTGTAGTTTTGATCAAATGCAGTAGAAGTCATGCTGAATTTTTTAAGATTGTTTAAGAAAAATCATAAGATTGAGTTGACTTATACTTACATTGCATGATGTACACTCATATCTCATATGCTAATCTTAAGTATCCTCACACTTAAATTTGCATGTACTCATATCATATGTTTTTAAATTCATATTCTTATATGTAGCTCATGTAATGTTTTTCATAAAATTCTTTCCATCTTAACTTAAGACCCTCTTCTAAATCCTTAGCCAAATATAGTATTTGATGATTTGGATTAGCTTCCTTCTAATCTTGTATTAGATATTATGGTGACGTATCAATATTGAGTTTAGTGATTCCTCAATATTGGGGTCGTCACATATGCTAAGTAATATAAGAAAAAGTAGTGTAAGAACAATCATAAAGGACTATAATATTTAAATTATTTATCTTGTAATATGTTCAGTAGTCGCAAAACAAGTGAGGAGTTATGTAACAACCCCAATAATTGGATAGGAAATTAATCCAAATATTGGGATGTTAACTTAGCACTCAATACTCAATTAGAAGGAAACTAGTCAAATATAAATGCTAAGTAGCCAAGTCTCTTTATGAGTCGTTGTTAAGTTAAAATAAAGATGCAATGAATAGCAATTGAAGTTACATGCTAAAGAGATACATGAAAACATTGCAAGTATATACAATACAAGTAATTAGAATAATCTACTCATTCATCTCAAGCAGTTGCAAAATAGATAATCACAATATAGATAGACAATGATAGGTAAAAATAACTCAAGTAAACACAAGCAGTTTATAATTTAATTATTACAAGTCCATTTAAAATGAAGAGTAAAATAAAACAAGTCTCTCTCTCACTTATAATAAAATGCAAGTAATTTAATATTAAGCGAAAGCAATTTCTTTATCAGGAGTACTTTAACCTGCATTACCTGAATCAAAGAGCTCTTGATCTATTATATTTTGGTATTTAAATATGATAGGGCAAAGCCAATAAAAGAAAATGTGTAGTTTGACTAAACAGTCTAAGCACATTTTAAGAATGGCTATATTTTAAATTTAAATTAAGCAGCGGAGCTATAAAAGCTTACTAGTAAAGAAAGGAAAGTAGACATAACTGTAAAGAAGATAATATATAAATAAGCTGAGTAAGAATACTCACTTATATATAAGTCTTAGCTTGCATCCAAAAATGGTGAGAGAAAAGTATCAGAAAAGGCTAGAAACTATTATGTGCATTTAAAGTAAATGAAATGGAAATAATACATGTTCAATGAAACTTATGCTAAGTAAGCAAATGAAATATAGTGAAGCATTAATTAAAATTAAGCAACATACACTGTATTCTAAATGAACTGTAAGTAAGCAAATATAATAAGGAAAATAGAGAGTGTAAATCTTATAAAGTAAGGAAAGTATCTTAGACTCGTGGTCTAAGACAAATATAGCCTAGGACTATGAAAAACAATCATAACTAAATAGTTATGAAGAGATCTTACAATTAATAAGATTATAAAATAACTCTTATATTATTATTTAAAGTTATATTTAGAAGCTATCTCATTTTGCGGGAGTATTCAACAGAATGGGACAAGGAGTTAAGTACGTCTACCGAAGTAGATACAGTGGGGGGTTGAACATTCATCTTTACCCTCTATAAAATGTGAAGTCCTATTATAAGAGCAATATTTCTTGTTCAAATTTTCCATAAGGCATTCCCCATAAAATTTTATGAAAGTTTCATTTATGCACAATGATCCTGTATGAATGTTCACGGAAAAGGCTCAAAGCTAAGAAATTTATTCAATAAATTTCAATAATTGTAAACTACATGATATCCTTTTGTTATCTAGTGTTAATGATCTACTTAATGATTGGAGCTAATTGAGCTCCTAATTAACTTATAGATATTAATCTTTAAGTCAATTATTATTAATAGTAGAAGAAAAGAATATTGGAAAATGATATTTTCCAGTAAATGAAGTTCATCCTATATTACTCATAAATTGATCAAATCAAATAGATTTTTGATTAATATTAAGAAAACTAGTAAGGAAGAGTAAGATTCAAAGTTTGCTAAGCAAATGGAAAGTATCAAATCAATTCAATCATGAAGTTATTTAAGATTAATTGATGTTGAGCATTTAAAAGTAAGTAAAGAAGTAGATTATATTTTACAAGTAATATATCATTCATAGTTGTAGAAAATTAGAAATCTAATAGCTTATTTAAAGCATAAAAGGGAGCTATTGTTCTCTAATTTTAATCAATTGAGAACTAAGTTTGGAAAGTTAAAGATTATTGAAATATGTGCTAATTAACAAAGTGATTATTTAAGCATTAATCTTATTATGAGTTCTTTTAAAGAACTTAGCTTAGTAATTGAAAGTGTTGAGCTAATTTGAATACAAAAGAGTTCAAAGGATTCTAAATTAAATCTTACATGCAACTAAAGGAGAAGTGAGATATGTAGAGCACAATAAATGAAATTCCAATTCTAAATGAACTTTATTGTATTTGCTCAAAAGAAACACATAGTACATAACATGCAAGTCTTCCATTCATTTGGAAGATTAATTGGAAAGATCAATAATGTAAGACTAACATTAAGTCAATCCATTACATAGGATTGCTTATTTCCAATACATTATTATTATGTAATTCAGCAATTATAAAATACAGTATTATTAATTTAGCATTTCTAAGTATTACGACATTGATTCAGCATTGCAATAAATGGTAGAATTGTTCTTACATTACATTAAATGACATCAATTAATTCATATTCATTTTAAGAACCATATAAAAAAGAATATAATTCCATCAAGTTTTATAAGAAGGACATAATCTAGCTTATGATAGAAGGAAGATAAAACATCATATAAGATTCTATAAGTCTTAACACTTCTACCAAATACCTTGAACTAGATGTTGGCAAAAAATTTAATAAGAATCTTAATCTCTATAATTGACTAATCAGTAGATAATGCAAAATAAAAAAAAGTCAGTAATTAAAATGAACACATTCAGAATTATGTTAGAAAAGAAAATTGCATCAATTCATTAGAAATAGAGCTCAATTATTTAATTAAATCATATGCGATTTATAATTGGTAAACCGTATCATCATTTAGAAAATAGGGCAATTTTATGCAAACAAATTATTTGGTTTTGCTTTGAAAAAAGAAGAATTAGTTTGCCTCTAAAAGTTAATTTATATCGATTATTGAGTTAGTATACCCATCAATAAAAAATATGCTATATGTATTCCTCTATTGCAATAATTGAAAATTTTTTTAGACATTTAATGTATGTGATCCGATCTTTCTCTTAGCTCGATTTGATTTCTACTTTGATACGAAACATTATTAAGATAGATTGCAGATTATAAATTAAGAAGAATGGTAAGTAAGGATGAAGATAGCACAAATGAAAATATTGTCATTGAAGATTAAATGCATAAAAATGAAACCAAAATAATAAAACTGTAGCATACTATCTTTCATATTTTTAAGAATTTGATTCAATAATTCGAATGAAGTCAAAAATGGAAGCAGGCATGTAAAATTTAAGGAGATTGATTCATATAAACATCACACAATTTAAGAAAATACATAGAGTATGAAGTAAAAAAAATTCGAAGTATCATTTGTCAAATTGAATAAAACAAACTCTTCCTTAATTACAAAACCTTGTTGATATTTATAACATTTGACCATAGAGAAACATTCATATAAATAAGAACCTGTATGTATTCAATATTCATTTCAGAATACTTTGTAAGTAATAAGTCTTAAGAATTTGATAAAGAGAAAACAAACCAAATTTATCTATGGCAGATTTATTAACTATCGAAAACATATGGAAATTGTCAAACGGTCTCTAAATAACATGAAATTTGAGGTGGAGACTCCTAACACTATTATAAGAGTAATGGAAATGGTTTAGAGTTAATTAGGTTAGTAATTGATAGGTAATAACATTAGGGTTGTTACAAGTTAAGCACTTCTACTTAATTAAGTAAGGAGGGTTTCCCATAACACACACACACACTCCCCCTCTAGGATATGTGTAGTCTCTTTTTTACTCCATTTCCTGCCTTGGCATAGTCCATCATATGAAACCCCTAGGTAATTATTATAAGTTTATTTTATGTAGAATGTCCTTATAAATATATTCATGGATTTACCCTCAATTCATTACGACATTTAAGGATGTTCAAAGCTAATTGTAAACCATCTGGTATCTATTATTATCTACTTTAGTTATCTATCATATAATTGGAGCTAATCAAGCTCTTCAATTTACTTAGGCATTCATCAAATGTCTTCATTAATTAATAAAATAATAATATACTATTAAATGTTATTTCAAAAATAATGACTTGATTAAAGTCTTATTCATGTGATAAAATAGTTTATAGATTTAATTGAATTGTTTCAAATAAACAACATATCCTATTATAACACTATATTGATATAAACTATTAAATAACTACTTCTACTCTAATGGGATATTCTAAGTACATACTAAAGGCTTCACTAGTATACTTACTAAATTACTGGATTCCTATGACTTAGGATACTAAAAGGTCTAGCTAAGGGATTCCTTAACCTTTGTACTAGCATCTCTTTACTTTGGTTGAAGGGCTTCTAAGAACTATCACATTTAAGCATCTTAACTCTATCCCCTTGTTATTACACTTTACTAGCATATTAAGGTTCTATATTTATGAAGGTTGCTCTATCTAAATACTTAGGTTATTGACAGACTGTAAAATACTCTTCTGCACTTGCACGCAAGTGCACATTGTGTGAAGTAATAATTTGGAAGGTAAGTTCCGAGATTTATCGTCCTCAAGGAATGGTATGTTTTGTTACTAAGGTATTTCTAAATTTAATAATGTTTAAACAAAATGATTTCGGCTTGATTTGGTTCCGTTAATAAGCAATAATGTAGAGTTTAGAAACTATTTAAGTTAGAGAGGAGAGTTGGGCTTATTCCATGTGAAATGATGGAGACCTCAAGTTATATTACTTCTCAAACACATTTCATTCTTTTTTATTAAGCTAATTAATCAGTCCTCTAAATCCTTCAAGTGAAAATCTTGTACGAGAGATGAACACACTAGGGTTCAATTTCTACACAAAGATTCCTATGAGATCGCAATTAGAGCATCTTAGTTTTCCTACATCTAGGTTACTAAAATTTATAGTTTTAAATAGCTGATCTCAAGAACATTGATTCCACTAATGAGCATCACACGCATCATCCGCATTTCATATAAGAAAGTGATTTCATTGGGCTCTATAAACTATGTCACGTCATCCATGAGCTCTCAAAGAATCCACTCTCTCCTTTCACATATGCTGAGCTACGGAGATCCAATTAATGGGTCTTAGCTCACACACTTTAACTCCTTAGTTGAGCATAAAACATGGTGCAAGAAGGCTCAAGAACTTCCCACTTAGTTCTAAGCACCCCTTTCACACATATCCCGCTCTTAACTAAGTAATGAGCCATGGAGCATAAGACTTTCATTTTGATTGTAGTATTTATAATTATATTTTCTTAACAGAAGATTTTCATTTATTCCACAACTTGATCTTAAGATGTTTTCATTTAGTCATTCAAAAAAAAAAGATTTTTTTTTTATTTCAATGCTTGAGGAAGTTCTACATCATTCATTGAGTCCTTTACATTTTACAATGGGCTCATCACAACCCTCCTCAAGGGGGTTTAGCCTTCCATTACAGCTGAAAAAAGAAGAAAAATATACAAGGATGAAGACCCTTTCATGATCTACTAAAAGAAATATAAAAGCAAGATTATAGTTTACTAAGAATAGCCATTCATGGGGTTCTCTAGATCTCTCATCTTCTTCCTCTTCTCCTTTCCTTTAGCTCCCTGGTACAGCCTTTGGTTCTTTCTCCTCTAGCAATGGTCCTTTCCACCTCCCTTGGAGAGTTCTCCTTCTTCTTTTATGCAGCCCCTAAAAATTGAACCTTTTTGGATGAAAATTTTAGAACCCTTCTTAAGTGGAGAAGAGGTGCATATATAGATGGATTACTCTCCTCTTCTCCCATTTCAAATTTTGCTTTTCCCTCTTTATTTTTCTGCTTGTAATGATTGCAAATACCAATTGAGGAGTGAAGTGACATCTTCTTTTCCCTTTTTAAATCTTTGATATCATTTCAATCCACCTTCTTGCCAATAAAATAAGCTGCTGTAGAAGAAATAAAGGCTGGGAGACAAGGAGCATGTTGGGGGTCTTGTCCCAGCCACACTAAATGTAATGAGCTGGCATAAATTTGGCACACCGCTACAGCGCGTTGTAGCATGCTGCAGCGATTGAGTTTCAGAAACTCTTTTGCTGCATTGTTGTGGCAGTTTTAAGTTTTGAAACTTGCTCACTGTAGTGCGCTGCAGAAATTGAGTTTTGAAAACTCTTCCATTGTGGCATGCTGTAGCGGTTGAGTTTCGAAAACTCTCCCACTATAGCGTGCTGGAGCGATTGAGTTTCATAAACTCTCCCGCTGTAGTGCGCTATAGAGATTGAGTTTCGGAAACTGTCCCGCTACAGCACGCTGGAGTGATTGAGTTTCGTAATCTCTCCTGCTGTGGTGCGCTATAGCGATT
This sequence comes from Gastrodia elata, assembly GCA_016760335.1. Lineage (NCBI taxonomy): Eukaryota > Viridiplantae > Streptophyta > Magnoliopsida > Asparagales > Orchidaceae > Gastrodia > Gastrodia elata. The sequence continues at coordinate 3,908,462 of CM028685.1, read as the reverse complement.
GAGTTTCATAAACTCACCTGCTACATCATGCTGGAGCGATTGAGTTTTAGAAACTCACCCGCTACAGTGCGCTATGGCGTGCCGTAGCGATAACACTCCAGAATTCAATAATGCCCTTGATAAGTGTCTTCTGTATGTAAGTAGTTGTGGCGCGCTGCAGCGCGCTATAGCGTGTCGCAGCGATTTTCTTCTAGAAAATGCAAAAACACTCTAGAATTTCCTAGAAATTGCTGAGCTCACTTTTTACCTAAAAATAAGTAAAATTTGTTCAAGGGGGCTATTTCAAATAAAGAAATGAATGAGATTTTTCTTTTATTTGAGATATAAATTATGGATTTATCAGTTATCTTAGTCTTAGATATGTTACTAGTAGGATAATTCTAGTCTAATCTTAGACTTATGGTTTTATTAAAGCTTTTAGTCTAATAATGCAAGACTAAGGGAATGATATTACCTAAGTTATTATTGTCTAATTTAAACTTATATTACGTTACTAATCTAACATTATGGTTCTTCTGTTGATCTTAAGGTTCCAAACCTTAGTATTATAATCACTAAGATCCTAAGTTTAATCCCACTACTAAGTACTTAAAAGATTCTAAGCCTCTTAACACTTAAGGCAGCATCTAGCATTAACTTAATCACTTTGTCATTTTAGGGGATTCTAAATATTATTGATGACATATTTTAAGTAAACCTAAGATTTCAAGCTTAAATGTTGTAGACACTAAGTCCTAGATCTTACTATAATGGTTAACACTTAAGTCATTCCAAGTCTTAGCTCTCACTTGATTGATCAAGTCCTTAAGATTCTAATCCTCCTTAACATTTAAATTCACCACTAGCCTTAACTTAATTATTTAGTCTTTTTAAATGCACCATAAGCTTCACTCTTGGAAAAACTAATTGCACATCACTAAAAGACTTCACTTAGCTACTTAGATCAATCTTTTAGTTCTACACTTAGCATGATATGACTACTCATACAATCCTAAGTAGATTGCACTAAGTCACTTAAGTTAGTCTCCAAGTTCAAGTGGAAGGCACTATACTTCCTAATATGTCTCCATACCATTCATCTTACAAATCTTCTCTTAGAAATAATTGCTATGCTAAGGGTTTCTTAATATTATTCTAAGAAATTTACATATTCTAAGTATGATCTATAATTCACTATTCTATAAGTTAGGATTCACTTTAAGTTATCTATAAGATAATAAAGGTGTAACTACTAATCTAAGTTGAATTGAAAGTTTATCTCATCAAGTTACTGGATTTAGACTAGTGGCTAGGATCTTTAGTTAGAAGGTTAACATGAAGGGTAACTAGCCTTAAGTTCACTAAGGTATCTATGGACTAGAAAGATCCTAACTCAATAGCTTCACTTAGTGACTAGTTACGAAATAGTGTAATTCTAGTGAACAAAGAGTTAAGTGAAGTTATTAAGAATCTTAGAAGTTAGCTAAGGGATTCTAAGTTTCACATAAAGGCACTAGAATTCCTAATTAGCTAAGAGGTTTGACTTTTATTATAATGGGCTAACATTCCTAAGTTACACACTAGAGTGCTTAAGGTTAATCCTATACTTAAGGGATGTAAGGAACTGGCCTAAGTCCAATCTACCCATTAAGGTCCTTACTAATGGTTCTTATAATAAAGAGGAGCTAACTAGTTTAATTCACCCTAGAGTTTAGGACTAGTATAATCCCTAAGTACTAAATCAAGCATTAGGATCATAGAAGATCAATTCACTTCTATGATGAGGCTCTAACTTAGTTTATTAGCACTAAACTAGGAGTAGGTTATTCTAGGTATCTTCCTACTCAAAATGTTATCTAATATTGAATTATGTCATAAGATATATTTTCTAAGGTGTCTAAGAATTTAAGAGGCTTACACACAAAACCCTAATTTTGGGAATTTAGTGTTATTTTATTCAAGGGTCAAAAATACAAATTTTTTATTTGATGTCCAAATCATATAAACAAGGTGTCTATAAATTCCTTATAGCATAACGTGTAAATTGACACAAAGTAGGGTCAAATGAGATATTAAATTGCTAATCAGAGTTTTAATGACTCTTAATGACACTTAAAAGGTCATTAGAAAATTAGTTATCAAATTGAATAATTAACATTATATTATTGTCCTACACTTTTTTGTGATCGAAATGGACTATTGGACCATCGAATTTGGACGATAATTGGTTAGGTTACATCGCTTGCAAAATTAGGTTGATTAATTAATTAATTACTTGATTAAAATAATGATTAGTGTAATTAATCATCAAATTAAAAATCTAATGTCATATTATTTTTCCTCTCATTTTTCTAGTCAAAATGATATATAATTTTGCTATATTTGGAGTTGTATATTTAAAGAGTTTGAGCAAATAAATTTAAATTTAATTAATATTTAATTAATCATTTTAGGTTTACTGTGCATGCATGGCTGCTAAACAGCATGCGCAGACCTTGCGGGCCACACATTGGTTGGGCCATGTGCATAGCCTGAGACTATGTTTTCATAGACGTGCAAGCTCGGGGAAGACAGAGGCCAAAGCAGGGTTTCACCATCTAGGCAAACTTGAGGTCCCCAAGGCCCATCTCACACAATGGTATGAAGCCCTTCAATGGCTGATGAGATGGGCCTTCTTCCTTTAACTGCTAGTGACTCATGCCACTAGAAATTGAAGCCTTAAAATGCTATCCATCGGGCTAGGGTTCACTGTACAACCTTGTAGCACCCGATGAATCGGGCTCCAATCAAGCTCGAATGAGCTCAATTAAAGCCTAGCAATGCCTCATATATAATTACAAAAGATCAAACAAAGCTACAATTTAGGAAATTAAGCATTTAAGGCTAAAGATATTGATGTGCTTATCTTTATCATCTCAACATTCTATATTATGTATTTCATCGCTCACAGATGCCCTGAACACCTCACTAACCTTCCTCTCATCTATGCTATAATGAGGGGAATCAAATAGTGCATAAATGGGGAGATATTCGAGCATAAGCACGATGTGGGGCTGCGACGAGGGGAATCAAATAGTGCATAAATGGGGAGATATCCGAGCATAAGCTCGAGGTGGGGAAGTCACAGGGTACGGCCTCTGCATCTCTATGTGCGAACGTGGGTACGACGGGGGAGACATATAGTACAGCGATAGGCAGCCTTATCATTAGCGTGATTGAGAAGAGAACGGTAGGGATTGGAGCGATCGGCTATTCGGGATCTGGGTACCGCACGAGAGCTTTGCGGGAGATGGGTTAAATGTTGGATTATTGCTGTTAATGTTTATTTAATTATTTTAATTATTGATTAATTATAATATTTTAATTAATCAAAATATAAAAAATAATCAATCGAGCTCTAAAAAATGCTAAAATTTGACTCTTATCTAAATTGAGTGTGAGGAACTCAAAAATGATGCCAAATATTAAATATCTTAATTTCATGAGCACTTAAATAAATTAAAATATTCAAAGAAAATTTGACAACTTCTAAGAACTTTCAAAATATCACCCCTAGCCAATTTAAGAGTGATGAATTTAATGGCGAACTTCAATTTTAATTTGGAAGTCAAACTAAATAGGTAATTTTAAGGATATTTAAATATCTCAAAAATTTTGTCAAAAATGAATAATCTTCAAATCGCAGCAAATTTCAGGTGTAGGCTCTTAATGCCATTAAGAGTCTATTGTGAATTATTTTATTCTATTTTGGATGTCTAAAACCAAGTAATAATCATTGGGTTATTGTACATCCATCAGTAATTTATCAGGAAATGTGTCATTAAAATCCGACTACATTGTCAGGCTAGTGTTGAATGAAAAGGTGAGGATAAGATCTTAATGGGGAGGCTTTTGCTTCAGCATTAAATGCTGAAAGCTGTGGAAGAGGTATAGATTAAAGACATAAAAGAAATATTTCTATGTCAAGATGAAGAAAATCAAGACCCATAAAAGGAAAGATTGATTGTCGGAATTGTGGAAAGGCAGGTCACTTCAAGAAGGACTACCCTATCCTGAAGAAAACAAGTGGTGGGAGTAAGGATATGTGCCCCATTGTGAATGTTTTAACAGAAGTGTATTGATCCTGTCACTTGTCTACATGGAGTTCTGGGTGGTGGACTTTATAGCATCCTTTCATGCAACTTCTATGATGGGGGGGCTTCAAGAAATGCACCAAGGGTGACTTGGGGAAGGTGTATCTAAGAGATGACATGGCATATGATATCATAAGCAAAGGTGATCTGGATGTCCAAGTACTAAGCAGTACAATTTGAAAGCTAAGAGAAGTTAGGCATATGCCATGTCTAAAGAGAAACCTTATTTCAATTAGTTGTCTAGCCACGGAGGGCAACAGTACAACCCTTACATAGGACTCATGGAAGGCAACATGAAAAGTACACTTTACCTGATCAATAAAGTGTTTGATTCCATTGCAGCTGTAGAATAGATAGACACAAGTTTGTGGCATTGGAGGCTTGGCCATATGAGCGAAAATGGTTTGAAATCCCTACAGACAAGGGGAAGGCTTTCAGGACTGAAGTTAGTGGACTTGGATTTTTGTGAAGATTGGGAAATAGGCAAACAAAAAATGTTCTATTCTCTAAAGGTGTAAAAGAGCTGAAAGATAGGAAACCTGAGTTTATGCATAAAGATGTATGTGGTGTTGTGTCATGGAGACCATCTAGTACATTATGGAAATGCTAGTGGTGCTCCGGAGAAATTCTAAATGTTTTGAGGTGATTCAGAGCAAGAAGTGAAGCCCAAAATCAACACACGCACTGTAGCGTGCTGTGGGGCGCCGCAGCACGCTCCAGCAGTCCCAACCAGAGACGAAGGTGCTATCACATCCCTCAATGGTTAGCAAACAGAGATGTAGGTGCTACAGCAAAAATCAGCACTGCAGCGCGCTGCAGCAGAATCGGGCACTGCTGCACGCCGTAGCGGGTCCAACCCGAAACACAAGTGCTACTACGCACCGCAGCAGGTGCCAACCTAAGAGCCGAGTACTACGACGCATCATAGCACCTGGCATAAATCTGCTTCTATCCAGTTTCACCATAAACAAATTGGAGGGCATTTTAAACCTTTTAGGGTCCAATTTTCAAAAAAGCTCTTTGTAACTCTGTACCTCTTCAAATTTCTTAGTGAATTCTTATGTGGTGTGGCTCCATAATTTTTCCTGTTCTTAGGTTTTTCGCATAATCCTTGGTGTTTGGAAGTTTTGTGTGTTATGAACTTTTGCATGCATGTGATGTGGTTTTATTCTTATATTTTTGTGATATTAAGTTACTTGGTAACCGTCAACGCAACCCCGATCCTCAAACGAAGAGGCGCACTCTATCAAATTGCTTTTGCTGCGATTACTATGTGCTGGGAGTTCTTCGAGCAAAATCAGTTTTTTAACAACAAGTGGTATTAGAGCGAGGATTACCTTATTGTTCCTAGAAGAGTTTGCTGTTTGAGTGGGAGCAATGGCCGAAGAGATGAGATACAAGAATGAGAAATTCAGTGGAATGAACTTTGCATTCTCGAAAATGTAGATGGAGGATCTACTCTATCAAAAAAATTTGTATCTTCCATTGAAAGGAGCTGACAAAAAACCTACAGCTATGACTAATAAAGAATGGAAAGTTTTTGATAGAACAACAATGGGTTTGATTCATTTGTCATTTTCTTCTTCTGTTGCTTTTAACATTATTAATGATAGAACCACTGTAGATCTCATGAATGCCTTAACAAGGATGTATGAGAAGCTCTATCCTTTGAATAAAGTTTTCTTGATGAAGATATTTTTTAACATGAAGATGATAGAAGGCCATTCAGTGACTAAACACCTCAATGGGTTCAATCGGTGACAAGCCAATTAAGTTTGGTGGGCATCAATTTTGATGATGAGGTCCGAGCCTTTTTGTTTCTCTCTTCATTGTCAGATAGTTGGGATGGGCTGGTGGCAATCATCAACAATTCATCAAGAAATGTGTCATTGAGATTTGATGACATAGTCGGGCTTGTGTTGAATGAGGAGGTGCAAAAGAAATCTCATTGCGAGGCATCTACCTCAGCACTAAATTATGAGATCAGAGGAAGACACACTGAAAGGAGACATAACATAAATAGATCAATGTCTCGACGAGGAACATCAAGACCCAGAAAGGCAAAGCTGAATTACTGGAATTGTGGGAAGGCAGGTTACTTGAAGAAGGACTGCCATACTTTGAAGTAATCAAGTGGTGGTGGTAAGATTATAAACCCCACTATGAATGTTTCTGCTGAGGAGGATCAGGATGCTTTGATCCTCTCACTTATCAACACAGATTTCTGGGTGATGGACTCGGGCACATCCTTTCATGTGACTCCGTCTTGGAGTGCCTTTAAGAACTACACCAAGGGTGATTTGGGGAAAGTGTATCTTGGAGATGATAAGCCATGTGACTTCACTGGTAGAGGTGATGTGAATATTAAGCTACCAAGCGGCATAGTTTGGAAGCTCAAGGATGTTAGACATGTACCATGTCTAAGAAGAAATTCGATTTTTGTGAGTCAACTAGCTAGAGAGGGTTGCGACACTTATTTCATAGGAGTCTTGTGGAAGGTCACTAAGGGTGCAGTCATTATTACACAGGAAAATATGGAAGGTACACTTTATCTAATCAATAAACTGTTTGATACTATTGTAGCTGCAGAAGAGAAAGATGTAGATCTATGGCACCAGAGGCTTGGCCATATGAGCGAGAATGGATTGAAATCCCTATTATCAAAGGGGAAGTTCCAATGACTGAAGTTAAAAGACTTGGATTTTTGTGAAGACTGTGTGCTGGGCAAACTGAAGAAGGTTTCATTCTCCAAAGTAGGAAGGGAGCTAAAAGGCAAGAAACTTGAGTTGGTGCATAAAGTTGTTTGGGGGTCATCTCCCACTTCTTCCATAGGTGAAGCTACATACTTTATCACCTTCATTGATGATCATACGAGGAAGGTATGGGTTTACTTTCTAAAACATAAATCTGATGTATTTGATGTGTTTGGAAAGTGGTTTTCTTTGGTGGAGAATGAGACAGGATTAAGGCTTAAGTGCTTAAGGTCTGATAATGGCAGCAAGTATTATGATAGAGAGTTCCAGGAGTTCTGTGCCATGAGTGGTATTAAGAGGGAGTTCACAGTCCCTAGAACACCATAGCAAAATGGTGTTGTAGAATGGATGAACAGAACAATCACAGAAAGAGCCAGAAGTATGAGATTGCACGTGGGTCTCCCAAAGTAGTTCTGGGCTGAAGTCGTTAGCTTGAGTGTATATCAATTAATCAGGGACCTTCTGTACCCTTGAAAGAAGGTAATTTCAAGGAAGCTTGGAGCAGAAAGGAGGTGAAACTGAACCACCTCAAGGTATTTGGCTGCTCATCCTATGTGCACATTGATGCAGGATCCAGTACTTTATCACCTTCATTGATGATCATACGAGGACGGTATGGGTTTACTTTCTAAAACATAAATCTGATGTGTTTGATGTGTTCGGAAAGTGGTTTTCTTTGGTGGAGAATGAGACAGGATTAAGGCTTAAGTGCTTAAGGTCTGATAATGGCAGCAAGTATTATGATAGAGAGTTCCAGGAATTCTGTGCCATGAGTGGTATTAAGAGGGAGTTCACAGTCCCTAGAACACCATAGCAAAATGGTGTTGTAGAACGGATGAACAGAATAATCATAGAAAGAGCCAGAAGTATGAGATTGCACGTGGGTCTCCCAAAGCAGTTCTAGGCTGAAGTCGTTAGCTCGGGTGTGTATCAATTAATCAGGGACCTTCTGTACCCTTGAAAGAAGGTAAAATTTCAAGGAAGCTTGGAGCAGAAAGGAGGTGAAACTGAACCATCTCAAGGTATTTGGCTGCTCATCCTATGTGCACATTGATGCAGGATCCAGTTGCAAACTCGATGCAAAGGCGATCAAGTACACAATTATTGGCTATGGTGTGGAGAGTTTAGTTACATGTATTGGGACAATCAGGATCAAAAGGTCATCTAAAGTTGGGATGTCACTTTCAATGAAAGTGAAATTTATAATGATTATATTGGAATCAAGACTGACTCCAAGGATGCCTTAGATGGTGAGCCCCGGCACATAGAGATTGATGATAGCATTGAGCCAGATGTTACAGTACAAGAAGAAGCTAAAGAGGGTGTCAATGTTGAATCACAAACTCCATGCTAAGCAGGTCCACAAGAGTCATAAGACCACCATAGAGGTAGTCTCTTTCTTTTTTCTATTATTTGTTACTAATGGATGGAGGTGAATCAGAAATCATGGAAGAGGTACTTTAGGTTGAAGATTCAATCAAGTGGGAGGCTGCCATGAATAATGAAATGGCATCACTCATGTCAAATGAGACATGGAAGTTGGCACCTTTACTCGCTGGGAAGAAGGCTCTTCAGAACAAGTGGATATATCGGGTAAAGGAAGAGCCGAATGGGAGCAAGTGCTACAAGGTGAGACTTGTAGTAAAGGGCTTCCAGTAAAGGCATGGGTCGACTATAGTGAGATCTTTGCCCCAGTTGTGGAGATGACAACCAGTAGGGTTGTGTTGAATATTATTATAGTTTAGGATTTGCATATGGAGTAAATGGATGTTAAAACTACATTTCTTTATGGAGAGCTAGAGGAGGAGTTGTACATGCAATAACCTGAAGGGTACAAGGCTCAAGAGAAAGGAAAATCTGAGCTAGTTTGCAAGCTCAAGAAAAGCCTTTAAAGTTTAAAACAAGCGCCAAGGCAGTGGCACAAAAGATTTGACAGGTTTATATCAGAATTAGGGTACAAGAGATAGCAGACAGATCACTATTGTTACATAAAATAGTGTAAGTCCTCCTATATCATTATATTGCTTTATGTAGATGATCTCTTAATCACAAGATCGAACATGGAGGAGATAAGGATGCTGAAAGAGCTTATGTCAAAGAGATTGACATGAAGGACTTGGGACCGGCCTAGAAGATTCTTAGAATGAGAATTAATTGGGAAAGAGGTGTAGGAATTCTGAAGCTATTGCAAAAAGAATATGTTGAAAATGTGCTAAGAAGATTCAACATGAATGAAGCGAAGCCAGTGGGCACTCCCTTAGCAAGTCACTTCAGCTTATCAAAGGAGACGATGCCAAAGTCTGAAGAAGAGAAGTAGCATATGCTGAAGGTTCCTTATGCTTCAGCAATTGGGTGCTTGATGTACACAATGATCTGCACAAGACCAAATATTGTCCATGCAGTGAGAGTGGTTAGCAGATTCATGGGAAACCCAGAAAATCACCATTGAGATGTGGTCAAGTGAATCCTAAGATATTTCAAAGATACAGCGGCAAAGCTTTATGCTTTAGAAGATCTGATATTGTCTTATAGGGTTATGTAGATTCAGATCTTGCAGGAGATGTTGATAGAAAGAGAAGCACTACGGGTTATGTGTATACATTAGGAAGTGCAACTGTGAGCCAGATCTCTAGGCTACAAAATATTGTATCGCTATCTACCACGGAGGCTGAATACATTGCCATTATAAAGGCAAGTAAGGAGAAAATCTGATTAAAGGGTTCCATGATAGAATTAGGTAAGGAGTAGAAGGATGTGAAGCTCTATAGTGATAGTATGAGTGCTATTCATCTAGCAAATAATGTAGCATTTCATGCCAGAATAAAGCACATTCAACTTTGTTATCGTTTCATCTGGACACTGTTAAAAGAAGGACAGCTTGGATTAGAGAAGTTCCACACTTCTAAGAATCTAGCTGATATGCTTACTAAAGTTGAAATAGTGGAGATGCGGAAGCTATGTGCAACTTCTATTGGCCTCTGTACATGAAGAGAGAGCGAGGGTGAGTCACACCATGTTCTTGACAAGAATATAAGAAGACAACAAAGAATCAAAGTCAAAATTGGAGAAGATTTTCTAAAGGTCTCCAAATGGGAGATTTTTGTGTTATGGAGACTATCTAGTACATTATGGAAATGCTAGTGGTGCTTCGGTGAACTTCCGGGATGTTCTAGGGTGATTCAGAGTAATAAGTGAAGTCCAAAATCAACAGAGCCGCTGCAGCACCGTGGCGCGCCGCAGCACGCACCAGCAGTCCCAACTCGAGATAGAGGCACTATTGTGCGCCTCAGCAGTCAGCAAACAGAGATGCAGGCGCTTTAGTGCACTGTAGCATAATCAAGTGCTATCGCGTGCCGCAGCGGGTCCCAATCCAAGACGCAAGAGCTACCATGTGCTGCAGCGGGTGCCAACCTGAGACGCGGGCGCTACGGCGCGCCGTAGTGTGTGGCAAAAATATGCTTATTGTCTAGTTTTATCCTAAGAAAATTAGAGGACATTTTGGATCTTTCAGGGTTTGATTTTCGTCTGGGTACTTAAGCAAAGAATATGAGAGAAGAGCTAAGTGTTGGAGTTTTTAGTTGGAGGCTTGTGCAAGCTATGTGGAGGAGATCCCTAGGTGAAGCTCTAAGCAAGCTGTAGTGCAGGAATCCTCTTACATCTTTGAGAAGAGACTCCTGGTGATGGCTACTTTTTCTCCTCTTCGTGTTAGAGTAAGAGCTAGTGTATTTCTAGTCAAGAGATAAGCTCTTTATAACTCTATACCTCTCCAAGTTTTCTAGTAAATTTTTCTGTGGTGTGGCTCCCTAATTTTTCATGTTCTTGGGTTTTCCATATAATCCTTGGTGTTTAGATGTTTTGTGTGCTGTGAACATTTGCATACATGTGGTATGATTTTATTCTTGTAGTTTTGTGATATTAAGGTGCTTAGTAACCATCAATGTAACCCCGATCCTCAAATAAAGAGGCACACTCTATCAAATCACTTTCACTGTGATTACTGTGTGCTAAGAGTTCTTCGAGCAGATCCAATTTTTTAACGACATGGGGGCCATCTTTTACTTCTTTCATAGGTGGAGCCATATATTTTGTCACCTTCATTGATCACCATACAAGGAATGTATGACTTTGTTTCTTAAAATATAAATCTGATGTGTTTGATGTGTTTGGGAAATAGTTGGCTTTGGTTGATAATGAGACTGGATTAAATCTTAACTACTTAAGATCTGATAATAGATGTGAGTATTGTCACAAAGAGTTTAAAAAGTTATATGCCTTGAAAGAATCAAGGGCAATTTATAGTTCCATGAACACCACAACAAAATGGTGTTGTAGAATGGATAAACAGGACGATTACAGAATGCACCAAAAGTGTGAGGTTATGTGTAGGTTACGAAAAGTAGTTTTGGGTTGAGGCTTCTAACACATCAGTATACTTAATTAATCGGGGTCTTCCTTACCCCAAAATTAAGGGATTCCCAAGGAGACCTATAATGGAAAGGATGTGAAACTAAACCACCTCAAGGTATTTGGTTGTTCATCCTATGCGTATATTGATGCATGATCTAGGATCAAGCTTGATGCAAAGGCGATCATGTGCACATTTATTGGATATTGTGCGAGCGAGTTCGGCTATTGATTCTAGGACAATCTAAATCAAAAGTTTATTAGAAGCAAAGATGTCACTTTTAATGATAGTGAGATGTACAAGGATTATTTTGTACTCTGGACTGATTCCAAGGTTACTTCAGATAGTGAGCCCCAGCTTATAGAATTTGATGACAATGTTGAGCTAGAGGAGCATATACAAGAAGATAACAGGAGGGTGTTGAAGAAATTGAATCACAAACACCCAGGTTATGGAGAACCGCAAGAGTCACTAGATTGCCATAGAGGTACTCTCCTTCCTTACTTAATATGTTGCTAATAGATGGTGGTGAACCAGAAAGCTTTAAAAAGATGCTTCAAGTAGAAGATTAAATCAAATGGGAAGCTATCATGAATGATGAAATGACATCGCTCATGTCAAATGGGACATGGGAGTTGGCAGCTATAACGCCCTGTCCCGTCGATACGCTCAACGCAATATTGTTAGCGGCAGAATGGTGTGTTAACTGAATAATAACAAGGGTCTCCTCCTACTTAATACTCTGGGTTGAGCACCAATAGTTAACATGAACCATTAAATATAGGAGGTTATTGGACCTAAGAAACTTCATCATTAATTAAGTTAAGTATTTCATTAACCTGATTAACAATGTGAGTCTGCTAAACTGATAATCATAGCACAATATATGTAGTATAGTATAGCACACAGAACAGAGTGCAGAAGCTAAAATAGTATCCATCCATTCATTTATCCAGAAGTAGTAAGTGACAGACATACATCTCGAAATGGAAGATAGAAAATATATCCATATATGATTACTTATTACAGACTTTAATAAAACTATAGAAATAAATCTCATTTTTCTAAAATAGAAAAACACTCAAGGATAAAGATTGCCACAACTACTCAAAAATACCAAGCTTCACGTCCTCTTTCTTCTCATGTAGCTCCATGAATAAAGGTTCTTCAAAGCAACCAAAATTTGACATTGCCGGTTTCGCAATGTCAGGGCCCCAGCCAAAAAAGAGAAAATCTTACTTCGACAATAAGTCCAAGTACATTTTAGGCTCACTAAAATGCATTTATTTAAGTTATATTAATATTTAACTTTAAGTAGTAAATAAATAATAAAGTCAACTAAAGTAGAAAGTAACTACTGGAAGTACCGAAAAGCACTAAAAATAAGTATCAGAGCCAATACCATAATGCAACAACTAAATATATGTAATCTGAACTAAATTTACAAGTGAACTAAACTGAACTAAAATGTTCTTCATAGTACATATGCAAAAGCAATGCGCCCAAAGCAACCACAGCACGTATGAGCCCAATACTCCCGAATACTCATATACATATACACATGCATACACATATTCATATATATATATATGCCCAACGCACTCGAAAACAAGTGAGCCCAATGCCCCCATAAGGAAATAAGCTCAATGCTCCCATAAAGAAATAAGCCCAATGCTCCTATAAGTAAATGAACCCAATGCTCCCGAAAGTATGTATGTATATGTATCATGCATATCCGCTTTGTGCACAATGCACCCAAAAATACATGTGAGCCAATGCTCCCAAATTTAACAGAATTGTGCCCACTTGGTACCTGATCAACCATGGCATACTTATGCATGATATGCCATCCTAAATATGCTTGAATTTACTAACTGAATCACTGAGTATAAACTAAATGTTGTATGCAACTAAATGTAGAAATCATTAAAAATAATATTTCTTCTTATTGTCAATTTAACCTGAATCTGAATAGTCATTCCTGATACAAAATATCAACAAGTCTTAGCCTAACCATCAGGCTTAACAGATCTTGTCAACTATGCAATAATTAATTCAATTAATAGATTAATATTAACAATTCTTATTTGTTTATATTCAATCAAGCAATCTCAGCAATTCTTCTAATTTATCTTAATGAATCGACCAATTATACAAGCTCAACATCTTAAGCTTGTATCAGAACTGATTTATTGAGAAATCAAACCTAAACTATCCTTATTAATCTACTCTTAGAACTACCTTAATATTTTAAGGAATAACTATTGATTCAGACTTAAGATCTAATCCACAAATTAGAATTCTAAACTAGGCAAAGAGCTAAGGCTTAAGGATACTAGAAGGCTCAAGGATTCTAAATATAGAATCTAAGCAATCAAACTTAAGGTTTAAGGCTAAACCCTTACAAATCTACCTTTAAGATTAAGGTTAGAGAATTCTAACCACAAAACTAAGCTTGTTAGGAAGCTAACCAAACTAAGTGAACATCATCATTTAATAAGGAAGGCAACCAAGGAAAGGATACCAATATTCAACTAAGTTGAATGTAACCTTAAAGGATGAAAGGCTAATTCCTAAGTCATAACATATGACTTAGCACTTAAGGATTCTAAGGCTAAATCAAACTACTACTTAGCATGTAATATCACAAACTGAGCATAGACTAGCTAAGGATCAAGGATCCTAAGGGTTCTACACTTAAGTGACATTCATCACTTAAGGAAGCTTAATTAGTTAAGTAACTATAAAACTTAACCAAGGCTAAAGGATAACAAACACTTCTAATTCAATGACTTAGAATATAGAGGCTTAGCATCAAATAATTAAATTTCTTTGATCAATTAAACAATAAGGATCTAAGATAAAGGACTAGCTAAAGCACCATTATTTGACTAAGTCTAATAATGAAACCAAGGGGTTAGCTACTATACTCTATACATGAAATTATACTTATATATCATATCCATTTAAATGTGTAATCTCACCCTAAGGAGGGATTAGGATGAATTAACATTATAATTAATCTATTATAAGGTTTCTACCACTAACGAGATATTCATCTCTTGCTAAGGGATTCTCCTGAGGCGAGAAGGGTAAATACCCAATTTGGATACTTAACCTTAAAATACATGGGGAAAGCTAAAGCATCAAGTCACATAATATGATTTAACAACAAAAGGTTCTAAAGATTACTAAAGATTATCTACACAAGCTATAAACTATGACTTGATCAGGGTAAGGGGCTCACTTAATCCTACTGAATAAATACTAGGAAGCTTAAGGAAATATTAAGCTACAACCATAAGTCATGATTTATGACTTATGCCAAAAGTCTAAAACTATAAATTACAGAAGTTTAAATCAAATATTGAGAATAAATTCTTCATGTCATAATGAGCAACTAGAGACTCTAAACAAGATATTTGGGTAAGTAAAAGTTGCTACATAACATGCTAATTGGATAAGAGATGAATTTCATATTAAAAAATCACATATATAGTTACACAATGCATGATTTCATTATAATCAATTTTTATTTTGGTATATTTTTGCATCATTAAGGTTTTTAAGTCATCAAAATACAAAAAATAAGAAGTTTCAGCAAAACTAGGCAGTTCTGCGTGCTACAGCGCGCCGTAGCACTTGCCTGGCTGAGAGACAAGCACTATGGCACGCTGTGGCAAGTTTTTGTGCTACAGTGCGCTGTAGCACTTTCAGGCGCTACTACGCGTTATGTTGAATTTGAACGCTATGGAGTGCAAAAGCATTTTCAGGTGTTACGACACCAGATTTCCCAAGATGTGGGCGCTGCGGCGCGCTGTAGCACTTGCCTAGCCGAGAGCCAGGCTCTACGGTGCACTGCAGCGCTCAATGGTGAAAATGGAACGTCTTCCCTATTGCACTTAAATACTCTCGATTTAGGACACCTCAAGTGTGGTTCCATATACTTATGGAAAGGTCTCTCCGAGGCCTTTCCATTGGTACTAAAATTGACAAAAAAAGATTATTCTAACATCGCAAACAATGATGCCCTAGGTGCCTTTGCAAGTTTTCTCACTACACAGCACATTTCATCTTCTCTTTAAAATGGAATTTGATCAAGCTCTATTAAGCTCAATCGCTCAAATGCAAGTTTTTGAAGAAAAATATTATGCATACACACGAAATGAAGTAGACATTGGATCGCCCAATGGGAGAAAAGGAGAGTACAAGAGGAGTAATAGGGAAGTACCATAGCTTGACAATGGAGACTTCTTCTAGTATTCCTTGGGAGCTTGAGAGCTTCTTCCTACAGTAGTTGAGCAAAAGAATGGGGAGAGAGCTGAGGGTTTTAGTTTTAAAGGAGATAGAGGGATGGCTTCAGCATTGAGGGAGCAAGGACCTTGCCCATCCACAGCATGGGTCCAGCAGGATTCTCCATAATTCTTGCATGAGGGAGAGGGTTTTGCACTCATAAAAGGAGGAGGGGGTGGGGTACAGCACTGAGGGAAAAGAAGGGAAAATGGATTTTTATAATTTTAATTTAATTTAATTAATTAATTAATGCTTTAAAATTAGATTGATAGACAAGCTCCGAAAGATCCAAAATAAATTCTCCCTTAGCTAATTTGGGGGTGGGAATCCAATGACGAAGTCAGATTTCAAATTGGAGATTAAAATAATTATCTTAATTTTCCAAGTATTTAATTATATTAAAATATTCGATGAAATATGAGCGACTTCTAAAAATTCCCATAACTTCACCCCTAGCTATTTTGGGAGTGGGGAATTCAATAGTAAAATCAGATTTTTATTTGAAGTTCAAAATAATTAACATGTTTTTCTTAATTATTTAATTATCCAAGATTATGGTTTGGTCTGATTGGTTCCCAAATCAAACCAAATCTTCAGGATTTGCTTCTAATGATGATTAAAAACTAATAAAAGTGCTCTAAGAATGATTAGAATAAGTTTAGCCTAAGTAACAATCATGAGTTATTACAACAGCTCTCCTAGGTGGAAAGAAAGCTCTATAATAAGTGAGTTTACTAGCTAAAGGAATAATTAGATGGGAGAAAACATTACAAGATGAGGCCTACAATAAAGGGCTTTTAGTTGTGGCATAGAGCTGACTATAATGAAATCTTTGCCCTAGTTGTGAAGGTGACTACCATTAGGGTAGTGCTGAATAAAATTGTAGTTGAAGATTTGCACTTGTAGCAAATAGATGTAAAAATTGCATTTCTTAGCGAAGAGCTGGAAGAGGAGTTGTACATGCAATAACCTGAGGGGTATAGGGCTCAGATAAAGGAAATGTAGAGATCATGTGCAAGCTCAAGAAGAGCCTTTATGGCTTTAAACAAGCGCCTTGTATAAGAGTGTCAATAGGCCCATGTCATAAATTGGGTACAAGAGGTGCCAAGTGGATCACTATTATTGTATGATATAATATAAGTCCTCCTATTTTATTCTTTTGTTGTATATGGATGATATGTTGATCGCATAATCGAATATGGAAGAGATAAAGATATTGAATGAGCATATGTCAAAAGAGTTTTACATGAAGGACTTGGGGTCGATTAAGAAAATTCTCGGAATAAGAAACAATAGGGAGAGAAGTGCAAAACATATGAAGTTGTCTCAGAAGAGATATATTGAAAAAGTGCTAAAAAAATTCAATATGAGCGAGGAAAAATTAGTGGGCACTTCCCTAGCTACTCACTTCAGCTTATCAAAGGATCAAATACCTAAGATTGAATAGAATAAGGAATACATGCAAGAGATTCCTTATGCTTCAGCGGTTGGGAGCTTGATATACACAATGATTTTCATAAGATTAGACTTTGCAAATGCAGTGGGAGTGGTCAAAACTTTTTGAGTAATCTAGGAAAACACTAGTGGGATGCGGTCAAGTGAATTTTGAGGTATCTAAAAGGTACGATGGACAAAGCATTATACTTTGGTATCTTACAAGTGATGTTGATAACTAGAGGTGCACTTCCAGATATGTGTTCACATTAGGAAGTGCAGCGGTGAGTTGGATCTCCAATCTACAGAACATTATTGCTCTATCCACCATGGAGGTTGAGTACGTTGCCATCACTAAGGCGAGTAAGTAGATGATTTGGTTGAAGAGGTTTATGACAGAATTAATCAAGGAGCAAAATAATATGAAGCTCTACAGTGATAGTATAAGCACGATTCTCCTTGCAAAGAATGCAACATTTCATGCCAGGGTGAAGCATATACTGCTTCAGTACCATTTCATCATGACACTGTTGGAAGAAGGTTAGCTTGGATATGAGAATATTCACACTTAAAAGAATTCTGTTGACATATTTACAAAAATAGTAACAATGAAGAAATTAAAGATATGTACAGCTTCAGTTGGCCTTGGCACGTGATGAGAGAGTGGGGGTGAGCCACACCACATTCTTGACAGAGACGAAAGAAAGCAACAAATAATTTAAGGTTGAAGAATGGATGATCCCAATAGGTCTCCAAGTGAGAGATTGTTGGGATGTAGAGACCATTCAGATCATCATGGATGTGCTAATGGAGCTCCGATAAACTTCCAGGAGGTTACGAGGTGATACGAGACAAGTTGGAGAACTTCAAGTTGCCCAGCATGCAAAAACGGGGGTACTACAGCGCCCTGGCGCCAGCCATTCCAGAGACTTGGGTGCTACAGCGTACCCCGACGCCAGACCAGTTAGAGACTAGGGCGTGCTGGCGTGCCAGGGCGCCCAACTAGCCATAATCTTGGGCGCTACTGTACGCGTTGGTTCCAGCCACCGAAATGGGGGTGTTATGGCTTGTTGTAGTGCCAGACGGGTTTCAGCTCTAGTTTTGGTGCTGCCTTAAGTATTTTGGGGGGAAATTTGGACCATTTGGGGACCAAATAGTGCCTAAGTATATAAGGGAATATTATGGAGATGTTTCCTAAGGCTTGTGAAGAGGAGAGTAACCCTATATCAAGTGGTGGTTGCTACTCCTCTTTTTCAACTTAGAGTGAGAGCTGTTGTTTCCTGCAGTAGAAGAAATCGATCGGGAGACTGCGTAAGCGGTAGTTCTTTTTTGTTCTAGTGAAGGTGAAGTTATTATGTGTAACTCTGTAATATTCTTGATTCATAGTAGAAATTTTCTGTATGGTGTGGCTCTATGATTTTTTTGATTTTTGAATTTTTCATGTAAGATCATGTGTTTAGATGTTTTGTGGTTGATGATATGTATGTGCTGTGATTTCTATTTTGTTATGCTTGGATTGATTTTGTATATTGCTTGGTAACTATCACTGTAAACCCCGATCTTCATCGTCAAATCGCTTACGCCGCGCTAAAGAAGTCTCCAATCGCGTGACTTAAAAGAAACCTTCCTTTCTTTAAAAAGGAGAAACAAAAGAAAATCAGTATAAAACGACTTGGAAACGCCAAAGTCGGATTAATTACTCTTAATTGCGGTATTGGTGGAGTATTAATACAAACCAAACTATGACAGTTACTGATAAAAGTTGGATTCGAATGTAACTGCCAGTCTGAGGCATGAATAGTGCTTCTAAGAGATCCCACGATGGGAGGACTCTCGAACGGCTGACTGCCGTACAAAATAAGAATAATTTTATAATATTATTATTATTAAAATATTTAAAGTAGGGCTTCACAAAAAAATCATAAAAGTATGCATGCATATTTAAACTTATTGCATATAAATATGAAAAAATATTTGATATGTGTGTATACTTTAAAAATAAAAAAAAAGTAAGATACATATTCCAAATAATATATATTCTTGCACATAAAATTACTAAAAATATATATTAAATATAAATAATTATCATGAAAGACTTAACGAAAAGAGAAATATTATTTATACTTATTGATGTGGCACTTAAAAATATGCATTAATTAAATTTAGAAATTATTTTATAAGTGTTTATTTATTTATATTAAAATAATATAAATATTATTTTTAAATTTTGTATTGAAATAATATTCAAATTCTATTATATGAATTTTTTAGGTTCTTCGCACTGTAGCAAATGCCCCAACCGTTATATCAAAATGAATTTTTTTGTATTAACTGATTTATATTTATAAAATCGTAATTTTAATTAAAAAAATAATTTTATATTATTTGTAGAGAATGACGACACGTTGTAGCTCTACCGGGAGTGTTGCCATTGCCACTTGTATATATGGATATTATGCATGGATATAATTAATGTATTGAATTAATTAATAATGTTTTACAGTGTGATCAGTGTGTGATTAGTGGGTGTGTTTTTATTCTAAAACTTGCTTCCGAATTACAAAATGTGCGGAGGGAGAAACGAAAAGCAATTCATTCCTAGCTATTGTATGCCAATGTATCAATAAATAATATCATCTCTGGTTCCCTTTGGCATCCTACGCATTGTTCTCCATCATTCCTCCCCCTTACTTAATACCGGGAAATCACTATTTCCCTCTTTTGAAACAAGGTTTCGTCTCCGTCGCCACTGGTTTGATAAACAATTTCAAAATTTTGGGATCTCTTTCTCATTCGTTTTTCATTGGGTAAATTGTATTATTACTCTACTTGAAATATATACAGAAAGTGTTGAAATTTAAAGTTAGGTTAAAACTTCACTCATTGGATGCTAATTTTTGTTTTCTCTACTTCAGTTGTCTAAAAGACATGGTTGTGGTTAACCATGGGGGGATGTGGAATTTCTCCAATTCCCCATTCTTAGCTTGTGAATGGGATTCAACATTCTTTATGTTGCAGAAATCCATGACTAACATTCCCATTTCGTTCCGATTCCCAAATCCATAGCTTGTGCATTGGACATAATGGCAATCTCGATTCTTTTGAAAGATAGAGGTGCTATAATTTGTTGAATCCCTTACAAAACCAAAGAGAATAAATTATGAAAGAATGTATGTCTCATATCTCTGTATGTGGGGATAAGTGCAGTTAAACAAATTAAGTGTCCATTATCATATTTCTTAAGACATATTAATTATGTGTACGTACTCTTAAACATGTGGTAATTTAGGTTGATATAATATTTTAATCGGGAGCTATATTAATTTCAATTGCAATAGAATTTGAATTATATAACTCTCATTATTGTAAACCCTGAATATTATGGCATTTAGATTAATGTGCATGTTAAGGTGAAATAGGTTAAATAATTAGATAACAAATAGGTATGCGTCTTTCTATTTTCTGAATTTGATCATTTTATCCTTATTTTCATTGGATTTTTTCATAACATGAAATTCCATAAACATAATATATAATTAGCGGTACGATGCGTAGCACACTTAGGATCTATTAGCGGTGCGATTCAAAGCACACTTAGGAAATATGGGTGCTATTGTAACGACTAAAATCGTTACCATCCAAATTATGACTAAACTTGACTACAAAATCAGGTTCTCGGGTGACTTCAAAATTAGGGCAAATCAAAAATATTGTTGGATATAATATATTTTTATGATCGTAATGCCCAAGTTTGGAAGCAATCTGGACAACAAATACTCTATAATTAGTTTTTGAATTATTTAAATTCAGCAAATTAGAAAAACTAAATACAAGCCCAAATTCAGTGATTTTGATGTCGTTGGATTAAGAATGTTGTAATAAGATTACAGAAAAAGTTTTGTCAAATTTAGAGTTCTAAATTGACCATAATTAATTTTTAAAGTTTTTATCTTTATAAATTATACAAAATAAAATATTGCTCCGAATCAATATACATCTTTTTGTCAAGTTTCATTATTTTTGAAAATAATAGAAAAATACGCAAAAATTAGGTATTAATTAAAATTACTAATTTATTCAAAATAAATTATTTTATTAATCATCGAACATTTTACTTTTCCTGATATTATTGCCATTATTGATTCAAATTATTTCATAAGAGTGAAATAATGGCGGAGAGAATAAGAAAAGCAATTTGTACACTTAAAGAATTTAATGAGGGGAGAGGAGGAAGAGAAAGTAAAATGATTCATATTGGAATATTGGAAGAGAGAGAATAAAGGAGAGAGAATTTTTTTTTCTTATAAATACTCCTCCCCTTCATTCTCCAATCTCCCCTCCCCTCCCTCACTCCCCTCTTATATCCACTCTCCCCTTCACTTCCCCCTCTTCTTTCTCGGCCAACGCTGGTTTCTCCCGCTGACATCCAATAAAGTCTCATCGATAGTAAGAAATCAGGAAAAGATGAAATCTTTTTCTATTCTTTTCATTTCTAATTTTCATATTTTATTATTAATAATAGTAATATTTTTATTATTATTAATGTTATTATTATTATATATATTATTATTATTATTATTATTTCCATTTATGTTATTTTTATTTTTATCATTTAATTCAATCATTTTCTTTTTCTTTCTATATACATATATATATTATACATAATCATTTTCATTTCAGTCATTTATATATATATATATATATATATATATATATATTTTTTTTTTTCTAATTTCTAAAATTTTTATTTTAATCATTTTTTTCAAAATATATAATTCTTAATTTTTGTAATTTTCATTTCAATCATTTTCTCTATTTATATATATATATATATATATTTCTTAATTTCTGCAATTTTTTATGTCATTTTTCTTTTATATATATATATATATATTTTTTTTTTCTATTTTCTATAATTTTTATTTTAGTCATTTTCTTTTCTTGTATATATATATATATATATATATATATATATATATATATATATATATTCTAAATTTTATAATTTTTAATTTAATTATTTTCTTTATGTATATAAACTACTTAATTTATACAAGTTTTATTTCATTCATTTTTTTTCTTTCTATATATATGTTTATATTATTTTTAATTTTGTCAGTTTTATTTTTGTCATTTTCTTTCTATATATATATATATATATATATATATATATGTATGTATATATATATATATATATATATTCTAAATTTTATAATTTTTAATTTAATCATTTTCTTTATATATATATACTGCTTAATTTATATAATTTTTATTTCAATAATTTTTTTTTCTTTCTATATATATTTATATTATTCTTAATTTTGTCATTTTTACTTTTGTCATTTTCTTTCTATATATATATATATATATATATATATATATATATATATATATATATATATATATATATATATATATATATATATATATATATATATGTATTCTAAATTTTATGATTTTTAATTTTGTCACTTTCTTTATATATATATACTTCTTAATTTATACAATTTTTATTTAAATCATTTTTTTTCTTTCTATATTATATTTATATTATTCTTAATTTTTTCATTTTTATTTTTATCATTTTTATTTTTGTCATTTTCTTTCTATATATATATATATATATATATATACATATAATTTTTTTTTTTCTTTATGTGTGGCCGGTGGTATTTGAACCCATAACCTAGAATAACAAATCCTGCACAACATTATTCACTTATATATATCCTTATTTTTGTAATTTTAATTTCAATAATTTTTCTTTCCTTATATATATATATATATGCTTTTATATTCTTCCTAATTTATGTATTTCTATCATTTTCTTTCTTTATATATATATATATATATTATTTATAATAATAAAATTTGATATATTTAATATTTATAAATAAATAAACAATAATATTATTATTATTTTTACTAAAATAAAATGAAGGATTATTCCTCTCTTATTTAATAAATATCATTTTTTTTTATTATTATTTTCTTATAAGTATTTTATAATAATAATAATTATTATTAAATAAATTAATTATTAAGTTTTTGAGTAATTATTTATCAAGTAAAAAATTATGTAGATACTTGATTTTTGATTTTCTGATTCACGTATTAAGAAAAGCTATTAGATGTATTTTATTTCTTTTGTTTAATATATTTCTTAGCTCAGCATCACATAAATTTGATAAAAGTACTTTTAAGAGTCTTATAAAATAATATATAAAAAGAATTAAACAACTGAGTAGCGCGGGTTCAATATTGATATATTTTTAGTCTGATCAGAAATTTTCTTGGACGGGGCTGTCCAACATTGTGAGGCATAAGGAGCTTATACTGATAAGTTTGAGGGTGCATGTATAGAGGAGAGTTGGGATATATAACACAAAATAGAACCCTATTTTCCTCAATTTGTGTTTGCCCAATAAAATCATATTCTTGCGCCTATATTAAACGCTAAAATTATATTTTTATTTTTGTGACTGCAATTATTTTTATGCTAAAGATTCAATACAATTAAAACAAATTTGCAGAGATAAATTTGTACATCTTTTTATTTTCTATCAAATTATTAATTATTTTATTTATTATTTAACAATCATAAAATTAACATCAATAAGCACTTTGTTTCACAACTTGTATTTAAATGCTCGCACTTTTGAAACGTGCCTAGATCAGAGGTTCATCCTAGAAGAAAGACGCTAAAGATTAAGCATTGCTAATATTGCCACCTGCCAATTTACTATTTTTGAGTATGTTTAAAGTTTGAACTTTCTTTTATATTTAGATCTTTGTGATCAAAATTTTGTAATATTTCTAAATTAATGAATAAATGAGTTATGTTTGATGCTTATATATTATGTCTTTTGAATCACTGAAAATGATCATGCGGCTAGAGGACTACCCCAAACCGGTGCTGGATTTGCTCTCGCAAACCGAGCATCAGGTTCCCATAGTTGGTTTCAGAGGAGTATTGGGTTTAAATTTAATATATATAATATATAAAGGTCAAAGCATAATTTATGTAAAGAAGAGAAAATTATAACATATACTTATGTAATTTGAGCCTTCAACCTTTAGGCAAACAGATGGATTCAGATAAAAGATTTTTGAGTACCCCAGTAAAAATCCCAAACAAGGCACCTATATCAATGAAGGTTCCAAAAAGTACTAATGGCCATTTCATGGAGGCTGTTCTGGAGCTCCTAGCAAACAAAAAGAAAGCACCCTTAACAAATTCCATATAATCACCCTAAAAGCATTATTTTAATGGAATTCTCTAACCCTTACTCAAATTAAATCCACCAATATTCCATGAGACTACTTGCCCTATGGAGGCAGAATACTAGCTAAGAGATATAAAGAAGACACTAAGAAGTATAGTGTTTAAATAAAAAGACAATGCGAGTGACTCACTACCTATTTGAAGGCGAAGCTAACTGATGGTGGGAGTCTGTCACCAGCACTGAATTCACTGGGATATAATTGGAACACATGAGTTGGGGAGCATTTTTAGAAGCATTTTGAGCCAAATACATCCCATCAGCTGCCCAAAATGTCACGGAGAACCAATTCATGAAATTGGTTTAAGGTTGCAACTCTGTGGCCAGCTACGAGGCTGAGTTCACCAGAATGTTGAGGTACACTCAAAACATGATAAGCACAGAGAAAGCTAGGTGCAATCATTTTGTATCAGGGATGAAAGACACCCTCTGATGGAGCTTGCTTCCATTTAGGCATAGTCATTTCTCTAAACTTTTAGAATGTGCATTAATCATGAAACCTAAAGAAAATAGAAATATTTTTAATATCATAGGATAAGGGAAGAGGAAAGATCATCCCACAAAAGACCAAGGGACATTTAAAAGACAACAACCCAACTCACCTACTATAATCTGCTAGCTAACTTTTGAGAATCTTAGGCAAGGAAGAAGAGGGGATTGTTGGAGATCCCACCCTTATGGCAACAGATACCATAATGGTAAAAGGTGTTTTTTGTGTAGTAAGCTTTGCCATAAATTTTGGGATTGTTGATATGTGAGAATGAAAAATGGGTGACAATTAAAAGAAGCAGAAACACACAATTGCTCTAACCCCGTTCCATGCACTAGCAAGGGGAGTTGCTCTAGAACCAACAAATGCTCTAAGGCCACCAATTGCATTAGCACCCACTCAAAAAAGAGAACCCACACATTGTAACCTTATTCCCACAAGGATTTACATGCTCACTCTAGTTTTAGCAATGAAGATAATGACATAGCATTAGGTGTGGCACCCCGCCCCAGGGCACATCAAGATTGGATCAAGGGGCGTTGTGCCATGCTAGCAAACCCCTCACTTTTCATTAGATTATGAAGTAATCATCAATCCACTAATAAGAGAAGGATGTGCCCTGAATAATGTAGTGAAATTATTCACTAAGTACATACATTTTAACAGAGTGCAAAAGCAAGGAAAGGTAATGATTTATATCCAATTCCACCATAACACAGACATAGATAATAAACATATAGCTCAAAATAAAATAATACAGTAAAAAAACATACGTGGATACTTGAATTATTACCTCAATTAAATAAGTTTTAAAATGAAATAAATCACTTATTCTCATAAAATAAAATTATAGCTATTCTACTGATCTTCTGCTCTAACCCGCTACTCCTCCAGTATGGCTCTTCTTCAGGCACAAGGTCCTCAAATTGCTTAGAACCTGCTATTATCAATTTCACAATAACTAGGCCCCAGCTAAGAAAAGAAAAATTTGGTTAGACATATTGTTTAGTTATATTTTAGTTTATTTAAGTTTATGAGTTTTTTGATATCACCATTTTTCTTAGACTACCAAATCAACAAAATATATGGGTGCAACAAGCATACAAAGGAATGTGAGAAAGCTATAAATTATGCATTTATAATTAAGCAACATATGAGGAAAAAAGGAATGTTCCTCATCACCAAAGCTGTGATAAGGATAGACATATATATATATATATATATATATATATATATATATATATATATATATATATATAAAGTAAAGAGAATAAGAAAAGAAAAGACTCAACCTAAATATGCTTATGATCATATGAATTATATAAATTTAGAAGAAAAAGCTCTAACTATAATACATATAAGTAAGCAGGAAAGAAAACTGACATCTTATAAGTATATAAGTAAGCAAGTAATGTAAAGGATTACTGTAGTAAAAGTAACAATAAGTATTTAAAGACTGTCATATCAGAAGGGTTGGTCAATCGGGCCACTATACTATAAATTCTCATAGCCTTTTTGGGCTAGGGAAGGATTCTTATAGCCTTTTTGGGCTAGGGCAAGGAATGGAACTATATTGAGGAGGCAGAAAATATACATGCAATAAGTTTTTAGTTATTTTACTTAACTTCTGTGGACACGTCCATAAGTGATTAAGGAGTTAAGCACATTTGCATGATTGATCAGGTTCCAACTTAACACAACACTCCTCAATAAGTAATGTTAAGTAATCCTTATATCTCCTTACCCCCTGTCCAGTGGAGGTAAAATGCGTAAGATCAACTAGAAATTGAACCCTATGCAATGTTGTCCTAAATATTCTATGTTTTCATTTCATGTAGCAACATTTTCTTGTATGAAATATTAAAGGAAAAGGCACAAAGTACAAGGAATGCAAAAGCAACAATAATTCAATAATAAGCAAAGGACTCTATTATACACATGTGATATCTGTTGTTATCTACTTAATCCATTATATTTATTCTAAGTTATACAAGTTTAGAATCTCATATTCCTACTATTAAGTATAATATAGATCCATGGTCTTATGAGTTATAAATAATTATAGCTGATCATGTAATAATTTAATTCAATCAATGATGCTTACAAGATAAATAATATATAAAAACATCCTAATTGATGAATTTAGACAATCTAAGCTAAGATCTGATCAAGAACTACTAAATATAGGGATTAGGAATTAAACTTCAAGTTTTGGAATTTAACCTCATAATCCCAAAGGTAATACTTAAGGACTAAGGTTCAAGTTTAAATTATGAGCTAATAATTAAAGCTAATCTTATTAAGCAAAATCAAAGGTTAACAGGAGGGATTTCCTACTCTAAATCTAGATTTAAAAGATAAAAATAATCACAATTAAAATATAAAAGTCTAGGAACTAATAAAACTAAGGTTTTATTCATTAAATAACTTATTTATTTAATGAATGAAATCAAACCTAATATCTATCCTTAATCTTAATGAAAGAATCCTAAAATGAAGAGCAGATCATAAGGAAGCCCCTAATGGATGACTTAGGAATTTTAGGAATTGATGATAATTAGCATAATTTATCTTTATTTGCTGTTCTAATTTACTTATGGAAGTTGGGATGTGAAATTAGAACTAAGTTAGAAGCTTATTATTTTTACTTATGAATTTATTAACTTTAAATGGGGATTCTCTTAGTTCAACTCAATTATGAGACTAAGAGCTTAAATTGATTACAAATCAATTTTATTACTTCTTTTAATACTTTAATTGATATTATAGAGGTTAAGGATACTTAACCTAAATTTTGAGCAAAATGACCATTTTAGCCCTACTTAAGGGTCTAAAATGTTGCTTTTTGATTAAGGGATCTAAATTGGAATTTATTAATGCCAAATGGTTGCTTATTATCTAACATAAAGATAGACAGTAGGTAGACCAAATTTGGACATGAATTAGGCCATGTGTTCAAATTAAGGATTTTAAAATATAAGGGTAATATGGTAATTTCACCTAGTGAGGTCTAAATATTCAATCAGTTTATTATTTTTTACTATCCAAGAATTTTATAGAGTCTAAGAACACTGAATTCTAATATTTAATAATTAAGTTATGATCAAATCAATATTGGGGTT
This sequence comes from Gastrodia elata, assembly GCA_016760335.1. Taxonomy (NCBI): domain Eukaryota; kingdom Viridiplantae; phylum Streptophyta; class Magnoliopsida; order Asparagales; family Orchidaceae; genus Gastrodia; species Gastrodia elata. The sequence goes on along the minus strand of CM028685.1, from coordinate 3,880,570 downwards.
CAATTATGTAATTTTAGGGTTTTAAGAATAGGACAAAAACCTAACTTTCTCAAATGAGGTTCAAATTCAGCAAACTCAGTGGCTATAACTTCCTTATGACACACTGAGTAATATGATTGAGAGCAGACCAGATTGGACTTCAATTGGTCAAGTTCTGACCTAATCAAGTTCTAAGGTGATTAGGGTAAATAAGGGTTTCTAATTACCAAAACATAAATTTTATTTTAGTTTATTGTTAATTAGGTTTCTTTGATCTTAACGATATATTAGAAGACCTAATTTGGAGTCCAATTGACTAAGTTATGGTCAAATGAATTTCTAGGTTAGGGTTAATTAGGGAAAGGTCCTAAAAGTGATTAGTAAAATTATTAACCTAACAGCAAAATAAATACTATTAGACTAATCTAGGCATTCTCTTAATTAAAATGAGATATATACTGACTATGTTTGGATCAATAAGTACAAAATTATAGCTAAGGGAAGCTTTCTATGATTTAGAGTTAAGTGAGAGGTCCTAAAATATCACTATGTTAAATAGGTGTTATATGAAAAATTTGACACTACCATAATATTCCTCTCATTTTTCTGAGCAAAATGAGATATATATTTAATATATTTGGATTTGTGGATGTTAAGAGTTTCTAAATTTAATTAATTCAATTCATGCAAATTGAATTAAATTTTATTATTTGATTTAAATTAACATATTTAATTTAATAATGCATATATTAAATGGCGGGACTCACAGCTGGACACATGGCAGCGCATGAATGGTAGACGGTTGACCGCGGGACCCACGCACACTGTCGTGCTAGCGCGGGTGGGCCCCACACCTATGAGCACGCAACACGCAGCTTGCAGATCGGGCTCTGCGCGAGTTGACAGACCCGACAAAAGTCTCCGGGTTGAGACTGACCTGACCCGACCCGAGACAAGTCGACGTCTTCTTCAATGGGTCCCGCGAGTTCACAGCTAGGTCAGGGGTTTAGAGAAGGCTCCTTCGGTGTTGACGACACTCAACTCGCACACCAATCAAAAGAGTATGATATGCTCTTTCCTTCGGTGGCTGAAACTCCAAAGGAGATGACCTGGATCATTAGAACGGGCAAGCCTTAGGATCCAAGGGTATAGGATGCGAGTGATAATGGCATGCACTGTGGATGCTACCCTAATTTAGACTAACCAAACTCATTTGAGTTATATCAGGACCACTCGATCGACAATCAGCCATATGAAATTAAGCTTCGTAACAACATTGCATAAAATGGATGAAGATCAAGGATGTATAGGGGGGTACCTCAACAGACGATCGACAATCTTTGGTTCATGGGTAATTGGGTTCGGGCTTCCTCTCAGAGCGCAAGGGTTCAAATGGAGGGATAGAAGAGAATCGAGCTAGATAACGGTGCCCCGATGGATCCACCGAGGTGTTCTCCAGTGCAATGAATAGCGACCATGGCAGTGACCTCTCGTAGTGCGATACGCAAAAGATGTGAAGGGGAAGAAGACTGCGCACCATCCGATCCCAGATCTGATTTCTCAGATTTGCCGTCTTATCCTGACAGCAGATCCCAAATGGCGATTGCAAAGATGGACGACGTTGTTAAGTTTAAATGTAAATATTAATATTATTTAATTAATTTTAATTGATTTCTTAAAATTAAATGATTAATTTTATTTAGAAAAGTTCCAAATATTCACCCCTAGCTAATTGAGGGGTGAGGAATGCAACGGCTAAGTTGGATTTTGATTTCGACGAGTATTTATTTTTCCATTTTTTTGGGGTTTTTAAATATATTAAAATATTCGATAAATTTTCGATGACTTCCGTTTTCTTCCAAAATATCACTCCTAACTTATTTGGGGGCAATGAGTGCAATGAAAAAGTTTGATTTTTAATTTGAGGTCAAATTCTAGGGTTCCTCGAATTTCCAAAATTAGGGTTTGATCCATTTGGCCCCTAATTTGAACCAAAACTTCAGGGTGAGATTCTAATTACTAATTAAGTGCATTAGAGTCAAGTTTATGGATTGGTTTAGTCCTAATTGATTGAGATAATAACCCGGTTTGTTATATTAGGTAAGCCACTCTTCCCATTCCCATTTTTTCTATTGCACTTATAAAGCTCATACAAAATACTCATAGTTCATTAAAAATATTCAGGCACCTTATTCATTAATGACATATCATATGACACATTATTTGATACGGGAGCAAGCCACTCCATAATCTTTAAAAAACTTGTAGCCACATTAGAACTACTGTCCTCCCATTTGGTGACAACACTTAATATTGGACTATCTTCTAGAGCTAGTATGGGGGCTCAAAAATTTTATAGTTTTAATATCCCCATCCAAAAAGAACTATTCAAGGCTATATTAGTAATCCAACCCTTCACCAACTTTAACATTATTCTAGGAATAGATTAGTTAAGTAAGCATGATGCTATAATCAATTTTTAGAATAAAAATGTCACAATCAAAAGTGATAAAACAACAATAAAAATTTATAGGAAGACAAAGCCTGTTAGCATACCAAATAAACTTGATGAAGGCAAAAAAGCTGATAAATAAAGGTTGCATCACATTCTTAGTAACAATGATGGGAGAAAGAAATGAAATTCTACCATTGTCAGAAACACACATTGCTTGAGATTTTAAATACGTGTTCTTGGAAGATTTACATGGGCTACCACCTGTGAGAGAAATTGGGTTCTCAATAGAGCTAGTTTTGGGAATCCAACCCAAGTCAAAATCACCATATCGTATGGCACCAAAAGAGCACCAGGAATTAGCATAACACTTCAAGAGCTAACCAGCAAAGGATTGATTCGGCAAAGCATGTCCCCTCGAAGAGTACTAGTACTATTCGTAAAAAAGAAGGGTAGATCTATGCATATGTACATAGATTATAGAGAACTCAACAAAGTAATAATGAAAAATAAATATCCTCTACCTTGAATTGATGACCTTATTGATCAACTGGTTGGAGCTAAAATATTCTCCAAGATCGATTTAAGGTCTGGAACCACAAGATGAGAGTCAATGAAGAAGACATCCACAAGATTGCATTTAAAATTCTTTTTGAACATTATGAGTTCTTGGTCATGCATTTTGGACTTACAAATACACCATCTATTCATGGATTTAATGTAGAGAATTCTTCGACTCTTCCTCGATAAATTTGTGATAATCTTCATTAACGATATCTTAACATATTTCAAGTCTATGGAGGATCACAAGGACCATTTAAAAATAGTATTGGGAACTCTTAGGGAGCATCAATTGTTTGCCAAATACTCAAAATCTAAGTTTTGGTTGGACTTTATAGCATTTCTTGGTCATGCAATAAATATTGAAGGAATCAAAGTAGATCAGAAGAATATCAGTACCATATAAGAATTGCCCCAACCAATATTTGTGGCTGAGATTTGCAGCTTCCTAGGACTGGCAGGATGATACCAAAAGTTTGTCGAAAGATTCTCAAATTTAGCCAACCATTAACACAACTAACTCAAAAGGCAAAACCATTTTTATGGAGTCAGGAGTGCAATGAATCATTTCTAAGAATAAAGCAAGCCCTCACCACTGCACCTATCCTGATCCTACCTCAAGAAGGGAATAACTGCAAGGTGTACACGGGCGCTTCATTAACAAAACTAGGGTGTATCCTCATGTAATACAAGTACATCATTGCTTATGCTTTTAGACAATTGAAGACACACAAAAAGAACTACCCAATTCATGATTTAGAGTTAGCTGTGATAGTTTTTGTCTTAAGGATATGGAGGCACTATCTTTATGGAGTGAATTAGAATATCTTCATAGATCATCAAAGTTTAAAATACATTTTCAAGCAAAAGGAACTAAACTAACAACAAAGAAGATTGTTGGAACTACTTAATAACTATGATATCGATATTTAATATCATCTTGACATAGCTAATATGGTCGAAGATGCTTTAATTAGAAAGGAAATATTGAATGCTTTAATCTCAACAAATCCATTTGAAGAAGAATTTTGAAAGTTTAATATAAGACCCATCAAAAAGGATCAATTAAGAAAATTACTTGACGTTAGTACCACAGGCTCTACCTTTGTATAATGCATATTGGACGCTCAAGGAGTCAACGAGGAATATCCAAAACTCAAAGTAGAAATAGGAAATGGTCTTAGAACAAAATTGCAACTATAAAAAGGAATTTAAATTTATAATGGAAATAAAATTTGGATCTCAAAGAATTCTTACATTCAAAATCAGATATTAAATGAAGCCCATAACTCAGGCTATACTATATACTCCGAAAGTAAAAAAATATATCAAGATCTGAAACTAGCCTTATGGTGGTCTAGACTCAAGCGAGATATAGCCAGATTTGTGGCTAAATTCTACATTTGTAGTTTAGTTAAAGCATATCACCAACAACTTGGTGGATGTTTGTACCCACTGAAAATCTCATATTTGAAATGGTCAGATATCTCCATGGATTTTGTAATAAGATTGCTAAAGAGAAAATCAGAAGCAAATGCCATATGGGTCATAAATGACAGATTAACAAAGTCAACCCACTATATCCAAGTAAGACAAATAGACTTAGTGGAGAAAGTGGCAAGATTATATATTGTAGAAATCTTCAAACTGCATTGAATTCCCAAAACTATAATTTTAGATTGAGATGACAGGTTTACTTCTCAATTTTTGAAAGTAGTACATAAAGATTTAGGAACTACTTTAGCCATGAGCACGATATTCCATCCTCAAACTGATTGACAAATAGAGAGCCAACTAAGTACTAGAAGATCTTTTATGTTCATGCTTGTTAGAGTTTGGTGTAAATTAAGAGAAGCACCTCCCACTTGTAGAATTTGCTTACAATAATATCAACCAATCCAGCATAGGCATGGAACCTTATAAGGCATTGTACGATAGGAAGTGTAACACCCTGCTCGCATGGACAGAAGTAGGAGATGTACAACTTTACAGATCTAAGCTAGTGACAGACAGAAATACACGTCTGCATTTGCACACAAGTGTACGTGGTCTGAAGTAATAAGTGGAAAATTTAATTTCCAAGATTTATCGATCCTCAAGGAACAGGTGTTCAGATACCAAGTTGTATTTTCTTTCACTAATGTTTATATGACAAATTCAGTTGATTTTGTTAGTTCCTAATTAGCGATACAAAATACCTTAAGTAAAGATACGATATGATTAAAAAAGAGAGAGTTGAGATTTCATTGCAATATTTGGGATGGTTGGTTATATAACTTCATTATCAAATGTATACATTCAATTTATTTGCTTTATTAAATCAAGTGAACACCATTGGAATTGGATTACCCTCTAATTACATTGGGTTCACATTTTATGCACAAAGTGAACTCCTTTTGGGTTCTCCTTTAGCACATAAACTCTTATGAGATCATGATCTATTAATTAAATTTTGATTCCCTACATTTAGGTTCCCAAAAGATATCTTTTAATTATGATGGTCTAACAAGCATGACTTTCATTAACCATGCATCATGCGCTTCACACACAATTTAGCTAGAATGGAGAATGCATTGGGTCAATGGATTATGTCACATCATCCATTAAAGTTCCCAATGTCCTCTCATCCCTTCTACTTTGTTGAGCAGCAAGAGCAAGGTTAATGGAGAACTTAGTTCTCAAGTATTAATCTATTAGGAGAGCTATTAAGGAAGGGTGCAAGTGAGCTTTGAGAAATTTGTCACATAATTCTCAGGTCTACTTGCACTACCTTCCTTGCTCTTATCCAATTGATGAGCATTGGAACACAAGTTCTTTTAAATAAAATAACTTAAATTTCATTTCATCCAAGCATTCATTTCATTATTAAATTTAATGACAAAAATATTCTTTCATTACATCCAAATGATGTCATCATACACCAATTATCCCATACATATTTTCATAATTACATCTCAACCCTCTCCAAGGGGATTTTAGCCTTCCATTAATAAGTAAAAAAGAGCATACATACAAAGAAAAGTAAATGTCACCATCAGTTCATGGCAAGAAATAAATCAAGGGAGTTTAGGAGAAATACAAGGAATCACCCAAAAGTTTTTGGGGTTCTCTTGATTCTTTATGCATTGTCCTCTTGAAGCTCCACCCTTTGTTCTTTGCCATCTTCCATTTCTTCTTATTCTTGGTTCTCTTTTCGACTTGGAGAGTTCTCCAGCTTTCTCCTCCTGCAGCCTTTCTTCTTGGTCTTTGAATAACTGATGCAGGGCATCAACGAAATCATAATCGATGTGCCAAATCATAAATTAGTTTAATGGTACTATGTTTTATTTTTTTATTTTTAAGTCCTATGGGCTTTTGTATTTGTTCTATAATGGGTCTTCATCCTAGCCCATATATTGTCATGTGAGTTTTTTATGTAAAAGGACATTTTAGTACTTCACGAGAGAGTTGGTTTATGGTTTATTTGGTCATTTGTATGAAAGGACATTTTAGTCCTTCATGTGAGAGTAAGTATATGGTTTTTTTGGTCTTTTAGAGGAAAGGATACTTTAGTCCTTCATGAGAGGTTGGTTAAGGGTTTTTATGGTCATTTGATATGTATTTTCTGGTTATAAATTGGTCACCCTTACATGTATTATGGGATTACAAGTGATATAAAAAATACTCTCTTCTTCTTTATATTATGTGAGCTTCATTCTTAAGAGAAGGACTTCTTGAGGTGTTGTTTACAATTCTTGGAGAAGGACATCCAAGGAAAGAAGGTTCGATCTATGGCGAAGGACTGCTCGTAGAAGTTAATCTTTTTTATCGTAAGCGGCATATTCGGTAATAAGGCTCCCATAAGAGCTTCTTCATTTATTTTTATTTTCTTTCCTCCTACCTTACAAGTGTGCTCATTTAATTCTAGCTCTCATTACTTGTGAACGCTTACAACACTTCTCTTTATTCTCAACAAGATACTCGCATATCTTCTAGTAACTTAAATATGTAAGTTTAATTTTGTTAATTAATTGGTGGATTTGATTATGTTACATGTCATCACCCCCATCCTACATCAGATTGGTATTTGAGAAATTTATCATCATATACAGTCCTACATTTCTATATTACTTCATAATAATTTTTATTTTAATAAATATTAAAGGTTCATTAGTTTGATTAAATTTAGTAGGATTATAATTTATATCATCCTTAGCCACAAAAAAAAAAAACAAAAAAAAAATAATAGCAATTTTTTTTTTCTTACTTTTAATTTACTCACATCTGCCTCATTAGAATTATTAAAAAAAAGTTTTTTATACGTATCATTATAAATCTAGTTTTTGGGTAATCGACAAGAAATTTACAATTTCATAGCTGGTTATTTCATCATCTACTCGGATAGCTATGACTACTCGCAGTGGTCACCCATATCAAAATCAAATGCTCGGTCATAGATGTGAGAATGTTATTCTTAATCTACAAGAGCAGCTCGATGATTTAACTTATCTTTATCAACAATCTTGTAGATAGTTCAGAGGAAAATTGGAGGCCCTAAAAAACAAAAATAACAACAACACAATTCAGGAACCTATCCCGATACCAGATGCCCCACCAAAAAATAGTCGGCGAAATATACCATATGACCCGCACACAAATTCTTCTCCACTTACGTTTAGAATACAAAGAAATAGGACGTTTCCATAGAATGATTTATTTGAATATCCTGAGGCAGAAGTTGTTCTATTTCAAACTCTTCGTAGAGCTAATGCAATGAGGTTTTAACCAAAACCAAAATGATCTACGATTTGAATAACCTTATCGAGGTTATGATCAACTTTACGCCACCACAAGATGTATTGAGCATGACCAAGATATAGACATTACTAGAAAGGTTATAGTAGACCCTTCGACCTTTGATGGGCGTCTTGATCCTAAAATTTTTTCTGATTGGCTTGTATAAATGGATCAGTATTTTGATTGGATGGTAATGTCTAGAAATCATGAGGTTAAATTTGCTAGTATGAAACTTGTTGGTCATACTAAAACTTACTGGGTAAATCTAGAATGACAATAACAATGATCAGGCCAATTATTTATAAGATCTTGGGAAGAAATGAAAAAGATGCTCAAGCAAAAATATCTTGCTTCAACATTTCAAGACCAGCTTTTAAATGAACTCATAACACTTAGGCAAGGATTTATGAGTATTGCAGATTATATGACTCGCCTTGATGAGTTAATAATTTGCTGTGATACTATTGAAGATTCTAGAGCAACTATAGCTAGGTTTCGAGCTGGATTAAGATTTGACATTCATCGAGAGATGTTGACTCGAGAGGTGTATACACTTGAAGAAGCATTTCAAAGAGCCCTCCAAATAGAACAATACTTAAGGCAAAATTCTCAATGCAAATTTAACAATGTGCAAAGTGCAGCTCTTAGGACAAATTAACCACCACTATTTGTTCCTAAAGTACCAAATGATCAAAGAGTAAAACCCATATTTGGAAATTCAAATGCTAAATTAAACATCACATGCTTTACTTGTGGAAAGATGGGACATTATACAAATAATTGTCCACATAGGAATCTTCATGTAGATTCCATCGATCTAGAATTATAAGATGATCATCAAGGTAATGATGTTGAGTGTGATCCATGTGAAGATGCTTGTGATGCAGATGAAGCCTTAATTAATCCACATTTAACAGTAGTTCATTGTGTCTTAACTACCCCACAAACCAATACAGATTGGAAATGAACAAATATCTTTCACACTTACTTTAAAAGTGGAGATAAGTCTTGTAAACTTATAATTGATAGTGTTAGCTGCTTGAATATTGTCTCAGCTAGTGCATTAGTAAGAGTGAAACTAAGCCCGGAGCCTCATCCATAACCATATAAGGTTGTATGGGTAAATAAGACTAGTATCTCAATTACCCAAAGATGTCTTGTTCCCCCCAAATTAGCAACCTATTCTGATCACATTTGGTGTGATGTTCTGCCTAAGACATTGCACATGTACTTGTAGGGAGACCTTGGCTATATGACTTAGATGTTACTCACTTTGGGCGGGCTAATACTTAGGTCTCTATATTTGGTGGAAAGAAAATAATCTTAAGCCCGACAAAGCCAAAGGAACATTTGATTGAGAATCTAAAAGACTCTTCTTCACCAATAGAGAAGCAACCTTTAACTATAATTAGTAGGCAAGAGTTTGGGCATTCTAGTGAAAATAATATTATCTATGCTCTTATTATTATGGAATCTTTAAAAGGGAATGAAAATTTAACCCAATCCTATGAAGCCACTCAACTCTTGACTGAATTTCAAGACTTGTGTCCTGAAGAACTTCATAGTGAACTACCCCCATTAAGAAACATACAACATGCTATCAATTTGATACTTGGCTCTACCTTGCCCAACTTTCCACACTATCGAATGAATCCAATTGAGCATGCTGAACTTAATCACCAAGTTAATGATTTATTACACAAGGGATTCATTTGTGAGAGCTTGTTCCCTTGTGCTGTTTCAACACTTCTTACACCTAAGATAGATGGAACTTAGCGCATGTGTATTGATAGTAGGGCAATTAATAAGATCACCATCAAGTATCGATTTCCTATTCCAAGGTTGGATGACATGCTTGATAAGATGGTTGGATCTGTAATATTTTCAAAGATTGATCTTCGAAGTAGATATCATCAAATTAGAATGTGTGATGGTGATGAATGAAAAATTGTTTTGAAACACTAAATGGCCTTTATGAATGGTTAGTTATGCCTTTTGGTTTAACTAATGCGCCTAGTACATTTATGCGCATCATGACACATATACTTCAACCTTATATCGGGGTCTTTTTAGTTGTGTAATTTGATGATATTTTAATATTTAGCATAACCCAAGAAGAGCATCTAAGTCATTTAATAAAAGTATTTGAAACACTTCATCGAGAAAAATTTTATAATCATATGAAGAAATGCACTTTCATGACTTCATCCGTCGTATTTTTAGGATTTGTTATTTCAAACCATGGAGTCTCAGCTGATCCTGAAACGATAAAAGTAATTAAAGGATGGCCTACACCAAGATCCATTCATGATGTTAGGGGTTTTTATGGGTTGGCCACATTTTATAGAAGGTTAATTCGTGGGATTAGTACCATCATGGCACCTATCACACAATGCATAAAAAAAGGTGATTTTAAATGGACTAGTGCAGCCACTAAGGCTTTTACTGAAATAACAGAGTGTCTAACTAGTCCACCAATATTGATGTTACCAGACTTTGATAAAGTTTTTGAAGTTTCATGTGATGTTTTTGGGGTTAGGAATAGGTGGAGTGCTTAAGCAAGAAGGCCATCCGATAGCCTTTTTTAGTGAGAAGTTAAATGATGCCCACCAAAAATATTCCACATATGATCTTGAGTTTTATGCAGTTGTTCAAACTCTACGGTACTGGCGACATTATCTCTTATCTCGTGAATTTGTTCTGTACTATGATCATGAAGCCCTTAAATACTTAAACTCTCAAAAAAAGTTAAGTGCTCGTCATGCCAAATGGGTTCAATATTTACAGGAATATACTTTTGTTTTAAAACATAAGGCAGGTATTGAGAATAAAGTCACAGATGCTTTGAGTCGCATATTTTTCCTTTTACATACAATGAAAGTAAAAGTAATTGGGTTTGATAAAATGATTTCTGATTACTCTACATGCAAAGATTTTGGTCAAATTTATTCTTTATTATCTGAAAAGGGGCAAGTTATTGATTCAAATTACCAATTTCAAGATGGATTTCTTTTTTATGGCACAAGCCTTTGCACTCCTGATTCTTCTCTTCGTATTTTTCTCATTGACGAGATACATGCAGGAAGAATTGCAGGACATTTTGGGCATGACAAAACTATTACAATGATTCAAGATTGATTTTATTGGCCTAGTCTAAAGAGAGATGTTGCTCATATAGTTTCTCGATGTCGTGTATGCCAACTTGCAAAGGGAAAGCAGAATAATTATGGACTCTATACTCCTCTTCCTATTCACCTATGTATTTTATACTAGGATTACCTCGCACAACACGACACTACTACTATATTCTTTTAGTCGTTGATCGATTTTCTAAGATTGCACACTTTATTCCATGCTATAAAAGTCCTTTTCAAATTATAACTGGTTATGAGCCACGAAAACCAATTGACTTAATTGATCTTCCCATAACATATAGAGATAGTGAGTTTGCATCATCATTTGCTCAAAGCATGCATGATCTCTACCAAGAAATTGAACAGAAATTAACCATTATATAAAATAAGTATAAAGTTAATGCAGATAAGCGAAGAAAATTTGTTGAATTTCAAGAAGGTGACAAGGTGCTAATAAGGATGAGATCTGAGAGATTTCTAATAGGAACATTCAAAAAGTTGAATGCTAGGTGAGCAGGACCTTTTAAAATATTAAGTAAAGTCAATGAAAATGCTTATGAAGTTAATCTTCCGAATGATGCTAGAATATCTCCAGTTTTCAATGTGCAGACCTTACATTGTACCATGATTATGCTTTTTACAATATATTGGATGCTTCTACTAGTATTACTAACTTGTGGGAACCATAAAACAAAGAACCAATATTACCATTGCCACTACCGACTCGTCGCCTCCGTTTGCATCATTCATCCCAAATACTTGATGATCAAATAATTGCTAGTACTAATGGTGGGGTTCAAAGATATCTCATTCGATGGAAAGGCCTTTCACCTTTAGAAGATCCTTGGTTAATGCATGAAGAACTACAACAACTTGATTCAGATCTACTTCAAGAATATAAAGAGCTTCATTCACCATAGGTGAATCCTTCAAAGCCGGGGAGTGCTGATACAGGGCATCAACGAAATCATCATCGACATGCCAGATCATAAATTAGTTTAATGGTACTATTTTTATTTTTCTATTTTTGAGTCATATGAGCTTTTGTATTTGTTCCATAAATAGGCCTTCATCCTAGCCCATATATTATCATGTGAGTTTTTTATATAAAAGGATACTTTAGTCTTTCATGAGAGAGTTAGTTTATAGTTTATTTAATTATTTGTGTGGAAGGACATTTTAGTCCTTCATGAGAGAGTAAGTATATAGCTTTTATGGTCTTTTAGAGGAAAGGACACTTTAGTCCTTCATGAGAGGTTGGTTAAGAGTTTTTATGGTCATTTGGTATGTATTTTCTAGCTATAAATTGGCCACCCTCACATGTATTATGGGATTACAAGTGATATAAAAAATACTCTCTTCTTCTTTGTGTTATGTGAGATTTATTCTTAAGAGAAGGACTTCTTGAGGTGTGGTTTACAATTTTTAGAGATAGACTTCAAAGAAAAGATGGTTTGATCTGCGGTGAAGGACTGCTCGTAGAAGTTAATCTTCTTTATCGTAAGCAGCATATTTGGTAATAAGGCTCCCATAAGAGCTTCTTCATTTATTTTATTTTCTTTCCTCCTACATTACAAGTGTGCTCATTTAATCCTAGCTCTCATTACTTGTGAACGTTTACAAAACTTCTCTTTATTCTCAACAAGCGACTCGCATATCTTCTAGTAACTTAAATATGCAAGGTTAATTTCATTAATTAATTGGTGGATTTGATTATGTTAAATGTCATCACCCCCATCCTACATCAACAATAAAAGTTGGAACCCTTTTAAGGTTTGAGATTGGCCCTTAAATAGGGATGCACTCTGCCTCAAAGCTTTAAATTTGTGACTCTTCCTCTTCCTTAACTTTAATCTATTCCCTTTTAATGTTCTTATTTATTTAAATTTGTTGGGATTCAGCAGGGATTAAGTTATCTATTTTCAAGAGGTTGGGGAAGGTCAAAGGTCTCATTTATGTGGTCTTCCCCATGCTGCCTTAAATGATGCTCTGGAATTTTTGGACCGTCCGCTGTGGCAGCAGTGTTCCAGACACTGTTCCGCTGCGGCGCGCTGCGGCAACCGCATTCCAAATCTTGTTTTATTGCGGCGCGCTATAGCAGTAGTGCTCCAAACACTATTCTTACATGCAGGTTAGTATCTTTTTTGTTTAATCGCTGCAGCATCCGCTGTGGCGCGCTACAACGGATAAACTTTCGGGTTCACCGTTTAATTAGTTCTTCTATAGTTTTATAAAATGAAAATTTACCTGTTGCGGCGTGTTGTGTTGTGCTACAACGGACAACCTTTTGGATTCATTGTTCAATTAGTTCATCTATAGTTTGATAAAATAAAAATTTACCTGCTGCGACGTGTTGCGGCGGAGAAAGTTTCGTATTACTATTCAATTACTTGTTTATAAAGTTTTAATAATTCCTCGAGAAATGACACTGTGGCTCACTACAGCGTGCAAACTTTCTCCAGGTCTGTAGTTCTGCTTCCAGGTAAGGTGTTTTTAATGGGCCGCCATGGCGCATTGTGGCATGCCATGGCGCGCTGAGGCGATTTTGTCCCAGAATTTGATAATTTAGCTCATGCAATCTATTTTCTTCAATTACTTGAAAAAGCATCATTTTCTACTCAAAGTATATGAATATATATGGTGATATGAATGTATATATTTTTGCTATAAATTATGGATTCAATATGCTCAGCTAATGTATAATGAATTTAATTGTCAAGCATGCTTTAGTCAAGATTACTTCAGGTTTCCAAGTTTTTACTACCCCTCCAATCAAGTTCATATTTCTACACTTCATTTGGTTTCAAATCAAAATATCATGCTTAACATTTTAATATGGGAGGTCATCCTGAAATTCTAATCTTAATGATGCAATTAGTGAGTCTTTGAGTGTTGTTGCATGTGTGCCCCTTCTTATGATTCACAAGGAGCATTTCAACATTTTATGAGAGATATTCTTTTTCATCCTAAATGTTTACTTTATTTAGCTTGGGAGAGATATTTTTCATCATCACTTTATATATTTATTTTTCTTTGCAAATTCCTTTTAAAGGGAGAGCTATTTTTTTTCATCCCTTAATGTAGTTCCTTGTGGTCATTAAGTCATATAGGAGCCTAGCACCTCAATTTCTTACTCACTGCTTGCCACCTTAGTTTTTGTTCTCAGATCCCCCCCCCCCCCCCCCCCCCCCCCCACATTTAAATTTAAGCACATTTTATTTTAAGTCCTGGAAACCAAGCTTAGTAGACTCATGAACTGAATAAGGCGTGTATAACTTAAGTTCATTTTCATCTTAATCTCAAACATACTTGCATCTTAAATCCACAACATAAATTTTTAACATTGAATCCAGATTATGATCCCATTCAGAAAATTCTTCTTCAAGTCTAATTTTTGCAAAATTGAGGGTACGTTATATACGAAATCTATTTTATTTAGCAAAAATAAAAATTAAAAAATAGAAAAATTAAAAACATAAAGCAGAAAACAGCACAACCTTATTAATCCTCTGGCTCGTCTTCCTCCCCCTCGTAGCGATATGAATAATCTGCCGGCCAGTCATCATCCGGAAGTGGCTCTCCTGCAGGAGGGCATGGCACCCATGACCCATCCGGTCCTCCACTCAAACTCCACTCTTGGAACATTGTTCCGAGAGCTTTGTGGAATTTCGTTTGGAAGTTGCATTGCCGAGCCACTTCTCCCTTGAGGTAGTGCATGTCATGCACTAAGGAGATGCCCAAATCTCGCTAAGCCGCGTACATGCACATCAACATACTGTCGGTGGACGTCTGGCCAGTTGATGTTTAAGCTCGCCTTCTTCTCGCCTCCTCCTCTTAGCTCGCACCCCCTCTTGGGTGCGAGCGCTCAAGTTTATCAGTTCTAGAGGAGCGCGGGGTGGAATCGCAACATCGGTAGGGAGGAGTTTCACTCCTTGGGCTTCGCAAATTCTTAAAATTAGTGACCTAAAAGTAATAGCAGCACATGGCCCGGTCAAGGCATTCCAGAGCTGCTCCTTTATAACGCTGGAGATGAGAATATCTCCCTCCCTTTGTAGTGCACAAAGGAGTAGTGCCCATGACCGGGTTACCTCGCTGAGATGCCCAGATGGCATCACAAAATTGGAGACAAAGTCATGCCAAGCATTGCTCGACTCCATGAGGAGTGCTCGATGAATGTTGGCTAAGTTCCCTCTCCAACCTGAATTAGAGCGGGTAATCTTGCTTGCTATTGCGGCTGGATTGTATTGGGAGCTCAGAAGGTTAAAATAAATGCAGTTCTCTACCTCACCCAATACATACAAACTTTTGATGGCCTTGAGCCCAAACTCCACAGCCTTACCCCTCACAAAGATTTTATACCCCACCGCATTGATTGTGTTGGCATACACTTCCTGCACTATAGAGAGGTACATGGAGTTTGTGGGACTCACAAAGTGGTCCCATATTCGGTTCAAAATTTGGTCCAAGTTTACAGGGTAAGGGAGCCCGAATCCACGCTCAGGGATTATCTTCCTTTTGTTGATGACTTGGCTGAAGCATTGTTTCGCTTCAACTGAAGAGAACCATTTCTTATTGAACACTCCACCAGCTGTGGAGGTTGAAGCTCCCTGGCTTGCAACAGTTTTCTTTCCCGAAGACATATCTCTTTAAATGAAAATAGGGACAGATTGAGAGAATTAATTGTTAAGAACAATTGAAGGATGCTAGAGCTAAAGAGTTAAGGTCTTCAATGAAGTGCAACCTTCAGCCCACCTCTTTAAGCCTTTTTATAGAGGATTGACAAAAAAATCTGGAAGGTTTTAGTTAAGCATACTAATAGCACATTAAGACTTGGTCAAAGCTAGATTCTATGATGGCATTAGATTAATAACTTCTTCTAGACCCTTAACTCTAACTATTATGAATCCCCTTTCAATATTTATGATAGATCAGAAGCTAGCTAAGAATGGCCACCCAAAAATTATAGTGGAGTTTTCACTCCAGCTGTCGCATTCGCAAACTACAAAATCAATGGGGACAATAAAACTCCCTATTCCTACTGGAACATCCTTAACAATTCCCAAAAAGGTTTCAGATGCAGGATTAGCAAATTCCAGAATTATTAGTGTCTACTCCATCCCCCTTATCCCTAATCTGGTGTAAATGTGCCATGGCATAACATTTACTGAAGCCCCTAGATCACACAAGTGATCTAAAAGGACTTCGCCTTCAATCATGCACGGAATGTTCAATATACCGGGTCACTCTTTTTAATTGCTACTCTCTCCCTTCCATCATTTAGGTTAGGACCACTTCTTAGCTCTTTCTCTTCCTCATTATTATGATCAATGCAATTCGTCTTCTTAGTGTCTACATTTATAACACTCACCATTTCTCTAGAATTCAATTCAGTAGAGCTAGGGAACATTCCTTGATACAGCTGTTTAGAAATTTGTCCTAATTGTACTTCAATATTCCTTAATGATACCTCAATTCCTTGAATGGAGGTTTCATGACGGTTCATTGTCATTTTAGTTCTTTTCATAAATTGCATTGTCTCAGTTTAAAATGCCCAAAATGATTCTTCTAGACCAGATTCTTATTTATTATTCTCATTTTGCTTATACGAATTATTTCCATTGTGCATTGGTCGGTTTTATTGTTGAGTGTTGAGGTTTCCTTGAGCATTTCCATCACTATAAGAAAAGTTGGGATGGTTTCTCCATCATAAATTATAAGAGTTGGAGTAAGGGTTGTTATGGGAGTTGTTATTCATGTTGTTGTTTCTCATAAAGTTTACTTGCATGATGACCCCAATATTGAGAATCACTTAACTCAACATTGATACGTCACCACAATATCTAAACCTAGATTAGAAGGAAACTAATCCAATTCATTAGATACTGTGTTTGGCCAAGGATTTAGATGAGGGTTTTATGTTAAGATGAGACGGATTATAATGAAACATTGTATGAAATGCATATGAGAATGAAATAAAATTAATCATGCGATACATGTCAAATATATAAATTAAAACTATTGATGTGAATTCTTGATAGTCTAGATATGAAGATTCTAAGTATTTAACATGTAAGGATACATGAGAGTGTAATTTAAGAATGATTGACACATATGATTATAAGTACTTGCATTTTAAGTATGAAATTTCTATATATTTAACATATAAAATATGAGTATACAATTTTCAATAAAAATTCTAAATTCTTAAATTCTTAAGAATTTTGGCAGAGTTTTCTTTGTAATTGGCTAAAGAAACACCCGCAAGGTAGACATACAAGGCATCCATTCCAATGGAAGTTATAGTTTGAAAGAAAACAACCTGAAACTAGCATATAATCAATTCATTATATATGATTGTTTAATTCCAGTTCTAATATAGAGTCTATCCATTACATATGATTTACTCATTTACAATTCTAATATAGAGTTAATTCGTTACATGGGATTGCTAATTTCTAATTCTAAAGTTTAAAGTGAGAAAAATACATGTGGAGCAATTATCTACCCTAAGGTATACTCAATTCACACATTTAATAAATATATAAAAATAAAAAAAACTTCTCAACTTAGATAAGCAACTACTTTATAATTCTATATAAAATCTAATATACTAGTAGTTCTAATTTAACATATAAGAAAATATATAACTAAACTCTAGTTTAATATGCAAAGCAAATATGCAAGATTATTATGCAACTAATAATTTAATTAACATTCAATTATACTCATTCATCCATTCATTTCATCTCAAGCATTTAAGTATTTAATTAAATTCCAATACAAGCTTAGTAAATATGAAGTAAATGGCTTTAATTATTACAAACTATTAGTAAATTAAAAGAAAGAAAAGTTCACATGCAAAAAGATAATAAGTTATAATTCTATAATATTATTAGTGGAAGCAATTTAAGCTAAGCACTTGGTCCAGCTCCACTAGCCTCCAAATGCACCTGATCTATCATATTTTGGTATTTAAATGTGATAGGGCAAAGCTAAGAAAAAGAAAATCTGGTTAGATTAAATAGTCTAAGCACATTTTATGAGTAGGCTAAACATTAAATTAATTCAATTGGATATCACTACTAGTTATGAAATTTGCATAAGTAAGGGTGTAAGAAAGTAAGCATATTGTGTGGAAACAGTAAGTAAGGAAATGCAAAATCAATTAGAATACTTACTTAAATATACATCCTAGCCTGCAATGGATACAAGGGTAAAAGCATTCTAAATAGGCTAAAAAGACACTAAAGTGCATATAAAAGTAAATAAAAATTAAATAAAGCATGTATATGTTCAATGAACTTATTGTGAGTATGTAAGAAAAATAGGAAGGAATTAATTGAAATTAGGCAATATATACTATATCCTAAATGAATTTATAAGTAAGCAAAACACAATACTGAAGATAGAGAGTGTAAAGCTTAAATAGTAGGGAAGGTATCTTAGACTCATGGTCTAAGATAAACATAGCCTAGGACTATGTAGGAAACACATCTAAAAAGCTATGATGAGTCTTCACAATCAATGAGATTGTAAAGAATCTCACATTTTATTTAATTGAAGTTATTTTTAGAAAGGTCTCATTCTGCAGGGACTTACAGAATGAAGAGAGGAGTTAAGCACACATGCCTAACCAGTGCTGGGAAAACAGGGTTTCAAATGTAACTTACTCTCAAATATTCACCCTCTGAGAATATGAGGATCCTTGTCTCTCCAATCAGTCTGTCCTTGGCTACTTCATTTAGCAACCCCTATTATTTTAAATGTGTAAGTTTTATTTATGCACAAAGTCTTATATGAATGATTCAAATAAAAAAGGCTCAAAGCTCAGCAAGTATTCAAGGAAAATTCAATAATTTCAACTAAGTGATATCCAAAGTTATCTAATTTTAATGATCTACTTAATGATTGGAGCTAATTGAGCTCCCAATTAACTTTGAGATATTAATCTCAAATTAATTATAATTAATAGTAGTAATTAGAGTTTTGAAAATAATGGTTTCTTTTCATTTGTTATGATATGACAAAATAATTTATAAATATAATCAATACAAATAGAAGCTAATTTTTAATCTAGTCCTAAGCCATAAGATTCAAATAATTTAACTAATCATGGTTTAGGTAACTAGTAGTAAAGGATTAAGGTTATGAAATTAACAATATAAGAATTTAGAAATTAAGATTTAATTCACTAAAACTCACTAGCTAGGTTGTAACTTGAAAGTTCTATCTAAATCAAATACTAATCTAGCTAAGTTATAGTTTGAAGGATCAACTTGATCAAGTACTAATCTAGTCAAGCTAAAATAAAAATGAAAGGTTTGAAGTTAAATAAAAGATGAGATTTAAGAACTATAAGTTCTAAATATCCAAATAGTTAAAGTTTAAGGAATCTAATAGGATTCCTAAACTACTCATTGAGATTTCTATTACTAATCCTTAAGGAAGTCAAATGAAGACTTTAGGGATTAGGTTAAATAAACTAGGTTCTAATCTAGTCACTAAAGGCTTGTCTTAGTTGATTTATTAGTCTATCAATACTAAGGCATTAAGGCTATTTACTCTTAATGGATGTGATAGATAGTTTTATGGATCAACTACTATACATATTTAAATTTATCCTAGGGTTTTATAAAACCTCAAACATGCTATTTAGGAAAATATAATTTATCACAATAACACTTAATTAATAATCAATAACCTAAGATCACTAATTATTGTTCAATGGAAAAGATTTACATATTATTGAAATCCTTATATCATAAGGAGAAAAATGACACTAAGTATGTCAAATTTGGACAACCTTGGAAAAATTAAGGTTTTTAGTGACTCCTAATTAAAGTTAAAAAGTGATTATGAAATTTAGGTTTCAAAAATTAGATTTGATTTCATATTATTGTTCCTCACATTTTTGTGAGTAAAATGGACTATTAGATCATTTAATTTGGTTATTAAATGATCAAATTAAGTCACATGAAATGATGAAATTAATTTATAATTAATTAATTAATCTTAAATATTGACTAATTAAAATCATTACCAAAATAGAAATTTAATTGCGAATTATTATTCTACACAATTTTGTGATCAAAATGGTATATTAATTTGTATTTTTTGGATTATTAATTCTAAAGTTATGATTTAAATAAGATTTTCATTATTTAATTAATAATTAAGGCATGGTAATTATAGGTTTAATCATATAGTTAATAATAGAATGAATGCATGAATTTCAGCACGGCTCGAAACTTCAGATGCATGGAAGACGGTGCCATTTTATGATTCAAGTGGCCCTTAGTGAAATGCAAAAGACAGCGGCTCACCATTTCGCGCGCCGTATAGGATGTGTGTCATCCAATTACGACAGACACACGTCACGGCGGGTCCTTCAACAAACCAGAAATGGTTCAAATAGAACAGGGTGGCTCGAGCGATGAATTTGGATGCCGACCGGTTCACTAAACCGTCGTCTTCTTTGCCGAAATAAAGGAGACGCGGACAGGAAATTAGGGTTAGAAATAACTTTGAAAATTGTAGATTTCACAGAGCCCAAGACACATTGATGGAAAGCCAATGATGAGATCTTGCCATTGAACCTAAAACCCCCATGTGTCGAGTTCCCTAATGGTCGCAAACTTTAGAAAGGAGTGCGAGTAGTCGGCTAAAGTTAATAAGTTGATTCAAAACAATTTAATCTATTTAAATCTTAATTTATAACAATAAGTCTTAAACATGATATCTACGAAGTTAGCAATTAACCAGAAATGGAGGGATATATTAGGGAAATGGAATAAGTACCTTACACCTTTGATTCATAGTTAGGGTTGGAGGGAAAAAAGCTGAGCAATAGGTAGGTTCCTCTCTAGCTTTTAAACTCCTCCAGCAGATGGAACCAAGCAAAAAAAAATGGAGTTACCCATTCCTTTGGCTGACTAAGAGTCTCGGTCGAACAGCTGTACGCCTCCAGCTCAGTGGACGTAAGCCCACAATTGCTTCTGTGATGCTGCCAGAGAAGGCACACAGTGGAACGATCAAGGCCATTGGATCCTTGAATTGATCCCACAGTTAGATCACAAGGGAAGGCTGGATCAAAATCGCGGCCGTTAGTTTTCCTTAAGAAACATGGAACGGCCAGGATTCCTCCACACGACAAGGAATATTCAACTGATAATTGAATTTTTAATATATATATATATATATATATATTAATTTATTTACTTTATTATATCAATTAATTAAACTCAATTATTAATAAAAATTAAATAACTAAACGTACTCTAAAAAATCCCAAAAATTCACCCTTACCTAATTGAGGTGTGGGGAACTAAAAAATGTAATCAGATTTTTGATCGGAGGTCAATTTAATTATCTTAATTTTCTAGGTATTTAAATATTATTAAAATATTCAGGAAGATATCGATGACTTCCAAACACTTCCACAATACCATCCCTAGCTAATTTGGGTATGGTGAGTCCAATGGTGGACTCTGATTTCAATTCTGAGGTCTAAATAAAATAGGCATTCTCAGAATTATCAGAAAACCAGGAAATATTAGAAATTACCAAATGATCTCCAAATCACACAAAAATTGAAATGGAGACTCCTAATATTATTATAAGACTAATGGAAAAGAATTAGAGTCAATTAGGTCACTAATTGACAGGTAACAACTCTAGGGTTGTTACAGACTCCCCTCCTTAAAAAGGGTGTCACCCACGACACACAACAAACAAAACAAGGAATCGATAATACATAAGGAAGTCTAAAGAAATACTAATGAAAATGAAAGAGTTAAACTACTTAATTTGAAATTGCAAGAGTCTGTGCCAAGCATCATACTTATTTATTTATCCATCATACGCTGCCAACAAAACTTAGCTTGATCAGAAGGATTTTCTTAGGGGTCTCTTCTACAATAATGGAATCAGAAAGTTGAGAGTCTCCTACTTTAGTCCAAGTAACTGGAGTTGTACATCTCTTTCCAAAAAAGTTTCAGAAGGAACAATGCCAGTATTGGACTGATAACTATTATTGTAGGCGAACTTAACTAACACTCAATGATCTTCCTATGATTCACTAAAATCTATAACACAGAGGCACAAGAGAACATTCATAATTTGATTTACTCATTCAGCGTGACCATCAGTTTGGGGATGTACCACAGTACTCATATCTAAGATGGTCCCCAGGTCTTGCTAAATAGTTAATCAAAATTTAGATGTAAGTTTGCCGTCCTTGCCTTATAGATACTATTCAGTGTCTCGAGTAGATACAAGATCACTAAAGAATGGAGCTTGACTAACCTTTCTACTGAGTTAGATTGGAAAATTTAAAAGAAAATAAATGGCTTGATGAGTCTATTGACAAACACTTAAATCACAACACTTCCTTGGTTTATTCTTTGGCAAGCTTAATATAACCATGGAAATGCTAGACTGCTTCTAGAAAGAGATTTCTAATACCTTAAGAAGTCTACTAGGCTTCTAGTGCACAGCCTCCACCAACCATAGGGTAGGCACTTAGAGATAAAGATAGCAATACCTCTTTTAGTGCTCGGCCACTAGAAGGTCTTCTACAAAAGCTAAAACAAACTATTGCCACCCAATAATATTAAGGGAACAGACACAAGTTTAGTTTTTGTAGACTCGTCTGCAGCCGAA
Organism: Gastrodia elata; assembly: GCA_016760335.1. Taxonomy (NCBI): domain Eukaryota; kingdom Viridiplantae; phylum Streptophyta; class Magnoliopsida; order Asparagales; family Orchidaceae; genus Gastrodia; species Gastrodia elata. Next base: position 3,858,007 of record CM028685.1, on the reverse strand, counting down.
TTTACAGATTCTATACTTATCATTAACTTTTCTATTATTGGCGAAACTATCGTTTTAAACTATACTGGGAGTACAAATTTTTTAGGATACTTAAGATCCTATTATCAGAGTAAACTCAGTTGAACGATTTTATAAAGTCAAAGCATTAGAACTATTCAAGTTCTAACTTCAATAAATCAATATTGCCTAGTGAAGTTAAATGGCTTAAATCAATCGTCTTATTTGCACTAGGCCAAACCTTGATATAATCTATCAAGATTGAGAGTCAAGAGATCAAACCCCAAATATGGTGTTCAAGTCTCTTAACTTACAATTTTGAACACACAGGGCTTAGGATTTCTAATTACTTAAAAACTAAAATTCTAACTATCAATTTAGGTAGGAACTTAGCGAACTAGCTATCATAATGCTAATAAGATCTACTTAGATACGATGGCATTTTACTTATTATTCTATTTAAGTAGATAATTAAGCTATCCCATCTTACTCCTTACTAAGATCTATTTAGATGCTAAGGAAATTTCTTTGCTATTCTAACTAGGAAGAAGAGAAATAAGATTTCTATCTAAGCAGCACAAGAACAAGGCACTACTCAAATCCTAAATTAAGAAGCTAATTTAATTCCTAATGCTCCACAATGAGGAATGGAATTACAAGAAGTTAAGATAGGGATGACTGAAAACTTTAGAAATTAAATTTTAAATCAAGACTGATGCAGTTCTTGCCTTCAATGGTGATAATTGGAAATAAGGGCATGCACCCTTAATAGAGCAGTAAAAAAATTAACTGCACTTCTATTCAGATCACTCCCTGGAAAAGGAAATGATCTTGCCATAGGAGAAGGCATGATTGCATAAGCTGGAGTTAGAAATTTAATAGAAAATGGATTTCTGATTTAAAGGATGATGATTGATCTACACCTAAAGTTGCGGTGGTTAAATCACTAAAAAAGTTTGAGGTGGTTGGATTCTATCCTCCTAGGATACTTCAAAAATCTCTAGAGGATATAAGGTTTCTTCTTCAGCCTCTATTTCTCCTAATGGTATTTTATGAATCATGCACCTTCCAACAAATTTGAGAAATTACAAAAGTGGCAGGATACACGATGATTCTAAATCGAGTCTCCTAAACTTTAGAGGTAATGACTAAGTCTAGCTACTTAAGTCCTCACCAATTTAGGGGAAAAACTTGATCGCATTCTGACTTAGAATTCATCGATAAGGATTCACTTAACACTTTAAGTCGAATGAATTCTACTCAACAATCCATTCATAAAATTATATCAAAGTTTGTAACTGACATAAATATAAGTTTGGATCATAGGAATTGGTTAAGAATTGGAAGATCTACTTAGCAGAATTTACTAGCACACAACTCAGCACTAGATGGCAAATAAACTACTAAGGAATTGCCTGGGCTGAAAAGTTGAAAGTTAAGGGAAGAAACACAACTCTCGGACATATAGGAGTGACTAGCACCCTTGCCGAAGTGTGCGACACAAGATTGATTACAATAACTAGAGATCCTATAACAGGGAAAATAAACTCTAATTACAATTAATGGAAATTAAAGTAGAAAATACTGAAAACAAAATGCAGGAGAAAATGAAAAATAAGAATTGGAATAATTAAACGGAGAACATACCAGAAATAATGCTGTTGTCCTCTTATGCTTTAGCAGAAGAAGAGGTGAAATTTCCATGTACTACACGAGATTAGGAAATGGATTTGCCTTTATCCTTTCTGATGTGCCGACCATGCTGAGAGGAAGATGGAGGTACACCTTTCTGAGAACATGTACTTCTACTTGCAGACGGAGGAATTGAGGCAAGAAGAGGTGCATGGGAGTTTAAAGGAGCAGGATTCCGAACAAGATATTGACAGTTGATTCAAATCTTATCCACAGTCCAGTTGGCCTGGCAGTCCCAATTTCTATGATTGGTTCTGCCACGGGTGTAACACCGACCGCCGATGTGGTAACACATTCTGTAGGGGTGCGGTCTATTACACTTTAGACTAGGTTTTTCTTGTCAATTGATTTGGATTTGGAAAAGAAGTTTGGGGAGAAGTTGGAAACAGTTGAGGCAGGGTCAGAGAAGGTTGTAAAAGGGGTACAGAAAGATGCCATATGCTTGGCAGCACGAGTTTGTGTTTTAACCATCACTCGCATCAAATCTAAAAGGTTTTGTATTTCATCATTCTGAGATATGGTAGGAGTAGTGGGTTCTTTCACTACCGGAGGAGTTGGATCATTTGGATTAGTATTCATACAAATAGAAAGAAAGAGAAAGACTAATCAGAAGCTTAAAAATTTATTGGAAAATAAAATTCTCCTTAATTTGGAAGACTTTGAAGATATACTAATTGAAAGGAAGAAAGAAAAGCATAAGTGGAAAGAAACTATATACATTAAACTATTAAGGAAGAAGGAAATAGTGCAAAAAAAAATAACACTATACTTGATGAAAATTATTATAAAACATAGATCCAAGATTTTCATAGGATGGAGCTCGGTGTAAATGGTTGTACATATGAACAAGCATATTATAAGTTTGATCCAACCAATTCGTGGCATAGATATCAAAGAACTGTTCTAACATCAGTAGATGTATAAGATCTGGACATTCAATGGCATCAGATACTAGAGTATTACGATGGAGCCATTCTCTTGCCAATCTAGGAAAATTGTCGCCTCTAAAGATACAGTACTCTTAATATCTTATTCAACACCTCTCCATCGGTTGGACGTACTCCTTGGTATACACAACCAAAGGTCAAGCCATACCAATCATCATAATCCCAATAATGGAAAAATGATTTAATGAAGAATCTTATCTCAGACTCACCGCATGCTATCTGTAAATTTGATAAAATTTTGAATTAGAATTTGAATTATTTGTAAAATTTGAAGTGCGTTTACTAACCAAAGATGTCATTCACTTATTTTTACTATACTGTGTTATTTACTTTGGAGGAATGGATGTGTTTTTCTTAACTTAAAGTTCTCAACTTGGCTCTGATACTAACTGTGATGACCAAAATATTGAGAATCACTTAACTCAATATTGATACATCACCATAATATCTAATACTAGATTAGAAGGAAACTAATCTAAATCATTAGATACTCTGTTTGGCCAAGAATTTAGATGAGGGTCTTAAGTTAAGATGAAAGGGAATATAATGAAATATTGTATGAAATGTTTATGAGAATGAAATAAAATTAATCATGCGATATATGTCAGATATGTAAATTAAAACTGTTGATGTGAATTCTTGCAAGTCTAGATATGAAGATTCTAAGTATTTAACATGTGAAACATATAAGGTTACATGAAAGTATAATTTAAGAACGATTGACACATATGATTATAAGTACTTGCATTTTTAAGTATGAAATTTATATATATTTAACATATAGAATATGAGTATACAATTTTCAATAAAAATTCTAAGTCCTTAAATTCTTAAAAATTTTGGCAGAGTTTCCTTTGTAATTGGCTAAAGAAACACCTGCAAGGTAGGCATACAAGACTTCCATTCTAATGGAAGTTATAATTTGAAAGAAAAACAACCTGAAACTAGCATATAATCAATCCATTATATAGGATTGTTTAATTCTAGTTCTAATATAGAGTCAATCCATTACATAGGATTTACTCATTTACAATTCTAATATAGAGTCAATTCATTACATGGGATTGCTCATTTCCAATTCTAAAGCTTAAAGTGAGAAAAACACATATGGAGCAATTGTATACCCTAAGGTATACTCAATTCCCCATTTAATACATATATGAAGATAAGAAAAACTTCTCAACTTAAATAAGCAATTACTTTCTAATTCTATATAAAATTTAACATACTAGTAGTTCTAATTTAACATATAAGCAAATATACAACTAAACTCCAGTTTAATATCCAAAGAAAATATGCAAGATTATTATGCAACTAATTCATTCATCCATTCATTTCATCTCAAGCATTTAAGTATTTAATTAAATTCCAACACAAGCATAGTAAATATTAAGTAAATAGATTTTATTATTACAAACTATTAACAAATTAAAAGAAAGAAAAGTTCACATATAAAATGATATTAAGTTATAAATCTAGAATATTGTTAGCAGAAGCAATTTAAGCTAAGTACTTGGTCCAGCTCCGCTAGCCTCCAAATGCACCTGATCTATCACATTTTGATATTTAAATATGATAGGGCAAAGCCAAGAAAAAAAAATCTGGTTAGACTAAACAGTCTAAGCACATTTTAAGAGTAGGCTAAACATTAAATTAATTCAATTGAATATCACTACTAGTTACAAAATTTGCATAAGGCTGTAAGAAAGTAAGAATACAAGTGGAAAAAGTAAGTAAGGAAATGAAAAATGAGTTAGAATACTCACTTATATATACATCCTAGCCTACAATGGAAATAAGGGTAAAAGCACCTTAAATAGGCTAGTAAGAAACTAAAGTACATATAAAAGTAAATGAAAATGAAATAAAGCATGTATATGTTCAATGAACTTATGCTGAGTAAGTAAAAGAAACAATAAGGCATTAATTAAAATTAAGCAATATATACTGTATTGTAAATGAATTTATAAGTAAGCAAAACACAATACTGAAGGTAGAGAGTGTAAAGCTTACATAATAGGGAAGGTATCTTAGAGTCATAGTCTAAGACAAACATAGCCTAGGACTATGTAGGAAACACAGCTAAAAAGTTATGATGAGTCTTCACAATCAGTGAGATTGTAGAGAATCTCATTTTTTATTTATATAAAGTTATTCTTAGAAAGGTCTCATTCTGTAGGGACTTACAGAATTCAGAGAAGAGTTAAGCACGTCTGCCTAACCTGTGCTGGAAAAAAGGGGTTTCAAATGTAACTTACTCTCAAATATTCACCCTTTGAGAATACGAGGATCCTTATCTCTCCAATTAGCCTACCCTTGGCTACTTTATTTAGCAACCCCTATTATTTTAAATGTGAAAGTTTTATTTATGCACAAAGTCTTATATGAATGATTCAAATGAAAAAGGCTTAAAGCTAAGTAAGTATTCAAGGAAAATTCAATAATTGCAACTAAGTAATATCCAAAGTTATGTAATTTTGATGATCTACTTAATGATTGGAGCTAATTAAGCTCCCAATTAACTTTGAGATATTGATCTCAAGTTAATTATAATTAATAACAATAATTGGAGTTTTGAAAATAATGGTTTCTTTTCATTTATTATAATATGACAAAATAATTTATAAATATAATCAATATAAATAGAAGCTAATTTTTAATCTAGTCATAAGTCGTAAGATTCAAATAGTTTAACTAATCATGGCTTAGGTAACTAGTAGGAAAGGATTATGGTTATAAAATTAACAATATAAGAATTTGAAAGTAAAGATTTAATTCATTAAAACTCACTAGCTAGGTTGTAACTTGAAAGTTTTATCTAAATCAAATGCTAATCTAGCTAAGTTATAGTTTGAAGGATCAACTCGATCAAGTACTAATCTAGTCAACATAAAATAAAAATGAAAGGCTTAAAGTTAAATAAAAGATGAGATTTAAAAACTATAAGTTCTAAGTATCTAAATAGTTTTAAAGCTTAAGGAATCCAATAGGATTCTTAAACTGCTCTAAGTAAATTAGGATTTCTATTACTAGTCCTTAAAGAAGTCAAATGAAGACTTTAGGGATTAGGATGAATAAACTTAGTTCTAATATAGTCACTAAAGGTTAGTCTTAGTTGATTCATTAGTCTACCATTACTAAGGCATTAAGGCTAACTACTCTTAATGGATGTGATAGTATAATAACCCGACGTTGTTACTGAGCCATTCAGACCTAATTCTGAGCAGATTAAGATGAAATTCAAAACTATTTTTAAGTTAGATAAAAATTAAATAAAAATAACATTAAATGAAGTGTATTAAGGGGATCCTTCTACCAAAATTTGAGCGCAATCGGGGCCCCGGATCGTCCTAAATAAATTTGAAAAGTTTAAACTTTCGGAGTTGATAATAGATAAAATAAATGTTGGATTTCAAAAATTTTTATAGATTTGAGTTAAGCGTTATATAAGGGTGTTATCTTTTAAGTTTCGCAAATTTTTGAGCTCCGGATTAAATATAGCAAAATTTTGAAGTTTTTCACTTAAAAAATAATATATAATAAAATACTCATCCAAATTCACTTATTTTTAGACGCGCGCGTTCATCTTGTCGATATGCTCGTTCTGATACCTAGTTTGAAAATTTTGAAGTTTATTTGATCATTCAATCGAATCTTTGAATTTTCGGTGATTCTTAGCCACACTACCTTGATCAAATGGCTCTCATCCATCCATTTGAGCTTATATTTAGCCTCTTTCCTCTAACCTAAATCTCTTAAGACCTAATTTACACCCTCCTTGCCAAAATATTTTCCTCTCCATGCCGATTTTTCCTTCCCCTCTTTTCGACTAACTCTCCTTCCTCTCGGCTATGGCCGATGGCCTCTCCTCCTCTCCATCACCGCGATCGAGCAGCAGCCGAACCTTCTCCTCCTGACCTAGCTCTAGCTCTTCATTATGTTCGGCCAAGTGCCGAGCTGAGGGCTCACCTTGCCACCTGATCAACGGTTGACCAGCATTGACTCTCTTCTTCTATCATCAGAATCCTTCCATCTCTTCCTCCTCTCATGCAACAGCATTGGTGTTCTTCAATGAACTCAAGGTTAGCTTATTTTTCTTTTAATTCAGTAAGAACCTTCTATTATTAGCAATTTTATTAAATTCAGATCTTTAAATTGCTCTAGGCCAAGATCTCATAAACTTTTGAGGATGTAAACATTAAGAAATCTGTAAAGTAAATTTGTTCTATAAATTGCATTCTTGGAAATATGCACTTTTAATACAAAAATTCATTGAAGAAAACTAGAAATAAAGTAATCTCAAATAATATTGACGTTAGATGAAATCGTAACCTATATTGAAGTTAATATATGAAGGGTTTATTTCTTCTTAGTGTGCATTGTAGATTTAGATATGATTAATGTAAACATAAATATGGCATACTAATGGTGGCTTTAATCATTCATATTCATGTATCCTCACTTCCATGGATTAATTATCACTATATCTAAGCATGCAGCCCTTTATTTTTATCTTATGAATAATATAATAATTAGTTATGTTAGCTAAATGGTTATTCCTCTTTTGCAATGGTTGGTTCATGCAATCATTAGAGTTGGGTTCTCTCATTTAGAAAGAATGGATATTCATATGTCTAGTATAATGGGTTATTAATCCATCACATAATTTATCACTTGTAGTTTCCCATCTTAGTTATCATTAAATTTTGCATGAAGAAGTTAGCTTAGTAATGAGTTTGATTCGATCTCTATTAAATGTTATTAAGGCATGTTCATGCATCTTTAGTAAATTTGAATGTAAAATTGTTTGATTACTTCACTCTTTATTGATTATCTACCTCTATTGCATGTAGCTAAGTTTATTAAAACTCATGCGCTTTCTCAAATTAATTTTATCAATCACTTAAGTCACTCATAAATTAATGGTTTAAAGTTTATCCATACGTATCAGCTTACTTAATGCTCCTAAAAATAGTGCTTATGGTTCTCTTGGTAATTATTATTCATGATTAGAAATAGCTAAAATAATGATTGGATTTCAAGTTTATATTCATAAATAATTGCAATTGATCTCATTAGCATTTTCATTGTTTGCTACACCCTTATTCCTTTGGAATTTATAAATCAATTATTCACTATTTAGGCCTATTTTGCTGCTTTAATCCAGCTAATGCCATGGTTGACCATAATGGGATTGTAACAAGGATTATCTACTATGGGACTATAGTCATGAGGCTTCTCTATAAAGGTGCGTTACATACTAAGAACTTTATTGAGTTTTGTATTCATTTAATTATATTATTTTCTTGAGATCTATGTATAGTGCATACATCACTTGCATAGATCTTACCATCATTAGTGATTTGATTGTTATTTAAAAACCATGACATCAGGGTATAGGAACTCTTGCTAACTAAGTAATAATCATTACCTTAATTGAAAATTATAAATTATGCAAACTTAAATTAGAACCTAAAATTAAACTAAAACACTTCTTGAGGATCTTCACTTCACCATAGGATCTTTTCCTTAAGATTGGGAATAGACACTAGGTTAGATTTCATTCATTAAATAAGTGGTCTATTCAATGAATGGAACTTTAGTTTTATTAGTTTCTAGATTTTCATAATTTCATTCTGATTATTTTATCTTTCAACTTTAGATTAAGAATAGGAGCTTTATTCTATTAAGCTTGATTTTTACCTAATTGAATTTGCCTTAATCATCACTTCACATTTAGATTGAACCATAGATCTTAAGTTTTACCTTTAGATTATGTCATTGAACCCAAATTTGTGGTGTTTAATTCATAATCCCTAGCTTAGTAAATCTTGATCAGACCTTAGCTTAGAATGTCTAAATTCATCAATTAGGATGTGATGATTTATTATTAAACTTATAGTCGCTCCTGATTGAATTAAATTAGAAACTTATCAGTTCTGATTGTTTTCAACTTATAAGGCCGTGTTTCTAAGTTGTATAACTTGGAATAGTTAGAATTGTTTAATAGATAACAAATGATGTCACCTTGTGTAGTTGAGTCTCTTGCTCACTCGATTATTATTGCTCCACACACCTTGAATATTGAGCCTTATTGATTGAGCATAATAGGTAAACTTAAGATATGGAAGATACATCCTAAGTTAGAATTTGAGAAGCATTCATTCAGTTCTTTTAATGTTTTCAGTTAGTAGAGTATGTCCTAGCTTAGTCTGCCTCTTTAGTTCTAGCTTTGTTATAGATTAGGCTCAGACCTAGCTCTACAGATGCCTAGGATGGATACATGTCTTATTCTACAAGTTCAACTCGGACCTAGCTCTGCGGATGCCTAAGATGGACATATGTTGAACTTTTAGTTTAGAGGCCTTGTATGGCCTATTTCTATTATGGCAATACTAAGTCTAGACTTACTTCTACTTTAGTTCAGTTCAATGATTTGCTTTATTTTTGCCACATGCTTCAGTGGCCTTTCTTTTAGTGCTTAGCTTGCTTTGCCACATGTCTCAGTGGCCTTTTTATTATTTAAATCTGCATGTTTGTATATATATATATTCCATTGAATATTTATAAATAAAGGCATGTTAGCATGCTAGAACTTTATGTTTATTTCAGTACTTGTGTTCTTTATATACTCAGCATCTATCCATGTGATCATAAGCATATTAGGATTAGATTTATTTCAGTAGCTGCAGTTACTTTTGCTTTTAGCCTCACCATATTTAATTGTTGTTTTGTATGTTTAGTCATACCGTTGATTAGTTGCAAATGTTTTGTTTGTGACTATCCTTTCCTTGTAGCTTGTCGCACCTATTTATTTTGCTTGCTTAGTAGTACAAGTAAAATGGTGATATCATTAAATTCATGAAATTTTAATAGCTTATATTATACTTAGACTTATTAAAGTCTAACCAAATTTTTCTTTTTTGGCTGTGCCATGTCATATATATACATATGGCAGATCAGGAGTATAGGTCAGATCTAGCGCTTGAGGATTTAGCTGCTAGCGGGTTAAAGTGAGGTGTGGCTCATTGAAGGAGATATGCTTTAATCTTCTTGGCTTATATTTATTAAAAGTGTAATAACTAAGTTTTCTTATTGTTATTGTTCTGCATTTAATATATTGTATTTGAATGAATTAATGTGGACTGTGTCTAGATGCCTCCTTTTTACCTATTTTGCATTGCTATACTATATGCATGTTTCTATTAAATCCTGCTCAGCTCCTGATTAATATCATGGATCTGTTTTTAGTTTAATGTCCATGGTACTAATGATGACATCCTCTTAAACTTAGTTGATTAAGAGGCGGCCGCCACAGTTGGTATCAGAGAGATCCATAGGGTGTTAGATAGGGGTTAAGTTCATATCTACCCAATGGTTCATTCTAATATTGAGCATGATTAAGGAAACATTAGTATAGAAGTATTTGGATCCACAGAGCATTCAATACAAGCTGAAATGTTAGAATTATGTGAATATTTTGAAAGGAACCATAGAAATCATAGGACTTAGAAAAGGGGGGGTCAAGTTAAAGATGATTAGAAAAATAAATTATTAAGAAAATAATGTGATACGTGCAAGACATATTTAACTAACCTCAGCCACTTCATTTATTATGTTGATTCATTTCTTAAGCTATCACTGAATCCAATTCGAACCTAAACATGTAAGTAAGCCTTGCTTTGTAAGTTTGATCAAACAATGTGAAGAGCTAAATAATATATGCATCAAGATTTAACTTGCAAACTCATTGTAAGGCTGCTAAGGCATTGGTGGAATATGATTCATCTAGATTCTTGGTTTCCTTCAGGTTGTGTGAATTTAGTATGAATGTTCATACACAATGAAAAACTTAATCAATTGTGGAGATAAGATGAAGAATCTATGAATTTAGTCTAAGAGTATCTCATACTAATGATAATATCATCTGTAATAGAGGAGAAAAATGACAAATACAGAATTTGTGAATTCAACTGCAGACGAATTTACAGAAACTGCCTTTATACATATTTACTTGATATTTTTATTAGTAATCCAATAAATTACCCTAATGGTGGGCTACCGACTATAAAATGGTCATTATCATTAATCAAAGAATTTAAAAGTTGGAGGAATTAATTTGATAATTTCATTGAATTCATTATCATACCATTTAATTGATAGAAAGATTAAATCTTAAGTGCTGGAAATTGATTGTGTCAGCTTTTGAGAATAAAATGAACATGGGCAAGGCTGCATAGCGATAACATTTGGATTGAGTTGATGTCATAAGAATCGTGCAAGCAAATCTGATTTTGTATTCAGAGTTTGAAATCGAGATGGCAGTATATCATTCAAAAGTTTAGTCTTGTAGTTATTAAATAGTAAGTAGTACCTAACTTTTGTGTTTAAGAATGAATGGAATGCTAAAATATTTTCTCATTAAACCACTAAGTGCTTTCGATACTTGAGGATGTGGTTAATTTCTTTAAGCTTGTGATTTTGATCTATTGTTTGCATTTTGACATTTTAGGGCTGTCTTTGTGGTGCAAACGCACACTCACTTATTTTTCAATCACTCCCTTTGACATGGCAAGGAAAGGAATTCTCAAATCTCATGTACTCAACATCGTATTACTTGTAATATTGCTAAATTGTGCAAATTGAAAATTTAATTGTTGGTTACTTGGTGGTAGGACTTTGATGGGGCTAGTTTAAGCAGTCTTAATTCTAAAAAAGATTTTATTATACAATGGCTCAGGTGGAATTTAGATTCTACAGCCACTAAATGTTCTCTTTATTTGATCTTAAGTGACTAATGACTGTGGTTGAATACTCTTAATTTGCTTAATCTTGGTTGTTAGAAGAGTTTCCTTATAGCAATTATGGTTTTGCTTCTGAAACTTTGGTTGAGGAGTAAAATGGTTTGTTGATGTGATCACTATTTTAATGGTCTATATGAATAAATAATCACATTTGGTTGCTACTTTAATCGTCATATTAATCCTAGTTCAGTCTCACTACTAGTCCTAGAATAGCACATTTCTTCTTTAATAAGTTCACTTCTTTAGTTGAACCTTTTGAACTTGATTTACTTGAAAGTATTTCTTCAACCCTATACCAAATTCAACTAGCTGCTTGTGCTCTGAGCGACCACCTTAAGGAATCCAAATTAGCTTTAATACTCGATCCAATTTGGTATGTCGTAGTACCTATTACTATATAATTGTTGCAGTTGCTGAGCATGAGCTGTTACTGTAGTTTTTGCAGGTTGAACAATGTCTCCAGATTCTAAAATTTTCTTTTGGAAATTAACACAACCAAGTTTTGTGCATGCTACTAGCATATCCCATAGCTCCTTCCCTTACAAATTTAATTTGCTCCTAGTATGGGTAGTCATAGAATGTACACAACCACAAGCAATCATTGAAGATAGAAATTCAGATTTCTAACCTTCGTAAGTCGTTCTTGCACTATTTTAATAGCTACAGAATTTCAAAGATCACCTGCCTTTTTTCACTTGCAATAAATACGTATACATATATTCCAGCATCAAAATAAATTAAGATCTTTATCATGGATGCAGTGTATGCTTTATTTTACTTCTAGTTTGCTAGTTGAACTAATAGAATACAGCTTATTCCTGATTGATATATGTTAACTTCTCAGATAAGTACAGTAGAATATTGATTTGCTATTATATTTAAACTTTTCAAGCTGCTGGAGCAAACTGCGGCCGTCCAAGGAAGGATAGGTTGTGGCTTGATAACTTGCGGCTGTAGAGCTGCAGGTTGCTTTTGTGAAATTTATGGACAGCAGGTGTTGGGAGGAGAAGGGAGTGATGAATGGTTAAGGAGTAGAAGAGAACTTGAGATGGGGGAAGATGAGACAAAATCTGCTTAAGATCTCAAAAGAACTTTCAATTTCAATTGCACCCAATTGAAATTTTGTATAAATTCATTTAGGATTGATATTGATTAGATGTGTTCAAATTTGAAATATAATAAAAGCAGCATTAAAATTTGCTAGCATAAATTTATTGAAAACGATATTAATTAACTCAATTGATTATTAATGGCAATAGCTGCCATTCATATTAAAAGTAGCAAGATTTGTTTCTCGCAGCTGATTGGATCAGCAGCAATCTATGACAACCATATTAATCAAACTAGTGGGTGGTCAAGTTCGTTTAAGAGAGGTAAAGAGGACTGTCAAATATCCATCGTGGCTGCTGTCCAAGGTAGCAAGGCATGTCTTGCCATTGCCTTGGCCGCATCTTTTATTGCTCTTAGTCGTCATGCTACTATCATGGACACTGCTGGAGATATGCAGCATTATTTTAAAATTTCAGCAAGTAAAGCACTGGAGTTTGCAATTGCTTGAATATAATTTCTTGCCAACATTTTCTCTGAACATTTTTTTTTCTTTCTTAATCAAACTGTAATAATGCTATAATTCATTGTATATCAGCTAAGAGAAAATCTGAAATTGGATTAAGGAATAAATTCTAGTAGAAATTGGGTGGTTGGAATACTTAAGGTGTCAATTTAATCAAGCCGCAACAAATTTTTATTCTTCTCAAATCTATGGATTCATTCTAGTTAGTAATCACAGCTTTATTTAAAAATCTAGCTACACATTGGAATTCATTTAAATACATGCCAAAAGTTGTAATAGATTATGTCCTATGTGCTGCTCTATTCGTATGTGCTGTTTGTAGATAGCAGAAATTGTGCTGGGGCATTCTGCTGAATCAACAGGACATGATTTGGATGCAAGGATTAATGATGGTGAACATAATCAGGTGAATAATGATTCTGAACAAAATGGCAGCAGTTCTATTATGCAGCAAAGAAAAACGAATTTTTTTTTTGTAGTCATTGCCATATATTTGTTTTGAAAATTAATAATTATGCTGCTGGGCAATGTGTCCTCTAATTATGTTTCAAATGCCATACTTTTGAGTATGGGTATTCAAAGGATCAACGTCATGATTTCAATAATCGATCATCCATTTAAATCCTTGGCGGTTGCTGCTTGCCAATGCGCAGCTCGTTGCCAAAGAGTGCGGATATATCTATCGAGGAAACCTTGAAATGTAATCGCCTATGTCAAAGAGAGTTGAGGGGGTTGAATAAAATTTTATGGATGTGCAAGGATTTACATGGCAAGTAGATAAAATGAATCATGCATTTGGGGTTGATGTGGCCTTAAAAGAAACAAATGAAGAATGGATAATGAAATGTTAATTACATCCTAAGATTTGTGGATAGTGGCAAACTGGTAAGGGATGTTGAGGCTTGGAAAGGGAATTAGATAAAGTAAATTATGAATTGCATGAAGTTATTTAGGATTATGTTGCCCTTGCACCCTACATACTGATAATATATTATGCAGAATTTCAAATAAAATTTTGCAAGTTTCTAAAATTTAGGTTTACAATATTGCTAATGAACTCTATCATTTCTTCAGCAACTTTGCCAAATTTTTATTCGAGTATATTAAGCTTAGAGTATTAGAATGGGTGGCCAGAGTGTAAATTTGAGGTGGTAGTGAAATTTGTTAAGGCAAATATGAAATTTGACCTCATGGTAAGTCTAAATTAAATTACTGACAAATAATGCATAAATCGAATTTAAGATTGACGGAATTACTGAAATTATTGCCTTTATTTTTAATGTGATTGAAATTGTGTCTTTATAAAGTCTTCTTCACTCAGTGCTGCGTTAAAATCTTGTTCTTTCACTTGATTGCAATAATAGCTGCATTGAATGAAACATTGTGCTCATATGGACACTTGATCCTTGCAATTATAGAACTTTAATATGTCAAGAATGTCTTCATTTCATTTCAAGTTTGTTGAAGCATTTCCTTGATTTCAGTTGCAAGTTTTCTCGACCTCATTGATATTCTAACTCTTTTTCTTTCCTTTTTAGAAGTATGGCATCATTTTAAGTACTTGTCGAAACTTACCACCAAAGCCAACTAGTATGCAATATGATAAAGTTTGTAGCGTATCACCTTTCCCTTGCTGGCATCTTTTTCTAGCTTGCACCTGTTCTTCCTAATGTCTATTTTAACGTCAGGATTATTCTTTTCGAGTGTAGCACAGTGGTGGCTCAGTTGAGTGAGTAGTGGTGTTTGTTACTGGTTTGTTTCCCTAGTTCTTAGAGTAAAAGGCAGTGGTAGCATACCCTACTATGTCACTCGACCCAATTGCTGGTGTTAAACTCTCCAATAATTTTCTCAACTCTATACCTCTCTTTCAAATACTTTATTCAGCATATACTAGAACTTTCAAATTCAATGTCGTGTTGAAAGAGGTGCAATTGACTTTGTATCACTATCTTTGGAATGCTAAAGGTTGGGCTCTAGTTCTCGTGTTTCAAATTGATGACCAAACTCTCCTATGAAGTCAAAAGATTGTAAGCCATTCTTGGGTGAGTCTCCGGTATTGAAATTGACTCTTGCCCATTTCATTTAAGCAGTAATGTCAAGGACGACATCATTCTTAAGTGGGGGAGTCTGTAATAACCTGACATTGTTACTGAGTCATTCAAACATAATCCTGAGTAGATTAAGATGAAAGTCAAAATTATATTTAAGTTAGATAAAATTAAATAAAAGTATCCTCAAATGAAGTGTATCAAGGGGATCCTTCTACCAAAATTTAAGCACAATCGGGGTCCCGGATCGTCCTAAATAAATTTGAGAAGTTTAAACTTCTGAAGCTGATAATAGATAAAATAAAAGTCAGATTTCAGAAAATTTTGTAGATTTGAGTTAAGCGTTATATGAGGGTGTTATGTTTTAAGTTTCGCAAATTTTCGAGCTCCGGATTAAACGTAGCAAATTTTTAAAGTTTTTCACTTGAAAAATAATATAAATAAAATATTTTTCTAAATTCAATTATTTTTAGATGCGCGCATTAATCTTGTCGATACGCTCGTTCTGATACAAAGTTTAAAATTTTTAGAGTTTATTTGATCATTCAATCGAATTTTTGAATTTCTGGTGATTCTTAGCCACCCGACCTTGATCGAATGGCTTTCATCCATCCATTTGAGCTTATGTTTAGCTTATTTCCTCTAACCTAAATCTCTTAAGACCTAATTTACTCCCTCCCAGCCAAAATCTTTTCCTCTCCATGCGATTTTTCCTTCCCCTCTTTTCGGCTAACTCTCCTTCCACTCAGCTATGGCCGATGGCCTCTGCTCCTCTCCATCGCCGCGACCGAGCAGCAGCCGAACCTTCTCCTCCTGACCTGGCTCTAGCCCATCAATCTGTTCGGCAAGCGCCATGTTGAGGGCTCATCTTGCCGGCTGATCAACGGCCAACCAGCATCGACTCTCTTCTTCTATCATCGGAATCCTTCCATCACTTCCTCCTCTCATGCAACAGCGCTGGTGTTCTTCGACGAACTCAAGGTCAGCTCATTTTTCTTTTGATTCAATAAGAACCTTCTATTTTTAGCAATTTTATTTAATTTTAGATCTTTAAATTGTTATAGGCCTAAATCTCATAAACTTTTGAGGATGTAAACATTAAGAAATCTGTAAAGTCAATTTGTTTTATAAATTGCATGCTTAGAAATATGCACTTTTAATACAAAAATTCATTGAAGAAAACTAGAAATAAAGTAATCGCCAATAATATTGATGTTAGATGAAATCGTAAACTATGTTGAAGTTAATCTATGAAGGGTTTATTTCTTCTTAGTGTGTGTTGGAGATTTAGATATGATTAATGTAAACATAAATTTTGCAAACCATGGCTTTAATGGTTCATATTCATGTATCCTCACTTCCATGGATTAATTATCATCGTATCTAAGCATGCAGCCCTCTTTTTTTATTTTATGAATAGTATAATAATTAGTTATGTTAGCTAAATGCTTATTCCTCTTTTGCAATGGTTGGTTCATGGAATCATTGGAGTTGCGTTCTCTCATTTAGTAAGAATGGATATTCATATGTCTAGTATAATGGGTTATTAATCTATCACATAATTTATCACTTGTACTTTCTCATCTTAGTTATCATTAAATTTTGCATGAAGAAGTTAGCTTAGTAATGAGTTTGATTTTATCTCTATTAAATGTTATTAAGGCATGTTCAAGCATCTTTAGCGAATTTGAATGTAAAATTGTTTGATTATTTTACTCTTTATTGATTATGTACCTCTATTGCATGTAGCTAAGTTCATTAGAACTCATGCGCTTTCTCAAGTTAGTTTTATCAATCACTTAAGTCACTCATAAATGAATGGTTTAAAGTTTATCCATACGTATCAGCTTACTTAAGGCTCCTAAAAATAGTGCTTATGGTTCTCTTGGTATATATTATTCATGATTAGAAATAGCGGAAATAATGATTGGATTTCAAGTTTATATTTGTAAATAGTTGCAAGTGATCTCATTAGAGTTTTCATTGTTTGCTACACCCTTATTCTTTAGGAATTTATAAATCAATTATTCACTATTTAGGCCTATTTTGTTGTTTTAATTCAGCTAATGCCATGGTTGACCATATTGGGATTTTAATAAGGATTATTTGCTATGGGACTATAATCGTGAGGCTTCTCTATAAAGGTACGTTACATACTTAGAACTTTGTTGAGTTCTGTATTCATTTAATTATATTATTTTTTTAAGATCTACGTACAGTGCGTACATCACTTGCATAGATCTTAGCATCATTAGTGATTCGATTGTTATTTGAAAACCATGACATCAGGGTATAGGAACTCTTGCTAACTATATAATAATCATTACCTTAATTGAAAATTGTAAATTATGCAGACATAAACTAGAACCTAGAATCAAAACTAAAACACTACCTTAGGATCTTCACTTCACCATAAGATCTTTTCCTTAAGATTAGGAATGGACACTAGGTTAGATTTCATTCATTGAATAAGTAGTTTATTCAATGAATGGAATCTTGGTTTTATTAGTTTCTAAATTTTCATAATTTCATTCTGATTATTTTATCTTTCAACTTTAGATTAAGAATAGGAGCTTCTTTCTATTAACCTTGATTTTTACTTCATTAAATTTGCCTTAATCATCACTTCACATTTAGATTGAACCATAGATCTTAAATTTTGCCTTCATATTATGTGGTTGAACCTAAATTTGTGGTGTTTAATTCATAATCTCTAGCTTAGTAGATCTTGATCAGACCTTAGCTTAGAATGTCTAAATTCATCAATTAGGATGTGATGATTTATTATTTAACTTATAGTCGCTCCTTATTGAATTAAATTAGAACCTGATCAGTTTTGATTATTTCCAACTTATAAGGCCGTGTTTCTAAGTTGTATAACTTGGAATAGTTAAAATGGTTTAATATATAACAAATGATGTCACCTTGTGTAGTTGAGTCTCTTGCTCCGATTATTATTGCTCTGCACACCTTAAATGTTGAGCCTTGTTCCTTGAGCATAATAGGTAAACTTAAGATATGGAAGATACATCCTAAGTTAGCATTTGAGAAGCATTAATTTAGTTCTTTTAGTGCTTTCAGTTAGTAGAGTATGTCCTAGCTTAATCTACCTCTTGAGTTCTAGTTTTGTTATAGAGTAGACTCAGACCTAGCTCTACGGATGCCTAGGATGGATACATGTTTTATTCTACAAGTTCAACTCTGACCTAGCTCTGCAAATGCCTAGGATGGACACATGTTGAACTTTTAGCTCAGAGGCCCTGTATGGCCTATTTCTGTTATGGCAGTACTAGGTCTAGACTTACTTTTACTTCAATTCAATTCAATGTTTTGCTTTGTTTTTGCCACATGCTTCAGTGGCATTTCTTTTAGTGCTTGGCTTGCTTTGCCACATGTCTTAGTGGCCTTTTTATTATTTAATTCTACATATTTGTATATATATGTTCCATTGAATACTTATAAATAAAGGCATGTTAGGATGCTAGAATTATATATTTATTTCAGCACTTGTGTTTTTTATATACTCAGCATATATCTATTTGATCATAAGCATGTTAGGATCAGATTTATTTCGGTAGTTGTAGTTACTTTTGCTTTTAGCCGCCATGTTTAATTGCTGTTTTGTATATTCAGTCATATCGTTGATTAGTTGCAAATGTTTTATTTATGACTATCCTTTCCTTGTAGCTTGTCGCACCTATTTATTTTGCCTGCTTAGTAGTACAAGTAAAATGGTGATATCTTTAAATTCATGAAATTTTAATAGCTTAAATTGTACTTAGACTTATTAAAGTCTAACCAAAATTTTCTTTTTTGGTTGTGCCCTGTCATATATGTACATATTGCAGATCAGGAGTATAAGTCAGATCCAGCGCTCGAGGATTTAGTTGCTAGCAGGTTCAAGTGAGGTGGTGGCTCATTGAAGGAGATATGCTTCAATCTTCTTGGCCTATATTTATTAAAATTATAATAACTAAGTTTTCTTATTCTTACTCTTCTGCATTTAATGTATTGTATGTGAATAAATTAATGTAGATTATGTCTAGATGCTTCATTTTTATCTATTTTGCACTGTTATACTATATGCATGTTTCTATTAGATCTTGCTCAGCTCCTGATTAGTATCATGGATATATTTTTTGTTTAATGTCCATGGTACTAATGACGACCACCTCTTAAACTTAGTTGATTAAAGGGCGACCGCCACAGATCGATATTTTATGGATCAACTACAATTCTAGTTTAAATCAATCCTAGAGTTTTATAAAACCTAAAACATACTATCTAGGAAAATAAAATTCATCATAATAACACTTAATTAAGAGTCAACAACCTAAAATCACTAATTATTGTATAATAGAAATGATTTACATATTATTGAAATCCTTATATCATAAGGAGAAAAATGACACTAAGTATGTCAAATTTGGACAACCTTGGAAAATTTAGGGTTTTTAATGACTCCTAATTAGGATTAAAAAGTAATTATGAAAATTAGGTTTCAAATATTAGATTTGATTTCATATTATTATTCCTCTTATTTTTGTGAATAAAATGAACTATTAGATCATTTAATTTGGATATTAAATGATCAAATTAAGTCACATAAAATGATGAATTAATTTATAATTAATTAATTAATTTTAAATATTGACTAATTAGAATAATTACCAAAACAAAAATTTAATTACGTATTATTATTCTACACAATTTTGTGATCAAAATGGTATACTAATTTGTATTATTGGGATTATTAATTCTAAAGTTATGATTTAAATAAGATTCTTATTATTTAATCAATAATTTAGGAAGAGTAATTATTAGTTTAATCATATAGTTAATAATAGAATGAATGCATGAATTTCAGCACGATTCGGAACTTCAGATGCACGGAAGACGGTGCCATTATTATGATTCGAGCAGCACTGAGTGAAATGGAAAAGACGGCGGCTCACCGTTTCACGCACCATATAGGATGCGTGTCGTCCCATTATAGGAGACACGCGTCATGGCGGGTCCCGCAACAAACCCGAAATGGATCAAATAGAATCGGGTGGCTCGAGTGACAAATTTGGACGCCAACCGGTTTGTTGAACGTTGTCTTCTTCACCGAAATAAATGAGGCGTAGACAAGAAATTAGGGTTAGAAATAGCTTTGAAAATTATAGATTTCATAGAGCCCAAGACACGTCGATGGAAAGCCAATGACGAGATCTTGCCATCGAACTTAAAACCCCCATGTGTCAAGTCCCCTAATGGTCGCAAACTTTAGAAAGGAGTGCGAGTAGTCAGCTAAATTTAATAAGTTGATTCGAAACGATTGAATCGATTTAAAGCTTAAATTATAACAATGAGTCCTAAACATGATATCTACAAGGTTAGCAATTAACCAGAAATGGAGAGATGTATTAGGGAAATGGAATGAGTACCTTACACCTTCGATTCACAGTTAGGGTTGGAGGGAAAAAAGCTGAGCAACAGGTAGGTTCCTCTCTAGCTCTTAAACTCCTCCAGCCGATGGCACCAAGCAAAAGAAAATGGAGTTATCCATTCCTTTCGATGCCTAAGAGGCTTGGCCGAACAGTTGTACGCCTCCACCTCAGTGGACGTACGCCCATGATCGCTTCTGTGATCTAGCCAGAGAAGGCGCACAGCGGAAAGATCAAGGCCATTGGATCCTTGAATTGATCCAACGGTTAGATCACAAGGGAAGGCTGGATCAAAATCGCGGCCATTAGTTTTTCTTAAGAAACACGAAATGGCCAGGATTCTTTGATACTGCTGTTCCATGTTCGGCGCCTCATACTGAATCATCGCGGCATGGAATATTCAACCGATAATTTAATTTTTAATATTTATATGTATATATATACATATCATTTTTTTTTTGCTTTATTATATTAAATAATTAAACTCAATTTATTAATCAAAATTAAATAACCAAACGTATTCCAAAAAATCTCAAAAATTCACCCTTACCTAACTGAGGTGTGGAAACTCAAAAATGTAATTAGATTTTTTGATCGAAGGTTAATTTAATTATGTTTATTTTCTGGGTATTTAAATATTATTAAAATATTTGGGAAGAATTTGACGACTTCCAAACACTTCCAAAATACCACCTCTAGCTAATTTGGGTGTGGTGAGTCCAATAGTAGACTTCGTTTTCTATTCTGAAGTCTAAATAAAATAGGCATTCTCAAAATTATCAGAAAACTAGGAAATATTGGAAATTGCCAAATAATTTTCAAATCGCACAAAAATTAAAATGGAGACTCCTAATACTATTATAAGACTAATGGAAATGGATTAGAGTCAATTATGTCACTGATTAATGGGTAATAACTATAAGGTTGTTACAACTTGTTCCGTCTATGAGGGGGCAAATGGATTATTTAAATTACAGCATTCACTATTGTGACTCCCCCCACATAGCTCACAACTGACATTATGAACAACACTAACATTCATATTCTCAATTTTATTAGTCAAAATTTCCACTTCCCATTACAAGGAGGCCAATTGAGTTGATTCATTTAGATTGTATACCTCTTTTTTGTTAGAGTTTAGCCACTCAGTCGGCCATGGTTATGCGTTGTTAGCCATTTCCTCGAGGAGATCCAAGGCCTCCTCAAGGGTTTTACTGCTTCATGATTCTCCTGTAGCTGCATCAATGAGGGTCCTTGTGGGTGCATTTAATCCATTATAAAAAGTCTGCACCTGCATCCACAAAGGAAACCCATGATACGGGTAACGCCTTAAGCAGTCCTTAAGGCCTTCCTAGCCATCATACCAGTTCCCACCATGCTGTTGAGAGAAGTTTGAAATTTCATTTCTCAGCCTGGCGATCTTGGCTTGTGGGGAATACTTGGCTAATAATTTCCTTGCCAAGTCATCCCAAGTCCTTATAGACTCACCGAGTAGGGAACTAAGCCAAACTTTAGCTCGATTTCTCAGTGAGAATGGGAATAATCTCAATCTCAAGGCATCATCAGATACCCCGTTGAATCGGAAGGTGTCACATATTTCCAAAAAATTTGAAATATGTGCATTCGGGTCATCCGATGCCATCCTACTAAATTGATTGTTTTGAATCATGTTTAAAGTGAATGGTTTAATTTCAAACTTATTAGCTTGTATAGGAGGTCTAACAATGGCATTTAGAACTCTTTCTACTGTGGGAAGTGCATATTCTCTAAGCAATCTTCTCCTAGCATTTACCATAGGTTATGCTAGGTTTATATCTAAGTCTTCCATTTGTGCATTTTGTTGGTTTAAAATGATTTGATCTCTCCTAGCACTCAAATATATTCTATCGATTTCAGGATCATAAAAAAATTTGATAAGAGTTCTCATACTTATGCAGTTAAGGGTTCGCTAGCTAGAACAAGTTTCAGCAATCAATATTCAGCAATAAATATTCACCACAAATGATAGCAAAAATTTCAATAAGATAATATGCAATAATGTTCAGCACCAGTTATTTTTAGAAAACATTCAAAATTTTCTCAAAGCAAGCAAATAAAGTAATTAATTACAGCTATGTAAGAAAATATGCACAAATTAATTAGTTCTAAATCACTAGTTACTAGACAATGGTACTTGATACAAAACGAAACCATTCCTCGGCAATGGCGCCAAAAATATGACAGACGGAAATACATGTCTGTGTTTGCACGCAAGTGTACATAGTCTAAAGTAATAATTGGAAAGTTTAATTTTCGAGATTTATTGATCCTCAGGGAATGGGTGTCTTAATACCAAGTTGTATTTTCTTTCACTAATGTTTATATGACAAATTTGGTTGAATTTGCTGGTTCCTAATTAGCGATACAAAAGACCTTAAGTATGGATACGATACAATTAAAAAGGAGAGAGTTGAGATTTCATTGCAATATTTGGGAGGGTTGGTTAAATAACTTCATTGTCAAATGTATACGCTCAATTTAGTTGCTTTATTAAATCAAGTGAACACTATTGGAATTGGAGTACCCTCCAATTACATTATGTTCAAGTTTAGTGCACAAAGAGAACTCCTTTTAGGTTCTCCTCTAGCACATAAACTCTTATGAGATCATGATCTATTAATTATATTTTGATTCACTATGTCTAGGTTTCCTATTGATATCTTTTAATTATGATGGTCTCACAAGCACGACTTCCATTAACAATGCATCATGCGATTCACACGCGGCTTAGCTTCATGGGATGATGCATTGGGTCAATAGATTATGTCACATCATCCAATGAAGTTCCCATTTTCCTCTCATCCCTTCTACTTTGCTGAGTAGCAGAGCAAGGTTAATGGAAAACTTGGTTCTCAAGCATCAATCTATTAGGAGAGCTATTAAAGAAGGGTGCAAGTGAACTTTGAGAATTTTGTCACATAATTCTCAGCTCTACTTGCACTACCTTCCTTGCTCTTACCCAATCGATGAGCATTGGAATACAAGTTCTTTTAAATAAAATAATTTAGATTTCAGTTCATCCAAGCATTTATTTCAATATTAAATTTAACGACAAAAATATTCTTTCATTATATTCAAACGATGTCATCATACACCAATTATCCCTTATATATATTCACAACTACATCTCAACCCTCTCCAAGAGGTTTTTAGCCTTCCATTACTAAGTAAGAAAGAGCATACATACAAAGAAAAGTGAATGTCACCATCAGTTCACGGTAAAAAATAAATCAAGGGAGTTTAGGAGGATTACAAGGAATCACCCGGAGGTTTTCTGGGGTTCTCTTGACTCTTTCTGCACTGTTCTCTTGAACCTCCACCCTTTATTCTTTGTTGTCTTCCCTTTCTTTTTGTTCTTGGTCCTCTTTTCCTCATGGAGAGTTCTCCCTCTTTCTCCTCCTGCAACCTTTCTTCTTGGTTTTTGAATAACAAAAGCTGGAACCCAATTAAAGTTTGAGATTGACCCTTAAATAGGGATGTACTCAGCCTCAAAGCTTTAAATGTGTGACTCTTCATTTTCCTTGACTTTAATCCAATCCCTTTTAATGTTCTTATTTACTTAAACCTGTTGGAATTATGCAAGGATTAAGTCATCTATAATCAAGAGGCTATGGAAGGTCAAATGTCACATTTTTGTGGCCTTCCCCATGCTGCCTTAATTGTTGTTCTAGAATTTTTGGACCATTCTAAAACAACCCTAGGTTGTTTCCTTACAAAAATATAGATAACCTAATCAAATTTCAAATACCATTGCTTATAGAACCTCAAATTAAGCCTATCTAGAAAATTTGGAGTTCATTGGACTTCTCTAAGTCCAAATTTACTTTTTGATCAGTCTAGATGCCTTAGTCTAGACCCAAAATATTTTGATCTCAAAACTAAATTATGATTACATTTTTGGATTCCTCACCCCTAAATTAGCTAAGGGTGAATATTTGGTTCAATTTGGAATTCATTTGGGACATAGTTCAATTTAAATTAAAATGGTTCAATTGTATTTAAGGGTTTCTGACTTTTCCTAATTGCATATTTACCCTTATTACCTAATATAACAACCGGGATCCGCTGTGTGGACCGCGGGCGATCCGCTGCGGAGCCTGGGTCACACGACAGCGGGATCCCTCAAATCTAGCCGTCGCGCCTTCCTATCCAACGGCTAGGATTAGAATCGCGGGTCCGCTGTTAGATCAACCCGAATTATCCTACGGCACAGATTTAATTTGATTTGGCCATTAGGGTCCAAAGGATCAGGACCGTTGCGTCTTCCCGATTGATACATCAGATGGTCCACAGCGCACCCGCACTGTGGATCTTCGTCTTCACCACGCCCGCGACCGACCGAAGGGAATCCCGCGGATCCTCGACAGCCTGGCCTGTCCCCCACTACCTGTTCCACCTCAGCAAGCCGTTGGGGATATTCCCCCAACGACATATCAATCTTGGTCGGGCCTTGTGACCCGGCCGAGCCCAATTGGGGAAACTAAGAGCTCGGCCCTGGCCCGACCTCTCAGGCCTCATTAACCCATCCAAAGCTCTCCAGAAGCTTCCTTGTGAGCATCTGAGGCTATAAATAGCCTCAGCGATCCTTCCTCTGATCCTTTGCTGGTCAATTGAACCCTCTGCAAACTCACTGCCATTACCGAATCCCCAAGCAGCTAACCTTCTTCCAGGCGCATCAAGATCATATACCGCTGATAGGAGAGTCTCCTAGAGTTCAGGAACTCTCAGAGAAAATCCAAGGCAGCTCAGCAAGCCCGGAGGAGACCTCTTCACCGTCTGTGAACTCTCAGACAATTCCAGGTACCTTCCCTTACTAGTTTCAAGCCAATAAGGCTCGGACCTTGCTCCTTTTGATGCGCCTGAGTCGGTATTGTCATCTCGAACCCAAGGGTATTGAGATTAAGATCTAGGATATCCCCGATCATCGAACCGATCGATCGGATTAAATTTCTAAAGGATCGCCTCGGTCGAGTAAGGATCCAGCGATCCAGACCATCAGAGACCCTCATACTAGAGGGCTTCGATCTGCCTCACCTCCCTGATGGTTTAGCCTGGGGTCTGGCATGACCTCTGTGAGGAGAATTACCTCCCCACAGTAGTTCCAATGAAGGAGCCTTCATGTGAGTATGGTCTGGCTGATCCAGACCGCCTCACAGGGGGCTTCGAGTCCCATCCGATGTGTTTGACCACGGTGATCATGTAGCAATCGAGTCCTGGCTGAGCCATGGTCTGGATGCATTGGAATTTGGCGATTAGGGTTTCCCTAATCAGCTCTATTTGTCAGGACGATGGAGCGGGGACGACGGCACTGTGCGGACCGGGTCGACCCACGACCCGCGCAGTGCGACAGTGCCGGGTCTCCCAGTCCCCGGTCGACCCGCGCGGTTTGGATTACGGGCCGAGTCATTTTAATTAATATCGAATTATTGGAATTATTTTCCTTAAGGAAAATAATTCCAATAATCAAATCTTAGGATTTTGATTAAATAAAAATACAGAATGTATTATTTGAATAACTTTTAATCTACTTGTCCAAATCCCATAATATTATATATGAAAATGATCAGCCAAATATAAGGGACCAGAATATAAAATAAAAATGGACATCTGATGGTTAGATCTTTAATTATTGCTTAATTACAGTGGATCTTAATTAGGGTAAATTAGTAATTTTACTTATCCAAATTGCATGCTTAGGGTGCCATTAGTTCACTTATGATGATTAGAATGCATGTGCTAAGTAGATTATTTTTTGAAGCTCTGTAATTTTAGTTATGCCCTAATTTTGTTAAAGCATGATTAGTAAATATAAGGGTTTATACTCACTGAATCTTAGTAAACCTATGCTCTAATTAATTAGATTGTTAATTAGAACTTGGGTATCAAATTTTATTAAATTCTGATGGTTGGATTGATACTCATGTGCTAATACTTTTTAAATTGAATTAGGGTTTGATTAGTACTAAGTATTGCTGGTTTTACAAAATTTGAGTATTTTTCTGACTTATAACAGTAAGTTAGATGCAGTGAATTCCTCTAGGTAAACTTATTAAGTATACTTGAACAAATCTAAAGATTGAGAATCTTAAATATCTTAAATAACTTTAGAAATCTTAAGATTTGGATTAAGCTTTTAAGACTTGATCTAAGTCTGAGATTGCCACCAATAATGCATGATTAATCCACTGATTTGACATTGATCTTTAAACACACACTTGATTTTACTTAAGATATGAGAAGGGATCAAACCCTAATCTACTTAAGGAGAATCCAAATCCTTAAGAACCTTAACTAAATTAACTTGATTGTAAGACTACGAACTTGACATTCTCCAATAATGCATCTGATTTGATATTGTTTCTAAACATTTGAATTAAATAAAATAAGGTTAATAATAATCCTATGTGACTTTTCAATCTGAATCAAACCTTAAGATCCTTGATTTGCTCCTAAGCAAGACTATTTGCATAAAAGATTAATAAAACCATCTGATTTTATAAATGATCTTAAACTTTAATAACATGTTGGATTTAAATCCCTTATCCCTACATTAAGGTGTGATTAGATGGCTTAATCATCTGGTCTGATCATTCTAATTCTAAGTACAGAATAGAATCAAAGGTGTTAATATTAAAAATTAGAATGGGAGACCTTAAGCATTTATTCATAAGATTATCCTAAAAATATTTAAAAGACCTAAAATACATCTACCTTGTGGTAGGAGATCCTTGTGTGATACATTGAGGTAGTAGTCTAGATAACCTTTGAAATCTTAGAAATTGATCTTAACCCCCTTGTGGTAGAGTTCAACAAAAAACCTTAGAGTGACTCTTCTCCTCGTGGTAGAATCCATGTTGGGTGATCTTTGATGTTTGTAATAAACTCTGGATGTCTTTTACTTTTCTTTTCTAAAATGAATGGCTATTACTGCTTGTGATGAATGTATTCTGGATGATTTGCTTTTAGCTTCTGCACTCTGTTATACTACTATACTTAGTATTGTGATGTGATCAACATACTAAAAATACTGATATATATTTATAACATATATCGGGCTCTTATTTACCTCCTTGAACCTTGTATACGTACTAGCCTAATATCTAAGATAAGCATTTCACTCTTATCTTAGGTATTGAATCTCGATCATACTCTTAGGATTCGAGTCAGTAGCCTTCAGCATGGCTCAGTATTTTTACTCGCCTATTCAGGAAGATGGGTTCTGCTAGTATACTCGGCCTTCCCGAGTAGCGCACCGCTCCACCGCCAAACTATATGTACTACTTGTATTTTGTGTACAGTGACGGGGCGGGGCACCACACATTCACTACGGCGTGCTGGGGTACACCGGGGTGCGCCGCGGTAGCAGCACTCCAAACACTGTTTTGCTACGATGCGCTACGGCAACTGCGTTTCAAATCCTGTTCCACTGCAGCACGTTGTAGCAGTAGTGCTCCAAACGCTGTTCCTGTATGCACGTTAGTATCTTTTTTGTTAGGTCACTGTAGCTTTCACTGTGGCGCACTACAACGGATAAACTTTTGGGCTCACTGTTCAATTTGTTATCTTATAGTTTCATAAAATGAAAATTTACCTGCTACGGCGCGCTGTGGCGCGCTATAGCGGACAAACTATTGGATTCACTGTTCAATTAGTTCATCTATCATTTTATAAAATGAAAATTTACCTGCAACGGTGCGCCACGACAGAGAAAGTTTCGTAATACTGTTCAATTACTCATTTATAAAGTTTTAATAATTCATCGAGAATTGACGTTGTGGCGGGCCGTGGCGCGCTGCATCCTCCAAACTTTCGTATTACTGTTCAATTACTCATCTATATGATTTTAATTTATTTTTAGCGACATGATGCTGTGGCGCGCTGCAGCGATTTTCTCCAGGTCTGCAGTTCTACTTCTAGGTAAGGAGTTTTTAATGGGCAACCATGGCGCGCTACAGCGGTTTTGTCCTAGAATTTGGTAATTCAGCCCATGCACTATGTTTTCTTCAATTACTTGAAAAAGCATCCTTTTCTACTCAAAGTATTGGGATACATATGGTGATATGAATGCTTAAGCACTATGTTTTTGCTATAAATTCTGGCTATATCAGCTAGTAACAGAAATGAATGAGAAAATTAGTTTCATTAAAAGAAGAATTTGGCAGTACAAGACAGGCAGAAAAAATATCACCATGCAAAATATCATACTTTAGAATTTCAGGTAGGAGATCATGCATATCAAGGATAAGTAAGATAAGAGGAGTTCACAAATTTGGCATATCAAGAAAGTTAAGTTCAAGGTACGTTGGACCATTCGAAATAATCGCCAAAATTGGAGACACCACTTATAAGCTCAAACTACTATACAATTTTTTTGCCGTTCACAACGTATTCAACATTGCATCATTACAAAGATATCTATAAAGCTGTTCCAACAAGTATCTATTCCTTCTATCAATCTCCAATCTTATCTAACTTACAAAGAAAAATTACTCAAAATCTTGTGTTCAATAGTCAGAAATTACAGAGTCATCACATCCCAATGGTAAGAGTACAGTGGAACATTCATCAGAAGAAGCAACTACTTGGGAAATAGAAGATTCCATGAGGAAAAATTACCCAATATTGTGCATTATATCAAGTATTAATCTCATTCATAATTAAGTTTTGTTTGCATGATGTTGAGGATGGCATTATTTTAAGAGAGTCTGTACTAACCCAAGTCATTACTATCCAAATTAGGACTATATTTGACTCAAGAACTAGGATCCTATGCGACTTCAAAATTAAGGCAAACCAAAAATACCATTAGATCAAGTATATATTTGAGATTATAATGCCCAAGTTTATGAGTAATCCGAACCACATATACTCCTAAATTAATTTCTGAATTACTTAAGTTCAATAAAATGAGAAAATTAAATATAAATTTAAATTCAGTAATTTTGGTGTCGTTGGATTAAAAATTATTTAATAAATTTATAGAAAATATTTTGTCGAATTTATAGCTCTGAATTGACCATAATTTTTCTTTGTAAATTTTTATCTTCAAAAATTATATAAAATAAAATATTGCTTCGAATCAAATTTTTTTGGCTCAAGTTTGTTTGTCTCATCAGATACATCTTCATGTCTAGTTTCATTTTTTTCAAAAATAAAGAAAAAATAAGCAAAGATCATATATGAATTAAAATTAATACTCATTTATTCAAAATAAATTATTATATTATTCATCAAATATTTTGTTTTTCATCATATTATTGAATTATTGATCAATATTATCTCACCCTAAGTTACTAAAGTAAGCTTAAGAGTGAAATAATGGAGGAGAGAGAAGAAAGAGAGAGAAAGAGAAAGCAAATTTGTATACTTAAAGAAATTAATGAGAAGATAAATGGAAGAGAAAGCAAAATGATTCACATTGGAATAATGAAAGAGAGAGAAAGAGTAGAAAAAAAAGAAGAGAGAGAAAATGTTTTTTTTAGTAAAAACCCCTCTCCCTCCCCCTCATTCTCCCATATCCCCTCCCCTCCCCCACACCTTCTCATCTCCACTTTCCCATCCACTTCCCCCTATTTTTCTTCGGCCACCACCGGTTTCATCTACTGACCTCTAGTAAACTCTCATCGATAGTATGAAATGAGAAAGAGATAACAATTTTTCTATTCTTTTCATTTCTTTTCTTCTTCTTTTAGTAATAATAATAATATTATTATTATGATTATAAATATTTTGATTATAATAATAATAATAATAATTATTATTATTATTATTATTTCTATTTATATTATTTTTATTTATGTCATTTTAATTTAGTCAATTTTTTTCTTTCTATATATATATATATATATATTATTCCTAATTTCCCACATTTTCTTTCTATTATATATATATATATATATATATATATATATATTCTAATTCCTGCAATTTTTATTTCAGTTATTTTTCTTCTTCTATATATATATATATATATATATTCTAATTTCTATAATTTTGATTTTTTGGTTTCTTTATATATATATATATTATTTCTAATTTCTACAAATTTTATTTTTATTATTTCTTTCTTTCTATAATTTCAATAATTTTTTTTCTTCTTTCTATATATATATATATATATATATATATATATATATATATATATATATATATATATATATATATATATATATATATATATATATATATATATATATATATATATATTTGTTTTTTTCTAATTTCTATCATTTTATATATATATATACATATACGTATATATATTTCTTAATTTTTGTAATTTAAATTTTAGTAATTTTCTTTCTATCATTTTTTTTATTTAATATATATTGCTATCTATAATAATAAAAATTATTATTTTTAATATATATAATTAAATAAACAATGTTGTTATTAATATTATTATTGATATTTTTGTTAAAATAAAATGAAGGGTTATTTATCTCTTATATACTAAATATCATTTTATTTTATCATTATTTTCATATAAGTATTTTATAATAATATCGTTATTTAATAAATTAACTATTAAATTGTCGAGTAATTGCTTATCAAGTACAAAATCATGCAGATACTTGACTTTTAATTTTTTAATAAATGCACTAAGGAAAGGTACGAGATGTATTTTATTACTCCTCTTTAATAAATTTTTTCGCTCAATATCACACAAATTTGATAAACGTTCTTTCAAGAGTTACATAAAATAATATATGAAAAAGTTTAGATAACTGAGTGAAACATGTTCAATGTTAATCTATTTGTAGTATAATCTGATAACTGCTAGGACGGGGCTATCCAACATCGATAGGCATAAGGAGCCTAAATTAATAAGCCTTTGAGGGGGTAAGTATAAAGGTAAGTTGGGATATATAACACAAATAGAACCCCCTTTTTGATAATTTTGTGTTTTCCCAATATAATCATATTTTTGCATAATATATCAAATACTAAAATTCTATATTTATTTTTGTTACTAAAATTATTTTTATGCTAAAATTTCAGTGCAATTGAAACATGTTTGCTGGGATAATTTTGAATAGCATCTTATTTCCTGTCAAATTATTAATCATTTTTTTTATTATTTAATAATTATAAAGTTGACATCTATCAGTATTTAATTTCACAGCTAATTGGTATTCAAATACTTGCACTTCTGAAATATGCCAAGAGCAATAGCTCATTCTAAAGGAAGGATGCCAAGATCAAGCAGTGCTGATATTACTACTTGCTGATTGACTGCTTTTGAGTCTATTTAAAGTTTAATTTTTTTTATTTTAATTAGATCATTGTGATCAAAACTTTGTGATATTTCTGAATTCATAAATAAATAAGTTATGTTTGAAGCTTACATAATATATCTTTTAAATCACTCAATATGATCTTGCGGCTAGGGTACTTCCCCAAACTAATGTTAAATTAGCTCTCGTAAACTCGACATTGGGTCCCCACAACTATGCTATATCAAGGTTTTGCATACTCATGGCATATTTAGTGGCATATTCAAATGTATATATAGTGACATACAACATAGTTCAGTTGTTATGTTTTATTCAATTTACAATTTATTTTAGTCAAATTACTTTTAATATATCTGCTCTATTTAGTATTACTCTATCTTTAGTTTCACTAGTTGGCTTTATTGTTATAATTTTAATATAGTTTTATATAATTTTATTTCTATTATATTATTAAGTTGAGAAATATCATTTAAAATATATGAAAATATTATGTACAGCCTAAAATGTCCTTTAACTGATTGTCAAATACAAGATTTTATCTTTTTTGTATGTGAAACTATATCAAGTTTGGAGCAATTTGAGAAACCAGCTTTGGATGAGATTAAGGAGCTTTAGGAGGAGACAGAGGAGCAGTAGTTATTGTAGTGTCGATTTTAGTTACATATTTACTATTTTTTGTTGTGAGATGAGAGATATAATTTATTGCTCATTTTAAATTCTGATTTTGAATAATTAACTATGGATGTATTTTTTTTTCTTTTCTGAGATGAATAATTACTTAGCTTCTATCATGAAGGTTATGGATGGATGTTTAAGTTTCTGCACAGTGATATACATATTCTGTCTGATACTTAGTTTGTGATGTGATCAACATGTATTTGTAGCTTATTTATGTACATTGGCTACCATTCCTCAAATATTTAGAAGCTAATGTGTAAAGATAAAATTAATTAATACTTGAGATAGTATTACACCTATCTTAAGGATTAGCCTCAGCTATCATTACAGTATGAAGGGATAACTCATTGGATTCTTATTAACTTATCACGAGTGATGGGATAATAATGAGTCAGAATGATTTAGTCTTTCAAGTAATGACTCGTTATGTCGCTAATACTATTCTATTGTGCATAGCAGTGGAGCAGGCCATTATAGTTAGTGTCGCCTAATGAGGTTAAATGGTTTTAATCAATCGTCCTATTTTACACTACAACTCAACCTTGATATAATCCATCAAGATTAGCAGTCAAGAGATCAAACACCAAATATGGTGTTTAAGGTTCTTAACTTAAGATTCTAATTACTTATAGATTAGGGTTTCTTGTTGCTACCCTTATTAGAAAATTAAAAGACTAACTATCTTGCTCATAATAAATAAATTAGCTTATATTATAATGCTCCACAATAAAGAATAATATTATAATGATCTGAGACAAAAATAAATAGAGCTTTAAGTGATTAAAATTGAAAAAATAGCTGATGCAACCTCATTGTCATCATTGGTAGCAACAGGAGTTAGAGCATACACCCTTGGTTGTGCAGCAAGTGGGTTGCTTGCTTTTCCCTTTTGATTACTCCTTGGAGTAGGAACTAATTCTGCCACTGGGAGAGAGATGATTGCAAGAGCTAGAGCTTTAGATCTAATATGAATTTGATTTTAGACTAATAGAGGATGACTGATCTTTACCATTTCCACAGTTTAATGGGCTCAATATTCCCAAAACCTATGACCAAGCCTGCCACAGATATAACACATATTTCCTTGTAACACTCACCATAAGGAAGTGGTCTTGAGCACTTGGGTGCTTGCTTCACCTGTTGCTATGGTTGTTGAGTCATTTGGTGGACTTACAATGGTTGGGTTCTAACCTTCTAGGCTTACTCAAAATTTTCTAAGAAAGATAAAGATCACTTCCTCAACCTTTTCTGCAATTGGTGGTGTTCTATCAGTCTTGTAGCCTCCAACAGCTTTGCGAAACTATTATGATGATGGCATACAAGATGATCCTTAATCAAATCTTTAATTATTTTAAGGAAATAATTGCATCTAGCTTCTTCATTCTGCACCAAATCAAGAGCAAATATAGATAACTTCTAAAATTCCATTTCATAGGCTAGGACTATTTTATGACCTTGAGTTAATTGGATCAACTCATCTTCCATTATTGATTGAGTAAAGGTTGGAATGAACTCTTCCTTTAAGACTGCTTCAAAATCATCCCAAGGATTTCTTTAATGTCTACTTAAGTGATATGAGATTTCAGCTCATTATCCCAGTAGTATTTGGCTTTCTCAATGAACATATGGGTGGCTAGGTGGATAACATCACTGCTAGGGCACCTAATGCTTGATAGCTGTGGAGCCCCGTCCCTGCCGTGGTCATATTAATACTAATATTAACATAATTACAGTAAAGTGGTCATCGTGTGACAAATTCCCAACTATAGTCGATTATGCATTTTATGCTCAGGGTGATGTGACATAGCCATGTAGCCTAATGAATCATCTCCTTGGCTAAACCTGAAATTGATGCATGTGAGCCATTAATGGAATCAAGTTCAAGTGATTGAAAATCTCAACTTGTGAGTTTCATGACTTAGATGTAAGCGCTGAATTCAATCACTAGAAGTTCACATGAAAACCTAAGTGCCATGATTGAGCATTCGCATGCTCATCTTGCACAATAGGCTAGATCTAGTCAACTTGGGGGACACTCTAGAGAAGACTATGTCTCTCGATTATAATAGGTTGTTCATTTCATTCACACTAAATTATTATCAAAGTGTACTTATATGAATTTTTGATAAGTTGCATGTTGAAACCTAAATCTCCTGAATATCTCTAAAAGTAGTTTTTGATAAAAGAAACTTTGCTTGCTAATATTTGAACCAGTTATAAACAAAACTAAATTCATCATTTGAACATTAGTGAACTCTAGTACACCTTAATTGCAAAATCAACACCATTTCCAGAGGACGATAAATCTCGGGATCTCACCATGCCAAATATTACTTCAGACCACATGCACTTGTGTGTAAGTGCAGACGTACAAAAATAGCTTGTCAAGTTTTTGCCACCATTATTGGGGAATGGCTTAATGATTTCGTATTAAAAATAGCTGGAAAGTAACTAGTGATTTATTATTTTTCTGTGCTTATCTTTTCAATTTTTGTAATTTACTTTCTATTAATTTTTATTATTTTTATTTTCATATATGGAGTACTCAAGTTTCATGGTCATGCACAACAATAATCAAAATTGGTGTATGTTGTGCAGGGGAATACATTTAAGTTCTGATTGCAATACAAATAACCCTTTTACACATTCGAGAACAAAATAGATTAATAATATCATGCGCTATCACAACTTGCAACACAATTTCACAGACTCCAATATGACCATTAATAACACAAATTGGATGAGTGAGCAGTCATACTTAGAATAATCGATGGAAGATTTTAGTGGTTATGTGAACAATAATTTGCATGAAACTGAACTTACCTTAGTTAAGCATGAGTTTATCTAGAAGATCAAGAGCATCTATGTAAATCAATTGAGGGTAAGTTAGAATTTATATTACAACAATTAGCTAACCCCATCCAAGAAGTTATTATAATTATGTAGGTAAAGGAACAAGCTCAAGAAGTGCTAATTTGTAGGGAAAAAACTTTAACTCAAACAAACAATGATACTAAGATAGAGTTTGACTATCAATTCAATTTAGATCATTCTGAAATGCAACAAGAAGTGTCAACATATAATGAAGACACTTTAAGTCAAACCAATAATGAAAATTAGAAAGAGTTGGAGTATCAATTTACATCAGACAATTTGAAAATGCAACAAGATTTTCAAACAAAAATAGTTAATCAAATGCAACCCAATAATTATGTCTCCTACACACCTCAAATGTATCTACCTCAATATTTAATAATAAGTGATGCATTATTTGAGGATGAGCAAGGTAAATTGATTTAAAATAATGAAGGTATCAAAACTATTTGTGGAATCTCAAACATCAATAAACCCCTAAGCAATATTGATGTTTATTGTGTGCAATGTGAATTTGTAGAGAAGTGCTTTGATTTTACTCCTAAGGAAATTGAACTTTAAGCCTTTTTATAAAATAAAATTAAGAATAATATTATTGATGAATTTGATGAGTTTGATGACAAACATAAGGCGAGAAATGAGAAGAATAAAAAGAAGAATAAAAAAAAAGTATTATTGTAAGTTAGAGGACACGTGCTGGGTCTGGAAGGAGAAAATTAGTGTAGCTGACATTCATAATGACTACATCATTAAACAAGCTCATATTCATCACAAAGCCTTAATAAAAATATGGAAAGAAATTTTAAAGGGATATAAAATCCTTTTGGTCAGGGTGAGGGCATTAAACTAAGCACTGGTTGGGAGGTAAGCCAGTAGATAATTTTATGCTTTTGTTTATTTCATCTTCTAAGTAGTATCGATGTGTGTAATTAATGGAGCAAGAGGAGCCTAATACATAATTACAGTAATGACGGTCTGCCATTACTTCAACAGGTCGTTTGACTCTTTACTACTCCTAGTAAATTTTTTGTAATCCAGTAACTAGTTTCGTAGTATTGTTTTTATTATTCAATCTTCTTAATGTGATCATTCATTGAAATTGTTCATCTAAGAGTAAAGATAAAAATTAGTCATTGATAATTGAGTTGATTGATTTGGGAATTTACTCTTCCAAAAATATGAACTGAAAACAAAATTCTAATTCCATGCACCAAAAGCTTTGGATTTATGATAAATGTCTAACTTAAGTTTTAACAAAACAAAGTAAGGTTTGTTGGATTAACTTAATAAAATAACCAATAAATACTCTTGACTTAATTAAAATGATGAAATAAGCTTAGTGTGGGGGAGTAAAGATTGTAAAGAGAGAAATGGAACTAGTGGTTGAATTTGGAATGTGCTAGGCTTCTGTAAGACTTCATGGATGTAATGCATGTGAAAAATTAGGCATATTAACAAAAAAAAAAAAAAGTTTAATGATTATTATGGGATGAAAAAAAATGTCTCTCCCATAAGACATAAAAGGATGAAGAAAAATATCTCTCCTTATGAGAAATGCATTACATCATATAAGAAGAATCACATATGGCACATAAAATTACTTAGAATGACCACTAAACCAATTCTCTTGAATGTAGCTAAGATTCTCCCAAATTTTATTTATAGTAATCATCAAATTAAGAAAGAGTAGTTGGGAAGGCTAAGAGTTAATCAAACTAAGAACCTGAAATGTTTGTATAAATTAATATTTAGCATTGATCACAGAAAGAGACAACGGCTTGATTTTTTGGAATTAATCGTAATCCATCTATTTAGAATAATACTGATTCTCAATTATTTAATTCAATTGCTACTAAAATCTATTTTGATTACTTGCTCGAGGAAAAGCAAGAATTTAAGTGTGGGTGTGTGTGATGAACCACATATATATAGTCATTCTCATATTTAAAATTTTTTCTAAAACTAGTCATTATTCCAGTATGTTTTATTGTCATTGCAGCTTAGAAGCGAACATATTACAAAAAAGATGGAAATTGAAGAAATTGAAAATTTTTGGGCGCAACAGCACGTCATAACGCACCCCAGCGCACTGTAGCATTCTCAAAAATAGAAAATCTAGCGCTACAGCGCACCGCAGCACATTCTAGCGCTACAGGGCGCCACAGTGTATTATGGAACTACAGTGTGCTATAGCAGGCCTCAGACAGAAAGCTTGGTACTATAGTGCATCGTAGTGCCCTCCTGCCCGAGAGCACGGTGCTATAGTGCACCACAGTGCGACTCAACCAGAAAAGTCGGCGCCAATGCCCGCTCTAGCACCCTCAAGATAGAGAGCTCAGTGCTACCGCGCACTGCAGCGTGCTACAGTGCTCTCAAGATAGAGAGATCTACACAATCGTGCACTGTAGCGGATCAAGACAGTAAGCTCCATGCTACCGCGTGTTGCAGCTGATAAAGACAGGGAGCTCGGCGCTACCGTGCACTACAACGATCTCAAGACAGAGACTATCACTCTACCGCACACCACAGCGCTATAAAACTTAAAGCTCATGTGCTACAACGCACTGCAGTGGTTCAAAAATAGAAACACGGGCGCTACGACACATTGTAGCACCCATCATAAAAATTGCCAGCCAACAGCATTCGAAGCAGCATAGGGGAGAGCAAAGGGATGAATTAGCTCTCTTACATAGAAAAACATAAATGCCAATAGCTTGAACCTTTCATTACCAAAGAGTTAAAGGAATGATCATTAAAAGAAGACATAATTTTCTAAATGAGAATTATTGGCAAAATTAAATCTGAAATAACTAAAAGGTGTCTATAAAAGGGAGAATTGAAGATTAAGAAAAGATTATTGATTTTGGCCAAGCTAAGAAGTATTTTACCATCGGCTCTTGCAAAAATATAGGAGGAGAGTTCCACCCTCCCCCAAGAAAGGAAGAAAGTTCTATTTTGAAAAGAGAGAAGAGAAAGTTCTTGGTGCGAGGAAGAAGAGCAGTAAAAAGGAAAGACAAGTCAGTGAACGCGACAGCAGTTCCCAGTGTAGTGTTACCTTCTAACTTATTTTTTTTCTTGTAAAAGCTCTGCAAAGGATTTCCATTACTTGTAAGCTTTTATGTGTTTTTTATTTAATGGCAGCCTAAAACCTCCTTGGAGAGGGTTGGGTATAGGCATATAAACAAGTTAAGAAAATATAGTGTTGTACTCTTGAATTATTAATGAATGTATTTTCATTTTCAATTTAAATGCTATGATAAATGAAATGAATGAGTTAATATTAGTATTAAAATATTATGAAGAATGAATGAAATTAGTTCTGTGAAAATTATTGAGCTCTCATTGCACTAAGAGCTAAGGCTTTACATGTTGAGTGTCATCGCCGCTAATGTTAGTGACAACATTAGCTATAAGATAATGTCCAGTGCAACCCCTTGGTTTTAAGTGGATTAATTAAGCCATGAGTATTAAATAATCTCTGAGCTCCATGGCTCACCATCAGTTTATGCGTGATGTTTGTGCATAACAACAATTTCTGCACGATGTGCTGCTAAACAGAGAAGTTGATACATGTGATGCCAAGAGCCATTAGTTGAGTTTCATGGCTCATTTTATGTTTATGTAAAAGGTATGACGCATTTTGTGCTTAAGGCGATGTGACATAGCCCATGTAGCCTAATGAATCATCTCCTTGGCTAACCCTAAAATCGATGCATGTGAGTTATTAATGGATTCGAGTTCATGTGATTGAAAAGCTGAACTTGTTTATTTCATGACGTAGATGTAAGCGCTAAATTTAATCACTAGAAGTTCACACACAAACATAAGTTCCATGATTGAGCATTCACATGCTCATCTTGCGCACAAGTCTAGATCTAGTCAATTTGGGGGACACTTCAAAGAAGACTATGTCTCTTGATTAGAATAGATCATTCATTTCATTCACACTACATTGATAGCAAAGAGTACTTACATGAATTCATGATAAGTTGCATGCTGAAAACTAACTCTTCCTAATTTCTATAAAAGTTACTTCTGATAAAAGAAACTTTGCTTGCTAATATTTGGACCAATTATCAACCAAACTAAATTCATCAATTAAACATTTGTGAACTCTAGTACACCTTAATTACAAAATGAACACCGTTACTAGAGAATAATAAATCTCAGAATCTCATCATCCCAAATATTATTTAGACCATGTGCACTTGCGTGTAAGCGCAGACATACAAAAATACTCTATCTCTTATGTAATAGCCGAGAATGAGAATTGGGGGAGGAGTCCAATTAGAAATTCACCGTGAGCAAACAGCTCTCTGAATAATTCTTAAGGCTATTATAGCCTCATGGGTGTGCTGGAGTACGGTTGATGGGTTGGATTGGTCTGACAGCTCGGGCCAAAGCTAAGCTCTCAATTTTCTATAAGAGGGAGCTTGAGCTACGGGGCCTAGTCCATGGAATCTTGCATGAAGTGGTAAGGGCCTAACAGCATTACTGAGGTGGTCGGAGGAGTGGGGGACAAGGCCTGCTGTCGGGTGTACGAAGATCTCCTTTGTCGGGGGTGGGGTGCATCTGGGATGAAGATCCACAGTACAGGCGCACTGTGGTCCATCTGATCTATCAATTAGAATTGTGGAACGACTCTGATTATTAGAATTCTTATGGCTGGATCTATGGTAATCTGGGTCATGGGACCTTTGGGCCTGATCCATGCTCAATCGACGCCCTCGCTTGATTAAATCTAGGTCGTTGAATGCTAAGGAGCGATGACCAGATGTGATAGGATTCCGCTATCGTGGGACCTAGGCTCCACAGTGGATTGCCTGCGGTCCACACATCGGATCTCAGATGGGTAAAGTTGTTGGAAGTGTATTTGGAAATATGAAAAGTTTCAAACCCTTTTGTGCAATTTTCCATATTTTAACTAAATTTAATTATGTCTAAATGACATCCAAAAATTCATAAACTTGCACCTCTAGTAATTTTGGGGTGAAAAATTCAAAAATACAATTAGAATTTAGTTTGGAGATCAAAATATTTTGGATATTAATTAGGGTTCCTAATTTGGCAAAATTGCCAATTTGACATAATTTGACATAATTTTAGGTTTAGGTCCTAATGACCATATGAATGCAATGGATTAGTTTTCATGGTGTGATTAAGCTTAGATTAAGCATAGTAATAGCCTAGAGTTATTACAAAAGTAAACAACTATTAGATATAAGAACTGAACAATAAAGTAAAGTAAAGTGAGACTTAGTCACATTAACTAAATAAACATAGTCAAAGACTATGATAAGTAAACATAGACAAAAGGCTATGTAAATCACTCATAGTTAATAAGATTATGATAAGATAATGTTTAATTATTCAAGTTATTTTAAGTTTTTTATTATGCGGGCATAAATTACAGAATGAGTGAGCAGTTAAGCATGTCTGCCAAATTAAGTTGAAAAGCAGGGTCTCCAAACCACACACATCTCCCCTCTAAGATATGTGAGGTCTTCTTATTACTCTATATTCTGCACTAGCTTGACATCCTACATTTGAAACCCTTATGTAAATGAGTTTTAGAAAATAGTAGTTCAAGGAATTCAAGTAATTATAAATTATGTGATATCTATTGTTGTTTAAGATTTAATTATCTGACTTAATAATTGAAGTTGATTAGGCTCCCAATTGACTTAGACATATCAATATCTAAGTCAATTTAAAGTAATATTATAAGTAAATGAATTTTAGAGAATAGTAGTTTAATTGAGGTTTAATTAAATGATAAAAAAATTTATATGTATAAGCATGCATTATGACTCTAATCCAACACTAATCCTAAGCCATGTAACCTACATAGGTTGCTAAACATAAGGCTTGGGGTGCTAACATGAAGAGATTTAAGTTGTAGGTTCACTACACTTAAAAGGTTTATGTTGTAGGTTTATTACACTTAAAAGGAGTAGGTTGTATGTTCACTACTAAAATCTAGCTAATGCAACTTAGATTTGATTATTTCTAACAAAATAGGTCACTAAACTAGCTAAGCACATCTTTAGGAGGTTCTAATTGCAAGGTTAAAGGAAAGGTTGCAAATTTACAATATCTATGTTAACTCATGACTATAGGGATGCTAATGCTTAAAGGAAATCTAAGACATTCTTGAGGAAAGAGATACTAAAATACATATTATGGAGCTTAAGGTGAGGTTTGAAGCTAAGACAAATAGTTCACTAAGCCTAATTCCAAGTGCTAGCAATCGATCCTAATAAGTTCACATACCGTAAGTAGTGGCATATTAATAGTTAACTACATCTAATATATAGGTTAGCTACACTTAGACTGTCAATTAGACAAGTCTAGGTATACTCATCTTACACTATCTCTCCAAATTTGAGACTTAAATAACAAGTTTACTAATCTACTCAAGGTATCTAGCTACACTAATCAAATCTTAATCTCACAATTGAAAGTGACATGAAAGTTCAATTAATAAAACATGCTTGCTGTCTTAAGGCATAAAATGTGACGATCCCATTATTGAGAATCACTTAACTCAACATTGATACGTCACCACAATACCTAATACTAGATTAGAAGAAAGCTAACCCAAATCATTAGATATTATGTTTGGCCAAGGATTTAGAAGAGGGACTTAAGTTAAGATGGAAGGGAATTTATGAATGGTATTAAGTAATTTTATAAGTAAAGATGCAGTTCATGGATTTAAAAATTGAGAATGAAATAGGATTGAGCATATGATATATGTAAGGAAACAAGAGATTGTAATTTAAAACAATTAAAATAAACACTTGTAACCTTAGACATGAAATTCTAGATATTTAGTGAGCATTTGACATGTGAATTATAAGCCTACATTTTTCAATAAAATTTCTAAGTCCTAAAATTCTTAACAAATTTGGCAGAGTCTCCTTTGTAAATGGTTAAGGATACACCTGCAAGGTAGACATGCAAGACTTACTTTCCAATGGAAGTTATATTTTAAGAGAAAAAACAACCTAAACTAATATGCAATCAATCCAGTTTAACTCCAATTCTAGTATAAAGTTCAATCTATTACATATCATTTACAATTTTAAGATAGAGTTCAATCCATTATATAGGATTGCTCATTTATAATTCTAAAAGTTTAAAGGAAGAAAATCACGTGTGTAACAATTGTCTACCCTAAGGTTTGCTTCATCACAACATTTAATACTCACATGCAGATATGAAGAGATTTATACTTAGATGAGAAACTAGTTTCTAATTCTATAAAGAATGGAACATACAACTAATTCCATTTAACATCTAAGTAGGTAAGCAACTAAGGGCTTAATTAATATTTATTTTTATACATTTATAACCATTCATCCATTCAATACGTTCATCCATTCATTCATCTCAAGCATTTAAATATAATCTAAGCTCCAACAAAGAGTAGTAAAAATAAAGTAAACAATATTATTATAAACCAACAGTAAACTGAAAAAAAAAAGGAAGAAATTTAGCTTTGCAATTTATAATAAGCTATATTGTTTAGTATATAATAGGTAGAAGCAATTAATTTTTAGCACTTGGTCCAGGTTCACTAGCCTCCAAGTGCACCTGATCTATCACATTTTGGCATTTAAATGTGATAGGGCAAAGCCAAGAAATAGAAAATCTGGTTAGACTAAATAGTCTAAGTATAATTTAAGATTTGTTAAACATGTTATTGTTATAATTGATATCACATCTTAGTTAAAAAGTAAGCACAAGAATGGGTGCAATATAGTAAGCATACAAGTGAGAAAAAGTAAGTAAGAAAAACAAAGTGAGTTATAATACACACTTAAGTATACATCCTAGCCTACAAATAGAACAAGGGTAAAAGCATCCTAAATAAGCTAGAAATAAACTAATGCGCATATGAAAGTAAATGAAGTAAAGCGTGTATATGTTTTAATGAATTTATGCTAAGTAAGGAAAAGAAATAGTAAAGCATTTAAATGTAATCTTATAACATTCACTGTAATCTAAGTAAACTATATACAAGTAAAGTACAATTATAAATCATAGAAAATACATAGTAAGAAAATTGAAGGAAGATTATAGACTATTAGTCTAAGATTCACATAGTCTAGAATTATGGAAAGTAACAAAGCTAAAAGCTATGGTGAGTCTTAACAATCTATAAGATTGAAGATCTCACATGTTTATTAATTGAAGTTATTTTAATCTGTGCTCATTCTGTGGGCATTCAGAATGAAATGAGGAGTTAAACATATCTGTTTAACAACTAAAGAAAAGCGGGGTCAAATCCTAAAATACTTACATTCACCCTCTAAGAATGTGAGGTCTCCTTATTACTCCATTTTTAGTCTGCCCTAGACTAATCCACCATATAACCCCTAATAATTTTAGTGTAAGAGTTTTATTCATGCACAATATGTTATATGAATGATTCAAGTGATTAAGGCTCAAAGCTAAGCAAGCATTCAAGGGAAATTCAATAATTATAACTAAGTGACATTTAAAGTTATTTAATTTTAATGATCTACT
The DNA here is from genome assembly GCA_016760335.1 of Gastrodia elata. Classification (NCBI taxonomy): domain Eukaryota; kingdom Viridiplantae; phylum Streptophyta; class Magnoliopsida; order Asparagales; family Orchidaceae; genus Gastrodia; species Gastrodia elata. The sequence goes on along the minus strand of CM028685.1, from coordinate 3,814,154 downwards.
TAATGATTAAAGCTAATTGAGCTCCCAATTAACTTTGAGATATTGATCTCTAGTTAATTGTAAGTATAATAGTAATTGGGATTTTGAAAATAGTAGATTCAATTCAATCTGTATGTTATGATAAAATAATTTATAAGTATAATTGATATTATTAGAAATTAGCTCTTATTCACATCCTAAACTATCAGATTTAATTACATAATTAAATCAAGATTTAGGTGTCTAATAGGAAGAGATTAAGATAAAGAAAATATTTAACTTAAGAAATTAAAAGTTAATGCAAGTTTACTAAAGTTCACTAGAGTTCACTAGCTAAGTTATATTTTGAAAAGTCTAAATAATCAAGTATTAATCTAGTTAAGTTATAAGTAAATGAAAGGTTTAAGATAAGTAATTGATAGGACATAAAAACCATAAGTTCTAAGTATTCTAATAATTGGTGTTTTAAGGAATTCAATTGGATTCCTAAACTAATCTAAGTGACTTAGGATTTCTAATACTAGCACTTAAAATATTCAAGAGGAGGTTTTAAGGGTTAGGGTAAATGAACTAAGTTCTAATCTAATCACTAAATTAGATCTAGTTGATTCACTAATCTACCATTACAAAGGTATTGAATCTATTTACACTTAATGGGTGCAACTAAATAGATTTAGGAATCAACTATAATTCAATTGCAAATCAATCGTAGGGTTTATACCTTAGAGTTGAAAGGTGAATTAAGCACTTGGCAATTAATTCACACTATTAGAAAATTGAGAACTAAGCTCATATAAATGTAATCTAAATTGATAAGGGAGATAATAAATGTGACATGTTAGTTATCCTAAGATTTTATAAAACCTAAAACATGCTATCTAAAAATTTAAAATAATCACAATAACACTAAGTAAGAGTCAAAAACCTAAAATCACTAATTGTTGTCCAATGGAACTGATTTACATATTATTGAGATCCGTATATCATAAGGAGAAGAATGACACTAAGTATGTCAATTTTGAACAACTTTGGAAAAAATAGAGTTTTAATGACTCCTAATTAGGGTTAAAAAGTGATTATGAAAATTAAGATTCCAATGTTTAATTTTATTTCATATTATTGTTCCTCGCATTTTTGTGAGTGAAATGGACTATTTGATCATTTAATTTGGACATTAAATGATCAAATTAGGTCACATGAAATGATGAATATTAAATTGTAATTAATTAATAATTCTAAATATTGACTAATTAAAATAATTATCAAAATAGAAATTTAATTACATAATATTAATCTACATATTTTTGTGATCAAAATGATATATTATATTGTATATTTTGGATGAGTATAATTAAAGTTATTAAATAAATAAAAATCAACATTTAATTATACTAACTAATTCCTTATTAATCATTAATCAATCAGCAATTAATCATCAGCAGGAGACGACTTGAAATTAAAGGAAAGAAGCTAAAAATGAGAAGATGGTGGCACTGATTCCCTCGACACCGAAAATCGCGCAACACGGAAATCCATGCAGATACGCAATATGCTCCACGGACTGGCCCAGCTCAGTGGGGAAATCCGGACCACGGCATTTGCAGCTAGATCGCTTCATCCCCGAAAGGGGACCGAGAGGGGCGGACCTAGGGTTAGGCCTCCTAGTCGAACCCAGGGGTCTCTCGCGTCGACCCGTATACCGGCGCGAAGCCCGGACCAAGACCAACCCAACGAGCCTGAGTTTGGCTCATGGGGTCGATTCTAGCGATCATGGGGTAATGCCCTAGGTTCCCTAGTCAGAACCCTAAAGTCAACTGTGGACAGTTTGATCCTCACTGAATTTATCTGGCTCCATTGAGTCCGATCAAGTGTTGGATCGATAGCTCTCCACTTGGAATTGCTTTAGGAGCAATCAATTTTAGGGAAGGAGCTATGGATCGATACCTGGATTAGTTCGAAGGTTCCGGTCATGGAGAAGTTTGGTGAGCTCCTGTCGTCGGCTCCGCAGCTTCCAGCTCCAGGTGAGGGTCTTGATCAATTCAGTAAACCCTAAGGAAGGGAATGGGAGGTCTCTAGTAGGCTGGGGATGGCTATCCTGATGGATCGTGCTATGGCCAACTGCTCACAAGCAGTCATGGCTGATGGGGTAGGATGACATACAGGGAATCAATCCCAGCCATTCGTTTGATCTAGCCATCGAACAGCTGGATCGGCTCTGTTGGACCGGGTCGCTCCTGGACCGTTGGATCCATCTAAGAAAAGGCCAACGGCCAGGATCCGCGCGGATTGCAGTCCCGTGTGTTGGTCTCACGCACGGGATCCGTGCAGTTTTGCAAATTACCGTTAAAAATTTTTATTTAATATTTATTTTAATTAATTTAATTACTTTAAATAATTAATTAATTATACACATTTTATTACCCAATATCAAAAAACTAAACGCAGACCAAAAAATCCCAAAAATTCACCCTTACCTAATTGAGTTGTGGGGAACTAAAAAATGCAATCGGATTTTTGATCGGAGGGCAATTTAATTATCTTTATTTTTAGGTATTTAAATATTATTAAAATATTCGGGGAAAATTCGATGACTTCCAAACTCTTCCAAAATACCACCCCTAGCTTATTTGGGTGTGGTGAGTCTAATGGTGGACTCTGTTTTTGATTCTGAGGTCTAATAAATTATGCATTCCTCAGAATTATCTGAAAACTAGGGAATATTGGAAATTGCTAAACGATCTATAAATACCATAAAATTTGAAATGGAGACTCCTAATATTATTATAAGACTAATGGAAAAGGATTAGAGTCAATTAGCTCACTAATTGATGGATAACAACACTAGGGTTGTTACATAAAAGGCCTAAATATGCAAGTATTTAAGCTAGGAAAGTTACATTAAATAAGAATTAGAGGAGCCAAATACCAATTATTGTTAAATCACAACAATGATAACATAGAAGGAATCCTCCCATGATAAAGAGATGAATGACACTAAGTAGGTCAAAATCAGACAACATTGGAATATTAGGGTTTTCGAGACTCCTAATTGTAATTAAGAAGTGCTTAAGAAAATTAAACTTTAAATCCTAAACTTGATTTTACCATTGTGTTTGTATTAATCCTAGGTTGATACCCTAGCCAACTAGGACAAAACCAAGTATTAATTCTGATTTTAACACTCTTAAATAATCATTAGGACCTCACCCTGAAGTTTTGGTCCAAGTTGATTTACAAATGAAGGTAAATTTTCTTAAGACACATTGTAACCGGACAGATCTTGTTATTTTCTTTTTTGTTTTGCTGTGCAAATGCTATGATATATTGAATACACGAGCAATCAAACCCGTACTAGTGCCTTTTCCTCTTCCCATTTTAACTTTTGTAGGTTTCACGCCGGATGAGTTAGTATGAGTACCTCACCTAAGTCGGAGGAGCGGAACATAGATATCCTTCTATTGATAACCGATGGAACTCAGCTCAAGCCTAAGACTTGCTGATACTAGCTGTAACTAGCCTACCTACTAGAAGCCTATACTGGATAGCGTGAGAACAAGCCGAGACCTCTACACGTATAGGCCCAACCAAAGACTCTCGTGTGTGAACGTTAGAGTTATAGTTTTTGTTGCTAGCTCCCATAGGTGATTAGGAGTATGGGTATTAGCTCTTAATTAGGAGATTGTTACCCAAACTCCAAACAAAGGGTGAGACTCTTTCATTGAAGGCTGTGAACTAGAATCAAACACAGGGCCGTAGGCAGCCAAATCGAGATGAAAGGAAGGTGCCTATAGTGGGTCTGGTCCTTGGCTACGAAACCTACTAGGAGGGTGGCCTTCAGCTCCGAGTAGCCTCCAGCATTGTCTTATTCATTACATTGGATGCCTTTATCTCCTAAGGTTTTACCAGAGATCCAATACAGTTTATGGAGCATTAGTGGACTCAACATTAGCATTTACTTTTTTGTATTAATTTTATTACAGTTGAGATGAGAGACTATTTTTTGCCTTTTTATTTAAGCAAACTGTTTGTAATAATTAAATTATGAATATATTTTCTTTTTTTTCTGAGATGAATGTCTTACTTAACCTCTATAATTAATATTCTGGATATATGCTTAAGATTCCCCACTCTGTTACATTTTCAACTTATACTTAGTATTATGATATGATCATCATATGTGAAATGCAAATACTCATGTATATTGGATCCTTATTCCACTCATAATCCAATATACTTAAGTACCTTACCTAATACTTAAGATAAGGATTTTACACTTATCTTAAAGATTACCTGTAACAACCTAAGTTATTACACAAGGAAATTAGAACTAACCTAAGTCCTAATTTTGATCTTAGTGCCTAATTATGTCATTTGGAGTTCCCCACCAAGACCTAGTCCAAATCAGGGGTTAAATTGATCAAACCCTGATTCTAAAAATTTAAGGAACCCTAAAATTTAACCTATTTATTTTGACCTCAGATAAAAAATCGGACTTCACCATTGTGCTCATTGCCCCCAAATTAGCTAGGGGTTATGTTTTGGTGGCAATCGGAAGTCATCAAAAATTCATCAAATATTTTAATAATATTAAAATTCCCTAAAAAATGAGAAAAATAAAGTACTCGTCAAAACAAAAATCTGACCACGCCATTCCGTTCCTCACCTCTCAATTAGCTAAGGGTGAATATATGGAATTTTAGGAACTAATTTAAATATCTGAATTTAAATAAATAAATTAGATTTAATTCATTAAAATAAAATATTAATTAATAAATGGCACCGTTTAAAGCTAACATCGTCCGCCTAATTTTGTGTGTCATTAGCCCTCCACCATTCGATCAAATTGCACAATTGAGTCGTTCGATCAGCTGATCGAACGACTCTCACGCATCGTCTCTGAGGCCCGCTTGCCCGCGGACGCGTGTCGCGCAGCCACTCGTGCCTCCCAATCCGTGGACCTCCGGCCTTGTACGCTCCGCCTAGGATGCATTAACTCGCAATTTGCGACCATCAAAGCACCTAGTCGACGTGATCATTGGAGTATTGTCAAAACAAGACTTCACAAACCCGAACCCTCAGGAAACTCACATAACAGGTACTTCCTACCCTCTAATCTACGCATTTGAAACCTAATTATTTGTATCGAGAGCTTATTTCATATGGTTAATTGTAGAGATCTAGCATTTGATCTGGAGTTAGTAGGATAGATCATTCAAATTTATCAAAATGTAAGCAGTTCTTACCATTATCCCTCACATCCAAAAATCTAGATCTAGGGTTTGCCCTTGCCCGTGCGACCGTCCTCCTCAAGCCATGATTCCACCAGCATTAGCTTGCCCTCGCCAAGATCTTCCCAATGGTGTGCAAGTTGGGCTCTAGCGACGACAGGAGGACTGTTGTTTTTGATGCCCTAGGTTCGGCAGTCTCGGGTCAATCGGGAGACCCAGAGCTCGTCCTAGGTCAGGTCAAGTCGGACCCGACCCACGTGGAAGCGACGTGGGCTAGACGCGTGTCATGTGTCTGCTGGTGCGGGTCCCACCTTTGTTAGGATGGCAAAGGCGTGTGGGGCCCGTCATCTTTGCATCAGGATCGGTTACCTGCCACGCATGCAGGTGGGACCTGCCCGCGGTTCTGCACTCTCTGTAGTCCTACCGCGTGTCCTAGTGGGACCGGGTTGTCAATCTGTCAGCTACAGTGGGACCCGCAATCTTGTCCCATCCAATGTCAGGCCACCGCATGTCATGTGGCTGGTCTTGCTGCCTTTATTTAAATTGATTTAAATATTCTATTATATTGTTTAAATTAGTGAGATTTATTAATTTTATTAGCAGTAAATAAATTAATTTAATCCAAAAACTTTAATCATTCATATATTTTAAACCCTAAGTTCAAATATAGTAAATATGCATCTCATTTTGCTCATAAAAATGAGAGGCATAATCTGACAGTGTCAAATTGTTGTAGGACACCTATTTAATGTTGTGATATTTTAGGCCCCCCCACACTTATGCCAAAACTTCAAACCCTCATAACTTTGTACCTAATGACCCAAATCTAGTCAATATGGGTCTTAAAATAATTAGGAAAACCCTACGAACATTTTGATAGTATTTTTTTTGCCTCTTGGTAATTAGTTCGACTAATGACTTTTGGGTACCCTCTCTAATGACCTTTAAGCCCTAGAAATTGAAAAGGTCCTTATCTTAGCCATTTGGACTCCAAACAAAGAAATTCAAAATGCTATCTTGGTTTGAAATTTAGTGCCAACAATAAATTGAAATAAAATTTAGATTTTAATCCCTAAAAACTATAGGTTGACCAAACTACCCTTAAATCGAGTTAGGTCATAAATTGGCCAAATGAGGTCCAATTTGGGTCTACTTCTAGCTAAAGTACTCAGTGTGCTATAGGAAAGCTATAGCCACTGAGTTTGTTGAATTTGGATCTCAAATAGAGAAGTTATGTTTTTGACCTCTCTTAGCCTTATAAATTACATAGTTTCCCCTAGAATTGAATAATTCATAACTTAACTAATAGACCTCAGAATTCAGTGTTCTTGAACTCTATGGAATCCTTGAATAGCAAATAATAATAAACTGCATAAAGTATTAAATTTTATTAGGTGAAAATTTCTAAATTCCCCCTTAGGTCATACACCTTAGTTTGGACTTATATGACTCAATTCTTGTCCAAATTTGGTGTACTTACTGTCTATCTTCATGTTAGATAGTAAAGAATCATTTAGTATCAAAAAATTAAATTTGAAGCCTTAAATCATAAAGTAGGTTTTCAAACCCTTAAGCAGAGACAAAATGGTCATTTTGCCCAAAATTAGGTTAAGTGTTCCTAATCCTTAAAATACCTTTTAGATTAGTAAAATTAATAATAAAACTAGTGTGGACTCAATTTAGGTCATAAAATTCAGAAATAAATCAAATCAGTTAAAATTTCCTAAGTAAGGTTAAAACATCTTACTTAGTAAAATCTCACCTTAACCTTCCTTAAATAAGTAAAACAACAAATAAAATTAAACTGCATAATTTCTTAAGATATTTCATTCAGAGCTTCTTTAGGAATCTACACCTCACATTAGGACCTTTTTCCTATGACTAGGAATAGATCCTAAGTTAGAATTCATTCATTAGATAAAGTGGGTTATTGCTAGTTTCTAGATTTTCATATTTTAATTCTGATTATTTTATCTTCCAACTTTATATTAGGATTGGAAAATCATTCTATTAAGCTTGATTATGCTTAATAGAATTTGCCTTAATTATTAGTTCACACTTAGATTAAGAACCCTAGATCCTTAGATCTTAATGTTGGATTATGTGATTAACTCCAATTAGTGGTGCTTTATCCATAATTTCTAGTGTAGTAGATCTTGATCAGATCATAGCTTAGAACATCTAAATTCATCAATTAGGACATGTTGATTTCTTATTTAATTTATAGTCGATATTGATTGAATTAAATTAGAACCTGATCAGTTTTAATTGCTTTTAACTTATAAGGTTATGCTTTTAAGTTACACTAGATAGTAGGAATTAGAGATCCTGAACTTGACTAACTTTGAACAGTTAGATTGGTTAATTAGATAACAAAAGATGTCACTATGTATAGTAGAGACACTTGCTCACTATTAATTTTTGTGCCTACTCATTCTAAGTAATTTGTATCTTAAACCTTTAATATGTTATATAAGATAACATTATTGCATGAAATGAAAACTTAGAATAATTAGCATATCATTTGCATTAGGTTTAGTATTTAGGTTGATTTCGGTGCACATTTACCTTAATCGATAAGGGTAATGAGAAATAAGGGATAACTTAGACTTACTCATTGAGGAGTATTGTGTTAAGTTCAAAACCAGTATAATCTTATAAACATGCTCGACTCCTCAACTGTTTCTAGATGTGTCCATAGGAGCAAAGTAAAATAACTAAAATCTACTACATTTGTATCTACTGCCTCCTCAGTCCTGCCTATCCAGTTTTATTCTGCCCCAGCCCAGAAAGGCATTGGGAAAGTTACTGTGGCATGATTGGCCAATTTTTGATATGACAGTTTGTACATACCTATTCTCTGCTTACTATTTTACTAATGTAAGTTCGTTCAATCAGCTTTACTTTTCCTTACCTGCTTACTCGTACATCATAAGATGCCAGCCTTTGTTGCTGCTTACTATATATATCATAGTTAGATTCCTTATTTTAAATCAACATATGTCATATGATCATCAACATATTTAGGATTAATCTTTCTTTTAATATTTTTATTTACTGTATTTATACATGTATGCCTTACCTTATTTTAGCTTATTTTAAGGTATATCTTTTACCTCAATATTATTTAGTTATAAATGCTATTACTTATAACTTACCATTTCCTTTTTGTATGTCTATTGCTCCTATGCTAGTTATTTTTGTGTAGTCTAACTAAATGGTGAATTAATAAATTCATGAAATAATATATTAACCTAAAAGGTACTTAGACAATTGTCTAATAAGATATTCTTTTTCTTTTATTGGCTAGGGCCCTAGTATTGTGAAACTGACAATGTCAGATCCAGATCATTTTGAGGAGCTCTTGCCAGAAGAGAAGCCTTATCTTGAGGAGGAGCATCTGTGTGAACCAGAAGCTGTTTAGTCTCTTTTACTGATTTATTATAAGGTTGATAGATTGATCTTTTATTTCATTAAATTTATTTAAAATATTGTAATAATACATGCACCTTTATACTGTGTTTTTCCTTACTATACTGTTTATTCTTAGCTGTATGTTGTATTTCCTTTATATATTGTGGTAAATTAGATGTACTATTTACTTACTTTACTTTTGTACTTTGAGTTTGTGTTTACTTAATGATTGATTCATGTTGTATATATTCTGAGTATATATCTCCCTTATTAGTGGATTATGGATTATACCTAATCCAATGATAATTGAGGGATTTGCCAAAGTGGTACACCTTCCCTTAGCTTAATCTTGTGGATTGAGGGGAGGGGTGCCATAGTTGGTATCAAAGAACTCCATAAAGTGTAAGATTGGAAATTTGCATTTCCCCTCTATCTAATAGATTGTTCTTTTGTCAATTAGTCACTAACTAGAACATGCGAGTTGCATCCAAATTACTACAATATCCCACTCAGAATAAAAAGGCATAAGAATAAAAAATGCATATATAAGTTATCTGCTTGGCCAGTCCCAAATCCTCCATGTCAAACTTCTTAAACATAAGCTCTTTCAGCATCCTTATATCCTCTATGTTCGATCCTACAATCAATATATCATCCACATACAACAATAAAATGATATAGGAGGACTTACACTATTTTATGTAACAACAGTGATCCTCCCGGCATCTCTTGTACTTGAATTCAGACAATAATTTGTTCAATCTTCTATACCACTACCTTAGTGCTTGCTTCAAGCCATAGAGGCTCTTCTTGAGCTTGAAAACTAGCTCAAATTTTCCCTTCACTTAAGCCTTGTACCCTTCAGGCTATTATATGTACAGCTCCTCCTCTAGCTCATCGTGAAAGAATGCAATTTTAATATCCATTTGCTCCAGATGTAATCCTCAATTGAGATAATGTTCAACATAACCTTGATGATTGTCATCTTCATTAATGGGGTAAATATCTCACTGTAGTCAACCCCATGACATTGATGGAAGCCCTTTAATACAAAACTTGCCTTGTAGTGCTTGCTTCCATTCAGTTCTTCCTTTACCTGGTAAACCTACTTATTCTGAAGGGAGTTCTTCCAAAGTGGTAGAGGTGCCAACTCCCATGTCCCATTTGACATAAGTGATGTCATTTTATCATTCATGGTAGCCTTTAATTTGATTGAATCTTCAACCTAAAGTGCCTCTTCCAAGCTTTTTGGTTCACCTCCATCCATAAGTAATAAGTAATATAAGGAAGAAGTGTACCTCTGTGGTGGTCTTGTGACTATTGTGAATCTTCTTAATATGGATGTTTATGATTCAACATTGATACCCTTCTGAGCTTCTTCATGTACTCCAACATCTGGCTCAACAAGAGTTAAGACTGAAGCATCCTTGGAATCAGTCTTAACTCTAATACCATTCTTGTACATTTCACTTTCATTGAAAGTGACATCCCTTCTTCTGATGACCTTCTAGTTCTGTTTGTCCTAGAATCTGTAACCGAACTCTCCCATACCATATCCAACAAATGCGCACTTGATCGCCTTTGCATCAAGTTTGCTTCTGGATCCTGTATTAATGTGCACATATGATAAATAGCCAAATACCTTGAGGTGGTTCAGTTCACCTCTTTTTATCTCCAAGCTTCCTTAGGAATCACTTCATTTAAGGGTACAGAAGGTCCTCGGTTTATTAAATAAGCAGCTGTATTAGTAGTTTCAGCCCAGAACTACCTTGGGAGACCCGCATGCAATCTCATGCTCCTGTATTTTTTGTGATTATTCTGTTCATCCATTATGCAACACCATTTTGTCGTGGTGTTCTTGGGACTGTGAACTCCATTTTCATGCCTCTCAAGGCATTGAACTCCTTAAACTCTCTATCATAGTACTCACCATCATTATCAGACTTTAAGCACTTAAGCTTTAATCATGTCTCATTCTCCATTAAGCTAACCACTTTTCAAACACATCAAATACATCAGATATATGATTTTGGAAAGTAAACTCATACCATCCTCATATGGTTACTAATAAAGGTGATGAAATATGTGTCTCCACCTATGGAAGGAGTAGGAGTTGTCCCCTATACTTCCATATGGACCAACTCAAGTTTCATGTTTTTTTGCTCTCTTCCAACTTTGGAGAACCTTCTTCTATTTTCCTAGCACACAGACTCCATAGAATGCCAAATCTACTGACTACTTCAGTCCTTGGAGCTTCCCCTTTGAATGTAGAGATTTCAATCCCCTCTCACTCATATGGCCAAGCCTCCGGTGCCATAGATCTACATCTACCTCTTCTACAGCTGTAATAGAATCAAACGCTTTATTAATATTGTAAAGTGTACCTTCCATATTACCCTATGCAATAATGAGTGCACCCTTCATGACCTTCCATGAGTCTTCAGTGAAACAAGTGTTGTAGCCCTCTCTGGCTAGCTAGCTCACAAAAATTAGATCTCTTTTTAGATATGGCACATGTCTAACATCTTTGAGCTTCTAAACTATGCCGCTTGGTAGCTAAACATCCACATCACCTCTGCCAATAATTTTGCATGCTTGTCATCTTGAAGGTATACTTCCCCCAAGTCACCCTTAGTGTAATTATTTAAGGCACTCCTTATCGGAGTTGCATAAAAGGATGTGCCCGAGTCCACTACCCAGTACTCCGTGTTGACAAGTGAGAGAATCAATGCATCCTGATCCTCCTCAGTTGAAATATTCATAATGGGGTTCATCATTTTATATCCACCACTTAGCTTCTTCAAAGTAGGGCAGTTCTTCTTGAAGTGATCTGCCTTCCCACTATTCCAGTAATTTGGTTTTGCTTTTTTGGGTCTTGATTTTCCTCATCGAGACATTAACCTATTTCTGTTATGTCTCTTTTCAGTGTGTCTTCCCCTGCTTTCATCATTCACTGCTGAGGTGGATGATTCACCATGGGATTTCTTCCACACTTGCTCATTCAACACAAGCCCGATAATGTCATTAAATCTCAACGATGCATTTCCTGATGAATTATTGATGGCTGTAACCAGCCTATCCCAACTATTTGTCAATGAAGAGAGAAACAACAAAGCTCATACCTCATTATCAAAATTGATGCCAATCAAACCTAACTGGCACGCCACCGTGTTGAACCTATTGAGGTGTTCAGTCACTGAATAGCCATGCATCATTTTCATGTTAAATATTCTCTTCAATTAGAAAACTTTATTTGAAGCTGAGGACTTCTCATATATTCTCATCAGGGCATCCATGAGATCTACAGTAGTTTTCTCATTAACAATATTAAAAGAAACATAAGAAGACAATGACAAATGAATCAAACCCAGTGCAGTTTTATCGAGAACTTCCCACTCTTCATCATTCATAGTTGTAGGTTTTCTGTCGGCTCATTTCAATGGAAGATATAACTTCATCTGGTAAAGCTAATCCTCCATCTGCATTTTTTATAACGCAAAGTTTGTTATGCTGAAGTTCTTTATCTTGTCTCATCTCATCGGCCATTGCTCCCACTCAAACAACAAACCTTAGAACTAACTAGGTAACCTTCTCTCTGATACCACTTGTTGGGGTTAAATCTCAGCACCATCGAGCACACTCTCCATAGCAAAAGCGGTTTGATTGCACACTCAACTGAGGATCGGGGTTACTTTGATGGTTACTAAGCAAATTTGATATCACAAAATCATAAGTAGAAATCACACAACACATGTATGCATAATAAGGACAAGCACACAAACATCCAAACACAGAAAATTATGTGGAAAACCCAAGAACGGGAAAACCACAGATCCACACCACAAAAAAATATCAATAAGAAAACTTGAATATTACAGAGTTACAAAGAGCATATCCTTAACTGAAAATACACAAGCTCTTACTCTAGTATAAAGAGGAAAGGAAGCAGCCACTACTTGGAGTGTCCTCTCAAATATGCAAGAGGTTTCTTGCACTACAGCTTCTTTAAGTCTTCATCTTGAGATCTCCTCCTCACAGTAGCAATCATCCTCCAATCTAATATGCTAACATTATAAACTCCTCCCAACTTGTTTTCTTAACTACCCAGCTCAATTTCATACTCTAAGAAGTTCAAAATTCCCTCCAATATACTTAGGGCGTAACTTGAACTAGAGCAGAACTCTGTTAGACTCTTCAGCGCGCTGTAGTGCCCGTGTTTCAAAAAATATGCGATAGCATCTCCATCTCGAGTGAGGGATCGCTAGGGCATGCTGTGGTGTGCCACGGTGCGCTGCAGCATTTGTGCTATTCCTGACTTCACACATTGTTACGAATTGCCTCGGGACCTCCCGGAAGCTCACTGGAGCACCATTAGCATCTTCATGATAGAATAAAATTTCTTCACAACACAACAACATCTAAACTATAATAAATCAAGTTCAAACTCAAAAATGAAGTGACATGAAGGTAAGAAAGTAATGAGACATGTTTGTTGTCCTAGCATATTAAAGCCTAAAATATATAATTTATGAAGTTATGGAATTACATAAATCCACTAATTAAGGAGCCAATTACCTAATTTAACAAATTGTTATCCAAATGAAATAGTAATAGCAAATATGTAATTCTTATAGTATAAGGAGAAGAATGACACTAAGTAGTTCAAAATCAAACAACATTGGAAATTAAGGTTTCCAGGACTCCTAACTAGGGTTAAAAAGTGATTATAAAAATTAGTGTTCAATCCTGAATTGAATTATACCAATGTGTTTTTCTCATTTTTCAGATTAAAATAAGATATAATTTTATATATATTGGATGTGTATTATTAAAGTTATGAATGAAATAAAGTTTACATTAGTATAGAATTAACTAACATTATTTAGTTTAGCCATAACCATCGGTATTGATTTTCAGACGACGCGGAAACTAGCAGCACAAAAATGGCGCAATGCAGAATCCGAGGAGTTGACAGACGCAGAAAATAATGGCCTCAAATTAGTGCGGTATGGATAACTGTGTCACACATATGCACGACACGCATCTTGTGTCAGCATGTGTGATGGCGCGGTCTGGAAAAACCTGAACCGATCTGGCCCAGCTAAAGGCTCCGAACCACAAGGTAAATCACGATTCAAACATTTCTTTCCTAACATTTCCTTGATACGGCGCCCTAGGGTTTGACCTTCCCAGTCGAACTCGGCTATCCCGGCGCACATCCCACACTCCTGCACAAGGTCCTCAACAAGACCAACTCATCAAGCACAGTATCAGATCATGGTATCCGCGGGATCATTCATAAGGCAATGCCCTAATCCAAGTAGGGTGGCTAAGGTTTTTCCACGGTGATGGACTGTGGAGAGTTCAACTAATCGGGGCTCAATTGAGCCCGATTAAGCTTCAATATGGTTAACTGGGTTGCAGAATAAAGTCTCGTCTAGTCAATTGAAGACACGAGTAGTAGAATTAAGACAAAATGATGTACCTTCTTCCTCAATTTGTCGGCTAGGGTTAGGTTCACGATAAACCTTCAACAAACTCAACCCGGACTCTCTGCAGCTCCAAGCTTCAGCAATTGCTTTATGCGAGTGCAAAAAGGGAAATGGAAATGAATGGGAGGCTTTATTGAGACAGAGGAAGCCAACAGGGTCTGTCGTACCCCCTCCAGGGGATATGGTAGAGGCACAATAGAACACTAGGACAATGACATACAATAAATCAATCTTGGACATTCGTCTGATCAAATGATCGAACGGCCAGATCGGCCTTAGCAGCCAGGTCTATCCTTGATTGTCAGATCCACCTTTGAAAAGGCAGAACGGTCCGAATCTCATGATCCTGCTGTCCGCTGCACTGGCCTCAAGCACAGGATCCCCATCATTTGGAAATAGCCATTGGAAAAATAATAATAATATATTTAATTTAAATTATAATAAATACTTTAATTAATTAATAAATTATACGTATTTAATTACTCAAAATTAAATAACCAAATAGACTCCAAAACCTCAAAAATTCACCCTTACCTAATTGAGGGGTGAGGAACTCAAAAGTGCAATCAAATTTTCAATCAAAGGTCAATTTAAGTATCCTAATTTTGAGTATTTAAATAATATTAAAATATTTGAGGAAAATTCAATGTCTTCCAAATATTCCCAAAATATCTCCCTAGCTAATTTGGGGGTGATGAGTTCAATGGAAAACTCTAATTTATATTCAAAGGTCTAAATAAAGTAGGCATTCTCAAAATTATCAGGAAAAATATGGAGTGTTTGTAAATCGCAAACGGTCTTCAAATTGCACCAAACTTAAGGTGAAGGCTCTTAATACTATTATAAGAGTACCATAAGTGAATTGGAGTAAATTAGGCTTCTAATTATAGGGTAACAACACTAAGGTTGCTACTGACTCCCCTCTTTAAAAAAGTGTCGCCCTCAATACAAAACAAATAAAAGCACGAAAATGCTTGAGATAATTATGAAAGAAAAACTAAAGAACTTAAACTACCTGATTATGGAATGAACTTTAGGGACTTCTTTAGCATATCCTCTTTTTTTTCCCATGTGGCTTCTTCAGCGAAATGGTTCTGCCAAATGGATTTTAATCATAGGAATACAGTGTTCCTCAACTGCTTGAGATCTCATCCCAGAATTGCGATAGGTTTAATGATGAAAGTCAGATCAGGTTGCAATTCAACTGCCAGAATCTGAACTTGATGACTTGGATCAAGCAAGCACTTTCTTAATGATGAAACATGAAACAAATTATTCATGACTAAAAAGTTTTCAGGCAAATCCAACATATATGCAAATGTTGCAACTTTTCTAATCACTTTGAAGAGTCCCAAATTTCTTGGACTCAGTTTTCCCGACACACCAAGCCTTTGCACACCACGCATCGGACAAACTTTCAGATAAGCAAGATCTCTAACTTGAAATTACAACTAATGATGACAAGCATTGTGATATTTTTTCTGTCTATCCTGAGCTTCCATCATATTACGCTTAATTAAAAAAACTTTTCTAGTAGTCTCCTCGATCAATAAAGAACCATAAAGCTGAGAATCACCTACTTCAGTTCAAGTAATAGGAGTAAAACATCTCCTACATAATGAGCTTTATAAGGAGCCATGCTACTACTAGACTGATAACTATTGTTGTAGGCAAACTCAACCAAGGCTAGATGATCTTCCCATGATCCACCAAAATCAAGAACGCAAAGTCATAGAAGATTTTCTAAGATCTGATTAATATACTCAGTTTGACCATCAGTCTGGGGATTAAAAGTAGTACTCAAAGCTAAGTTCATCCCCAGATCTTGCTGAACAGTGAACCAAAACCTTAAATTAAATTTATAGTCTCTATCTAAAATAATGCAATTTGGCGTACCATGCAAACGGGTGATCTCCTTAATGTAGAGCTTGGCTAGCTTCTCTATAGAATCGATCTGAAGAATTGGAAGGAAATGAGATAATTTGGTGAATCTGTCAACAATTACCCAAATTGAATCAGAACCAGATCTACTATTAGGCAGACCCATAACAAAATCCAAGAAAATGTCTGACCACTTCTATTCAGGAATAACTAATGGCTTGAAAAGTCCACTAGACTTCTGATGCTTGGATTTAATAAAGGAGCAGAAATGGCACTTGGAAATAAAAATAGTAATATCTCTCTTCAAGCCAGACTACCAAATTGATTTCTTTAGATTCTGACATATCTTACAGTTACTAGGGTGAACAGTATAGCCAGAGTTATGGGCTTCTAATAGTATTTGCAATTGCATGCATTTATGAATCCTTAACCTAGCCTTCTAGAAGATTCATAATGTCAGCATCAAGATGTAGCTCGGATCTCTACCCACTAGCAATATAAGAAACCAGATCATAATAACTAACATCTTCTTTTTAGACTTCAATAATCCTTGGCCTTAGAGATAATTTAGATTGAATAGCAAATAACATAGTGTAAAAATTAGTAGATCTAATCAGTTTAAGATTCAATCTTTCAAAATATTTTATCAAATAGTCATTGGTACCAAGAGAAGATAGAGTCACTTTATGACAAAGGACATCAAGTACCACATTAGCCTTACCCAAATTATACTGAATTTCCAAGTTATAGTCGCAAATTAATACTAGCCATCTACTCTAACGACATTTAAGTTCCTTCTAGGTGAAGATATATTTTAAACTTTTGCTGATCGGTAAGTACCACAAACTTAACTCTGTACAGGTAGTGTCTTCAGATCTTAAGAGCAAAAACTACCCCTGCAAGTTCTAGATCATGCACAAGATAATTCCTCTCATCGGGTTTAAGTTGTCTAGAGGAATAGGCTATTACTCGATGACCTTGCATCAGAACACAATCCAAACCTAGCTTAAAAGCATCAGTATAAACCTGAAAATCTTTACTATAACAACCCTAGGTTATTACCCTACTAATCTATAGCCTAATTAATCCTTAATTTCAATACCATTACTTTTTAAACATCAAGTTGAGCCTATCTTGAAAATTTGAAGTCCATTAGACTTCTTTAATTAAGAGATGACATTTTGATCAATCTAGATGCCCTAGAATAAACCTAAAATATTTTGATCTCTGAATTAAAATCTGATTGCATTTTTGAATTCCTCACCCCAAAATTAGTTATGGTGAAAGTTTAGTGCAATTTGAAAATCATTTAGGCCATAATTCACATTTAATTTTTGAATTCCTCACCCCCATTCCTAATTTTTCCAAATTGCAAATATACCCTCTATATTAATTAAATGGCCGGGATCCGCCATGCGAACCGCTGGCGATATACTGCGGAGCCTGGGTCGCGCAATAGCGATGCTTCCGTCGTATTCGCTGTTCACCCTATCCATCCGATGGCTAGGATTAGATCCCGCGGAACCTCAGATCTGCTGTTAGATGCATCCCATGAATCCTACAGTGCAAATTCAATCGGATCTGGCCATTAGGATTCGGAGGATCAGGACCACCGCGCCTTTCTGATTGATCAATCAAGCGGCTCCAGACCCTCCCGCGACTATGGACGTTCATCCCCACTCACTTGTGCGCACGACCGAAGATCTCTAGTACTGCCAGCTGCCCTCCATGTCCCCCACTCGTGCCTCCAGCTCAGCAAGCCGTTGGGGATCCTCCCGTTTTGGCTAGGTACCCCAATCGGGCCGCATGGCCCAGCCAAGCTCGAATTGGAAATTCGAGAGCTCGGCCATGGCCCTACCTCTCGGGTTCTTCCTAGCCCGATCCATCTTTCTGGAAACTTTCCCCACTCCCTGCTGAGGCTATAAATAGCCCCAGTATTGCTCCATTTGATCCTTGCTGATCAATTGAGCTCTCTAACTCTTCCGCCATCAACGATCACTCGAGCTTGCATATGCAACCCCAAGAGCTTCGAATCGCTGATAGTAGGCTCTCCTGGTGTTCAAGATCCTTTATAGTGTCTGGAAGCTCAGCTAAGGCCAGCCATATCCCTAATTGATCATCCTGAGTCTAGCGTGAAACTAGGTACCCCCATTTGCTCGATCTGAGTAAATTGGGCTCAGGCTTCCTTCCATTTGATTCGTGAATGTGTGTATTGTCATTTTGAACCTAATGCCATCAGAATTAAGATCTAAGCTAGCTCCGAAAGATCCATTTGATCAATTAGGCTAAGTCCTTAAGGAACGCCTCTGGTCGAGTAAGGCTCCGATGTTCCAGCCCACCTCAGGCCCTCAAACCAGGGGGCTTCGATCCGTCTCACCTCCCCGATGGTGCAGGGATCGAGCCCTGGGTATGTCGTGGTCTCTATGGGGAGAATTGTCTCCCCACAGTAGCCCTATTAAGGGAGTCCTCAGGTGAGTAAGGTCCGGCCAACCCAGACCACCTCACAGGTGGCTTCGAGTGCCAATCGGTGCATCATGGATAGGGGATTGATTCTCATTTGACCCAAGGCCCTAGACGAAGAATTTCACTATCTAGGGTTTCCCGGATTGGCCTTTACCGAGAGGAGTCGAGGCAGGGATGATGGCACTGTGCGGGTCGGGTCAGCCCGTGACCCGAGTTGCGCGATAGTGCCGGGTTCCTCAGGTCCCAGTCGACCCGCGTGGTTTAGCTAATGGGCCGAGCCCATTTTAATTAAATCCGATTAATTGGATTTATTTTCCTTAAGGAAAATAATACAATTAATCCAATCATAGGAAAATTTAATTAGAAAAATACATAATAAATTAATGTGATAACTTTCAATCCACTGATCCAAACCCTATAATATTATATATAAAATAAATTAGAAAATTATCAGGGATCTAAATATAAAATAATATTTAACTTTTAATGGTTGGAGTTTCTATTTTTGCCTAATTATTGTAGATCCTAATTACGGTTAATCAGCATAAATACTTATCCAAATTGCAAGTTTATGGTGCCATTAGTTTCCTTATGATTAGTATAATGAATGTGCTAAGTAGTTTTTTTTTTTATTTCTGTATTTCAACTTATGCCCTAATCTTGATAAATCATGATTAGTAAAAATTAGAGCTTGTAATTATTGGATCTTAGCAAACTTAGTCTCTGATTAATTGTATGTATAAGTAAAACTTATGTGCCAAGTTGTATGAGATTCTAATGGTTAGATTTGTAATTAGGTGCTAATCCTTTTGAATTGGTTTAGCATTTGATTAGCACTAATTACTTTCTATTTTCTACATTTTTTTGTTAATATGCTCCATAACAATAAGGTAGATGTATTTAAATCATGTATGCCAATTTATGATGTATAAATTGAATAAACCAAAATTTGAGAACTTAAATATATTAATTAAACTTAAGAACTCTTAAGACTTTAATCAGGCTATTAAGACTTAATCTAGGTCAGAGATTGCCATCAATAATACATCCCTAATTCACTGATTAGCGTTTGATCTATAGATAAACACTTAATCATAATTAGACATGAGTAGGGGTTAAACCCTAATCTATTTAATTAAGATCTAAACTCTTAAGTCTTAATTAAATTTACTTTATTACAAGACAATACAATTGACATTATTCCAATAATGCACCTAATTTGATATTAATCTTAAAGCATTGAATTAGAAATAATAAGGATAATAATCAAGCCATGTGATTGAATAATATAAATCTAAGCTTTAGATCCTTGATTTTCTTCTATATAAGACTACTAGCTTAAGATGATTGATAAGAATGGTATTCATTTAATAACTGATCTAACTCTAATAATATCCTTGATTTATCCCCATAACTGTAGAGTAGAATGTGATTAGATGATTTAGGCATCTGATCTTATCACTTAAATCTAAGTTAATAAGTAACCCTTAAATATTGGCTTAAATAAAATAAGTGTGAGATCCTAAGGATCTTGCTTTAGATATCATCCTTGAAATATTTAAAGAACTTAAATAAATAACTCCTTAAGGTAGGAGAAATTTGTGGTAGAAACCTAGATGATCCCATCAACCTTAGAAGTTGATCTTAACCCTCATAGTAGGAATCACCTAAGTTACTTAGAATGAAACCGTTTCTTTGAGGTACAATCTATATTGAGTGGTCTTTTGATCATGTCCTTGGAGCCTTGTGTAGGACCTCTTAGAATAAGGATCAATAGTCTTGATAAATCCTTATGGTTTTCAATAGAATTGTTAAGCCTAGACCATTAGTTGGGTATAGTAGAGTATACCAATAATACTGAATTATTCCAGTAATATTCAGAAATATTTGAGTCACTCTAAGTGAGATTTATCTTCGTGCTATCCTGCGGGCTTAGGCGGATACAACCTCGCTTAGAGTAAATCAGTCATCCTAAGAGCATTGCAAATAGGGACTCATTCCTTAGTTTGATTAAAATACAAATTGCCAACGGGTGATGCCTCCTAGCGAAGATCGCTTCAATCTGTATGGTTTGAACAAACTAAGTAATATGAGTCACCCTCTTTAAGACACTAAGTGTGGTTGCGAGTTTGGCATCATACTGACTTACCATGAGATACAAATCGCCATCGGGTGATGCCTCCTATCGAAGATCACTTTGTTAGGGTGGCTTAATCAAACTGAGTGTTAAGAACCACCTTTTGTGCAACTGTGCTAAGCATGTGTATACAATCGTCCCATTTAATGGTCCTTATATAAAAAGTGCAACTTCAACCAATTATCAAAACTAGAACATAGGGTTCAGAATCCTATTAGCAGGATTATGCACAATTGAGAGTTTGATTCACTATCAGATTTTAACATATTTATGGATTTATTGGATTTAACTTATGTAATATAGAAGCATGAGCATGAGCATGAGCATAATGTATACATTTCAGTGGTGATGATGGGTATCAGTAATGAATTATGGGTTACAGTATGTTGTATACATTGACTGGGGAATTTCAGGATGCATTGGCATCACCGTACTGTCTTCCAAACTGGGTGTATATATACATTGGACCGTACGACTCATAGTCTCTTAGTGATAGTTCTGCAACATATCTGTGGCATACCGTATTGTGGCATAATTAGATGCATTATCCTAGTGATATATAATACAACATTAAATATTTCTACCATGGTTTCTGGGTATTTGATGTTTTCACATACTTTCAGCATTCAGCATTTAGTTCATTTGCACCTTGATTAGTCCTTATGTTTTCAAATGATTCAGTGATTTTACTACTTTTCCATGGTCTTGTTTCTTTATTGCCTACTTGTATATACTTTATTACTGCTTAGCCTAGTTGTGATGTGTTAGACTTCTTGTCTGACACGAGGTACTTTTGGGATCCGGCAATTTGCTAGATCCCAAGTAGCTTGTTGAGATAGGATAGGACTTGCAGGAGATCCAGGAGGAGTACGTGGAGCCTTAGTGGATCCGTCTTCCACCTTCTACTTTACTATTTTTGCTTCCAGTATTTTAGATAGACTTTACTTTTGCATAATTAAAATTAGTTTGTAATAATTCTGAATGTACTTTACTTTTCTTTTCTAAGATGCATGCCACCACTATTATGTGATAAATGTATTATGGATGTTTTACTTTTGCTTCTGCACTCTATTATACTGCTATGATACTTAGTATTGTGATGTGATCAGCATACTAGAAATGCTGATATTTTAGAACATATATTGGATTCCTTATTTATTTTTGATAATCCAATGTATGTCTTAGTTTAATATCTAAGATAAGTACTCTACTCTTATCTTAAGTATTGACTCTTGATCCTACTCTTGGGTTTGAGCCAGCAGCCTTCAGTGTGGCTAGTGTTAGTTAGCATATTCGGGAGGATGTTATTATTTGTTCTTTCTGAGTAGCTCGACCGCTCCATCACTGAAATAATGATTCCCTTATCTTTTGCGCGCGATGATGGGGCGGGGCGCTACAGTTGGTATCAGAGAAGTATCACAAAGTGTTAGATAAGGAGTTTTGCTCCTATCTACTTTATGATATGCTCTCTATATCAGGTCAAAATCATAAGTTACTAAGCATAGTAAAAAGTAAACATACAAAAGTTCATTAAATTATCTCAAAAATGAAAGGGTTGACTATGTCTTGAATGATGACACCCTAAGAATTTAACGCACATAATAATTTGATTAAAACTATAATTTCTTAAATACCAAAAAGGACATCTTAGGGCTTGAATGAACTTTGAAAGTAATCATAAAATATGAGTGAAATACTTATAAGTTGAGTTATTTTAGTTATGGAATACTCATAGTTAGCATTTTAGTTCTACCTTAGGAGGTTTGACGACTACTTGATAGATGACCTCCAGGATGGACAAATCTATGGGAGGGTCATCGATGGAGTGTCACATAGAGGATTTGAGGTGCTAGATAAAATCCTTATCAACTCATCCTTTGGAGGCACCAGTCTTTCAGCTCTTGCTAGAGAATTGTTGGACCGCATTACTATCGCACTTCGAGAGATAGCCTGTCCAGAGGAGTATCATTTGGAGATCATAGAGATCCTACTAAGGGGATTAGTGAGTCATTGGTGGTTTTTGGTTTACAAGTAATTAGCTCGGAGGAGCCACATAGTCATATATGATGACTTCTGCACTGCCTTTTGGGTAGAATATTGTAATTAGAATTTTAGAGATCTTATTATATGATTTTCTTTCATTGTAGTTATAAGTTTTTTGGATCCATGTATCTTCTCTTGTGAGAAAGAAATAAATGAATGAAAGTATAGTAAAATTTTACATTTTTGAACTCATACTTACATTTACAGTCATGAATCCTGGGTCTCTATAAGATCTAAGCTAGCCCCGATCGATCGATTTGATCAATCGGGCTAAGTCATGAAGGAACGCCATGGGTCGAGTAAGGCCCCGGCGTTCCAACCCATCTTATGCCCTCAGACCAGGGGGCTTCGATCCGTGTCACCTCGCCGATGGTGTAGGGATCGAGCCCTAGGTCTGGCATGGCCTCTATGGGGACAATTGTCTTCCCACAGTAGCTCCATTAAGGGAGTCCTTGGGTGAGTAAGGTTCGATCGATCCAGACCACTTTATAGATGGCTTCGAGTGTCAATCAATGCATCTTGGATAGAGGATTGATTCTCGATTGACCCGAGGCCAAGGCGTGAGCTTTAGACAGAGACTTTCATCGTCTAGGGTTTCTCGGATTGGCCTTTGCCGAGAGGAGTTGAGGCAGGGACGATGGCACAGTGCCGGGTTCCTCAGGCCCTAGTTGACCCGTGCGGTTCATCTAATGGGTCGAGCCCATTTTAATTAAATCCTATTAATTGGATTTATTTTCCTTAAGGAAAATAATCCAATTAATCCAATCATAGGAAAATGTAATTGGAAAAATACTGAATAAATTAATATGATAACTTTCAATCCACTAATCCAAACCTAATGATATTATATATAAATCTAATCAGAAAATCATCAGGGATCTGAATATAAAATAATATTTAACTTTTAATGGTTAGACTTTCTATTTTTGCCTAATTATTACAGATCCTAATTTGGGTTGATTAGCATAATTACTTATCCAAATTGTATGTTTAGGGTGTCATCAATTTCCTTATGATTAGTAGAATGAATGTCCTAAGTATTTTATTTTTTCTGATTTTTGAATTTCAACTTATGCCTTAATCTTGTTAAATCATGATTAGTAAAAATTAGGGCTTGTAATTATTGGATCTTAGTAAACTTAGTCACTGATTAATTGTATAAATAAAACTTATGTGACAACTTGCATGAGATTAGCACTAATTACTTTCTATTTTTTTGCATTTTTCTGTTAATATGCTCCATAACAATAAGGTAGATGTATTTAAACCATGTAAGCTAATTTATGATGTATAAATTAAATAAACCAAAATTTGAGAACTTAAATATGTTAATTAAACTTAAGAAGTCTTAAGACTTTGATCAAGCTATTAAGACTTGATCTAGGTCTGAGATTGTAACCAATAATACATCCCTAATTTACTGATTGGCATTTGATCTATAAATAAACGCTTGATCCTAATTAGGCATGAGTAGGGGTTAAACCCTAATATATTTGATTAAGATCCAAACTCTTAAGTCTTAATTAAATTGACTTAATTATAAGATAATGCAATTGACATTATTTCAATAATGCACCTGATTCAGTATTGATCTTAAAGCATTAAACTAGAAATGATAAGGATAATAATCAAGCCATGTGATTGAATAATCTGAATCTAAGCTTTGGATCCTTGATTTTCTCCTATATAAGACTACTAGCATAAGATGATTGATAAGAATGGTACTGATTTAATAACTAATCTAACTCTAATAATATCCTTGATTTATCCCCATAATTGTAGAGTAGAATGTGATTAGATGCTTTAGGCATCTGATCAGATCACTTAAATCTAAGTTAATAAGTAACCCTTAAATATTGGCTTAAATAAAATAAGTGTTAGATCCTAGGGATCTTACTTTAGATATCATCCTTGAAATATTTAAATAACTTAAATGTGATTGTGAGTTGGGCATCTAACTGACTTAGCTTGAGATACAAATCACCATCGGGTGATGCCTCCTATCGAAGATCTCTTCATTAGGGTGACTTAATCAAACTGTGTTAAGAACCACCTTTCATGCAATTGTGCTAAACATGTGTATACAATCGTCCCATATAATGGTCCTTAAATAAAAAGTGCAACTTCAACTAATTATTGAAACTAGAACATAGGGGTCAGAATCCTTTTAGCAAGATTCTGCACAATGGAGACTTTGGATTCACTATCAGATTTTAGCGTATTTATAGCATAGAAGCATGAGCATGAGCATGAGCATAATGTATATATTTTAGTGGTGATGCTGGCTATCAGTGAGTAATTGTGGGTTACAGAATGTTGCATACTTTAACTGGGGAATTTCAGGATGCATCGGCATCACCGGTCAGTCTTCCCAACTGGGTGTATGTATACATTAGACTGTACGACTCATAGTATTTTAGTGATAGTTCTGTTATATATCTGTGGCATACTGTGTTGTGGCATAATTGGATGCATCATCCCAGTGACATAGTACCGCATTGGACATTTCTATATTGGTTTCTAGGTATTTGATATTTTCACATACTTTCAGCATTCAGCTTTTAGTTTATTTGCACCTTGATTAGTCTTTATGTTTTTAAATGATTCAGTGACTTTATTGCTTTTCCACTGTCTTGTTTCCTTTACTGCCTACTTGTATTTATTTTAGTACTGCTTAGCCTAGTTGTGATGTGTTAGACTTCTTATCTAACACAAGGTACTTTTGGGATCTGGCAATTTGCTAGATTCCAAGCAGCTTTTTGAGACAGGACAGGAGGACTTGCAGGAGAACCAGGAGGAGTACGTGGAGCCTTAGTGGATCTATCTTCCACCTTCTACTTTACTATTTTTGCTTCCAGTACTTTAGATATACTTTACTTTTTTATCATTTAAATCAGTTTGTAATAATTCTGGATGTACTTTACTTTTCTTTTTTGAGATGCATGCTACTACTGTTCTGTGATGAATGTATTCTAGATGTTTTGCTTTAGCTTCCGCACTCTATTATACTACTACTATACTTAGTATTGTGATGTGGTCGGCATACTGGAAATGTTGATATTTTAGAACATATATTAGATTCCTTTTTTATTTTTGATAATCCAATGTATGTGTTAGTCTAATACCTAAGATAAGTACTCTACTCTCATCTTAAGTATTGACTCTCAATCCTACTCTTGGGTTCGAGCCAGCAGCCTTCATTGTGGCTAGTTCAATTAGCCTATTCGAGAAGATGTTGTTGTTTGTTATTTCCGAGTAACGCAACCGCTCCGCTGCCAAAATTATGATTCTTCTTGCTTTTGCACGCGGTGATGGTGCGGGTCGTTACATTTGCCCTTTTGAGGTAGTACTAAAATGGGTGCAGAAGTCAACAACTATTTCAACTTCTTAAAAGGTTCTGCATAGGCTGTTTTCTAGATGTACTGAATTTACTTTCTAGTTTACTGAGTTAATGATGCAGTAATTTGAGAAAATTCAAGAACAAACCTTCTATAATATTTAGCTAGTCCCAAAAAACTATAAATTTTTGTTACTGATTTAGGTTGCACCCACAGTTGAATAGCTTGGATCTTTCTCTGGTCAACTCTAATAGCTTTAGCATCAATCACATGACCCAGAAATGCCAATTTGAAAACTTAGCAAACAGCTTATACTGTTTTAGCAACATTAGAACAGCACGCAGATGTTTCTCATGATCAGCAACTAACTTAGAATAGGCTTTGAAGTTATTGATGAAAATGATAACAAACTCATCAAGATACTGTTTAAGAATTTTTTTCATCATGTCCATAGAAATAGAAGGAATATTTGTCAGTCCAAAAGACATGACTAGGAACCCATAGTGTCCATATTGGGTCTTGAATGCAGTCTTGGGAATATCTTTATCTTTAACTCTAATCTAGTAGTAACCTGACCTCAAGTCAATTTTGGAGAAGATTTTCACTCCAGCAAGCTAATCAAACAAGTCATCTATTCTATGGAGAGGATAATTATTTTTCACTATCACTTGTTAAGCTCACGATAATCAATACACATCCACATCGATCAAGCCTTCTTTTTGATAAATAGAATGGGAGCTCCCCAAGGCAGCATGCTAAGGTGAACAAAACCTATTTCAAACAATTCTTACAATTGCTTATGAAGCTCTTGCAATTCCTTAGGTGCCATTCTATAAGGAGCTTTGGATTTAGGCTGAGTGTTCGAGATCATTTCTATAGAAAACCCTACCTCATGCAAAGGAGGTAGTCCAAGCAAGTCCTTAGGAAACACATCTAGGAACTCTCTAACAACTCTAATATCCTCTAAGTTTTTATCTTCTTTTTTCTTCCGATCAAAGTTACTAAGATTGCATAACAACCCATACTAATGAGATGCTTGGCTTCATTTGCATTAAAAAGTGACACAATTAGTCCAATTTTGCCTATAAAGACCTCAGGTTTCTTTCCTACCCTAAGGGAAACTCTCTTTCGGTAATAGAATATAATGGTGCTGAACTTACTAAGCCAATCGATGTCTAAGATTACAACATAACAATAAGCTTAGATTCAAAAAGTTGGTTACTGATTGGGATGTCGACCAAATAGAACTTATTAGCACACATTTTGGCACTAGATGGCATCTGCACTTGTAAGGTATTACACAGGCTAAAATATTGTAAGTTAAGGGAAGCAGCACAGCTCTCAGACATAAAAGAGCGACTAGCACTCGTGTAAATCCCCATCCCATCGCCGCACACAAATGGCTTAGTTTAAGGAATAACAATTGGTGGTGGAATGGTGCATCTCTCGGGTAGGAAAACTGAACCTTCCTGAATACACCTACTAAGCAGAAGAACTGCTGAGACTCAACCTCAAGTAAAAAGGGCTGAGTATTAATCTTTAAGATAAATGTAGTATCCTTATTTTAAGCATTAAATAGGGTGCCTATGTATATTAGACTATGAATATAAGTAAGATCCAAGTTACACAAATACTAGTATTTTAAGTATATCCTGAATACATCACAACATTAAATATAAGTAGAAGAAAATACAAAGTGCACAAGCTAAAGCATACATCCAAAAATATTCATCACAGAAGTTAAGTAAATTATTCATCTCTGAAAAGAAAAGAAAATACATCCAGAATTATCACAACTGTCTACTAAATAAAAATATAAAGAATAGTCTAAATACTGAACTACGTAAGCAAATGTGAAAAATAAAAGCTGAAGGAGAGTCCTCTAATGCTTTACGAACTCCTCCTAGATTTTATGTGAAGACTCCTGATCTGGCTCCATAAGCTGCTTTGGATTAGCAAATTGTCGAATCCCAAAAGTACCACGTGTTAGACAATAAGTCTAACACATCAAAAGCTACTCTAACAGTTATAATTAACTACTATTTAACATTTAAATAGTTAAGTAAAAATTATAAAAAGATAGTAAGATAGCTAAAAGCTCAAAAAAGTATAAATCTGAAAGTAAAGTAAAATTAAAACTATAAACTAAATACTGGAATGTAGAAAAAATAGTAAATAATCTGAAATTGAATAAATGATGATCTAAAATTGTGATGTATGCCACTGAAATTCATAATGATGCATCTGAATATGCCACAGAATTGTATGCCACTGATATGCTGACTTGGTGTCACATGACACTCCACAAAACTGTATGCTACAGAGCTCATCTGCTCTGCTAACTGAATTGTTAGGTGAGCTCATTCACTCTGCTAATACTGACATAACTTATGCATTTCATGATATGCCAAAGCTTTTATGACTATATGCTTTAAATCATCAAAATCTTTATCTCTATTGAGCAGAATTCATCTAAAAAATTCGGACTCCTAAGTCTAATCCACTACATGGACTTATCTAAGGATTGAACTAAACCTCATAATTGAAGAGGTTGTATACACTTAGTTGGTATGTTTCTGAGAAATGTGACTTTAACATATAGTTTGTTTAACTGGACTTATCAAAACTCATGATAATAAGAGGAATGACCCTATCATAGTTTATTCTCTCAAACTAAGTTGTTAAATACCCTAATTACAAACATACTTATAGTGTCATAAGAAATGTAACTTGAGATACTTAACTTGTTTAACTGCACTTATCAAAATGTTTGATGATAAGGGGCATGATTCGATCACAGTTTATTCGCTCAAACTAAGCATTCAATCCGCTACTTGTAATGCTCTTGGAATTGGGATGTTTATCCTGAATTGAACTGTACTTATCTAATTACATAAGATAAGACCGAGACTCTACAGTTACATTCAGGGCAAATCAACCAACTCTACTTTCTATTAAAATAATTCAGTTCTATGGATATACACTATCACCTCTAATTGATAGTTCTATTAATTTTAATAATGCTATTTAATAGTCAAGCAATATCAAGCTAATGAATCCATTCTCCATTATGGTGAATCTTATATAAAGGTTCCAAAGATGTGACTTAAAAGTCACTAAATTTTGGATACTACCACAAGGAAAATAACCTCAATCTAGATCATTAGGTTATCCTACTATAAGGTTTTAGGATCAAGTATCTAATGTTAAGAAGATGCATCTAAACTTCTACCTCAAGATTAGATAATAAGTTCTTCTTACCTCAATAACTCATCTATTGATAAGGCTTAGCAATTATTGAATCATTAACACTAGATCACAACCTTAACGATCTTACACTAAAATGTACAAATTATAATCTAAGATTTAATATTTATATTAAGGTTTTAATCCTTAGTTCATTAAACTGAATTACATAAATCAGATTGGTAACCCATCTAATCCCAACCTATACTACAATTATGAGATAAAATCATGTAATTTATTAAGTATTTATTATTTTGCAAATCAATAACATTTTATGAGTTATCTCATGCTAAGAGTCTTACTTAGGAGAAAACTAAAGATTTAAAGGTATATTTTTAGATGATCAATCACATATATTAATTATAGATATTAATACTTCTATTTTAATGTTTAAGATCAATATCAAATTCGTATGTATTATAGAAATCATGCAAGTCCTTTAATGCTTCAAATTAAGCATTTTATTTAAGGTGATCAAGGATTTAGACCTTAATCTAATCAAGTTAGAATACATCCCTAACTTGACCAAACCAAGATCAATTATTGAGTTAATGATCAATGACAAAATTAGTAAGTTATTTGTATATTATTGATGTCAATTTCAAGTTTAAGGTTATACTGATTAACTTAATCAATTATTAAGATTCTTAGGGTTTAAGATTGAAAATCATCAAATCAATCATTTAAAGTGTCCAAATTAGGATTTGAGTTCTCTAACATGCATACTACTATAATTAAAGCATATAAATATTTAATTAAGCAAAACAAAAAGTAATTAAGGCTAATCAGACCCAAAATCAAGCCAAAAAACATTAGCACTTAATTACAAATCTTACCATTAAAAATTTATAAAACTTGGCAAATATATTCTACTTATCCATATGAACAATCAGAGACATAGTTTGCAAACTTTAGTTAAGTGTAAGCCTTAATGTTTACTAATCATGCATTTTTAAGATTAGGGCATAATTATTAAAATAAGATTCAAAATATTATTTCACCCAGCACAAGCATTCTACCAAGCATAAGAAGCATAATGGAACTTGAATCATGCATTTTGGTTAAGTATACAAGATAATCCACCCTAATGAAGTTCTGGAGTAATTTGGAAAAATCAAAAAATCCAACCACATAAACCTAAATATTTTTATATATCAATATTCCTCATAATTTTCTGAACAAAATGGTGTATAATTTTATCTGGTTTTGATGAGTAGATCAAAAGTTATTCAATGAATTTAATCTACCCTTTTCTAATTATTCCATTTGATTTTTCTTAAGGAAAATAATTTCTAAATGGTTTTAATATTTATTAAACGGGTCTCGACCCATTATCAAAACACATAGGTCGGCCAAGCTCGACCAATCCAACAATGTTGCGTTGCGCGAGATGTGGGCTGGTCCGACCCGCTTAGTGGCTTCGTCCCTAACCCTTTATCATCGAGGATTTAGGGTTAGGCTTTGAGGCCAAATCCTAGGTGCCACAATTATGCTACAGTCCCAACTTGATCCCTTCACGATTGGTGGGTCGAGATGCATCGATCCCACCCAATAGCCTCTTGTGAGAAGGCTGGAAGCTTTCAGACCTTACTCACCTAAGAGCTTCACTATGGTGCTACTTTTGAGACTTAATTCTCCCCACAGAGTCTATGATTCACCCTGGGTTTGATCCCAACACCTTCAGGGAGGTGAGATAGATCGAACCCTAAAGGCGGCTATGTCTGGGACTTACTGAATCGTTGGGTCCTTAGTCAAACCTAGCTCTCCTGAAGGATGATATCTTGTTCGATCAATTCGATCGATTAGGACCAACCTAGACCCAAATTCACAAGCATTGCATTCGATTAGCATAATAGAACAATTACAAATCAAAAGGGAGAAGATGACAAGCCTAATCAGCTGTTCACAGCAGCTGGGGTGCCTAGTTTTGCTCGGGAACCTTATAGACGCTGCTAGGGAAGACTTGACGTCGAGCTAAGCTGTAGAGAGGCTATAGGGGTCCTGAACACCATGACTCACCCACTGTCAGCGATACGCAAGCTTTGATCACCGGAGAGATCTTCAACGGACCGACAATGGAGAATTGGGGGAAGCTCCAAATCTAATTCACTTAATCAGCAAAGGGTTCTAGGAAGGATTCATGAGGCTATTTATAGCCTCAGGGGATGTGTTGGGTGCAGATGGCAAGCTGGAGATAGCTTGAGAGCTTGGGCCATGGCCGAGCTCTTTTGAGCTTAGTCGGGCCACGGGGCCCGATTAGGCTGCCATACCGTTGAGAGAATATCACGCTCGGGACGAAGATCCACATACGCGGAACCCTATGCAGCCATCTGATAGGTTGAAGGAGAATGTGCAATGACTCAGATGGATTGGTAGATCACAAAAGTGATCATGATCGTAGGATCCATGGGGTGGATCTGATGATAGATCTGCGACTCTGTGAACTTGGATCCCAACTGTAGGATCAGTGGGAGAAACGTATAGATGGAGTGAGGCTGTGCTGTTGTGTGACCCAGGCTCCACAGTGGAACAGTCTGCACAGTAGATCCCGGACGACTTATTTAGTTATGGGTATAAATGCAAATTCAAAATGTTAGGAACCCATTCATGCAATTTTCCAAATTTAATTTAAATTCGATTATGGTATAAGTGACCTCCAAAAGTTCCCAAACTTGCACCCCTGGTTAATTTGGGGTGAGGAATTCATAAATTTAATCAGATTTTTGATCAAAGATCGAAATATTTTAGCTATTATTTATGGTACCTAATTAGACACAAATGCCCATTTGAGCTAGAGAGATTTGATTGACCACAAATTTTCAAGGTTGGCTTATAATGATCTATTGAATGCAATGAAACTATAAATAGAGCATGATTAAACTTATAATTAGCTAAGTAACAACCAAGGGTTGTTACAACCTATATCAAAGAGTGTGTCGCATAATTGATTTTTAATAACTAAAGTTCCTATAATCAAGAAAGAAAAGAAATTTTACTTACAATTAATGAAATTTAAAGCAGGAAGTACAAAAAAATTAAATACACAAGAAATGAAAGACTTAATAAAAAAATTAAATGTAGGACGTACTGGTAACGAAATTATTATCATCTTGAGCAACGGATGAAGATAAAATATACACTCCGAGGTATAACTGAAGATTGGGCAACTGCCATGCCCTTAACAACATTACAGGCTGCCCTTGCCTCTGGGCAGGTGAAGGTGCTCCTTTCTAGCATTGGACACTTCCACTGGCTAAGGAAGATATCAAAGCAAGAGCTGGCACATGGGAGTTGATAAGAGTAGGATTCTGAACAGTAGGCTGGCAGTTGATTTACATTTTGTCCACAGTCTTGTTTGCTCTACCGTCCCAATGATGATGATTAACCCTGTCGCATATGTAGCATCCCCCATCGGTGTGGTAACATTTACCATATATGTTCAGTATAGTACATTGAACAACAGGTCTTCCCTGTTGGTTTCAGATTGGAGTGAGTTTGAAAACCTTAGGTCCTTGAAGATGATTCCTCTTTAATGGTTCTAACCTTGAAGATTGAGGATGAGAACACTTCTTGAGCTCCATTTGAGCTTGGTGATGTTCAATCACTCGTGCTCCTTCCAAGAGTTTGGGAAAGTCATCATGGTGCTGAGACAACAAATGACTTATTATGTAATCCCTTAGTCCTTTCTGAAATTTACTACACTAGTTGTCTCTAAATGGACTAGATCAAGGGTAAAACAAGATAATTTTCTAAGTTCCATCTCATATGCATGCTCAGAACAATTTCCCTAAGTGAGCTGCATGAACTCATCTTCTATAAGTAGAAGGAGGAATAAATTCTTCACGAAAGATTTGCACAAATTCATCCCAAGGAATATCATTTGCACTAACCTCAGAGATGCGGGCTTTCAGTTCACTATACCACCAATACTCTGCCTTGTTATGAAACAGATGAGTGGCAAGATGGATGCACTCACTCTCAGAACACTTTATACTAGCCAAGGTCTTTTTAATTGCCTTGAACTAGTTGGTGGCTTCAATTTGTGAAGCGGAGCCATTGAAAGTAGGTGGGTTCAAGTGTAAGAAGGTTAAAAGAAAGGCATCCACTATGGAACCAAAAATTTGTTGCTGAGCAATATAAATTCATTGAGGAATTGGAGCAGAAGTTTGAGTTAGAGTAGAGGAAGATTGAGGTGGAATTGGAAATGATTGAGGTGGAGTTAGAGATGGTTGAAATAGAGTACATGCAGAATCCATTCTCTCTACAGCACAAGTTTGAGCTTCTATCATTACCTTCATCATCTCCATAAGGTTCTTCATTTCCTTATTTGAAGATGGAGTAATAGAAGCAGCTTTCATGGCCACTGAGGGAATAGGGGTATCCGATTTAGGATTCATTCTAAGAAGGGAAAAAAAAATTAATTTGGGAACTATGAAACAGTAAAGCTTCTCATTAAAACTTATAAGATTCAATATGAAAGGTACTAGGAAAGTAGAAATAAGATAGAGCTACTATACAAAGGCTACTATAAAATAAAATTAGTACGATCATCTACAGAACTTGGCATAAGACATGATTTCAAAATCCTGATAGGTTGGGGCATGATGATGATGCCCACTCTCACAAACGAGTTTGTCGGAGGCGCGATCCCATCACTCCTCGATTTAGTTGTCAAAGAGTTGGTCCAAGATCTTGAAGCAAATGTGGTTGAAGTTATCAATTGCTTCAAACATCTCAGTGACATCGCCTCGAAACATACAGCACTTCAAAATATTGTTCAAAACATCGCCTCCAACTTGAGACACTCCAAAGCACAATCTACCGTACTTCAAGCCATTGAAATGATCTTCCTCCAAATAATGAAAGAACAACCTAGAATAATATTTTGGTTCTGACTCTTGATCTGCCTTCTAAGAGTCAATTTTAAAGTTCAAGTTAAATTTAGTTCAATTATTAGAGTAGTAATGTGCTTACTATCTTATGGTGACATTCTTTAACAATTTTTCTTTTCTATTTGATTGCCTTGGATAAGTGGATATCTTCTTAACTTAGCTTTCTCAACCTTGGCTATGATACCAACTGTAATGACCCCAATATTAGATCGGGAACCCAATCTAATGCTTGAGTGCTACCACAACACTTAACACTGGGTTGGAAGAAAACCAACCCAACACCGAATGCTGTGTGGCCAAGTATCTTTGTGAGGGTGTTAAGTTAGAAAAGAGGATGTAAGAGCAGAAAAACATACAAGTAGAAATTATATTCTATCCATTATCCAAACTAAGCAGTTTATATAAAAGTAAATCCATCATAGAATATAAAGTAAAAATATTGCAGAAATTAAATTATTACAAACTTGAAATTTAAAGATTAAAATTTAAAGAGTAAATGAAATAAAGTCTCTCGCTCACATAAAGAAGTAACATGAAATGAAATGCGAAGGAAAATTTCTTCAAATGCAACAAGAGTCCAAAATTAGGTCCAGCTCCATTACCCTTGAAATGCTCTTATTCTACCATATTTTTAATTTATAAAATATAGTAGGGCACAACCAATAAAAAGAAATTAAGTTGTTAGACTAAAAAGGTCTAAATACATTTTAAGATTGGCAAAATTTTAATTACAGTTTAGTTAGATATCACATATGACAATTTACAATTAAATTCTAAAGTGGGGTATGTAAAGCATCAAAGTAGGGGAAAATAAAACTATAAAGAAGATAATTGTAAGGAAAGGAGTAAGAACTCGCAAGTAGGTTTGCTCTAGCCTGCAACAACAAGGGAAAATGTATTCTATTAAGGCTAGAAACTACTAATGTGCATATGAAAATATGAAATAAATACATGGATATGTTTGATAAATATTATGCTAAGTAAAGAAAACTAAAGCAGTGAAGCATAAAATGTAATTAAAGCAACATACACTGCATAAAGTAAGAATGTAAGTAAAGTAAAGCACTGTACATCAAGTGAAAGTGCAAAGTAAGTAATGTAAGAAGACCTTATCCTCTTGGGCTAAGAAGGCATAATCAAAGACTATGAAAGATAAGCATAGCTCAAGAGCTATGATTAATTCTCATAATCAATAAGATTGTGATAACCCAAATATTTAATTTGTTATGGTTATTTGAAGTTTTTCCTTCTATGGGTAAAGTTACAGAACAAACGATGAGTTAAGCATGTATGCCTAACTAGTAAGGAAAGCAGGGTCTCACAGAAAATAAACACTCACATTCCTCCTATAAGATATGTGAGGTCTTCTTATCCCCCTTAAGCCTGTCCTGGCCATCACCAAGAAACCCCTATTTTTATTATGAATGTTTTTATTATGCACAATATCTTATATGTGTGTTAAAGGTTGTAGTCTCAAAGCAAAGTATGCATTCACGGAATTCAAGTAATTATAAACTATGTGATATCCAACGTTTTCAAATATTTAAGTGATCTAACTTAATGATTGGAGCTAATTAAGCTTCCAATCGACTTATAGATATTGATCTCTAAGTCAATTCTAAGTAATAATATAAGTGAATTAGATTTTGGAGAATAGTAGATTGATTTAAGTTTATGAAATAACAAAATAATTTATAAGTATATTAATGCAACATGAGGTTATTCCTACACTAATGTTAAACCACAAAATTAGTTTTGGTTACTAGATTCAAGATCTAGTAAATTAGTAGAGAAAGAAAGAGCTAAGGAATCACAGTGAGCAAAGGGACTCACTATGATAATCCAGAGGTATTTATAGGCAGTAGAAGGCCCTAGGGATGGATTCCAGAGCTTGGGAACCATGGCATGACTCGAGCCAAAGGAGAGGCTTTGTTCCAATGGCCGAGGGTACTTTAGGGAGATGGGAGCTGGCAAATCATCGTTCTCAAGGGTAGAAGAGGAAGTTTGGTGCAATTCCTGTACTGCCACAAGGGTTGAAGTGGTCGTGCTATCAGGGGGACCAGACACGTGAACGATTGGGAGGTAGATGAAGGTGAATAGAATTTAGAGTGCTCTGGGCCGTCTGATGGATTGACCGTTGGTTCCGGACGGTCTTGATGCGCCCTGGGATACTTACTTAGGCTGATTAAAACTAGTCCTTTGGATATGCGAGGTGGATCTATCGGCTAAGATTAGATCTAGGTGTGGGCTATCGAATGCCGTTGGATGGAATGCGCTAGAATGCATGCTAACGCATCCAATGGAGGGGACTAATGCACCGCTATCGAGACCCCGCAGCGGATCTGCCGTGATCCCGACTACAAGTCCCATATAATTAAAATTAATTTATCATTAATTTAAATTATAGAAATCATTTAATTAATTTTATAATAATACTAATTAATTTTAAATCTAATTTAGAACTTAATGATCTCCAAAAATTTCTAAAAATTCACCCTTATCTAATAAAGGCATGAGGAATTCAAAAATAAAATCTGATTTCAATTTAGAGATCAAATTAATTTAGCCAATTTTTAGGATCCTAAAAATAAGCAAAATAGCTAAAATGCTCAAATAAATTCTGATTGATTTTAAACTTTTGGGGCTAGGTTTAAATGACCCATTGAGTCTAATAAAATCAAAATCAAAGCTTGATTTGGCTTAATTTAACTTGGATTAGCTAGGTTAACAACTAGGGTTGTTGCACCAGTCTTAGCTAATTTTGGAGTGAAGAGTTTAATGGCGTACTCCGATTTTGATTCTGAGGTCTAAATAAAATAAGTATTCTCAGAATTATTTAGAAAAATTATGAATGTTTGTAACTTATAAAAGAACTCCAAATTATACCAAACTTGAGGTGAAGGCTCCTAATACTATTATTAGAGTACTAAAAGTGAATTGGAGTTAATTATGCTTCTAATTATAGAGTAACAACACTAAGATTGTTCCATCCCTCCCAATATATTGGCACATCTTGAGCTTATTCCCTTGCATGCTCATTTGCAACTGCCTCTTGGACAGATTTACTCAACTGTTGTAATATAAACTCTAATTGAGCCTCAATTCTTTTATATTATCTTGATATTCCAATATCATCTCGTGCTTAGTTAAGGTTGCCAAATCATTTGCATAAAGTTCATCACATCCCCCTTAAATTTTTCCATGGATTGATAGCTTATTTATCCAATTTTTATTATTAATGTTCATGTCATGGTAAGTAGTATAATGTTAGAAGCTATGATCATAATCAGTGTAGTTAGCAGGTTTATTCACGAAGGTGCGAAAGGATTATTCGCATTACAATCAAAACACGAATGTTCCCTCGAACACAATATGCACAATTTTGGATTGTTATTATGCAATACTATGAAATTTGGGTATCCCATATATAAAAAGAAATAATGAAAAAAAAAATATAAACTGAAAAAAATGTCAAGTCAATAGTTTCAAAAATTTCACTAATACCCTTTAGTTAATCCCCGATAAAGGCACCGAAAACCTGCAGGGCACAAAACAGAGCGACTTTTGATCACGCGCAAGAATACGTGGTCTGAAGTAATATATGAATGATGAGTCTCAGATTTATCATCATCAGGGATTAATAAAGGATTACTAGTTAGTTTTCTTTCTTCTAATGCTTAGACAATTGATTTAATGGTTTTTAAAACTAAACTAATATACGCATCCAAAATAATAAATTTAGATTACGAGGATGAGATTATGATTAAGAGATCGGGAAGAGTTAGACTAGTTGACTATGATTCAACTATCCTAATAGTTATTGAATTCTTTAAATGATAATAACATGAGAATGCTAATTTATATTTATAGTGGCTACAGATAGTTAAGCGCATCAGTGATCTTTCACGCACATGGGTGATTCATCACTAAACCCTAAGATCATCTTTAGCCGATCTAGTACAAGTTCTTTTGACTTTGAACCTTAACGTTTAAATGACAACTTCTTTAAGTTTTATTGGCATTCTCTGTCTAGTGCTAATTGAACTAAATTTCTATCTCTGTTTAGACACCTCCATAATTTTAGGAAAGCGTGAAGATCTCCCTACTCCAATAATCCTTTATTTATTCTCACCTTATGTCTAAGACCGCTTGAGGAACTAAACATCGAAGACTATAAATAAAAGTGCACACAAATTCTTGATATGAACTCTTGCTTCGATCTAGGATTTGAAGCTACCTATATGTCTAGTACATTGAATGTTTGAACAAGACTTTTGCTCCATTTTAGGCTTTAGTGCACTCTTATGTCAAGTGCTCATAAATTCTTAAATTAGACTTTTGCTATGATCTAAAATTTAGTACCTTTTGACTTTCATGCTTCACATGTACATACTTCTTAATCAAAACATTTGGTTCGATCCAGAGTGTAGTGCTTGTAAATGCACTCGTTGATTTTAGTGACTATTTTATAACTGTGAAATAAAATAAAATAAAATAATGGACTAATTACAAGCATTCATCCACAAATTGCACAATTTGAACTCAACATTAAATAAGGATGGTCTAATACATAGATCTAGCCTAACTTTCCCCATAATGGGAGTTTTAGGCTACCATTACAAGTATATAACTGGCAAAGATAGAAAAAATAAACAAAGGCATTGTGATTCTTACACAAGAAGTACAAAAGAAATGAATAAGTGAAAAAGATGTTTCTAAGGGAACATCCCTAGAGTTGTCTTCGTCTTCGCCTTGTTCTTCTTATTCTTCTTCCTTCTTCAAGTCTTTAATGGCTGACTAGGGTTCCTCTTACTGATGGCTGAAAAGAATTCTATGGAACCCTTATTTTCCCTTTTTTTTTCAGCTCTCTAATTCATCATCCTTTGCTTCTAACTGATTAGAGCTTTTATTTAGCATTGGAATCAGCCCAAAACGCCCTTTGGAGGGCCAAGGGATGTTTTTTTTTATCCTTGGCTTTGACCTTTTTAGACCCGTCGGGCCCTCGAGGGCATAAGGTTCTGCTGACCGGGTGCTAGAGCGCGCCCGGGCATGTGATGTTTTGCCAGATGGGCGCTGGATCACGCCTGAACGCGTGAGGTTCTGCCAGTCATGCGCTGGAGCGCACCTGAGAAAGGGTGGTTATGCTGACTTAGCGCCTGAGCTCGTTGGAGCGCATAGGCTTTTGGCACTCAGGCGATGGAGCACGCCTGAGGGTGAAATGTTCTGCCAATAGGGTGCTTGAGTGCTACTAAGCGAGTGAGGTTATTCCACTGCTACGCTGGGGCGCACTTGTGCGTCTAGAGCTTTGAGTGCTGCTCAAGTTTTGTAATAGGGCTCTTAGGTGTGTCAGAGCGCCCGACTACCCTTTTTGATGCATATTTAAGTAAAAATCTCTTATATGCTCTTGATTACCTAAAAAATACAAATAGAAATAAACACACTTAAAAAAAATTAAAGTAATTTATTCTAATATAAAATAACATAAAATATTGGGGTGATTTAAGTATATTTTCAAGTCTTGCCAATAACACTAAAAATATAGCATTTTAATAGCTCTTTTTGTGTTTGTTTTATTAGATTTATATATTATTAAATATGTTTTTATGTGTTTTATATTGATTGCAGTGATTTAGACGTTCAATTGATAAAAGCATAATGATGGGGCCAAATTTTATAATAGCTTACCTCTTTTGGTTATGTTTGTTTTAATATGATGCCTTTGCTATTCAAGTATTTTTGTATGTTGTTTTATGTTCTTACAAGTGTTTGGGTGATTGGTAAGATTTATGTGTGAAAAGCGTAGAATCCCGGTGCATCTTGGCGCATCCTGGGGTATCCTGGCACTCCTTGGGATAGGTATTTTTGGTGCCACCTAAGAGCCAGGCTCCCAGACGAGCCCATGGGAGCCCAAAAGCTCCCAAGCACGTCGAAGATAGCAAATGGAACACCCAGTCGCACGCATGAGCCCCCAAGATATCTCCATGGGCGCCCAGGCATATGTGGCAATTCCTGACACGAAAATATGCATCCCTTGACTTCCAAGGGATTGTTTTGGGTGGTTTAAAATTCAAATTGATGCCCCAAAATAAGAGAGGAACATAGAAAAGGCATTAGAAGATGATTAGGGATCAAAAAGAAATAAAAAGATAGACTTAAGGTCACAAAGGAAGAAAACCAAAGCAGGAGAAGAGGAAATGGAGCACTATAATTGAATCATAAGGGTTGTTCCTTCAGTAACTCTTATCTTTGAACTCCATTTCTTATGTCGAAGCAAAAGTTCTGAAATTAGGGTTTATATGCATGTGAAAGTTCATATCCATTTGATCTTGAATAAATATAACCTTTCACTTAGACGTAAGACAAGGCTTAGTAGAAGGATGTTGGGGTAGAAACATCTATGCAACTCTTCCTAATCACACAATTATTTAGATGCAATTGAGAATAAGCCTTGTTCCAATTGCACTATATCGGGTAAAGAAATCTATGCAGCTCCTCCTGATCACACGAATATTTGATTAACCACTATTTAGACATTAGGGTATGAAGCCAAGATGTATTTTTAGGAGATCGGCGAAAGACGACCTTAGGGTCGGAGTGGTGAGTAACCCATGTGCGCGAGACATCACTAGTGGATCAACAATCCTGCAGTCTTATGAAACTAAAATATAAAATTCACACTTGTTAAATTATTTATTTAGTGTGTATTACAATCAAAAAACTATATGAGCCTGGCCTAATTATCCTCGATCTTTCTAAATTGAATAAATTTTCAATTAATCATTAGGCTTTCATTTTACTGCATTTTGGGTAACTTAGAATGAGGCATCAACTCTCGATTGTCAAAATATTAATAGAGAAAGGAGTAACTAATAGCCTATAAGGACAATAATCTGAAACTCCAATTCCTATATTACTCCAGACTACATATATTTGTGTATTTTATAGACTCACTTATTTATGGAATATTACATGCAACGATAAATATCAGTAGGTATAAGTAGAAGGTGATGTACACATGTACCTAGTGATGAGAATAGGTAGGTATTAATAGAAGGTGCAATACATATGATGCGAATGGGTGGTGGAGATTAGGTTGTTGTAGATGGATGGTAGAGAAGTGTGTTAATAGTGAGGTAGTGAGATTATTAAAATATAATTATTATAATATATTTAATAATAAGAAAATTAGTGCATACATAAAAATAGGTGATCTATAATTTACAAATATAAAATCCAATTTCAAACTATCATAAAATTTAAATGTTAGAAAGAATTTTGGAAGAATTTGGATAAATATATGATATCAATAACTAAAATAAAAAAAAAATCACTTAACCGCAATCCCTTCAACTTATCACAATGTTTTACCAATTTTAAATTTAAATGTGAAAGACAAATTTTATGACCAGTCACTAAATTGATTTGATTGTTGAATTGGTTGACCAGTGAGCTAATGATTAACAGCTTAATATATTCATTTTATTCAGCATAATGAAAACTAAAAATAATTAAAAATAAACAAACAAAAACAAACAATATTTATGAGCTTAATTAAAGTTACTAATCAGAGCATAAAATACTTGGGTTTCTTCCGGGCAATATACAGCTGCCACCCTCAAATGTAATACATATCTTTCCTTATCGATTTCCTGTAAATCGGATTTCAAGGAAAAATTCTATTTTCTAGGGTTTCTTCTCGTTTGCTGGTGAACCAAGAGACCCCGGGAAGTTCATCCGAGAAGAGATAGCCTTCAAATCTTTATCTTAAAATCTCTCTTTTCACTTTTCCTCTTCCTATGCTGGTTCTCTTCTTTCCTCCCGATCTGGTTCTGTGCTAAAAGCAAGCTAAAAGATTGTATCTTTCTTTTCCTTTTTCGATATTCTTAAAATCCTGGTGTCCCCTTTCTCACCTTTGAAAGATCCGGGCTTCATTGACCCTGTAATTTAAATAACAAGGCCTCTTTTTCCCTAAATGATACGGATCATCCCTAAAAGCAGCCAAAAATTGAGTTCTCAGCACGCCCATCTCTGATGCCTTGGCTTCTCTCCCAAACCCTGTGAGGAGATGACTAAAACTAGTTGGTTTCTCCCCCAAATCAACAGCCGAAGCAGCTCTCTGTATCTTCAGCTCAATGCTTTTCAGAAGGACTCCTTTCCCCTTTCATCAATCCAGTCTACGCCTTCTCCTTCAGCACCCTCAAGCAGCAGCAGAATCAGCCCTGCAGTGCTCTTTATCATTGTAATCCTAGCAGTCATCTTCTTCATATCTGGCCTCCTCCATCTCCTTGTCAGATTCTTCATTAAAAAGCGCCCTTCAGCCTCCCGCCGCCCCAACCACGGCACAAACTCAGCTGCCGCGGGCGATTCCGATGCGCTGCAGAGGCAGCTTCAGCAGCTCTTCCACCTGCATGACTCCGGCCTCGACCAAGCGTTCATTGATGCTCTTCCCGTTTTCCTTTACAAGGAGATTGTTGGTGCTAAGGAGCCCTTTGATTGTGCAGTCTGCCTTTGTGAGTTCTCCTATGACGAAAAGCTCAGGCTTCTCCCTATCTGTGGCCATGCCTTTCATCTCAATTGCATCGACACTTGGCTTTTGTCGAATTCTACTTGCCCGCTGTGCCGCGGAGCACTCTTTATGCAGGGGCTTGCAATTGAGAATCCTATCTTCGATTTTGATGATTTGAGGGAGGAAGAGGAGGATTCAGTTGAAAATTATGAAGAAAAACCTGTGGAGGTACAGGAGCTTGCTGGTGGAAAGAGAGTGTTTTCTGTTAGACTTGGAAAATTCAGAAGCGATGACGGCAATTTAGTTGGTAGAGGTGAAGGTGAGACTAGCAGCAGTAATTTAGATGCAAGGAGATGCTTTTCCATGGGGTCTTGTCAGTATGTGGTTCAGGATGCAAATCTGCAGGTGGCGTTAGCCAGTGGAATGAGGAGATATGGCGAGGGAAGGGTTTCGAGAGCAAGGGGGGGATTGATTGGCAGTTCTTCAGCAGATGATAGTGCTTCTGAGGGGAAGAGACTGCATGCTGGGAATAAAGGTGAGAGCTTTTCAGTGTCAAAGATATGGTTGTGGTC
This sequence comes from Gastrodia elata, assembly GCA_016760335.1. Classification (NCBI taxonomy): domain Eukaryota; kingdom Viridiplantae; phylum Streptophyta; class Magnoliopsida; order Asparagales; family Orchidaceae; genus Gastrodia; species Gastrodia elata. The sequence goes on along the minus strand of CM028685.1, from coordinate 3,770,963 downwards.
CAATAATAAGGGTAAGCTCCCGCTTCCCTCTACTGGTCCATTGAATTCGGATAGGGGTTTTCCATGGATGGATGGTGAGAAGGAGTTCTTATGATATGCCTGAAAAGGTGTTTTTTTTTTAATTTTTTTCATAATCTGATCTTGTTTTGTGGCCGCGCTTATTAGAAATTCATCAATCAAATTCATATACTGATGCCCTTGTTTCTGGATGAGTTGCTGTTTTCTAGGAAGGCCGAATGCTCTTGATTTCTTCCTGTTTGGAGAGTTGATTCTCTGCCTAGTAGTGCTTTGATTGACTCTGCTATGATTTCTGTTAAATTAATTTTCAATATAAAAGCTTGAACATATAGGTGAGCTTACCAACCATTAGGCGCTTTTGCACAAAATGTATTTTTTTATACCTGATGTAGGACTAAACAATTTGCTTTCGTTTGCCATGACTAGTTCTCCGTTGCTGGTGAGCTGACCAGTTCAACCATTATTATCAAAGCATATGCATCAAAAGTCAACTCTACTACGTGCTATAGGAATCATCACTTTTGAATTTTGCGCAGCTGTGTTAAACTGCACCAAAATTGTAGATAATCCCGATCAAACCGTTGATCCTGGTACCACTAGTTAGAGAAAAAATGGTATAGGATATCCTGACCCAGTTATAATTCAAGATTGGCTTTTTAGTCAATTTATCTTGAGATTTGCGCAGTTCAAAATGAATCTAAGGACCATGAAGCCCATGTTGTTTTGTAAATCGGTCAGGATATTATGACAAAATATGTTATTAGGAAGAATGCATATCAAATTAAAAGCGTATATGTTAATATATTTGCCAATTATTCAATGTGCGATTAAACTCAATATTCTTAGGTGCTTTATCAGTAAAACTGCTACTTCTCCTTTGGTTTAGAGGGTAGCTTTATGGAATTTTGAATGTTCAGTAAAACTTGTAGGATGTTGATTTTGGAATCCTTCCTTGAGAAAGAGAGAATGAGCAAGAAAAAAAATTGATAGGATAGTTACACTCGGATATAATGATGGTTGAGGTATCATTTTCAATTGAAAAAGTAAAGTAGTGAATTCTTGTTTTTGCCATGGATGCTGAGACTTGACAGAAGAGAATGCACGCGATCGCATTGTAGTGCCAGATCATTTCCTTCTTCTGCTGACTGCATTTGGCCCACTGCTGCATTTAAGCTTAAGTTATGCCTTCTCTTCACACAGTGACTAAAATGCCTACATCTGTAAATTAAAGCTCTTTTTAAGTTAGATTGCATTAGTTTGGCAGGCTGTTATTGGCGTTTAGGGCCTGTTGGGTCCAATGTACATTTAATATGTGCCTGCTGTCATATAGCTTCTTAGTATAGTAGGGCCGGCCATCCATGAGGCTAGTCATGTACTCTTCAGTGCAGTGGTCCCAATTTCAACATAACGGGGCAGATATTTTGGCCTATAGCGACCGTAGAAGGGGCCAAACTTGAGAAGTGGATACTTGTAGTCTTTTCTATGCTATTAGAATTATTGTGCAAAATAGCTGCTTAATAAATAGATAACAACTTCGCTGCACCTTGTTTCCTAATCCTTACTGCTAGAGTCCAGTTTTCAATTTCGTTGATTGGGCTGTTTCAGTATGATCTCTGAATTTTGAAGGCCTTGCATTTGGAGTGTACTAAAGCTGAGCAGATGGACATGCTCCCGCTTGGTTTGGAGGTTCCTTTTTTGGCGGTAATTGTTCTCAAGTTAATTTGTTTTTCTTCTTTGCAGGCTATTCTCTCATATGTACCACTTGTTTAAGAAGTCATACTTGGGCGCGTCAGATTGCGCACATGCTAAAGCTCTCTTTCCAGCACCTCCGCCAAGTATTTCTAAACGTACCCTCTTGCAATTCTCGGGCTTCTCCTTGGATAGTGTGACAATCCTAATATTCGAAAAGGTATAAAATAGTAAACATTTTGTTTTGCAAGTATTCATGTCACAAGCAAATATTCGTAACTATACTCATTCTAAATGTCAAGTCACAAAATATAGCAGTGAAGCATCAAATATGATAGTGAAACAAATATTCACAAATATCCGAAGCATCGTGTCATAAATATAAGAACTATCATGTTAAAAATATAGCAGTGCATCATGTCATAAAAATGAAATTATATCTTAAATCGTACCTCTCAAACCATGTCTTATATATATAACTGAAAATAGTCTCTGACCAAGCATTCCAGAGATTGAGGAAACATTTAAGCTATCTGCTTGATTTCGGTTTTCAATATATATATATATATACATATTACAAATGGTATCAACCCCCTCATAGGTATGATATGGGTCTCATTATACCTCCCAAATAGACATGCCCAATCCAGAACATGTATCTATGCATATGTCAACCATAAGCTACGTGTATAGAACCATTATCGCCAATTTCATTTAAAACATGTAAACGATGCAGAGGTAGCAAAATAACGAAACCATGGCTATAACAAAGATATTACAACTTAATGTAAATAAAATGATTTGCACACACTTTAAGTTTTTAAGAAAAAAATGCTTACACAGTCTAATTAGCTACTCAATTATGTAAAAAATTTATGTATAATCATATTAGTAGAGTTGAAATAGGTTTGTTGAGATACGGATGTGGTATGAAGTTATGGAGTGCATACGAGCTCAAGTTCTCACTTTTAAGGGTTTAAACTATGTAAGCCGTAAGGGTAAAATAAAATTTCAAATTTAACATATTAATTAATATTCTTTGTTAAGTTCAATTCAGTAACTAATTAACTTAATAAGAAGATTTGGGCTATTCCAATATGCTTCCAAAACATACATACTTCTACTCGAAGGAAACTTTGATTCTAAGGCTTCTATAAGCATTAATTTACTATTAACATTCTAATTTAGGGCATATGGATTTGAGGAGATTTACTCTTTTGGCAAACTAACAAGTTTCTCAAGCATAAAGTTAGATTTGGCTAAGGGCAATCTTATGAGATTTGGACATGTAGTGAAATATATGGTTAAATGAGTTTGATGCGAGCCTAGTATCATATAAATGTTTATTTTAAGAGTATAAATTAGAGTCTAAATGATATTTGATTGATTTGGAACATCAAGTTTTCAAAGTGAGATTTAGGTCTTATCCTTTGATCCTTATATGGGATCTTAAGGTTCAAGCTTAGGATCTAAATGAATCTTAATGGCATAAGGGTTTAATATTAGATCTAGGGTTATTAAATTGCTATTGATTTTCATCAATAATTATAATTTATAATGTTTGCATGGCTGGGTTGGGTCACAAAGTTATATGATCTCATGGGTGAAGGTACATACATCTTTAAGAAATCTTATCTCAACCAAGATTTAATATTAATTTCATACCAAGGAGGTTATCCAAAGCAGGTTTTAAGTAGAAAATAACTTATTTAACAAAATAATTATAGGAGTCTAAACATGGATTAAAGAGGTTTCTTACTAAATATACTATAAGGTGAAGGGATGTAAACATATATGCTTGATTTATGCAACTTATCATACATAGGAAATAGAATATTAAACTTGTAATATCACATCTAATATGTTAATTACTAGTAATCAGTAAATAGCTCTTGGATGAAATAAATTTGCATTAGATAGGGTGAGCACGAGTGTATCATGAATGAAGCAAGGATTTCATTGAATGTAAAACATGAATCAGGCATAATACGCCTTTGGATTTAAGGCTTAATTATCTTTAAGGATGATGAAGGTAAGATCTAAGCAAGATTCAAGCTCTAAATTCACATGGTCCTGTTAGATTAGAAATGAAGATTGTTAGCTTTTCCACTTGAAGTTAACTTCCATTGGTACTAGACCCCATCTCTATAGTCTAGAATCTTAGAGGAACAACAAAGGATGTTGTAGAATGCTAGGGGAGACATTTGGAAAGCTAATGTAGGATGGATAAGCTCATGCATTCCTATACAGTGAGGGTGGCCGAGAAAGGGGAGATTGGAGAATTGAGAGAATTCATGTTTTATTTGGCTTACAAAGGATTCAAGCAATTTACCCAAGCTTAGAGGGTTTAAATTGTGCGCATGGTTACCCTTTCCCAGTTTAATTCTATTAGATGGCCAAGGGCTAGGATCGACCATTAAGAAGCAAGGACTGATATGCAAAAAGAATATATCCTGCTTCATGGCTCTAATTGAGCACATATGATGTCGAGGCGATCCATGAGAAATGTCAATGCCATATTGACAAATGGAGATCCATCAAATGGCTCAAAATTTAAATTTAATTTCACAAAATAGGTTTTTTGGCTTATTGAAGGGAACCATTAATTTTGTGCTCAAATTGGATCATGATCGAGCACTGAGCTCGTGATGAATGTGCAGAGATCAAGAGCTCGATGTTTGGTTCATAGGTTAAGGAAAATTTATGGTTTTACGCTTTCCCAACCACCTCTTAACTATACTGTTAGGATTAATTAGGAGCTAAAATTTATTTTAAAATAATCTCTAGAATCAAACAAAAGTTTTCAAAATAAATTTATCTTGATTCGCGACATAATTGAAAAGTCCCTAAAGATGACATCTTTAGGGTTTTCAAGTTCGCTTTATTAGGGATAATGACTCAATGGAGTTAGGTCAATGGGCTTGGTCTTGGGTTTTAACTATTAATGGTTGAATAAATAATAGTCGTTAGATCTCGATGCTATTTAAATAAATTGGCTCTAGATCGCTTCATGATCTATAATTGAAATAAGTCATTAGGCGATATCTGTGCACCTAAGGACTGGATCTTACTTGCCCCACTGTCTTAAAATTTGCATTTCAATTTTAATAATTATACTTTAATTAAACATTTGCAAAATTAATTAAAATATATTTCGTAAATATTTGGCTGAATTTAAATTTTAAATTCATGAAATTTGAGCAAAATTTAAATTTAAGTTATTGAATCTAAATATACAAAAATAATTTCAAATTTTATCAATTATTTTTCTTAAGATTAATATTTAAAGTTTTTGGATTATTTAATTCATCAAAATAGCTCTTAAATTGGAAAATTATGAAAATTGCACTCTGATTTTGGGACATCAAACTTAATTTATTAGCTTATTAATTTTGATAATATCTCAAACCATGAATCAAAATTTTCATTTATATATTTATAATTAAGTCTAGGTTTAATTAAGCTTTTGCTAGCCTATTAACAGCCTAGGATTGTTATAGATAGCATCTTCATAACTGTATCAACCCTATTCTCGCTTGAATGCATCTTCTCAAATCCAAAAGCTTTTTGTCTAGCATGTTCAAAACTTAATGTACCTCACATCAATATTTTTTGAACTATAATGAAATGTTGTATTCTTAGATAAATGTAAAGCACTATGACTATTGATATACACTATAAGATTATCTTATTTTTTTCCAATATCCTCCATAAACTATTTGATCCCACATAGCTCCTTGCAATATTCAGTAATTACAATGTACTCTGCTTTCTTTGATGGCAGAGCAATACACTATAGTAGCATATATTGCCATGACACAGCTCCCCTTAAATGTGCAGTAAGAAAGCATGAAATGGACTTCTTTGTGTTGACATATCTTGTAACGCCCTGGTGCTAAGTTAGAGTACACCAACCCAACACTAGTGGTTATCATAGTACTTAATACTGAATTAGTAAGAAACTAACTCACTATTAAGCACTATGTGTACAATAATCTTTTTCAGATAAGGGAAATAAACAGTAAAAGTGCTATATATGTATATCTATATCTATCATCCAAAATATACAGAGCAAAAAAAAGACTATACATTCATCACAGAAAAGAAAAACAAAAACATTCAGGATTAAATTTATTACAAACAGTCTTAAATATTATAAAACTCTCATCCTCATAGAAAGAAAAAAAAATGCTAGTCCTCATAGATGCTTCTGTAGGTCAAGCTCTGCTCCAACTCCAAGCTCCACACTAAGCTTCTGATCTATCATATTTAATTTTTAATATGGTAGGGCACAACTAATAAAAGAAAAATAAGTGATTAGACAAGATCTAAGTATAGTTTAGAGTTTTATTAAGTTTTAACTATTTAAATTTAGTGGATATCACTTTAGTCATTTACAATTTAAAAAAAAATAGTGCACTAAGCAGTAAAAGGAAATAAGTATTAAAATATAAAGATTAAAAAGTAAGTAAAAAGTAGTGTAAGTATTCACAGGGGGCTGCTCTAGTCTGCACAAGATATGTAAAACAGAAACAGGAAATAAATAATACTAACGTGCACATGAAAAATGAAGGAAACAAGTATATATTCAAAAGGAATATATGCTAAGTAACAGTAAAATTAAAATAGTGTAAGGATAAATATAAGTAAATACTAAGTAATCATACACTGCAAAGAAGCTTAAAGTAAAGGCTATAAAATGAAATATATAAACAGGAGGAAGTAAGTAAAGTAAAGTTCAGTCTCATGAACTGAGTAAACATAATCATAAGACTATGATAAGTCATTTGCAATCAATAAAATTGTGAGAAATGCATATTTATATTATTTATCTTTTTTAAGTTTTTTATGCAGGTACATTCCATAACAATTGAGGAGTTATGCACATATATATAACCAAAAGTAGCGGGATCTCCCAAAATACTCATACTCCCCCTCTAGGATATGTGGGTCTCCTGATCATCCTATAGCTTGCCATGGTTCAAATATTCACCACATGAAACCTCTATATATGGAATTTTTAAGTTTAATTTATACACAAAGTCTTAATGAATGTTCAAGATTGTAATATCAATGCATAGCATTCACTGAGTTCAAGATTAATTATAAACCATGTGATATCCATAATTATCTAATATAGTTATCTACATTAATAATTGAGGCTAATAAGTCCCCAATTGGCTTAGGCATTTAATTAAATGTCTTAGTCAATTGAAGTATAATATATATATATATATATATATATATATATATATATATTTATATTTATATATCATATAAAGGTGACTCTTAGGGTTGGTGCTTGAGAAGGAGTACTGAAGGTGATTCTTAGGGTTTTTCCGTCTGCTTGGCTGACGAATTGTGGTTTGGCTGCGATCGGTGGAGCTTTATAAGTAATATGGAAGTTAGCTCTTCCCTAGATCTGGTGATACCTTCCTTTATTTGACTAAGACATTTAGTTAAATATTTGAGCCAATTGTAGACTTATTAGCCTCAATTATTAAGGTAGATAATTATATTATATTATTATGAATATCACATGGCTTACAATTAATCTTGAACTCTGTAAATACCGTGCATTAAGACTATAACCTTGAACATTCATTAAAACTTTGTGTATAAATTAAACTTAAAATTTCCATATATAGAGGTTTCATGTGGTGAATATTTGAACCATGGCAAGCTATAGGATGATAAGGAGACCACGCATATCCTAGAGGGGGAGTATGTGTATTTTGGGAGACCTCGCTACTTTTGGTTATATATATGTGCGTAACTCCTCAATTGTTATGGAATGTACCCGCAAAAAAAACTTAAAAAAGATAAATAATATAAATATGCATTTCTCGCAATCTTAATAATTGCAAATGACTTATCATAGTCTTATGATTATGTTTACTCAGTTCATGAGACTGAACTTTACTTTACTTCTTTCTGTTTTTATATATATTATACTTCAATTGACTAAGACATTTAGATAAATGTCTGAGCCAATTGGGGACTTATTAGCCTCAATTATTAAAGTAGATAACTACATTAGATAATTATAAATATCACATGGTTTATAATTAATCTTGAATTTCATGAATGCTGTGCATTGATATTTTAACCTTGAACATTTATTAAGACTTTGTGTTTAAATTTGTAACAATCCTAGATTGTTACCATGCAAAATAAATATTGATTGGTTCAAATTTTTTAGCATCATTGCCTTTAGAACATCAATTTAAGCCTATCTGAAAAATTTGAAGTCCATTAGACTTCTCTAAGTCAAAAATTGCAATTTGATCAGTCGAGATGCCTTAGTCTAGACCAAAAATATTTTGATCTCAGAATTGAAATCTGATTGCATTTTTGAATTCCTCACCCCCAAATTAGCTAAGGGTGAAAATTTGGTGCAATTTGGAATTCATTTGGGCAATATTTCAAATTAAATTAAAATGGTTCAATTGCATAAAAGGGTTCCAAACAATTTGATTTTGTAAATATACCCTAATACCTAAATAAACGGCCAGGATCCGCTGTGCGGACCACGGGCGATCCGGTGCGGAGCCCGGGTCACGCGACAGCGGCATCCCGTGAATTCAGCCGCTCCGCCTTTTTGATCTACGGCTAGGATGCGATCCCGCGGAATAGCCGATCCGTCGTTGGATCTGTCCCGTGGATCCTACGGCCAGGATCGCTCCCGCGATCGGCCGTTAGGATCCGAGCGATCCCAGCTGTAGCGCCTTTTGATCAACCGATTAGATGGCATCCGCGGGGTCTGGCACTGTGGATCATCGTCTCTGCCAGATTCCCTCACCCGACAGGAATTTTCCTGTACTGCCAGCTGGCCATCCGGGCAGCCACTCCCCTCTCCAGCTCAGCAGACCGTTGCCAAGCTTCCCCTAATGGCTATGGGACCCCGATCGGGCCTCGTGGCCCGGCCGAGCTCGAATTGGAAATTCGAAGACTCGGCCATGGCCCGAGCCCTCCGACCCTCCTCAACCCGATTAAAGGCTCTGAAAGGTTCATGGCACCTCCCTAAGGCTATAAATAGCCTCAGCTCCCCTCTATTTGATCATTGCTGATCAATTGGAGTTGGGCTTCCTTCTCCGCCATTGCCGATTGCCGAAGCTTCACCTAGGCGCTCCCAAGCTCACGTACCGCTGATAGGAGAGTCTCATGGAGTTCAGGAACTCTCAGAGAGATCTAAGGTAGCTCAGCAAGGTCGGAGGAGATCACTTCACCATCTGCAAACACCCGATCGAAACCAGGTATCCCAGTTGCAGGAATCGAGTCAATAAAGCTCGAATCCTATTCCATTTGATGTGTTTCTGTTCATATTGTCATTTCGAACTCACCTGTATCGTAATTAGGGTCAAGGTTAGCCCCGATCGATCGAATTGATCGATCGGGTTCAGTTTCTTCTGGATCGCCTCGGTCCAGTAAGGACCCAGCGATCCAGGCCACCCCAGACCCCCGGACCAGCGGGCTTCGATCCGCCACGCCTCCCTGATGGTGTAGGGATCGAGCCCGGGGTCTGGCATGGCCTCTGTGGGGAGAATTGTCTCCCCACAATAACTCAATTGATTGAATCCTCGGGTGAGTAAGGTCTGGTTGATCCAGACCACCTCACAAGGGGCTTCGGGTCCCAATAGACGGGTCTGGTCACGGTGATGGAGTAGCAATCGAGTGTTGGCCGAGCCATGGCCTGGACGCGCCGGAATTTCGGGAATTAGGGTTCCCTAATTCGGTCTACCCGTCGGGACGAAGGGATGGGGACGACGGCACTGTGCGGGCCGGGTCGACCCACGACCCGCACGAAGCGACAATGCCGGGTCTCCCGGGCCCCAATCGACCCGCGCGTTTTCGATTTCGGGCCGAGCCTTTTAATTAAATCGAATTAATGGAATTATTTTCCTTAAGGAAAATAATTCGAATAATCAAATCATAGGATTTTGATTAAATAAAAATACAGAATGTATTATTCAAATAACTTTTAATCCATTAGTCAAAATTTTATGATATCATATATGAAAATGTTCAGAAAAATCTCATGAACTTAAATATAAAATAAAATCATACATCTGATGGTTAGATTTTTAATTATTGCCTAATTACACTGAATCTTAATTAGGGTCGGTTAGCAATTTTATTTATCCAAATTACATGTTTAGGGTGCCATTAATTCATTGATGTTAATTAGATTTCATGTGCCAAGTATAACATTTTTTTGAATTCTGTAATTGTAGTTATGCCTTAATCTTGTCAAATCATAATTAGTGAATTTTAGGGTTTATATATATTGGATCTTAGCAAATTTAGTATCTAATTACTTGTATGATTAATTAGGACTTGCATGCCAAATTTCATGTAATTTGAATGGTTGGATTTTTATTTATGTGCTAATCCTTTTTGCTTGAAATTAGGGTTTGGTTAGCACTAAGTAACCACTGTTTATTTGACTTTAATTATTTTTTTGACTTATAATAGTAAACTAAATGAAATAAAATCACCTTTTTACAAACCTATTAAGCATACTTGAATAAAACCAAAATTATAGAATCTTAAATATCTTAATTAACTTAAGAAATCTTAAGATTTGGATCAAGCTTTTAAGAATTGATCTAGATCTAGGATTGCCACCAATAATACATAATTAATCCACTGATTTGACGTTGATCTTTAGATAAACACTTGATTTGACATGAGGTTTGAGAAGGAGTCAAATCCTAGTCTACTTAAGGAAAATCTAAAACTATAAAAACCCTAACTTAATTATATTGATTTCAAGACTTTGAATTGAACATTTCTAATAATGCATTTGATTTACTATTGACTCTAAACATTTGAATTAGACAATGTAAGGTTAATAATAACCCTTGTGACTTCACAATCTGAATCTTAAGATCCCTGATTTTCTCTTAAGTAATAAACCTGCATAACAAGATCATTAATACTATGTTGATTTAACAAGTGATCAAATCCTTAACAATATGTTTGATTTACACCCCATAATCTTAGTCTAAGTATGACTAGATGATTCCATCATCAGATCTAGTCATTCCAAGTCTAATTATGAACCAGAACCTAATAGTCTAATATCAATACCTAAAGAAGAGATCTTGTTATTCTCTTCATAAGATCATCTTGAATTATTTAAAAGACTTAAACTCATATATCATGAGGTAGGAGGCCTTGTATGAATCTTTGAGGTAGAAGTATAGAAGATTCCTTCACCTTAGAGATTGATCTATTCTCCTTGTGGTAGTAATCACTTAAGACATTAGAAGAGATACATCTTCTTGTGGTAGAATCTATATTAAGTGATACTTGATCACATTTGATTGGTGAAACCTTGTATAGGACTTACCTATTAGTTTAAGATTTGAAGTCTTGATAAATCCTTGCTCTATTAAATAGATTTGATTGAACCATGATTATTGGGTAGTGTAGTGTAGTATACCCATATTACTGGTCCCAGTAATATTCTGGATTGGTTGAGTCACTTTAAGTGAGATTTATCTTTGTTGCTATCCTGCGAGCTTAGGCGAATATAACCTCGCTTAGAGTAAATCAATCGATCCTAAGAGTGTATTAAACGGGTGCCCATTTCTTAATTTTATTGAAGGACAGTTGCCATCGGCAATGCCTCCTAGCGAAGATCGCTTCAATAGGTATGGCTTAAACAAAACTAAGAAAAGGGGAATCACCTTCCTTAAGACGCTAAGTATGATTGTGAGTTTAGTGACTAAATGCTTAGTTTGAGATACAAAATCATCATCGGATGGTGCCTCCTAATGAAGATCACTTATTTAGGGTGGCGTAATCAAACTAAATGTTGAGTCCTATCTTTGCAGCATATTTAATATGTGTATACAATCACCCCGCCTAGTAATCTTTAAGTAAATAAGCAACTTTAACTAAATATCTATCTAGAGATTTGGAGTCAGAATCCTTTTAGCAGGATTCTGCACAGTGGAGACTTATGATTTATTTATGTTTCTTACTATCTTCTTCATGAATTTTGGGATTTTTCATTCATACCATATAATGGCATAAGCATAAGCATAAACTTGAGTTAAACTCATTCCTTCTATTGTGACACATGGTTATCAGTGATACAGTATGAGATACGGAATGTTATATACACAGACCGGGGAAATTCAGGGTGCATCTGCGTCACCATACTGACTTCCTAACTGTTTTGCTTACATTGGACCGCACGACTCATAAACCTTCAATGATAGTTCTGTGATATACCATGATATTGCATATCTGTGAGCATTGCTTCAGTAGCATATAGTGCAGCTTATAGCATCCTTCTCAGCATCTGATATTTTTATGTACTTTCAGTACTTGGTTTTAATGCAGTTTTTCTTTGCTTAGTTCCTATAGTTCATTTATTTGATGCTTTACAGTTTTTTTCTTGCACTTTTACTTTATGTCCTTGCATATTTTTTATGTTTAGATTAGCTTGTATAGCTAGCTTCGATGTGTTAGATTTCTTGTCTAACACGGGGTACTTTTGGAATCCGGCAATTTGCTAGATCTCGAGCAGTTGTTGGAGGTAGGTCAGGAGGACATCCCAGGGACTCAGGAGGAACACTTGGAGCTGTAGGGGCTTGAGCACCTATTTTTACTTTCTAGTTCTTTCCAGTATTCTAGCCAGACTCTTTATATTCGTACATTTAAATGGTTTGTAATAAACTCTGGATGTACTTTTACTTTTCTTTTCTGAGATGGATGATTACTACTGCTTGGGATGAATGTATTTTTGGATGTTTTGCTTTTTAGCTTCCGCACTCTGTTATACATAGTATTGTGATGTGATCGGCGTACCGGAAACGCTGATATATTTTATAACGTACATGGGTTCTTCTCCACTCCCTTGCACCATATGTACGTACTAAGTCTAATACCTAAGATAAGTGTTCCATCCTTATCTTAGATATTGACTCTTGAGCCTACTCTTAGGGCTCGAGTCAGCGGCCTTCGGTATGGCTCTGTCTCTTTAGCCTATTCAGGACTATGGGTTTTACTTGTATAGCCCACCGTTCCCGAGTAGCGCACCGTTCTGCCGCCAATCTATGAATTATACTCGTATTTTGCGCACGGTGACGGGACGGGGCCCTACAGTTGGTATCAGAGAAGTATTATAAAGTGTTAGATAAGGAGCTTGTTCCTATCTACTTTATAATCTGTTTTCTGTGTCAGGACAAGATCACAATTACTTGGTGTAGTGTAAAGCAAACATCCAAAAGATTCATTAAGCTGTCTCAGAAATAGAAAGGGAGATTATGTCTATAATACTAACACCCTAGGAATTAAATGCACATAAAAAGATAACTTAAAATGACATCTTAGGATTTGAACGAATTTTGAAAGAATAATGAATAAAATGTTTATGGGTTAGACTATTTTAGGGAATGAAATACTCGCCGTTAGCATTTCTGTTCTACCTTAGGAGATTTGATGATTATTGGATAGACGACCTTCGAGATGGTCAGCATTACAGGAGGACGGTGGATGGAGTATCATACCGAGGAGTCGCAGTACTGGACAAGATCCTGGTTCATTCATCGTTCAGAGGCACCAGTCTTTCGATGCTCGCCAAAGAGTGGCTAGATCGTGTTACCACGGCACTTCAAGAGACAGCCTGTCCAGAGAAGTATCGCCTGGAGATTGTAGAGATCCTACTAAGGGGATCAGCAAGTTGTTGGTGGAATTGGGTCGATAGGAGATTAGCTCGGAAAGGTCACATAGTCACATATGATGACTTTTGTGTTACCTTCTGGGTAGAGTATTGTAACTAAACCCTAGGAATTTCCTTATGTCATTTCTCATTATTTTATTTACATATTTTGATGTATCCATGTATCTTCTCTTATGAGAAAGAACTTGAAAATGAATGAAATTTTCTAAAATTTGCATCATAACTGCAGCTATGAATCCTGGTTCCCCCTCTGCTCCCACTCCTATTAAGAAAACGATCCCATCGTCAAACGAATCTGAAGAATCGAGTCTTATGACCAATCTAATAAAGGCCTTAATTGATAGTAACGCGCAACAAGCACAGGAGACACGATCTCTCATCCTCTCCGTCAAACAATAATCCTCCGGACCATCTTCTTACAACTCAGGTGACGGAGTTCTACACAATTTCCTTCGTTTTCACACTCCCACATTCAATGGGGCATTGAACCCCATGGATACTGTAATATGGATAAAGTTAGTGGAGAAGAATTTGGCCTTGATTAAATGCCCTAATTCTGAGGCAATTCGTCTGGTGACCTATCTGTTTCAAGAAGAAGCGGAATATTGGTGGGAAAATGAACGGAATAACAAATTTGCAGACTTTGAGATAGAGGACATACCATGGGATATGTTCATGGAAACATTTCGCAAAGCTTTCATTCCAGCTTCAGCACAAGCAATTCTAGAAGACGAACTTCTTCACCTCATGCAAGGGAGTAGGTCAGTATCTGATTACGAACAAGAATTCAGGAGACTGTCAAGGTTCGTTTCAAATCTAGTAAGATCGGAAGCATCCAAGTGTCACCGCTTCATGAAAGGTCTGAGAGATTCTATTAGAGCACACCTAGTCTCACGGCAGTTCAAAACCCTAATAGAGTTGATCGAGGCTGCCCGTCTGCAAGAAGGATTCCAGAGTCAGCTGAACCGGAAGAGAAAAACCATAGTCACGCACCCACGAGAAGAGTGCTTTGGCCATCGCAAAATGGCCAGAGTCTACAACATGGAAACTACACAACCTCAGCCTCAGAATTCTGAATGTAAGAAGAAGCATCTGTATGGGAAGTGCTACCACTTCGGTGGTGTATGTTTCACTTGTGGCCGTAAGGGTCACCGCTACTATGAGTGTAGGGAGAAAAAGACCATCGATGGTGTGTCCATCGACCACTCCCGCCATAAGCAAATCTTTCATGCTCAACCCGTGAACTAGCGGGAGCCCGCTCCTGCCATAATGCCAGCTCCTACGATGAACTAAAGGGCAATTGTACTGATGCAAAGGTCATCATACAACTGCCAAGATTCAGGAACCCAGAACAAGCAACCCTCGGTACCTGCCTGAGTATATATGTTAACTCCAACTTCTGCTCCTGAAAATAATGACGTGGTATCAGGTACGCCATAAATCAATTCTCTTTTCTTGCTGTATTAAAATATTTGTCCCTTACTATTCCCGTATTTCAATGAACTATCCTTACGCAAATTATCACAACTATAGGCACATTAACCATAAACGACACAACTTGTAATGTTTTATTCGATACGGGAGCAAGTCATTCTTTCGTATTGGAAGAGTGGGCTAAAACACTTAAACTACAGACACATCAACTAGCCAGTTCATTAAGTATTGGGCTACCTTTTGGAGCTCGTATGCAGTCTCAACAATTCTGTAATCTAGATATTCCTATTGAGGGTCAAAACTTCAGAGCTAAGCTAATTCTACTGCCAATTACCAACTTCGACATAATCCTAGGTATGAATTGGTTAAGCCAACATGGTGCGTCCATTAACTATCAAAAGAAGAAAATAACGTTGGATAGCGGAAGAAACTCCAAATCTTTCATGGGAAAACTTAGCACCCAATCGTCGTTAATCAACGCCATAGTGGCAGAGAGACTAGTAAAGAAGGGATGCAATGCGTACCTTGTAACAATGCTGGGAGAAAAGAAAGAAGTCATACCTCTTTCCGAGAACCGTGTAGTTTGTGAATTTCCTGATATTTTTCCTGAAGACCTGCCTGGTCTTCCTCTGAATAGAGAAGTAGAGTTCACCATAGAAGTAATTCCCGGAACTCAGCCACTGTCAAAAGTTCCGTACTGCATGGCGCCAAAAGAACTCCAAGAGTTGAACAACCAACTACAAGAATTATTAGAGAAGGGCCTCATCCGTCCAAGTTCATCCCCTTGGGGAGCGCCGGTGCTGTTCGTTAAGAAGAAAGATGGATCGATGAGAATGTGCATCGATTATAGGGAGTTAAACAAAGTAACTATTAAAAACAAATACCCTTTACCGCGTATCGATGATTTATTTGATCAGTTATCTAGAGCAAAGGTCTTCTCCAAGATAGACTTGCGATCTGTGTATCATCAATTGCGAGTTAAAGATTCTGATATTGAGAAAACAGGGTTTCGAACTCGTTATGGACATTATGAATTCTTGGTGATGTCTTTTGGATTAACGAATGCACCATCCATTTTTATGGACTTAATGCAGCGTGTGTTGAAAGAATATTTGGATAAATTCGTCATCGTCTTCATCGACGACATATTGATTTATTCCAAGAATAAGACCAATCATGAGAAACACCTTCGTATAGTACTTAAAGAACTCAGGAACCACGAACTCTATGCTAAGTATTCTAAGTGTGAATTATGGCTTGACTCTATCGCCTTTTTGGGTCATGTCATCGACTCTCAAGGGATCAGAGTGGATCAAAACAAAGTAAGCGCAGTCCGAGATTGGTCACAACCAAAATCCGTGACGGATATTAGAAGCTTCTTAGGACTGGCAGGCTATTATAGAGAATTTGTCAAAAGTTTCTCACAAATTGCGTCTCCTCTCACCAAACTGACTCAAAAAGTGGTACCTTTCATTTGGAGTCTGGAATGTGAGAAAGCATTTCAAACATTGAAAAATTCTCTTTCCTCTGCCCAGTTCTCGCCTTACCCAAGGAAGGATTGAATTACCAGGTCTATATTGACGCATCCGGTATAGGTTTGGGATGTATTTTGATGCAGGAAGGAAGAGTTATAGCCTACGCGTCTCGATAATTGAAACCACATGAAAAGAACTATCCTGTTCACTATCTTGAACTAGCATCAGTAGTCTTCGCTCTAAAGATTTGGTATCATTATCTATATGGCGTCAAGTGTTCCATATTCACCGATCATTAGAGCTTGAAATATATTTTCACCCAATGTGAGTTGAATTGTCGACAGTGAAGGTGGCTCGAGTTAATAAGCGACTACGACTTAAGCATTCAGTATCACCCAGGAAAAGCGAACGTCGTAGCAGATGCACTCAGCCGTCATGCGGCGCTATCTTCTATAATTTGCACTAGTGCATTGGAGGAAGAATTCCGAAAATTTGAAATCAGGCCAGTGTGTGGAGATATGTTAAGCACACTAATATCTATGAGCTCAGTTGAACCTACCTTCCATCATGATGTCTTCATCTCTCAAACCAAGGATGAGGATTATTTGAAGTTCCAAGTCGATATCGAGAGTGGACGTCGCTTCGATCTACAGCTTCGTGGTAATGTAATTTACCAAGGTGATCGTCTATGGATTCCCAAATCCATGCATCAAGAGATTCTGGTCGAAGGCCATAATTCTGGCTACCAAGTACATCTAGGTAGTACCAAAATGTACCAAGATCTGAAGAAGTCATTCTGGTGGCCCGGTATGAAAAAGAGTGTGGCAGAATTTGTGGCAAAATGTCACGCTTGCAGTCTAGTCAAAGCTGAGCATCAAAAGTCTGGAGGACTCCTTCACCCTCTAGCAATTCCTGAATGGAAATGGTTCGACATTTCTATGGATTTTGTTATGGGTTTACCTAAAGTAAGATCCGATGCAGATTCGATTTGGGTCATTGTTGATCGATTGACCAAGTCAACTCATTTCATCCCTATACGTCAAACTGATTTTGTGGAAAAATTGGCCAAGCTTTATATCAAGGAAATTATCAGGCTCCATGGGATTCTGAGATCCATTGTATCTGATCGAGATAGTTGTTTCACTTTAAAATTTTGGCAAGTAGTACATCAAGACTTGGGGACCACTCTAGCTATGAGTACCGCCTTTCATCCTCAGACAGATGGACAAACTGAAAGAGTCAACCAAGTTATGGAAGATCTCCTTCGTCTCTGTATTCTGAACTTTGGAGGTTTTGGGAGGATCACCTTCCCCTTGTAGAATTCGCATACAATAATAGTTTTCAAGCAAGTATCGGTATGACACCATATGAAGCTTTGTACGACAGAAAATGCAGTACGCCATTAGCATGGTCTGAAACTGGCAGTGTTCAGTTTTACGGATCAGAATTGGTTGAAGAAACAAATCGTAAAATTTAGCTAATCCAGCAAAGAATCAAAGCTGCTCAGGATCGATAGAGTAAATATCACGACGCTCATCATCGTGCTCTGGATCTTGATGTGGGAAAGTATGTGTATCTAAAGATCAGCCCAATGAAAGGTGTTTATCATTTTGGTGTAGCTGGGAAGTTAAGTCCTCGCTATGTCGGACCTTTCAAGATACTAGAAAAGATTGGTTCTGCAGCATATCGACTAAAGCTTCCTGAAGATTTCTCTGCAGTTCATAACGTATTCCACATCTCCTCTCTGCGGAAATGTCTCCGTGACCCATCTTACTTAATTCAACTTCCAGCCGTATCGCTACAACCAGATCTCTCTTATGTAGAAGAGCCGGTTAAGATCTTAGCTCATGATCAAAAGTAGCTAAGGAATCGCTCAATCCCTATGGTGAAAGTACAATGGAAGAATAGCTCTTTAGAAGAATCCACGTGGAAGAAAGAGGTGGATATGAGAAACAAGTATCCTAATCTCTTTAAATCTTCAGGTACTCTTTAATGCTAAAATCTTATTCACGTTCTTCATTCTTCTCGTACTTGTCTTCTCATAAGATGATGTCGAGGACGACATCATTCTTAAGTAGGGGAGTCTGTAATAATCCTAGGTTGTTACCATGCAAAATAAATATTGATTGGTTCAATTTTTTTAGCATCATTGCCTTTAGAATATCAATTTAAGCCTATCTGGAAAATTTGAAGTCCATTAGACTTCTCTAAGTCAAAAATTACAATTTGATCAATCGAGATGCCCTAGTCTAGACCCAAAATATTTTGATCTCAGAATTGAAATCTAAATGCATTTTTGAATTCCTCACCCCCAAATTAGCTAAGGGTGAAAATTTGGTGCAATTTAGAATTCATTTGGGCAATAATTCAAATTAAATTAAAATGGTTCAATTGCATAAAAGGGTTCCAAACAAATTGATTTTGCAAATATACCCTAATACCTAAATAAACAGCCGGGATCTGCTGTGCAGACCGCGGGCGATCCGCTGTGCGGACCACGGGCGATCCGCTGCGGAGCCCGGGTCATGCGACAGCGGCATCCCGTGAATCCAGACGCTCCACCTTTTTGATCTACGTCCAGGATGCGATCCCGCGGAACAGCCGATCCATCGTTGGATCTATCTCGTGGATCCTACGGCCAGGATCGCTCCTGCGATAGGCCATTAGGATCCGAGCGATCCCAACCATAGCGCCTTTTGATCAACCGATCAGACGGCATCCGCGGGGTCTGGCACTGTGGATCATCGTCTTCGCCAGATTCCCTCACCCGACAGGAATTTTCCCGTACTGCCAGCTGGCCATCCGGTCGGCCACTCCCCTCTCCAACTCAGCAGACCATTGCCAAGCTTCCCCTAATGGCTATGGGACCCCGATCGGGACTCGTGGCCTAGCCGTGCTCGAATTGGAAATTCGAAGACTCGGCCATGACCCGAGCCCTCCGACCCTCCTTAGCCCAATTAAAGGCTCTGGAAGGTTCATGGCACCTCCATGAGGCTATAAATAGCCTCAGCTCCCCTCCATTTGATCCTTGCTGATCAATTGGAGTCGAGCTTCCTTCTCCGCCATTGCCGATTGCCGAAGCTTCACCCAGGCGCTCCCAAGCTCGCGTACCGCTGATAGGAGAGTCTCCTGGAGTTAAGGAACTTTCAGAGAGATCTACGGTAGCTCAGCAAGGCCGGAGGAGATCACTTCATCATCTGCAAACACCTGATCTAAACCAGGTATCCCAGTTGCAGGAATCGAGTGAATAAGGCTCGAATCCTATTCCATTTGATGCGTTTCTGTTCATATTGTCGTTTCAAACTCAGCTGTATCATAATTAGGATCTAGGTTAGCCCCGATCGATCGAATCGATCGATCGGGTTCAGTTTCTTCTGGATCGCCTCGGTCCAGTAAGGACCCAGCGATCCAGGCCACCCCAGACCCCCGGACCAGCGGGCTTCGATCCGCCACGCCTCCCTGATGGTGTAGGGATCGAGCCCGGGATCTGGCATGGCCTCTGTGGGGAGAATTGTCTCCCTATAGTAACTCAATTGACGGAATCCTCGGGTGAGTAAGGTCTGGTTGATCCAGACCACCTCACAAGGGGCTTCGAGTCCCAATAGATGCGTCTGGTCACGGTGATGGAGTAGCAATCGAGTGTTGGCCGAACCGTGGCCTGGACGCGCTGGAATTTTGGGAATTATGGTTCCCTAATTCGGTCTACCAGTCGGGACGAAGGGATGGGGACGACGACACTGTGCGGGCCGGGTCGACCCACGACCCGCACGGTGCGACAGTGCCGGGTCTCCCGGGCCCCGGTCGACCCGCGCATTTTCGATTTCGGGCCGAGCTGTTTAATTAAATCGAATTAATGGAATTATTTTCCTTAATTCGATTAAGGAAAATAATTCGATTAATCAAATCATAGGATTTTGATTAAATAAAAATACAGAATATATTATTCAAATAACTTTTAATCCACTGGTCAAAATTTTATGATATCATATATGAAAATGTTCAGAAAAATCTCAAGAACTTAAATATAAAATAAAATCATACATGTGATGGTTAGATCTTTAATTATTGCATAATTACAGCGAATCTTAATTAGGGTTGATTAGCAATTTTATTTATCCAAATTGCATGTTTAGGGTGCCATTAGTTTACTGATGTTAATTAGATTGCATGTGCTAAGTTTAACAATTTTCTAAGTTCTGTAATTGTAGTTATGCCCTAATCTTGTCAAATCATAATTAGTGAATTTTAGGGTTTATATACATTGGATCTTTGCAAACTCAGTCTCTGATTACTTGTATGATTAATTAGGACTTGCATGCCAACTTTCATGTAATTTGAATGGTTGGATTTTTATTTATATGCTAATCCTTTTTGCTTGAAATTAGGGTTTGGTTAGCACTAAGTAACCACTGTTTATTTGACTTATAACAGTAAACTAAATGAAATAAAATCACCTTTTTACAAACTTATTAAGCATACTTGAATAAAACCAAAACTATAGAATCTTAAATATCTTAATTAACTTAAGAAATTTTAAGATTTGAATCAAGCTTTTAAGAATTGATCTAGATCTAGGATTGCCACCAATAATACATAATTAATCCACTGATTTGACATTGATCTTTAGATAAACACTTGATTTGACTTGAGGTTTGAGAAGGAGTCAAACCCTAATCTACTTAAGGAAAATCTAAAACCCTAAAAACCCTAACTTAATTATATTGATTTCAAGACTTTGAATTAAACATTTCCAATAATGCATTTGATTTACTATTGACTCTAAACATTTGAATTAGACAATGTTAGGTTAATAATAACCCTTGTGACTTCACAATCTGAATTAAACCTTAAGATCCCTGATTTTTTCTTAAGTAATAAACCTGCATAACAAGATCATTAATACTATGTTGATTTAATAAGTGATCAAATCCTTAACAATATGTTTGATTTACACCCCATAATCTTAGTCTGAGTATGACCAGATGATTCCATCATCTATTCTAGTCATTCCAGGTCTAATTATAAACCAGAACCTAATAGTCTAATATCAACACCTAAAGAAGAGATCTTGTTATTCTCTTCATAAGATCGTCTTGAATTATTTAAAAGACCTAAATTCATATATCATGAGGTAGGAGGCCTTGTATGAATCTTTGAGGTAGAAATATAGAAGATCCCTTCACCTTAGAGATTGATCTATTCTCCTTGTGGTAGTAATCACTTAAGACATTAGAAGAGATATATTTTCTTGTGGTAGAATCCATATTAAGTGATCCTTGATCACATTTGATTGGTGAAACCTTGTATATGACTTACCTATTAGTTTAAGATTTGCAGTCTTGATAAATCCTTGCTCTATTAAATAGATTTGATTAAACCATGATTATTGGGTAGTGTAGTGTAATATACCCATATTACTGGTCTCCAGTAATATTCTGGATTGGTTGAGTCACTCTAAGTGAGATTTAACTTTGTTGCTATCCTGTGGGCTTAGGCGGATATAACCTCGCTTAGAGTAAATCAATCGATCCTTAGAGTGTATTAAATGGGTGCCCATTTCTTAGTTTTATTGAAGGACAGTTGCCATCTGTAATGCCTCCTAGCGAAGATCGCTTCAATAGGCATGGCTTAAATAAAACTATGAAAAGGGGAATCACCTTCCTTAAGACGCTAAGTATGATTGTGAGTTTAGTGACTAAATTCTTAGTTTGAGATACAAAATCATCATCGGATGGTGCCTCCTAATGAAGATCGCTTATTTAGGGTGGCGTAATCAAACTAAATGTTGTGTCATATCTTTGCAGCATATTTAATATGTGTATACAATCACCCCGCCTAGTGATCTTTAAGTAAATAAGCAACTTTAACTAAATATCGATCTAGAGATTTGGAGTTAGAATCCTTTTAGCAGGATTCTGCACAGTGGAGACTTAGGATTCATTTATGTTTCTTACTATATTGTTCATGAATTTCAGGATTTTTCATTCATACCATATAATGGCATAAGCATAAGCATAAACATGAGTTGAACTCATTCCTTCTATTGTGACACATGGTTATCAGTGATACAGTATGAGATACGGAATGTTATACACACAGACTGGGGAATTTCAGGGTGCATCTACATCACCATACTGACTTCCTAACTGTTGTGCTTACATTGGACCGCATGACTCATAAACCTTCAATGATAGTTCTGTGATATACCGTGATATAGCATATCTGTGAGCATTGCTTCAGTAGCATATAGTGCAGCTTATAGCATCCTTCTCAGCATCTGACATTTTCATGTACTTTCAATACTTGGTTTTGATGCAGTTTTTCTTTGCTTAGTTCCTATAGTTCAGTTATTTGATGCTTTACAGTTTTTTTCCTGCACTTTTACTTTATGTCCTTGCATATTTGTTATGTTTAGATTAGCTTGTATAGCTAGCTTCGATGTGTTAGACTTCTTATCTAACACGGGGTACTTTTGGGATCCGGCAATTTGCTAGATCTCGAGCAGTTGTTGGAGGCAGGTCATGAGGACGTCCCAGGGACCCAGGAGGAGCACTTGGAGCTGTAGGGGCTTGAGCACCTATTTTTACTTTCTAGTTCTTTCCAGTATTCTAGCTAGACTCTTTATATTCCTACATTTAAATGGTTTATATTAAACTCTGGATGTACTTTTACTTTTCTTTTCTGAGATGGATGATTACTACTGCTTGGGATGAATGTATTTCTGGATGTTTTGCTTTTTAGCTTCCGCACTCTATTATACATAGTATTGTGATGTGATCGGCATACTGGAAACGCTGATATATTTTATAACGTACATGGGTTCTTCTCCACTCCCTTGTACCATATGTACGTACTAAGTCTAATACCTAAGATAAGTGTTCCATCCTTATCTTAGATATTGACTCTCGAGCCTACTCTTAGGGCTCGAGTCAGCGGCCTTCGGTATGGCTCTGTCTCTTTAGCCTATTCGGAATGATGGGTTTTTGTTGTACGGCCCACCGTTCCCGAGTAGCGCACCATTCCACCGCCAATCTATGAATTATACTCGTATTTTGCGCACGGCGACGGGACGGGGCCCTTCAAAATTAAACTTAAAAATTCCATATATAGAGGTTTCAAGTGGTGAATATTTGAGCCAGGGCAAGCTACAAGGTGATCAGGAGACCACGCATATCCTTGAGGGGGAGTATTATATATATATATATATATATATACATATATATATATAGATATATATATATATATATACATATATATATATACATATATATATATATATATATATATTATATAAAGGCGATTCTTTGGGTTG
Source organism: Gastrodia elata (assembly GCA_016760335.1). Taxonomy (NCBI): domain Eukaryota; kingdom Viridiplantae; phylum Streptophyta; class Magnoliopsida; order Asparagales; family Orchidaceae; genus Gastrodia; species Gastrodia elata. The sequence goes on along the minus strand of CM028685.1, from coordinate 3,747,337 downwards.
GCGCTTGAGAAGGATTACTGAAAGTGATTCTTAGGGTTTTTCCGTTGGCTTGGCCGATGGACTATGGTTTAACTATCGATTGGTGGATCTTTTCAAGCAATATATAAGTCAACTATTCTCTGGATCTGGTGTTACCTTTCTTTAATTGTTCTTTTTATTGTTATTTTATCTCTTGATGGTCTATTAGAAGTCTCTCCTACTATTAGATCGTTTAAGGAGATTGTTGAGAGTTCTTATCCTACGATCTCCAAGGAGATCTCCTCTTTTTGTGGTGTCCCTGCTATTTATATTTTTGATAATGAGATTTCTGAGCTTGCGTCCCCTCTTGCCCTAACCCTAATCAATAAATTTAGTAAGAAAAAATCTAATTTTGGTTTGGTTGTTGGATTTATAAACAGATTAAAACTCTATGGCCTGGTAAAGATTCACGTGTTTGACTCTCATCGTGTTTTTTTCTGCTTTTTGTTTGACCTTAACTATGCTAGGGTATTCTCCAAAGTATCTTATGATCTTAAAGGGAATACCCAAAAAATTTTTAGATGGGATATATATACAGATGCAATTTTGGACTCACCAATCGCTTCAGTTTGGGTCAACTTACTAGGATTATGTCTACATTTTGTTACAAAATAAATTTTATTTAACATTTCAAAAGCTATTGGGAGGTCTCTTCAACTTGATAGAATACAGATACTGAGAGGAATGTGGCTACTCCTGGAATCTTACTTGAGCTAAACTTAGCCTCACCACTCCCAAAAACATTTGGCTTGGTTTTAAAGAGCATGGTTACTTTCAAACTATCAATTATGAAAACCTTCCTTTATATTGCATCTGGAGCTAGACTCTAGGACACAACTCCCAATCCTGTCCGCACACACATAGGAGCAGCCCTGTAAAACCCTTAGGAAGAGCTTTGATCACTATTCTCAATATTGATAATTTGCCTTCAGATGATGATGCTCCTGTCACTGCTTTAACTATTTTTGACACTGCTAATACTATTGATACAAGTAGTAATAATATAAATGTAGCTATACAAAATGTTGTTCTCTATAACATTACTATTATTGAACTTGTTGCTCCTGAGACCAATAATATTGAAATGTATTGAGCGTTGAATTTATTACTGCTATTAATTCTGAAATTGATCCAGATGTTATATTTGCTAATGTCTCTAATGAAATATGTATTGACAATATAAAAGTTGTCATGTTTAATTTTGAATCCTTGGCTGATAATAATGTTGAATCTGTTGTCATTAATACGGAGAATGTTTGAATTCTCCTTCTTCAAATCCTACAATCATAACTTCTGTCATCACAGTTATTACTAATGACAATGACATTCAAACTAGGATTTCAGCTGAAAAATTAATGAAGATATTGATGTTAATGATATTTTTCATACTGCTAAGATTTGCAAAAATGATTCTGGCCTGAATGCTTTAGTTGAGAAAACAAATTCTGATAATAGTAATATGTACAAAGTTTACAATACCACAACATTTTATGCTGCTAATAATGATAGTGACATTTCTAACCTTAATTATGTTCTTAGATAGGGCACGACATCCAAAACTTTAGCCTCTTATTAAAAGGAGGCATTGATTGAAAAAGGCAAAGAAAATTACACTGCTCTGAAAACTCAGAATGATGTGGCTCTTGGAATTGTCTATCCCTAGACAATTCTAAGATTGTGAATGTTTTAGATATTATATCTAATAATATGGATGTGTCAATAGCTAAAGCTAAGGATATTATCTCTAACTTTGATAATTTTCTTAGCAGGGAAGCAGAATACTTGGGAAAAGATGATGCTGACAAATAGCTTAACAAAAATTTAAACAGATTTTTTTCAAGAATCACAATATTTAAAAGAGAAATTGGGGAATTTCACCAATCTAAAAATCCCAATCAAGAGAGAATCAGAGCGATTATAGTATAAAGCTAAGGACATTTAAGGGTAACAAACATGTATAACTCTCTTACTTTTTTAAATGAAATTGAAGGAAAGGCTGATAAAACTCAGTTAATAACTAGTACCATGCTTATTTTTAGTACTATTCAGAAGACCCTAAGGGGTCCTTCTACAGTTTTCCAATGAATTTAATGTGCTAGAATATTAGAGGCATCGACAATGTGGTTAGAAGACCTCTAGGGGTTTCTTCAAAAAACCAATTTAAACATATCATTAAAGATAAGAAAATAAATATTGCAATTATTTTAAAACCCAAGACTAATAAAGAGGTTATTACTAAGCTATGTAATTTTGTTCATCTTCATAAAGTTATTGCCAATATTTTTAATAGAATCTGGGTGTGGTATGATATTTGGTAACAGAAATTGTGGCCCAAAATGATCAAGATATTCACATTAGATTCTTCAATGAGTCTCACAATTTCTAGCTACTTTTGTTCATGCTAATAATATCAGAATTGATCATTTTATTCTTTGGGAGTTCTCTAAGAGATTGTAATAATTTTTCTCTTCCTTGGGCGGTGGGTGGTGATTTCAGTGATGTTCTCAATATTAATGATTATAAAGTTTATTCCTCCAATTATGCTTTATCTATGTTTGATTTTAAATCTGCTGTGGTTGATTGTGACATTGAAGATTTTAAATATACTGGAGCTCCTTTTACCTGGTCTTTTTTGTTAGGAAATTTGTTAGGTTAGATCATTTATTAATTAGCAATGTTTGGTGCAATGCATTCTCAGATTACAAAATTGCTTCCTTAAACTCTACCACTTTTGTGGGGCCCCGTACCCTCCGTGGTTATGCTAATACTATATTTAACATAATTATGGTGAATACGATCACTAATTGTGGCAATCCTTCCAACTATAGTCGATTTAGGTATACACCCAACCTGCCTTAGTTAAGAGACTTTCCACCTGAAATTGAGAGTCATACATTAAAATATAAAAGTAGCAAAAGTAAGAAAGAGTATAATATACACATCACAACATAGTAAAGAAAGTAGAAACAGAAACTCAGCTCAATATAAAAAATGCAGAAAGTAAATACATCTAGAATAAAAAATTATTACAAACTAAATTTAAAAGAAAAAGGAACACTCATCCTTACAGCTGAAAATAAATCTAGCTAAGCTGCAGCGGTAGGATAGGTCCTCCTCCAGGCCAAGCTACTCTCTAGAAACAACCTCAAGGAATAGCTCCGAATCTGATATTGTTGGTATCACAATGCGAGGGCCCCAGCCAAAAAAAGAAAAACTTATAGTTAAAAAAATTATCTAAGCACATTTTTGGCTAATTTAAATGAAACTGAACATTTAAGATATCATATTTTTACTAAGAATGCAAGTAATTAAGGTGCAACAAGCCACAAGAAATAGGATAGCTATAAATTAACATTTATAGCTAAGCAAAAAAAAGTATGTAAATAAATATACCTCGACCAGATGCTACAATAAGGTTAGGCAATAAGTATATAAATAACTGAAAAGTACTGAAAGTAAACCTATCCTAACATGCTTATGATTATATTAATACGTACTAATTTACATAAAGGAAATCTGAACTAAAGCATAGGAAAACTAAAATAAAATAAGCATCCTAAATATGCAAGTACTAAACAAAACTGAACTGAAAATACTGAAATGAAATGAATTGTAAAAGCATGCAAAAAATAGTAAAATCGCAACTAAAACATATGGCTAAACTAGCCGCTGAACTGGAATTGAGCTGAAAAGTAGAAGTATGCCTAAGTTAGTACTGCCATGACATAAATAGGCCAAAATAGGGCCACTGCATAGAAAGTTCAATATGTATCCCCCTAGGCATCTTCAGAGCTAAGTCTGAGTTGAACTTATAGAATCAGACATGTATCCCCAAGCCAACCATAGAGCTAGGTCCGAGTATATTTTATATCTAAAGAATTGAATTTAAGAGGCAGATTAAGTTAGGATACACTCTACTGAACTAAGAACTGAATGAACTGAATAAAGTTAAATTATGTTTATATAATTTCAAACCTGGCATAGAATACTCATCAAATATCCCATGTCCAACTAATATATCCAAGGAAAAAGGCTCAAACATAAGGTGTGTGAAGCAATAATACTCAAGGTAAGCAAGAGACTCAACTAAACATATGTGATATCTATTATTGTCTAATTTAATTCATTCTATCTATTTTGAGCTAGTACAGGCATATGATCTCCAATATCCAACTATCTTGTAAAATTCAAACTTATGACCTTAAAGTTAATATTAGAACTTAACAAGTTCTAATTTATAATCAAAAGTGATAAGTATAAAGGTTAAGTAAATAAATCAATGAGTTAATTAATGGGTTTTAATAACTCAATCCAAATCTTGATTATGTCAATCAAGATTAAGGATTCTAGGCTTAAACTACAAATTGGGGTTCAAACCTAAATCCAAGGTACCCCAATATCGAATAAGAGATTAACCTAACATTGGAGCATTACCACAACATCTAATACTAAATTAGGAGAAAGCTAACTCAATTATTAGATGCTGCGTAGCCAAGAATATTTGTGAGGGTGTTAAGTTAAGATTAGGAGGAGATAGAAGGAAAAGGAAATCATATGAATATAAGTAAATGCAAATATATGTAAGTAAAAAGTATTTGCAAGTGGAAGTAAGAAAAGTGAATCACAGATGGAAGACTGTGAGATTGAACTTAAATACTTCACTTGGATACTCTTCCTCTATTGGGAGGATGATCATTGGTTTGGCTTAACTTATGGTCAGGAATACTTTTGCGTATTTGAAGCTGGAGGTGAAGTGTTGAACAAAATTTTGAGGTATTGTGTGTTTCAGGCAACTACATCCTGGAGCTAGCGAGAGAATGGATTTCATGATTCACTATGACATTTGAAACCATAACTTGTCCCGATCACATACGCCTTCATATTTTGGATGTACTCTTTGCCAACTATGCCGAGGACTGGTAGTATCATGCACACAAAGAGCAAGTTCGAAGAAGTAAGCACCTCCATTGTACCCCTACCTATGAGGACTTTAAATTTTTGTTTTATGCAAAGTTATGTAAATGATTATACTAGCTTCCTTTTAGAACTAGTTTTCCATAGTATAGTAGATTCTTATGAATGACTTCTATTTTATTTTGTTTTCTCTTCTTTCTTACAAAATGTATCTCTTAAATCTTTTAAGTTTTAATGAGAATCCTTTTTCATTTTCTTTAGTTCCTAAATTATGTCTGCTTTTCTTTCTTTAGAATGAATCCTGATTCAGATAACCCAATTCCACCCGTGGAAAAAGAGCCTACTTCTGCCATTACATCTCAAACTGATGAGATGAAGAATTTAATGGAAATGATACATGTGATGATAGAAGCACAAACATGTGCAGCAAAGAGAATGGCCTCGTTCAGTACCCATTCTCATCCTTCCCCTACCATATCACAACCATTTCCAACTCCTCTTCAAACTCCCTTTCCAGTTCCTCCTAAAGTTTTAATAGTTCCACATCCAACTCATGGTCCTGCTGTAGATGCCTTTCTCCTTACTTTTCTTCATTTGAACCCTCCAACATTTAATGGCTCCACTTCCCCCAATGAAGCAGTTGATTGGTTTAAAGCGATATAAAAGACCTTAGCCAGTATAAAATGTCCAGAAAGTGTGTGTATTCATCTAACTACGTACCTGTTTTATGGTGAGGCAGAATACTGGTGGGACAATGAACTGAAAGTTCATTTCTCTGATGTACAAGTAGAAGATATCCCTTGGGATGAGTTTAGCAAGTTTTTTGTGAAGAATTTATTCCTCCATCTGCTCAAACTATAATTAAGAATGATTTCATACAGCTTATCCAAGGAAATAATTATGTCCACGAGTATGAAATGGAATTCCGGAAGTTGTCTCGCATCACTTCTGACTTAGTCCACACAGATGTGGCGAGGTGCAGTAGATTCTTATATGGATTGAATAATTCTATTAAAAGTCATCTGATGTCTCAACATCATTGTGATCGAGCACCATCAAGCACAAATGGCTGAAGAAATGTTCCCAACCTCAATCTTTGAGATCTGAACCATTTAGAAGGAATTGTACTCATGATCCAAAGGTCTTCCAGATTACCCCAAGTCAAAATCATAATCAAATACTGAATCAAAATAAAATTCAAAATTAGAATTATAATCAGCTAGGGAGACCAAGTGCTAGATGTAACAGACCATCGCCAATCTTCTATGCAGAACTCTGATCCTCTTAATTTCCAATCTCTAGCACTTGTCATAATTCCTCCTTTTGCAAGTGGAAGTGCTCAATGTCCTAAAGGTTTATCTCCATTTGCAAATAAGCAAGTTCAAATGAGTAGGACTGCTAAAGGCAAATCTATTCCTCAATATCTTGTTGTTCTGCGTGTCTACACTCTTTCTCCTTCTGTTGCCCAAGAAGACAACAATGTTGTTACTGGTATTTTATACTTTTAATTTTCTATTTTCTGTCTTTTAATTATTTTGAATTTTTATTTCTAGTATTTCAAATCTTAATTTTCATTAGTTATATTTTAAGTTTATCTTCCCTGTTTTGTGATACACTCTTCGACATGGGTGCTAGCCACTCTTTTATATCCAAGAGTTGTGCTTCTTCTTTTAATCTCCAACATTTCAGCCTAGACAATGATGCTAGTGGGCTTCCTTTTCTCAGTAAATTAGATATATAAACATTGAATGAATTGGTAGGATAATATCTATGGATGATTTCTGGAGTTTGTGGTGGGTTGGTTATGGGTTTAGAGTGGACTATCTAAAGGAAAGCCAAGACTAGTCCAGATCGAGCCTAGTTTTGGCTGATTCGAAATATACCTTTTGTAGGTGGAGTTTTAGTGGGTTAAAGGGCTGGAAATAAATTAATATAGCTAGTTTAAGATGTTTAGTTTGGATTTGGAGTAGATGGCTTGGCTTGATGGTGTTTAGATGGGTGTCGAGGGGTAAGGAAGAAGACTAGGTCGAGCTATTTTTAAATTTGGCTACAAAGGTTGTGGTGGAGTTTGGAGGGTGTTTAGGAGATTAGATAATAATTTAATATTTTTAAATGATACTTAAGATGCTGGAAAAGATGTGTAAATGGTTTGAGGTTATGAGAATAAGAGTATAGTTAGAAAATAAAATATAAATAAGATAATAACCTAACTCACCAAAAATAGGCAATAAACTTGACACCACCAAGTACCAAGCAATATGAGAGTTATTCACCACAAACTTCTTTCGTTCAAGTTACCCAATTACATTACATTTCAGCTCATATTTATAGGTACTACAAGTCTGTTGCCCTATGAGCTTTGGAGGGAGAATATGAAGGAAAATCTTGGAGGAAAAGATGGGCAGTTGGTAATTAGTGAGGAAGAAACTCCAACTACTTACATTAAATATTTTCCTCATGACATGGATGGCCAAACATGTGCTTTATTAAATAAAAAAAGTACAATATTAATAAAAACAAAATACAAATAGTAAGCACAATATTTGGGCTCTTTATTGGGCTTTTGATTGGGCTTTTGTAATTAGGCCCACCTTCAAATTCTTCCCTTGAACTTTAGCCATGACTCTTGTTATTGGGCCTTTGAAAATATTCTTAGGATATGCTACATCAACTCCCATTGGCCCAATTGAACTCTGCACTGAAGAGTTAAAATCCAAGTAATCTTCTACTAATTGTGGATCTATAACTTCCAAATTTGTACGTGTTAGCCATGTGTCTTCTGTAGGTAGCTTATTTTTCCAATGAATGAGAAAATGATGCTCTTTATCTTGATCATTAGGATCCTCCTCAATGATGATGTAGTCAATGTCTAGAAAGGATGGAGCTTGCATGTGGGGAACTATATCTCCTGCTAAAAATTCAGACTGCGCAAGTGGAGGTTTGCTAACTCCTTCATATGATAAAATATCTTCAATATTAATAACAGGATGAATTAGCATATCATTAGGCAAATCAAGGTGATAAGCATTAGATCCAATTTTCCTAAGAACTTTGAAAGGGCCACGAGCCCTTGGATGTAATTTCTTATATTTGGTATTGTTACATCGCTCATGGCGGATGCGAATCAAAATATAATCACCTTCTTTAAATTCTTTAGTTGATTTATTATGATTTGCCTTAAATGCATATTTTTCATTACTTAAAATGATTTGCTGTCTTATAAAATCATGAATGCTTTGAAAATCTTTGGCAAATGTGAATGCTGAATCAGAAAATGCATGAGAAGGAAGGTTGGTAGTATCAATCAGCCATTTAGGATTATGGCCATACACCACTTCAAATGTAGATGTTTTTGTTATTTGGAAAGTACTACTATTATATGCAAATTCAATAGTAGGTAAATGTAAGTCCCAATTACCAATACTTTTTCCAACAAGGCACCTATGTAAGTTTCCTAGGCTTCGATTGACAACTTCAATTTGACCATTCTATTGGGGGTGAAAAGCTGATGAAAATTTCAATTTTGTCCCAAGAAGTTTCCAAAAGATCTTCCAAAAGTATGAGACAAACTGAACATCCCGATCTGATACAATAGTTGAAGGAAGGCCATGCAATCGCATAATTTCCTTAAGGAATTATTTTGAACTATGGGAGGCATCATTAGTTTTAGAGCAAGGTATGAAATGGGCCATCTTAGAAAATCTATTAACAACCACAAATATGCTATCATGAACATGAGCTGTTTGGGGTAACCAAAGAACAAAATCCATTGATAAATCTTTCCAAGGCCTATGAGTAACAGGCAATGCTGTGTATTGGCTAGATTTTTGTTTAGTAGCTCTAGCTTGTTTGCAAGTTAAATATTGAGCTACTACTTTTTGATTATCTCTTTTTAGGGAAGGCCAAAAAAATCTATTATCCATCAAGCAAATTATTTTATCCTTTCCAAAATGGCCAACAATTCCTCCCGAGTGCAGTTCAAAAATCAAAAACTCCCTTAGAGAAGACCAAGGAATGTAAAGTTTCTTTCCTCGATAAAGGTACCCATTAATCACATAATATATTGCGTTTAAGGTCAACAATTTGTCCAAGTACTCCATGTAAATCAGATGAAAGTCAGGGCACACTGGGTACTTATCTCAAATTTGTTCAAATTCAGGAATTTTGAATTCTAAAGAGGAGATGGTTATTCCCACCCTTAATAATGCGTAAACATGTTTGTTTTCAGTTCTTGGTTTATGTTTAAGGACAAATGAATAGTCTTGGAGAAACTCAACCCATTTGGCATGTCTATGATTCAACTTTCATTGAGTATTGATAAATTTAAGGGCATAATGGTCTGAATTAAGAATAAAGTCATTATGTAACAGATAATGTCTCCAATGCCTTAATGACTGAATGACTGCATAAAATTATTTATCATATGTTGAATATCATTGCTTTGTATCGTTCAACTTCTCACTAAAGAAAGCAATAGGATGATTTTCTTATCTTAAATCTCCTCCAATTCCAATTCCATATGCATCACAAGTCACTTTAAAGGTTTTAGAAAAATCAGGGAGTCAAAGGACTGGGGCTATTGTCATTAATACTTTAATTTAATATAAAGCCTTTTGAGTAGTTGGGGTCCAACAAAACTTGTCTAACTTCAATATATCAGTGATTGGTGCTACAACAACACTAAAGTTTCTAATGAATTGCCTATAGAATCTTGCAAGGCCCTAGAAACTCCTTACTTTAGTAAAATTTTTAGGAGTTGGCCACTCCATAATTGCCTTAAATTTGGTCAGGTCAGATTTTATTCCTTCAGAGGAAATGATAAAACCTAAGAATGTCACCTCAGTTTGCAAGAAGAAACATTTTTTAAAATTAGTGTATAACTTCTCTATTTTAAGGCGGTCTACTTTATTTGGGCTAAGAATTAATATATCATCAAAATAACCCACCAAACTTTTTTCCTATAAATGGCTTAAGAATAGTATTCATCATTCTCATAAATATACTAGGTGCATTTGAAATTCCAAATGGCATGACCAACCATTCATATTGTCCATCAAGGGTCTTGAAAGTTGTTTTCCATTCATCTCCAGATCTAATTCTAATTTGATGATACCCACTTTTCAAATCAATCTTAGAAAAAAAATTTGCTCCTGAGATTAAGTATAACATGTCATCTAATCAGGGAATGGGAAATCGATATTTGATAATGATATTATTGATAGCCCGACTATCGATGCACATTCTCCATGTTCCATCCTTCTTAGGAGTTATTAGGGCAGGGACCGCACAAGGACTAAGACTATCTTGTATAAATCCTTTCTCAAGTAATTCAGTGACCTGCCTCTTAATCCTAAGATCTAAGGAATCTACTATCTTGGTCAAGTTCTCAATTTGGTCTTGGGAAATTGACTTCGTGCCATTTTTTTTCTTAAAGAAATATGAGTGAGAAAAAAAAATGCTAGAATTGAGAAGATGAAATAGAAAATATAAGTGTAAAAACAATATGAATTGTAAGTTAAATGAACTTCTAGGTGAGGAGACTAGATAATAATTTAATATTTTTAAATGATACTTAGGATGCTGGAGAAGATGTGTAAATAGTTTGAGGTTTTGAGAATAAGAGTATAGTTAGAAAATAAAATATAAATAAGATAATAACCTAGCTCACCAAAGATAGGCAATAAACTTGACACCACCAAGCACCAAGCAATATGAGAGTTATTCACCACAAATTTCTTTTATTCAAGTTACCCCATTACATTACATTTCAGCTCATATTTATAGGAACTACAAGTTTCTTGCCCTATGTACTTTGGAGGGAAAATATGGAGGGAAATTTTGGAGGAAAAGATGGGTAGATGGCAATTAGTGAGGAAGTAACTACAACTACTTATATTAAATATTTTTCTCATGATATGGCTGGCCAAACATGTGCCTTAATAAATAAAAAAAGTACAATATTAATAAAAACAAAATACAAATAGTAAGCACAATATTTGGGGTCTTTACTGGGCTTTTGATTGGGCTTTCGTAATTAGGCCCACCTTTAAATTTTTCCCTTGAACTTTGGCTATAGCTCTTGTTATTGGGCCTTTGAAAATATTCTTAGGATGTGCTACATCAAATAATGCCTTAAGAGTGGAGATGCTATCGGGTGCTGAAATATTTGCAAATGAGTTCTGTTTGGTAGACATCCCAATCAGTAACCAATTCTTTCAATCCAAACTTATTGTTATGTCAATTACAAATTTTGACATAATTTTAGGTATGGATAGGTTAAGTAAGTTTAATGTCGTTATATACTTCTTTAGAAAGAGAGTATCGCTTAAGGTTGGGAAGAAACCTAAAGTTTTTGTAGGAAAGCTTGGTTTAGCTGTATCCTTAATAAATGCAATTAAAGTCAAGCGCCTCATAAGTAAAGGTTGTAGTGCAATTTTAGTAACCTTGATCGGTGAGGAAAAGCAAGATAGAAATCCTGAAGAAACTATCATCGTTAGAGAGTTCCTGGATGTTTTCCCTAAAGACTTGTCAGGATTACCTCCTTTGCGTGAGGTAGGGTTTTCAATTGAACTTATTCTTGAGACTCAACCTAAATCTAAGGCTCTGTATAGAATGGCACCAAAAGAATTGCAAGAGCTTAGAGAGCAGTTGCAAGAGTTGCTAGAAAAATGATTTGTTCACCCTAGTATGTCACCTTAGGGAGCTACTGCCCTATTCATCAAAAAGAAGGATGGATCGATGCAGATGTGCATAGAATACCATGAGCTTAACAAAGTGACCGTGAAGAATAAATATCCTTTCCTAGGATCAATGATTTGTTCAATCAACTCGCCGGAGCAAAAGTCTTCTCCAAGATTGACTTGAGATTAGGTTATTACTAGATTTGAGTTAAGGATGAAGATATTCCTAAAATTGCATTTAGGACCTATTATTAGTATTTCAAGTTTGAAGAAGGCTGCTTCCATTTTCATGGACCTGATGCAACATATCCTTAAGCTGTATCTCGATGAGCTTGTAATCATTTTCATCGAAGACATCCTAATATATTCCAAATCAACTGTTGAGCATGAGGAGCATTAGCATATTATTCTAGAGTTGTTAAGAGAGTATAAGTTGTTTGCTAAGTTTTTAAAGTGCAAGTTTTGGCTCAAATTCATGGCATTTCTAGGTCACGTGATTAATGCTGAAGGTATTAGAGTCAACTAAAAGAAAATCCAAGCTGTTCAATAGCGGGTCCAACCTAAAATGTAACTGAGATTCATAGTTTTCTAAGACTCACTGGTTATTACAGAAGGTTCATTCCTAGATTTTCTCAAATCACTTCGATGTTAACTCAGTTAACTAGAAAAGAAGTTCCATTCATATAGAGCATAGCCTGTGAAAAATCTTTTTAGAAGTTAAAATAGTTGTTAACTTCTGCTCATATTTTAGTACTACCTCGAGAGGATAAAGATTTTAGGTTTACATTAATGCCTCTAAATAGGGTTTGGTTGTATTTTGATGCAAGATCATTGTGTAATAGACTATGCCTCTAGACAAGTTAAACCAAATGAGAAGAATTATCCTGTGCATGATCTTGAACTTGTAGGGGTAGTTTTTACTCTAAAGATTTGGAGACACTATTGACATATGATAAATACATGTCTGTGCTTGCATGTAAGTGTATGTGGCCTGAAGTAAAATTTGGAAGGTAAGTTCTGAGATTTATCATCCTCAAGGAATAGTGTGTTTTGATACTAAGGTGTATCTACTTATAATAGTGTTTACACCAAGGTATTTTGGATTTTTAGTGGCTCCTAATTAGTAAAGCAAAGATCTTAAATTAAGATGTTATTTGATAAAGAAGGGAGAGTTGGGTTTTCATCATACAATTATTATGGGACAGGTGTCAATACTCAAATTTAATTAACTTTTAATGATATTGTCTTCATGCAAGTCAAAATCAAATGAAATTAGTGTTCCTTAGATTGGTCCTCTAATTCCGACTAACTCAAGTTTAGTGCGCAAGATGAATACGCAAGGGTTCGATCTGAGCACAGAGACTCTCATGTGATCGCATTGAGTTAATTAAGATTTCTTATGTCTAGGTTAGCAAAATATTCTTTTAATTCAACGATCACATAAGTTTGATTTCCACCAACTAGCATCACACACTATATGCATAGTTTAGATAAGGAAGTGGATTCACTAGGCCACATGGACTATGCCACATCATCTATGAGCACTCGATGAGTCCTCTTCCTCTTTTAATGTCTGCTGAGCAGCAGAACTTGATTGGTGGCTCTTGGTTCACATGCATCAACTTTTTGATTGAGCTTAAGGAATGGTGAAGTTAGGCATAAGAGCTTGTCACTGGGATTTAAGCACTAATGCACACATACCTAGATTTATGCCAATTGGTGAGCTATGGGGCACAAGAGAATTATTATTACTTAATCAACTTTCCATTTTAATCCCAAGGTGTTTTACACCGAGAATCCTCGCACAGCAAACTTATGTTCGCAGTGAGGACCTTTATATGCATTCCCTCTCGGCTTAAAGTGTCAAGTTGACTTAGCATTATTTTCATTACAATCAATTTAACTAATAGAATAATCTCAATCATTCTACATCATACATTCAATAACATATCTCAACATAAGATGAAAAGATTTTATTTATTAATGAAAAATTCATACAAACACCTTTTGTCCCTTTTATTTTTTTATGATAAAAGCCCAACCCTCCCCAAGGAGGTCTTAGCCTTCCATTGCAGCAGAAAACAAAGAAGATACTTTCAAGAAATAGAGCCTTTTCATGGTTCAACTAAAAGAAAATCAACAAGAAGAGTTTAGGAGAATACTAGGAACAACCCTTTCGAGGCATTTGCTGGTTCTTCTTTGCCTTCCAATCTTCTTCTCTTCTAGCATTGTGGTAGTAGTCTTTCATTCTCTTCTCTAGGAATGGTATTCTTCTTTCTTCCTTGGAGAGGTCTCCTTCCTCTTCTCTTATAACAAGCTTTGTATTTCTGATCAATGAATGTCAAAAAGGGGAACCCTCCCAGAGTCTTGCATAACAGTTTATATAAAGCAGCCCCTCAATCCTTTACAATTAAATTCTGTCATCTTTTCAACACCTTTCCTTAATGACATATAATGAATATAATTCTAATATTCTCTTAAGAAAAGGCATGACTTAAATTAATTAGAGTTTCAAAATAGTTGGGGAAGGCAAATGGCTTGATTTTTTGGCCTTCCCTATGTGTCAATAATGCACAAATTATGGCAGAAAATACGACGACCGCTGCGGTGTACCGTGGGGCACTGTGGTGCGCTGGAGCGCTTCACTTTCAAATAGAATTTGTAGTACACTTGTATTAAATTTCATATGATTTTGATCTTTCATTCTGCTGCAGTGCGCTGTGGCGCACAGGAGTGTTTAACTTTCGAATATGGTCCCTGAGCGCTTATATTAAATTTTATTATCGGGGCATGCTGTGGTGCTTAAATACACTGTAGCACATGGTGGTAGATTTAATTTAATTTCATCAAATTAATACACCGATGTGGCGCGCTGTAGCGGCAGACTTTCGAAAGTCATCTGCTGCAGCGCGCGGTGGCGGATTTAATTTCATTTCATCAAATTAAATTTTTTCATTTCACTTCGGTAGACTTTCAAAAGTCATATGCCGTAGTGCGTTGTGGCGCGCTGTGGTGCACTTGGACGCACTATAGTGGTTTTCTTCTAGAATTTGAGTTTTGCTCCATAATTTCCTCAGCATTCCCTTTTTTCTTGAAAATATGAAGGAAGCCATCAAAGTAAGCCATCCTGACATGAGATAGTTAGTATTTCTTCTTTCAATTTATTATAAATCTGGGATTTACACATCCCCACATTTAAATTCTTGCTCGTTCTCGAGTAAGATTAATATATGCTTTTTTGATTTTTATTTTCTTATGAATTTCAATTATAAAGTGTCAAATCACTTATTCTTTTCATGGCCTTCCTAACTGTGTGATCTATAAAATTTTAGCTTCTAATATATTTTAAGCTCTTGTTCTTCATCCCAACTATCATTCTAATCTCCAATTTTCCTGTGTCAAATCACTTAATCTTTTCATGGCCTTCCTAACTGTGTGATCTATAAAATTTTAGCTTCTAATAGATTTTAAGCTCTTGTTCTTCATCCCGACTATCATTCTAATCTCCAATTTTTCTTACTCATGATAGCTCTTCATTATCGGGGGGGGGGGGGATTTTTAGGAATTCACCACTATGATAGGATGGAATTTGTGAGTTAGAGCTTAAATGCCATGTGTGCTTCTTTTCATAAATTGAAATGAGCAATTCTATATTTAGGAGAGGTATTTTTCATCATCCTATTTTTCTCAATTTTCTCATGCCTAGGGAGAGATATTTTTCTTCATCCCAGAATTTTTCATTTTTGCATTTATTTTCAAGGAAGCGACATTTTTCTTCATCCCTGATTAAGTTCATTGCAACCATGGAGTTCTACAGAAGCCTAGTACAATCTTATGTTCACCTTTTCCTGCAATTCTTAGTTAGGTCCCTTAGGTTCCCTGCCCCCACTTAGATTCTCAACATCATTTCATTTAGAATTATTTAGAGACTCAATATAGTTTGGAGACGAACAATTATATTTGAAGGTTTTAGGGCTGCCCTTTTGTCGATCACAAGTTAATTATGCACGTTATTAAGATTTTTCACCATTAAATATTCCTTGAATCCATACCCTTTAAAGCATTTAGAAAAGATTATAATGTGAGTAGTTTTCAGTATTTCATACATCACATAAGGGTGTTAAAATTCCAAATATTTATTAAAATCCAAAGGTACTAAAATAAGGAAAAACAAAAGAAAATGCAAAAGAACAAATTCAAAAAAACAACAATACAAAATGACCTTATCAATATGGGTTGCCTCCCACCAAGCACTTATTTTGACGTCTCAGCTTGACGCTTGTAGTACCACCTATGTGACTCCTTCCAAAGGAAGATATTGCAATGTCCATCCCACTTTTTCCTGAAGATTTCCTTCATCCAAATAAGGTTTTAGATGCTGCTCATTCACCTTGAATGTGCCTTCTTTTGAAGTGATCTTTATCGCTCCATGGGGTAAATCTTCTCTATTATAAAAGGACCTATCCACCTTGACTTTAGATTTCTTGGAAATAATCTCAACCTTGAATTAAATAGGAGGACCTTCATCCCGGGTTGAAAAAGCTTTGGTTTTATCATCTTGTCATGCCATTTTTTTGTTGTCTCTTTATAGATTTTGGCACTTTCATAAGCATTAAGCCTGAATTCGTCAAGTTCACTTAATTGCAAGCATTCTTCATTCTCCTGCTTGTTTAAAATTAAAGTTCAATTTTTTTTATGGCCCAAAAGCGTGATGCTCCAGGTCCTTCGGTAAATGGCAAGATTTTCCATACATTAGTTTGTAAGGGGACATTCATAAGGGAGTTTTATACGCAATTCTCTATGCCCATAGGACATCTTGAAGTTTTGATGTCCAATCATTTCTATTTTGGCTTATGTTTTCTCAAGAATTTATTTTAGTTCCTGATTGAAAACCTCAACTTGACCACTATTTTTAGGATGATAAGTTATACCCACTTTATGTTTTACCCTATATATTTTCTATAACTTTTCTAGGTATTTGTTACAAAAATATTTTCCTCCATCACTTGTCAGAATTTTTGTCATTCCAAACCTTTCTAACATATGCTCCTTAAAAAATTTAATTATAATTTTTGCATCATTGTTCATGCAAGCAATAGCCTCCAACTATTTTGATACATACTCTACAACAAATAAATTCATAATTTATATCCTAAATAAAGGAAATTTTTATTCATTTTCATATTAAAATTGCTTTATTAATCAAATTTTGCCTACTTATTAGGAAAAAATATTTACCCAGCAAGGTCTGGAAAATTCTGGACAATTTCTAAATATTTATGGAAGAAATCCACTGTAGCATGCTGCAGCGCATTGCAGCGGACCCACTTGCGAGATTCTGGCACCATAGCGCGTTGCAGCGGACCAACTTGCGAAATTATGGCGCTATAGCGCGCTACAGCGAATCAACTTGCAAAGCTCTGATGCTATAGCACGCTGCAACGGATCAACTTGCGAAGCTCTGGCGCTATAGTGCACTGCAACGGATCAACTAGCGAAATTCTGGCGCTATAGTGCGTTGCAGCGGATCAACTGGCAAAATTCTGGCGCTACAGCGCACTACAGCGCGCTACAGCGTGCTGTAGCGGTTCATCAATGTACAAACCAGAATGCCGCATCATGCCAGAGCGGACCATTTCACAAATTTCAACTGCTATAGTGCACAGCAGCACGCTGCAGCGGCGCACTGAAATTTTGTCTGAACAATGCATTAAATGAGGCTGGGATAAGACCCCCAACCTGCTCCTTGTCTCCCATCCATCATTCCCTTATGCAGCAAAATTATTTTTAATGGAGAATTGATATTTTGAAGTGATGTAAAGACTAAATAATGGAAAAGTAGGGGTCACTTCACCCCTCAAGTTGCATTTGAAATGATGACAGTAGATTTTGTAAGAAGAAAATATAGAATTTGAAAAGAAAGGAAGAGGAAGGCACCCCCTCTATAAATTCAACTCTTCTTGACTTAAGAGATTCCCAACTTGGCTCACTAACATCCTAAGTAAGAAGAGGACTGCTTTAAAAGAGAAGGAGAATTCTCCAAGGAAAGAAGGACCCCTATTGCTAAAGAGAAGAAGGAAGAAATGCAGCACTACGGACCTTGGAGAAGCAACCAGGAACAAGAAGAAGAGAAAATCTGAAGAACTCCATCAAGGAACGTTCCTAGTACTCTCTAACTCTTGTCTTTTTGTCTTTCTTAGTTGATCATAAAAGGGTCTTTATTCATGTATGTGTTCTTCTTAATATCTTGTGTAATGGAGAGCTAAACTTCCCTTGGGGAGGGTTGGGGCAATCCTATATAAATTGAAAAAAGACTTTTTTATGAAAATTTCCTCAAGCTTTAATAAAATTTGTGAATTAAATGACTTATTAAAGAAGTGTAAGGGACTATTGTGGACTTGAATGTGGACCAAAGGACAATGGACTAAATGATATCAAGCCTAAAAATAAGTCTTGTGCTCCATAGCTCACCCTTAGTTTAGAGTTATAATCATGAGTGCATAAGAGCTTAGAACTATATGAGAAAGTTCTTGAGCCTGATGCACCTTGATCTATGCTCAACTAAGGAGTTGAAGCGTGTGATGCTATGACCCACTAAATATGCTCCACTGCTCAGGATACCTGAAGGGATGGAGGGGATTCTTTGAGTGCTCATGAATGAGGTGACATAGTCATTGAGCCCAAATGAAATCACTCCACTATCTAAACCATGCATGATGCGCCTGAAGCTCTTAGTGGAATCAATGCTTGTAAGATATTAACTAAACAACCCTCATTTCTATTATCAAGAAATAAGAGGAAAACTAATAATCTAAACATCTTATAAGGGTCTTTGTGCTAAAATAGAACTGACTTTATGTTCATTTCAAGCACGAGATTTGAACTTGTAATTCTTGGAGTTAAACTCTAAGGAGGATAATGTGCACTTGATTAAAAATTAAAGAAAAAAAGGGAATGATTGAGGAATTATCATACCTAAGTCATCTAATATATCATGTGGGAGATACCCAACTCTCCTCTCCTTTTATCATAGTATTCTTCTACTAAGAATTGTTGTACTTGTTTAGGAACCAATTTGACAAAATACGCATAACTTAAACATTTATGAATGTAGATATACCTTAGTAATAGAACACCCAATTCCCTGAGGATGATAAATCTCGGAACTCGTATTCCAAATTATTACTTCAGATCATGTACACTTGCATGCAAGCGTAGACGTAATTAAAGTATGTCAAGTTCTTGGCATCGTTGCTGGGGAATTGGTACTTGTTTCATATTAAAGAGAATCTATTAGTTAATAGTGATTTATGTAAATCCTCTGCATATAATTTTAATATTTTCTTTTGTAATTATAAGTGCTAACCAATTACTTTTCTATTTTATTTTGTATTTAATTTGCTGAATCCTTGAACATTATTGCTATATTTGTTCTTGATAGCTTAATTTCTATCATGCATGAATAGAAGAGTTTGCACTAAATATCTTTTTGATTCAGAAATTGAGAGAACCTATTTGCAGGCTAGAAGAGAACAAAATATTTTGCGAACTCAACAAGCCGTTATGGAAAATTTTAAT
Organism: Gastrodia elata; assembly: GCA_016760335.1. Lineage (NCBI taxonomy): Eukaryota > Viridiplantae > Streptophyta > Magnoliopsida > Asparagales > Orchidaceae > Gastrodia > Gastrodia elata. The sequence goes on along the minus strand of CM028685.1, from coordinate 3,728,147 downwards.
AAAAATCTTGGAGAGCCTTTAGGTGAGCCAAGGGGAAGAGCACTGAGAGACTATGCACTACCCACTATTAGGGGAATCCCCCATGCTATTGTAAGGCCCAACATTGAAGCTAACAACTTTGAGATTAGACCTTCCATGCTGAATATGGTTCAAAATAACCAGTTTAGGGGATTAGCCACTGAAGATCCTAACTCACACATTTCAACCTTCCTTGAAATTTATGACACCTTCAGATTTAATGATGTCTCTGAAGATGCGGTTAAATTAAGGCTTTTTCCATTCTCATTAAGAGATAGAGCAAAAAGTTGGCTCAGCTCTCTCCCAAGCGACTCGATCCGGACTTGGGACAATTTGGCAAAGAAATTCTTAGCTAAATATTTCCCTCCAGCAAAAATTGCTCAGTTGAGAATTGAGATAACCAACTTCACTCAATTAGAAGGTGAGACACTTTACGATGGATATGATCATTTTAAGGAGTGCTTAAGGCAATGCCCACATCATGGGTTTCTTTTATGAATGCAAGTTCAAACCATTTATAATGGTTTGAATGCTCCAACAAGGATGCTCATCGATGCGGTTGTCGGAGGCTCGATTAGCAGTAAAACCCAAGAAGAGGCTTATGACCTCTTAGAAGAAATGGTGAACAATGCTTACCAATGGCCTTCCGAAAGGATGAAAAAGGAATCTATTAAAATAAATGAATCAAATTAAATAACAACACTGCAATAAGAAATCCCCACCTTAAATGATAGAATTGAGAAAATGAACATTAACGTTGTTCAAGAAATACAATGTGAGTTATGCGGGGGGAGACACAATAGCAAAAACTGCTACTTGAATAATCCTTTTGTGCAATCGAACACAGAGCAAGTTAACTATTTAAGAAACAATAGCACTATGAACAACCCCTACTCCAATACTTACAACCCAGGGTGGAAAAACCACCCAAAATTCTTGTGGAGTAACAACAACAATAACAGAAATCATAATGGAAGGAGTTCATCGAATCCACAGGGCTTTAATAATGGAAACAATCATTACTATCACCCTTCAAATTTGGAAGGAGCCTTTAACTCCTTTAAAGCTGAAACAATTCAATTTATGCACCGCACTGAAGCTACAATCACCTATCATGATGCCTCCATCCAAGGAATAGAAGCATTCCAGACCCCAACTAGGGCAGATCACCAAGCAGCTGACCATTCGGCAGCAAGGAATTCTACCCAATTCCACTAAAGTAAATCCTAGGGAGTTAGTAAGTGTGATTCATTCCGAAGAGATATTTGGGGAAGATACAACTGAAATTTTAGTGCTGTAGAAAAAGAGCTAGAGGCTAGAGAAGGGGTGAGAGGAACCGAATGTGAGAAGCTCACACTTTCAAAATGTGATGACCCCGAAAGGTTGTGTATTCCTTGCGTAATAATAAATGAAGTACTTTTAGATCCCTTGAATGATCTTGGTGCTTCAGTCAATATTATGTCCTACCATATATATGAACATCTAAAGGTAGGAGGAATGGAGTACACCACCATGATTTTAGAATTTGCAAATCTTGAATCCCTAACCCCTCTAGGAATTGTTAAGGATGTTGTTGTAGGATTAGGGAATTTCATTGTTCCAACTGATTTTGTTATGTGTGAGTGGGACAGATGGAACAAAAACTCTACTATTATATTTGGGCGACCCTTTCTTATGAGCACCAAGGTTATTATAGACGTAGGCCGCAAGATGATGAGTGTTAAGATTAAATGGAGATCGGAGCTAAATGATCTTAAACCCACCTGTTTTAAATAAAGAAAGATGGAGGATGAGGTGAGGAGAAAAGTTAGAGAAGAAAGAATTAAGATTGATCATGTTTTTAAAAATCTAACTCTGTGAGAGAAGAATTTAGAAAATAGCTCCAACTCTTCCTTGGAGAAGGGGAGTAAGGAGGATGTGAGAAGAAGAAAAACCAGACTGGGAAAAATGAAGAAGAAGATTCCCCATGAGTTAGAGCTTGGAAGGGATGATTCCGTGAGGGAAAACGGAGAGGACAAGGGTTCAAGCACACTTAAGGGTTGTGCTCACCCGAGTGCCTTAAGGTTGTGGAAAGAAAAACCTCCAGACCCCAATATTTGATCTTTAACAAGTCTAGCTAAAGACGTTAAACTAAGCGCATCTTGGGAGGCAACCCAAGATAAGAAAATTAAAAAATTAAAAAATTAAAAATTTTGCACTATCGCACGCTACAGCAAATGAGTTCATGAAACTCAATCGCTACAGCGCGCTGCAGTGGTAAAATTGCAAGACTCAAACTGCTATAGCGCACTACAGCAATAGAGTTTCAGAAGCTCGACCGCTACAGTGCGTTGCAGCGATCTGCTCCAGCTATGGCAGTTTTGACCGCCTAGGATTCCATGCAGTCAAAAAAGTAATATCTTTGGGTTTCCCATATAGTCAAAAAGGTGTATACTGTTAAAGTTGTCCCATCTTCACTTGGATTATCACATTTATGGCATGGAGAAGACCCCTTGACCATAATTCTCTTACCTTTGATTGCTTAGGCTATTTAAGGAGAGGTAAGGGGCGGGGGGTGATTCTTTGCACCTCCTGATTTTCTTGCTTTAAAATTTCTGCTCTCTTTTCAAACCTCCATCATGCTTTTGGAAAGAAGTCTATCCCAAGAAGGGAGATTGAGGCATCCACATCCGATGGAACCTTCAACAAAAAGAGGTTCTCCTCCATTGAAGCTGAGCACTATTTCTTCTCCACTACCTCTCAGCGGAAGTTAATGCTCGAAAAGAGCTTTGGGCATTACTTGCCCATCCCGATTGAGCAAGTCGACCCTAGGGGATGGAGGGAGATGATAACAAAAAAAATCTCCCACCTACCTAACTATTGTCTTGGAAGTGTACGCTAATGCCATAAATGCGGCCGGACGGACGATCTTTGTTAGAGGTAAAGGAGTAACCTTTGGGATTTCTCAAATTGAGCAATTCTATGGGTTAGGGGAGGTAAATGCTTGCTCTTACTTAGAACTCTTAGAATCTCGCTATGATCCCTATGATCTCATTACGGAGCTTATCTATGAAAACACAAACTGGGAGGGAGGCCTAGCCAACATTCCTCATTCCAAATTGATGGACACGAGTAGTGCATAGTTGGTTTTCATTTCTAGCTATGTGATGCCTTCAGGTCACTTGACTAAAGTGACCCACGCCAGAGCGCTCCTCATGTGCTCATTGGTCAGTCTGGGAGAGATCTATATCTCGAGCATCATTTTTGAGCAGCTCTAGAAGGCTCTCCATGGACCCTGTACTGCATTGGCCTTCGGGTATTTGATCTCTGGGATATGCGAGGCCCAAGGGGTAAAGATCCTCTCCGCTGACTCCATCATTTCCCCCAGTGCTGCTCTTGCTCATTCAAATCTGAACGTCCGTTATAGTGAGCGAAAGCCACCCAAGAAAAGAAGGGGCGAGCAAGGGGAAACGTCTACTACGTCTGGCCATACTCTCACCGATAAGTTGTTGCTACAAATTCACAAGCAACAAATTGATCTACGCACTGCTTTGGCAACCGACATGCAGTTCTTCAAAAAGGAACTCGCCCAGCAGCACAAATTCCAGTTAGAAATCCATGAAGCTCTAGGACTAATGTTCGAGAACTAGAGCTTGCAAGGAGGACTAGACACCTCCGTACTACCGCAACCGCCTATCGGTGCCCCCATTCCGGACACTCGCTATTCATGTGACTTTGCCTATGACATGGGAGAAGAGGAGGATGATGAAGACCAATAATATATTGGTTGTATTTTTTATTTGGCACTGCTATTTTGTGTGTTTTCTGCTATTGTTTTTATTTTTATTTTGAAGAATTAAATTATGGATTATCATAATTCTAAAATCTTTCTATAATTTGCAAATGACATCTTTCTAAATTTTTCAAGTTTATGTAAGTTACAACAATATCAATGAAGAAATTGATAATCAACCAAAGGTTGCTTAACAAAAATTGACTAACTCATTGACACCATTAAATCATCTAAGCAAGGGAATTATTTTAGGTTGAGTATAATCTCCAAAATTTAAATCAATGCTGGGGACTAAATGTGGGGGAAGGCTTTGGAATAAAAATACTAGTGATTAAGGTGAGTAATCTAAAAGAGTGTGCTAGGCTCCCGTAGGACTTCATGATCACAAAGTTTGGAAATTGGGATGAAGAAAAATGTCTCTCCCTAAGAATGAAAAAGAGAAAAAAATAAAAATAGGGATGGAAAAAAATATCTCTCCCAAAGAAAAGAATTGAAAAGAATAATAAAAAATATCTCTCCTAAAATTAAACATCTTTGTGATTCATAAGAAGGAGCACATATGGCACAAAACTCTTGATTACTCACTACCTCCCTAGTTCAGTTCGTCCAAGGAACCTTCCCCATTATTGAGCACCAAGCAAAACTACTTATGAATTGAAGATTAGTCTATTAACCTCTGTTCATAACCCAGCTTAGAAAAATTTAAATGATGCCAATTTCTCTTATCATTTTAGTTAAGCATGAGCTTTGAAATGCAAATCAAACTCTCATTAATATTACTTGTTAACTCTCATACCTAAGAAATAGAAAAATACCATTTTAAGCTTACTCGAGGATGAGCAAGAAATTAAATGTGGGGGTGTGATAAATCCATAATTTATATCCTAAATAAAAGAAAATTTCATTCATTTTCATATTAAAATTGATTCTTTAATCAAATTTTGCCTACTTTTCAAGAAATAATGCTTACCCAGCAAGGTCTGGACAATTTTGGACAATTTCTAAATATTTCTAGAAGAAATCCGCTGCAGCGTGCTGCAGCGCGCCGCGCTATAGGGCGCTGCAGCGGATCAACTTGCGGGATTCTGGCACCATAGCACGCTGTAGCGAACCAACTTGCGAAGCTCTAGTGCTATAGCGCGCTACAGTGGACTAACTTGAGAAGCTTTGGCGCTATAGCGTACTGCAGCAAACCAACTAGCAATATTCTAGTGCTATAGCGCGCTACAACAGATCAAATTGCGAAGCTCTGGAGCTATAGCGCGCTGCAGTGGATCAACTTGCCAAGCTCGGCCCTATAGCGCACTGCAGCGGATCAACTGACAAAATTCTGGCGCTATAGCGCTCTACAGCACGCTGTAGCGATTCATCAATGTACAAATAAGAACACCGTAGCACGCCATAGTGGACCATTTCACAAATTTTAACCGCTGTAGCACGCTGCAGCGGCATGCCAAAATTTTGTCTGAACAGTGCATTAAATGAGGCTGGTACAAGACCCCCAACCTGCTTCTTGTCTCCCAGCCATCAATCCTTATTTAGCAAAATTATTCTTAATGGAGAATTGATATTTTGAAGTGATGTAAAGATTAAAGAATGGAAAAGTAGGGGTCACTTCACCCCTCAAGTTGCATTTGAAATGATGATAGTAGATTTTTTAAGAAATGCAGAATTTGAAAAGAAAGGAAGAGGAAGGCAGCCCCTCTATAAATTCAACTCTTCTTGACTTAAGAGAGGTTCCCAACTTGGCTCACTAACATCCTAAGTAAGGAGAGGGCTACTTTAAAAGATAAGGAGAACTCTCCAAGGGAAGAAGGACTCCTATTGCGAAAGAGAAGAAGGAAGAAAGGAAGCACTATAGACCTAGGAGAAGCAACCAAGAACAAAAAGAAGAGAAAATCCGGAAAACTTCATCAAGGAACGTTCCTAGTACTCTCTGACTCTTGTCTTTTTGTCTTCTTAGTTGATCATGAAAGGGTCTTTATCCATGTATGTGTTCTTCTTAATATCTTGTGTAATGGAGAGCTAAACTTCCCTTGGGGAAGGTTGGATCAATCCTACATGAATTGAAAGAGACTTTTTGTATAAGAATTTCCTCAAGCTTTAATAAAATTTGTGATTTAAATGACTTGTTAAAGAAGTGTAAAGGACTATTGTGGACTTGAATGTGGACCAAATGACAATGGACTAAATGACATCAAGACTAAAAATAAGCCTTGTGCTCCATAGCTCACCCTTAGTTTAGAGCTATAATCATGAGTGCATAAGAGCTTAGAACTATGTGAGAAATTTCTTGAGCCTAATGCACCTTGATCTATGCTCAACTAAGTAGCTAAAGCATGTGATGCTAAGACCCACTAAATATACTCCGCTGCTCAGCATATGTGAAGGGATGGAGGGGATTCTTTGAGTGCTCATGAACGAGGTGACATAGTCATTTAGCCCAAATGAAATCACTCCACTATCTAAACCATGCATGATGCGTGTGAAGCTCTTAGTGGAATCAATGCTCATAAGATATTAACTGACAACCCTCATTTCTATGATCAAGAAACGAGAGAAAAACTAATAATCTAAACATCTTATAAGGGTCTTTGTGCTGAAATAGATCCAACTATGTGTTCATTTCAAGAACGAGATTTGAAATTATAATTCTTGGAGTTAAACTTTAAGGAGGACAATATGCACTTGATTAAAAATTAAAGAAAAAAAGGAATGCTTGAGAAATCATCATACATAAGTCATCTAACATATCATATGAGAGAGACCCAACTCTCCTCTCCTTTTATCATAGTATTCTTCTACTAAGAATTATTGTACTTGTTTAGGAACTATTTTGACAAAATACGCATAGCTTAAACATTTTTGAATATAAATATACCTTAGTAACAGAACACCCAATTCCCTGTGGACGATAAATCTCGAAACTCACATTCCAAATTATTACTTCAGACCACGTACACTTGCGTGCAAGCGCAGATGTACTTAAAGTTTATCAACAACTACTAGAATATACATGTTCAATTGGGATAGTGGAAATGGGCCCATGAAGTCAATTCCCCACTCATCAAATAGCTCTACTTCAAAGTTCCCGCTTAAGGGAAGCTCATCTTTTTTACCCAAATTTCCAGTTCGTTGGTATTTGTCACACTTTTTAACATAATCAGCAACATTCTAAAATAGTTATGGCCAAATTAATCTTGATTGAAGCACCATAGCAGCAGTGCGGTCAATCTAATGATGACCACCATAAGAAGATGTGTGTGTGGCAATGATAAAGAATGTTGTTGACTTCATATTCATGAACACATCTCCTTAAGAGTTGGTCGGCACAACATTTATAAGGAAAAGGATCATACCAAAAGTAGTTTTTTATGTTGGCAAAAATTTTTTTCCTTTGTTGAAAATTTAAATCTTTTGGTATAACCCCTCCTGCAATGTAGTTCGCATAGTTGGCAAATCAAGGAGGTGCTATCGAAGAAATTGGATAGAGTTTTACATCGAGGAAAGTTTCACAAATATCATTTCCTTCCTCATGATCAAGGTGGGTCAATCTAGAAAGATGATCAGCCACCACATTATTACTCCCCTTTTTGTCATGTATTTCAAGGTCAAATTCTTATAGAAGCAAAACCCAGCGTATGAGGCATGGTTTTGCTTCTTTCTTTTGAAAGAGGTATCTTATGGCAGAATGATCAGTATAAGCAATAATTTTTGACCCAATTAAATATGACTTGAATTTATTAAATGTAAAGATAATAGCTAGTAATTTCTTCTCAATTGTGGCATAATTTTGCTAGGCATCATTCATAAGTTTGCTAGCATAATAAATTGAATAAAACATTTTTTCTTTTTGTTGGCTAAGGACAGCTCCTACCGCAAGGTCGCTCGCATTACACATAATCTTGAAAGGGAGATTCTAGTTTGGAGCATAAATTATGGGAGCAGACATCAAAGCAATTTTTATGGTGTTGAAACCTTTCAAACAATCGTCATCAAAATTGAACTCAACATCCTTTCCTAGAAGCCGATATAAGGGTAAGCTTATTTTTAAAAATCCTTGTTAAACCTTCTATAAAAATCAGCGTGCTCAAGGAAACTTCTTATTCTCTTCACATTGATGGGAGGAGGGAGTTTTTCAATTACTTCAATTTTTGCCTTGTCAACCTCAATTCCCTTCCTTGAAATCAAATGGCCAAGGACAAATCCTTCTTCAACCATAAAATGACATTTTTCCCAATTTAAGATTGGATTAGTGTCTTCACATTTTCTTAAGACCTTACTCAAATTGGCTAGGCAATGGTCTAAAGATCTTCCCACAATAGAAAACTCATCCATAAATATTTCTAAAAATTCCCCTATTATTTTTGAGAAGATTGCCATCATACAACGTTGAAAAGTGGCTGGAGCATTACATAATTTGAAAGGCATTCTTCTAAAAGCAAAGGTCCCATAGGGGCAGGTGAAAGTTGTTTCCTAGTGTAGTCTTCTGAGGCTATCAAAATTTGATTATACCTGGAATACCCATCCAAAAAATAGAAAAAAGGACTCCCCACCAACCTATCGAGCATTTAGTCAATGAATGGGAGAGGATAATGGCCCTTTCATGTTGCCTTATTCAATCTCCTATAATTAATGCATACTCTCCACCCTATCACCTTTCTAGTTGGTATTCATTCATTATTATCATTTAATATCACAGTCATCCCACTTCTTTTTGGCACAACATAAATTAAGCTTACCCAAGGGCTATCAGAGATGGGGAAAATAATTCCAGCATCTAAAAGTTTAATAATTTCTTTATGAATAGCCTCTTTAATGTTGGGGTTCAAATGCCTTTAAGGTTCAATTGAAGGTTTTGAATTGTCTTCCAAAAGGATTCGGTGCATACACATAATTGGACTAATAATCCTCTACAAATCAATTATACTCCAACCAATAGCTCTTTTATGATCTCTCAAAACCTTACATAATTGATTCTATTGATTTTGGTTAAGCAAGGCAAAAATTATCACAGGTAATGAAGTTCCTTCCCCTAAATAAATGTACTTCAAATGAGTTGGTAAGGGTATTAATTCTAGTTCAAGAGGCACATCAATGGATCACTCAATTTTCTTCCTCTCTTGGATTAATTCCTCGATCTCACTTTCTCCCTTGAGATCCTTGACTTCCTCGTTTATTTCTATGTCTAACTCTCCCACATCTTTTGAAATAATCACATCTTCAATTAAATTAATTCTCCAACACTCCTCATCAAGCTTTAATGGGTGTTTCATGGCTTCATTTATGTTAAATTTCACCTCTTCTCCCTCGCAGTGCAAACTCAACTCCCCTTTATCAACATCTATCATTGTTCTTCCAATAGCTAAAAAGGGTCTACCCAAAATTATGGGGATTTCTTGGTTTTCATCTTCCATCTCTAGGATAATGAAATCAGTGGGAAAAATAAATTTGTCAACCTTAACAAGAATATTTTTGAGAATTCCCATAGGGGTTTTGACTGATCTATCAGCTAGTTGAAGAAGAACTGAGGTGGGATTTAAGTGATCTATTCCCAATTTTTTAAATATGTAAAATAGCATTAGGTTTATGGATGTCCTAAGGTCACAAAGAGCCTTTTCAAAAGATTAGTCTCTGATAATGCAAGGGATTGTGAAGCTTCTCGGATCTTTTCTCTTGATGGGAATTTTTTGTTGAAGGATTGCACTAAAATCTTCTGTTAAGGCTATAGTTTCCTTTTCATCAATCCTTCTTTTCTTAGATAGGATGTCCTTCATAAACTTAGCATGGCTTGGCATTTGTTCAAGTGCTTCGACAAAGGGAATATTGATGTGAAGAGTTTTAAAGGTTTCGAGAAATTTGTGAAATTGGACATCCAATTTCTCTCTTGCCATTCTCTGAGGGTAAGGAATGTGTGGACTAAATTGGGGTTGGTTATTCAAATGAGTTTGGTCCAACTATCTTACTTCCTTCTCCTCACCCTTTGTAATAATTTCTTCCTCCCTCATTTCCTCATTTATTTATTTAGACATTTTTTTTAGCTTTCTTAAACCCAAACAGTTCAGTTGTTTTTCCACTTCTCAAGGTTATAAAATTCCCCAATTCAGTCTCACACTCTCCTATTGCTCACACTAAGACATGTTTCTTAAGTTGATTCAAATTTTATTTTACTTGTTGATCGATTCTTTTTACTGTCTCTTTTTGATTTAGTAGAGTGCTTTCATGTCAGTTGAGTGTTGAATCTATTTTATTCATGAATTATATGGTGGAGGTTTTGAATTCTATCAAAGAATGCTCTAAGCTCCCTTCTCTCCTACCTTGATTGTTCCCAAAGTTAACTATAGCATTCGCACTCCCTATTTCACATTCATCTACTTGAATTGAATTTAATTGCATATTTTTAATTCTTCAGTTAAGTTGGGAGATTTGATTTTGGAGTTCAGTAATATGGTTTGTTTCCCTTTGGTTTTGAAAAAGCATCTCAATGGACAGTTGGTAAGCGTTGCTGGCCATCTCTTCTAAGAGATCATAAACTTCTTCCTGGGTTTTACTACTTAAAGATCTGCTTGCAGATGCATCTATGAGTGTCCTTGTGGGTGCATTCAGGCCATTATAGAATATTTGCACTTTCATCCACAAAGGAAACCCATGATGGGGGCAACGCCTTAAGCAGTCCTTAATACGCTCCCAGCTGTCATACAAATTTTCTTCAATTTGTTGAGAGAAATTGGAGGTCTCATTTCTCAACCTCGTGGTTTTAATAGGTGGAAAGCACTTAGCTAAAGATTTCCTAGTGTAGTCATCCCAAGTTCTAATTGACTCGCCAGGTAGAGAACTGAGCCAAATTTTTGCTCTGCCTCTCAACGAAAATGGAAAAAGTCTCAACCTAATAGCATCATCAGACATACCGTTAAATCTAAAAGTGTCACATATTTCCAAGAAATTGGAAATATGCGAGTTAGGATCATTGGTAGCTAGACCACTAAATTGATTATTTTGGGCCATATTCAATGTTGAAGGTTTTATTTAAAAGTTATAAGCTTGAATGATACATCTAACAATTGCATTGGGGACTCCACATATGGCTGGCAGGGTATACTCATTAAGGGCTCCACCCCTATTATTTTCTAACACTTCCCAAGAGTTTCTTAATTCATTATCCATTCTTTCTTGTGGTTGGGTTGAATTTGATTATTCTCTCCTAGCTCGTAAATATGTTCGTTCAATTTCAGGGTCAAACAGTATAGTAGAACAAGTTCTCTTACTCATGCAATTTTAGAAATTCAGCTAGATCAAATAATTAAGCAATTGAGCTTAATAGCACAGTAGGTGCAAAATAAAAAAAATAAATTCAAAATTTTGCTACAATTAGTAATAAATATATTTATAAAAAAATAAAAGTATATGCAAAAGAAGATGTCTAAATCACTATTTACTTGTAGATTATCCTTAATACGAAACAATAATCATTCCTCGACAACGGCGCCAAAAGCTTGACAAACAGTAAATACACGTCTGCGCTTGCACGCAAGTGTACGTGGTCTGAAGTAATACATGGAAGGTAAGTTCAGATATTTATCATTCCCAGGGAACGGTGTGTTTTGATACTAAGGTGTATCTACTTTTAATAATGTTTAGACTAAGGTATTTTGGATTTTTAGTGGCTCCTAATTAACAAAGCAAAGTTCTTAAACTAAGATGATATTTGACAAAGAAGGGAGACTTGGGTTTTCATCATGCAATTGTTAAGGGACATGTGTCAATACTCAAATTTAATTAACTTTTAATGAAATTGTCTTCATACAAGTTAAAATTAAATGAAATTAGTGTTGTTTAGATTGGTCCTCTAATTCTGACTAACTCAAGTCTAGTGCACAAGATGAATGTGCAAGGGTTTAATCTTAGCACAGAGACTCTCATGTGATCGCATTAAGTTAATTAAGATTTCCTATGTATATGTTATCAAAATATTCTCTTAATTCAGTGATCACACAAGCTTTATTTTCACAACCTAGCATCATGTGCTACATGCACAATTTAGATAAGGAAGTGGATCCACCAGGCCTCATGGACTATGTCACATCATCCATGAGCACTTGATTAGTCCTCTTCTTCCTTTAACGTCTGCTGAGCAGTAGATCTTGAATGGTGGCTCTTGGCTTACATCCATTGACTTCTCGACTAAGCTCAAGGAATGGTGCAGTTAGACTCAAAAGCTTGTCACTAGGCTCTAAGCACTAACGCACACATACCTAGCTTTATGCTAATTGGTGAGCTATGGGGCGCAGGAGAATTAATATTACTCAATCAACCTTCCATTTCATTCCCAAGATGTTTTACACTGAGAATCCTCGCATAGCAAACTTGTGTTCACGGTGAGGACCTTTATGTGCATTCCCTCTCGGCTTGAAGTGTCGAGTTGACTTAGCATTATTTTTGCTACAATCACTTTAACTAATAGAATATTTTCAACCATTTCACAGCATGCATTCAATAACATATATCAACATAAGATAAAAAAATTTATTCATTAATGAAAAATTCATACAAACACCTTTTGTCCTTTTTACTACCCAGCCCACCCCAAGGAGGGCTTAGCCTTCAATTACAGTACAAAACAAAGATGATACATTAAAAAAAAGAACTATTTCATTGTGGCGCCCCACCCCTTAAACACCAACAATCAAGGCCAAGGAGTGGTGTGCCACTTTGGCAAATTCCTCACTTATCATTAGATTAAGGTGTAATCCCCAATCCACTAATAAGTGAAGGAAATGCCCTAAATAATGCAGCAAAATCATTCACAAAGTTAATACATTCATTGGAGTACAGAAGTAAAGCTAATAAAATATGTTATATCTAATCCACCACAATACAAGTAAGAAGTAAACATGGAGCTCAAAATAAAATAGTATTGTCAAAGAACATACATATATGTCTGAATCATTACATCAATTTTAAGATAAGTTGAAAATGAAATATATCACTCATTCTCATAAGCGGAATGAAATGATAGCTAATCTACCAATTGTTTGCCCCAACTTGATGCTCCTCCAAGAATGGCTCCTCTTCATGCACAAGGTCCTCAAATTGCTCAGAACCTGCCATTATCAGTTTCACAATGACAGGGCCCCAACCAAAGAAAAAAAAATCTGGTTAGACATATTATCTAAGTACATTTTAGGCTATCATATTCCATGAATTTTATGATATCACCATTTTACTTAGACTATAAAACAATCAAGGCATATAGGTGCAACAAGCATATAAAGGAATATGGAAAGTTATAAATATAACATTTATAATTGAGCAACATATGAGGCAAAAGAACATACCTCAATACTAAGTTGTGACATGGTTAGGCATATATATATATATATATATATATATATATATATATATATATATATATATATATATAAAGTAAGGAAAGTACTGAAAGAAAAGACTTTTCCTAAATATGCTGATGATCATATAACATATGCAGGTTACAAATAAATAATCTGACAATGACATGTATAGTAAATAGTAACATGAACTAACATCCTATAAGTAAGTAAGTATGTAAAGTAAAGCTGACTGAAGTGAAATGCTACAGTAAAATAGTAAACAATAAACATTAAACAATAAATAATAGACAAGTATGTAATGACTGCCAAATCAAGAGAAGGGCTAATCTAGCCTACTGCAACAAGTATATTCTTAGGATCATCTGAGGCTATGCTAGTAAATACAAGGAAGAAATTGAACTGAAGAGGCAGTAAGTACAAATGCAGTAATATTTTAGTTATTTACTTTACTTAAATGGACATATTTAGAAGTAGATGAGGATTCAATCACATATGCAAGACTGTTTGAGTTCCAACTTAATGTAACACTCCTCCATGAGTAATGTTAAGTAATCCTTATTTCCCCTTACCCCTATCCAGTAGGGTAAAATGTGCACAATCAACAAGTAACTGAACCCTATGCAAATGTTGTCCTAATTATTCTAAGTTTTCAGTTCATATATCAATATTCTTATATAACATGTTCAAAGAAAAGGCACAATGTACAAGGATTGCAAAAGCAACAAGTAAATAATACGTAAGGGACTCTACTACACAGGTGATATGTGTTGTTATCTACTTAATCTATTCTAGCTATTCTAAGTAATACAAGTTTAGGATCTCTAATTCTTACTATCAAGTATAACTTAGAAGCACGACCTTATGAGTTAAAAGCAATTAGAACTGATCAAGTTTTAACTTAATTCAATCAATATCTCTTACAATTTAAATAATTAATCAACACGTCCTATTTGATTAATTTAGACGCTCTAAGCTAAGATATGATCAAGATCTACTAAAGCTAGGGATTATAAATTAAATACCACAAATTGAGTTTAATCACATAATCTAAATGGTAAGTCTTAAGGACTAAGTTTAAGTCTAAATGTGAATTATTAATCAAGGAAAATTCTATTAAGCACAATTAAGCTTAATAAAATGATTCTCCTAATCTTAAGCTAATATTGAAAGATAAAATAATTAGAATTAAAGTATAAAAATCTAGAAACTAATAAAACTAAGGTTTCATTTATTGAATCACCCACTTTATTCAATGAATAAAATCTAACCTACCATCTATTCCTAATCTTAAGGAAAAGATCTTAAGGCAGAGTGTAGATCCTAATAAGCTCCTAATAAATGACTTAGGGGATTTTAAGAATTGATAATAATTATTACAATTTAATTTTATGTGCAATTCTAATTTACTCAAAGATATGTGTGATTAGGACTAAGTTAGAAGGCATTAACTTTACTTAAGATTTTCAAGACTTGATATGGGAGTTTTACCAAATTACTTAATTATGAGATTAATGTGTATAAATTGATTCTAATTAGTTTTATTAATGGTTTTATGGATTTTAAAGATATTTTAGAGGTTAAAGGCACTTAATATAAATTTTGGACAAAATGACCATTTTGCCCGTACTTAAGGGTCGAAAATGCTACTTTTTGATTAAGGGCTCCAAATTGGATTTTGTTGATGCCAAATGATTCTTTGTTGTCTAACATGAAGATAGACAGTATGTATATCAAATTTGGATAAGTATTAAGTTATATGGGTCCAATTTAAGGATTTTAACTTATAAGAGCATTTTGGTAATTTCATTTAGTAAAATCTAAAAATTCAATTAGTTTATTATTATCTACTATCTAAAGATTCCATAGAGTCTATGAATACTAAATTTTGATATCTAATGATTTAGTTATGATCATTTTAATATTAGGGTTATATTATGAAAATTTAAGAGTTTATAAAAGAGTTAAAAACCTAACTTTCCCATATTCAAAAATCACCTTCAATTTCATACAATGCTTGATTTTACTAAATTCAAATATGATTTTGATATAGTTTGGCCCCAATAGGGTCCTAGAGTCATTAAAATATGAAAAATAAAAAATCTGGCCAATTTCGAACAATTCTGGGCACTACGGCATAGCCAACCCGAGATGCGGGTGCTACGAAGTGCAGCGGTGCTTCTAGGCACTCCAACAGTTTTCAGCGCTGTGGCGTGCGCAGCGCTTTTAGGTGCTGTGGTGCGCTACGATGCCCAATTTTTTGAGAGCTAGATGCTATAACACGCTGTAGGGCCCGTTGGCCGAGAGCCAGAGCTACGGCGCGCGATGGCGCACTACGGCACGCTACGACGGATTCAACCTGAGGCTCAGGCACTCTGGTGCGCCGTAGCGCTTAATGGTGATTTTGCCTGTGCAAAAATTATAACGGGTCTCCTTTCGCACTCAAATAGTCTCAATTAATAGCCCTCACATGCAATGCTATATACCGATGGAAAGGTATTTCCGAGACCTTTCTATTAATACCAAAATTGACATGAAACAATTATTTTAATAATGCAAACAAAGAGGTTAAGGGTCCAGGTATTTAGAAAGAAGGAAAAATAGAGCTATTCATTACCCTAAAACTTACTACCTTAATAAGCTCCAATGGATTTCATAACTCAACCACAGATTCTTATCAGCATGAAATATACATGCAAGGTAAATGTAGCAACCATTTGGTAAAGAGAAGAGGTACCAAAGAGGTAGCTTGGCCTTGAAATGAATGGAGGATGAGGACTCTGATTTCTGCAGGAACTTGGGACCTTGAGGGGAGAAGCTTCTTCTTCTTCTTCAACTGCTAGTAAGAGGAGGAAGAGGCTGAGGGTTCTTCTTTAGCATAGGAATGAGCTTGGGAAGAGGAAAAGAGTTTCAGCTGAGCAATGGAGAGTGAGCAGAGACTTTCAACAATTAAAGGAAGGAGGGATGGAGGTCCATCTTAAAGTGGATGGAACATGGCTCCATTAATGAGTCTTCCCATCAGCATGTATGGGAAGGAGAGAAGTAGAATTCTCTTGAGTGCAAGTTATGGGGACGAAGGTGCTGGGAAGGAGGAAGGAGCAGAGTGGTCCTAGCTCAAGAAAAAGAAGAAGGAAAAATAGATTTTTCATTATTTTAATTTAATTAATTTATTCTTAAAAAAAGATTGATTTTTATAAATGTCCTCCGAAAAATCCCAAAACTTCACCCCTAGCTAATTTGAGGATGAGGAATTCAATGGCAAAGTCGGATTTCGATTTCGATGAGTACTTAATTTTCCTAGTTTTTGGGGTATTTTAAATATTTAAATAGTCGACGACTTCCAATTGCTACCAAAACATCACCTCTAGCTAATTTGGGGGTGATGAGCGCAATGACGAAGTCAGATTTCAATTTTGAGGTCAATTTAAATATCACAATTTTCTAATTAATTAAATATTATTAAATATTCCAAATATTTGATTGAGCTCTAAATTGCTCCAAACTTTCAAGGTTTGGTTCTAATAAGTAGATAAACTTAATGGAATGATAATTATGATGCGATCAAGCTTAAGATTAGGCTAAGTAATAACCTAAGGTTCTTACAGACTCCACCAATTAAGAATAATATCATCATTGATATCACTTAAGTGGAAAGTATAATGCAAGATTTAAGGAAATGAATTAAAATGACAAGGGGCTAAGGAAGTACCTGGGTTATCAAGTAACTTTGGGTACTTGGACTGCATATCAGACTCCTTCTCCCAAGTGGCTTCAGTAGATAAGCGGTTCTTCCACTGAACTTTAACCATTAAGATTGAATGGCTTCTTAACTTCTTGTAATCTCTACCCAGAATCCTAATAAGTTCTTTAACAAATGAAAGATCTGGTTGGAACACAATTGGAGGAATTGAGATTAGATGATGAAGTTCTCTTAAGCATTTTCTAAGAGATGCTACATGAAACACATTGTTTACGACAGAGAAGTCTTCAGGCAATTTTAACTTGTATGCTGATGATCCAATTCTTTGAAAGGTCCAACATATCTTGGACTGAGCTTTCCTGTAAATCCAAAGTGATAAATTCCTTTCATAATACTAACCTTCAGATACACTAGATCACCTTCTTGGAATTTGAGAGGATGATGACAAGAGTCATGATACTTACTCTATTAATCCTGAGCTACTTTAATCCTCTGTGCATCCTGGAAGCTCAAAAATGTACCAAAATTTAGAACAATCATTTTGGTGGCTTGGAATGAAGAAAAGCAATGCTAACTTTCTAGCCAAGTGTCATGTATGCAGTTTAGTTAAGGCAGAGCATCAGAAGCCAGGTGGTCCGCTGCATCCTTTATAGATTATAAAATGGAAATAGTCTGATATAGTCATGGGGTTCTCGTACACAAGATCTGGTGCCGATACATTATGGGTTATTGTCGACCATCTCACAAAATTAGTACACCTTATCCCTATCTATTAGTCTAACTTCATTGAGAAGTTGGCAAAGCTATATATCAAAGAGATAGTTAGGCTGCATAGCATTCCTAAGACAATCATATCTAACAAAGACAACCAATTTACTTCTAAGTTCTGGCAAGCCGTGCATCAAGACCTAGGTACCACTCTAGCTATGAGCATGACCTTTCATCCTCGAATTGATGGCCAAACTAAAAGGGTAAATTAGGTCCAGGAAGATTTGCTCTATTTATATAACCTTGACTTCTATGGTTCATGGGAGGATTATGTTCCCTTAGTAGAATTTTCATACAACAGTATCTTCCAATCAAGTATTAAGATGGCATAATATGAAGCTCTTTATGGAAGGAAGTGTTCTACCTTGATAGCTTGGTCAGAAATAGGTGATGTGCAACTGTATGGTTCTGAATTTGTAGAGGATACCAATAATAAAGTAAGGCTCATTCAATATCCAGAGTGGTGACCCTCAATTAGAATCTCACGATGCATTACCTTTGGGATCCAAAGACGATTGGTCATGTATATAGCGCCCTTATGACAACCACTTTCAATTGCAGATTTGAAGTTCAAGTAGTTCTCATCCTTTGTTTGGGATATAGAAACATCTCGATGGAAGGTTGGCTCTACATTGCTCATGGAGATCATCTCACTTATTAGATCTCCATACACATGCTTGATGTCCATCTTATGGAACTTTTCTTCTAACGGGCCTACACAGAAATGATTGAATTGAGGGTAGCATGATGGCTAAGCATATCAGCTACAATGTTCACTTTTCCTGAATGATACTGGATATCTAGGTAATAATCGCTTATTAGTGCCATCCATCTTTTTTGCCTGTAATTTAACTCCCTCTGAGTGAATATATACTTCAGGCTATGTTGATCAATGAATATGGAGCACTATACTCCATATAACTAGTGATGCCAAATCCTTAAGGCAAACACTATAGCTGCTAGCTCGAGGTCATGGACAAGGTAGTTTCTTTCATGAGTCTTTAATTGGCGGGAAGCATAAGAAATTATCTTCCCATCTTGCATTAGCACAGCACCCAAGCCTATCCCAGAAGCATTGGTATAAACTTGATAGTTCGACCCTTCTTTAGGAAGAACTAGAACTGGAGCAGAGGAAAGAGTCATAAAGGCTATCTTCACGATATCCGAGTCCTTGACTTGTAGTTGATGATAGCCTGATCAAAGGTCGATCTTTGAGAACACTTTGGCTCCTGATAGTTGATCGAACAAGTCATCTATACGAGGCAATGGGTACTTGTTCTTGATTGTGACTTTATTCAGCTCACGATAGTCGATGCACATACGCATCGAACTATCTTTCTTCTTTACAAATAGTACCAGTGCTCCCCAAGGAGATGAATTAGGTCTGTTAAGGCCATTCTCTAGCAGTTCCTGTAACTATTTATTTAGCTCTTGCAATTCCTTAGGTGCCATACGATAAGGGGATTTAAATATGGGTTAAGTTTTAGGAATTGTATCTATTGTAAATTCTACTTCTAGAGTGGGTGGAAGATAGGGTAGATCTTCAGAGAAGACATCGGGGAATTCACAAACGATATGATATTTGTCTATGAGGACGTTATCCTTCTTTTCACATAGTATTGTTACTAGGTAAGCTATACAACCCTTCTTTACTAGCCTCTTGGCTTTCTTGGCATTAATCAATGAAGCTCAGGTACTAAGGTTGCCAACAAACGATTTGTCCTGACTACACTACCTCAGATGATTTTCTTATTTTGGCAGTTGATAGTGGCATTATTTTAGCTTAACCAATTCATACCCAGAATTACATCGAAATTAACTATCGGTAAAACTACAAGCTTAGCTTCAAATTCCATGCTCCAATAGGAATCTGTATCTTGCAAAACTGGCGAGCTAGCATTTGAGTTCCAAATGGTATGCCAATGCTTAGAGGATTGGCTAGGCGATATAGAGGTAGGTTGAGCGACTTTGCCCTATTTTTAGAAACAAATGAGTGACTAGCTCCAGTGTTGAATAATATATTGCAAGGTTTATCATTTATACAAATTGAACCTATTTATAGATGCACTAATTACTAACTATATTAAGCAAGTAGTAACTATAAAAATAGAGGGGTTCAAAAGCGTGTACCTGACACCACATGGTTATCCTCAGCAGCCTCAATTGAAGTGAGGGTATAAACACGAGCAGGGCCGGCAAGCCTATTATTATAAGTTTGTTGTGGTGGTGGGCTAAAAGCATTTGGGCAAGGGACAATGGCTGTCTCGCATTGTGGAGCTGTAGAAGAGGGTAGTGCTGCTATAGGTTGGGGGTCTTTCTGAATAGGTCAATGAATTCTTGACTCTTGGAGAGATCGATTTGGTCACCGTCGATGGTTTCTTTGGCAGCACATTGTAGATAGTTGTGGCCTGACCTCCTGTAAGAGTAACAGGTGCAACCCCCATGGTAGCATCAACCGTAGGGATGAGGCCTTATGCAGCCATTGAAGAGGTCATCGGGTGGAGTTTCTGCTTCAAGCTGATACACCTTAGCTTGCTTAGGGTGATCATGTTGGAAAGAGGTTAATCCAAAACTCTTTTGGCTCCTTTCATTGCTTGGTCCTGCTCCACCACTTTGGCGGATTCTAGAAGTTCAGTAAAGTTTGATAAATGGAGAAGAACAACTTGGCTTTTGATGGAAGCCCGCAGACCACTTTGGAATCAGTGGCAGCAATCTGATTCTATGGGGACTAGATTAGTGGTGAACCTCGCAAGACGCCGAAACTCAGCTTCTTAAGAGGATACAGAATGGTTCCCCTGCCGCAGCTTCAAGAACACATCCCCCAAGTTATGTTTGGTGGAATAGGGGATGTACCAAGCCTGGAATTCTTCAATGAACTCATCCCATGTGATGTATTCAAGCTCAACATCGACTAACTGAGTGTTATGGATGGTATCCCACCAATACTTAGCTTCGTCTTTGAAGAGGTGGGTGGTAAGATAGATTACTTCATTATCCAGACACTTGATACTGGTTAGGTTCTATTCCACCCTTTTTATCCAACTGGCAGTGTCGATTGCAATAGGCTCCCATTGAAGGTAAGGGTTCTCAGATGAAGGAAACTATGTAACAATCCATCCATGAACTGTACATGGAGCTGAAATGAGTAATATGGTGTAGGGGCTATTTTAGGATTAAGGCGACCATGATTCATGTGGGCCACCAGCAGCCGTTCCATTCTCTCGGCTTGGTTTGCCTGGGATTCTGCCATTTTTTCTTCTTGCTTGTTATGGGAATCTACCATCATTTTGACTGCTTTAAGCCGTATGTTCAGCTCGCTAGATGAGCTGCCGGATGCGGTGGGGGAAGAACTCTGTCTAGGATTCATTTTCCTTTTAAATCTGAATTAAAGAAAATAACATTCATTGAGAATCTATGAAAATTTGGAAATGGACTAGTTCATTGCTTCTTATTATTTCAGCAAAGCATATTTCATATGTTCAATCAAGTTCCTCTTTATTAAGTTGAGTTGCTTACTAAGGTTTGAGTCTTATAGTTGAGCGTATTATATCATTATGTAAGTATTTAGTTAGTGATTGATTTGTACAAAGAACAATTCATTAGGTGAAGAGGAATGCAAATTCTAATTTGACACCTCATGGAGTTCTCTGATACAAATTGTGGTGCCCTGCCCCTTAACCACCAACAATCAAAGCCAATTAGTGGTGTGCCACTTTGGCAAATCCCTCACTTATCATTAGATTAAGGTACAATCATCAATCCACTAATAAGGGAAGGAAATGCCCTGAATAATGTAGCGGAATTATTCACTAAGTATATACATTCATCAGAGTACAAAAGCAAAGATAATAAAATATGTTACATTAAAATCATCACAATACAAGTAAGAAGTAAACATGTAGCTCAAAATAAAATAGTACATTAAAAGAATATACATGGGTATCTAAATTATTACATTAATTTTAAGATAAGTTGAAAATGAAATAAATCACTCATCCTCACAAGCGAAAAAAAATGACATCAAATCTGCTGATCTTCTACCCTGACCTAATGCTCCTCCAAGAATGGCTTCTCTTTAGGCACAAGGTCCTCAAATTACTCAGAACTTACCATTGTCGGTTTCACAATGACAGGGCCCCAGCCATTGAAAAGAAAATCTGGTTAGACATATTGTCCAAGTACATTTTAGGCTATCATATTTCATGAATTTTATGATATCACCATTTTACTTAGACCATAAAACAATCAAGGCATATGGGTGTAACAAGCATACAAAAGAATATGGAAAGCTATAAATACAACATCTATAACTGAGCAATATATGAGGTAAAAGAACATACCTCAATACTAAGCAGTGACAAGGTTAAGCATATATATGTATATATATATATATATATATATATATATATATATATATATATATATATACACATATATAAAGTAAGGAAAGTACTGAAAGAAAAGACTCATCCTAAACATGCTGATGATCATATAATATATGCAGGTTAAAAATAAATAATCTTACTGTGATATGTATAGTAAAGAGTAATGGAACTAATATCCTATAAGTAAGTAAGCAGGTAAAGTAAAGCTGACTGAAGTGAAATGCCACAATAAAATAGTAAATAGTAAATATTAAATAGTAAACAGTAAATATGTATGTGATGACTGCCATATCAGAAGAAGGGCTAAACTAGACTGCTGTAACAAGTATATTCTTAGCGTCATCTGGGGATAAGCGGGTAAATAACAAGGAAGAAACTGAACTGAAAAGGTAGTAAGTACAAATGCAGTAATGTTTTAATTATTTACCTTACTTCTGTGGACATTTCTAGAAGTAGATGAGGAGTCAAGCACATGTGCAAGACTATTCGGGTTACAACTTAACACAACACTCATCAATGAGTATTGTTAAGTAAACCTTATTTCTCTTTACCCCTGTCCAGTAGGGTAAAATGTGCACGATCAACAAGTAGCTGAACCCTATGCAAATGTTTTCCTAATTATTCTAAGTTTTCAGTTCAGGCATCAATGTTCTTATATTACATGTTTAAGGTAAAGACACAAAATATAATGAATGCAAAAGCAACAAGTAAGTTAATAGTACCCAAGGGCTCTACTTAATCTGTTCTAATTACTATAAGTTATACAAATTCAGGATCTCTAATTCTTACTATCAAATATAACTTCAAAGCATGGCCTTATGAGTTAAAAGCAATTAGAACTAATGAGGTTCTAACTTAATTCAATCAATATCGCTTACAATTTAAATAATTAATCAACACTCCCTATTTGATGAATTTAGATGCTCTAAGCTAATATTTGATCAATATATACTAATGCTAAGGATTATGAATTAAAGATGATGAATTGGGTTTAATCACATAATTCAAAGAGTAAGTCTTAAGGACTAAAGTTAAAGTCTATATGTGAACTAATAATCAAGGTAAATTCTATTAAGCACAATAAAGCTTAATAGAATGATTTTCCTAATCTTAAGCTAATATCAAAAGTGAAAATAATCAGAATTAAAGTATAAAAATCTTAAAACTAATAAAACTAAGGTTCCATTCATTGAATAACCCACTTAATTCAATGAATGAAATCTAACCAAGCATCTATTCCTAATCTTAAGGAAAAGATCTTAAGGCGAAGTGTAGATTCTAAGAAGCTCCTAATAAATAATTTAAGGTATTTTAAGAGTTGATGATAATTATTACAATTTATCCTTATGTGCTATCCTAATTTACTCAAAGAGGTGTGTGATTAGGACTTAAGTTAAAAGGCATTAACCTTACTTAGGATTTTCAAGACTTGAAATGGGAATTTTACCAAATGACTAAATGATTAGATTAAGGGTTATAAATAAATTTCAAAATACTTTTACTAGTGTTTTAATGATTTTAATGATATTTTAGAGGTTAAAGGTACTTAACTTTAATTTTGAGCAAAATGACTATTTTTCCCCTACTTAAGAGTCTAAAATGCTACTTTTTGATTAAGAGCTCCAAATTGAATTTTGTTGATGTCCAATGATCCCATGCTGTTAACATAAAGATAGACAGTAGGTACATCAAATTTGGACAAGTATTAAGTCTTACGGGATCAATTTATAGATTTTAATCTATAAGGGCATTTTGGTAATTTCACTTAGTGTAATCCAAAAATTCAATTAGTTTATTATTATCTACTATCCTAGGTTCCATAGAGTCCAAGAATACTAAATTTTGATGTCTAATGACTAAGTTGTGATCGTTTAAATATAAGGGTTATATTATGCAAATTTAGGGCTTATAAAAGAGTTAAAAACCTAAATTTCCCATATTCAAAAATCACCTCCAATTTCATAATTTAGGGTTCGATTTTGATATATTTTGGCCCCAATAAGGTCCTAGAGTCATTAAAATACGATAAATAACAAATATTGGCATATTCTGATAGTTTTGGGTGCTACAGCGTAGCAAACCTGAGACGCGAGTGTTATGGCGGGCTGCTGTGGCAGTTTTCTCCTTAGGCATTGTGGCGGTTTTCAGTGCTATGGTGCGCTGCAGTACTTTTAGGCGTTGCGGCGCACTACGACACCTAATTTCCTGAGAGCTCGATGCTACATCATGATGTTGCTCCCCTTGGCAAAGAGTTAGGTGCTACGGTACACTGTGGCATGCTACGGTGCGCTGTGGCGTGCTACGGTGCACTGTAGCGCCCGACGGTGATTTCACCTCTGCGAAAATTATAACGGGTCTTATTTCGCACTCAAATACTCTCAATTTATAGCACCTCACATGCGGTGCCATCTGCCATTGGAAAGATATTTCTGAGACCTTACCATTGATACCAAAATTGACAAAGAACAATTTTTTTAACAATGCAAACAAATAGGTTAAAGGTCCGGATATACAGAAAGAAAGAAAAATAGAGTGTTCATTTACCCTGAAATTTACTACCTTAATGAGCTCTAATGGATTTCATAACTCAGCCACAAATTTTTATCAGCATGAAATAGACATGCAAGGTAAAGGTAGCAACCATTTGATAAAGAGAAGATGTACCAAAGAAGTACCTTGATCTTGAAATAAATGGAGGAAGAGAACTCTGATTTTTGCAACAACTTGGGAGCTTGAGGGGAGAAGCTTCTTCTTCTTCTTCAACTACTAACAAGAGGAGGAAGAGGCTGAGGGTTGTTCTTTAGCTTGGGAATGAGCTTGGGAAGAGGTGAAGAGTTTCATCTGAGCAATGGAGAGTGAACATGGACTTTTAGCAATTAAAGGAAGGAGGGTTGAAGGTCCATCTTGATGGAGGATCCACATGGCTCCATTAATGAGCCTTCCCATCAGCTCAGATGGGAAGGAGAGGGGCAGAAGTCTCTTAAGTTCAAGGTATGGGGAGGAAGGTGCTGGGAAGGAGGAAGGAGCAGAGTGGTCCCAGCTCAGGAAAAAGAAGAGGGAAAATGGATTTTTGATTATTTTAATTTAATTAATTAATGTTTAAAAAAATTAGTTTTTATAAATGTGCTCCGAAAAATCCCAAAACTTTTGACGAGTTCTTAATTTTCCTAATTTCCGGAGTATTTTAAATATTAAAATATTCGACGAATTTTCAACAACTTCCAATTGCTACCAAAATATCACCCGTAGCTAATTTGGGGTTGATGAGCGCAATGACAAAGTCAATTTTTGATTTCAAGATCAATTTAAATATCTCAATTTTCTAATTTATTAAATATAATTAAATATTCCAATTTTTTGATTAAGATTTAAATTGCTCCAAACTTTCGGGGTTTGGTTCTAATAAGTAGATGAACTTAATGAAATGATAATTAGGATGCGATCAAGCTAAGATTAGGCTAAGTAACAACCTAAGATTGTTAGAGACTCCACCACTTAAGAATGATGTCGCCCTCGACATCACTCAAGTGGTAAGAATAATGCGCTCATCAAAATCCAACTTTTATTTTTGATGATCTCACAAACAAGACTTCCATTAACCATGAATCATGCGCGTCGCATGCAGTTTAGCTAGATGGGAGGATGCATTGGGTCAATGGATTATGTCACATCATACATTGAGTTTTCCTATTTTCCTCTCATCCCTTCTACTTTGTTGAGCAGTAGAGCAAGGTTAATGGAGAATTTGGTTCACAAGCATCAATCTCTTGGTAGAGCCGTTAAGGAAATGTGCGAATGAGCTTGAGAATATTACCACATAATTCTCAGCTCTACTTGCACTACCTTCCTTGCTCTTACCCAATTAATGAGCTTGGAACACAAGTTCTTTTAAATAAATAATTTAGATTTTAGTTCATCCATGCATTCATTTCAACATAAAATATAAATGATAAAAGCCCTTTTTTTATACATTCCAATAAATTCATCATACACCATCATACCCTTATATATTCTTACAACTACATCTCAACCCTCTCCAAAGGGGTTTTAGCCTTCCATTACTAAATAAGCATAAGCATACATACAAGGAAAAGTGAACCTCGCCATCAGTTCACAGTAGAAATAAATTAAGAGAGTTTAGGAAGAAATACTAGGAATCACCCGGAAGCTTTTAGGGGTTCTCTTGGACTCTTCCTGCCCTTCCTCTTGAAGCTCCACCATTTTTCCCTTGCTGTCTTCTTCGTCTTATTGTTCTTGGTCGGCCTTCTTCCCTTTGGAGAGTTCTCCTTTCTCCTCTTGCTGCAGCTTTGCCTTTAGGGGGCTTGAATGTAAAAAGTTGGAACCCTTTCTCAATCTTCAAGTCTCCCTTTTATAGACTTCCTTTCACCTATTTAAAATTTAATTCAGCAAATAAATCCCATTTAGAAATTTGTGCTTTGATTAAATGATTATTCATTTATTTCCTTGGTAATGAAGGGATTAAGGTTGTTTGTATTTATGTTTTATTGAGTAAAAAAAATAAATCAACTTCTTGCTCTTCCCCATGATAGCTTAAACATGTGCTCTTTATAATAAAGATTCCTCAGTTTTTATTACATCCACCCTTCCCATCTTCCTAATATTTTTAATTTATTTTAATATAGATTATTCCTTGAGAATGAGAAGTTTTAAATTAATTTGGTATTAATTTTAGCTGTGGGAAGGAGAAGAATTTAATTCTTTGGCCTTCTCTATGCTGCCTTAAATGCATATTTTTGGCAAAAATTGTGTCGACCGCTACGACGCACGCGCTACGATGCATTGTGGTGCGTTGTTGCAGCTGCGTTCCAAATACTATTTCGCTGTGACGCGCTGCAGCGGAGAAACTTTCGAAAGGCATTCAATTTCTCCTTGTATTGTTATATTTTCCTTCGAGATATGACGCCATGGCGCGCCGCGGCGCGCTATGGCGATTTTCCCAATATTGCATATTTAAGCCAAATTTTAATTTAATTATATTTTATCCTGAAAAGTAGCGTAAGCACATCAATATAAATACTTTTAATTAAAAAGTGTTTACTTTTATTAACTTATTTTACTATGAATCTTAGAGTTATCAGCTCCTTATGAAGCTCTTTATTGAAGGAGATGTACTACTCCTATTGCATGGACTGAAATTGGAGACTCATAACTTTATAGTTCTGAATTGATAGAAGAAATACTAAGAAAGTTCAACTGATTAAGTGCAATATGATGACAGCTCAAGATAGACAAAAGAAATATCATGATGCTCAACATCATCAGTTAGAATTTGAACTGGGTGATTGTGCTTATCTAAAAGTGAGTCCGATGAGAGGTGTGATTATATTCGGTATTTCTAGAAAGCTGAGTCCAAAGTATTTAGGACCCTTTGAAGTGATAGAGAGAATTGGAACATATGCGTACAAATTACAGTTACATAAAGACTTTTTAGCTGTGTAGAATGTGTTTCATGTCTCATCACTACGAAGGCGTTTATTAGATCCTAGTGAGCAGGTTTAGGTCCCATCAATTGAACTGTAGCCCAATCTAATTTTCATTGTTAAGCCTGTTGCAATTCTGAGGAGAGATCTTAAGCACTTAAAAATTTGCAGTATTCTTATGATCAAAATCTAGTGGCAAAATCATTCAGATAAAGAAGCCACATGGGAAAAAGAAGAGGATATGCAAAAAAAATTCCCATAGTTCTTTCAAAAATCAAGTAATATTAGTTTTTTCATTTTCAATTATATTTTATTTAGGCTTCCTCCTTGTAACTGCATTTCATATTTTAATTATAGTGTATCGAAGGCGATACTCTTTTTAAGGAGGGGAGTTTGTAACAACCCTAAAGTTGTTACCTATCAATTAGTGACCTAATTGACTCTAATCTTCTTCCATTACTCTTATACTAGTGTTAAGAATCTCCACTTCAAATTTTTTATGATTTGAAGATCGTTTGACAATTTCTAACATTTCTTAGTTTTCCAATAATTTTGAAAATACCTAACTTATTTAAACCTCAGAATAAAAAATAGAGTCAGCAATTGAACTCACCACACCTAAATTAGCTAGGATGGTATTTTGAAAGTATTTGGGAGTCGTCAAAAAAATTTCCCAAATAGTTTAATAATATTTGAATACCCAAAAAATTAGAATAATTAAATATACCTCGGATCAAAATTCTGATTATATTTTTGAGTTTCTCACCCCTCAAATAGGTATGGGTGAAAATTTGGGATTTTTTGGAGTATGTTTAAGTATTTAAATTTAAGAATGAAATAAGGATAATTTTATAATAAATTATTTAAAATTAATTAATATAAGTTTAAATTAATTCATAAAATAATTATTAAATCAAATAACTTCTTTCAAAATGATGGGAATCAGATGCACCGCACCTAACACCATACAACAAATTGGATCGATCATGACCATTCAATCTTAATTAAGTAGATCCAATGACAGCCTGGATTTTAGATTTGCTCAAGAAGATCTAGCTGTCAGATCTTGCAACTGATTCGACAGCTGGGGATCAGAGACTGTACATCCCTGTCCTCGCTTGTATCATGTAGGTGCACAATCTCCTACTACCCTATGGCTCCCCCAGCTGGCTGCCCTCATCCATTATCCTCTCCCAAGCTCTCTACCTCCTCCTATTTACTTCATTTTCACGATTTCAGGAATTAGCTAAACTGCAAGAGGAGTGTGAAGGCTTGATCGAAAGAAATAAAGCAGATCTTAAATTGGTGTAAGGCTGACTTTCATAGATTGCTAGGTACACCAAATTATTATTTATCCTATTACATTCAAACTTTAATTAATGATTCTCAGTAGTTGAAATGAGATTTTCATCTATCATGAACCCACTGAATCTATTTTAATTCTTTAAATGGTCTTATAAGGATTTTCTGATGTCTCATTTTCCTTAACCAATCTCTCCTAAAACATATGTGTGATGCATGAATTAATAGACCTTAAGTGTATTCTATTCAGCCGACTCGATCAAATAAGATCAAGTTCGACCTAACTTCGCTTAAATGCGCATAATACCCTACTAAGACACCATCTTGGGCATCAAATCTGGTGACCTTAAGATCACTCTCGCATGAAGCTTTTGAGTTCAGGTTGAAGTTAAAGTTCCTGCTAAGGGCTTCCTACCTTGAGGTCGAACCCTTCCTAAAATGATGAGAATGGCGAAAGCATAGATGCCCTAGTTGTTAGCGTATGATGGCGTCTAGGAAGACGATGGCTTGGTGAACCGCTCTGAAATGAACCAGCAGGTTCATTTCATTAAATCACCAAATTGAGCGTGTTTTTTTTTATTATTTTTTTTATGTAAGATGAGGGACCCACCATGACACATAACTCCAATGTTGAGCATACATGAGTCCTGGTCAATGTTAATTAAACCTAATGCTAGTCGTTCCCTAAAATCTGCACCCTCATCATTACCTAAGATTCTGCATCGCAAACAGTTAACATTAGATTTAGAAATTAATGAATTTAATTATTATTAGGGCTAATTATTATGAAAATTTCATTTCTTTTTAATTTATAAAAAAATAATCCAAATTATGAAGTGTTATATACTATTTTGATCACAAAAATGAGTAGGTCATTAATACAAAGTTTAATTTATATTTTAGAAATTATTTTATTTAATCATTGATTAATATTAATTAATTAATTTCAATATAATCCCAAAATGATATGACATAATTTGATCATTTAGTGTTCAAACTTAATGATCAAATAGTCTATTTCACTCATAAAAAAATAAGGAACAATAATATGAGATCGAATGTAGGTTTTGAACCCTAGTTCTCTTAATCACTTTTTAACCCTAATTAGGAGTCCCAATAATCCTAAAATCCCCATATTATCTGATATTGATCTAGTTAGTGTCATTCTTCCCCTTATACTATAAGGATTCCATATTTATGACTGTTACCAAGCAAATCTGAAATAACAAAATGACAAGTAGAAAATCACATAGCACATGCATGCAAGATAAGCACAAGTGCGCAAACATTCAAACACAAGGGATTACATGGAAAACTTAAGAATGGGAAAAACTACAGAGCCACACCACAAAAAGTATCATTATGAAAAATTGAAGATTATTGAATTACAAAGAGCTTATCCTTTCATAGGAAACACAAAGGCTCTTACTTTAATATGGAGATGAGAGAAAGCAACCACCACCTAGAATGCCTTCTCCAACATGCAAGAGGTTTATTGCACTATAGCTTCCTTAGGGCTTCACCTTATGATCTCCTCATGCAGCAGCCTTAGCCTCCAAACTGAGAATGCCAACATTATAAACTCCTCACAACTTGTTTTCTTAAGTACCTTGCTCATTTTTGGACCCTGAAAGGTTCAAAATGCTCACCAATTTACTTAGGGCTTAACCTAATGCGAAGCAAAACTTTGCCACGCACTATGGAGTGCTGTAGCATCCGCCTTTCAAATTGCCTGCAGTTATGGTGCACGTAGCGTCCTCCATTTAAATTTCTTGCCACCGCGATGTGTGTAGCACCCGCATTTTGAATTTTCTGCCGCTGCAGTGCGTGTAGTGGCATCCTTTCATATAGCCTGCTGCTGCAGCACACTGGAGCGCCCACCTTTCCAATTGCCTACCGCTGTGGCAGTCGATAGAACCCGCCTTTAGAATTGCCAGCCGCTGTGGCACACTGTAGTGCCCAGCTTTCGAATTGCCTACCGCTGCAGCATGTGGTGGCACTCACCTTTTGAATTGCCTACATCTTGGGATGGACCTGCTGCAGCATGCTACTGTGCCTATTTTAGTTGTGGCATGCCGTAGCACCTGTGTTGTTGCTGAACTTCACTACATGTTCCGAATCACCTTGGAACCTACCGAAAGCTCATCGGAGCTCCCTTAGTATCTCTTTGATGGACTAAATGGTCTCCATAATATAACATAAAGTGTCTGATTTCATTGTAGTTCATAATAGATAGATGAAGGTCACGGCACCCAAGGCTTGTTCATATGAGTGAGAGGGGTTTTAAAACCTTACAGTCAAGGGGAAGGCTCCTAGTATTGAAGTCAATTGACTTGGATTTCTGTGAAGACTATGTGCTAGGCACGCAAAAGAATGTTTCATTATCAAAAGTTGGAAGAGAGTTGAAAGG
Source organism: Gastrodia elata (assembly GCA_016760335.1). Taxonomy (NCBI): domain Eukaryota; kingdom Viridiplantae; phylum Streptophyta; class Magnoliopsida; order Asparagales; family Orchidaceae; genus Gastrodia; species Gastrodia elata. The sequence continues at coordinate 3,697,004 of CM028685.1, read as the reverse complement.
CAGGAAAGTAGAGTTTGTACATACGTATGTATAGGGGCCAGCTTCTACTTCTTCCAAAGATGGAGCCATGTATTTTGTCACCTTCATTGATGACCATACAAGGATGGTATGGATTTATTTTCTAAAGCATAAACCTGATGTACTTGATGTGTTTGGAAAATGGTTGGCTTTGGTGGAGAATGAGATAGTGTTGAAACTTAAAAGCTTGAGATTCGATAATGGCAATGAATACTATGACAAAGAATTCAAGAAGTTCTGTGCCTTGAAATGGATTAAAAGGAAATTTATAATTCTAAGAACACCAAAGAAAAATGGTGTTGCAGAGTGAATGAACAATATGATCACATAAACAGCTAGAAGCATGAGGTTGCATGCAGGTCTCCCAAAGTAGTTCTGGGCTGAGGCTATTAATATGTATTTATTTGATTAATAGGGGACCTGCTGTACCCCTAAATTAAGGGATTCTCAAAGGCAGCCTAAAGGGTCTCCCAACCACTACGCACCACATATTGGACTAACTTTCATATAAGCACTCTCTCTAACATGAAATTATAATAGATGGTGATGAGCAACATAACATTTCTTCTGTCTATCCTGAGCTGCCAACATATTATGCTTAACTAAAAGAACATTTCTATTGGTCTCCTCAATCAATTAAGAACCATACAATTGAGAATCCTCTACCAGAGTCCAAGCAATAGGAGTAGTACAACTCCTACCATAAAGTGCTTTATTAGGAGCCATACTAATAGTGGACTCATAAATATTATTGTAGGAAAACTCATCTAAGGTGAGGTGATCTTTCCATGATACACTAAAGTCAAGAAAACATAGACATAGAAGATCATCAAGGATCTGGTTAACTCACTCAGTTTGACCAACAATTCAAAGCTAAGTTGAACCCCAGGTCTTGCTGGATAACAGATCAAAATCTAGAAGTAAATCTACTATCTCTATTAGAAATAATACAGTTGGGTGTACCATGTAAGCGAATGATCTCCTTGATGTAGAGCATAGCTAACCTCTCTATAGAATCGGTCTGATGGATCGAAAGGAATTAAGATGATTTGGTGAGTTTGTTGACAATTACCCAAATCATATCAGAACTAGAATTACTCTCAGGAAGACCCATGACGAAATCCATGGAAATGTCAGGCCACTTTCATTCAAGGATATCCAAGGGCTTGAGAAGTCCACCAGTATTTTGATACTCGGCCTTAACTAAGGAACAAAAATGGCACTTGGAGATAAAAATAGCAATATTTCTCTTCATGCCAGACCATCAAAATGATTTCTTCAAATTCTGATATATATAACAACCCTAGGTTGTTTCTGAGCTTAACCATGCCTTAATTTTATTCTCGTTGTATATTCTTAGTTATTTTAACCTAACACTGTAAATTTGGGGTCAATTGAACCACTCTAAGTTAAATTGGTATTTTTGTCAAATTAGGTACCCTAATTAATAGTCAAAATATTTTGATCTTCAATCCAAAATTTGATTACATTTTTGAATTTCTCACTCCCAAATTAGTTAGGAGTGCAACATTGGAAATTGTTTGAGGTCATTTAGGCCATAATTGAATTTAAATTAATTGGAAAAATTGTACATAAGGGTCCCTCCAATCTAAAATTGCATTTATACTTATTAACCAATAAACTAGTCTGGGATCCGGATTGTGGACCGTGGCTATCCATTATGGAGCCTGGGTCACACGATCAAGGAGCCTCGCTCGATCTCACCATTGCTCGAGTTAATCTTACAGCTATGATTTAACCCCACGGGCACATCGATCCATCATTAGATATGTCCTATGGATCCCACAGCTCAAATCATTTCAAATTCGGCCATTATGATTTGGATCATTAGAGTTCATTTGCGGCCTTGATCGATAGATCAGATGACCCACAGTGCACCCGCACTGTGTATCTTTGTCCCAATCGCGCCCCACTCCCGACAGGGAGGATTCACTTATATGCCAACTGTCGATCCAATCCCCCACTACTCCATTCACCTCAGCATAACCGTTAGGCCCTCTCCACTCTTGGCAAGGCTCCATGGTTCAAGCCTTGAGGCCCAACCTCCATTATGGGAAACCTAAAAGCTTGTCTTTAGCTTGGGGGCAAGCCACTGCCTCTAGAACCTCCCCTTCCTCTTATGAGGCTATAAGTAGCCTCAAAATTCCTTCAATGAGTTATTTGTTCACTGAATTGTTTGGAATTCCAGGTTCCCCCAATTTTTCAATGTCGGCCAATCCCTGCTCTCCCCGTGCGCTCAGTCTCTGCCAGCTGCAATGACATGGTTAATCCTAGTGTTCAAGATCCCTAGTACCTCCCTCCAACTCAGCTAAGCATCAGGATCAGTGCCAAGGAGCTCTCCTGATTGAACTAGGTAACCCTCCATGCTGTGATGAGATTTGTAAGCTCATCACTTATCTACATTGGATGGGTGATTGTTCCCATAAGTTTATCGAACTCAGGGCTTGCATTTTTAAGGCTTGGGTTCAACCCGATCTATCTAATTGATCAATGGAGTTATCACCCTTCCCGAAAGTTGGTTTTGAGTAAGGATCCAGCGATTGGGTGTGCCTCAGACCCTGCAACCTTTGGGGTTCATTCTATCTCACCCTCTGAAGGTGTAGGGATTGAACCCTGAAGGAATCATGGCCTCTGTGTGGAGAATGGATTCCCCACAGTAGCTCCATGGTGGAGACCTCGGGTGAGTAAGGTCTGGGAGATTTTGGCCTCCTCACTGGGGGCTTAGTGGTGTGTTCGATGCGTCTCGACCCACTAATCATGTATGGATCATATTGGGGCCGTGGAGTGGTCGGGGCACCCCACATTTTGGCTAGAACCCTAACCTTACTTCTCTACTCATCGGGGAAGAGGGAATCGGGGACGATGCATTGTGCGGGTCGGGTTGACTATATGAATAATCACAATTATTTTTCTTAAGGAAAATAATCTGATTAATCTAATCATAGGAAAAATTTAATTGAAATAATGCTAATTAAATTAATGCAATAACTTTGTGAATACTTATCCAAACCATATGAAATTATATATCATTTTTCTTAGAAAAATACAAGGAATTAGAATATACAAAAATATATTAGGTTCTGTGAATATGCATTTTATAATTTAGCCTAATTACTTTAGTAGCTTGATTAGTGAATGTTAGCATGAACACTTAGCCAAATTGCATGATTTAAGTTTAATTATACTCCTTATGCCTTGTATAATGCATGTGCTAGGTGGAATAATTTTTTGAATTTTATTTTGTTAATTATACAATAATCCTTAAATTGTATGATTAGTGAATATTAGGGATTATATTTAACTAAATTGAAAATTTAAGGTCTTTGATTAATTGTATGATTAATTGGAATATAATGGCCAAGTTGTTTGAAGTGTGGATGTTTAAATTTGTAATTAAGTGCTAATCCTTTTTGGACTTGCTTATGATTTGATTAGCCTTAATTACTCTATGTTTTGATTTATTCCATGTTTATATACTTCATAATCAGTAACATGCATGTTAGAAAAAATGAATTTTGATTTGGTCAATTAGATTTTTCAATTGACCTTAATTAAGATTTAAGCTCCAATTAACTTAAGGAAATACTTAATGAAATCAATAATTGATTAATACTAATTTGAACCTCAATAATTGACAATAAACTTACTATTTTTTTATATATCAACATCTATACAAATAATTTTAATTTGATCAAGTTTGGAATTAAACCCTAACTTGATTAGATTGAGTTTCAACCTTAATTAACTTGAACAAGACTCTTGATTTGGTCATTTATCAACTTACATAATTCAATCAACACTTACTGATTTTTCATTGATCTTAGATTAGTAAACTATAAGAATAAGGATCTACAACAAATTTATGTGATTTATTATCTGAATCTAAGCTTAAGATCCCTGATTTTTGCTTAAGTAAGGTAATTAGCATAAGATAATTTGTAAAATAAAATGGACTTGTGAATTTAATTATCTCTTGATAATTCATATGATTTTGTCCTATAATTGTAGTATCAATTATAACCAAATGAGTTTTACCCATCTGATTTGTATAATCCAAACTATATGCTAAGAATTGACAAGTCTAAGTAAGCTTTCATAAATTAGAATATAATTTGAATTAACTATATCTTTTAGCACTTAGATTTTTAGAATATAAAGATAGTTGTTAATTCAATTAAGTGCTAGATTCTTTTATATTGACAAACTCATTAAAGTAGGAAGAGCTTCTTGTCTGATTTTGAGGTAAGAGCATAGATGAACCTTGAAAACTATAGAGAATTTGATCATAAATCTTTATGGTAGAGTACCCTACAGGTTATAAATTATGGTTATTCCTTATGGTAATATCCAATGTTGTATGGCTTCTAAGCCATATCCTTGGAACCTTTATGTAGGACTCACCACAATGGAGAGTGGATTCATTAGGTTGTATTCCTTGATTATAAATAGATCTGTTATAATGAATTTATGAGTACTATCAAATGGAGATGATAGTGCATATCTATAGAGCTGAATTATTCAGCATAAGATGGAATTGGTTGATATACCCTGGATAGAACTATAGAGTCTCGGTCTTATCATAAGTAAGTGGATAAGTACAGTTTAGTTATGGATAAATATCCTAAGTCCAAAGTGTGTTATAATTAGAGGATGAAATAACTTAGTTTGAGAGAACAAACTGTAAGAGAATTATGTCATTTGTCTTTGTGCGCATTGATATATGCAGTTAATCAAACTAAGTGTTTTAACTTACCTTTCTTAGGACACCTTAAGTCTTGATTATAAGCTGGTGATTTAACAACTTAGTTTGAGAGAATAAATTGTAAAAGGATTTTGTCCTTTATCTTTATGCACATCGATAAGTGCAGTTAAATAAACTAAGTGTTAAAGTGACCCTTCCTAGATCATGCTAAATTATGTGTATGCAACCACTCAATGTGATGATTTAGGGTATAAATATAGTGAGAATTAAGAATTATGTAAGATTAAGATAGAAGTAAGAATTCATTTAGATAAATTCAGAACAATTGAAATAAATGGATTTATTATTTTGTTTTTAATCAATTCCTAGTTTTGATGATTTAAAAGCATATAGTTATTAAAGCCTTGGCATATCATAAATGCACATATCAGCAATAGTAAAGCGATGGACTCACCTAGGATCTGTTAGTGGAGCGTTCGCTCACCTAGGAATCTATGGGTTATCATGTGACATTGAGTCAGATATACTTGTGGCATATTTAGATGCATATATATATATATATATATATATATATATGTATATATATATATATATTCAGTAGCATATAGCATAGCTCATTTATTCTATTTCAGCTTTCTTACTATTTTTCAATCTTCAGTACTCGGTTTTCAGCTCCTGCTTTACTTTATTTTACCTTACTTTACTTTCAGTTTTGTGCAGTTTTAGACATTCAGCTATTTTAAAGTTTTTTTCTACCATTTCATTTAAATTGCTTAAATGTTAAATCTTAGATAACTATCACTATTTAGAATAACTTTAAATGTGTTAGACTCATTGTTTAACATGTGGTACTTTTGGGATTCAACAAATTGCCAGATTCAGAGCAGCTTGTGGGGCAAGCTCAGGAGCCTTCACGAGAGATCCAGGAGTACTTTGTGGAGCATTAGTAAACTCAACATCAGCATTTACTTTTTTACTTTAGTTTATTTTAGTTGAGTTGTGAGACTATTTCCTGTTATTTTATTTAAGCAAACTGTTTTTAATAATTATGGCTGTATTTTCTTTTCTTTTTAAGATGAATGATTTACTTTGCTTCTGTGATGAATGTTCTAGATATATGCTTTAGCTTCTGCACTCTATATTTCTTACTATTTATACTTAGTATTGTGATGTGATCGGCACATGTGAAATGCTAATGCTCATGTATATTGGATCCTTATTCCACTCATAATCCATTGTACATAAGTACCCTACATAATACCTAAGATAAGGATTTACACTTATCTTAAGGATTAGTATTTAGCCCTCCCTCTTTTGGGGTTGGGTCTTATCAGCTCTTTATTTGATAAATATTTGGGGAGCTTCAGTAGTCCTTCCCGAGTAACGCATCGTTCCACCGCCAATTGCTTAATAATAAACCCATTTGCATGTGGCAAAGGGATGGGGCATTACAATACATCTTATAACTACCAGTATGGATAGTATAACTAAAGTTATGGGTTTTTGATAGAATTTGCAACTGGAGACTTTTGGGAACTGATTACATATCTTTCTGAAAGATCAGACCATCGACATAAATACAGAATTTGGTTCTCTTTCCACTTGCGATATTGGAAACAAGATTGGAAAAACCAGCATCTTCTTTCGACAATCCTTTCTTAAAAAGGATTCTGACTGGATAACAAACAACACTTTATGCAAATCAGTAGATATGATCGGCTCAAGTTCAACCTTTTAAAACCTTTGATCAAAGATTCATTGCAACAAAATGAAAACAAAGTCACTTTATAACTAAGGGCATCCGCTGTTACATTAGCTTTACTTGAATGATACTGAATTTCCAAGTTGTAGTCACAAATTAACTCTAGCCATATACGTTGATGACAATTAAGTTCTTTCTGGGTGAAGATGTACTTCAAGCTTAACTCCATACTCATAAATATCTCACACTTAACTCCGTACTCGTAGTGTCTCCAAATTTTGAGGATGAAAGCTACCCTTGTAGGTTTAAGATCATGCACAGAACAGTTTTTCTCATTTGGTTTAAGCTGCCTGGAGGCATAGGCTATCACTCGATGGTCTTGCATCAGAACACTACCAAGTTACACCTTAGTGGCATTAGTAAATACTTGAAAATCTTTACCTACTTTAGGTAGTACAAGAACAAATGCAAAAGTCAACAAATGTTTCAGCTTCTAGAAAACTTCTTCACAGGCTGAGCTCCATCTGAAAGGCACTTCCTTCCTAGTTAGCTAGGTTAATGGCACGATGATTTGAGAGAGTTCTAGAATAAACCTTTTGTAATATCCAATGAGTCCCAAAAAATGTGAAGTTTAGTTACTAATTTGGGTTGCACCCACTGCTGAACATATATGATCTTCTTCTGTTCAACCCAAATACCTTCAGCATCAATCATGTGACTAAAAAATCCCACATAATTGAGCCAAAATTCACACTTTGAGAACTTGGTGAACAACTTAAAATCTCTCAGCAACTCAAGAACAGCACCTGATGCTTCTCATGCTCAGCATCTGACTTGGATGCCGTTGACAAAACTAATAACGAATGCATCAAGGTACGGCTTAAGGATTTGCTGCATCAGGTTCATGAAAATAGAAGGAGCATTCTTAGTCCTAACTAGAAACTGTTCTATGTAGTTGGAGCACCGTACTCCTCGTGTTTATGATAATATCAGTATTAACATGGCTGCGGAGGGTACGAGAATTGGTATCAGAGAACACCATAAGGTGTCAAAATGGGATTTGTGATTCCTTTATACTTAGTGAACCGATCTTCTGAAGTGCAAACATCAAGATATAACATCTATAACATAGTACTATTGGTAACTCTTTGAAAAATGTAGAATGAAAATACTCATATCCTAAAAATCCAGTTATCTCAAGTTGACAAAAACCATTACATTCTACTATTTGGATCAAATGGATCGTGAAGAGTCTAGCTTGGACTATTATCTGCATGCCTTCAACTTGGCTTGGAGCTATAGTTTCAAATTGAGACAAGAGAGCAAATGGCAAATCGAAGGAGTTTCAACAAAAGGAAACCTAGTCTTGGACAAACTTCTACATCAAATGGTGTACCGAGGGCTTGACTTTCCTATCTATGCACAGGAGTGGTTGAGCTGAGTTGAGGCAGTTCTGAGGCACATAGAGTGTCCAGAGTCCCTATTGGTTGACATAGTGACAGATTAGAGGCTAGACTATGTGGGAGTCTGGTGGTATGATACCATCTAGAAGCTCAAACAAAAATGCAAGAGAAAGCATCAGGAAGTGACCTTTGAAGATGTTTGTGTTGCATTTAGGGTTAAGTACATTAAGGATGCCTGAGTGTTAGTTAGAGTAATTTTCACTTGTGTTATTTAAATGATTTTAATAGTATGGTGATTTTTGGCATTTTTTTGAACTTTATTTAATTCCTCATTTCAAAGGGTAATGAGAATTTTTGGCATCTATTATAAATTAAATCGCTGTCTTCCTTAGAATAATTATGAAATCTAAATTTGTATTCCTCAATCCAGAATGAATTCTGGATCACCCCTTGCTGCTACCCCTATCAAAACTGCTATCATTTCAAGCAGTTCTTCTGATGAAGTAGCTCATTTTTGAGCAATGGTGGCAACCTTATTGGAGAATCAGGCTCAACAAGCACTAATAATGCAAAAGATGATGTCCGATTGTCCAGTACCAGCTGTTGCTACTGCTCCTGTTGTTCCTATTTTGCAACTTCATTTTCCTTCCCATCACTCCATGGATAGCCTTCTCCATAACTTCTTAAGAATAAGGCCTTCCACCTTCAGTGGAAACTTATCACCAGTGGTTACAGCTGACTGGCTGAAAGCAATCAAGAAGGATCTAATTAGTCTAAAGATCCCAAATTCAGAAGCTATCTATCTCACTGCAAACTTGTTTTATGCTGAAGCAGAATATTGGTGGGACGATGTCCGAAATACAAAATTCATTGATTATGAACTTGTGGTGCCCCGCACCCTCCGTGGCCATGCTAATACTGATATTAGCATAAACACGGGGAGTACGGTGCTCCAACTACGGCAAATCCCCAACTCAAGTAGAGTCAAGTAAGACCCAACTCGCCTTAAGCCAAGGACTTGTCACCTGAAACTATAAACATACATCAATATATCAAAGTAGTAGAAGCAAAAAATAGTATAGTATAACATCCACATCACTGTATAGTATAAAAGAGTAAGAGAAACTGTAACTCAGCTTAAGTGCATAAAGTAAATACATCTAGAATTTAATTATTACGGATTGAATTAAAAGAAAGAAAAGATCTCTCAAACTCACTACAAGAAAGGAAAAGAAAATCTAACTAAATGGCGGTAGGTATATCCTCCTCCTGCACTGGCTCCTCTTTTACAGAACTACCAACGAACAACTCCAAACCTGACATTTGTCGGTATATTTTAAGCTATTTAAGTGTATTGAATATTTAAAGATATCACATTTAATTACTTTAAACATGCAAGCAATATAGGGTGCATCAAGCTACAAGGAGAAGGATAGCTATAACTAATCATTTATAACTAAACAACAAGTATGCATAAAAATATAAAACTAAGCAAGGTGAGGCTAAAGAACAAAAGTAACTGTAAGTACTGAAATACACTGATCCTAACATGCTTATTATTACATGAAGACATGCTGGTTTTATAAAAGTAAACTATACTGAAAAGTGCTAAAATGAACATATGAAACTAGCATTCTAAACATGCCAATATCTAATACTACTTAATAGAAATAGATATACATGCATGAAGATTTAAATATATAAAAGGCCACTAAAACATGTGACAAAAACAAGCTAAGTACATGAATAAGCTACAAAGTAAAGCCATTGAGACATGTGGCAAAGCAACTGAAAACATAGAAACGTAAGGCCACTGAAGGATGTGTCAAAGCAAAACAAGCACTGAAACTAAACTGAAGTAAAAGTAAGCCTAAGACATAGTACTGCCATAATAAAAATAGGCCATACTGGGCCTCTGAATAGAAAGTTCAACATGTGTCCATCCTAGGCATCATCAGAGCTAGGTCCAAGCTGAATTTATAGAATAAGATATGTATCCATTCTAGCCAAGCACTAGGCTAGATCCGAGTCTATTCTATAATAAAACTAGAAATGAGGAGGCAGACTAAGCTAGGATATACCCTACTGGACTGAATGTACTAAAAGAATTGAATGTTATGCTTTTCAAATACTAACTTAGGATGTATCTTCCATATCCTAAGTTCTCCTATTATGCTCAAGTAATAAGGCTCAATAAGGTGTGCAGAGCGATCAGAGTCAAGGTAAGCAAGAGACTCAATTAGAATTATGTGATATTTGTTGTTATCTAAATTTTTCAAATCTAACTATTCTGAGAATTACAAGTTTAGGATCTCCAATATTTAGCTATCGAATATAATCTCAGATTCATGACTTTAATGTTAACATTAGAACTTAACAAGTTCTTATTCATAATCAAATGATGACTATGAAGGTTGAAGTAATTAAATCAATGACCTAATTGTTATTATACTCACTTATCCCAAATCTTGATCAAGTAAATCAAGATTGAGGATTCTGGATCACAACTCCACATATGGGGTTCAAATCTTGAATCCAAGATAATATCCTAATAAAGATCTAGGATTCACTCTCAGACATAATCTAAATGTGCAATACCATATAAGCTGAAGGATTTAAAAACTATGATTTTAATGAAAGGTTATTCTAATATTATAAGATAAAATAATCATTTAAGAACAAAGAATCTAAGATCTTTGTTCAATTTTTAGGATAATTGCGTTATTCTATAGATTGAATCAATCCTACACCCACAAGGAAGGTTTCAAAAAGATTAACCAATAAATCAATTAAGGAAATTCAAAGAAGATGATTCAATTCAATTAGATGATCTAAAGTCTAAGATCTAAGATCTAAGATCTAAGGTTTGATCCCTTAGATCTAAACTAAAATAAATTAGACTTAGGATTTTATAAGAATGCTTGCTTAAGATTTGTAGTTTATGAATCAACTTAATGAAGTTGTTAAACTAAAGATTAAACATTAAAGCCATTTAGATTTGGTTTCTTTCGTAGGTGGTTTTGAGCACTCTTAAGATCTTAGGATCTTAATAAGAACCCTTTCAAATTTCTTTACTTAACTTCACCTGTAATAACATGAAATTTTGCTAATGAGTTAATTAGGGATATCTTAATGAAATTTTCAAGGCTTAAGGGGTGCTTAAACCTATATTGGTCAAAATGACCAAAATACTCCTCTTAAGGCTAAAAGTAGGATTTTAATATTTAATCATCTGAATTGATTTAAGTCTATTTTAATGAGTCCCATATTGATTAGTGAAGTGGATAACACACTTAACTTAGGTTTTTAATATCATTAATGGCTTGATTAGCACTAATTATATTAAGAGGTCAATTAAGGTGATTAAGAAAATTAGAGCACACTAGGGTGATCCAAGCATATTAGGAACTAGATTTACCAAAATCAGAGGTTAATCTAAGGCTTAATTCACTAGTCTCATTTTAGGGTAAATAAAGAGTGATTAGCAAATTTAATAATTAATTACTCTTAATGGTCTACATAAGTTCTTTATGGTCTCATGAGTAATCAAAGACCCTAATTAATATTTTTGGACATTAATTAAATTTATTATAATTTAAATACAAATACAGAAGATTAGGCAAAAGTTTAAAATCAAACCATTGGATGCTTAATTTTATTTTATATTAACGTTCTTTGCATTTTTCTGATTAATATGATATATTGGATCATACCATTTGGTTAAGTTAACTAAAGTTATTTCATTAATTTAATCTGTATTTTTATATAAATCAAAACTATAGGGAAAGTATTTAGTAATCATTTAATATAAGGAAATTAAATCCATAATTATTAAATAAGCCACGACCCAATTTCAAAATCGCGTGGGACGGGGTCTGACCTGGCCCGCTACTATGGAACTTCTTCGCGGATATCTTCCCGATGCTAGGATCCCTAGGTTTAGCTTCTGCCACAAAGTTCTCTACCCACAGGCCACGTCGTGCCTAGATCTCGATGGCTACACCATCAATGGTACTAGACGCATCAATTAGACTTAGAACCCCCATCTGGGATGCGCTGGATCACCGGGGTGCTACTCGACTGAGACTACTTCCCAGGTGGACCTGTGAAGAGTGAATTCTCCTCACAAATTTAATGCTACGCACTATAAGCTAGGCCCCACACGTTCAAGGACCCAAGGAGAAGCGATTGGGTGAGTCGAGAGGTTTCGAGGGAGGCTGGATCGCTAGAATTCTACTCGCGGGATTTCATAGACTCGAGCTACCACTGAGTCAATTGATTTCAATCGTATTGATCGATTTGATTGAACCTAAGACATGCTATGGTTCAGCAATTATTGGTCGAGAGGTTCAGGTATTAATTGGGGAGTTGCAAGCACGATGAATCGCTGCGATTCCCTGGCCTAATGATCGACTGCTAATGCACTCTCAGATGGAAATCACACAGTCTAGTCCACTGCCAGTCTCTACCAAGGCAATGGATGCCTACTAGAACACTAAGGACGCTCCTAACACATCATCTAGGATAAGGATAGTGCTAGTCAAGCTGAATTCAGCATGACAGAGAAGAGGTCAGAGGGCTGTACCTTGAACTAGGGAATGGCTGCGACTGAGACAATGGGTAGAGCTCAAAGTTCCCCAGACAGATGCAGGGACTGCACAAGGGGGTCTAAATGCCAGACCGCACCCTCAATCAGTGGTTCGCAGCTACGGGATGCCGGGTTTCACCGAGAGATCCAGATGCTTCAGCTGGGAGTTTAATGGATCTTAGTGAACAAAGGGTTCACTGAGATGTACTGAGGGTATTGATAGGCGAGGGGGAGGTCTAGGGGTGGATACCATGGCTGGAAGATATGGTTTAGGCTCGAGAAAGGGCAGAGCCTCGAGCCACCACAATTAGGGCTAGCAGGTTCCCATGACCCGACGAGTTTTAACCCACCAGAACCAGGAAGGTCTTAATGGCCTGGAGGATGTGGTAGAGGGAGTGGCAGACCAAGTCGACATGTCAAATTCACTCGGATACTCTCTATCGGACACGAGCTGGGGAAGATGAAGGCCTACATCGACGGATAGGGGCGCGACCGTCTGATGGATCATCAGTTACAACAGAACGGTCCTGATCATCCAACCAATAATGGCTAAGTGCGGGGATCAGATCGATCATTGGATTGGATCTGATGGATCCAATGGGTGATCATGTTTACTTAAGATGGGAAGTCAGATGCCGTCTGATCTCATCTCAAAACTACAGAATGGTTGAGATGAGACGGGATCGATCGAGAGCACGGGCCATTAGATCATTTCCATAAAATTGATAGTCCAGATGGCGCCCTAAGTTTAGAGGCAGCCAACTGTTGGAGGTAGGGCAGAAATGAAATTTAAAATTGTTTTAAACCCTAACTTGTAATTGGACCATTTTAAATGAAATCCAAAATAGGCCAAAATGACCTCCAAAAATTTTCAAAATTTCACCCTTCGCTAATTTGGGGGTGGGAAATTCAAAAATGTGCTCAGATTTTAATTTGGAGATCAATTTAATTTAGGTATTTCCAGGGCTCAAAAATACGCAAAAATACCAAAATTTTCAAATTAGCTCCAATTGATCCCAAACTTTTGGGGTTAGGTTTAAATGACCCATTGAGTCTAATGGAATCAAAGTTAGAACTTGTTTTAGCTTAATTAATCTGAATTTAGTTAAGGTAACAACTAGGGTTGTTATAGAACTAGAAGACATCCCTTGGGATGAATTCGTATAAGCATTCAAGGCTGAATTCATTCCCTCGTCTACACAAAACATTATATAAAATACAATTATGAGGTTGACACAAGGAAATCATTCTGTCACCGGCAACAAAAAAGAGTTTTGTAGGTGTCTAGGCAACCTGTTCTATCATTGCACTTACACAGAGACAGTGGATGGAGTCCAGGTTAAGCAGTATTAGAAGAACCAAGTATTTAGGGCAACTCCGCTGAATAGGAGAGAACCAGATTTAGCAATAATGCCAGCCCTTACATCTAAAGTTGCTCCAGAGCAGCCCTCAGCTCCTAAGTCTCAGAATAATTTCAGGAAGTAGGTAAACAACCATCCTGCTAGTCCTACATGAGTATATGCTTTAAGGCCTCTGGAAGCTACAGAAGACAATAATGTGGTTTCAGGTACACATTTCTAAACTTTTCTTTCTTTTATGTACCTTAATCATTGCAACTTATTAATGCGATTTGTATAAATAAATTAGGCACACTATATTTTAATGACCAGCCCTGCAATGTGTTATTCGACATTGATGCTAGTCATTCATTTATCTTTAAATGTTTTGCCAACATTCTTAAACCACACTCGTACAATTTAGCAAAATCATTAAGTATTGGACTTCCATCTGGAGCTGAACTCAGTGCTCATAAGTTCTGTAATGTCAAAATCCCATTAAATGGTCAGGAGTTTGATTCCAAATTAATCATCCTACCATTAGCGAACTTTGATATCATCCTTGGAATGAATTGGCTCAGTGATAATAATGCTGTGATAATTTGCCTTAAGAAGAAAGTCACTCTTCATCCCAAGGCAAGTATGAAACCTTTATAGGAAAAGTCAGTACACAACTATCGTTAATTAATGCTATTAAGGCTGAACAATTGATCAATAAAGGTTGTGATGCTTTTCTAATTACTATGATGGGTGAAGCAAAAGAAAGTACCCCTCTACTTGTTTGTAAAGTAGTTAAGGAATTTGCTGATGTATTCCCAGAAGAATTGTTCGGTGTACCTCCTTTCAAAGAAGTAGAGTTCTCTATTGAATTTATTCTAGGTACCCAGCCTATATCTAAAGCTCCATACAGAATGGCGCCTAAGGAACTTCAAGAACTCAATGAATAATTGCAAGAGCTCTTGAATAAAGGCTTTATTAGGCCAAGTATGTCTCCTTAGGGAGCGCCCATTTTATTCGTAAAGAAGAAAGATGGATCTATGCGAATGTGCATAGATTGCCATGAATTAAATAAAGTTACCATAAATAATAAGTACCCATTGCCTAGAATTCATGATTTGTTCTACCAATTGTTTGGAGCTGTCATATTCTCTAAGATTGACTTGAGGTTTGGATATCATCAATTGCGAGTAAAAGAAGATGTTGTAGAAAAGACTGCTTTTCGTACTCGCTATGGTCATTTTGAATTCTTATTGATGTCTTTCGGACTCACCAATGCGCCATCAATCTTTATGGATTTGATGCAGCGAGTTCTTAAGCCGTATTTAGACAAATTTGTAGTCATCTTTATCGATGATATTCTCATCTATTCTCGAACATTAAAAGATCATGAAGATCATCTAAGGTCAGCATTAGAATCTCCGTGTGAACATCAACTATATGCCAAGTTCTCCAAAGGCGAATTTTGGCTCAAATCCATTTCATTCTTGGGACATGTAGTCGATGCTCAGGATATCCATGTAGATCAAAGTAAAGTAAGCGCTATTCAAGACTGGTTCAGCCTAAGTCAGTCATAGATATCAAAAGTTTTTTGGGATTAGCTGGATATTACAGGAAGTTCGTTAGAGTTTTTCCCAAATTGCCTCGCCTTTGACTAAGTTAACTCAGAAAGCTGTTCTATTCATTTGGAGTCCTGAATGCGAGAAATTGCCCCCAAATTAGCTAGGGGTGATGTTTTCGAGTCAATCGGAAGTCATCGAAATTTTGACGAATATTTTAATAATATTTAAAACCCCAAAAATTAGAAAATTAAATACTTGTCGGAATCAAAATCCGACTTTGCCGTTGCGATCCTCCTCTCGGATTAGCCAAGGATGAAATTTTGGGATTTTTTAGAAGTCGTTGAATTTTCTTAAATATTTTAATATATTTAAATTAATTTAAAAATTAAGGTATTTATTTTGAACTCAAAATCAAAATCTGACTTTACCGTTGCGATCATCACCCCCAAATTAACTAGGAGTGATGTTTTAGACGCATTTAGAAGTCATCAGATTTTCATGAATATTTTAATATAATTAAATACCCCAGAAAATAAAATAATTAAATAATCAAAGTAATCAAAATCCAACTTCACCGTTGCGATCGTCACCCCCAAATTGGCTTGGGGTGAATTTATTGAAATTTTCGGAGCGCATTTCTAAAATCTGAAATTTAATTAATTAAAGGAATAAATAACTATTTATTCCTAATTACATTTTTTTCTTTTCCTTCTTTCTCTCTACTAGTTGACTATTCCATTCAATTGGCCCTTACCTACACTTTCGGCTGACCCATCTCCTTCTCTCTTATTAATTGAAAGCTTTGATAGCTATGGTCATCCCTCTTCCTTCCCCCCTCCTTAATGGCAAGGTTTGATGGCTATGGCCATCCCTCTTCCTTCCCTCCCTCCTAGCTCATGATGTCTTTCCCCCTTCATTCTCTTTTTATAAATAGAAGCTCACCTCTTACACTCCATTTTTGGCTATCAAGATAAAGCTCTCAAGCTTCCACCTTCCCCCCATTGTTGAGCTTTGTGCTAAAGATGAAGAAGATGAAGAAGTTCCTCCTCCAAGCTTTCCAAGGTTCCTTCTTCCTCCTCTGAAGGCTAAGGTACCCATTTGTTCTTCTTTCTTGGTCATTTCATTCTTCTATTATGCTTATTTTCATATTTAGATATCCATAATTAAGTATGAAATCCATTATAGTTCTTCAAAGTAACATACCTCAGGCTCTATTTTTCGTCCATTCTGCACACCCCTACCTTTATCACCATTGTTCATATAGCTAGGATGCTTCGTTCATGCCGATTTTGGTTTCAATGGAAAGGTATCACAAAACCTTTCCATTGATATATGGAACCACTCATGGATTGAAAGTAATAGAGTTCGAAATGTGACCATTCACAATTTTCGCACAAGCAAAATCACCGTCGGACACTACAGCGCGCCGTTGCGTCCAAAAATTCATTTGACCATATCTAAGTCATTTAGACTCCAAATCTAAAAATTTAAAGTGCTAGATAGCTTTGAAGTTTAGTGCCAATAATAATCTAAAATAATATTTAGATTCAAAACCCTAAAAAAATTAGAAATGACCAAAATACATCTAATCTTAATTAGGTCGTAACTTGACCAATTGAAGTTCAATTTGGGTCTACTCCTGGTTAAAGTACTCAATATGATATAGGAAAGCTATAGCCACTGAATTTACTGAATTTGGACATCAAATGAAAAAGTTAGCTTTTTGACCCCCTTAGCTTAGAAAATTACCAAATTGATCTTAAAAATTGAAATTGTTATAACTGATTCATTAGACCTCATAATTTAGTATTCTTAGACTCTATAGAATCCTTGAATAGCAACCAATAGTAAACCATATAAAAATTTAGATTTCACATAGGTGTAATTTATTAAAATGCCCCTTAGGTCAAAAACCTTAGTTTGGACCCATATAACTCATTTCTTATCCAAATTTGGTGCACTTACTATCTATTTTTATATTAGACAGTAATGAATTATTTGATAGTAAGAAATCCCAATTTAGAGTCCTTAATTAAAAAGTAGCTTTTTGGACTCTAAAGTAGGGGCAAAATGGTCATTTTGCCCAAAATTTAGGTTAAATATCCTTAACCCTTAAAATACCTTTTAAAATCATTAAAATCAGTAATAGAACTGATTTATGATCAATTTAAGTCATAAATCTCTCAATTGGGATATTTTGTAAAACATATTAATTTTAGGTTTGAAAATCCCTAAATAAAATTAATATGCCTTTCTTAGTTAAAATCCAACTCTAACCTCTCTAATTAAATAAAATGAGCAAATGTGAAGAAATTCAATCTATTCTTAGAAATTTTCCAAGTCTTATCATTAGGAATCCTCACTTCATTTTAGGATCCATTCCTTAAGAATATGATTAAATATTATGTTAGATTTCATTCATTAAATAGTGGGATTATTAAATGAATAAATCCTTAGTTTTATTAGTTTTTGGATTTTACAACTTATTTGGATTATTTTGTCTTTCAACATTAGATTTAGGATAGGAGATTCATCCTATTAAGTCTAATTTGCTTAATAGGATTTACCTCAATCATGAGTTCACATTTAGATTTAACTTAGATCTTAAGTCTTACCCTTGGGATTATGTGATTAAGCCCAATCTCATAATGTTGAATCCATAATCTCTAGCTTGGTAGATTTTGGACAAGCTTTTAGTTTAGAATGTCTAAACTCATAAACTAGGCCATAATGATTTTTTATAGTCGACATTAATTTAATCATATTAGGACCTAGCTAGTCCTAATATTTTGTAACCT
The DNA here is from genome assembly GCA_016760335.1 of Gastrodia elata. NCBI lineage: Eukaryota > Viridiplantae > Streptophyta > Magnoliopsida > Asparagales > Orchidaceae > Gastrodia > Gastrodia elata. The sequence goes on along the minus strand of CM028685.1, from coordinate 3,678,876 downwards.
ATAAGGACGTACTTCTAAGTTATACTCGATAGTAAGAATTGGAGATCCTGAACTTGTGTAACTTGAAATAGTTAGAATATTTAAATTAGATAATAAATGATATTATCATGTTTAGTAGAGTCCTATGCTTACTACTTGATCTTGTGCTACGCATTCCTTAAACTTTGTTCTTATTTTTCCTTGAATATGTCATATAAGAAAAATATTGTTGCATGAAAAATGAAAACTTATAATATTAGGAAAACATTTGCATTTGTGTTCAGTACATGGTGGATTATGGTGCACATTACTCCAATAGACAGGGGTAAGGAGAGATCAAGATGCTTAATATCACTCATTGAGGAGAGTGTGTTAAGCTTAGGACCTGTTCAATCTTACAGATATGCTTGACTCCTCAGCTCTTTCTAAAATTATCCACAGAAACAAAAGTAAAATAATTAAAAGATATTTGCATAGTATTATATGCCTCTTTAATCATATTATACTATATTATGATATTATGTCTGCCCTAGCCCATAAAGGCTACGGGAATATATTGGGCCGAATTGGTCAATTCTTTCTGATATGACAGCTTGTACATTCTTTAAGGTTTTTCAATTTACTGTTTATTATGTTGATGCATTTTATTTCTGTTAGCTATATTTTTCTTATATTACCCGCTTACTTGAGTAGATGCATATATAGGATGCTAGACTTTACTGCTTATTATATGTATCATTTTTAAATTTATATTTTAAATTAGCATATGTCATATGATCATCAACATATTTAGGTTAGACTTTTCTTTTTAGTATTTTTACTTACTGTATTACATATGTATGCCCTACCTTGTTTAGTTTACTTGAGGTGTGCTTTTGCCTCAATTCTTACTTAGTTATAAATATTATATTTATAACTTATCCTCATCCCATTGTATGATTACTTGCTCCCATGCTAGATAGATGTTTCATTTGGTTTAGAGTAAAATGGTAATATTAACAAATGCTTAATAAATTACTTACCTAAAATGTACTTAAATAATTTGTCTAATAAGATTTTTCTTTTATTGACTAGGGCCCTGACATTATGAAACTGATAATGTTAGATCTTGTTCAGTTTGATGAGCCAGTGCCTGAGGAGGAGCCTTATTTAGAGGAGGTGCAGCAGCGTAGTGCAGAAGACCTCTAGTTGCCTTTTTCTTCATAGTGAGGACAAGTGATATTATCATTTTTAGTCTTTTAAACTTAAATTAAATGATGTAATAATACAAGTACTCGTGATTGTGTTTACTTTCTGCACATTATTTTATGAGCTGTTTCATTTTATTTCATAGTTGATGTATAGTGAATGGATGTAATCCTTACTTCTTATTGCTTCTGCACTCTGTATGAATATATAGATTTAATGACTGATTTTTATAAATATTCTGTGCACCTCCTTCCCCTATTATTAGATTATGGACCTTAGCTAATCCAATGATAAGTGAGGGATATGCCAGAGTGACACTCTACTCCTTAGCCCAATGATTACGACTTAGGGAGCAAGGCACCACAGTTGGTATCAGAGAATTCCATAAGGTGTCAGATTGGAAATTATATTCCACTTTACCTAATGGATGATTTTTCTGCCAATCAATAATTAACTAAATACCAGATTTACATCCAAAGCACCATAACCATGAGCTTAGAATAATAAGAGTATAGAATGGAAAATGCATTCATAAGTAATAGAACTTAAGTAGGAACAAATTTAAGTATAATATATAGCTAACTAATTCAAATTAAACCTTCATGAGATTTATAAGATCAAAAACTTGAGATGTTAGGACATAACTTCCGTATTAAGATGTATAAATCTCTATAGGATTAGAAACCAACAATTAGGTCTTAAATTACTCTTAAGTAGTTACCTTCCACTTTCTAAATTTTGTCTCCTTAAGGATAATAACAGCACAACTACCTTTAATAATCACTAAAAGTAATGATATTTCCCTTAGGAGTCTAAAATATACATTGTCCCCAAGGTAAGTGGGAGTGCATCCTGGATGTTCATCTTCCACTCCCCTTGCTTTCCATAGTTTCTTTGGAGATATTAACACTCTGGGCAAATCTACTAAAAGCCTTAGTAGATAGTGATCTAAAGTAAGAGAGATAGCATGTTATAATCTTCTACTTTCTGGATTTTTGAAGATGTATTGTCTTTAATTTAGATTCTAGCAAATCAAAGTCATGAATTCCGAACAGAGCCCCTCACCTGCTCCCTCCATCACTTCATCCAGTGAGGTAAGTGCCTTGCCGGAAGCGGTCCAAATAATGGTGGAATCCCACCAAAAATAAGCGAAATCCAGCCAGAGATAGGCTAAGAAGGTCGCAGATGCTCAGGCCAAGCAAGCCGTGAGAATGGAACGATTGTTGGTAGCTCAGATAAGCCAAAACCACGCCATGGCAGAAGATGCCCCAACATTACAATACTCTCATTAGCATCACATACAGTCCGTAGAAGGACTGCTGCACAGCTTCCTCCATTTGAGACCCTTCACCTTCAATGAGAGTCTCTCTGCAGTTGACACCGCCATCTGGATAAAAATGGTGGAAAAGAACCTGACAAGCATCAAGTGCCCTGACTCAGAGGTAGTACGTCTAACTACCCACCTCCTACAAGATGAGGCCGAATACTGGTGGGACACCACCCGTAGCACACAGTTTGCCGAGGTACCACTAGAGGACATTGCATGGGATGAATTCATTGAGGCCTTCCAGGTTCGATTCATCCTTCTATCCTCCAAATACCGCTTGGGAGACACGTTCCTGAAATTACAACAGGGTGACTGATTTGTATCTGCATACGAAGCAGAATTCCATCATCTTGCAAGATTCTCTACCAGCTTAATCCCTACTGAGCCAGACCGCTGCCATTGATTTCAGAGTGGTTTGCGACCCTCCATCAGAAGCCAAGTGATCCCTCTACGCATAATAAACTTTGCGGAGTACTTGAAATTGCCAAGGTAGTAGAGTAGGACCATACTAGGGAAGGACCTAAGAGGAGTATTGGGTCCACTTCATTTTAGCAGAATCCTCCCAAATGAGCCAGAGTATATCAGCTCGAGGCCAAAGCTCCCTCTACCGATCCGTTCAATGGTTGCACAAAACCACACCCGTATGGTTGGTGTTTCCATGGGAATCATACCTATTTCACTTACAGACGACCAGGCCACTGATTCTATCACTGTACAGCTACGAAAATGATTGATGGTGATCAAATCGATCGCTCCAAGTGTCGCCATGTCTTTGACTTATTTCAGAAGCCTGCGATAACTCATCCAGCACCACCTTGTACTTCAACTTTGAGGCGTGAGACAGCTAATGTCCCCCTCTCAAATGCACCTCGGACACCTCCATGGCAGACCTATAACAATAGGCCTGTCAGCCCTGCACGTGTGTACACCCTCACACCAGTTGAGGCCACTAAAGACAATCATGTCATATCAGGTACACGCTCTCGAACCCCTTATATTTCCACAGCTAATATTTGCTTAACATAGTTAGTAATTACTACATCTATAATTAGGTTCAATATGCATAAATGACAAACCCTGTAACATCCAATTCGACACTGGGGCTAGCCATTCCTTTGTGTTTGAAGGTTGGGCAAAGTCACTTAACCTACCCTTGTATTGCCTAGCAAATCCTCTTAATGTTGGGTTATCTTCTGGAGGCCAAATGCCAGCTCTCTAGTTTTGCAAAGTACCAATCCCCATTGAAAATGAGATGTATGAAGCAAAGTTAGTAGTTCTCCCAATAGCCAATTTTGATGTAATATTAGGCATGAATTGGCTATGCCAACATAATGCAACTATCAACTATACAAAGAAGAAGATCACCTTTGGTAGTGGTAGTAAGGCCAGATCCTTCATTGGTAACCTTAGTACTCGAGCCTTGCTAATCAATGCTATAAAAGCAAAAAGGTTATTTATGAAAGGCTGTGATGCCTTCCTAGTAACAATACTAGGAGAAAAGAAAGAAGGCATTTCCTTATTCGAGAACCTTATCATTTGCGGGTTCACCGACATCTTTCTAGAAGAAATACCCAGTCTTCCTCCTACACGAGAAGTAGAATTTGCAATTGACACTGTTCCAGGAATGCAGTCCATCTCTAAAGCTCCTAATCGAATGGTGCCTAAGGAATAACAAGAACTGAATAAGCAAATGCAGGAACTGTTAAAGAAAGGTCTTATCAGACCTAGTTCATCCCCATGGGGAGTGCCAATTCTATTTGCCAAGAAGAAATATGGATCAATGTGAATGTGTATCGACTATAGAGAGCTAAATAAAGTAACAGTAAAGAACAAGTACCCATTGTGCCGTATCGATGATCTGTTTGATCAATTAGCAGGAGCAAAAGTGTTCTCAAAAGGGTACCATCAACTGCAAGTAAAGGATTCAGATATAGCGAAGACTGCTTTTAGAACTAGATATGGCCATTATGAGTTTCTAGTGATGTCATTCAGATTAACAAATGCGCCTTCCATCTTTATGGACCTAATACATCACATCTTGAAACCATACCTTAACAAATCCATCATCGTGTTCATAGATGATATCTTAATATATTCTAAGATGAAAAAGGAACACGAAGGTCATCTCAAGGCAGTATTGGAAGAACTAAGAAGCCACCAGCTATATGCCAAGTATTCGAAGTTCAAATTTTGGCTTGAATCTGTCGCCTTCCTAGGCCACATAGTAGATGCTCAAGGGATCAAAGTCATTCAGAACAAGGTCAGCGCAATCCAAGAATGGGTACAACCCAAGTCAGTGATAGAAATCAGAAGCTTCTTGGGTTTGGCCGGTTATTACGAAAGGTTTGTGAAAGGCTTTTCTCAAATAGCCTCTCCACTCACCAAACTCACCTAGAAGGCTGTACCCTTTGAATGGTCCCCAGCTTGCGAAGCAGCATTACAAGCACTAAAAGATGTGCTTACCTCTACCCCGTTCTAGCTCTTCCTAAGGAAGAAGTGAACTATCAAGTTTATACTAACGCATCTGGTATAGGCTTAGGTGTCGTACTAATGCAAGAAGGAAAGATCATAGCATATGCTTCCCGTTCGCTGAAGACTCACGAAAGAAATTACATCGTTCATGATCTTGAACTAGCTGTTGTAGTGTTCACTTTAAAGATTTGGCATCACTATCTATATGGAATTCAGTGCTTGATTTTCATAGATCATCAGAGTTTGAAATATATATTCACTTAAAGGGAGTTGAACTATCGATAGCGAAGGTGGTTAGAACTGATTAGTGACTATGACCTGGACATCCATTACCATCCAGGATAGGTGAATGTCGTAGCTGATGCGCTTAGCCATCATGCGACTCTCAATGCTCTTATCTCTAAGAGTCCTCTTGAAGAAGAATTCCATAAAATGGATATCAAGTCAGCGCATCATGACTAGGTGAGTACAATGCTCTCAATGATTAATGTGGAACCCACATTCCACAGAGATGTATCTATTACTCAGATGAAAGATGATGAGTACCTAAATTTTAAATAAGCCATTAAAAGTGGTTGTCGCACTGATATTCGATTCCATAAAGGTGCTATCTATCAAGGAGATCGCTTATGGATCCCTAAGTCCATGCATCAGGAGGAGCTGATCGAAGGCCATAACTCTAGATACCAGATCCATCCTGGAAGCTCTAAGATGTATCAAGACTTGAAGCAATCCTTCTGGTGGCCAGGAATGAAGAAAAGTGTGGCCAAATTCATTGCAAAGTGCCACGCTTGCAGTCTGGTTAAAGCTGAACACCAAAAACCCAGTGGCCTGCTTCATCCATTGGAGATCCTTGAATGGAAATGGATAGATATATTTATGGATTTCGTGATGGGATTTCCTCGTGCAAGGTCTGGAGCAGATGCAATTTGGGTTATAGTAGACTGATTAACTAAATCCGCTCATTTCATTCCCATTTGGCAAACAGACTCGGTTGAGAAACTCGCCAAGCAGTTAATCAAAGAGATAATCAGGTTGCATGGAATTCCCAAATCCATTGTATCTGATAGAGACAGCTGATTCACTTCTAAATTCTGGGACATCGTGCATCAAGATCTAGGCACAACCCTAGCATTGAGTACAACCTTTCATCCGCAAATAGATGGTCAGATGAAATGAGTAAATCAAATTCTCAAAGATCTGCTTAGACTATGTATCCTTGATTTTGCTGGATCTTGGGAAGATCACCTCCCACTAGTGGAGTTCGCTTACAACAATAGTTTTCAAGACGGTATAAAGATGGCTCCATATGAAGCCTTGTACGGCAGGAAGTGTAGTACTCCATTGGCATGGTCAGAAACAGGCAGTGTTCAACTATACTGATCTGAGTTAGTAGAAGAGACAAACAGAAAGTTCAATTGATTCAACAGCGAATTCATGCAACCCAAGACTGCCAGAGTTAATTCCACGATATGCATAATCGCCCGCTAGAATTTAAAGTTGGAGACTTCGCGTACCAAAAATTCAGTCCGATTAAAAGAGTCTTTAGATTCGACATAGCTGGAAAACTCAGTCCCTGCAATGTGGGTCTGTTCGAGGTAGTTGCCAAAATATGTTCTTCCGCCTACAGACTAAATCTTCTAGGCGACTTCGCAGTAGTCCACAATGTATTCCATGTATAATCACTAAGAAAATGTCTCAAAGATCCATTTCACCTCGTGCAGCTCCCAGAAATCCAGATCCAACCTGATCTGTCATATGCCGAGGAACTAATTCGAATTTTGGCCCGCGATCGTAAACAACATAGAAGTCGTATTATCGAAATGATCAAAGTGCAATGGAGGAATCGTTCTCGGAACGAAGCCACTTGGGAGAAGGAAGTCAATATGCGGGTCAAATATCCTAGACTCTTTGAGAATCCAAGTATTCCTTCTTAGCATTCTAAACTTCAAATGCAATTAATATTTATATTATTGTCTTTTCTTTCCACTTGAGTGATGTCGAGGACGACATCATTTTTAAGTGGGGGAGTCTGTAATAATCTAAGTTGTTACCCTTATCAATTAAGACTAATCTCCATCCTAATCTTGATCTTAAAATATTAATCAAGTCATTAGGAGTCATCCACTAAGACCTAGTCCAAATCAGGAGTCAAATAGATCAATTACTGATTTTAGGAAATAAATAAACTTTGGAAAATGACCTATACAAATTGACCTCAGATTGAAAATTGGACTCTGCCATTTCGCTCATTGCCCCCAAATTAGCTAGGGGTGATGTTTTCGAGTCAATCGGAAGTCGTCAAAATTTCGACGAATATTTTAATAATATTTAATACCCCGAAAATTGAAAAATTAAATAATCATCGGATTTAAAATCTGACTTTCTCGTTGCGATCCTCACCCTCATATTAGCTAAGAATAAAATTTTGGGATTTTTTAGAAGTCGTTGAATTTTCTTGAATATTTTAATATATTTAAATTAATTAGAAAATTGAGGTATTTATTTTGACCTTAAAATCAAAATTTGACTTTGTCGTTGTGATCTTCATCCCCAAATTAGTTAGGGGTGATGTTTTGGACGCATTTGGAAGTCATCGGATTTTTGCGAATATTTTAATATAATTAAATACCTTGGAAAACAGAATAATTAAATAATCGTCGGAATCGAAATCCGACTTCGTCGTTGCAATCGTCGCCCCCAAATTAGCTTGAGGTGAAGTTTTGGGAATTTTTAGAGCGTGTTTCTAAAATCGGAATTTTTAATTAATTAAAAGAATAAATAGTTATTTATTCCTAATTGTATTTTTTTCATTTTCCTTCTTTCTCTCTCCTAGTTGGCTATTCCATTCGGCTAGCCCTTACCTCCACTTTCAACTGACCCATCTCCTTCTCCCTCATTAATTGAAATCTTTGATGGCTATGGCCAATCCCTCTTCCTTCCCCCCTCCTGAATAGTAAGGTTTCATAGCTATGGCCATCCCTCTTCCTTGCCTCCCTCCTAGCTCATAATGGCTTTCCCCCTTCATTCTCCTCCTATAAATGGAAGTTCAGCTCTTCCTCTCCATTTTTAGCTATCAAGATAAAGCTCTCAAGCTTCCACCCTTCCCTCAATGTTGAGCTTTGTGCTAAAGAAGAAGAAGAAGAAGAAGAAGTTCCTCCTCCAAGCTTTCCAAGGTTCCTTCTTCCTCTTTTAAAGGCTAAGGTACTCATTTGTTCTTTTTCCTTGGACATTTCATTCCTCTATTATGCTTATTCGCATATTTAGACATCAATGATTAAGTATGGAAGCCATTATAGTTTTTCAAAGTAATATACCTCATGCTCTGTTTTTCGTCCATTCTGCACACCCCTGCCTTTATCACCATTATTCATATAGCTAGGATGATCCGTTCTTGCTAATTTTTGGTGTTAATGGAATGGTATCAGAAAAACCTTTCCATTGATATATGTCACCACTCATGAATTGCTATGGATTGAGAGTATTCGAGCTCAAAATGTGACCCATCATGGTTTTCTCATAGGCAAAATCATCGTCGGGCAATACAGCGCGTCGTAGGGTCCAGAAACCTCATTTGACTATATCTTAGTCATTTAGACTCCGTATCCAAAAATTTAAAGTGCTTGATAGCTTAGAATTATAGTGCCAAAAATAATCCAAAATAATATTTAGGTTTTAAATCCTAAAAAAATTAGAAATTACCAAAATACCCCTAACCTTAATTAGGTCATAACTTGACCAATCGAAGTCTAAATTGGGTCTACTCCTAGTTAAAGTACTCAGTGTGATATAAGAAAGCTATAGCCACTGAGTTTGCTAAATTTGGACATCAAATAAAAAAGTTAGCTTTTTGACCCCTTAGCTTAGAAAATTACCAAATTGCCCTTAGAAATTGAAATGGCTATAATTAATTCATTAGACCTCAGAATTTAGTGTTCTTAGACTCTATAGAATCCTTGAATAGTAAAAAATAGTAAACCACATAAAAATTTAGATTTCATTAGGTGTAATTTACTAAAATGCCCCTTAGGTCAAAACCTTAGTTTGGACCCATATGAGTTATTTTTTATCCAGATTTGGTGTACTTACTATCGATCTTTATGTTAGACAGATAATAAGGAATCATTTGATAGTAAGAAATCCCTATTTAGAGCCCTTAATCAAAAAGTAGCTTTTTGGACCCTTAACTAAGGGCAAAATGGTCATTTTGCCCAAAATTTAGGTTAAATATCCTTAACCCTTAAAATACCTATTGAAATTATTAAAATCAGTAATAAAACTAATTTAAGATCAATTTATGTCATAAGTCCCTTAATTAGGATAATTTATACAACATCTCAATTTTAGGTTTGAAAACCCCTAAGGTTAATATGCCTTACTTAGTTAAAATCCAACTCTAACCTCCATAATTAAATAAAATCAATAAGTATGAAGAAATTCAATCAATTCTTAGAAATTTTCAAAGTCTTATCATTAGGAATCCTCACTTCACCTTAGGATCCATTCCTTAAGAATAGAATTAAATATTAGGTTTGATTTCATTTATTTAATAATGGGGTTATTCAATGAATGAAACTTTAGTTTCATTAGTTTCTAGATTTTACAACTTATTTGGATTATTTTATCTTTAAACATTAGAACTAGGATATGAGATTTATCCTATTAAGTCTGATTTACTTAATAGGATTTTTCTTAATCATTAGTTCACATTTAGATTTAACCTAGATCTTTAGTCTTACCCTTGGGATTATATAATTATGCCCAATCTCATGATGTTTAATCCATAATCTCTAGCTTGGTAGATTTTGGACAAGCTTTTAGTTTAGAACGTCTAAGCTCATAAACTAGGTCGTGATGATTTCTTATAGTTGACATTGATTTAATCATATTAGGACCTAGCTAGTCCTAATATTTTGTAACCTATAAGAATGTACTTATAAGTTACACTCGGTAGTAGGAATTGGAGATCCTGAACTTGTGTAACTTGGAATAGTTAGAATGTTTAAATTAGATAATAAATGATATCACCTTATTTAGTAGAGTCGCGTGCTTACTACTTGATCTTGTGCTACACATTCCTTGAACTTTGTGCTTATTTTTCCTTGAACATGTCATATAAGAAAAACATTGTTGCATGAAAATGAAAACTTATAATTTTAGGAAAATATTTGCATTTGAGTTCAGTACATGGTGAATTATGGTGCATATTACTCAAATGGACAGGGATAAGAAGAGATCAGGATTCTTAACATCACTCATTGAGGAGAGTGTGTTAAACTTAGGACACGTTCAGTCTTACAGACATGCTTGACTCCTCAGCTATTTTTAAAATTATCTACAGAAATAAAAGTAAAATAACTCAGAGATATTTGCATAGTATTATTTACCTCTTTAGTCATATTATATTGTGATATTATGTCCGCCCTAGCCCATAAAGGCTACAAGTTGGGCCGGATTGGCCAATTCTTTCTAATATAGCAGTTTGTACATTCTTTACAGTTTTTTAGCTTACTATTTATTATGTTGTTGATGCATTTTATTTCGGTTAATTGTATTTTTCCTACGTTACCCGCTAACTTGAGTCGATGCATAAATAGGATGCTAGACTTTACTGCTTATTATATGTACAATTTTTAGATTTATGTTTTAAATTAGCATATATCATATGATCATCAACATGTTTAGGTTAGACTTATCTTTTTAGTATTTTTACTTACTGTATTACATATGTATGCCCTACCTTGTTTAGTTTACTTGAGGTGTGCTTTTGCCTCAATTCTTGCTTAGTTATAAATATTATATTTATAAGTTATTCTCATCCCATTGTATGCTTACTTGCTCCCATGCTAGATAGATGATTCATTTAGTTTAGATTAAAATGGTGATATTAACAAATGCTTAATAAATTACTTGCCTAAAATATACTTAGACAATTTGTCTAATAAAATTTTTCTTTTATTGGCTGGGGCCCTGGCATTGTGAAACCACCAATGTCAAATCTTATTCAGTTTGAGGAGCCAGTGCCTGAGGAGGAGCCTTATTTAGTGGAGGTACAGCTGCTTGGTGCAGAAGACCTCTAGTTGTGAGGACAAATGATATTATCATTTTCAGTCTTTTAAATTGTAATTAAATAATGTAATAATACAGGTAATCGTGACTGTGTTTACTTTCTACACATTAGTATTTTCTGAGCTATTTCATTTTATTTCATGGTTGATGTATGATGAATGAATATAATCCTTACTTCTTATTGCTTCCACACTCTGTATGAATATATAGATTTAGTGACTGATTTTCATAAATATTATGTGCATCTCCTTCCCTTATTATTGTATTATGGACCTTACCTAATCTAATGATAAGTGAGGGTTATGCCAAAGTGACACTGCACTCCTTAGCTGAATGATTATAGAGTTAGGGAGCGGGGCACCACAGGAACCCACCTTCCATAGAGAAGTCTCTATCTCGCAGACCAAGGATAATGATTATTTGATATTCAAAGCAGATATTGAAGGTGGTCGTCATCATGATTTGCAAATGCATAATGGTGTAATGTATCAAGGAAATCGTTGGTGGATTCATAAATCCATTCATCGTGAAGATTTGATTGAAGGCCATATTTCTGGGTATCACATTCACCCAGATAGCACAAAGATGTACTAGGATCTAAAAGAATCATTTTGGTGGTCCAGTATGAAGAAGGAAGTAGCCAATTTTGTGGCTAAGTGTTATGCCTGCAAATTGGTAAAGTTTGAGCACCAAAGACCTGGTGGTCTTCTGCATCCATTAGAAATTCCTGAATGGAAATTATTTGATATATCTATGGATTTTGTCATGGGATTGCCTCACGCAAAATCTGGTGCCGATGCAATCTGGGTTATAGTAGACCATTTGACAAAATCAGTGCACTTTCTTCCTATCTACCAAACTGATTCTGTTGAAAGGCTAGCAAAGCTCTATATCAAGGAAATTGTCAGGCTACATGGTATTCCGACAGAGATAACAGATTTACTTCTAAGTTTTGGAAAGCTGTGCACTAAGATCTGGGTACTACTCTAGCTATGAGTACAACTTTTCATCCTCAAATGGATGGTTAGACTGAAAGAGTGAATCAAGTTCTGGAAGATTTGCTTAGGCTTTGTGTTCTCAATTTTGCGAATTTTTGGGAAGATCACATAATGTTAGTGGAGTTTGCTTACAACAACAGTTTCCAAGCCAGTATTAAAATGGCTCTTTTGAGGCATTGTATGGTAGAAAATGTAGTACTCCACTAGCTTGGTCAGAAATATGAAGCGTTCAACTTCTTGGGTCTGAGTTAGTTGAAGAAACTAATAAGAAGATCCAATTAATTTAGTAGAGGATTCATGCTGCTCAAGATTGTTAAAGCAAGTATCATGATGCTCATCACCGACTCCTAGAATTTAATGTTGGAGATTTTGCTTATTTAAAGGTCAATCGAAGGAAGGGTGTCTACAGATTTGGTGTAGTAGGGAAACTCAGTCCCCGCTATGTTGGACCTTTTGAGATTTTGGCCAAAGTAGGATCATCTCTGCCTACAGGTTGAATCTTCCTGATGACTTTGTAGCCATCCACAATGTGTTCCATGTATCATTATTAAGAAGATGTCTTAGAGACCCTTCTGATTTTGTTCAGCTTCTCGCAGTAGAAATTCAACCTAGTCTTTCTTATGCCGAAGAACCAATCAAAGTCTTAGCTCATGATCAGAAGCAGCTAAGAAATTGTTCAATTCATATGATCAAAGTACAGTGGAAGAATCAATCTTTGGAAGAATTTACTTGGGAAAAAGAAGTGGATATGCGCAATAAATATCCACAGCTCTTTGCAAGCCCAGGTACCATTCCCGTCTGCCTTTCTGTTTTATTTAAATTTTCAGTCCTTGTAGTACCTTCTTCATAAAGTGATGTTGAGTGACATCATTCTTAATTTGGGGAGTCTGTAATAACCCTAGTTGTTACCCAAGCTAAATCTAGGTTATTTAAGCTAAACCAAGTTCTTGGTTCCATTAGACTCATTGGGTCATTTTAACCTAACCCTAGAAGTTTGGGATCAATCGGAGCTCAATTAAGAATTTTGGTATTTTTGCCTATTTTTGAGCCTTGAAAAATACCTAAATTAATTTAATCTCCAAATCAAAATTTGATTTTGTTTTTGAATTTGTCATGCCTCAATAAGCTAAGGGTGAAATTTTGGGAACTTTTGGAGGTCATTTAGGCTTATTTTGGAATTTATTTAATTTGGTTCAATTGCACATAAGGGTTTGAAACAATTCCTAATTGGAAATCTATCGTCCCTCCAACGGTCGGCTGCGTCTAAGCCACGGGCGCCATCCAGACCTTTGGTTTTTGTGGATCTGATCCAACAGCATGTTCCTTTGATCAGATTCATCTCAACTCGATCGTTCCGTGGTTTCGAGATCCCAATCCAACGGCTCCTAGCTATCCGCCGTAAGTATCCTCGATCAACTGTTAGATCCTTAGATCTGATCCAATGGCTGACCTCTTATTCAAGCTCGACCGTTAAGTGTCGAGACATCAAGATCGTCCGCACCTCCTGATGATCAATCAGACGGTTCCCAGCACCCCCACGACTGTGGATCATCCCCTTCCTCTCGCCCGTTGCACGTCTGGTTCCCCCCTGACAGCCGGATCCCCTTCTAGCCCCCGTGGCAGTACGAGAAGATGCCAAAGTTCCTCTCCTACCCTCGGTGCGACCTTCTGCCAGTAGTAGCTTCCCTGAATTGCTCCTAACCGTTGGGCTGAGGCTTACTTTTGGACCGACCCAATGCCATGGAGCCCGAGCTCTGGAATCCACCCCTAGTGCTCCCTATTGCCTATAAATACCTTGGGAGTATCACAATGAGTCCATTTGCTCACTGTGATCTCTTAATTCTCCCAATTGAATCCTCTGGAGCTCCCATCTCTCTCAGTGAATCCTGGCATCCCTGTAGTTGTGTCCACTGATAGAGGGTCTGTCTGGTGTTCTGACTCCCTACAAAACTGTGCCTACTTCTTGGTGAGCTCAGAAGCCTTTCAATTCCTCTCGGCCATGACCGCAACCTTGTCTTTAGCTACAACCTCTCCCACTGAACTCAGTAAGTTTGGTTTTCCATTTAAGCTTTTGTATGAGCCTCTGGATGTCGCCTAACATACCTTAGCCTCCTAGGGAACCCATTCTGATTGTCGTCAGGGTTGAGCAAGCTCTGATCGATCGAGCTAGTAGCCAAGCCATGGCTGGGTCAGAGTAAGGACCCAGCGATTAGCTGCACCCCAGGATTCTAAACCTTGGGGGTTCGACTCACCTCAACTCACTGATGGTGTAGGGATCAAGCCTGGTCCATTCGGTGGCTTCTGTGATGATAGTTATCCCCTCATAGCAAACCCTAATCATCTGTAAATGGACGCTTCGGTGGAGTAGCCATCCAACATTCTGTCCCATCCCAGTTATGGTTTCCAGGTTCAATCGACGCGCCTTGACCTCCTGAAGGTGTGGCGATTGAATGCTGGTCGCGGCGTTGCCTATCGACGGTGAATTTGGCCTTCCCGTGGCCGTGAGCAAAGATTGGTATCGAGGACGATGCATTGGTGCATCGGTTTGGGCCTCCCCTGACCCACACAGTTTGATTTCAAGCCGCGGTTAATTAAGGGATTTATTGGAATTATATTCCTTATGTTAAATAATTAATAAATACATTCCTTATGATTTGGATTTAAATAAAATTACAAAATGAATTATTTTAATAACTTTAATAATATATATTCAAATTGTATGATCCAATATACCATTTTAATCAGAAAAATACAAGGAATAATAATATATATCAAAATTAAGGATCCAATCGTTAGATTTTAAATTATTGTCTAATCTTTCTCTATTTGTATTTAAATTATAATAAATTCATTAATTGCCCAAAAATATTGATTTAGGTCTCTGATTGCTCCTAAGACCATAAGAAACCTATGTAAACCACCATTAAAGAGAATTTAAGAACCCTAAATTTGCTAATCACCTTTTAATTACCCTGAAATGAGATTAGTGAATTTAGCCTTGAATTAGTCTCTGATTTTAGTGAATCTAGTTCCTAATTCCTTATAAAGTATTGTAGAGCCTATAAATGTATTTAGATCACCCTAGAGTGCCCTAATTTTCTTAATCACCTTATTTGACCTCTTAATGTGATTAATGCTAATTAAGCTAAAATAAATATCCAAACCCCAAGATAAGTGTTTATCCTACTTCACTAATCAATATAAAACTCATTAAAATAGTCTTGAATCAATTTAGATGATTAAATCTTAAAATCCCATTTTTGCCCTAAGAGAGGTATTTTGGTCATTTTGACCAAAATAGGTTTAAGCACCCCTTAAAGGCTTGAAAATTTTAGTAAAGTATCTCTAATTAACTCATTAGCACCTTTCTAAAACCTCTTGTTAATAAGGGTGAAGTTAAGTAAAGAAATCTTAAAAAGTTCTAATTAAGATCTTAAGATATTAAGAGTACTTAAAACCACTTCCTTAAGAGAGAAAACCTAAAAAGCTTTAATGCTAGATCTCTAGTTTAATTACTTTATTAAGTTGATTCATAAACTATAAATCTTAAGTAATATTATTGTAAAAGCCTAAGTCTAGTTTTTAGTTGAGATCTAAAGTGATCAAATCTTAGATCTTAGACTTTAGATCATCTATTTAAATTGAATCATCTTCTTTGGAATTCCTTAATTGATTTATTGTTTAATCCTTTTGAAACCTTCTTGTGGGTGTAGGATTGATTCAATCTATAGAATAATGTGATTATCCTAAATATTGAAATAAATTTTAGATTATTAGTTCTTAAATGATTATTTTATCTTATAATACTATAATAACCTTTCATTAAGATCTTAGTTTCAAAATCCTTCAGCTTACATGATTTTGCACCTTTAGACTATGTCTGAGTGCAAACCCTAGATCCTCATTAGGATATTACCTTAGATTCAGGAAATTGAACGCCATATGTGGAGTTTGGATCCAAAATCCTTAATTTTGGTTTACTTGATCAAGATTTGGGTTAAGTGAGGAAAATAATAATAACTAAGTCATTGAATTATTACTTTGAACCTTTATGGTCATTATTTAATTTTGAATTAGAACTTGTTAAGTTCTAATGTTAACATTCAGGTCATAAATCTGAGACTATACTCGATAGCTCGATATTGGAGATCCTAAACTTGTATCTTCTCAGAATAGTTAGATTTGGATAATTTAGATAACAACAGATATCACATAAGTCTAGTTAATTCTTTCGCTTACTTTGACTTTGATTGCTGTGCACACCATGAATATTGAGCCTTGTACCTTGACCATAATATGAGAACTTAGGATATGGAAGATACATCCTAAATTAGTATTTGCAAAGCATATCATTCACTCAGTTCTTTCTAGTACATTCAGTCTAGTAAGGTATGCCCTAGCTTAGTATACCTCCTCAGTTCTAGTTTTGTTATAGAATAGACTCGGACCTAGTCCAGTGCTTGGCTAGGATGGATATATGTCTTATTCCATAAGTTCAACTCAGAGCTAGCTCTAATGATGCTTAGGATGGACACATGTTGAACTTTTTGTTCAGAGGACTTCTATGGCCTATTTCTGTTATGGTAGTACTATGTCTTAGGCTTACTTTTACTTCAGTTCAGTTTTGGTGCTTTCAGTTGCTTTGCAACATATCTCAGTGGCTTTACTTTTTAGCTTATTGATGCTCTTAGCTTGCTTTTTCCACATGCTTCATTGGCCTTTTATATATTAAATATGCATGCTTGTATATATGTTCTTATTGAGTAGTTATTAAGTATTGGCATGTTTAGGATGCTAGTTTTGTATGTTCATTTCAGCACTTTTCAGTACAGTTTACATTTATAAACTCAGCATGTCTTCATATGATCATAAGCTTGTTAGGATTATTTCATTTCAGTACTTGCAGCTATTTTTACTCTTTAGCCTCACCTTGCTTAGTTTCATACTTTGTATGTTATGTTACATACCTATTGCTCAGTTATAAATAAATAGTTTATAGCTATCCTTTTCTTTGTAGCTTGATGCACCCTATTGTAACAACCCGAGTTGTTATCATAGTTGATTAGGACTAATCCTAAGTCTTAAACATAATTATAAGTGCTAATTAGATCAAGTGGAGTCAACCTTTGAGACCTAGTCCAAATCAGGAGTCAAATGGATCGAATCCTGATTTCTGGAAATCCTGATTTCTAGAAATCCAGAAACCCTAAAAATTGACCTATTTAAATTGATCTCTGATCAAAAAATGGACACCGCCATTGCGTTCCTTGACCCCAAATTAGCTTGGGTGAAGTTTTCGTGTCAATCGGAAGTCGTCGAAATTTCGACGAATATTTTAATAATAAAAATACCCCCGAAATCGAGGTATCAAAATACTCGTCAGATCGAAAATCCGACTTCGCCATTTAATTCCTTGACCCCAAATTAGTTAGGAAAAATATGTTCAAAATTTTCTAGAAAAAAAGAATATATTATTTTAATACTTAACGGCGTGCCGTTAAGTATTTAACATTACCGTCAACTGTAGCTAACAGCGCCGTTAGATCGGACGGCGCCATCGCAGCCGTACGGGACCGTCTCCCTTAGCCCCGTCGCCCGCGTGTGACACGCGGCGGGCCACCGCCGTTTCCGGCCAATCCTGGCCTTCCCCGACCTCGGCGAGGTCGCCGTGGGTCTATAAGACCTCGGCCGACCTCTGGGCTCCGAGTTTGCGAAAATCTGAGCCCATATCGCGCCAGATCAGAGCCCCGAAGTCCAGCCACCCGCAGCCGTTGACTTCGGGTACCCCCGACCTCCCGCTCCCGTGCTCCTCTCACCGTCGCCTAACCTTAGAATTGTTGGTTAGGACTTAGATCGACAATCAACCGGACCTGATTGGCCTCGATCAGGTCCGGCTAGCCCAGATCAAGGCTTGAAGCCTCCGGCCAATTTTTCGCAGCCGCCGAAACCCTAGAAATTAGGGTTTCAATTTGCCGGCGATCCCGGCCACCTCCGGCGAAGGTCCGCCCACCGGCGTGTAGCCCTCGTAGAGGGCTACCGTCGGCCGTGCAGGCCGAGGTGGTCCGGCGCCGGGAAGGCTGGCATAAGCTGTGCCCTAGCCCGACGCCCTCGGCCCGTCTCCTCGAAGGAGAAGAAGTCCGGGTCGGTCTGGGTCGACCCGAGCCCGACCCGCCCGAGCCGGGTCCGCGTCAGCTGGGTGGGGCCCACCAGGCCACGTGGCGCCTTTTGGGCCTGCCACGTGTATAGTGGGACCCACCAGCCGAAGCCGTGACCCTTCGGCTTCGGTCGTGGGGCCCACAGTGCCACGTGCTAGCCAGCCGGCACACCACGTGTCACGTGGGGCCCACAGCCCGAGCCCGTGCGATGGTTCGGCTCCCCAATGGGGCCCACAGTGCCACGTGGCAGCCTCTGGGCCCGCCACGTGGCAAGTGGACCCACTGCCAGAACCCCGCGCGGCGGTTCGGCTCCCCAGTGTGGCCCACATTGCCATGTGGCAAGTGGGACCCACTTCCCGGTCAACCGCGGTGGTACGGCTTCCTGTGGGGCCCACAGTGCCACGTGGCAACCTCTGGCAGTGCCACGTGTCAGGTGGGGGCCCACTGCCCAGTCACCCGAGCTGACTCAGCCTTGGTGGGGGCCCACAGTGCCACGTGGCAGCCTCTGGCAGTGCCATGTGTCTAGTGGGGCTCACTATCTGTTAATTAAATTATTAATTAAATTACTGTTACTGTTAATTAATTACTGTTAATGATTAATTAATTATAGTTAGTGGTTAATTAAATTAGGATTAGTGTTAATTACTTTTGAACAGTAATCTTAATTAATTAAGTATAATTAGAGATTAATTAGGGTTAATTAAAGGTTAATTAAACCTTAAATAGTAATTAGGATAATTAATTATTATTAAACAGTAAAGTATAATTAATTTTTCTTAATTAGATATTAATAGGTAATTAAGACTAATTAAATAGTGATTAGCACTAATTACTTTGCTACAGTAAAATAAATATAATTTAATATTAAATTAATTAATATTAATTAATAATTAAGCCTAATTAATCATAGATTAATTAAGGATTAATAATTTTTGAAATCTTATATAAAAATTTTAGGAATGAACAGTAAAATAATTCAATTTGAATAAATGAACAGTAAAATAATTCAAATTGTATTTTTGAATAATAAATCTTAAAAGTTTAATAACTTTTTGTAGGATGATCCAAACATAGCCAATATAGGTCTTAAAATACTCTAAAAAATGTAAAGAGTCAAATAACGTAATGTCAAAATTTATTTCGGGGTACGTATAACGTAGTAACATTTTAGGACCTATTTAGAGCCTCATAACTTTTTACCCAGTTATCGAAATATAGTCAATACGGGTCTTAAAATGCTCAGGAGAGCAGCCCCATCACTGTAGTAGTATTAGTTTTCCCCATTCGGACATCAGGACAAAAAGTCAACCCTAAAACTTAGAGTTGATTTTAATGAAAAATGACCAAATTGCCCTTGGAATTCAAATGGCCATAACTTGGTCAAATCAACTCCAAATTCAAAAATTCAAGAAGCTATCTAACCTAGAATTCCAATGTCGCCAATATACTAAAATAATATCTAGGATCTGGATCCTAGAAATTTAGGTAAATGACCAAGTTACCCCTAGCCTTATTTTAGTCATAACTTGACAGTTTCTCGCCCAATTTAGACGTACTTACTGTCTATCTTCAAGTTAGATAGTAAGGAATCAATTGGAACTAAGAAAATTCAATTTTGACCCCTAAATCAAAGGTTGACTTTTTGATCCTTAAAGTAGGGGCAAAAATAGTCATATTACCCTAAGATTGGGTTAAGTGCCCCTATCCTTTAGATAACATTCGAGAACCCTAAAACTAGTGTTATAATCTTCTTAGTATCAATCAAGTGAGTGAAATCAACCCTTAAGTTAGATTCCAATAATTTTTGTTAAGTCTTAAGCACTACACCTTAAGGACCTTTCCTGAGACTAGGACTAGATCATAGACTAGAATTCATTCATTGGGTAAATGGGTTATCCAATGGGTGAAACCTTGATTTTATTAGTTTCTAGACTTTCTTTTATTTTACAACTCATTCTGATTATTTTGTCTTTTAACTTTAGATTTAGGATAGGAAATTCATCATATTAAGTTTGATTACTTAATAGAATTTGCCTTACTAGTAGATCACTTATAGAATAAAACCTAGAACTTAGGTCTTATCCTTTGGATTATGTGATTAAACCTAATTCTCATAGTGTTTAATCCAAAATCTATAAGTTTAGAAGATCTTGATCAGATCTTAGTTAGAACGTCTAAATTCACAAAACTAGGATGTATGATTTATTGATTTAACTCATAGTCGTCTATCTGATTGAACTAGATTAGAACCTGATCAATTCTAATCCTTTTTAACTTATAAGGATGAGTTTCTGAGTTACACTCGATAGTAGGAAAATGGTGATCCTGAACTTATGTAACTTGGGATAGGTAGAATGGTTAAGTAGAAAACAAATAATATCACCATGTTTAGTAGAGTCTCTTGCTTCTATTTGATACTTTGTTGCTACGCATTCCTTGATTTTTGTGCCATATTTTCTTGAGCATGTCAAAGAAGATTTTTGATGCATAAATAAACTGTTAGGAAAATATAGAGACTCCTTATATTCCTTGTGAAAATATTAAAGTGATTAATGAGAAGATAATGATTTGATATGTTTGAGCTGCCTCTCAATATTCTTTTGCTCATACCGATTGTTGCCCTAGCCGTATCATGCTAGGAACCGCCCTAGCCGTACTAGTGGTAGGATATTTTGGGTATGACTGTTGGTGACCTAACTATATCGTGCTAGGAACCGCCCTAGCCATACTGTGTTAGGCCCATCTGTGTTGACTGTTGTTCCCTTAGCCGTATCGTGCTAGGAACCGCCCTAGCCGTACTAGTGCTAAGATCTTCAACCCTTTTTGGTGAGCTAAGTAGCTATTTTCTATATGGTAGATTGTACACGTATGGTTTTATATGCAGTTGTTTGTGTTTACTTTTCAGTATTCTTATTCAGTCAACTATTTCCTTGTACTGCTTTTATATATATTTAGGATGTTAGAACCTTGCTGCTACTTATACATACCACTGCTGAGTTGTTCATTTTAATTGACATATTTTCTGTTGATCACCAGCATGTTTAGGATGTAGAACTTTTCTTACAGCACTTGATAGTTATGTATATTTATACGCCTTTCCTTGTTTAGTTTGTGTGCGAGGCATGTCTCAGCCTCTTTTCTTTTTCTTTGCTTAAGTTATAAATAATGGTTTATAGCTTTTCCTTTTCTCTTGTATTGCTTGCTGCTCGTTTATAAATATATATGTTGCTTAGATGTTGTAGAATGGTGATATTACTTAACACATATAATAATTTATCAACTTAAAATGTACTTAGACAATTATCTAACCAGATTTTTCTTTTCTTTGGCTTGGGGTCCTACATTGTGTAACCGACAATGGCAGACTCCGTTCAATTAGCTGAGCAGGAGTTAGGAGTGGAGCCATACCTAGAGGACGAGCCCGTGGAAGAAGCTGTCGTCTAGTTCCTTTATACTTCGAGTGAGGATGAGTGGTTTACATTCTATTTTATTTAAACATTTTAAATGATGTAATAATACAGGTACCATTGACTGTGTATTTGGATTATATGCTTATATATTCTGAGTTCTATTTTGATATTTATACTGTAATGCTTGGATGATTTACATTTCCTTAAATCGCTTCCGCACTCTGTATGTTTACTTATATAATGACTGTTAGATTGATTCTGTGTTAGTCCTTCCCTAATCAGATTGATTGTGGAGTCTATCCTAATCTAATGGTAAGTGAGGGGTTAGCCAGGGTGACACCCCACCCTTAACCTAATCCTTTGGCGGATTAAGGGTGCGGGGCGCCACACCTATATTGCTTGCATGTTTAAAGTAGTTAGTGTGGTATCTTTAAATATACAGTTCACTTAAATAGCCTAAAATGTACTTAGACAATTTATCTAACCGTAACCCTTTTCTTTTGTTGGCTGGGGCCCTAGCATTTGTGATACTGACAAATATCAGATTTGGAGCTGTTCTTTGGTGGTTCTGCAGAAGAGGAGCCAGTGCAAGAGGAGGATCTTCTTACCGCCACTTAGTTAGATTTTTCCTTTCTTGCTGTGAGATTGAGAGATCTTATCTTTCTTTTAATTCAGTTTGTAATAATTAAATTCTGGATGTATTTACTTTCTGCACTTGAGCTGAGTTACTATTTCCTTTACTCTTGTATACTATACTATGATGTGGATGTTATGTTATACTATTTTCTACTTCCGCTACTTTGATATATTGATGTATGTTTACAGTTCCAGGTGACAAGTCCTTGGCTTAAGGTGGGTTGGGTCTTACCTGACTCTACCTAAGTTAGAGATTTACCATAGTTGGAGCACCGTACTCCCCATGTTTATGCTAATATCAGTATTAGCATGGTCGCGGAGGGTACGGGGCCCTACAGATAAGACTTTTCTCCAATAGCTCCTGCAGTTGTTTGTTCAGTTCCTGTAGTTCTTTAGGTGCCATTCGATAGGAAGCTTTAGAGATTTGCTGGGTTCCTAGAACAATATCTATTGCAAATTCTACTTCTCGTGTAAGTGGAAGACCGGGTAGGTCTTTGGGAAAGACATCGACGAATTTTCAAACGAAGGGATTCTTAGATAAGGGAATGTCTTCCTTCTTTTCTCCTAGTATTGTCACAAGGAATGCACTACAACCTTTAGTTACTAACCTCTTGTCATTGACGGCATTGATCAAAAAAGCTCTCGTACTAAAGTTTCTAATGAATGACTTAGCATGTCTACCATCACCCAAGGTAATCTTTGTCTTCTGGCAATTGATGGTGGCATCATGTTGACTTAGCCAATTCATACCTAGAATAATGTCAAAATTAACTATTGGCAAAACTACAAGCTTAGCTTTTAATTCTGTGTCTCCAATAGGGATTTGTATCTTGCATAATTTGTGAGCTGGTAATTGAGCTCCAGATGGTATTCCTATGCTTAGAAGATTTGCTAGTTGGTATAGTGGCAAGTTGAGAGATTTTTCAAAAATGAAGGAGTGACTAGCTCCAGTGTCAAATAATATATTATAGGGTTTATTATTTACATAGATTATACTTAATTACAGATGCAATAATTTACTAGCTACTTTAAGCAAGTAATACTAAAAGAATAGATTGGCTTAGAAGCGTGTACCTGACACCACATTGTTATCCTCTGCCGCTTTAGTAGGGGTGAGAGCATAAACACGTGCAATACCGCTAGGTTGTTTGTTATAAAGTTGCCGGGTAGGTGGCCTCGGGGCATTTGGGCGAGGGACAATGGTTATCTCGCACCGTTGATTTGGAGGAAGTGGTAGGGCTCGGTGGACTACGGCGGGTCTTTAGAACAAATCAAAAACCTGTTGTCATTTGGTGTGATCGATCTAGTCACCATCAAGAGTGTTAGTAAAATTACACTGATAGTAAGAATGACCCGGCCTACCACAATTGAAGCAGTTTCTAGTTCTATTGTAGCATCATCCATACGGGTGGGGGTGAGTGTAGCCATCGAAGTGGTTTGCTGATGGATCTTCTGCCACAATTTGATACAGCCTAGCTCGCTTAGGGTTCTTGCACTGAAATGTGGTTGTTCCATAGCTCCATTTGGATTCTGATGCTTCATTGAGTTCTACCATCTTAGCAAATTCCAGAAGTTCCACAAAGTTGGTTAAGCAATGGGAGACGATCTACCTTTGTATGGAGGGTCGTAATCTACTCCGGAAATGGTGGCATCAGTTGGATTTGGTGGGGACTAGGTTTGAATTGAACCTCGATAATCATCGGAACTCAGACTTGTACGTGGAAATTGAGTGGTTCCCTTATTGTAGTTTGAAGAATTGATCTGCCAAAGTATGTCTGGCCGAGGTGGGGATGTACTGGGGATTGAAGGCTTCAATGAACTCATCCCAAGAAATGTCCTCCAGCTCCAAGTCGGTGAACAGTGTATGGCTAATGTTGTCCCACCAATACTCCGCCTCATCTTAGAGGAGATGAGTTGTCAGATGGATCACCTCAGAGTCCTGACATTTAATACTGGTAGGTTCTTTTCCACCATCTTTATCCAGTTGATGGTATCGATGGTAGAGAGGCTCTTATTGAAGGTAGGAGGTCTGTGGCGTATGAAGCTATGCAGCAATCCATTAGTGGACTAAACATGGTGTTGGAATGAGTATTGTGCAGCTAGAGTGGTTTCAAGGTTTGAACGACTAGGCTCATTGAGCCATTAGCAGTCACTCCATTCGGTCTGCTTGTCATGCTTGCACCTTTCCGCTCTTTTGGCTGGCCTACTTATTATGGGAGTCCACCATGATTTTAACAGCTTCCAGCAAGGCATTTACTTCACTGGCGGAATTACTGGATGTGGCGGGTGAAGGGCTTTGACCAGGATTCATTCTTGTATTAATCTGAGTTTCAGAAAATAATAGCCCAATTCAGAGTTTGCGAAAAAAAATATGATAACTCTTTCATTACTCATTTAAAATACATAAATTAGGAAGATACAATAAATATCAAGGAAAAAAAGGCTAAGACATCTATACAGTATGATAGAAGTCTTCGAAGGTAGCCTCTCTCTACATTCCTTCGCGCATGTGGGTGAGTGCCCATGAGGTGACGTTCCACCAGTGCTCGGCTTGGTCCTGAAGGAGGAGACATACTATGGAGTCTCCAACATCATCTGGACAGTCAATTGCTTCAAACACAAAGGTTGCCCGCTTCAGATACTCTTTGGTTAAAACTGGGAGGTCAAATCCTCTGAAGACACCGTGTTGTAGTAGTCGGTCTAGTACTCGGATGCCTGACTCCGATACCCCTTCTACGAATCTCCCATACCTGTGATGGAACTTGGTGACGTACTCCCGCATAGCTCTGAATCGTCGGTAATACCACCAAAACAACATCCTTGAGTGTCTAACGATTCCATAAGTTAAATTAGTTTACTTATATATTATTGATTTCTCTTAGTCTATGTTCTTTATACTTTGAGCATTTTCTCTTACCTATGTATGTATTTCTCATTCTTATACCTCTTTATTCTAAGCAAGATTTTGTAATAACTTGGATGTAAACTGTAATGTTTTTGTTTAGTGACTATCTTGTCAGATGAATCATCCATTAGGTAGAGAGGAATACAATTTCCAATCTGATAGCTTATGGAATTCACTGATACCAACCTGTGGTGCCCTGCCTATTAATCCATAATCATTGGACTAAGGGGTGGTGTGTCTCCTTGGCAAATCCCCCACTTAATATTATATTAGGTGTAAACCCCAATCCACTAATAAGGAAGAGATGAGACTCTGCATATATGCTATATACTCGGTCACTAAGCAAGTACAGAATATGAGTGCAGAAGTAAGATAAAATAAATATACAACCAATTCACCACAATAAATAGGAGAGATACAACATACAGCTTAGAATATGAAGTACAATAAGGAAAAACATAGTAAAAGGTACTTGTATTATTACAACATTAATTAAATAGTTTAAATGAAATAAAAGCAAAACTCTCATCCTCACGGGAAGAAAAAGACTAAATAGCTTCTGGTTCTCCCAGCTAATGCTCCTCTTCAATATAAGGCTCCTCCTCTTCAGCACCTAGTTCCTCAACCTATTTGAATACAACATTATTGGCTTTACAATGCTAGGGCCCTAGCAAACAAAATAAAAATCTTATTAGATAATTATCTAAGTACATTTTAAGCTAAATATTTTTCATGAATTATTAATGCCACCATTTACTTATACAAAACCAAAATCCTAACTAGCATAGGAGCAGTAAGCACACAAGGAGCAGGATAAGTTATAAATATGAAATTTATAACTAAATAATATTTGAGGCAAAAAGGCACACCTAAAAGCAAACTAAGCAAGGATGGGCATACATGTATAATACAATAAGTAAAAGTCTAAAAGAAAAGTCTAATACTAAATATGCTGATGATCATATGACATTTGCTGGCTTAAAATAAAAAATCTGAAAGTGGTACATATAGTAAGCAGCAAAATCTAGCATCCTATAATATGTAAAAGTGAGAAGGTAAGTAAAGTAAATCTGATGAAATAACATGCATTATTAAAATAGTAAGCAGCAAACTAAAATAAAAAATAGGTATGTACAACTGCCATATCAGAAATGCAAGTATTATCCAATCCTTCCCTTGTCCATTATGGTAAATGTGCACCAGAACCTACCAGAATATAACTGAACCCAATGCAAGTATTATCCTAATCATTCTAAGTTTACATTTCATGCAATAATGTTATCCTTATGACATGTCCAAGGAGATGGCACAAAATACAAGGAATGCTTAGCACAAATAATCAAGTAGTAAGCAAGGGACCATTCTACACATGGTGACATTATGGTTATTAATTAAACCATTCTAATTATTCTAAGTTATACAAGTTCAAGATCTCCATCTCCTACTCTTGAGTGTAACTTAGAAGTATAACCTTATAAGTTAAAAAGCAATTATAACTGATTAGATCCTAATTTATTTCAATCAGAATTGACTACAAGTTGAATAAAAAATTATCATGTCCTAATTGATGAATTTTGATTCTCTAAACTAAGATCTAATCAAGACCAACTAATCTAGGGATTATGAATTAAACACCACTAGTTGGAGTTTAAACACATAATCCAAAGGGTAAACTTTAAGTGTTAAAGGTTTCAATTCTAAGTGAACTAATGATTGAGGCAAGTCTTATTGAGCAGAATCAGGCTTATTAAAATGGTTCTCCTAATCTTAATCTTGAGTTAAAGGATAAAATAATCAAAATTAAAGTATGAAAATCTAGAAACTAATAAAATCAAGTATTCATTCATTAAATAACCCTGTTATTCAATGAAAGCAATCTAACCTAATATCTTTCTTTGATCTCAGAAATTATCCTATGGTGAGGTGAAGGTCCCTAATGAGCTCATAATTAGAAGATTAACTTGTGTTCATTTGTTGTTTCTATTTAATTAGGGAAGGTTAAGGGTGCAATTTAGCTAAGTAAGGAACATTTTCCTTAGAGATTCTTAAGCCTTTATGGGGGATTTTAGCCAATTACTCAAATTATGAAATTTTTGACCTTAATTAAGTCTAAATCAATTTTATTACTAATATTAATGATCTAATTGATATTTTAGGGGTTAAGGACACCTAACCTAAATATTGGGCATTATGACCATTTTCCCCCTACTAAGGGTCAAAAAGGCTACTTTTTAATTTAGGGCTCCAAATTGGAATTTCTTATTGCCAAATGATTCCTTACTATTTAACATAAAGATAAGCAGTATGTACACTCAATTTAGGTAAGAAATGGGTCATATAGGTCCAAACTAGTATTTTGACCGAAGGAGCAATTTAGTATATTACACCTAATAAAATCTAAATTGATGTGCAGTTTATTGTTAGTTGTTGTCCAAAGATTTCATAGTCTAAGAACACTAAATTTTAATGTCTAATGGATTAGTTATGAGCTTTTCGAGATTAGGAGCATCTATGGAATTTTTTCTAAGGTTAAGAGGGGTCAAAAATTCAACTTTCCCATTTGGTGTTCAAATTCAGCAAGCTCAATGGCTATAGCTTCCCTATATTATACTGAGTATTTTAGCTAGGACTAGACCCAAATTGGACCTCAATTGGTCAAGTTATGACCTAACTAGAATTAGGGGTATTTTGGTCAACAAATGGTTTCTAGTGCTCATAACTTAAATTTTATTTTAGTTTACTGTTTGCATTGAAATTCTAAGCTAGCTATCACTTTAATTTTTCTGACTTGGAGCCTAAATGATTAGTTTAAGGCCAAATCTATATCTAGGGTTTTAGGGGCCATTAGAGAGGATCCTAAAAGTCATTAGCCAAACTAATTACCTAATGGCAGAAATAATACTATCAAGGCATTCTTGAGGTATATCCTGATTACTTTAAGACCCATATTGGCTAGGTTAGGGTCACTAGCTATAAAGTTATGAGGGTTCAAAGTTTTGGTTCAAGTGAGAGGATGTCTTAAAATGACACTATGTTTTCTAGGCATTCTATGGGAAAGCTAATACTACCAGAATATTCCTCTCATTTGTTTGAGCAAAATGAGATATAACTTGAGTATATTTAGATTTATGGTTTTGGAGTTATGAGCAATTTCATTTTCTGTAATTACCTTAATTATTCAATTTAAATGATTAAAACCTTACTAAATAATAATAAATATTAATCATTTAATTAAAAATGGCGCAAGACCCACTGCTTGCTCTGAACTGATGCAAGCGGGCCCATCATGCACACACGATGTTTCTGTGTTCGACAGGCAGACAATGGGCCCCACATGTGCACGGCTTCACACCTAACAATGGGGCACTGATGAGACTCGTTGTCATGGAGTGGGACCCACACTCTAATCATGGTCAGTGCTAGAGGCGAGACCTGCCCATTATGATCGTGACCTCGCATCAGCACGCATGTCGACCCGGCCCAGCCCAAACCTCTGCTTCTTCCCTCATGCCCTAACCCGTGAGGGTCATGCTAGGGTGCGAACACACCGACTTCTCCAACCTCACCGGGGGCTAGCCCGGGCTTGGGTAAGGCCATAAGAAGGAGGGTATGATGATTTTTACACTAATAAAAATAACAAATTACTCATGATTATCGATAAAATAAGGCAAATTTTGCATACAAATGCAAAATTAAAAAAAATGAGATTAAGATGATTCGAACCACAATTATGCTAACACACAAAATTCCTTATCATATAAAGTATAAAGATAATTAAGAGCTATGGTTGATCTAACTTATGTCAAAGTTAAGGCAACCAATGGCAAAGTGGGGATAATTGAAGTCAACCTCTACAAATAGTTTTTCGTCGCAGGATCTTCTTCCTTCCTTAGATGTCCTTCTCTAAGGCCTGCAATACTCACACTCAAGATATCCTTCTCTTAAGAATGAAAGTACTAATGAACACAATAAGTAGAGAAATATATTTTCATTCAATCTTCAATGCCATGATACATAAGACATTGGCTTATTTATAGCCATACAATATATGTCAATTGACCATCAAAACCATAAACTTACCCTTTCATGATGGGTTAAAGTGTTTTTTCCTATAAATGACTAACAAAACCATTAACCAATGCACTCATGATGGACTAAAGTGTCCTTTCATATAAAATACCAAAAAACCCTTAAACCAACTCTCTCATGAAGGACTATAGTGTCCTTTCACTCAAATAACACTCATGACAAAAACATGATAAATGGGCTAATCTAAAGGGTCATTTAAATGAATTCCATAAATATGCCCATATAACTAAAATGGAAAATACAATATATAATCATGCAAACATTAAGCTTAATTTATGATTTGGTGCGTCGACGATGATTACGTGGGTGCTCTGCATCAGCACTCCCCAGCTTTGAAGGATTCTCCTCTAGAGAATGATGATCAATGTACTCATGTAGAAGTTGTGGAATAATATGGTTTAACTCTTCAAATGTAAGCCAAGTGTCTTCAAGTGATGACAGTTCTTTCCAATGGAGCTGAGCTCCTCCATCTGATGTGCTAATGATCTGGTTATCTAAAATCTGATCAGGATGATGGGATCATTATCGGTGAGATGGCAAGGGAGCCCCCGAGTAAGTGTCAACCTGCGTGCTAGTGCTATTTACAGAGGGAAAAATATTTGGGGCTTGCCAACGGTATAATATTAAATTAGACACATTAAACATAGGTGAAATACTAGCATTTATTGGAAGATCAATCTTATAGGCATTATCATTTATCTTCTTTACAATTTTATAAGGGGCAGAATGTTTGAGTGTTAATTTTTATAAAGTTCCTTTTGGGTACCTCTTTGGCCTAACCTTGACCATAACCAAATATCCTTCATTAAATTTTATAAATCGCCTATGTGCATCAGCATCAGCTATATATTTATCATAACTTAAAGTAAGCTTTTATTAAATTTCTTGGTATAAATCATGCATGCTTTTGCGAATTAAGATGCATATGCACTAGATCTATATGATATGGGAAGGTCAACAAGGTCTATTGGCTTTCTTGGTTCATACCCTGTAATAATTTGAAAAGGACTTTTTCTAGTTGATCGATTTATAGAACTATTATAAGCAAACTCAGCAGTGGGTAGAACAAGATCCCAACTAGTGGTATGGTCTATCATTAAGCATTTAAGAAGTTCTCCTAAACTTCTATTTTTTATCTCCATTTGTCCATCAGTTTGAGGGTGATAAGCAGTAGAAAATAAGAGTTTTGTTCCAAGATTCTTCCATAAAGTTTTTTAAAATTAACTCATAAATCTAACATCACAATCAGAGACTACTGTTTTGGGTAATTTGTGCAAATGAACTATCTCACGAAAGAAAATTGAAGCAACATGAGAAGCATCAGATGTCTTATAACATGGAATAAAATGAGCCATTTTAGATAATAAATCAACAACAACAAGAATCCAGTCAAAACGTTGGATGGTGCAAGGTAATCTGAGTATAAAGTCCATACTAAGGTCTTCTCATGGCTTGTGAGGATTTGTAAGAGGTGTATATAATCCATGACTATGTTTTCCACTTTTTTCTAATTGACAAGTGCGACATTGGGAAACAACACGAGCAACATCTCTCTTGATACATGGTCAAAAGAATCGATCTTCCACCATGGATATAGTTTTATCACGACTAAAATGACCCGAAATGCCTCCTAAATGCATTTCTTCAATTAGAAAATCTCGAAGTGAAGAATCGGAACATAAAGATGGGTTCCTCAAAAAAGATATCCATCTCGAAGTTGATAATTAGAGTCAACAGTGGAGTTATCAACATTTCGAGATTCATATGGTTGACCAAAATCCTTACAAGTTTTGTACTCATTTTTTATTTTATCAAATCCAGTAACTTTGATGCTCATTCTATGTAAAATAGTACCCATTCTACTTAAAGTATCAGCAACTTTATTCTCAATACCATACTTATGTTTAAGAATGATGGTGTACTCTTGAAGGAATTGAACCACTTTGCATGATGAGAATTGAGCTTCTTTTAAGTGTTGAGATATTTTAATGCTTCATGGTCAGAGTATAGTACAAAATCTCGGGAAAGAAGGTAGTGTCTCCAATACCGAAGGGCTTGGACTACTACATAGAATTCACGATCATATGTAGAGTAACATTGTCTAACATCATTTAGCTTTTCACTAAAGAAAGAAATTGGATGACCCTCTTGCTTAAGAACACCTCCTATACCAACACCAGAGGCATCACAAGATACTTCAAACACTTTGTTAAAATTAGGCAATTTTAATATCAATGGGCTTGTTATAAGATTTTTTATTTGTTTAAAAACATTAGATGCTTCCTTTGACCATTTAAATTCTTCACTTTTTAAATATTGCATGATTGGAGCCATTACTGTACTAAACCCATGTAAAAACCTTTGATAAAATATGGCTAACCCATAAAAACTACGAACATCATGTATATTTGATGGAGTTGGCCAATTTTGAATTGCATTGATTTTCTCAGGATCAGCAGAAATACCATCACAAGATACAATAAATCCAAAGAAAATTACTGATGATGCCATAAAAAAACACTTCTTCAAATGGATATATATTTTTTCTTATTGAAGAACCTTAAAAACTTGCGTTAAATGTGTTACATGATCACTCTTAGTCTGACTAAAAATTAAAATATCATCAAACTAAACCACTAAAAATCTTCCAATAAAGGGGCGTAAGATGTGATTCATTACTCGCTTAAAGGTACTAGGGGCATTGGTCAAGCCAAAAGACATTACCAACAACTCATATAACCCATCTTTTCTCTTAAAGGTTGTCTTCCATTCATCTCCTTTTTTCATGCAACTCTGGTGATATCCACTCCTTTGATCAATCTTAGAGAAAATTTGTGCACCAACCATCATGTCTAGCATATCATCAAGTTATGGGATGGGAAAGAGATATTTAACAGTAATTTTATTAATTGCATGACTATCTGTACACATACGCCATATACCGTCTTTTTTGGGGTAAGGAGAGCAGTCACAACACAAGGTGATAAACTTTCATGAATAAAACCTTTAGATAATAACTTATTAACTTGTCGTTTCAATTCAGCATATTCATTTGGGTTCATTCGATAATGAGGAAATTAGGAAGCCAAGATCCATGAACCAAATCAATAACATGTTGAATGCTTCTCAGTGGGGGAAGTTCATTTGGAAGTTCATTAGGTCAAACATCAATGAATTTATAGAGGAGATCACTTATCTCAGCATGTAAGGCTTCATCACAGGGTTGTTGAGCAATTTTTGTTACAATAAGAGCAAACACAATATTTCCATGAGCTTATCTTTTAAACTCGTGCTTATTAATAGTGTGCAAGGATTTCTTTTCTACTGGGGCAAATGAATCTCTAGGCTGGTGTGAGCTTGCCTCTTTAGGCTTAGCAGGACTTAGAATAACTCTTTTGGCCTTAAATATGAATGAGTAAGTATTTGCATGTCCATCATGAATGACATGCATATTATAAAGCCAGGGTCTTCTTAATAGTATGTGGGAAATATCCATAGAAAGAACATCACACCATATCTTATCATAGTACGCTCCTAATTGTATTGGGACAAGGCAATGTTGAGATAAAGAGATGGAAGTTTTGTTGACCCCTGCAACCTTGTAGGGTCATGGATGAGGTTCAGGTGTGAGCTTCATCCTAACTAAGGCTGATGTGGCAATAACATTCGTACTGCTTCCACTATCAATGATAAGTTTACAAGATTTATCACCACTTTTAAAATATGTATGAAAAAATTGATGTACATTTCCAATCAGTGTCCTTTTGAAGGGCAGTTAATACACATCATATAACAACAATGTGTGGCTCACTTAATGCTTCATCTACATCACTAGCTTCTTCACAAGGGTCAACTACAACTCAATCATCATCACAATCATTATTTTGTTCAACAATTTCAGAATCTATAAGTAGATTTCTATGTGGACAAGTACTTGCAGAATGCCCATTTTTACCACATGTGAAACAAGTTATACTTGAATCTTTAGAACTTGACACAATGGGTGTCTTTCCTTTATGATCATTTGATGGCTTAAAAGATTGGCGAATTAGGGAAATGGAGTGATGCTGTGAAATAATTCTTAATGAAGTTGTTTATTTTCTATGGGTGTGAGACTTGAGGTATTGTTCAAATTGAGTAGCAAGTTAAAATGCGTCCTCAAAAGTGTAAGCCTCTTTAGTTAACATTTCTTGTCGAATTTTTGCTCTTAAACAGAAATCAAGAAATTGTTGTTCGATGATCTTCAATAACGTCATAATGGGTCATCAATTCATCAAAATGAGTCATATAATCAGCAACACTCATAGCTCCTTGCCTAAGTGTAGTCATCTCATCCATGAGCTGATCATGAAATGTTAAGGGCACATATTTTTATTTTAAGATTTCTTTCATCTCATCCCAAGAAGAAATAGGTGGTTGCCCAGCTCATTAATTCTTATGCTCAAGATTAATCTATTATATTTTAGTATGGCCTATCAACTTCATACTAGCAAATTGTACTTGTCTCTCATGGGAAATTTGCATCCAATCAAAATATTGATCCATATCAATAAGCCAATAAAGGAAAACTTTTGCGTCAAGTCATCCATCAAAAGTGGGCGGGTCTATCTTTACCCTACGAATAATATCATCATCTAAGTCTTGGATGTTTTTTCATGATGCCATAATACGTTGACCCATATTATGTAAGGGCTCATATGTGCGAGTACGAAAATGATCTCGATGATACCTTTGCGCATAGCCATTATGTCTCTGAAAATTTTTCTCTATCCTATGTCAGTTTTGGGGATGTATACTATCTAGATCTTGATAATCATCAACACAACTTAAGAGGTGATGGCGTTGTGGTCTAGTTGGTGATTGTGGAGGAAGATAAGATGATATATAATCATTGTGATGACCTTCTTGGCAAGGAAGATGGTCATTTTTTTCATTTGGTGCAAGTGGAGTTAGTGACGTTTCATTGAATTTCATCTCTAGCACTTCAATTCTAGTTCAAAAATCATGCATTGAGAGAGTGAGATTTTCTATTTTCTCAAGTAAGAGTTTGAGGAGGTCATCAGTTCTTTGTTCTAAAGTTTGGTGTTGGTATCGATGTCCACTACAAGTCAACATAATTGTATATATATATATATATATATATATATATATATATATATATACATATATATATATATATATATATATATATATATATATATATGTATATATGTATGTATAGGAGCTCTCGGTTTTTAAAGGTTTTCAATATCCAAATAGTTGAACCAAGTAAAAATACTCTTCTACAAAGTTGTAGATCTTGATGTTCTACCCAAAATCAATTGCTCAAACATAAAATTTGGATATAAATTGAATAAGTTATGATCAAAATACGACAGGGTATAAATCAAACCGAAAAGTGACGTGAATGAAATTTATGTTTTATTGTGTGCAATGATTTTGCCATCAATTGGCATAAAAAGTTGAGGATATATTTTCTCTGATACTAATATGATGTAGGACAAAATAAATGTGTATGCGGAAGGTATGATAATTTTTACACCAATAAAATTAACAAATTACTCACGATTGAGTATTGATAAAATATGACGAATTTTACGTACAAATGCGAAATTAAAAAAAAATGAGATTGAGATAATTCGAGCCACAGTTATGCTAACACACAAAATTCCTTACCATATAAAGTATAGAGATAAATAAGAGTTATGGTTGATCTAACCTATGTCAAAGTTAAGGCAACCGATGGAGAAGCGGGGATAATTGAAGTCGAGCTCTACAAACAGTCTTCATCGCAAGATCTTCTTCCTTCCTTAAATATCCTTCTCTAAGGCTTGTAATACTCACACTCAAAATTTCCTTCTCTTAGGAATGAAAGTACTAATGAGCATAAGAAATTGAGAAACATATTTTCATTCAATCTTCAGTGCCATAATACATAAGATATTGGCTTATTTATAGTCATACAATATATGTCAATTGACCATCAAAACTATAAACTTACCCTTTCATGATGGTTTAAAGTGTCTTTTCCTATATATTACTAATAAAACTATCAACCAACCTACTCATGAAGGACTAAAGTGTCCTTTCATATAAAATACCAAAAAATCCTTAAACTAACTCTCTTATGAAGGAATAAAGTGTCCTTTCACTCAAATAACACTCATGACAAAAACATGATAAATGGGCTAATCTAAAGGCCCATTTAAATGAATTTCACAAATAAGCCTGTGTAACTAAAATGAAAAATACAATATAGAATCATGGAAACATTAAGCTGAATTTATGATTTGGTGCATCGACAATGATTACGTGAGTGCTCTACTTTAGAAGGCCTACCGTGGGTGGTCTGAATGTCGCTGGAGGAGCCTGGTGGGGGCGACCAGATCTAAACCTAGCTCTAGGTTTCGGCGAAGGTGGGTTTAACGATTTCTACTATAGATTGCATCCTAAATACGGCTGATCAGAGCACCCATTAATCGATCAAACTCAATTGCATCCTAATCTAATGCGTGAATGAAGAATCAAAATGATGGCTTGCGATTAAATTGAAGGGAGTAGAAGATCGATAGATACCTGATGGACGGCTGATGGCTCTAGGTTTTGTAGAGTTTCAATCTTGGATCTCAAGGTTTCAGATGCTTGCAGAGGCTCAAACTATGTGCTATCGAGGCTTAAGGAGCCTTGGGACAGAGGTAGCGAGGTCAGGGAGGCACCAGATTGGTCAGGCTAGCGGCGAGCCACTGATGGCGAGGGGCGATATCTGCAAGGAACGATGCGCTGGGACCCTCTCATCCCCAATCAGGATCGGCTATCCGATCTAACGTGTGATCCTAACAGTTCAAGCAAAAAAGGTGAACGATGTTGGGTTAATTAACGGCATCGTGGGATTATTTAGTTAATCTAATTTAATTAATTTATTAATTTAAATTCTGTTTTTAATTATTAATTCTAATTAATAAATTGACTTACAAAAATTCCTAAATACTCATCCCTAGCTAATTGAGGGGTGAGGAACGCAACGACGAGGCCGGATTATTGATTCGATGAGTATTTTATTTTCTCAATTTTTGGGGTATTTAAATATTATTAAAATATTTTACGAAATTTTGACGACGTCCAATTGCCTCTAAAACATCACCCCTAGCTATTTTAGGGGTAATGAGTGTAATGGTGAAGTTCAATTTTTGATCTAAGGTCAATTTAGATAGGTCAAAATTATATGGTTTTTGGATTTTCCAAAAATCAAGATTTGTCCATATTACTCCTGATTTGGACTAGATCTTGGTGGAAGACTCCTAATTACTTAATTAGCACTTAAGATCAAAAATTAGGACTTGGATTAGTCCTAATTGGCTTGGGTAACAACTTGGGTTGTTACAAGCACTAGCCTTCTTTTTAATCTACTCTAATGCCTTAGACATTAACGACATGACCCATTAAAGCTACTGAATCAAGCCATAATTTAAACTTGGAATACTTGGCATATAGTTGATGGATGCACAATTCTTTAAGTATGGCTCTTAGGTGGCTTTTGTGTTCCACTTTATTCTTCAAATAGATCAAGATATTGTCAATAAAGATGATGATGAACTTGTTTAAAAATGACTTGAGAATGCGTTGCATTAAATCAATAAAACTAGATGACGCATTCGTTAGGCCAAAAGACATTACCACAAACTCATAATATCCATAATGAGCCCTGAATTTTGTCTTTTCAATATCAACACCCTTGAGTCACTGCTGATGGTAACTAGATCACAAATCAATCTTGGAGAATAGCTTGGCTCTCGATAGTTGATCAAAGAGGTCATCGATTCATGATAACAGATATTTATTCTTGATTGTTACCTTGTTAAGTTCTCGATAGTCTATACATATGCACATAGAACCTTCTTTCTTTTTAATGAAAAGAACAGGCTCTCCCCAAGGAGACAAATTAGGCCTAATAAGACTATTCACTAGCAATTCTTATTGGTGCTTGCTTAATTCCTACAATTCCTAGGATGCCATATGATAGGGAACTTTGGATATGGTTTGTGTTCCAGGAATCAGCTCGATCACAAATTCCACTTCTCTAATGGGTGGGAGGTCGGGTAAGTCTTCCGAAAAGCATCAGGAAATTTGCATACAATGCGATTCCTGCGATATGGACTTCTTCCTTCTACGAACACATCATTGTCACTAGGTAGGCAACACATCCCTTCCTAATGAACTTGCTTGCCTTCATGGCATTGATTAGCGAGCTTGAGTACTGAACTTTCCCATGAAGGTTTTAGCTTGGCTTCCATAGCCTTAGGTGATTTTCTTCTTTTGGCAGTTAATTGTAGTGCCATGCTTGCTTAATCAATTCATTCCAAGTATTACGTTGAAGTTTGTAATCGAAAGAACAATCAACTTGGCTTCAAAGTTTTGTTCACAATGGAGATTGCTACACTACAGAACCATTGAGCTTGCATATGGGCTCCTGTAGGTAACCCTATGCTTAAAGAATTTGCTAAACAATAGGAGGGTAACCTGAGAGCTTTAACCCAATTTTTTGATATGAAGGAGTGACTCACTCCAGTATTAAAAAGAATGTTGCATGGTTTTCCATTAATCACTAGAGTGCACATGTTTTAAAGCAAAAATAAAATTCTACTTGAATTATTTAAGAGATAACGTAACAAATAGAAATATGAATTAAAATAAATTTAAAACATACCCAATACGGCAATGTTGTCCTTGAGGGCAAATGCTGCAGTCAACATATAGACTCTAGCAGGAGCGGTTGGTTGACAATTTTGTGGAGCTCGATCTTGACAATTTTTTGGTGCTTGATCTTTACAATTATATGATGGGGTGGAAGAAGATGCATTTCTGGGGATCTTTCGGTCCATATGACTTTGGAAACTTTCTTGAGGTCGAGCTGCTTCAATAAAATCTGAGAAGTTATTGAATTTATGAGAGACTAGATGTGCTCAAATTGAATCTCGTAGTCCCTTTAAGGATCTGCTACACCTCGATGCTTCAGATCTCATGAGGTATAGGGTGGCAAAATATTGGAATTCAAGTTTGTAATTAAAAACAGATCTCCCCCCTTGGGAGAGATTGAGTTGTAGTTCATCCTCCAAGATAGTTTGAGTAGATACTGGGATGAAGGCCTCCATGAATGCTTCTAGAAATAGTTTTCATGGAGTATTCTTGATCTTGTAGTCAGCAAACTTCTATTTTTTTATTCTCCCACCAGTATTCTACTTCATCCTACAAAAAGTGGGTGATTAAGCAGATGGCTTCAGAATTTGGGCACGTGATGCTGGTGAGATTCTTCTCAATAAGCTTTAGCCAGCTAATGGTGTCCATGGGGTTAATAACCCCATTAAATGTTGGTGTTCTTAGCCTTAAGAAGCTGTGATGGAAACCATCTGCAAAGAAGTGTGGGGTAGATGAAGCTGCCATATGGATGATAGGCAGTTGCTGTGGAGTGAGGAGGTTACGGGTTTCTGGGCTTGTCGAGCATGACTCTTATTCAGAGTCTTCACTAAGCCAACCAGTGAATTTAGATCATCGGACCTATTGGATGATGAGATGGTATTCTTAATTGAAGTAGTCATTGAGGGAGATCTTGCATTCATTGCTGCAATTTCAAGGATACATGTTCAAAGAATGAAGCAAATAACTATTTCTCAATCATCAGTTCTCAAAAGGCAAGTTACATGGATATGCATAAATGGTGAATAGATAAGAAAGATGAGTACAAGAAATTAGTAGTAAGATCAACTATAGAACTCTGGTATTAAAAAAGTTTAAAAGTCATCATACGTGACTACATGATGTTCTCCTAAGCAATTTCTCACTAGCCTTCAGTATGCCCAGAACCAACATCTCTCTACTGGTCCACCAAGTAAGGTGACAAACTATAAATTACACGTCTGCGCTTGCATGCAAGTGTACATGGTCTGAAGTAATAACTTAGAATGTGAGTTCCGAGATTTATCGTCCTCAGGGAATTGGGTAATTTGTTTGTAAGGTATATTTATGTTCACTAATATTTAAACTATGTGTGTTTTGTTGAACTGGTTCCTAAACAAGCACAACAAATCTTAGTAGAAAGTAACTATGATAAAAAGGAGAGGAGAGTTGGGTCTTTCCCACATGAAATGTTAGGTGACTCATGTATGATGATTCCTCAAGCATTGGTCTTTCTTACTTAATTTTATATAACTTAATCAAGTGCACATTGTCCTCCTAAAAGTTTAACTCCAAGATTTACAAGTTCAAATCTCATAGTTAAATAAACACACGGTAGGTTCTATTTCTGCACAAAGACCCTTATGAGATTTTAGATTATGGGTTTTCCTCTCATTCCTAGTTTCTAGATATGAGAGTTGCTTCTTTGTTTAAGATCTTACAAGCATTGATTCCACTAAGAGCATCACGCGCGTCATGCGCAGTTTAGATAAAGGAGTGATTTCATTTGGGCTCAATGACTATGTCACCTCGTTCATGAGCTCTCAAAGAATCCATTCCCTCCCTTTACGTATGCTGAGCAACGGAGCTCATTTAGTGGGCCTTAGCTCACACGCTTTAACACTTTAGTTGAACATAGATCAAGGTGCATTAAGCTCAAGAACTTTCTCATATAGTTCTAAGATTTTATGCACTCATGATTCCAGGTCCAAACTAAGGGTGAGCTATGAAGCACAAGACTTTTTAGTCCTTGAAGTCATTTAGTCCTTCATCATTTGGTCCACATTCAAGTCCATAATAGTCCTTTTTATTTCTTTAACAAGTCATTTAATTCACAAACTCTTATTAATGCTTGAGGAAATTTTTCATACATAATAATCTCTTTCAGTTTATGTAGGATTGCCCCAACCCTCCCCAAGGGGGAGTTTAGCTCCATTACACTAGATATAAAAAAAAACCCATACATGGATAAAAACCCTTTCATGATCAACTAAGAAAAATACAAGATAAGAGTTAGAGAGTATTAGGAATGATCCTTTGATGAAGTTCTCCAGATTTCTTTTCTTCTTGCCCTTAGTTATTTCTCCGAAGTCTGTAGTGCTGCCTTTATTTCTTCTTCTCCTTGGCAATAAGAGTTCTTCCACCCTTGGAGAGTTCTCTTTCTCTTCTATGCAGCCCTCTCCTTACTTAGGATTTTTTTTTTAGCAAAGTTGGGAACCCTTCTTAAGTGAAGAAGAGCTATATTTATAGAGGGGCAACATTCTTATTCCTCCCTTTCAAAATCTGCTTTTCCCTCTTCCAAAATTCTCCTATGATGATTGCAAATCCAACTTGAGGGGTGAAGTGACCTCTACTTTTCCATTCTTTAATCTCCACATCACTTCAAAATGTTATTTTTCCATTTAAAAAACACTTTAATCTCCAAATCACTTCAAAATATCATTTTTCCATTTAAAAAACAATTTTGCTACAGAAGGAATGATGGCTGGGAGACAAGGAGCAGGTTGGGGGTCTTGTCCAGCAGCAATAAATGCCTTATTCATATAGAAATTTGGTGCGCTACAGCAGTCGAATTTCGTAAAGTGGTCCACGGTGATGCATTGTGGTGTTCTGGGCTTTTTTCTCTGATGGTCCGCTGTAACGCGCTGCAGCGGTCAAAGTTTGTGGAAGCATACACTGCAGCACACTGTTGCTGACAGGTTCCGAAAGGATATCCGCTATAGTGCGCTATAGCGCTTGAGCCCACAAATTCTTCTGCTATGGCGTGCTATAGTGCCCGAGTCCCGCAATTTCTCTAGTTGTGGCGCTCTATAGAGCCTGAGTCCTGCAAGTTTTCCCGTTGTGGTGCATTGGGGTGCGCTACAACGCGCAACAACAGATTTCTTCCAAAAATTTCATAAACCTTCTAAAATTATCCAGAAATTGTTGGGCTTGCATTTTTCCAAAAAATAGGCAGAATTTGATCAAGGAAGTTGTTTCAATATAAAAAATGAATGAAATTTTTACTTTATTTAGGATATAAATTATGGATTTATCACATCCCCACACTTAGACTCTTACTCATCCTCGAGTAAGCTCAAAAATGATTTTTTTTTTATTTTTCTAAGGTATGATAGTCAATAAGTGATATCAATGTGAGTTTGATTGCAATTCAAAGGTTGTGCTCAACTGAAATGATAAGAACATTTGGCATCATTTAAATTTTTCTAACCTTGGTTATGAACCGAGGTTGATAAGCTAATCTCCAATTTTAAGTTATTATGCTTGGTTCTAGGTAATGGGGAAGGTTCCTTGGAATTATTGAACTAGGATTGTAGTGAGTAATTAAGAGTTGTTTGTGCCATATGTTCCTTCTTATGAATCACAAAGATATTTAAAATTTTATGAGAGATATTTTTGATCATCCTATATCATTTTTTTCTTGGGAAGGATATTTTTCTTCATCCCTATTTTTTCTTTCTTTTTCATCCTTTAGAGAGAGACATTTTTCTTCATCCCATTTCCAAATCATTATGAACATGAAGTCCTACGGGAGCCTAGCACACTCTTTTGCTCACTCAATACCATCAGTAGTTTTTGATTTTTAAGCTGTCCCCCACACTTAGTCCTTAGCATTGACTTAATTTTTTGAAGACTAGATTCAACCTTAAATCATTCCCTTGTTTAGATGACTTAATGTTGTCAATGCATATAGTCTCATTTTGTTAAGCAAACTTTGGTTGATAATCAATTTCTATATTGACATTCTTGTAACTTCCATAAACTTGAAAAAATCAGAAAAAACTTTGTCCTTACACAACATATAAAAATTGGGAAAATATGAAAATCCATAATTTATTTCTTCAAAAAGGCAAAATGAATATACTTTACTAGGAGTAGTAAGGAATAAAATAACCTTATATGAATAATGATAAATTATCATTACTACATTCATGTTCTAGATTCCTTCTTCTCATTTATTGACGCACACATGTACTACTCAGAATCTGAAACAAACAAAAATATAAAATTATTTGTTGGGTTGCCTCCCAACCAGCACTTAGTTTAATATCCTCAGCCTGACAAAAAATAGTTTGTATCCCCTTAAAATTTCTTTCCAGATTTTCATTAAGGCTCTAGGTTGAATACGAGCTTGTTTAATAATATAATCGTTATGAATGATAGCTCTATTATTTTTTTCTTTCCATTCCCAGCTTGTGTCTTCTAACTTACAATAGTTCTTCTCTTTATTTCTCTCTTTATTCTTTTTATTTCTTGCCTTATGTTTGTCATCAAATTTATCATTTTCAATTTCATTTTGTAAAAAGGCAAAAAATTCAATTTCCTTAGGAGTAACATCAAAGCATTTCTCAACAAAGTCAATTTGCACACAATCATTGTCCATATTGGTAAGAGGTTTATTGAGGTTTGAGATATCACAAATGGTTTCGACACCTTCATTATTTTAAATTAATTAACCTTGATTATCCTCAAATAATGCATCACTTAATGTTAAACATTGAGGTAGATGCAATTGAGGTGTGTAGGAGACATAATTTTTGAATTGCATTTGATCAACTATTTCTATTTGAAGATTTTGTTTCATTTTCAAGTTGTCTAATTCAAATTGATACTCCAACTCTTTCTCATTTTCATTGTTTGTTTGAGTTAAAGTGTCTTCCCTACAAATCAACACTTTTTCAGCTTGATCTTTTACTTGTTCATTTATGATAACTTCTTGGATGTGTTTAGCTAATTGTTGCAATATAAATTCTAACTTAGCCTCAATTGATTTACATATATCCTCTTGATCTTCCAGATTAAAATCATGCCTAATCAAGGTTGGTTCAATTTTGTGCAAATTGTTATCACATAACAACTAGAATCTTCCACTAATTCTTCTAAATAAGACTGCTCACTTATCCAATTTCTGTTGTTAATGTTCATATCTGAGTGAGTGTAATTGTGTTGCAAGTTGTTATCAAACTTAAAATCATTAATCAGTTTTGTTTTTGAACGTGCAGAACTGAAATGTGTTCCCCCACACCAAATACATGACTTTTGATTATTATTGTGCACACCTATGAAATTTGAGTACTCCATATAAATAGATAAAATCTATAAAAATTAAAAGAAAAGTGAACTAAATAAATAAGAAAATATATATGCAAAGAGATTTGTTTAAATCACTATTTACTAGTATATTATCCTTAATACAAAACAATTACCATTCCCCGGCAATGGCTCCAAAAACTTGATAGACTGTAAATTACACGTCTGCGCTTGCACGCAAGTGTACGTGGTCTGAAGTAATAATTTGGAATGTGAGTTCCGAGATTTATCGTCCTCAGGGAATTGGGTGTTTTGTTACCAAGGTATATTTATGCTCAATAATGTTTAAATTATGCATGTTTGTTGAATTGGTTCTTAAGCAAGCACAACAAATTTTAGTAGAAAGTAACTATGTTAAAAAGGAGAGGAGAGTAGGGTCTCTCCCACATGAAATATTAGGTGACTCATGTATAATGATTCCTTAAGCAATGGTCTTTTTTTACTTAAATTTATGTAACTTAATCAAGTGCACATTGTCCTCTTTAGAGTTTAACCCCAAGATTTATATGAACAAATCTCATGCTTGAAATGAATACATAGTCGATTCTATTTTAGCACAAAGACCCTTATATTATTTTAGATTATTGGTTTTCCTCTCATTCCTAGTTTCTAGATAAGAGAGTTATTTCCTTATTTAAGATCTTATAAGCATTGATTCTATTAA
Organism: Gastrodia elata; assembly: GCA_016760335.1. Classification (NCBI taxonomy): domain Eukaryota; kingdom Viridiplantae; phylum Streptophyta; class Magnoliopsida; order Asparagales; family Orchidaceae; genus Gastrodia; species Gastrodia elata. Next base: position 3,634,944 of record CM028685.1, on the reverse strand, counting down.
GAGCATCACACACATTATGTGCAGTTTAGATAAAGCAGTGATTTCATTTAGGCTCAATGACTATGTCACCTCATTCATGAGCTCTCAAAGAATCCATTCCCTCCCTTTACGTATGCTAAGCAGCAGAGCTCATTTAGTGGGCCTTAGCTCACATGCTTCAACACTTTAGTTGAATATACATCAAGGTGCACTAACCTCAAGAACTTTCTCACATAGTTCTATGCTTTTATGCACTCATGATTCTAGCTCCAAACTAAGGGTAAGCTATGGAGCACAAGACTTTTTAGTCCTTGAAGTCATTTAGTCCTTCATCGTTTGGTCCACATTCAAGTCCATAATAGTCCTTTTTATTTCTTTAACAAGTCATTTAATTCACAAATTCTTATTAATGCTTGAGGAAAGTTTTCATACATAATAATCTCTTTCAATTCATGTAGTATTGCCCCAACCCTCCCCAAGGGGGAGTTTAGCTCTCCATTACACTAGAGATAAAAAAGAACATATACATGGATAAAGACCCTTTTATAATCAACTAAGAAAAACACAAGACAAGAGTTAGAGAATACTGGGAACGTTCCTTTGATGAAGTTCTCCAAATTTCTCCTCTTCTTGCTCTTGGTTGTTTCTTTTAGGTCCGTAGTGCTACCTTTCTTCCTTCTTCTCTTTGTCAATAGGAATTCTTCCACCATTGGTGAGTTCTCCTTCTCTTCTATTCAGCCCTCTCCTTACGATTTTTTTTTTTTTACCAAAGTTGGGAACCCTTCATAAGTGAAGAAGAGCTGTATTTATAGAGGGGCTGCATTCCTCTTCTTCCCTTTCAAAATTTGCTTTTCCCTATTCCAAAATTCTGCTATGATGATTGCAAATCCAACTTAAGGGGTGAAGTGATCTCTACTTTTCCATTCTTTAATCTCCACATCACTTCAAAATGGCATTTTTCCATTTAAATAAAAATTCTACTGCAGAAGAAATGATGGCTGGGAGACAAGGAGCAAGTTGGGGTCTTGTCCAGCCTCAATAAATGCCTTGTTCTGATAGAAATTTGGTGTGTCGCGGTAGCGCGTTGTCGTGATTTACAGCAGTCGAATTTCGTAAAGTCGTCCGCGATGATGCGCTGTGGCATTCTAGGCTTTTTATCTGATTGTCCGCTAAGTGCGCTGTAGCTCGCTGCAGCGGTCCATGGAGGCATACATTGCAGCACGCTGTCGTGGATGGGTTCCGAAAGGCTGTCCGCTATAGCATGCTATAGCGCTTGAGCCCCGCAAATTCTCTTTCTGTGGTGCGCTATAGTGCCTGAGTCCCGCAAGTTCTCCCGCAGTGGCGCGCTATAACGCCTGAGTCCCACAAGTTCTCTCGCTGTGGTGCGCAATAGCGCTTGAGTCCCGCAAGTTCTCTAGGTGTGGCATGCTATAGTGCCTGAGTTCTGCAAGTTCTTCTGCTGTGGCGTGCTGGGGTGCACTACAGCGCGCCGCAGTGGATTTCTTCCAGAAATTTCAGAAACCTTCCAGAATTGTCCAGAAATGGCTGGGCTTGCATTTTTCTTGTAAAATAGGCAGAATTTGATCAAGAAAGCTGTTTCAATATAAAAAATGATTGAGATTTTTCCTTTATTTAGGATATAAATTATGGATTTATCATAAGGCTCCCAGGGTTTAAAGGTGATAATTATCTAGACATGCAATTTCTTGGAAGGAAGTAGTCACATGGGTTAACCACTCTCTGGAGAGAACTCGAAGGCTAGTTCCTCATAATACTGGGTGAACTAGGATCTTGTCAAGTACTTCTACTCCTATTAGAGATACTCCATTAATAGACCTACCATAAACCTTGCTATCTTGGAAGTCATTTTCCCAATAGTCGTCGAAGAGTCTAAAATAGTATCTGATCTCATAACGTTGACACTCCATTCCTAAGCTTTTATTTTTAAAATCAGCCTTGATTGTAATATACCTTACTTATGTATATTTTACTTGCTTAAAGTCTGTTTAAAGCCTAAGATGTTCTTTCCTGATGTTTCTTAGTTCATTTCTGAGATTCAACTTAATGAATTACAGATAATGCTCTCTAATACTTAGCAATTGTGATCATATCTTCTCTAGAGAATGGATCATAAAGTAGGTAGGAATACTCTCCTTATATGAAACTTTATGATACTATTTTGATACCAACTGTAATGCCCAGTCCCATCATCGTGCATAACTGAGCATTAAAGATAAATAATAATATTAAGTTGTGAAGTTATGTTTTACTTGGGAAGGACTGCTGAACCCCCCAATACTGTTGAAGCTCTACCTAAGGTAAGGTTAAAGTTTAATATTTAAGATAAGTGCAAACTACTTATCTTAAGTATTAGATATAGTACTTACATACATTGGATTATGAGAGGTGGTTCTAATAAGAATCAAATAAATATGAGTATTAGCACACTTACATACTGATCACATCATAATACTAAGTATAAGTAATAATAATAACAGAGTGCGGAAGCATTAACATTCATACATACCATCCATCATAGAAGCTAAGTAAGAAAATATTAATCTAAGAAAGAAAGAGAAATATATCCAGAGTTAAGGTATTACTGACATTTTCTTAAAATAAAAGGTAGTAAGAATCTTCCACTCACAACAGTAGGCTAAAGAAATAAATAAATACTGAGCCAGTTAGTGCTCTACAAACTCCTTTTGGATTTCTTTGGGAAGCCTCCAAAGCCTGCTTTGCAAACTACTCAAATCCCAAAATGTTGATTTCCTGGGCAAAAGAAAAGAAGAAAAGTTCCTCGTGTTAAATAATAAGTCTAACACATCAAAAAATACTATATACCTTTATAGTTTAACAAGATTTAACATTTAAGTAAGCAAAATATTACTACAGAAAAAGCACTAAGATAGTTGAAAAAGTATAAGACTATACAGATTGAAAATGAAGTAAAATAATAACAAAAAGATGGGGTGCTGTAAATAGAAAGCTATAAAGAAACTTGATTGAATAAAATGCTGAGATAAAATTGTGATATATGTCACTGAATGTATGTATATATATATATCCAAATATGCCATAAAATTTTATGCCTCAAATATGCATAACACTAGTGTCTCACGACATCCCAGAGAATCCTTGATGAGCTGCACATTCCGCTAACAAATATTAAGTGAGCACAATGCTTCGTTAACTAATCCTATGTGAGCAAAATGCTTTGCTAATGCAGTGATATGCCTTTTGCAATTCATGATATGCTAAGGTTTAATAATTGAATTCTTATAAATCATCAAAAATAAGAAAATGTTCAAAACTAATGGTAAATAATTCTTTGTCTCCACAAATCAAAATTTGACTAATGAAGTTCATAAATCTACTCTAGTTTTTACTAAATTCAAAATTTAATCCATATATTAATTTATCACATTATTAAGAGTACAGATGCATAATTTGTATGTCCTAGGAAGGATGACTTTAACAGTTTGTTTGTTTAACTACACTTATCGATACACACAAGGATAAGGGATAGAATCCTTTTATTGTTTATTCTCTCATACTAAGTTGTTAAACTCCTAATCTATAACACACTTTGGACTTGCGATATTTATCTAGAATTGAACTGTACTTATCTAATTACTTAAGATAAGATCGAGACTCTACAGTTTTATTCAGGGTAAAACAACATATTCTGCCTTTTACTGACTAAATAAGTTCTATGAACATGTACTATCATCTCCATATGATAATACTATAGATTTACAATTTAACAATCTATTTAATGATCAAGAAGTAACAAGCTAATGAATCCTTCCTCCATTGTGGTGAGTTTTACACAAAAAGGCTCCAAGGATGTGGCATGAAAGCCACTCAATAGGATATTACCACAAGGGATAATCTCAAATATAGTCTCCTTAGGCTATTCTACCTCAAGGTTTTAGAATCAAGCATCTAAGGTTGTTAAAGCCCATCTAAGGTCATACCTCAAAATAAGACAATTAAAGGTTTTCCTACCTCAATAGTTAGCTTACTTAAAGGTATATCATTATCTTAAAAGTTAGAACTATCTTTTTATTTTAAAGATCTAAAGTACTAATCATCATATTTAGAACACAATCTAAATTCTAGGTTTATTAAACTCCACTTAAAATTATAAGTTAAGTCACATGATTTGGATTCATAAATCAAGTATGCTGACTATTACATTAGAATTCAATCCAACCCTTCAATTATGGGATAGAATCATAAAATCATAGGAATTGATTGCCTTCCAAATCAATCAAGTTTTAAAGATCAATTCATGTTAATTGTCTTACTTAAGTGAAAATTAAAGATTTTAAGGTAATCAAGATTGCAAATTAGAATCAATTCTTCTAGTTTACTATTCTAGAATCAAGGTCAAATTAGAAAGTTTATAGTTGAGTCAACAGATTATTGAATGCAAAATCAATATTTTCAACTCAGGTTAACTTACTTTGTGCTTAATTAAGGAAAATTAAGTTTGTATTGAATTATGACATAATTAATGGCGTCTATACTAAATTTGACTTATAAGATTATCTTTAAGTCATTTATCAATTATTAATGATCAAATCATCAATAGGTTTCATTTTAATTAATTTAATTATTCTTATTAAGCTAATTAGGGTTTCTTCCCTGATTAAGATGATTTGGGAAATCTAAATGTCCAATTTAACAAGTAGGTTCTCTAACATGCTTACTACTGTGCAAGAAGCACATGAAAAGTCTAATTAGCCAAATCAGAGAATATTGAATGCTAATTGGCAAACTGAAAATACACATTTGCGCTCACACGCAAGTGCACGTGGCTTAAAGTAATAAGAAATTTGAAGTCCCGAGAATTATCATCCATTGAGAACGGAGTGTTTCATTACTAAAGTATATTTATTTTCACAGATGTTTGAACAATGGTTTAATTTGTGTTGTTGGTTCCAATTTAGCAATCAAAGTTTCATTGTTTAGGAGAGTTGGGTTTAGCATGTAATTCATTGAAGGGTTTTGTATAAGTACTCTTTTTTGTCAATTTTAAACATCAAATTACTTAAATGTATTAATTATAATCGTGCAACAATAGCCTTCCTTAGAGTGTCCCTTAATTCGGACTAAGTTATGCCTAGTGCTCAAAGATGAACTCAAGAAGGTTCAATCCCAGCACATAGACCCTCACGTGATCAATATTAGTTAAACCTGATACTTACGTCTAAGTTTTTAAATCTATTGTTTTAATTGTGTGATCATGCAAGCTTGATTCCACCAAATAGCATCACATGTGTCGGTTCTCAGTTTAGCTAAGGAAGAGAGTCATTGGGCTAAGCAGGTTATGTTATATCACCCACAAGCACTTAATACTTCATCTTCCTCTATTAATTGAATGATCTTGGAGCACACTTGGTGGATCATGGCTCACATGCATCAACTACTTAGCTTAGCTAGAGGAGCAATGATATAATGCTCAAAAGCATGTCACTAGGCTCTCGGCAGTTGTGCACATGTTCATAGCTTAAGCTAATAGTGAGCGGTGGAGCTCTAAAATCATTCAATTTTCCATCGCTCTACTCATCATTTCAAGTACTAAGGATTTGCATTAATCATCCTTGCACAGTGAATATTGTCACAGATATCTATGATGAGGTCGCTCTATGTGCATGTCTTTAGTTATAAAAGGATAAACTAACTTGATAGTTTTCTTAGTTTAAAAACATTAACTTAAAAAGCTACATTCAGGACACATCATTCATCCAAATAATTCTTCATATCAAAAATAACAAAATGACTACATAAATTTATTGATTGATAAAATTGAGTAAAAGCACTTTTAATCCCCCAAATCATTACATGCTCATGCCCAACCATCACTAAGGAGGGTTTAGGTTTCCATTACAAAAGAAGTATAAGAAAAGAAATTTAGGATATTAAACCCTTCCGTGGTTCTTTGTAGGAAAGAGATTAAGAAAAGAGATAGAGATACAATACCAGGAACTATTGTTGCATTCACAGGATCTTTTCTCAATTACCTATCTCTTTCCCTTTTCTGTTTACTAAGCTCAATTCCTCTTTCCTTTGGTGAAAGCCTATTCCTTCCTTGGGCAGGGCTTCTCTCCTTTTTTTAGATTTTGCACTTTCAAATATTTAGAACATTGAATGCCAAAATGGGGAACCCTTTCTTAGTCTTTTATCCTAGCTTTTACAGATCCTGAATAACTCCTTTAGCATTAGTGCAGCGACCCTTTGATCTCCTCAACAATTAAATAACTTTAATTACATATTCTTTTGTTCTCTTGAGAAGGAGGTGAATTAAAAGCATTTTGGTTTAATGGCTATTATGGGAAGATAAAGTAGTAGCACGGAGCTCTCGGTTTGATCCGGTGTAGTGTGCAATATCATAGAGTTCTCTGTCTTGGTATACTGCAGTATGCGATAGCACCGAGCTCTCTGTCTTATGCCTGTTTTGGCGCACGGTAGAGTGGAGCTCTTTGTCTTAGTTCACTGTAGTGCGTGGTAGCGTGGAGCTCTCTGTCTTGGTTTGCTACAACGTGCAATAGCGCAGAGCTCTCCATCTTTTGCCCACTTTGGCGCGTTGGGGCGCACTACAGTGGTTTTCTTCCATAAAATTATATTAGTCCAGATTTTTATTTGCTCATCTTTTATTTTGAAAAAGTAGTGGAAACACATTAAAGTATACATTTCTAACATAAAAATATTTGTTTTTATTAACTTATTTTACTTTATATATATCACAATGACACACTTAAATTCTTGTTCGTTCTCGAGTAAACACAAAAAATAAATTTTCTAATTTTTTTAGATTCCATAATTAAACAGGATATGTGTGAAGTGTTTTTAGTCATTTAATATTTTACTTAATAATGTGATAAGAGAAACTCAAATTCTAACAAGTACCATGCTAATGTTTCCCTCCCTTTTTATTGTTTTAGTTTCCTCCTTCAAAATGTATGATGCTTGACTCTTAATTTTTGGGGAGAGTTTCTAAGATTGCTTAACTGAGACAAAGCCAGATTTGGTGTGTTAAAATTTTCTTGTGTCATTTGTGCTTCTTCTTATAAATATCAATGAATTTTTTTTTTAGGAGAGATATTTTTCTTTATCTATTTTTCTCAATTTTGTTCACTTTATGAGAGATATTTTTCTTCATCCCTGAATTTACCTTTTGCATTCAATTCAAGAGAGATATTTTTCTTCATCCTCATCTATTATTTATTGCATTCACTATGTCCTACAAAAGCCTAGCACATTCTTTATTTCATTATTTCTCACTTTTCTAAATCAAGTTCCTTAACCCCTCACCCACACTTAGATTTGTGGCATCATACATTTTTGATATGTGGATACTATCATGATTTGAGAGTAAATCAATTTAGCATGAAAATTTTTAGAGCTGTTTCATTTAGATTGATCATATTTTGTTAAGTAAATTAAAATATTAGAATCCTTCATATGTTCCATCATCCATTGAATCTAACACATTAAAAATATCAAAAAAATGCTAAGATAATAATATTCAATTTGCATAAAATTTGAGGGAATGTAATGAACTAAGATTTATTAAATAAAAACAAAAATAAAAGTATGAAATGAAACAAAAGAAAATTAAAAAAGAAAAAAGAAAAAAGAAAGGTAACGGAAAACTTGTTTATCATGAGTTTCCTCCCACAAAGCGCTCATTTTAGTGTCACCAGCGTGACACTTTTGACACATTCTATGTGATTCCATCCATAGGAAGGTCTTGCACTTTCCATTCTTCTTTTTCCTACAAATTCTCTTCCTCAAAGTATGGTTTCAAATGCTGACCATTCACTTTAAATGTCCCATCTTTCGTTGCAACTTCAATTGCACCATGGGGAGGAATTTTCACTATAGTAAAAGGTCTAGACCACCTTGATTTTAATTTTACTAGAAATAGTTTCAGCCATGAATTAAATAAGAGGACTCTCATCCCCGATTGAAAATTCTTTAGTTTAATTAGCTTGTCATGCCATTTTTTTATTTTGTCCTTATAGATTATAGCACTTTCATACACATTAAGCAATATTTCATCAAGTTCTCTTAATTGCAGAATCCTTCGTTCTCCGTCTTGTTTCAAATCAAAATTCAATTTTTTAATCGCCGAAAATGACGGTGTTCTAGTTCGACCGGTAAATGGCATGATATTCCATACAAGAGTTTGTACTGGGATATTTCTAAGGGAGTTTTAAACATAGTTCTGTAAGCCCATAGAGCAACTTATAATTTAGAGGTTCAATCTTTTCTATTCTGGTTCACAGTTTTCTCTAGAATTAGGTTAAGCTCTCTATTAGAAACCTCAACTTGACCACTTATAGTTATTGAATCATTGTTGACACAGGCAATAGCCTCTACCCATTTTGATACATATTCAACTGCCACCAAGATATAGCTGTTTGTTTGAGAATTAGGGAAAGGGCCCATGAAATCAATTCCCCAAACACCAAACAGCTCGACTTCAAAGATTCCATTTAATGGTAGTTCATCTCTTCTACTAATATTCTCTGTTCTTTGGTATTTGTCACAGTACTTAACATAACTAGCCGCATCTTTAAATACATTGGGCCAAAGGAATCCTGACTGAAGTACCTTAGCATCAGTTTGATCAATCCCATGATGACCTTCATAAGGAGAGGTGTGGCAATGAAAAAGGATATTATTAACATCTGATTTGGGAACACACTTTCTCAAGAGCTGATCTGCATAACATTTATAGAGAAAGGGATCATACCAAAAATAATGTTTTACATCAGAGAATTTTTTTTTCTTTTGTTGGTAAGTAAAATATTTTGATATGACACCTCCCGTGAGATAATTAGCAAAATTATCAAACCGAGGTGGTTTCAAGGAGCCGATAGAATAAAGCTTTTCATCTGGGAAGGTTTCACTAATTTCATTAAATTTATCAAGTGTCAGATTAGTTAACCTTGATAAGTGGTCGGCCAGTACATTATCACTACCCTTTTTTTCCCTGATCTCAAGATCAAATTCTTGGAGAAGCAACACCCACCGTATAAGGTGTGGCTTTGCTTCCTTCTTTTAGAGAAGATATTTATAGTAGCATGGTCGATATAGACAATGGTTTATGAACCAATTAAATAGGAATGAAATTTATCAAATGAAAAATAATGGCCAATAGTTTCTTTTCCATTCTGGCATGATTACTTTGAGCATTGTCCATGAGCTTGCTAGCATAATAAATTGAATAAAAAATATTTTATTTTCTTTGTCCTAGTACTTCCCCTACTGCAAGGTCGCTTGCATCACACAAAACCTCAAATGGGAGATCCCAATTTGGAGCAAAAATTTCAGGAGCAGTAATCAAAGTAGATTTAATGGTGTTGAATCCCTTTAAGCAATCATTATCAAAATTGAACTCCACATCTTTTCCTAGGAGCCGACAAAGAGGTAACTTATTTTAGAGAAATCCTTAATAAATATCTTATAAAATTCAGCATGTCCCAGAAAATGTCGTATGCCCTTTTTATTAGTGGGTGAACTATTAAGAGATGGTGCAAGTGAGCCTTGAGAATTCTATCACATAATTCTCAGCTCTACTCACACTACCTTCCTTGCTCATACCTAATTGATAAGTAGTGGAACACAAGCTCTTTAATTAAATTATTTTAGAATTCAATTCATCCAAGTATTCATTCAATAATAAATTTAGCAACACAAATAGTTTTTCATTTCATTTAAATAATGTCATCATACAGCCAATATATCCCTTACTTAATTGTACAACTACATCTCAACCCTCTCCAAGGGATTTTTAGCCTTCTATTACTAAGCAAGAAAGAACATACACGCAAAGAAAAGTGAACATCTCCATCAATTCACGATAAGAAATTAATCAAGGGAGTTTAGGAGAAATACAAGGAATCACCTGGAGGTTTTTTGGGGTTCTTCTTACATTTCATGCGCTGTCCTCTTGAAGCTCCACCCTTTGTTCTTTATTGTTGTCCCCTACTTCCTGTTCTTGGTCCTCTCTTCCCCTTGGAGAGTTCTCAATTTTTCTCTTCCTGCAGCCTTTCTTTTAGGTCCATATTAGCAAAAGTTGGAACCTGTAGCACCCCATCCCGTCGCCGTGCACAAAATACGAGTATGATTTATAGATTGGCGGCAGAACGGTGCGCTACTCGGGAACGGTGGGCCATACAAGTAAAATCCATCGTCCCGAATAGGCTAAAGGGACAGAGCCATACTGAAGGCCGCTGACTTGAGCCCTAAGAGTAGGCTCGAGAGTCAATATCTAAGATAAGAATGGAGCACTTATCTTAGGTATTAGACTTAGTACGTACATAAGGTGCAAGGGAGTGGAGAAGAACCCATGTAAGTTATAAAATATATCAGCATTTCCAGTACGCTGATCACATCACAATACTATGTATAGTAATATAACAGAGTGCGGTAGCTAAAAGCAAAACATCCAAAATACATTCATCTCAAGCAGTAGAAAATATTTATCTCAGAAAAGAAAAGTGAAAATACATCCAGAGTTTTATTACAAACTATAATAATGCAGAATATAAAGAGTCTAGCTAAAATACTGGAAGGAACTAGAAAGTAAAAGTAGGTGCTCGATCCCCTACAGCTCCAAGTGCTCCTCCTGAGACTCTGGGACGTCTTCCTGACCTGTCTCCAACAACTGCTCAGGATCTAGCAAATTACCGGATCCCAAAAGTACCCTGTGTTATATAAGAAGTCTAACACATCGAAGCTAGCTATACGAGCTAATCTAAATATAATAAATATGCAGAACATAAAGTAAAAATGCAGGAAAACTGTAAAGCATCAAATAACTGAACTATAAGAACTAAGTAAAGAAAAACTGCATCAAAACTAAATGCTGAAAAGAAAAATGCCAGATGCTGAAAAGGATGCTATAAGCTGCACTATATGCTACTGAAACAATGCTCACAGATAAGCTATATCACGATATACCACAGAACTATCACTGAAGGTCTATGAGTCGTATGGTCCAATGTAAGTACAACAGTTAGGAAGTTAGTATGGTGACGCTGATGCACCTTGAAATTCCCCAATCTGTGTATATAACATTCCGTATCTCATACTGTATCACTGATAACCATGTTTCACAACAGAAGGAATGAGGTCAACGCATGCTTATGCTTCATGTTTATGCCATTGTATGATATGAATGGAAAATCCAAACAAATCCATGAAGAATGTAGTAAGAAACATAAGTGAATCCTAAGTCTCCATTGTGTAGAATCCCACTAAAAGGATTATGACTCCAAAACTCTAGATCGATATTTAGTTAAAGTTGCTTATTTACTTCAAAGATCACTGGGCAGGGTGATTGTATACACATATTAAATATGCTGCAAAGATAGGACACAACATTTAGTTTGATTACGCCACCCTAATAAAGTGATCTTCATTAGGAGGCACCATCTGATGATGATTTGTATCTCAAACTAAGCATTTAGTCACTAAACTCACAATCATACTTAGTGTCTTAAGGAAGGTAATTCCCCTTTTTCTTAGATTCACTTAAGCCATACCTATTGAAGCTATCTTCGCCAGGAGGCATTGCCCGATGGCAACTGTCCTTCAATAAAACTAAGAAATGGGTACCCATTTAATACACTCTTAGGATTGATTGATTTATTCTAAGCGAGGTTATGTCCACCTAAGCCCGCAGGATAGCAACAAAGACAAATCTTACTTAGAGTGACTCAACCAATCCAGATTATTACTGGGGACCAGTAATATGGGTATACTATACTACACTTACCCAACAATCGTTGTTCCATCAAATCTATTTAATAGAATAAGGATTTATCAAGACTACAAGTCTTAGACTAATAGGTAAGTCCTATACAAGGTTTCACCAATCTAATGTGATTAGGGATCACTTAATATGGATTCTACCACAAGGAGATGTATCTCTTCTAGTGTCTTAAGGGATTACTACCACAAGGAGAATTGATCAAACTCTAAGGTGAAGGGATTTTCTATACTTCTACCTCAAGGATTCATACAAGGCCTCCTACCTCATGATATATAAATTTAGGTCTTTTAGATAATTTAAGACGATCTTATGAAGAGAGCATCAAGATCCCTTCTTTAGATGTTGCTATTAGACTATCAGGTTCTGGTTCATTATTAGATTTAGAATGATTATATCAAATGATGGAATCATCTGATCATACTTAGACTAAGATTATGGGGTGTAAATCAAACATATTTTAAGGATTTGATCACTTGTTAAATCAACATAGCATTAATGATCTTATTATGCAGGTTTATTATTTAAGAGAAAATCGAGGATCTTAAGGTTCGATTCAGATTGTGAAATCATAAGAATTGTTATTATCCTTACTATGTCTCATTCAATTGTTTAGAATCAATAGTAAATCAGATGTATTGTTGGAAAATGTTCAATTCACAGTCTTGTAATCAATATAGTTGAGTTAGGGTTGTTATGGTTTTAGATTTTCTTTAAGTAGATTAGGGCTTGACTCCTTCTCAAATCTTAAGTCAAATCAAGTGTATATTTAAAGATCAATGTCAAATCAGTGGATTAATTATGCATTATTGGTGGCAATCCTAGATCTAGATCAAGTCTTAAATGCTTGATCCAAATCTTAGGATTTCTTAAGTTAATTATGATATTTAAGATTCTATAGTTTTAGATTGATTCAAGTATATTTAATAAGTTTATGGAAGGTGATTTTATTTCATTTGGTTTACTATTATAAGCCCAAACGATGATTTAAGTTTAACAAACAGTGTTTACTTAATGCTAACCAAAGCCTAATTCCAAGCAAAAAGGATAATTACATAAATAAAAATCCAACCATTCAATTTACATGAAACTTGGCGTGCAAGTCCTAATTAATCATACAAGTAATCAGAGACTATGTTTCTGTTATCCAATGTGTATAAACCCTAAAATTTACTAATTCTGATTTGACAAGATTAGGGCATATCTACATTTACAGAGCTCAAAAAAATATTTTACTTGACACATGCAATCTAATTAACATCAATGAACTAATGGCACCCTAAACATGCAATTTGAATAAGTGAATTTGCTAATCTACCCAAATTAAGATTTATTGTAATTAAATAATAATTTAAAATCTAACCATCAGATGTATGATATTATTCTATATTTAAGTTCCTAAGATTTTTCTGAACATTTTTATATATGATATCATAAAATTTTAACCAGTGGATTAAAAGTTATTAAGAAAATACATTCTGTATTTTTATTTAATCAAATTCCTATGATTTGATTAATCGAATTATTTTCCTTAAGGAAAATAATTCCATTAATTCGATTTAATTAAATGGCTTGGCCCGAAATCGAAAATGCGCAGGTCGACCGGGGCCCGGGTGACCCGGCACTGTCGCACCGCGCGGGTCATGGGTTGACCCGGCCCGCACAGTGCCGTCATCCCCGATTCTTCGTCTCGCGGATTTGGCCGATTAGGAGAAACCTAATTGCCAAATTCCGGCGCATCCGGTCCACGGATCGGTCAGCATTCGATTGCTACACCATCACCATGTCCAGACGCGTCGATTGGGACCTGAAGCCCCTTGTAAGATGGTCTGGATTAGCCGGACCTTACTCACCCGAGGGGTTCACCCTTTGAGTTACTATGGGGAGATAATTCTCCCCACAGAGACCATGCCAGACCCCGGGCTCGATCCCTACACCATCAGGGTGGTGAGGCGGATCGAAGCTCTCTGGTCTGGGGGTCTGGGGTAGCCTGGATCGTCGGGTCCTTACTCGACCGAGGCGATCCAGAAGGAAACTAGCCCGATCGATCGATTCGATCGATCGGGGCTAGCTCAAGCCCTAAGTACGATACGGCTAAGTTTGAAACGACAATAAGAATAGAAACACATAAAATGGCATAGGATTCGAGCCTTATTGACTCGATTCCTGCAACTGGATTCCTGATTTTCGACGGATTGGAAGACGGATCGTGGCTCGCTGCTTCAGGGACTCTGGAAGCTCTTAGGGGTCCTAAACTCTAGGAGAAACCCTCTATCAGTGGTTCAGGAGCACGGGAGCCCCTGGGTGAAGCTCCGGGAGTTCAGTAATGGCGATGAATTTCAGAGGCTACAATTGATCAGCAAGGAGCAATTGAAGCAGATTTTGGGCTATTTATAGGGTTGGCTGAGCTTAGGGAAGCTTCTGGAGCCACTGGCTCGGGCTGGGGAGGCCCGAGAGGGCGGGCCCTGGCCGAGCTCTCGAAATTCCATTTCGAGCTCGGTAGGGCCACAAGGCCCAATTGGGGTCTCATGGTGTTTAGGGGAAGACCAGCAATGATTTGCTGAGCTGGAGGCGCACGTGGGGGACAGGGGAGACCACTGGCAGTACGGGGAATCTTCCCTGTCGGGCGCGGCTTGGCGGGGACGAATATCCACAGTGCGGGTGCGCTGTGGACCATTTGATGCATCGATCGAGAAGGCGTGATGGTTTAGATCCTCTGGATCCTAACGGCCAAACCAGATTAAATCTGCACCGTAGGATCATTAGGGTTGATCTAACGGCGGACCCGCGATTCTAATCCTAACCGTCAGATGAAAGTCGTGACGGCTAGATTTGAGGGATCCCGCTGTTGTGTGACCCGGGCTCCACAGCGGATCGCCGCGGGTCCGCACAGTGAATCCTGGCTGTTACATTAGGTATTATGGTAAAAATGCAATTATGGAAAGTTATAAGCCCTTTAGTGCAATTAAACCATTCTAAATTAAATTGAATTATTGCCCAAATGAATTCCAAATTGCACCAAATTTTCACCCTTAGCTAATTTGGGGGTGCGGAATTCAAAAATGCAATCAAATTTTAATTCTGAGATCAAAATATTTTGATCTAGACTAGGGCATCTAGACTGATCAAATTGAAATTTTTGACTTAGAGAAGTCCAATGGACTTCAAATTTTTCAGATAGGCTTATCTTAATATTCTAAAAGAAATGATGCTAAAAGTTGAATTAATCAACATTTATTTTGCATGATAACAACCTAGAGTTGTTACAGACTCCCCTACTTAAGAACGATGTCGTCCTCGACATCATTTTAAGAGAAGACAATTATGAGAGAATATGAGAACATGAGTAAGACTTTTGAATTTAAAGAGTACATGGAGTTTCAAAGAGATTAGGATACTTCTTTCTTATATCTGCCTCTTTCTCCCAAGTAGATTCTTCTAATGAGAGATTCCACCATTGAACTTTTACCATTGGGATGGAGCGATTCCTCAGCTACTTTTGATCATGAGCTAAGATTTTAATCGGCTCTTCTTTTAAGAGAGATCTGGTTGTAGTGATACAGATGGAAGTTGAATTAAGTGAGATGGATCATGGAGACATCTTTGCAGAGAGGAGATGTGGAAAACATTGTGAACTGCAGAGAAGTCTTCAGGAAGCTTTAGTCGATATGCTGCAGAACCAATCTTTTCTAGTATCTCGAAAGGTCCGACGTAGTGAGGACTTAATTTTTCGGCTACACCAAAATGATAAACGCCTTTCATTGGGCTGACCTTTAGATACACAAACTTTCCCACATCAAGATCCAGAGCACGATGATGAGCATCGTGATATTTACTCTGCCGATCCTGAGCTGCTTTGATTCTTTGCTGGATTAGCTGAATTTTATGATTTGTTTCTTTAACCAATTCTGACCCATAAAGCTGAACACTGCCAGTTTCAGACCATGCTAATGGCGTACTGCATTTTCTGCCATACAAAGCTTCATATGGTGCCATACTGATACTTGCTTGGAAACTATTATTGTATGCAAATTCTACAAGGGGAAGGTGATCTTCCCAAAAACCTCTAAAGTCTAGAATATAGAGATGAAGGAGATCTTCCATAACTTGATTGACTCTTTCTGTTTGATCATCTGTTTGAGGATGAAATGCGGTACTCATGGCTAGAGTAGTCCCCAAGTCTTGATGCACCGCTTGCCAAAACTTAGAGGTGAAACGGCTATCTTGATCAGATACGATAGATCTCGGGATTCCATGGAGCCTGATAATTTCCTTGATATAAAGTTTTGCCAATTTTCCACAGAATCAATTTGACGCATGGGGATGAAGTGAGCTGATTTGGTCAATCGATCAACGATGACCCAGATTGAATCCGCACCAGATCTTGCTTTAGGTAAACCCATAACAAAAACCATAGAAATATCGAGCCATTTCCATTCAGGAATTGCTAGAGGGTGAAGGAGTCCTCCAGGCTTTTGATGCTCGGCTTTGACTAGACTGCAAGCGTGACATTTTGCTACAAATTCTGCTACACTCTTTTTCATACCGGGCTACCGGAATGACTTCTTCAGATCTTGGTACATTTTGGTACTACCTGGATGTACTTGGTAGCCTGAATTATGGCCTTCAACCAGAATCTCTTGATGCATGGATTTGGGAATCCATAGACGATCACCTTGGTAAATTACGTTACCATGAAGCTGTAGATCGAAGCGACGCCCACTCTTGATATCGACTTTGAACTTCAAATAATCCTCATCCTTGGTTTGAGAGATGAAGACATCATGATGAAAGGTTGGTTCGACTGAGCTCATAGATATTAGTGTGCTTAACATGTCTCCACGCACTGGCTTGATTTCAAATTTTCGGAATTCTTCCTCCAATGTACTAGTGCAGATTATAGAAGATAGTGTAGCATGACGGCTGAGTGCATCTACTACGACATTCACATTTACTGGGTGATATTGAATGCTTAAGTCGTAGTCGCTTATTAACTCGAGCCATCTTCGTTGTCGATAATTCAACTCGCATTGGGTGAAAATATATTTCAAGCTCTGATGATCGGTAAATATGGAACACTAGACGCCATACAAATAATGACACCAAATCTTTAGAGCGAAGACTACAGATGCTAGTTCAAGATCGTGAACATGATAGTTCTTTTCATGTGGTTTCAACTGTCGAGATGCATAGGCTATGACTCTTCCTTCCTGCATCAAAACACATCCCAAACCTATACCGGATGCGTTAGTATAGACCTGGTAATTCAATCCTTCCTTTGGTAAGGCAAGAACTGGGGCAGAGGAAAGAGCATCTTTCAAGGTTTGAAACGCTTTCTCACATTCCAGACTCCAAATGAAAGGTACTGCTTTTTGAGTCAGTTTGGTGAGAGGAGACGCAATTTGTGAGAAACCTTTGATGAACTTTCTATAATAGCCTGCCAGTCCTAAGAAACTTCTGATATCCGTCACGAATTTTGGTTGTGACCAGTCTCGCACTGCACTTACTTTGTTTTGATCCACTCTGATCCCTTGAGAGTCGATGACGTGACCCAAAAAGGCGATAGAATCAAGCAAGAATTCACACTTATAATACTTAGCATAGAGTTCGTGGTTCCTGAGTTCTTTAAGTACTATACGAAGGTGTTTCTCATGATCGGTCTTATTCTTGGAATAAATCAGTATGTCATCAATGAATACGATGACAAATTTATCCAGATATGCTTTCAACACACGCTGCATTAAGTCCATAAAAATGGATGGTGCATTCGTTAATCCAAAAGACATCACCAAGAATTCGTAATGTCCATAACGAGTTTAAAACACTGTTTTGTCAATATCAGTCTCCTTAACTCGCAATTGATGATACCCAGATTGCAAGTCTATCTTGGAGAAGACCTTTGCTCCAGATAACTGATCAAACAGATCGTCGATTCGTGACAAAGGGTATTTTTTTTTAATAGTTACTTTGTTTAACTCCCTATAATCGATGCACATTCTCATCAATCCATCTTTTTTCTTAAGAATGAAGAGCCCCTAACCTCCAGGTTCTTTTGAAATAGTCGAATGTATTAGGAGGCGTGAAATATTCTAGATCTCTAAAGAAGGCAAAAGGTCCACACGTGCTCCAAAAATCCTAGGTCTCTACGGGCTACCCCATCCCCTTCTTAAAATATATTCTCACACGATGTCGCAGGCTTCTGCTGAGGGAGCGGCAAGGGCGACGCCACTCTGACTCTTCGACGACATCGTTGCCAGATTCTACGGGGTTCTCGGAGGTCTTGATCCATAGAGCAATTGGAGAGGAGCGTAGTAGGATAGGACGTAGGTTACCGAACAAAAAGGGAGTAACCCTAAGACTCCCTGGCAATGCCGAGAGTGAAAATTGAGCTGCAAAAGAGGTGTGCCTCAGTGCCAGTCCAATACGGCTTCAGTTTACCCGGCATATCATGGATGTACTGATCATTCTGGGACTAATCCCAATTCAGTTAGTACCCAATTCTTACTGGATGGTGAACGCGTTGTTCGAGTTCTTCTCACCGGAGAAAATCTTCAGTTTAGTGAGGCCTAAATCAGGGCATAGTGAACCTCCAAGCCCCCAGCCCATAGAGTTCATCGATCTGCCCTCTAACCAAAAGAAAAGGTTATAATTAGTCTCTTTATGCCAAAATACCCGCATCTTATGGCTTGCCGACTAATCCCGTCTCAATGGAATTTAGTAAGGTAGGTATCAGCACTGATATGAAGCTGCTGAGATTATCGATCTATTTGGAATGCTCGGAGAAGGAGGTATGATTCACTTCAGGTATTCTAAAGGGATTAAAAAGATGGGTCTTTATGCTACTTACACTTATGATGACAAGACTCGTACAGCAAAGCTGCTGCCCCACGCTAGGTTACCCAAGGGACAGACACCTATAAGTGCTTGGTCCTTTTTTCATAATAAAAACTAGTGCCGTAAGTTAGTAGTTCGAGTTATTGAAGGCTGTATGGGGTACTCATAACTAATGATTCAACTTATCTTGATTCCTTTCCACGCCAAGAATTAGACAAGGCAGAAGACAAGCTCTGAAAGAGAGAAAGAACTCCTGCAAAAGGCAAAGCGACAGGGACGGAGGAGGAGAGTGACTTTAATGAGGACCTGCCTCCCATTGTAAGGAGGAAGATCCCCATCAAGATCAAGAGAGGTTCAGGTCTTTAGTGCTAATTCAGGTAATTAATGAATTCTTTCCATCATGGGGGAGGCTCCTCAGGGTTAGCTACGATTGTACTTCTAACTTGCATGCAGGTGACTCGGGGACCGCGTTGAAGCGCCTTCCACGATCGAACCCGAGTGTCTCAGCCCCTTCTTCTGTTGTTCCCACCCACCAAGCCGAATCCGAGTCATCTTATCATTCCCAAAGAGCTACTGGACTGATCCGGGGATCAAGTCGGAGTAGCCGACTGATCGGACGACTTCCTTTGATTTTGTAAGTAAAATTTCCTTGTCCATGGGGCGCATGATCTGGGGATCGAGCCGGATGATGGTAAAAAAGATTGTCGACTGGTTGAGAGGCATCCACACTCGCGTTCTCATTCTCAGGCAGAAGATCGGTTAGAGAGTGTCGGCAAAGCAGACCAGTCGAGTTATCTTTTTATATTTTTTATAGCACCGGCGCTCCCCAAGGGGATGAACTTGGACGGATGAGGCCCTTCTCTAATAATTCTTGAAGTTGGTTGTTTAACTCTTGGAGTTCCTTTGGCGCCATGCGGTAAGGGACTTTTGACAGTGGTTGGGTTCCAAGAATTATGTCTATGGTGAATTCTACTTCTCTGTTCGGAGGAAGACCAGGCAGGTCTTCAGGGAACTCATCAGAAAATTCACAAACTACAGGGTTCTAAAAAAGAGGTATGACTTCTTTCTTTTCTCCCAACATTGTTACAAGGTATGCATTGCATCCCTTCTTTACTAACCTCACTGCCACCATAGCGTTGATTAACAAAAATTGGGTGCTAAGTTTTCCCATGAAAGATTTGGAGTTTCTTCCGTTACCCAAAGTTATTTTCTTCTTTTGGCAGTTAATGGACGCACCATGTTGGCTTAACCAATTCATACCTAGGATTATATCGAAGTTGGTGATTGGCAGTAGAATTAGCTTAGCTCCGAAGTTTTGATCTGTAATAGGGATATCTAGATTGCAGAATTGTTGAGACTGCATACGAGCTCCCGAAGGTAGCCTAATACTTAATGAACTGGTTAGTTGATGTGTCTGTAGTTTAAGTATTTTAGCCCACTCTTTCGATACGAAAGAATGACTTGCTCTAGTATCGAATAGAACATTACAAGTTGTGCCGTTTATGGTTAATGTGCCTATAGTTGCGATAATTTACGTATGGATAGTTATTCAAAAATTGAAATACTGGAATGATAAGGGACAATTATTAATGCAGTAAGAAAAGAAAATTTATTTATGGCGTACCTGACACCACGTCGTCATTTTTAGGAGCAGAAGCTGGAGTTAACATATACACTCGGGCAGGTGCCGAGGGTTGCTTGTTCTGGGTTCCTGAATCTTGGCAGTTGTATGATGACCTTTGCATCAGTACACTTGCCCTTGAGTTTGTCATAGGAGCCGGCATTATGGCAGGAGCGGGCTCCCGCTGATTCACGGGTTGAGCACAAAAGATTTACTTATGGCGGGAGTGGTCGATGGACACGCCATCGATGGTCTTTTTCTCCCTGCATTCATAGTAACGGTGGCCCTTACGGCCACAAGTGAAACATACACCACTAAAGTTGTAGCACTTCCCATACAGATGCTTCTTCTTACATTCATAATACTGAGGTTGTGGTTGTGTAGTTTCCATGTTGTAGACTCTGGCCGTTTTGCGATTGCCAAAGCGCTCTTCTCGTGGGTGCGTGACTATGGTCTTTCTCTTCCGGTCCAACTGACTTTGGAATCCTTCTTGCAGATGGGCAGCCTCGATCAACTCTATTAGGGTTTTGAACTACCATGAGACTAGGTGTGCTCTAATAGAGTCTCTCAAACCTTTCATGAAGCGGTGGCACTTAGATGCTTCCGATCTTACTAAATCGGGAATGAACCTTGACAGTCTCCTGAATTCTTGTTCGTAATCAGATACTGACCTACTCCCTTGTGTAAGGTGAAGAAGTTCATCTTCTAGGATTGCTTGAGCTGAGGCAGGAATGAAAGCTTCGTGAAATGCCTCCATGAACATATCCCATGGTATGTCCTCTATCTCAAAGTCCGCAAATCTGTTATTCCGTTCATTTTCCCACCAATATTCCGCTTCTTCTTGGAATAGATAGGTCACCAGACGAATTGCCTCAGAATTAGGGCATTTAATCAAGGCCAAATTTTTCTCCACTAACTTTATCCATGTTACAGTATCCATGGGGTTCAATGCCCCGTTGAATGTGGGAGTGCGAAAACAAAGGAAATTGTGTAGAACTCCGTCTCCTGAGTTATAGGAAGAAGATCCGGAGAATTGTTATTTGACGGAGAGGATGAGAGATCGTGTCTCCTGCGCTTGTTGCGCGTTACTATCAATTAGGGCCTTTATTAAATTGGCCATAAGACTCGATTCTTCAGATCCACTTGACGATGGGATCGTCTTCTTAATAGGAGTGGGAGCAGAAGGGGAATCAGGATTCATAGCTGCAGTTAAGATGCAAATTTTTTAGAAAATTTTCATTCATTTTCAAGTTCTTTCTCATAAGAGAAGATACATGGATACATCAAAATATGAAAACAAGATAGCAAAAAATGACATAAGGAAATTCCTAGGGTCTAGTTACAATACTCTACCCAGAAGGCAGCACAGAAGTCATCATATGTGACTCTGTGGCCTTTCCAAGCTATTCTCCTATCGACCCAATACCACCAACAACTCACTGATCCCCTCAGTAGGATCTCTACAATCTCCAGGCGGTACCTCTCTAGACAGGCTGTCTCTCGAAGTGCCGTGGTAACACGATCTAGCCACTCTTTGGCGAGCGTCGAAAGACTGGTGCCTCTGAATGATGAATGAACCAGAATCTTGTCTAGTACTGTGACTCCTCGGGATGATACTCCATCCACCGTCCTCCCGAAGATCTGACCATCTCGAAGGTCGTCTATCCAATAATCGTCAAATCTCCTAAGGTAGAACAGAAATGCTGACGGCAAGTATTCCATTCCCTAAAATAGTTTAACCCATAAACATTTTATTCATTATTCCTTCAAAATTCGTTTAGATCTTAAGATGTCATTTTATGTTATCTTCTTATATGTGTTAAATTCCTAGGGTGTCAGTATCGTAGACATAATTTTTCCCTTCTGTTTCTGAGACAGCTTAGTGAATCTTTTTGATGTTTTCTTCGCACTATACTTAGTAATGGTGATTTTGTCCTGTTGTAGAGAACAGATTATAAAGTAGATAGGAACAAGCTCCTTATCTGACACTTTATAATACTTCTCTGATACCAACTGTAGCGCCCTGTCCCGTCGCCGTGCGCAAAATATGAGTATGATTCATAGATTGACGGCGGAACGGTGCGCTACTCGGGAATGGTGGGCCATACAAGTAAAATCCATCATCCCGAATAGGATAAAGGGACAGAGCCATACTGAAGGCCGCTGACTCGAGCCCTAAGAGTAGGCTCGAGAGTCAATATCTAAGATAAGAATGGAGCACTTATCTTAGGTATTAGACTTAGTACGTACATAAGGTGCAAGGGAGTGGAGAAGAACCCATGTACGTTATAAAATATATCAGCGTTTCCAGTACACCGATCACATCACAATACTATGTATAGTAATATAACAGAGTGCGGAAGCTAAAAGCAAAACATCCAGAATACATTCATCTCAAGCAGTAGAAAATATCCATCTCAGAAAAGAAAAGTGAAAATACATCCAGAGTTTTATTACAAACTATAATAATGCAGAATATAAAGAGTCTAGCTAAAATACTGGAAGGAACTAGAAAGTAAAAGTAGGTGCTCGATCCCCTACAGCTCCAAGTGCTCCTCTTGAGACTCTGGGACGTCTTCCTGACCTCTCTCCAACAACAACTCAGGATCTAGCAAATTACCGTATCCCAAAAGTACCCTGTGTTATATAAGAAGTCTAACACATCGAAGCTAGCTATACGAGCTAATCTAAATATAATAAATATGCAGAACATAAAGTAAAAATGCAGGAAAACTGTAAAGCATCAAATAACTGAACTGTAAGAACTAAGTAAAGAAAAATTGCATCAAAACCAAATGCTGAAAAGAAAAATGCCAGATGCTAAAAAGGATGCTATAAGCTGCACTATATGCTACTGAAACAATGCTCACAGATAAGCTATATCACGATATACCACAGAACTATCACTGAAGGTCTATGAGTCGTACGATCCAATGTAAGTACAACAGTTAGGAAGTCAGTATGGTAATGTAGATGCACCTTGAAATTCCCCAGTCTGTGTATATAACATTTCGTATCTCAGACTGTATCACTGATAACCATGTGTCACAACGGAAGGAATGAGGTCAACTCATGCTTATGCTTCATGTTTATGCCATTGTATGATATGAATGGAAAATCCAAACAAATCCATGAAGAATGTAGTAAGAAACATAAGTGAATCCTAATCTTCACTGTGCAGAATCCCGCTAAAAGGATTCTGACTCCAAAACTCTAGATCGATATTTAGTTAAAGTTGCTTATTTACTTCAAAGAACACTGGGCAGGGTGATTGTATACACATATTAAATATGCTGCAAAGATAGGACACAACATTTAGTTTGATTACGCCACCCTAATAAAGTGATCTTCATTAGGAGGCACCATCTGATGATGATTTGTATCTCAAACTAAGCATTTAGTCACTAAACTCACAATCATACTTAGTGTCTTAAGGAAGGTAATTCCCCTTTTTCTTAGATTCACTTAAGCCATACCTATTGAAGCTATCTTCGCCAGGAGGCATTGCCCGATGGCAACTGTCCTTCAATAAAACTAAGAAATGGGTACCCATTTAATACACTCTTAGGATTGATTGATTTATTCTAAGCGAGGTTATGTCCGCCTAAGCCCGCAGGATAGCAACAAAGACAAATCTTACTTAGAGTGACTCAACCAATCCAGATTATTACTGGGGACCAGTAATATGGGTATACTATACTACACTTACCCAACAATCGTTGTTCCATCAAATCTATTTAATAGAACAAGGATTTATCAAGACTACAAGTCTTAGACTAATAGGTAAGTCCTATACAAGGTTTCACCAATCTAATGTGATTAGGGATCACTTAATATGGATTCTACCACAAGGAGATGTATCTCTTCTAGTGTCTTAAGGGATTACTACCACAAGGAGAATTGATCAAACTCTAAGGTGAAGGGATTTTCTATACTTCTACCTCAAGGATTCATACAAGGCCTCCTACCTCATGATATATAAATTTAGGTCTTTTAGATAATTTAAGACGATCTTATGAAGAGAGCATCAAGATCCCTTCTTTAGATGTTGCTATTAGACTATCAGGTTCTGGTTCATTATTAGATTTAGAATGATTATATCAAATGATGGAATCATCTGATCATACTTAGACTAAGATTATGGGGTGTAAATCAAACATATTTTTAAGGATTTGATCACTTGTTAAATCAACATAGCATTAATGATCTTATTATACAAGTTTATTATTTAAGAGAAAATCGAGGATCTTAAGGTTCGATTCAGATTGTGAAATCATAAGAATTGTTATTATCCTTACTATGTCTCATTCAATTGTTTAGAATCAATAGTAAATCAGATGTATTGTTGGAAAATGTTCAATTCACAGTCTTGTAATCAATATAGTTGAGTTAGGGTTGTTATGGTTTTAGATTTTCTTTAAGTAGATTAGGGCTTGACTCCTTCTCAAATCTTAAGTCAAATCAAGTGTATATTTAAAGATCAATGTCAAATCAATGGATTAATTATGCATTATTGGTGGCAATCCTAGATCTAGATCAAGTCTTAAATGTTTGATCCAAATCTTAGGATTTCTTTAGTTAATTACGATGTTTAAGATTCTATAGTTTTAGATTGATTCAAGTATATTTAATAAGTTTATGGAAGGTGATTTTATTTCATTTGGTTTACAATTATAAGCCCAAACGATGATTTAAGTTTAACAAACAGTGTTTACTTAATGCTAACCAAAGCCTAATTCCAAGCAAAAAGGATAATTAGATAAATAAAAATCCAACCATTCAATTTACATGAAATTAGGCATGCAAGTCTTAATTAATCATATAAGTAATCAGAGACTGAGTTTGCTGTGATCCAATGTGTATAAACCCTAAAATTCACTAATTATGATTTGACAAGATTAGGGCATATCTACATTTACAGAGCTCAGAAAAATATTTTACTTGACACATGCAATCTAATTAACATCAGTGAACTAATGGCACCCTAAACATGCAATTTGGATAAGTGAATTTGCTAATCTACCCAAATTAAGGGTTACTATAATTAAGCAATAATTTAAGATCTAACCATCAGATGTATGATGTTATTCTATATTTATGTTCCTGAGATTTTTCTGAACATTTTCATATATGATATCATAAAATTTTAACCAGTGGATTAAAAGTTATTAAGAAAATACATTCTGTATTTTTATTTAATCAAATTCCTATGATTTGATTAATCGAATTATTTTCCTTAAGGAAAATAATTCCATTAATTCGATTTAATTAAATGGCTCGGCCCGAAATCGAAAATGCGCAGGTCGACCGGGGCCTGAGTGACCCAGCACTGTGGCACCGCGCGGGTCATGGATTGACCCGGTCCGCATAGTGTCGTCGTCCCCGATTCTTCATCCCACGGATTTGGCCGATTAGGAGAAACCTAATTGCCAAATTCCGGCGCATTCGATTCACGGATCAGTCTGCATTCGATTGCTACACCATCACCATGTCCAGACGCATCGATTGGGACCTAAAGCCCCTTGTGAGATGGTCTGGATTAGCGGACCTTACTCACCCGAGGTGTTCGCCCTTTAAGTTACTATGGGGAGATAATTCTCCCCACAGAGACCATGCCAAACCCTGGGCTCGATCCCTACACCATCATGGTGGTGAGGCGGATCGAAGCCCTCTGGTCTGGGGGTCTGGGGTAGCCTGGATCGTCAGGTCCTTACTCCATCGAGGCGATCCAGAAGGAAACTAGCCCGATCGATCGATTCGATCGATTGGGGCTAGCTCAAGCCCTAAGTATGATATGGCTAAGTTCGAAACGACAATAAGAACAGAAACACATAAAATGGCATAGGATTCGAACCTTATTGACTCGATTCCTGCAACTGGGATACCTGATTTTTGACGGATTGGAAGACGGATCGTGGCTCGCTGCTGTAGGAACTCTGAAAGCTCTTAGGGGTCCTAAACTCCAGGAGAAACCCTCTATCAGCGGTTCAGGAGCACGGGAACCCCTGGGTGAAGCTCCAGGTGTTCGGCAATGGCAACGAATTTCAGAGGCTACAATTGAGTAGCAAGGAGCAATTTAAGCAGATCTGGGGCTATTTATAGGGTTGGCTGAGCTTAGGGAAGCTTCTGGAGCCACTGGCTCGGGCTGGGGAGGCCCGAGAGGGCGGGCCATGGCCGAGCTCTTAAAATTCCATTTCGAGCTCGGCCGGGCCACAAGGCCCAATTGGGGTCTCATGGTGTTTAGGGGAAGACCAGCAATGGTTTGCTGAGCTGGAGGCGCACGTGGGGGACAGGGGAGACCACTGGCAGTACGGGGAATCTTCCCTGTCGGGCGCGGCTTGGCGGGGATGAAGATCCACAGTGCGGGTGCACTGTGGACCGTCTGATGCATCGATCGGGAAGGCGCGATGGCCCTGATCCTCTGGATCCTAACGGCTGAACTAGATTAAATCTGCACCGTAGGATCATTAGGGTTTATCTAACGGCGGACCCGCGATTCTAATCCTAACCGTCAGATGGAAAGGCGCGACGACTAGATTTGAGGGATCCCGCTGTCGCGTGACCCGGGCTCCGCAACGGATCGCCCGCGGTCCGCAGAGCGTATCCCGGCTGTTATATTAGGTATTAGGGTAAAAATGCAATTATGGAAAGTTATAAGCCCTTAAGTGTAATTAAACCATTCTAAATTAAATTGAATTATTGCCCAAATTAATTCCAAATTGCACCAAATTTTCACCCTTAGCTAATTTGGGGATGAGGAATTCAAAATTTCAATCAAATTTTAATTCTGAAATCAAAATATTTTGGGTCTATACTAGGCGTCTAGACTGATCAAATTGAAATTTTTGACTTAGAGAAGTCCAATGGACTTCAAATTTTCCAGATAGGCTTATCTTAATATTCTAAAAGCAATGATACTAAAAATTGAATCAATCAACATTTATTTTGCATGGTAACAACCTAGGGTTATTACAGAACCCCTTCTCAATCTTCAAGTCTCTCTTTTACAGACTTTCTTTCATCTATTTAAAATTTAATTCAGCAAATAAATCCCATTTAGTAATTTGTGCTATGATTAAATAATTATTCATTCATTTCCTTAGTAATGAAGGGATTTAGGCTATTTGTATTTATGTTTATTAAGTAAAATAATTAAATTAATCTCTTGCTCTTCCTTATGATGGCTTAAACATGTGCTCCTTAAAATATATTTTTATAAAAGATTCCTCAATTTTTATTACATCCACCCCACCCATCTTCCTCATATCTTTAATTTTATTCTTCATGAATTATTTTTTGAGAATGAGAGGTTTAAATTAATTTGATATTAATTCCAGTTGTGGGAAGGAAAAGAATTAAATTTTTTGGCCTTCACTATGCTGTCTTGAATGCTTATTTCTAGCAAAAACTGCATTGGGCGCTACGGTAACAACGTTCCAAAGACTGTTCCGCTGCAGCGCGCTGCGGTAGTAGCACTCCAAACACTGTTCCTGCATAAAAATTATTATCTTTTCTTCGGTCGCCGCAGCGTCCGTTGTGGCGCCCTGCGGCGTGCTACAGCGGATAAACTTTTGGATTCATTATTCAATTAGTTTCTCTATACTTTTATAAAGGAAAACTTATCCGCTGCGGCGCGCTACAGTGGATAAACTTTCAGATTCACTTCAATTTCTCTTTCATATTGTTTTAATATTTTTTTGAGATATTACGTCATGGCACGCCGCGTCGCACTAAGGCGGTTTTCTCCCAAAAATTGCATATTTAAGCAAAATTTTAATTTACTCATCTTTTATCCTGAAAAGTAGCGAAAGCACATCAAAATATACAATTTTAATTAAAAAGTGATTACTTGTATTAACCTATTTTAGTACAAATCTTGGAGTTATCACACCCCCACACTAAAATTCTTACTCATCCTCGAGTAAGCTCAAAATAAAATTTTCTGATTTTATATATTGCAAAATTCAAATGGATATATGTGAAGTGTTTTTCCATTTCATGCATTACCTGACAAGGGTGATTTGAAGGGTTCAAATTCTAGCAAGTCCCATACTAGTGTTTTCTTTTCTTTTGACTATTTGAGTTTCTAATTTGTAAATGTATGATACTCAACTCATAATTCGTAGGGGGGGGTTCTAGGATTACTTAGGAAAGTTTGATTCAGTGCGAAAGAAGTTCGTGCCATTTGTGCTTCTTCTTCTAAATCGCAATGCATATTTCTTTTCAGGAGAGATATTTTTCTTCATTTTGTTTTTCTCAATTTTTTTCCATGGGAGAGATATTTCTCTTCATTCCTTGAATTTCTTTTGCATTCAGTTCAAAGAAGAGACATTTTTCTTCATCCACATCTATTTTTCATTGCGTTCAATAAGTCTTACAGAAGCCTAGCACATTCTTGTTCACCATTTTTCACTTCTCTACATAAAGTTCTTTGACCCTACCCTCACACTTAGATTTAGAGCATCATACATTTTTAATGTTGGAGACTTATAGTAAAATGAGTGTAAAATGATTTAGTATGAAAAATCTTAGAACTGTACACTTTCCTTAAAAGCAAAATGAAAGCAAAATGCACACATGCTCATTATTAAGGAAATTAGAATAAAGAAAATCTTCACACGCTCATTACAATTGAATTCTGCCCATTGAACTTTTCAGAAAAATTTTCTAGTTAATGACATTCTATTAGCATAAAAATTGGGGGATAGAAATTCACTAAGAATTAATTAAACAAAAAGAAAAAACACAAAATTGAAAGCAAAATGAATATACGTTACTAGGAGTAGTAAGGAATAAAATAACTTGATATAAATAAAGACAATTGTCATTGCTGCAATCATGCTTTAGATTCTTCCTGTTCTTTTATTGACACCCACAAGTACTACTTAGAATCTAAATAAGATAGAAAACATAAAATTATTTGTTGGGTTGCCTCCCAACCAGCACTTAGTTTAAGGTCCTCTGCCTGACCAAAAAGAGTTTATATCCTTTCAAAATTTCTTTCCATATTTTCACTAACTCCTTAAAATGAGTATGAGCTAGTTTAATAATTGAATTGTTATGAATGATAGCTCTGCTATCTTTTTCTTTCCAATCCCAGCTTGTGTCTTCTAACTTATAATATTTCTTCTCTTTATTCTTCTTTTTATTCTTCCTATTTCTTGCCTTATGTTCATCATCAAATTCATCAAATTCATCAAATTCATAATTTTCAATTTCATTTTGTAAAAAGGAAAAAAATTCAATTTTCTTTGGAGTAAAATCAAAGCATTTCTTAACAAATTCAAATTGCACACAATAATTATCAATATTACTTAGAGGTTTGTTGAGGTTTGAGATATTAGAGATAATAATTTCTTTACTTTCACTATCCTGAGATTCACTTAGTTTATTGGTCCTCCTATTACTTTCAATCAGTTCATCTTGGTTGTTTTTGCATGGTGGGTCACCTATTGCCGAGCATTCAATTGAAAGCACTTGAGGTGTGTATGGGACATAAATTTTGGATTGCTCTTGGTTAATTTTTTTAGTTTAAAACTCTTGTTGCATTTTCAAATTATCCAATTCAAGTTGATACTCTACCTCTCTCTCATTTTTACTATTTGTTTGAGTTAAAGTTTCTTCCTTACAAGTCAACACTTCTTCAGCTTGTTCCTTTATTCGCTCAATTATAGCAACTTTTTGGGCGGGGTTAGCTAATTGTTGCAATATAAATTCTAACTTAGCCACAATTGATTTACATAGATGCTTATGATCTTCTAAATTAAATTCATTCCTTACCAAGGTTGGTTTAGTTTCATGCAGATTATTGATCTCATTGCTACAATAATTGTCCACCAATTCTTCTAAGTAAGATTGCTCACACACCCAATTTATGTTATTAACATTCATGTTAGAGTGAGTATCATAGTGTTGCAAATCATTATCATACTTAATGTCATTGATCGATTTTGTTTTTTAAGGTGCAAATACGTTATTTGTATTATAATTAGAACTTAAATGTGTTCCTCCGCACCACATACAATAATTTTGATTGTTGTAGTACATGTCCATGATATTCCAGTACCCTATTTAGCCAATCAAAACTATCCTAAGATATAAGCAATTACAGCAGTATAGCAGACAAGATCTCACAGAATTCAGCAAGCTAAATTCACAAACAATAAGGACAGTTCAACAATTAAGATCACACATAAATAGCCAGCAGATAAAAAATTCAGTACTGATAATATGCAATGAGCAATAACTTTCAGCACTAGTTCTTTTTTTTTTTAAAGAATTTTAAAAATTTCACAAAGAAAACAAATAAAGAGATTAACTATAGCTGTGCATGAAAATATGCACAAGTTAATTAGTTCTAAATCACTAGTTACTCGAGAATTATACTTAATACAAAATGAAAATTGTTCCCCGATAACGGCGCCAAAAACTTGACAGATTGAATTATATGTCTGCGTTTGCACGCAAGTGTACGTGGTCTGAAGTAATAAGTGGAAAGTTTAGTTTCTGGGATTTATCAAACCTCAGGGAATGGTTGTTTTGATACCGAGTTGTATTTCCTTTCACTAATGTATAAATGCAAATTTGGTTGATTTTTGTTGATTCCTAATTAACAATACACAAGACTTTGAGTAAGGATACGATTTGATTAAAAAGGAGAGAGTTGAGATTTTGTTGTTATACATACAAGGGTTGGTTATATAACTTCATTGTTTGAATGTAGACGTTCAATTTATTTGCTTGGTTAAATCAAGTGAACACTAATGGAACTGGAGTATCTCCAATTACATTGGGTTCAAGTTAAGTGCATAAGAGAACTCCTTTTGGGTTCTCCCTTAGCACATGAACTCTTATGAGATAATGATCAATTGGTTAGATTTTGTCTAGGTTACCAAAGATATCTTTTAATTATGATAGTCTCACAAGCAAGATTCCATTTACCATGTGACATGTGCTTCACACGCAGTTTAGCTGGATGGGAGGATGCATTGGGTCAATGGATTATGTCACATCATCCATTGAAGTTCCCAATGTCCTCTCATCCCTTCTACCTTGTCGAGCGATAGATCAAGGTTAATGGAGAGCTTGGTTCTCAAGCGTCAATCTTTAGGGTAAGCTATTAAGGGAGGGTACAAGCGAGCCTTGAGAATTCTGTCACGTAATTCTCGGCTCTACTCACACTACTTTCCTTACTCATACCCAATTGATGAGCAGTGGACCACAAGCTCTTTTAATTAAATTAATTTAAAATTCAATTCATCCAAGCATACATTCAATAATAAATTTAATAACACAAACAGTTTTTCATTTTATTTAAATAGTGTAATCATACAACCAATATATCCCTTACATAATTGTACAACTACATCTCAACCCTCTCTAAGAGGTTTTTAGCCTTCCATTACTAAGCAAGAAGAGCATACATGCAAAGAAAAGTGATCATCGTCATCAGTTTACGGTAAGAAATTAATCGAGGGAGTTTAGAAGAAATACAAGGAATCACCTGGAGGTTTTCTGGGGTTCTCTTTACTTTTCCTGCGCTGTCCTCTTGAAGCTCCACCCTTTCTTATTTGCTATCTTCCCCTTCTTCCTGTTCTTGGTCCTCTCTTCCCCTTGGAGAGTTCTCCTTCTTTCTCTTCCTGCAACCTTTCTTTTAGGTCTTTATTAGCAAAAGTTGGAACCCCTTCTCAATCTTCAAATCTCCCTTTTATAGACTTCCTTTCACCCATTTAAAATTTATTACAGCAAATAAATCCCATTTAGATATTTGTTCTTTGATTTAATAACTATTCATTTATTTCCATGGTAATGAATGGATTTAGGATGTTTGTATTTATGTTTTATTGAATAAAATAATTAAATCAATCTCTTACTCTTCCTCATGATGGCTTAAACATGTGCTCCTTAAAATAATTTTTTATAAGAGATTCCTTAATTTTTATTGCATCCACCCCTTCCGTCTTCCTCATATATTTGATTTATTTCTTCATGAATTATTTCTTGAGAATGAGAGGTTTTAAATTAATTTGATATTAATTATAGCTGTGGGAAGGGGAAGAATTCAATTCTTTGGCCTTCCTTATGCTGCCTTGAATGCATATATCTGGCAAAAATTAAGTTGGACGCTGCGGCACGCTGCGGTAGTAGCATTCCGAACACTGTTCCGCTGTGGCACGCTGCGACAGCAGCACTCCAAACATTGTACCTGCATATAAAATATTATCTTTTCTTCGGTCACCGCAGCTTCCACTGTGGCGCGCTGCGGCGCGCGACAGTAGATAAACTTTAAGATTCACTATTCATTAGTTTCTCTATAGTTTTATAAATGAAAATTTATCCGCTGTGATTCACTACGGCGTGCTATAGCGGATAAACTTTCAAATTCAGTGTTCAATTTCTCTTTTATAAAGTTTTAACATTTCTTCGAGATATGATGCCATAGCGCCGCATCGCGCTGGGGCGCGCTGAGGCAGTTTTCTCCCAAAACTACATATTTAAGACAAATTTTAATTTACTCATCTTTTATCCTGAAAAGCAGCGAATGCACATCAAAATATATAATTTTATTAAAAAGTGCTTACTTTTATTAACCTATTTTACTACAAATCTGGGAGTTATCAATCATCCATAAATATTTTAAAGAATTCTCCTATCATGTCAGAGAAAATTGCCATCATGCATCGTTGAAAAGTGACTGGGGCATTACATAATCCAAAAGGCATTCGTCTAAAGACCAAAGCTCCATAAGGGCAGGTAAAAGTTGTCTTCTCTTGGTCTTTTGGGGCTATCAAAATTTGATTGTGCCCAAAGTATCCATCCAAAAAATAGAAAAATTAGTTTCCTGCCAACCTATCTAGCATTTGATCTATGAATGGTAATGGGTAATGATCCTTCTTGGTGGCCTTATTCAGTTTCTTATATTCTAAGCACACTCTCCACTCAGTTACATTTCTAATTGGAATTAATTAATGTTATCATTTAATACCACAGTTATTCCACTTTTCTTTGGCACAACATGTACAATACTTACCCAAGGACTATTCAAAATTGGAAAAATAATTCCAGCATTAAGAAGTTTAATGATTTCCTTATACACTACCTCCTTAATGTTTGGGTTCAAACACCTTTGAGGTTCATTTAATAGTTTGGAGTTATCTTCGATTAAGATTTTGTGCATACATAGGGTAAGGCTGATTAGTCAGCTATGCTACAACCAATTGCTCTTTTGTGATCTTTTAAAACACTACACAATTAATTTTCTTTTTTTTGGTTGAGTAAGACTAAAATTATAACAAGTAATGAGGTCCCTTCCCCAAAAGGCACATATTTTAAATGTGTTGTAAGAGATTTTAATTCTAATTCAGGAGGTTCATCGATTGATTGCTGAATTTTTTACTTTTCTTGAATCAACTCCTCACTCTCATTCTCTCCTTCGAATTCTTCAAACCTTTCATTAATGTCAAAATCTTATTCCTTCATATCTCTTGATATTATAAACTCTTTAATTAAGTCTAATCTCCAACATGCTTCATTAGACTCTCTCGGGTGCTTCATGGTATTGTGAATGTTAAATATCACTTCTCCCCCTTCACAATGCAAACTCAATTCTCCATTATCCACATCAATCATTGTTTTTCCAATGGCTAGAAAAGGTCTATAAAGAATTATGGGTATTTCCTGGTGTTCACCCTCCATGTACAACATAATGAAATTGGATGGACAGATGTATTTACTAAAATATTTTCAAGAATTCCCATAGGAGTTTTAACTGATTGATTGGCAAGTTGTAGAAGGACAGAGGTAGGTTTCAGTTTTTCAATCCCCAATTTTTTAGAATGTAGTTGGGCATTAAATTTATGGAAGCCCCAAGATCCCAAAGAGCCCTTTGGAAAGAGTGATTTCCAATAGTGCAGGGGATTGTAAGACTTCCAGAGTCTTTTCTTTTTAAGAAGATTCTCTATTACATAATGGCACTACATTCTACTATTAAAGCAATAGTTTCCTTTTCATCTATCCTCCTTTTCTTAGATAATATTTCCTTCATGAACTTAGCATAACTAGCATATGCTCTAGTGCTTCGGCAAATGGAGTGTTTATGTGAAGGATTTTGAAAATCTCTAGAAATTTATGATATTGGACATCCATTTTTTCTGTGGCCATGCATTGAGGTAAGTTATATGCTGAATAATACTAGGCTGGTCAATTTGGGGTAATTATCCTTACAGTTCTACTTCCCTTTCCTTATCTCTATCATTATTTGTTTCATCTTTTTGTTCATCCCTTATGGCATGGAAAGTAGTTTCAATTTTCTTAGGTACACAGATTTAATGATCTTCCCACTTCTCAGAGTTATAGAGTTTCCTATCTTAGTCTTACATCCTCTTATGGCCCCCACTAATAAAGGTTTCTTCAATTGGTTCATGATATCTTTTAATTGCTGCCCTATTCTCTTCACAATTTCTTCTTGTCTTAATAAGGTATTTTCATGTCTGTTAAGTGTTGCATCAGTTTTGTTCATGAATTTAGTTGTAGAAGCTTTGAATTCTCTCAATGAATGCTCAAAGTTCCCTCTATTCCCATTGAAATTATTGTCATATTTATCGATTGCATTTACATTCCCTATTTTCTACTAGTCCCCTTGGATTGTACTGGCTTGCATACTCTCTACTATTCTGTTTAGTTGGGAGATTTTTGTTTTGGAGTTCAGCAATTAAGATAAAAATTGTATTCATTTTTAGTTGTATTAAGTCTCTCAGTAGGCCATTGGTACTCATTTTGGCCATCTCCTCTAATAGGTCATAGGTCTTCTCCTGTGTTTTGCTACTAAGTGAACCTCCAGCAGTTGCATTAATTAGGGTCCTTGTGGGTGCATTCAGTTCATTATAAAACATTTGAACTTGCATCCATTGTACAAACCCCTAATGAGGACAGTGCCTAAGGGACTTTTTAAGATGTTTCCAGCTATCATAAAGTGTCTCCCCCTCATACTGGCAAAAAATGGTTATTTCTACTCTCAACCTAGCAGTCTTCACTAGTGGGAAATATTTGGCTAAATATTTTCAATCCAAATCATCCCACATTCGAATAGAATCTCTTGGTAAAGAATTGAGCTAGCTTTTTGCTATCTCTAAGTGATAATGGGAATAGCTTAAGTCTAATGGCATAATCAGTAACACCATCGTACTTAAATGTGTCACATATCTCCAAGAAGTATGAGAGTTCAGATCCTCAGTGGCTAATCTTCCAAACTGATAATTTTGAACTATACTTATGGTTGACAGCTTAATCTCAAAGTTATTGGCTCCTATATTTGGTCTCACTATGGCATGAGGAATTCCCCTCACCGTTGGTAACACATAATCTCTAAGACCTCTACCCCATTATTCTCCTAATGAATTTTCTATCTAAATTATCCATTTCTAATTGAGCATGATTTAAAATAAGTTGTTCTCTCCTAGCTCTTAGATATGTTCTTTGTATTTCAAGCTCAAAGAGAATATTTGAGTCATCTCTTTTACTCATGCAATTCCAATTTCTACTAGTAATAGCATAGTTCACAGTAATAAAAAAAATGAAGAAAAGCTAGTTTAACAAGAACTAAGCTAAGAAAATAATAATAAGTGTAATTACAAAAACAACAAAAATATGTGCAGTAATAATAAAAGAAAATATTCCAAATTACCAATTACTAACAAATTCTCTTTAATACAAAACAATTCAATGTTCCCCGGCAACAGTGCTAAAAACTTGACATACTGAAAATACACATCTGCGTTCACACGCAAGTGCACGTGGCTTGAAGTAATAAGGGATTTGTAGTCCTGAGAATTATCGTCCACTAAGAACGAAGAGTTTTGTTACTAAAGTATAATTGTTTTCACTGATGTTTGAACAATGGTTTAGTTTGTGTAGTTGATTCCAATTTAGCAATTAGAATTTTGTTGATTAGAAACTACAAGTAGAGAAAGTAGGGAGAGTTGGGTTTAACATGCAATTCATTGAAGGGTTTCATGTAAGTACTCTTCTTTGTCAATTTAAATGTAAATTACTTAAATGTTTTAATTATAATCAAGCAATAATAGTCTTCCTTAGAGTGTCACCTAATTTGGACTAAGTTACGCCTAATGCTCAAAGATGAACTCAAGAAGGTTCAATCCCGGCATTATTAGTTAATCTGATACATACATATAAGTTTTCAAATCTATTATTTTAATTGTGCAATCACAAGAGATTTATTCCACCAAATAGCATCACATGCATCGATCCTCAATTTAACTAAGGAAAAGAGTCATTGGGCTAAGCGGGTTACGTCACATCACTCACAAGCACTCAACACTTCATATTCCTCCATTAAAAGAAACGAGCTATTGAGCACACTTGGTGGCTCTTCGCTCGCATGCATCAACTTCTCAACTTTGCTAGAGGACCAATGCTACAATGCTCAAAAGCTTGTCACTGGGCTCTCAACGGTTATGCACGTGTTCCTAGCTTAAGCTAATGGTGAGTTGTGGAGCTCTATGATCATT
The DNA here is from genome assembly GCA_016760335.1 of Gastrodia elata. Taxonomy (NCBI): domain Eukaryota; kingdom Viridiplantae; phylum Streptophyta; class Magnoliopsida; order Asparagales; family Orchidaceae; genus Gastrodia; species Gastrodia elata. Next base: position 3,598,190 of record CM028685.1, on the reverse strand, counting down.
TAATTTTTCATCATTTTGCTTATCATTACAAACCCTAAGGATTTGCATTGATCATCCTTGCACAGTGAATATAGTCACTGATATTTGCGATGAGAACGCTCTATGTGCATGTCCTTAGTTCTAAAATGATAAACTAGCTTGATAGTTTTTGAAGTTTAAGAACATTAACTTAAATAAATAAATTCATGACACATCATTCATCCAAGCAATTCTTCGTATCATTAATCAAGAAATGAATAAGGAAATTTATTCATTGACAAAATTAAGTACAAACACTTTCAATTCCCTCAAATCAATACATGCTTATTCTAGCACCCCGTCTCGTCGCCATGTGCAATTTATTTGAGAGATAACAAATTGGCGGCAAAATGGTGCATTACTCGGGAAGGAAACATGACCTCCCTGAATAAACTATATCTACTTAACATGAGATCTACTAAAACTCAACCTCAAGAGAAGAGGGCTGAGCACTAATTCCTTAAGATAAGTGTAATACCCTTATCTTAAGTATTAGGCAAGGTACTTATGTATATTAGATTAAGAATACAAATATGATCCAAGTTACACAAATTCTAGCATTTTATGAATATCTGGATCACATCACAATACTAAGTATAAGTAATATAAAGGTAAAATGCAAAAGCTAAGCATACATCCAACGACATTCATCACAGAAACTAAATAAAACATTCATCTCAGAAAAAGAAAATAAAAATATCTAGAGTTATTACAACGCTTTTATAACAAATATAGAAATAAAGTCTAAGTACTTAATTGAAAAACTGAACAGAAAGTAAATGCTGAAGAAGAGTCCTATAATGCTCCTCGAACTCCTCCTAGATCTTTAGATTGTCCACTTGATCTGGATCAATGAACTACTCTAGATCTAGCAAATTGCCGTATCCCAAAAGTGCCACTTGTTAGACAAGAAGTCTAATACAATGAAACTATTATAATAGTTTACAATTATATACTATTTAACATTTAAATAATTTAAATAAAACTGTTAGAATTGCTTCATTATGTTAGACTTCTTATCTAGCATGTGGTACTTTTGGGATCCAGAAATTTGCTAGATCCCAAGCAGTTCATTGATCCAGATCAGGTGTAAACTCTAGAGATCTAGGGGGAGTTTGAGGAGCATTAGAGGACTCTTCTTCAACATAAACTTTATGTTCAATTTTTCAATTCAATACTTAGACTTTATTTCTGTATTTGTTATAAAAGCATTGTAATAATTCTGGATGTTTCTATTTTCTTTTTTGAGATGAATGCTTTATTCAGTTTTTGTGACAAATGTATTTTGATGTATGGTTAGCTTCCACACTCTGTCTTTACATTACTTATACTTTGTATTGAGATGTGATCCAGATATTCATAAAATGCTAGTATTTGTGTAACTTGGATCATATTAGTATTCTTAATCCAATATATACGAGTACCTTATCTAATACTTAAGATAAGGGAATTACACTTATCTTAAGAAATTAGTGTTCAGTTCTCTTCTTTTAAGGTAGAAATTTAGTAGTTCTCATGCTTAGTAGATATAGTTTATTCGGGGAAGTCGTGCTTCCTTCCTGAGTAACACACCGTTCACCGCCAATTTGTTATCTCTCAAATAAATTGCATGTGGCGACGGGACAGGGTGCTACAATTGGTATCAGAGAAGTATCATAAAGTGTCAAATAAGGAAAGTGTTCCTATCTACTTTATGATATGTTCTGTGGAGCAGTAATGATCACAATCACTAAGTATAAGAAAAAGCAGCATCCACAAATTCATAAAGTTAGATCTCAGAAATGGAAACCAAGAATGTCTGGAAAGGACACCTTAGGAATTGAATAAACACTAAATACACTTGAACATAAAACATAAGATGACATCTTAGGATTTGAACAGACTTTAATTAAGTAAAATATGTAAGTAGAGTATATATCAGTGAAACTAACATAAAACTAGAACTAAAACCTGCATGAAATTTTAGGAAATGGATTATCAGCAATCCAAGTACTAGTACTATATTAGGCTATTCGGTGAGTATTGGGCAAATGACTTCCAAGATGGCAAAATCTATGGAAAGATTATGGAAGGAGTCTCTCCTCGTGGCGTAGAAGTTCTGGACAATATATTAATTCACTCAACCTTCTAAGGAACTAGTATCCTTGTCCTGGCAAAGGAATGGTTAGATCAAGTGACAACCACTTTCAGAGAGACTGTGTGTCCAGATGATTACCACATTCAGATTCTGGGTACTCTACTTGGAGGCTCAGCTGACAAATGGTGGTGTTGGACCTACAGAAGGCTCTTAAGGAAGCATCGTGTAGTCTCATATGATGATTTTTGTGTCACCTTTATAGCAGAGTATTGCAGTTGATATTCTCGAGTTATCTCTTTTACCTTATTTCTGCATTAGCTATCCTTTATGTTGATCGATGTGACTTCTCATTTGAGAAAGTAATTGAAAGAAAGAGAAGAACTTTATTTCTTACTGAATTCATGTACTAGGTATTCTAGTCATGAATCCTGGGTCCCCATCAGCTCCTACTCATGTAAAAATTATGGTCTCGTCTTCTAGCAGACCAGATGTAATTAATTCACTCGCTAGTTTAATGAAGGCATTTATTGAGAGAAATGCCCAGCAAGCGAAAGAAACTTGTGCTTCAATATTAAATTCTTGCCAACAGCCTTTTTCCTAGATGGGAGCTACCTCTGCACCCCACTTCACTAAAGATGGAATTCTCCATTGCTTTTTGCATCTCCGAACACCCACTTTCAGCAGGGCATTGAACCCCATGGATAAAATCAGTAGGTTGAAACCAAATGAAAAGAATCTAGCAAGTATTAAATGCCCAAACTCCGAAGCGATCTATTTGGCTACTCACTTATTCTAGGATGAGGCCGAGTACATGTGGGAAAATGAGAGTAACACCAAATTTGTTGACTATGAAATAGAGGACATCTCATGGGACCAATTCATTGAGGCTTTCAAGGAAGCATTCATTCCAATGTCTGCTTAGGCAGTATTAGAAGATGAGTTGCTCCATCTAACACATGGTGGATGATCTGTTGCAGGCTATGAGCTAGAATTTTGCCATTTATCGCATTTCACCCCAGAGTTAGTGAAGACTGAAGCCTTGCGTTGCTACCTATTCTTGAAATGTCTAAGAGATTCTATCAAAGCCCACCTAATCTTTCAATAGATTAGGAATTTCCTTGAACTAGTAGAAGCTGCCCGCCTACAGGAAGGCTTCCAAGGGTAAATGGATAGAAAGAAAGGCTATCTTCGTGTAGCCTATAAGAGAGAGCTTTGGTCATCGGAAGGTGGCCAAGGTTTATAACATGGATGCTGAGCCAGTCCTGGTAGAAAGCACTGAATGCAAATTCCATCATGCTTATGGGAAATGTTACCACAAGGGTAATGTATGCTACACTTATGGCCATCAGGGCCACCTCTTCTATCATTGAGATGCCAAAGTCACTATCGACAGAGTGCTGATTATACATACATGTTGTGATCAAACTTTTTATCCGTAACTTCTGAATAGCTGAGCTCCTACCTTAGATGTAATGCCAGCATTCACTTCATCTATGAATCCTAAAGCAGCAGCTCTTGCTTCCAAGTCAACCTATAATTGTAAAGGACAGTGACCCCAAAACAAGCAGCCAACAACTCTTGCCCGAGTATATATGCTAACTCTTGATTCAGTGCTTGAAGATACTGAAGTTGTCTTAGGTATGTCTTAATTTTATTTTAATTTCAATCATTATCAATTCTGTTTTTCTATAATGTTTCTTACAGCAATATCTTATTATTGTTATAATTATAGGATCCTTAATGATAAGTGATAAACCCTATAATATTATGTTTGATACCGGAGTAAGTCATTTTTTCGTATCTGAAAATTGGGTTAACTCTTGGTATACCATCATATCAATTAGCTAACTCATTAAGTATCAGGTTACCTTATGAAGCCCGTATGCAATCCCATCAATTTTGTAACATAGCAATTATGATTGGAAATTAGAAGTTTGAAGCTAAGTTGATAATGCTACCAATTGCTAACTTCGACATAATCCTGGGTATGAACTGGTTAAGTAAACACAGTGCTTCTATAAATTGCCAGAAGAAGAAAATCACACTCAGTGGTGGAAGTCAATCAAAAACATTTCTGGGTAAATTTAGTACTCAGACATCATTAATCATGCGATTAAGGCTGAGAAATTAGTCAGAAAGGGATGCGATGCATATCTAGTAACTATGTTAGGGGAGAAGTAGGAAAGTTTTCCTATCTCCTAAAATCGTATAGTATGTGAATTCTTTGATGTGTTCTTAAAAGACCTACCTAGTTTTCCTCCTGTTCAAGAGGTGGAATTCACAATAGAGTTAATTCAAGAAATGCATCCATTATCAACGGTTCCTTATCGAATGGTGCCTAGGGAGCTACAAGAAATGAACAAGCAGCTTCAAGAGTTGCTCGAGAAAGGTGCCATCTGACCAAGTTCATCTCTTTGGGGAACACCAGTATTATTCGTGAAGAAGAAAGATGGATCAATACGCATGTGTATCAATTATCATGAGCTGAATAAGGTAACTATTAAGAATAAATACTCACTGCCACAAATTGATTAACTATTCAATCAGCCATCTGGAGCTAAAGTATTTTCCAAGATCGATCTGCAAATAGGCTGAGAGTTAAGGATGTGGATATAGAGAAGATAGCTTTCAAAACTTATTATGGGCATTATGAATTCTTAGTAATGTCTTTTGGTTTAACAAATTCACCATCCATCTTTATGGACTTAATGCAGCTTGTGCTGAAGATATTTGGACAAATTTGTCATCATCTCCATCGATGATATTTTGATTTATTCAAAGAGCAAAGCAAATCATGAGAAGCACTTAAGAATGGTGTTAGAAGAACTTAGAAACTGCAAACTTTATGCCAAGTATTCATAGTGCAAATTTTGGCTTGACTCAGTCACTTTTCTGGGTCATGTTGTAGATGCTCAAGGAATCAGAGTAGATTAGAATAAGATTAACGTCGTTCAAAATTTGTCACAACCAAAGTCTGTGACTAATATCAGGAGCTTTCTGGGACTAGCAGGTTATTATAGAAAGTTTATTAAAGGCTTTTCTCAGATAACATCTCCTTTAACAAAGTTGACTCAGAAGGCAGTGCCATTTATCTAGAGTCCTGAATGTTAGAATGCATTTCAATCATTAAAAGATGCCTTCTCTTCTGCCCAGTACTTTCCCTACCTAAGGAAGGTCTCAATTACTAGGTCTATACTGATGCTTTTGGAATAGGCTTGGGATGTTGATGCAAGAAGAAAAGATCATTGCTTATGCATCTCGTCAATTAAAATCACATGAAAAGAATTATCCTATCCATGACCTGAAATTAGCCATTGTAGTTTTTGCCTTAAACATTTAGCGTCATTATCTGTAAGGCGTCCAATGTTCAATTTTTACAAATCATCAGAGTCTAAAGTATATTTTCACTCAGCGTGAACTCAACTGTCATCAGCGAAGATGGCTTAAGTTAATCAGTGATTATGATTTAAGCATTCAGTGTCATCCCAATAATGCAAATGTTGTAGCTAATGCACTTAGCCATCATGCTACACTATTCACTATAATAGCTTCCAGTTCCTTAAAAGAAGAGTTCTATAAGCTTAATAGCAGGCTCGTCCAAGGTGCTATGATCAGTGAACTAATATCCATGAGTTTTGTAGAACCCATGTTTCATCACAATGGCTTCATCTCACAAGCAAAGGATGAGTACTATCTGAAGTTTAAAATGGAGATCGAAAGTGGTTGTCAGTTCGATCTGCTCTTAGGAGGAAATCCGATATATCAAGGTGATCGCTTATGGATTCCCAAATCCATGCATTAGGAAATCTTAGTCGAAAGCCACAATTCTGGGTACCAAGTCCATCCTTGTTGTACCAAAATGTATCAAGATCTAAAAAAGTCATTCTGGTGGCTTGAATGAAAAAGAGCATGGCAGGATTTGTGGCATAATGCTATGCTTATAATCTAGTGAAAGTAGAACACCAAAGGCTTGAAGGACTTCTCCATCCTCTAATAATTCTTGAATGGAAATTGTTCAACATTTCCATGGAGTTTGTAATGGGCTTACCCAAATCCAGGTCCGGTTCTGTTTCAATTTGGGTCATAGTCGATTGACTCACCAAATCGACACATTTCATTCTAATGCGTCAAACTGATTCTGTGGAAAAATTGGTGAAGCTGTACATCAAGAAAATTGTTAGGCTTCATGGAATTCCAAGGTCAATTGTATTCAATCGTGCTAGCAAATTCACTTCTAAATTATGGCAGGCTATACACAAGACTTGGGGACTACCCTCACCATGAGCACCACTTTCCACCCACAAACAGATGGTCAAATTGAAAGGGTCAATCAAGTACTGGAAGATCTCCTGCATTTGGGTATTCTGGATTTTGGAGGTTGTTGGGAAGATCATATTCCCTAAGTAGAATTTGCCTATAATAATAGTTTCTAATTGAATATTGGCATGGCTCAAAATGAAGCCTTATAAGAAAGAAAATGTAGTACTCTATTAGCATGGTCTAAAATGTGTAGTGTACAGTTATATGGTTCAAACTTAGTAGAAAAAACTAATAAGAAGGTGCAATTGATCCAACAACGAATCAAAGCAGCATAGTATCATCAGAGTAAATATCATAATGCCTATCATGTTCTCTGGAATTCCATATTAGAAATTTTGCGTACCTCAAGGTAAGCCCTATAAAAGGAGTATATCATTTTGGTGTAGCTGGAAAACTCAGTCCTCGCTACATCGGACCATTTGAAATATTAGAGAAGATATGTTTAGTAGCCTATAGATTGAAACTTCTAGAGGATTTCTCTATTGTCCACAATATATTTCATACTTTGTCACTATGGAGATGTCTTCATAATCCATCTCATTTAATTCAACTCCCAGCGGTATGTCTCTAGTCTGATCTTTCTTTTGCGAAAGAGCCCATTAAAATCTTATCTCATGATTAAAAGCAGCTGAGACATCGCTCCATCCTTATGATGAAGGTTCAGTGGAGGAATCACTCTCTTGAGGAACCTACTTGGGAAAAAGAGGCTGATATGCAAAAGAAATATCCTAGACTCTTTGCAAATCCAGGTACCTTTAATTTTAAATCATGTTCTTAAATTCTACATTTTCTTTCCCTTATTAGGATGATGTCAAGGATGTCATTGTTCTTAAGTGGGGGAGTCTATAACAACCTTAGGTTGTTGCTTAACTTTATCTAAGTTTAATCATGCTTTATTTATAATTCCATTGCATTCAAAGCACTATTTTAAGCTAACCCTGAAAGTTTGAGGTCAATCGGACCTCCAAGGTCAATTAGGTATTTTGATTAATAAAAATTCCAAAAATAATAGCAAAACTATTTTGATCTCAGAATTAAATTTTGATTACATTTTTAAATTTCTTGCCCCCAAATTAGCTAGGAGTGAAATTTTGTGAATTTTTGGAGGTCATTTGGACCATAATTCAATTTAAATTAAATTGGGATAATTGCACATAAGGGATCCCAATAATTAATTAATCCCCACTTCGCTCGCACGCCCGATTGACAAAATCTGTCGTACCCAACCACAGGCATTGTCCCCCACTCCCCATTCCACCTCAGCATGTCATTAGGGATCTTCCCTCAATGGCATGGCAGCTCAATTGGGCCCCGTGGCCTGATCGAGTTTGATTTGGGAAGTTGAGAGCTTGGCCATGGACCGAACTTGTGGGTCCTCTCCAACCTGAGCATTTGCCACTGGAAGCTTTCCATTTACTCCTTGAGGCTATTAATAGCCACAAGATTCTTCTTAGGATCGGCTTGTTGATCAATTGCAATCGAGTAAAGGTTCTTCCTCTCCACCATTGCTGGTCTGCTCGAGCTTCTTTCGGTGCTCCAGTGCTTGTGAACCATTGATAGTGGGTGAGTCCTAGCATTCAAGACCCCTTTCTCTCTTCCAAAGCTCAGCTAAGCCCTTGGATCACCCTCTGCACCATTAGCTCATCCTCCCAATCAAACCAGGTACCCCCTGTAGGCTTTGAGCCAATGAGGCTCAAGCTCCCTCCTTTTAATTTGTAATGGAATGTATTGTAAACTCGAACCCAATGCACATATAATTGTGCCTTAAGCTAACCCCGATCCATCAATTTGATCAATCGGGATAAGTCTCGTAAGAATGCTGGGTCCAAGTAAGGACCCAATGATCTAGACCACCCCAGACCCAGCCACCTAAAGGGTTCAATCCATCTCACCTCCCTGAAGGTGTGGGGATCGAGCCCAAGAAATATTGTGGCCTTCGTGGGGAGAATTGTCTCCCCACAGAACTCCAAAGAGAGGCCTCTCAGGTGAGTAAGGTCTGTGTGAACCAGACCTTATCATAAGGGGTGATTAGGTATGATCGATGCATCTTGGCCCACTGATTGTGTATGGATCAAATTGGGGCCAAGACATGGTTGGCGCACCTGGAATTTTGTTATAGAAGCAAAACCCTAATTCCTATATCTCAGGGACGAGGGGTTCGGGATGATGACACTGTGCAGGCCGAGTCAGCCCACGACCCGTGCCTTTTGGTGATAAGTCGATCTCGTTTATTAATAATCTGATTATTTGGATTTGATATCCTTAAGGAAAATAATCTGATTAATTGAATCGTAGGAAAATTTAATTAGAGAAATGCAAATTAAATTATTTGAATAACCTTTGATCCACAGATTCCAACCCTATAAATTTATATACCAAAATGTTCAGAAATATATAAGGAATAAGAATATAAAATAATGTTTCACTTTTAATGGTTAGATTTTATGATTTAGCCTAGTTATTGTAAAACTTAATTAAGGTTGATTAGCAAGTACACTTAGACAAATTGCATGATTTAGGTGCCATTATGTTTCTAATGCCTTGTAGAATGCATGTGCTAGGTGAACTTATTTTTTGATTATTATTCTCTTAAGTATGCCCTAATCTTATAAAAGTATAATTAGTGAAAATTAGGGTTTCTTACTTAGCCAAAACCTTCAATTTTAGTCTTTGATTATGTGCATTGCTTACTAGAACACACTTACCAAGTTTCATGAAGTTTTAATGGACATATTTTTAATTAAGTGCTAATCCATGTTTCTTGATTCAGGGTTTCATTAGCCTTAATTACTTTATATTTTATGGAGATTTGAGTTCCTATGCTTTCAAATCAGTAAATTGAAAGTTAGAGAACTATTGAGTGAACTTGAGCACCTTAATTGACTGAATTTGGCATTATTTAATATTTAACCTAAGAATCTTAAGAAGTGATTAAGTAATTAATACTTAGTCTTAAATCCTGAATTCAAACATCAATAACACACCAATAACTCATTGATTTATCATTGATTCTAATTTAAACAAGTAATCTTGATTTGGTTAAGTTGGGGATTAAATCTTAGCTTACCTTAATTTAGGTCTAAAATCCTTAATGACCTTAAGTAAAATGGCTTGATTTAAAGATAAATTAATTGGCATAATTCCAATAATGCACACTGATTTGACATTAATCTTAACATACTAACTTAGAACAATTAAGATCATTAATAAGCTGTGTGATTGGTCAATCTGAACACTTACCTTTAAGCTCTTGATTTCCTCTTAAGTAAGACCACCAGCATAGTGTAAACTATACAATAGAATGGGTTTATGAACCAATCATTCTTCAATAATTTATGAGATTTAATCCCATAATTTTAGCATAGGTGTTGAACAGATAGGTTTACCCATCTGATTTGGTCAAATCAAACATTAAGGAAGTAAAAATTGTAGAATTAGTGTAAAGTATAGAACTTAGATTTTCTCTTAAGTTAGCTGTGCAAGATCATTATGGTCTTGTCTTATAGCCTAAACATTAATTGTAAGCCATAAATGTTTGATCTATTGAGGTAGGAATAGCTTATTGTCTACATCTTGAGGTAGAAACTTAGATGCTCCTTACTTGCTTTAGAAGCCTGATCTTAGTATGAGTTTCTTCCATGTGGTAGTAACCTAAATTTTAGTCGCCTTTAGGTCACATTCTTGGAACCATGTGTTGCACCATTTCAATAGATTAAAGATTCATTAGTCTAATAATCCTTGCTGTCTAAATAGAATTGTGGAAATCAATATATTATCAGTTAAATGTGAAAGAGTATACCCATAGTGTTGAAGTATTTTAGTAAAAATCTGGAATTGGATGAGATACTTTAAGTAAGATTGTAGAGTCTTAGTCTTATCCCATGTGATTGGATAAGTACAATCGAGCTTAGAGTAAATTTTCCAAGCCTAACTATTTCATAATTGGGTAAACTTGGATGCTTAGTTTGAGAGAATAAACTGTAATCGGGTCATGCCACTTATCATCGTGCACTTCGATAAGTGCAGTTAAACAAACAAAATATCTCATGTTATCCTTTTAGAGCAAAATGTATGGTTGTGATTAAGGTATTTAGCAGCATAGTTTGAGAGAATAAACTATAATCGGGTCATGCCTCTTATCATCATGTGCTTCTATAAGTGTAGTTAAACAAACTAAGTGTTAAATTCCCTTTCTTGGAAACATACAAACTATGTGTATTCAATCCTTTTAGTTGATAGTTCTGTATGATCTTAATTTAAATAACTCGATAAATTAGACTCAGTAGTAAAAATTCACTTAGGTGAATTCTACACAATAGAGATAAATGGAATTAGTACTTAATATTAAATTTGATTTCGGGATTTGTCGATGATTTAAAGCATATCTGCAATAAAACTTTGGCATATCATAATGCATAAGTCATATCAATATCAGCATAGTGATTTAGCTCATCTAAGGACTCTATTAGCAGAGCATTCGCTCACCTAGGAAATCAGTGGTGTGTCCGTGAGACACCTAGTCAGCATAATAGTAGTACATAGTTCTATGGCATATTCAGATGCATAATTATGTATTCAGTGGCATATAGCACATTTTTGCAGTATTATTTACTCATATTCAGATTTCATACTGTTTTATTATCTTTTTTTATTATTTTGTTTAAACTATTTAATTATTAAATAGTAGATAATTGTAATATATTAGAATAGCTTCATTATGTTAGACTTCTTGTCTAACACATGGTACTTTTGGGATCTGGCAATTTGCTAGATCCCGAGCAGTTCATTGATCCAGATCAAGTGGACATTCAAGAGATCTAGGAGGAGTTTGAGGAGCATTAGAGGACTCTTCTTTAGCATTTACTATCTATTTAGTTTTTTAGTTAAGTACTTAGACTTTATTTCTGTATTTGTTATAAAAGAGTTATAATAACTCTAGATATTTCTATTTTCTTTTTCTGAGATGCATATTTTATTCAATTTCTGTGATGAATGTCTTTGGATGTATGCTTAGCTCTTGCATTATCTTTACATTACTTATACTTAGTATTGTGATATGATCTAGATATTCATAAAATATTAGTATTCATGCAACTTGGATCATATTTGTATTCATAATCCAACATACCTGAGTACCTTGCCTATTACTTCAGATAAGGGTATTACATTTATCTTAAGGAATTAGTTCTCAGCCTCTTCTCTTGAAGTTGAGTTTTAGCAAGTCTCATGCTCAACAAATATAGTTTATTTGGGGAGGTTGTGTTTCCTTCACAAGTAACGCACCATTTTCTGCCAATTTGTTATCTCACAATTAAATTGCACGTGGAAATGGGGCGCTACACTTATGCATAACCCTCCCCCAGGAGAGTTTAGGCTTCCAATACAAAAGAAGTACAAGAAAAAGAAATTAAGGACATTGAACCTTTGCATAATTCCTTGCAAAATAATTAAGAAAAGAGATAGAGATACAATATTAGGAACTACTATTGCATTCACCATATCTTCTCTCAATCACCTATCTTTTTCCATTTTTTGTTTCTTGAGCTCAATTCCTTTTTCCTTTGGTGATAGCCTATTCCTTCCTTGGGTAGGGCTTCTCTCCTTTCTTTAGCTTTTTCACTTTCAAATATTTAGAACCTTGAATGTCAAAATGGAGAACCCTTTCTTAGTATGTCTCCCAGCTTTTATAGATTTTGAATCACTCCTTTAGCATTAGTGCAGCCAACCTTTCATCTCCTCAGGAATTAAATGACTTTAATTACATATTCTTTTATTCTCTTGTGAAGGAGGGGAGTTAAAATCATTTTTGTTTAATAGCTCCTGTGGGAAGATAAAGTAATTGAGAATATTGGCCTTCCCCAAAGTACTTTTAATGCTCTTTCCTGTCTTGATCTGCTGCAAGGCGCGATAGCATGGAACTCTCTTTCTTGATCTACTGCAGCGCGCAGTAGCGTGGAGCTCTCTATCTTGGTCCGTTGCACATGATAGTGTGGAGCACTCTGTCTTATGCCCACTTTGGCATGCGGTAGCGCAGAGCTCTCTATCTTAGTCTGCTACAAGAAGTGGTAGTGCGGAGCTCATTCTCTTGGTCTGCTACAGCGCGCGATAGCTTGTAGCTCTCTGTCTTATGCCTGATTTGGTGCACTAGGGTGTGCCACATCGGTTTTTTTTCCAAAAATTTATATTTAGGCCATAGTTTTATTTGCTCATCTTTTATCCTGAAAAATCAGCAGAAATACATCAAATTATACATTTCTAACCAAAAAGTGTTTGTTTTTATTAACTTATTTTATTATAAATCTTAGATTTATCTCTAATTAATCACTAATCAAGTCCTAATAGGATTAGAACATAAATGAAAGAATAATAGTCATAATTTTGTGTAACATGGAATGTAGGTTCTAATTAACCATATGAACAATCAAAGACTATAAAATGCAAGTTTGACTAATTACAGACCCTAATTTAGACTAATCATGAAAAATAAGAATAAGGACATAATTTGTGTAATAATGATCTGACAATTGATTCTATTGGCAATTACATTCTATATGACACTACTAAGCATTAGAAACCATAAACAGAGGACTTGGATAATTAAGCGTGCTAATCTTCATTAATTAAGCTACTGAAGTGATTAGGAAAATTAGAAAATATTTTCACAAAAAATAAAATAATTTTGTATTTTCTTATTCTTTATATTTTCTTGAATAAAATGGTATATAATCTCATGATTTGGATAAGTATTTAAGAAGTTATTCAAATTATTTGATCTGAATGTTTTTAATTTGAATCTTATTTTATGAATTATTTTCTTGAAGGAAATTAAATCCAAAAATCCTTTTATTATTTAACATGGGCGGCCCGTTCGAAAAGGCGTGGGTTGGCAGGGCTCGATGGCCCATCACTGTCACGCCATTCGGATCACAGTTCGGCCCGACCCGTATTGTGTATCGTCGTCCTCCCTTCATCCCCAATACTTAGAGGATTATGGTTAGGATTTCGAGATGAAATGTCGGGTGCCCTGACCATGCCACAACCCAAACCAAATCTCCATATGATCAGAAGGCCGAGGTGCATCGAATGCACTAAGAAGCCATCTATGAGGGGGCCGGAGACATCCAGGCCTTACTCACCCAAGGCCTTCTCTTAGGGTTTAATGTGGAGGTCAAATAATCCATGCAAAGCTCATGGAATCGCATGGACTCAAACCTTACACCTTCAGGGAGGTTAGATGGATTGAACCCATATGGCTATGAGGAACAGGGTGCACTCAAATATTGGGCCCTTACTCGAACCCATCCTCTGGAGGAAGTGTTTTCCAGATCGATCGGTGCTAATTTGAACCTCAGGGACACGTGCATTGGGTTTGTTTAGCTTAAAGATATATGTACAAAACAAAGTAGTTAAGTGCCGAGCCTACTCAGCTTAGCATAGTAAGGAAGGTACATGGTTTAACAATATCAAGCTAGCCCAAGCTACTTAGGAGAGATCAGATGTCCAACTGATTATTGTTGGCCTCCTTATGATGGGAAAAGATGATATGAAGCTTAAACACCAAGCTTAACCCTCAGGGTCATTGAGAAATGGAGCTAAAACCGATGGGTTGACTGGAATAGCAAGAAGAAGGAGAAGCTGGGGTGATTTAGGGTGCTGGAAGGGCAGACTTAGCCTATAAGGTTCAAAAGAAACTCCTAAGACAATTCCTAAGCTATTAATAGCTCAGGGAGGTACAGGAGCTTATGCCATGGTGTCGGGCTTGAGCTCGAAAATAGCTGGCCCTAATTGCCAAAATTGGAGGAGTCTGGTCTGTGTGAAACGTCGGGAGGATTGGGGCTATGAGGGCAAGTCAACAGAGACCATTGGTGAGTAGTCAAGGCAAGCATGACATGGACATTAGGGAATTTTTGCCTATTGGGAGATCGAGCAAGTGGGGATGAAGATCAACAACTTTGGGAGTGGTGCTTGCCGTTTGATTGATCATAGGAAAGATGCGATGGCTCTGATCTCCCGAATCCTAATGGCCAATCACGAGACTGATCCGAGCTATAGTATTAATGGGTAAGATCCAACGCTCAGGATTAGGCACCGCAACGATTAAATCCAGACCATTGGATGCACGGAGCGAAGGATGGATGCACTTCAAATATGTTATCATTGAAATTGGGCTCCGCAGCATATCACCTACGGTCCATACATTGGATCCCAGTTGGGTATTAGCCATTAAGGTCATCTGTGTAATTATGAAATGTTTCAAACCCTTTTGTGCAATTTTTTGTATTTAAATTAAATTCAATTATAGCCTAAATGACCTCCAAAAAATTCCCAAACTTGCACCCCTAGCTTATTTGGGGGCGAAGAATTTAAAAATGTAATCAAAATTTAATTGGAGATCAAAATATTTTGGCTATTAATTAGGGTTCCTAATTTGGCAAAATTTCTAATTTGACCTATTGAAGTCCGATTGACCCTAAAATTTCAGGGTTAGGTCCTAATGACTATATGAATGCAATGGAATAATTCTTAGAGTGTGATTAAGCTTGGTAACAACTTAAAATTGTTACAATAAACAAGTAAAGAGTAAGAACTCAGAAGTAAGTTTGCTCTAGCATGCAATAATGAGTAAGGAAAAATAGGCATCCTAATACGGCTAGAAACTACTAAGTAGTGCATATGAAGGAAAATAATTTATTTCATAAATACGACCAATGAATATTATGCTAAGTAAAAGAAATTGAAGCATTGAAGCATAAAAATGAATGTAAAAGAACATATATGGTGTAAAGTAAAGACTGTAAGTAAAGTAAGTTAGAGTACAAAAAAGTAATAACTGAACTATATGCGCAGCTCAAATGCTATAAAAGCACTCAAAATCAATAAGATTGTGATAATATAATATTAAGTTGTTCAAGTTATAACGGTAATGTTCTGTGGGCACAGAACAAAGCGAGGTGCTAGGCATGTCTGCCTAACTAGAGGATAAAGAGGTCTCTCATAACACTCACATTCCTCCTCTAGATATGTAAGGTCTCCTTATTACACTTTTTCCTACCCAAGTAAATCCACCTTATAGAACCCCTATATTTTATATTTTAAAACTATATTATGTGCATAGTGTCTTTATGAATGTTCAAGGTTGTGGTCTCAATGCAAAGAAGCATTTCAAGGAATTTAAGTAATTGTAAATTATGTGATATTCATTGTTGTCAAGGATTTAGATTATTTAACTTAATGATTGGAGCTGACTAAGCTCCCAATTTACTTAGACACATTAATCCCTAAGTCAATTGAAAGTAATACTATAAGTGATCTAAGCTTGAAAAATAATAAATTGATTTAGGTTTATGTAAGTGACAAAATAATTTTTTTACTTAATGATGCAACATGAGGCTAATCTTACATTAATCATAAGCCCCAAAATCATTATTGGTAGCTAGATTCAAGGCTTAAGGAGCTAATGGGGAAAGTCAAGGGTTATGGATTTACTACATTTAAAGAGGTGAAAATTGTAGGTTCACTACTACAATCTATCTAAAGCAACTTATAATTGGAGGATTCTTGTTTGATCAACTAGTAGACTAGCTAAGAACATTATTATGATGACAATCTATCTAAAGCAACTTATAATTGGAGGATTCTTGTTTGATCAACTAGTAGACTAGCTAAGAACATTATTAAGATGGTTCTAAGTGTATGGGAGAGGGAAAGTGTACAATCTACAAGTTTAAAGTTAGCTTAAGGTTGTAAGTTACTAAAGCTTAAAGGAATTCTAAGTCACACTAAAGAGTTAAGTAATGCTAAATCAAGGATTAGAGAGCTTAAAATAGAGGTTTGAAGCTAAAGGCAAAAGATCACTAGGTTTATTTATAAGTATTAGAAATTAATCTTAATAGGTCCATATCCTACAAGTAAAAGTGCTAAAGGCTAAATACACCTATTGGATAGGTTATCTACCATTTAGGATGATAATTAAACCAAGGCTAGGGATTCACACCTACATTATCTCTCCGAATGTTAATGCTTGAATCACAAGATTACTAATCTAAACAAGGCATCTAACTATTCTAATCTAATTCAATTCTCACATACTATGTAATATGAAGGTTCAATTAAATGAAAGTTCTTGCTATCTAAGAAAAAAAATACCTAAACATGCAAGCTACAACATAAGTAAAATTACATATATGAAGGAATTTATAAAACCAAAAACCCAAGTTGTCCAAATAATGTCCAATCACAAATATAATAGCAAATATGCAATCCTCATAACACAAGGAGAAGAATAACACTAAGTAGGTCAAAATCAGACAACATTGGAAAATTAGGATTTTTGGGACTCCAAATGGTGATTAAGAAATATAGGGCTCAAAACCTAAATTGAATTATACCAATGTGTTCGTCTCATTTTTCTGAATAAAATGACATATAATATCATATAATTTGGATGTGTATCTAAAGTTATGAAGGAAATAAAAATGCATTAAAAATAATTATATAAACTAATTAATCTTTAGGTTAACCATCGGCATATAAGTCAAGATCGCATGGAAAATGAGGCATCTGATGGCTGACAGTGGTACAGAGACCGAGGGTCAGTGCAAAAAACCATGCATCACCTCTGATGCAACACCGATGCATGTCGACATGGGAGTGTACATCGAAACACGTGCAATAGTGCGGTCTACTAGCTCTGAACTGGTCCATTTCAGGGAAACCATGCGGACCAATTGTGAGTCAGATTTGCTTTGTCTTCCCTGACAGGAATGTAGAGGGCTCCAAGCTAGGGCTTGTGACCCCAGCCATTCCTAGCCTCTTCACGGTACTGCCCGCAGATTATCATGAAGCTGACGTGCTAGGCCAGACCAATTCTCCCATCATCACTGGTAGCCCAAACCAAGTGATGCCCTAGATCAAAATCACTATGGGGTATTGTGTTAATCAGAGCGTTCTTGAGCTCAATTGACTACATAGATCAGATGCTCTAAGCTTCGAATAGGTTTTCAAAAAGGAGATGACGATATTTGCAAAGTGAAATGCAAAATAAAGAGGTACCTTCTTCATCTTCTTCGAATAAATTTTGGGTTAGTGTTTGCAGTAATGGAGACCTCATCGGCTCTTCAACACCTCTTTGAACTCACAATAGCAGGATGGAGAAGAATTGTGGAAGAAGAAATGAATGAGTCGGCTAAACAACATTAGAGGGCTCGCTTGGATCATTTGTACGCCTACCTGCCTATGGCAAGCGCATGATCGTTGGTGAGGACAGAGACGTACAAAATGACGATCTCGACCATCGGATCCAAATTCAAATCTGACGACCAGATCTGACGGATTGAAATGGCATAGTTCTATCCAGATCAAAAAAGCTCTCGATTGTCCATATTTCAGGACCCCGCTATCCCATGCGCTAGCCAATAGGATTGTTATTTAATTAATAAACATAATTTAATTTTATTACTTTAATTATTTAAGAAAAGTTGCACATTTAATTACTCAAAATTAAATAATCAAACAAATTCCTAAAAATTCCAAAAGTTCACCCTCACATAATTAAGGGATGTGGAACTAAAAAATGAAATTGAATTTACAATTGGAGGTCAATTTAATTATCTTAATTTATTGGGTAATTAAATATTATTAAAATATTTAGAGAAAAATTGATGACTTCTTATAAATCTATGATTTATACTAATTTAATTTAATAAAAATAAACACTTTTCACTATGATTTGTATGCTTTGATATGATTTTGCTTATTTTCAGGACAAAGAAGAGCTGAATTCAATTCTGTAGAGCAAACCAGAAAATCTAGAAGAATCATGGTATGGCGTGCCACAATGCGCTATTGCAGAAATCAATTTGAAAGTGCCATGCTACAATGCGCTGTAGTGAACCTGAGATCGAGAATATCATGCTGCCGCACGTCAGAGCGAACCTATGAGCAAAAGTCAGATGCTGCCACGCACTATGGTTGGTCATATGCATGTAATTAGTTAAGGAATAAAATGTGTTTGTACCTGAATTTATCAATGAATATCTTCTTTAGTCATTTATTTTAATTAAATGATGTGGAGAATGCTTGGATGAATTATTTATCATGAATATATTCTTAAGCATGTGAAAGTTTTAAATTAGGAAAACCATCAAGCTAGTTTAAGCAAATGCCTGTGACAAAAGATGGCCAATGCAAGTCCTTAGGTTTGAGATGATGAATAGAGTGATGGAATAATAAATAATCTTTAAGCTCCACTGCTCACCATTAGCTAATGGTAGGAACATGTGAATGATTGCTTTGAGCCTTGTGACAAGCTCTATGAGCATCGTATCATAATTTATTTAACTAAGCTAAGAAGTTGATGCGTGTGAGCCAAGATCCACCAATTGAGCTTCATAGCTCTTGTTAAGTTTATGTGATGATTACAATGCATTGTGTGCTTGTTGGTGATGTGACATAACCTACTTATCCCAATGACTCTCTTCCTTAGCTAAACCTAGAATAGATGTATATGAGCTATTGGTGGAATCAAGCTCATGCGATGCATAGCTAAAATTGTATATTTGATAACTTAGACTTAAGCATCGAATTCAACTAACATTGATCACGTGAGGGTCTATGTGTCGAGATTGAACCTTCTTGTGTTCTTCTCCATGCACTAGGCAAAACTTAGTACATTTGGGGGATACCCTAGAGAAGACTTTATTTCTTGATTATAATTAAAACATTAAAGTTGTTCGACACTAAAAGTTGATAAAGAAGAGTACTTACACAAGCCCTTAATTAATTGCAAGTTAAACCCAACTCTCCCTACTTTCTCAACAAGTAGTTTCTTATCCAAGAAACTCTAATTTGGTAAATTATAGCCAATATTAACCAATTAATCATCATTCAAACATCATTAAACTCAAATTTGCTTTAGTAACAAAACACAATGTTCCTAGAGGACAGTAAATCTTGGAATCTCATCATCCCAAATATTACTACAGAACACGTGCACTTGCATGTAAGCGCAGACAAACATATTCTGTCTGTCAATTTCCATTTCCAAAATACCACCCCTAGCTAATTTGGGGGTGAGGAGTCCAATAACAAACTCATATTTTTTGTCTAAGATAAAAAAAATCTAGTTATTATCATAATTGTCAAAATAATCAGGAATATTTGTCGATCACAAACAAACTCTGAATCACACCAAACTTGGGGTGAAGGCTCATAATAATATTATAAGAGTACTATAAGTGAAATAAAGCTAATTGGGCTACCCAATAATAGGTAACAACACTTGGGATGTTATAATATGAATGTGTCAAGTTCATACACATAGTAATCTGATGGCTTCATCAGTAACGCCATTATATCTATAAGTTTTACATATCTCCAAGAAGTTTAAGATATGCGAGTTTGGGTCTTTAGTAGCCAACCCACTAAATTGGTTGTTTAGGACCATTTGTAATGTGGATGATTTAATTTTAAAATTATTTGCTACCACATTAGGTCTTACTATAGAATGAGGAATTCCCCTAACAGTTGGAAGTGCGTAGTTTCTCAGGACCCTACCTCTCTATTCTCCTAATATTTCTTTTTGGCTTTCTTCTAAGTTTTCCATCGGATTTTGTGTTGTGCTAACTTCTTCTCTCCTAGCTCTCAGATAAGTTTTCTCAATTTTTGGATCAAAAAGACAAGTATAATAGTTCCTTTTCCGCATGTAAGATTAGAGCCTAGCTAGGTAATAGTTGACAGTTACAGCAAATGATATGATGATATAAAAACAAAATAACATAATTATAAAATTATAAATACACAAAAATTTATTTGAAATATAATTACAAAAACAAAAACATAGATTTAAACCATTAGTTATGTTCAGGTTGTCTCTAATACAAAACAATTAGACCATTCTTCGGCAACAGTGCCAAAGACTTGACAAACTATAAATACACATCTGCAGTTACATGCAAGTGCATGTGGTCTGAAGTAATATGGAATGCTAAGATCCCAAGATTTATTGTCCTCTAGGAATGGTGTTTGTTATTATTACTAGAGTTTACTTGAGTTCACTAATGTTCAAATGAAATTAAATTGTTTGATTCCTGGTTTTGAATTACTCAAGTTAAGTACTCTTGTTTAGAGAATTTTGTTTGATTAAAAAAGGGAGAGTTTGGTTTTGGTATGCAATTCAATAAGAATTACATGTTAGTACTATTCACTTTAATTTAATGTTAAGTGAATTGGATGGATTCTTCTATTTAATTATCGACAGATTTAACCTCACACAAGGAATCCCCTACAAAATGCTTAGATTTTATCTAGTGCTCATAAAGGAACAACTGTCGCATTCACTCTCGACACTTAGACATTCATGAGATCTGAGTTTGATGAATTTACTCCTTACGTCTAAGTTATGAATTAGTAAGTTGACTTGAGCATCTCATAAACTTGACTCTATCAATGGCTCACATGTGTCTATTTTTTAGTTTGGCTAAGGAGTTTAGCTACTAGGCTTCAAGGGCTTATGTCACATCACCCTATAGCACAAAGCACTCTAAGAGCTCATGTAAACCTAAAATGAGCTACAGAGCTCAGTTGATGGTTATCGTCTCACATACGTCATCAACTTGATTTAGCAAAGGTCAATGTGCTATGAAGCACAATAGGGATTGTCACTGAGCCCTAGGCTTGGCATGCACTATTGACCTTGCATAAATCAAGTGGGAACAATGAAGCTCAGAGATTAATATAATGCTCCAAGGCTTAATAGATCTACTCAAGTCTAAGGTCATGCACTGAGTGTTTTTTCATAGTGAATGTTGTCACAGGCATTCGCAGCATCCACTCTTTGTTGTTTATATCCTTATGTCTAAGATATCTAGTAAGCACATGGAGTTCAAGATGAATTGATTATCATACAGATTTTACTACTTGCTTATATTTTCTAAATTCTTCATTCACATGCATTTGACAAAATAAACTAAATGACATTATTTTAAATTGAAGAGTACACGGCATTTTCCAGCCTTACATTCTTACAGACTTACCACCCAACCCACCCCAAAGAGGGCTTAGGCTGCCATTGATTTAATACAACAATAAAAGCTACCAGAAAGGATCTCCCCTTCCATAGCTTGTTCAAGAGAAGAATTGAGATAAAGAAGAGATACAATACTAGGGAATAACCCCATGCATTCTCCGTGCTTTCTCCCTTGCTTGATCTTTGTCCTCCTTCTGCCTTTTGTACTTCTTCTATTCTCTAGCTACAACCCTGCTCTCATTGGGGAAGCGTTCTCCTTCTCTTTGATCTATAATAATCTCTTCACCAAAATCCTTGAGTTCAGAAATTCTGAAACCCTCACTTAGATTTAAACTTCTACCTTCATAATCTCTAGATGTTTCTTAGCATTAATTAAGTCACCACCTTCCATCTCCTCAAAATTTAAGTGTTGTCATGAAATATTCTATTATTCTCTTGAAAAGGAGGAGGTTTTAATGTATTCCAATTATTGATGTTGTGGGAAATGAAAGAATTAAGTTTCCTTCTATTCCCAATGCTGATTTATATTTTGATATCTAAGAAATTTTACGATGGACGCTATGGCGTGTGGTAGAGCCCAACTTTTGGCATTGATGGCACTACAGTGCATGGGAGCGCTTGAATTTTGTCATTGATGACACTGTAGCACATAGTAATGCCAGAAATTTGGTCTTTGGGGCACTAAGGTCTGCGGTAGCGCCAGCCTTTTAATCTTTGGGGCGCTACGGCGTGTGATAGCACCAATCTTTCAGTGATGAAGGCTTGCAGCACGCAGTAGCTCCTGACTTTCAGCATTGATGGCACTGCAGTGTATGGTAGCTCTAGACTTTCAGTCTTTGGGGTGATATGGCTTGCGGTAGAGCCAGACTTTTGATCTTTAGGGTGCTATGGCGCACGATAGCACCAATATTTTGGTGATGAAGGCGCTAGGATGTGCAGTGGCACCTAGCTTTCGGTCTTGATTCTGCCACAGCATTCTGTAGTGTGCCATAGCATGACTTTTCTAGATTTTTCTAGTCGCTTGCAAACTTGATTTTCTGCCCTTTTTATTCTGTATGGAAGCAAATGCATATCAAAGCACACCAATCCTAACGGAAAATATTTCATTTAAAGTTTAAATTTAACTATAAATCTTAGATTTATCTTTGCTCTCTTAGCTTCTGCAACTCCTTGGGGGCCATTCGATATGAGGCCTTGGATTTTAGTTGCATTCCAGGAATAAACTCAATGGAGGTAGTCCTGGCAAATCTGTTGGGAACACATCCAAGAACTCTATCACAATATAGGTGTCTTCCTAGGATCTATCTTCCTTTGTTTCTGACAACATAGTTACTACGATTGCATCACAACCTTTACTAATTAAATGCTTGGCTTCAAATGCATTTATCAAGGATGCAGTTACACCAAGCTTTCCTATAAAAATCTCACGCTTTTCCCTCCTCTTAGAGTAACCTTTTTTTTTTGGAAATTAGTAACTGCGCTGAATTTACTCAACCACTTCTTCCTCAAAATTATGGAAATGCTGGTTACTAATGGAAATATTAAGGATGCAAAAAATAATGACATGTAATTCTGCTCCTATCGACATGTGTACGTGCAAGGCATTGCCTAAACTGAATTATTGGAGATTGAGGGAAAAACACACTTTTTAGATATGAATGAGTGACTAGCCCCTATATTCAATATTGTGTCACATGATTGGTTATTTATAAGCAGAGTTCCTAAGATGAAATAAAGTTTTATTTTATCATCTAATGCTGGAAGGTAAAGGCACGAAATTAAGTATGCAAAAAAGATAGACAAAATACAAAAAGAAACATAAGGCATACCAGTAACGACTTCGTTGTCCTCTTGATCGACAACAAGTGATAAGGCTTTATTGCAAATATCTATGGTAAAGCAGAAGATTGGGCAACAACTTTTCCCTTAGTGATGTTTCAAGCTTGAACATGATTTTGGATAGGTGGAGGTGCTCCCCTTTGATTATGAGCATTCCCACCGATTGGGGGTGGCATAATTGCTAATTGTAAGTGTAAAACTCTAGATCTATTTCGTGGTTAGCCATATGAGAGTTATTATTGATTAAGTTAAGTTCATTATTGATATGATGTGAGGTTTATTATACTATGGCGTGATCATTAGTGCTCTTATTTTACTTTTTTGTGTTGCTTGATTTGGATAGACGGATATTTAGTTGATTTCCTTTCTTTAACTTTAGCTCTAATACCAACTGTAACAACTCGATGCTAAGTTAGCAAAGTCTAACCCAACAATAGGCAATATTGTAGTACTAACACTGAGTTAGTAGGAACTAAACTCACTATTAAGTACGATGTGGCCAAGAATCTATTTTAGACAGGAAATTATAGTAAATATAAAATAAAAAAGCAAACATGTATAGGAACATCCACATCCATCATCCAAAGTATGCATATAATAAAAAATAAAAATGCATCCATCATAAAAAAGAAAGTAAGAACATCCAGAGTTATAATTATTACAAATAGTTATAAGAATTTTAAAATGCACTCATACTCACAAATATAAGTAAAGGTGCAAGTCTTCAAAAGCTAATGATGGTCGATACTCGTCCCAACTCCAAGTTCCGCAAGTGGCTCCTGATCTACTATATTTGGTATTTAATATGGTAGGGTACATCAAATAAAATATATGTCATTAGACTTAAAAAGTCTAACTACATTTTAATATTACACTAAATATTATTTAGATTTAAGTGGATATCACATTATCTATTTATAATTATTTAAGTAATCAAAGCCCTAAGCATCAAAAGAAAAGGATATAAGAGTATTGAAAAGCAATAAAATAAGAAAGGAAAGTAAAGTACTCCCAAGTAGTTTGCTTTAGCCTGCATCAAATAAGTAAGGAAAAATACACCAAATAAAAGCTAAAAACTACTTTAACGCATATAAGACTAGAAGGGATACATGAATATGTCCATTATAATTATGCTAAGTAACAATTAGAGAGAACAGTGTAAGCATAAATGTAAGTGAAAAGCAACATACACTACAAGTAAGTAAAGTAACGGTAGTATTATAAGACAATTAAAGGCATTATACAATAAAGTACAGTGAAGTTTAGTCACAAGGACTGAGTATGCAAAGTCAAAGACTATAATGAGCCGGAATAACAAAAACACTATGATAAGTCGTTCACAATCAATAAGATTGTGATAAAAGTAATAGTAAGTTGTTTATCTTATGTTAGGTTTTATTATGGAGGAAAAATTAATATACAATTGAGGAGCTAAGCACATTTGTCTAACTAAATAAAGTAGAGTTTCCCATAATACACACTCTCCCTATAGGATACGTGCGGTCTCCTTGTTACTCCATAGCCAACCCTAGCATAATTGTCCACCATATGAAATCCCTATGATTATTATTTTAAAGTTTAATTCATGCACAATGTCTTAATGTATGCTCAAGATTATAGTCTCAAAGCATAGTAGCATACAAGGAGTTCAAGTCAATTGTAAATCATGTGATATTTATTATTGTCTAATTTAGTTATCTATTCTAATGATTGGAGCTAATCAAGCTCTTAATTGACTTAGACATTAACAATCTCTAAGTTAATTGAAGGATAATACTATAAGTATTTGAAGTTTAGAAAATAGTGATTTGATTAGGAATTACTTAAGTGACAAAATAATTTATAATTATGTTGTTACATAATGTATTCATTCATATCCTATAACTAGACTTATCAATCTTCTATAGCTACTAGAATTAGACTAAGGCTATGGTTCTCTAACTAGAAGATAGGTTGTAGTATTACAACTTTGGAGCTTACTATGGCATTTAAGGACTTTGAGTGATGCTAGTTTATAAGCTACATTAAGTTGACTAACAACTTACAAGTGAAGTCTTAATTGTAGAGCTAAGGGAAGGTTTTTAGTCTAGTAACTTCTAAATTTGATTAAGTACAATAGGAATCATAGTGCTTACTAAGAAACTAGTCCACAACAAGGAGCTAATTATTGCTAAGTTACATGCTAGGTGAAATAGAGTGGAACCAACACTTAAAGGAGGTAAGGTACTAAACCTATCTCAAGTTAACACTTTATGTTTCAAGTTGTATTTTATACTATCATGGAAACTATCTTAGCCAATCTCATCCTAAGGTTTAGAACATTCATGTGCCTGATCAAGTCCTAGGATTTCATGCTATCCTACATTCTCTATGTTGAAGCTCAATTCTAAGTGAACTAAGCCAAACCATCAAATTATCTACCTAAATTCTCCACGGATAAATCCACATTTTGTGTCATATATGCTCAATCTAGGTTTATGTTTTATTGTTCTAGGGTTAGAAGCCTAAAATATGCAAGTTACAAAGTATGCAAGTCATAAATTAGGCATTTAATAAGACTGTGAAGTGGCCAAAAAGTAAATTTCCCAAATGACATCCAATTGAATTAAGACGGTGAATATGGAATATTTATGGTATAAGGAATAAAATGAAACTAAGTAGGTTCAATTGGGATATCATTTGGCCTAATTAGGATTTAAGTACTCCTAGTTATATTTAAGAAGTGATTTGCAAAAATAACATTCCAATCCAAAATTAAATTGCATATTATTGTTCCTCTAATTTACTTGATTAAAATGACATATAATTTTGCTATATTTAAAGTTGTATTTAAAAAAGTTATTAAAAAAATTTAAATGGAATTAAATTACTAATTATATTAATAATCTTAAAGCCATTGTGCATGCACGCCAAGTACCAGTGCGCACGTAGCTTTTGCTGGTCGCATGCAGGTCAGGACACTACGCAGCCCAACAACAGTGCCACGTGGTTTGGGCCTGACCCGCCCGGCACTTCGCGTCTCCCTCAAAACTTGATAACTCAAGCTATGGCATAATTGTTCTGGCAAATCGGGGCTACTCATGGCTCGACTTACATGTCAGCCTGAAGCCCTCATCCCGGCCAATGTGCAAGACCCAAAAATCTTGACTGCTAGTGACTATAATGCCCGATCATATGATCCCCTATTACCTATTTTTTGGGCTAGGGTTATGTTTTAGAACCCTATAGCACCTGACAAATCAATCTCCAGTCGAGCTCGAATGAGATCAATTGGAGCTCAACCATACTTTCTAATCGCTTTGGAATGAACAATCGAAACATAACTTTGATAATTGCACAGCTAAAATGGTGAAATCAGAGGTACCTTAAGTTTGTGATGGGTTCTTATTCGCAAGCTCTCACTGATTGCCTCCTCATCCTAAATATCAATTCATAGCGCTAGGAGCTAAGGATTGATCAGGAGAGGTTGGGAGAGGATATTGGGAACTAAATGGGTGTATGTTGGTAGTTGGTCATGCTTTCATAGCACGGTTTCCTGCTCCAAGAATGGTCATGGCTAGGACAGTGGAACATAATAGTGTATCAGTACCCTATCATGTTTTGACAATTGAATTGGTGGCCCGATCCAACGGTCAGATCCTACTGGGTCTACAGGCTCGATCCTCAGGCGTCCAATAGACTGAGGAAAAATATGCAACAGGTAGGAGTCCACAGGATCACTGTCCCATGTGTGGCTTCACATAGCAGATCAGAGTCGTCCATTAAATGGTAATAACAAAATATTTAATAAATTTACATTAATTAGTTATTTAATTATACTAATCTTAATAATTAAAATTAAGCTATCAGGCAAAATTTTAAAAATCCCAAAATTCACCCCAAGCTAATTTGGGGGTGACAAACTCAAAAATAAAATTGGATTTTTTATTAGAGGTCAATTTAATTTTCTTAATTTCTAGGCTATTTAAATTTCTCAAAATATTCATTGAAAATGAATGATCTTCAAATCACACTAACATTCAAAGGTTGGCTGATAGTGTCATTAGAAGTCTAATGTAGATAATTTTTAAGCTAATTGAACTACTCAATAATGGGTAACAATACTAGGGTTGTTACAGACTCTCCCTCTTAAATGAGGTGTTGCCCTCAACGCCCTAACAAATTCATTATGAAATAAACAGGATTGAAAATAAAATATTGCAAATTACCAGATTAAAGGAAGAATTCTAGAAACTTCTTCCATATATCTTCCTCCTATTCTCACATGGCTTCTTCAATTGAGTGATTCTGCTAGTGGACTTTGACCATAGGGATACTATGGTTACTCAATTGTTTGAGGTCCTATCCTAGGATTGCGATTGGCTTAACAACAAAAGTTAAGTCTAGTTGCAATTCAATTGTAAGAATTTGAACCTGCAGATTAGGATCAAGCAAATACCTTCTCAATGATGAAACATGAAAAATATTGTGTACAACTAAAAAATCTTTTGACAGATCCAACTTGTATGCTGACATTCCCACTTTATCAATCACCTTGAAGGGTCCCAAATATCTAGAACTCATTCTTCCTAACACATTGAACCTTTGAATTACACACATTGGACTAACTTTAAGAAAAGCTCTTTCCCCAATCTGAAATTCTTATGGTCAATGGCCAATGTTGTGATATTTCTTTTGTCTATTATGCGTTGCCAACATGTTCTGCTTGATCTTCAAAAATTTCTTATTAGTTTTCTCAACCAGTTTTGATCTATATAGATGAGTGTAACTCACCTCAATTCAAGTTACAGAAGTATTGCATCTCTTTTCATATAGCGCTTCATAAGGATCCATACTAATGTCAGACTAACAAATGTTATTGTAAGCAAACTCAACTTGGGCAAGGTGATCTTCCCATGATCCACCAAAGTATAATACACAGAGACATAAGAGATTTTCTAGGATTTGGCTTACACGTTCAATTTTACCATCAGTTTGGGAATGAAAAGTAGAGTGCTTAAAGCAAAATTTGTCCCTAGGTCTTGCTGTACAGCTGACCAGAATCAAGAGTTAAGCCTCCTTTCTCAATTAGAAAAAATACAATTCGGTGTTCTATGTAGAAGGACGATCTCCTTATTATAGAGATTGACAACTTTTCTACCGAGCCAGTCTGGAAAATTGGAATGAAATGGAATGACTAAGTGAGTCTATCGATAATCACCCAAATCACATTAACTCCTGATTTACCCATCGGCAATTGATATATCAAGAATTTATAGCAAAAATGTAGTGATTAAGCGTTCAAATCATCATATATATCTGTATACTTAGAGTGGAAAATGGTAATTTTGCAAGAAAATGAAGAAAATGGAATGCATGGACTGAATGACCAAATTCTGGGTCAAAGCTGCCACAGCGCGCCATGGCGGCTTATAAAAAATTCTAAACCTGGAAGCAAACTACAAACTTGGAAGTAAGACCACTGCAGTGCGCTGCAGCATGCCACAACATCATTTTGCTGAAGTTAAATTAAAATCATATAGAAGAGTAATTGTAGTGTTTTCGAAAGTCAGTCTGTCGCAGCGCGCCAACGTCATTTCTCGAGGAAATATTTAAACTATATATAATAGAAATTGAATAGTGCTTTTGAAAATACTTTCGCTGCTGTGCACCGCAGTGCACCGTGGCGCACCGCGGCGGGTAAATTATCATTTTATAAAACTAAATGTTAACTAATGATCTGCATTTTTGAAGAATTTTCGCTGCAGCGCACCACAGCAGAAAAATTTTATTAATCATTTAAACTATAGGTGAACTATTTGAATAGTGATTATGAAGGTTTATCCACTATAGTGCACCGTAGCACGCCACATCGAAATATTTTATTAATCATTTAAACTATAAGTGAGCTATTTAAATAGTGATTATGAGGGTTTATCCGCTATAGCGCACAACAGCGGACGCAGCGGTGACCGAAGGAAAAATACTAATCTTTATGCAGGAAACAGTGTTTGGAGGGCTGCTGCTACTGCGTGCCCCAGCAGAATAGTGTTTGAAACACTGCTGCCATAGTGGATGATCCAAAACATTCCAGAACAGCAATAATTGCAGCATATGGAAGGCCATAAAATGCAACCTTTGGCCTTCCCCAGTGTCTTGAAAACCTGAAGAACATTATTACTGTTGAATCCCAATAGAATAAATGAATGAAACATTAAAAGGGATTAGGATTTAAGGCCAAGGAAGAGGAAAAGCCACATCATTAATACCCTAAGGCTAAGTGCGTCCTTATTTAAGGACCAATCTCATACCTTAAGAAGGTTCCAACTTTTGATATTCAAGTCCCCTGAAAGGAAAAGCTGTAGGAAGAGAAGAAAGGAGACCTCTCCAAAGGGAAGAAGGTCAATCAAGAACAAGCAAACAAAGAAGACTGCAAGGGAAAAAGGGTGGAGCTTCAAGAGGAAGGGAAAGAAGAGTCCAAGAGAACCCCAGAAAACTTGGTGATTCCTAGTATTTCTTCCTAAACTCCCTTAATTTATTTCTGCTGTGAACTGATGCCAAAGTTCACTTTTCCTTGTATGTATACTTATGTTTATTTAGTAATGGAAGGCTAAAACCCCTTAGGAGAGGGTTAAGATGTAGTTGTAAGAATATATAAGGGTATGATGGTGTATGATGAATTTGTTTGAATGTATAATAAAAATTATTTTTATCATTTATATTTTATGTTGAAATGAATGCTTGGATGAACTAAAATCTAAATTATTTTATTTAAAATAACTTGTGTTCCAAGCTCAACAATTGGGTAAGAGCAAGGAAGGTAGTGCAAGTAGAGCTGAGAATTATGTGGCAAAATTCTCAAGCTCATTAGCACCTTTCCTTAATAGCTCTACCAAGAGATTCACGCTTGTGACCTAAATTTTCCATTATCCTTGCTTTGCTGCTCAGCAAAGTAGAAGGGATGAGAGGATGTTGGGAAAACTCAATGGATGATGTGACATAATCCATTACCCCAACGTATCCTCCCATCCAGCTAAACTGCGTGTGATGCCCATGATGCACGGTTAATGGAAGTCTTGTTTGTGAGATCATCAAAAATAAAATCTATCCTTTGGTAACCTAGACGTAGGGGATCAAAATCTAATTAATGGATCATGATCACATGATAGTTTATGTTCTATGAAAGAACCCAAAAGGAGTTCTCTTTATGCACTAAACTTAAGCCTAAGGAAATTGGAGGGTACTCCAATTCCAATGGTGTTCACTTGATTTAATAAATCATGTAAACTGAGAATATACATTCAACAATGAAGTTATATCACCAACCATTGCAACTATTACAATGAATTCTTAATGCTCTCTTTTTTTAATCAAATCGTATCTTAACATAAGGTCATTTGTATTGCTAAACTAAGAACCAAAAATCAACCAAAATTTGGCATCTAAACATTAGTAAAAGAAAATATAACTAGGTATCAGAACTACCGTTCCCTGAGGATCGATAAATCCTGGAAATTAAAATTTCCACTTGTAACTTTAGACCAAGCACACTTGCGTGCAAACACAAACATGTATTTCTGTCTATCTGTAATCCCACTGCAAAGTCCATGGAAATATTAGAGCATTTCCATTTAGAAATTTCAAATAGTTTAAGAGGTCCCCCAAGCTTCTGGTATTCAACCTTCACTAATGAGCAGGAGTGGCATTCTGAGATGAAAATAGCAATGTTTCTTTTAATGCTCAGCCACCGAAAAGAGTTCTTCAAATATTGATACTTTTTACTGCCACCATGGTAAGCAGTGTAACCTGAGTTATTGGCTTCCAAGAGAATTTTTAACTACAGATTTCTTGTAACCCATGGTCTTTTCTTTTGAAAGATTACTAAATCAGTATTCATCAAGACACAACTTTGATCTCTTTCCTTCCTCAATATTAGACTTGTGCTTGGAATAATATTCATCTTTCCTTTAGGCATCAATCATCTTTGATCTCAATGAGGATTCAGACTGACAAGCAAACAAAATTTTGTGCAAGTCTGCTGATTTGATTTCCTCAAGATTTAGTGTTTCAAATTCCTTGACCAAGGCACTTTTGCAATAAAGAGAAGATAACATTGCTTTACGGTTTAGTGCATCAGCTACTAGCAGCTTTACCCGGATGATATTGAATTTTTAGATTATAGTCGCAAATTAATTCCAGCCATCTATGTTTCCTACTATTAAGCTCTTTCTATTTGAAAATTTATTTCAGACTCTGATTATCTGTGAATATTTCACACTCTACTCCATACATGTAGAGTCTCCATATTTTTAGAGCGAAAACTATCACTGCTATTTCTTGATTATTGGGCTTTAATTATTTAGAGGAAAAAGCTATCTCCTTTCCATCTTGCATCAAAACACATCCAAGTCCCACCTTAGAGGCATCAGTGTAAACATGAAAACCTTTTCCCTCTTGAGGTAGCACTAGGACTGGCACAAAGGGTAACAGATGCATCAACTTCTGGAAGGCATTTTCACATTCAAAATTACAAATAAACAATACTTCCTTCATGGTCAATTGAGTTAACAGTGCTGCTATTTGGGAAAATCTTGGAACAAACCTTCTATGGTAGCAAACAAGTCCTTGGAAACTTTGTATTTCAGTTACAGACTTAGGTTGTACCCATTACTATATGGCATAGATCTTCTTTTGGTCAACCCTTATTCCTTCAGTGTCAATTACATGACCCAGAAATGCCACGGAGTTAAGCCAATACTCACACTTCAAAAAATTGGCAAAGACTTTATTTATTGCTTTTAAGCAGCACCAAAATGGTACAAATGTGCGTCTCATGGTCAGCTTCAGACTTGGAGTAAATCAGGATATTGTCAGAGAACACTATGAAGAAATCATCGAGGTAGGGTTTCATAATGCTTTGCATCAAAACTATGAATCTAGATGCAGCATTAGTCTGTCCAAAGGACAAGACTAAGAATTCATAGTGGCCATAACGTGTTCTAGACACGATTTTAGTGGTGTCACCAACCTTAACCCTAATCTGGTAGTAACTTGACCTCGAGTATGTTACTTTATTTAAAACCCTAATTAGTAAAGATTAGTCTCATTACTTATTTAATTTTAATGATTTTAGGATCTAAGTCACCCTTAAGAATAAATAACTTTATAATATCATTTCACTTTAATTATTGCATGTTTGAATCTTAATTATGCTCAATTAACCAAAAACAAATTCAGCCTTACCAAGTAATACACTGTTTCGCCTCCATTTATGTGTTATTATCTTTATATTTCACGTGGTGATGGGACAAGGCGTTACAAAAAGATTTTTGAGTTTATGATGATGCCTCTAAGGTGGGACTTAGATGTGTCTTGATGCAAGAGGGAAGGGTGATATCCTTAGCTTCCAAATAACTAAAACCTAATGAAATAAATTTTCCCATTCATGATATAGAAAGAGTAGCAATAGTTTTTCCTATTAAAATATGGAGACACTACCTGTATGGATTAAAGTGTGAAATATTCACAGCTCACCGGAGTCATTTATTCTCAGTAGTGAATATTTATTCTTTACGATCACTTTATTCAGCTTGTGGTAGTCAATGCACATCTGCATCAAGCTATCCTTCTTTCTTACAAATAAGATAATAGCTCCCCGAGGCAACATACTTGGGCGTATAAAGCCTTTTTCTAATAGTTCTTGTAGTTTCTCTCTTAACTTGTGCAACTCTATGGGAGCCATTCAATATGGGCCTTGGATTTTGGTTGCATTCCTGGAATCAACTCAATGGAAAATTGTACCTTTCTCAAAAGAGGTAGTCCTAGCAATAATGTTGGGAACACATCCAGGAACTCTCCCACAATTTTGGTGTCTTCAATAGATCTACTATCTTTGGTTTCTCCTATCATAACTACTACGCTTGAGTCACAACCTTTACTAAATAAATGCTCAGCTTCAAACACATTTATCAAAGATGCAGTTACAACAAGCTTTCCTATAAAAGCCTCTGGCTTCTCTCCTACTCAAAGAGTATCCTTTTTCTTTTGGAAATAAATAACTGCATTGAATTCACTCAACCAGTTCATGCCCAAAATTAAGTCAAAATTTGTGATTGGCTTTGCAATTAGTTTGGCTTGGAAAAGCTAGTTACTAATGGTAATATTAAGGATGTAAAATTTATCAGCACACATTTCTACTCCTGGAAACATTTGTAAGTGCAAGGCTTTGCCTAAATTGAATTATTGGATATTGACATAATAGGCACACCTTTCAGATATAAATGAGTGATTCGCACCCATATCAAAGAGTGTGTCACAAAATTGGTTATTTAAAAGTAGTGTTCATGAGATGAAATAACACTTTATTTTATTAGCTAATACAAGAAGGTAAATACATGAAATCAAGTATGCAAAAAAGAGAGACAAAATACAAAAATAAACATAGAGCATACATGTAACATATTCGTTATCCTCTTGAGAGACAACATAAGTTAAGACATCAACTCCTGGTAAGGCAAAAGATTGGGCAACAGCTTTTTCCTTCATGTTGTTTCTAGTTTGAACCCGCTTTTAGATAGGTGGAGGTGCTCCTCACTTATTTTGAGCATTCCCACCGATTGGGGGTGGCATAATTGCTAATGCTCGCACTTGTGCATTAACAGTCACAAGGTTGTAAACTATGGGAGGATGATTGATCATTATCTTATCGATGGTCCGTACTGCCTTGAAGTCCTAGTACATATGGCTAGATCTGCCACATGTAAAGTACCTATTACCAAAATGGTAATACTTTTCATATGGATGCAGCCTTTAACAATGAGCACCTTGTCTACCCTATTGATATTGAGTCATCTGGTAAACCTTAGGTCCTTGAGAACATATTATTTTGAATGACTCCAATTTGGGAATGGATGGATGAGGTCTTTTTTCAGTTTTTTTTGCATCTGATGATGTTAATTAATCTGGCTCCCTCCAACAACTTGGTGAAGTTGTCGTGATGCTACAACATGAGGTGGTCCTTTTTGGAATATTTTAATCCCTTTAAGAACCTGTTAACCTAGCCACCTCAGTATGAACTGGGTCTAAAGCGAATCTCGATAACTTTCTAAACACCATCCTCTATACGAGAATTGTTTTGTTCCCTTGGATCTGTTGGATGAATTCATCCTCTAGTATTGTTTGTGCAAAGGGTGGGATGAATTCTTCCCTAAAAACTTCCTCAAACTCATCCCAAGGAATTTAGCCGACATTAACACCCGCAAAATGAGCCTTGAGTTCACTGTCCCACCAATATTTGGCTTCCTCAGCTAACATATGGGTCGCTACATGGATGTCATTGCTCTCTGGGCACTTATTTACAGACAAGTCCTTTTCAACGACCATGAACCAATTGACAGCTTCAATAGTTATTGTAGAACCATTGAAATTAAGAGGATTTATTATAAGAATGGTGTAGAGGAATCCATCCACAACTGGCCCAGATGCTGGTTGGAGACACATGATTTAACTGTGGCACAGAGGGTTCAAGGGTTCTCTCAGATGCTTATGTTTGAGTCTCCACCATGACCTTCATCAGTTCAACCAAGGTCTTGATCTCCACAGCTATTGATGAACTAGAAATAGTTGCCTTCTCAATAGAAAGAAGTGGTGTTTTGGGTTCTTGATTCATTCTATAGAGAAGAAAGAGACAATTCAGGAACCAAAAAATAGAAATGATTCTTTAATACTAGATTTTAGTACAATCTTGGGAATACTAAAATCAAATCATAAAGGAAGGCTACTAAAATGAAACTAGTACACGCATTTACAAAAGGTAGCATAAAAGAAAACTTCAAAGTCCTGATAAATAGGAGTATGATAGTATCCTAAACTCTCATTAACTAACTTCAAGTAAGCATGATCCCACCATTCTTCAGTGTAGTTGTCAAAATCTTGCTCTAAGACTCTGAAACATATTGCATCAAAATAATCCATCATATGGAAGTCTTCAAACGCTCTAGAGCCATTCTCTAGGCAATTAAGGTAGATAGTTGTGGAGCCTCGTACTCTTCGTGGTCATGCTAATACTGAGATTAACATAATTACGGAGAATATGATCTCCAACTATGGAAAATATCTTAATTATAATCGAGTCAGGTAAAAACCTAATGCGCCTTAATTAGAAGATTTGTCAGTTGAAACTGAAAGTCATGCATCATAATATCAATGTAGCAAAAGTAGAAAAAGGATACAACATCCACATAACAGCATAGTATGAAAGTAAAATAATAACTCAACTCAATATAATAAGGTAGAAAGTAAATATATTCAGAATATAAAATTATTATAGACTAAATTTAAAAGAAAAGAAACACTCATCCTCACAGCTGAAAAATTAATATAACTAAGTTAGGCAGCAGGAAGGTCCTCCTCTTGGCCAAGCTCCTCTCTAGTAGGAATCTCAATGAACATATTTGAATCTGACATTGTTGGTATCACAATGATAGGGCCCCAGCCAAGAAAAGAAAAACTTACAGTTAGAAAAATTGTCTAAGCTTATTTTAGGCTAATTTAAATGAAACTGAATATTTAAGATATCACAACTTTTACTAAGTATGCAAGTAATTAAGGTGTAACAAGCCACAAGAAATATGATAGTTATTAATTGACATTTATAGCTAATCAAAGTAGAGTATATAAAGTAACATACCTCAACAAAGAGTTATAATAAAGTTAGGTAGTAAATATATAAATAACTAAAAAGTACTGAAGGTAAGCTCATCATAACATGCTTATGATCATATGAATATGTGCTGATTTATATAAACAAATCTGAATTAAAACACAAGAAAAATGAAATTAGACTAGCATCCTAAATATGCAAGTACTGAATAAAATACTAAACTGAAAGTACTGAATTGTAATGAACTATAGAAGCATACGAAAAATAGTAAAAATGCAAGAAGAACATATGGCTAAACAAGTCACTAAACTGGAACTAAACTAAAAAGTATAAATGCCAAAAGTAATAGTGTTATAATAGAAAATAGGCCAAAATAGGGATACTATACAAAAATTTCAACAAGTATCCCCCTAGGCATCCTCAGAGCTAGGTCCGAGTTGAACTTATAGAATTAGACATGTATCTCTCTAGTCAAGCATAAAGCTAGGTTTGAGTCTAATCTATATCCAAAGAACTGAACTGAAGAGGTAAACTAAATTAGAACACACTCTACTACACTAAAAACTAAATGAACTGAATGAAGTTAAAATATGCTTATGCAATTTCAACTCTAACATAGGATACCCTCTGTTCCCCTAATATGTCCAAGGAAAATGGCTCAAACACAAGGTGTGCGAAGAAAAAATAATCAAGTAAGCAAGAGTCTCAACTAAACATATGTGATACCCGTTGTTGTCTAATTTAATTCATTCTTTCTATTCTGAGATACTATAGGCTTAGGATCTCCAATATCCAACTATCTTGTAAAATCACAGATTTACGACATTAGAACTTAAATGTTCTAATTCATAATCAAAAGTGATGACTATAATGGTTAAAAAATTAAATCAACAACTTAATTAATGTGTTTTAATAACTCAAACCCAATCTTGATTATGCTAACTAAGATTAAGGATTGTGGGTTTGATCATTCTTTTTGGGGTTCAACCCTAAATCCAAGGTACTAAACTTCTAAGAATCTAAGGGTTCATACCCACACTTATTCTAAAGGTAGAGAATCTTAGAAGCTGAAGGATTAATAAACTATGATCTTAAATAAAGGTTAAGTTTATGATTATAAGACAAAATAATCAAATAAGAACATATGAATTTAAGATCTAAGTTCAATCTATAAAATAATCATAATATTTTATAGGTTGAACCAACCTTAACCCACTAAAAGGATTCAAAAGGATTCAATCAGATAAGGAATTCAAGAACGAGATGGCACAATTCAAATGGATGATTAAGGATCTGAGATCTAAGTCTTAGGTTTAATCACTTGAGACTTCAACTGGATCTAGACTTAGGGTTTGCACTAAGACATTTACTTAAGAATAATATTATAATTAACTTTTATAAGGCACTTAAGATTGATTCCATGAGATTTCATTTCATTATTCAAGATTAAATGAAGGGTCTAAGATTGCTTTTAAGATCTTAAGTCTACTTAAGAGAATTCTTAGAAGGATTAAGCTTTAAACACTTTAGATAATTCAACTATGTCTAAAAACTAAATGAATGATCTTATTACATCACATTATTGATTAAAAGCATATTAATGACATTTCTAGGGTTTAAAAGTTCTTAAACAATATTTTAGTCAAAATGACCAAAATACTCTTCTTAAGGCTAAAATTGGGATTTTAAGATTTAAGCATCCAAATTGATTCTAATCAGTTCTAATAGGCTTACATTTGACTAATGAGAGAAATGAGGCATTTAAATTTAATTTTGAACTTAAGATTTGATTAATTAGTACTACTGACTTTTTAAGACTAAGAAAAGTGATTTAGGAAATTAGGGTTTAAAACGGGAATCTAAATAATTAGGCAAGTTCTAATACACTTAAAAAGACAATAGGAACTTGGTTTACCAAAATTAGAGGGTTAATTAAGCCATTCATCACTAATTAAGATTTTTGGTGATTAAGAGGTGATTAACAAATTTAAAGCTCATAAACTATTTTGAAGGCATAAATAGGTTCTCCTGTCTTATAAATAATTAAGGACCCTAATCATGATTTTTTACATTTAATGAATTAACTATTTACTAATTAGGATTAGAGAAAGTTAGAGTAAATCAGAACATCTAATCATTAGATCTAGAGTTTTGTTTCATATTATTATTCCTTATGATTTTTTGACCAAAATGGTATATTGGATCATACAATAAGAATTGTTTAAGTTATTTCATTAATTTAATTTGAATATTTTCAATTAATCAAGCCATAGGATAATTAATTAATGGGATTTAATATTTAAATTTTAGAAGAAAAATAATTCCTAAATCTATTTAATTAACTCAGCACATTTACCAAACTGCGCGGGTCAGATCGAGGCCCAATTGGGTCAGCGCTATTGCACCGCGCAGGCCTGGGCTGGCCCAGCCCGAAGCGACAATGTTGTCATCCCTACCTTGGACTGCCAAATTTGTTGTTGATACTCGACGCTACGGCTAGCATTCATTCGCCACACATTCAAGGAGTCAAGGTGCATCGATTGGACCTATAAGCTCTAACTGGGGTGCAGTGGAATGCTGGATAGCTACTCCTCGAAAACAGTCAAAGGGAGGACATTTAGGGTCTACTATGAGGGGCTAAATATCCTCATAGAGACCACTAAATGGATGGGGTTTGATCCATATGCCATCAGTAAGGTGTGGTGAGTTGATCCCCCATGGTTATGCGACTTGGGGTGAAGCCAATAGTTGGGTTCAGACTCTGCTCTTGACTCGGTCGCTAGCTTGATCAATCGATATAATTGATTAGAGCTAGCTCAAACCCAGGAGACAATCATAATGAGTTTGATTGGCTAAGTGAAGAAGGTTTGTAATGGATTTGAGCCAAATTGAAGCCTAGTTTTTAGTGGGGTAGTCCCTACCTCACTAAACACCAATGCCATCTAGACGGTGAGCAATTATTATCTAGACCGAGCTCAATCAATCCAAATTATGTGTGCAGATAACCTAGGGTGCTAGGGATAGCTAGATGACATCCAGAGGCTATCCTATATTTCTTAATTAAGCATCGAGTTCACATGACTCGGCGAGTTTGGGCTAGTACCTGGTTTTGGCGACGAAAGAGATGTCCAAGGAGAAATTGAAGCAAGCAAGAGCTTCTAGGCTACTCAAGAAGAAGTACAGGGAGTTGGAACATCAGACTTAGACCTCTATCAGTGGTTCATAATAGAAGGAATCACTGAGAATGCCAAGAGCTTTAGAGGATTCAATTGAAGAAATTGAGGGATCACATTGAGCAAAGGGACTCATTATGATGTCCCAGGGGTATTTATAGGCAGTGGGGAGGTTTAAGGATGATTGTCATGGCTGGGAGCTATAGTTAAGGCTTGAGCTAAGGGAGAGGCATGGTTCCAATGACCAAGGGCAATTCAATAAGAGGGCAGCCAGCAACCCATTGGACTCGAGGGTAGAAGGGGAAGATCAGGGTGTCCCATACTGCCACTAGTCCTATAGAGGGACAATCTATCATGAGGGACCAGGTGAGTGAGAGCTGAGTTTAAAGCTTACCCGTTGGATACGCAGAGTTGATCCATCGGCTAAGATTAGATTTAGGTGCAGGGTAGCAGATGCCGTAAGATCTAGTGCGTTAGGATGCGTGCTAGAGCATCCATATGGCAGAAGCTGCCCTACTGTTGAGACCCCACAGCAGATTGGCTGCGGTCCCAATAGCAAATCCTAGAGAATAAAAATTAAATAAATATATTTAATTTAATTAATAAAAATTCTTTAATTAATTATAATTAATTCTAATAATTTTAAATCCAATTTAAGATTACATGGGCTCCAAAAATTTCCAAAAATTCACCCTTAGCTAATTAGGATATGAGGAATTCAAAAATAAAATAAACTTTTAATTTGGAGATCAAATTAGTTTAGCTAATTTTCAGGATCCAAAAATAGGCAAAAATAGCTCAAATGCCCAATGAGCTAAGATGGATTTCAAACCTCTAGGGTTAGGTTTAAATAACTCATTGAATATAATAGAATAAAAATCAAAGCTTGGTTTAGCTTAGATTAACCTGGTTTAGCTAGGGCAACAACTAAGGTTGTTGCAATAGTTCCCTCTAAATACTAGTGACATGAGAATTTTGTTGAGTACGTATGCTCTTTCTGATGATACTTTGATGTAGAGTCATCTATACTTGAGCCCATTCTGGTAGTTTTCATTCCAATATTAGAAGAACATCCTAGTTTAAGACTCTATATCAAATTTGTGGTTCGCCATCTAAGAGTTAATATTGATCAAGTTAAGTTAAGTTCATTATTGATATGATGTGATGTTTATTATACTATGGCAAGATCATTAGTGCTCTTATTTTACTTTTCTGTGTTGCTTTATTTGGATAGATGGATATTCACTTATTTCCTTTCTTCAACCTTGTTTCTAATACCAACTGTAACAACTCGATGCTATTAGTAAGCTCTAACCCAACACTAGGCAATATCGAAGTACTTAACAATGAGTTAGTTGGAATTAAACTCACTATTAAGTACGATGTGGCCAAGAATCTTTCTTAGACAAGGAAATTATAGAAAATAAAAAATAAAAAAGCATAATGT
Organism: Gastrodia elata; assembly: GCA_016760335.1. Taxonomy (NCBI): domain Eukaryota; kingdom Viridiplantae; phylum Streptophyta; class Magnoliopsida; order Asparagales; family Orchidaceae; genus Gastrodia; species Gastrodia elata. Next base: position 3,557,651 of record CM028685.1, on the reverse strand, counting down.
ATAGGAACATCCACATCCATCTTCCAAACTAAGCATATAAAGAAGAGTGAAAATGCATCCATCACAAAAAATAAAGTAAGAACATCTAGAGTTAAACTTATTACAAAGAATTATAAATTTTTTAAAATGCACTCATCCTCACAAATAAAAGTAAAGGTGTAAGTCTTCAAAAGCTAATGATGGCTGGTACTTGCCCAATTCCAAGCTCTGCAAGAGGCTCCTAGTGTACCATATTTTGTATTTAATATGCTAAAGCACAACCAATAAAATAAAAATAAGTGATTAAACTTAGAAAGTCTTAGTACATTTTAGGATTGCACTATATTTTATATAGATTTAAGCAGATATCACATTAGCCATTTACAATTATTTAAGTAATCGAAGCACTGAGCATTAAAAGAAAAGGAAATAAAAGTATGCAAAAGTAATAAAATAAAAAAGAAAATTAAAGTACTCACAAGTAGTTTGCTTTAGCCTGCATCAACTAAGGGAAAATATGCATATAAAGGCTAAAAATAACTATAGTGCATATAAGACATGAAGGGATATATGAATATGTCCATTGGAATTATGCTAAGTAACACTAAAAGAGAATAGTGTAGTAAATGAAAAAGAAACTTACACTGCAAGTAAGTAAGCCAAGGATTGTAATGTAAGATAATGAAAGGTACTGTACAGTAAAGTAAAGTGAAGTTTAGTCATAAGGACTGAGTATGCATAGTTAAAGATAATAATGAGTAGGCATAGCCAAAAGACTATAATAAGTCATTCACAATTAATAAGATTGTGAAGGTAATATTAAGTTATTTATCTTATGTAAGATTTTGTTCTGTGGGCAAAGTTACAGAACAAATGAGGAATTATGCACATCTGCCTAATTAAATAAAGTGAGGTTCCCATAACGCACACACTCCCCCTCTAGAATATGTGTGATCTCCTTATTACTCCATAGTCTGCCCTAGCATAATAGTTCACCATATGAAACCCTTATGTTTATTAATTTAAAATTTTATTCATGCATAATGTCTTAATGTATGTTCAAGGTTGTAGTCTTAAAGCATAGCAATGTAAAGGGTGTTCAACTCAATTATAAACTATGGGATATCTATTATGGTCAAATTTAGTTATCAATCCTAATGATTGGAACTAATCATGCTCCCAATTGACTTAGAAATTAATAATTTCTAAGTGAATTGAAGAATAACACTATAAGTAGTTTAAGTTTGGAAAATAATGATTTGATTAGGAATTACTTAAGTGATAAAGAAATTTATAAGTATGTAATTATATTATTAATTCAATCTCATTATATTGCTAAACTTATCAATCTTCTCTAACTACTAAACTTAGACTACGACAAAGGTTCTCTAACTAGATGATAACTTCTAGGGTTACTAGCCTTGGAACTTACTATGGAATCCAAGGGCTTTGAATGATATTAGTTTATAAGCTACATTACGTTGACTAACTACTTGCTAGTGAAGTCTTAAGTGTAGAGCTAAATGAAGGTTTTCAGACTAGTAGCTTATGGGTTTGATTTAGTACAATAGGAATCCTGGTGTTTACTAAGAAACTAGGCCATTACATGGAGCTAATTAGGGTGGAACCTACACATGAAGTAGGTAAGGTACTAAGCCTAGCTCAAGTTAACACTTAAAGTTTATAGTGGTATTTTATACTAGCATGGAAACTAGCTTAGCCAATCTCATCCTAATGTTTAGAACAATTCAAGTGCCTGATCAAGCCATAGGGTTTCATACTATCCTACATTGTCAATGTTGAAGCTCAATTCTAAGTTTACTAAGCTAACCCATCAAGTTATTAACCTAAATTTTCCATGGCAAAAATCCACATTCTAAGGTGTCTTATATGCTCAATCTAAGTTTAGGTTTTGTTGTCCTAATGTTAGAAGCCTAAAATATGCAAGTTATAAAGTATGCAAGTCATTAATTATGCTTTTAATAAGAATTTGAAGTGCCAAAATGCAAATTCCCCAAATGACATCCAATTGAATTAAAAATGTTAATATGGAATCCTTATGGCATAATGAATAAAATGACACTAAGTAGATTCAATTTGTACATCATTTGGCTTAATTAGGGCTTAAGTACTCTTATAAACATTTAAAAAGTAATTAGCAAAATTAACATTCTAATCTAAAATCAAAGTGCATATTATCGTTCCTCTAATTTTTCTGATCAAAATGTCAAATATTTTGCTATATTTGTAGTTTATTTAAGAGTTATTAAATAAATTAAAATGTGCACGCACGCCAAGCACCAGTTCATGCAGCTTTAGTGGGTTGCATGCGGGTCAGGTTGTGTGCGCGGCCAGACAATAGTGCAGCACGGGTTAGGACCCACCTGCCCGGAACTATGCGTCTCTTTCAAAACCCAAAGCTCGAGCAAGGGCATCACTGTTCTAGCAAACCTGAGTTCACAACACGCATGTCTGCATGAAGCCCTCATCAAGGCCGATGTGCAGGACCAAAAAGTCTTGACCACCGATGACTCTAACGCTCGATCATATAATGTCTTAGTCCCTATAAATCAGGCTAGGGTTACACTATATAACCTTATAGCACCTAACGAATCAAAGTTCAATGAGCTAGAATTAGCTTGATTGGAGCTTAACAATACTTTATAATTTCTTAGGAATAAAAAATCAAAAAATTACTTAGAGAATTACACAATTAAAATGGTGAAATCAGAGATACCATGGGTTCATGACAGGTTCTTCTTTGCAAGCTCTCACCAACAGCCTCCTTGTCTCGAGCTTCAATTCACAGTGCTAGGAGCAAAGGATCGATTAAAAGAGGCTGGTAGGGGTATTGGGACCTAAATGGGCATCTGTTTGTAGTTGGCCATGCTCCCATAGAACGGCTGCCTGCGCCATGATTGGTCATGGCCATGACAGCGAAACACGACAAGGTAGCAGTACTTTATCATGTTTTGACAGTTGGATTGGTGGTCCGATCCAATAGTCAGATCCTACTGGGGCTACCGGCTAGGTCCTCAGTTGTCCGATTGGCTGAGACAAAATGCGCAATGGGAAGGATCACATGGGATCGCTGTCCATGTTTCGCTTCACACAACAAATTAGCATCATCTGTTAAATAGTAATGATAAAATATTTAATTAATTCAAATTATTATCTATTTAATTATACTATTCTAAATAATTAAAATTAAGCTATCAAATGATCTCTGAAAAATCCCAAAAATTCACCCCTAGCTAATTTGGGGTAAGGAACTCAAAAATGAAGTCAAATTTTTTACTGGAGGTCAATTTTATTTTCTTAATTTTTAGGCTATTTAAATTGCTAAAAATATTCATCAAAAATGACATATCTTCAAATCACACCAAAATTTAGGGGTTGGCTCCTAGTGTCATTAGAAGTCTAATGATAATAATTTTAAGCTAATTGAACTACCCAATAAAAGGTATCAACACTAAGGTTGTTTCATTACTGTGGGGAGTAAATCCTACCCATAGGGTTATGCCACTACTGCCTCTTCTCCCCAACATGTTCAACATGTCAAGATGAATAAGAGCCTTAAGACAATCTGGAATGGATATGACTAAATCAATGGAGTCATGCTTGAACTCAGTATTGTATAATATTGTCAAATTGTCGAGCAGAAGACTACCAATATGGTGCACACAATCGCTCAAGGGAATGTCCATCGATAGCCTCAAGTGAGTAATAATAATTGCTGGCAATTGGATTTCCAAAGAGAGTCCAATTGCTAGCGAGAGATCAGGGAAAACAAAAGTCTGGCAGCCCCTCTCCAGATAGTGGTCACCATTGTATGGCTGCTACCAGGCCCTGACCGATGCCTAAATCACTATCAATCAATCCAAGAAAGCTCTAGCACAGCACAATGAAGAATCAGCAAGGATTCAATATTCATTGAGCTAATTTAACCAAATGGAGAAGGAAGGTACTTGGACTAGAGAGGACATGCAAATTCAGAGAAATGGATGCATGTCAGGTGTTGGTTCTGATCCCAGAAATTCCCTTGAGCTTTCGGTAATAAGCTGGTTTTATGTACTCTATGCCAGACACACTGACATGACCAGGAGTTGCTCTGGATGTGCCTATTGGAGTAGTAGAGAGGCATTAGTATCAAGGGAAAAATCGAGGGTGCTAGAAAATTTTCTTGAGTGAGCAAAGAGCTTCACTAAGAAGTCCCAGGCCTATTTATATCCTGGTGCTCTAAGAGACGCTCGGGTTGGCCATTAATGGCTAGCCAAAATCTTAAGGATTTTAGGTTTAGCCTTATGAGGGTAGGCTTGAAAATTCATGTCCTTCTGGTTGTTGTGATGTGGGAGGTCATGGGGGATAGATGGATTTTGATGTACAACCAACTAAATGAATCATTGGAGCTATCAGGGGGGGAGTAATTATAATGCCCTGCCCCATCACTGTGCACAATAGAATATTATTAGCTGTGAAGTGGGAAATTACTTGAGAGGAGTAACCCATCCTAACTCTTTATCAACCCATCACTCAAGATGAGTTAATAAAAATCCAATGAGTAATCCTCTCCTATACTGATAATGGTAGCTGGGACTAATCCTTAAGATAAGTGAAGTACCCTTATCTTAAGTATTAGTTAATATTACTCATACACATTGGTCTTAAGATAATTAAGGATAGATAGCCATAGTAAATGAATAAGCTTGAAGTATTTCACATCACAATACTAAGTATAAGATAGAATATATACATCAAAGTGCAGAAGCTAAAACATCCATCCATGAAATTTATCACAAAAGCTAAGTAAGCATTCATCTCAAAAAAGAAAGAAAATGCATCTATTTTTAATTATTATAAACTAGAGTTTTAAAGAAAAGAGTAGTAAATAAATCTCTCATCTCACAACACTCCAAAAACTACTGCTCCATTACCTCTTCTTAAAGCTCCTGGATATCCTCCAAAGTTGGCTCCTCAAATAGTCTAAACCTGACATGTTAGTTTCACATGCCAGGGCCCCTGTATAAAAAAGGAAAAACTATTATATTAGACAATAAGTCTAAGTACATTTAGGCTACATACAGTATTTTCTAGATTTAAGGGATATTAATTATCTTAATAGTTAAAATAGAAAACATACTATAGAAAAACTGAAATAAACAACACTTATAAAGTCAAATATTGAAACTGGAAACATAATAATACTGGAACTAATCAAGTGCACTAAAAGTAAAGCAACTGAAAAAAAATTGTAAATTGAATGAAACCTGAAAATTGAACTATGATGTATGTTATCGTATATGCATCTAAATATGCCATGGATTATGCGTCAAATATGTGCAACTTTGATGCCTCAATGCATCCAAAAATCCTAAGTAAAGTGCATGTCGCATTCCATAGTTTCTACTCAACATTGATGCATGCTGCATCTTGTAGTACTCAAATGATCTTGATTAATATAGTTATGCCATTCATGTTATCCCAAAACATTATGAAAATAAAGAAAAAATGGTTAAATCCAGAAAATATAAATCACAACCAGCATATTTCCTTAATATGCATAATGATCTACATACCACAATGTTCAGAATTATAATCATAAAAGAGTTTTATAACTTAAGTTCCTTAATCAATGAAATCTATATAGCTCACAATTACACTAATACATCAACCTTCATTATCACTTGATAAGAGCACATATACACGATTATCATGTCTTAAGAAATGTGACATTAGACACATAGGTTACTTAACTGCACTTATCCCCGCATATAAGTATAGGAGACATGCATACTTTTATAGTTTACTCTACCAAACTAAGCTATCCAATTTCCTACTTGTGACATACATTAGGATTGAGATATTTATCCTGAACTGAACTATACTTATCAAATTACCTAAGATAATATAGAAACTTTAACGTTCTATATAGGGCAAATCAACTAATCCCATATTCTACTAAATCAAGGTCAATTCTATGGATATATACTACAATTTCCATATGATAATACTAATATTATCATTACTATAATCCTAACAAGATTATTTTTAATAGGCAAGGAATTTCTAGCTACAGAAACCATTTTCCATTGTAATAGGTTCTAATCATTAAGCTCTAAGGAAGTGATAATTAAGTCTCTCAAATTGGGTTAACTACCACAAATGTATAAGTTCAATCTAAATCTCCTTAGGTCATCGCTACCATAAGGACATAAGATCAATCTCTAAAGTCATATGGTAGATCTAGAATTCTACCTCAACAGGCTACAAATGAGGCTTCCAACCTTAAGACTTACCTCAATTATAATTAAACTAATCATTTTAATCATAATTCTTAACTTTATCTTTTAGGGATATTAAAACTCCTCGCTAATGCATTTACAATCTATAATATATTAATGATTGAGTAAGAGTCAAGATAGCCTAATCTCATGCAGGTCTTATGCAAATCATTGAATGAACAGACATAATCAAGAATGAATCTCTTTACTATCTTATTCCTAAGAGTTCACATTCAAATCATGTGATAAATCATTTAATTTTGGAACTTGGTTGTTAGATCAATAAAGCATCTTTTATTAGCTAATTAAGATCATTTAATATGCAAATTCTCTTATTTAGGAGAAAATCAACAATTGTAAGGTTTATGGCTAAGACATAATCACATTATCCTTGTTAAGACCTAAAAATAAATCATGCAAAGTTAGGGTCAAGATTTAAATCAAAGGATGCTAAATCATTCATTATGTTAAATAAATGCAAAGTCTGTAATTTAAATAGATTTGGTTAAGTATCATGCTTATTATTGGCTTATTATGGATAATTAGAAATTAAACATGCCAAAAGTTAAATGTAAGGCTATCACTATGTTCTTTGGTTTTATAAATACTAAGTTTGCCAAAATCAAATTTTAAATGAGCCTAAAGTTTACTAATCAAGGTTAAATATAATTATCAATTACTTAGAAAAATTAATATAAAAAATGTAAATCTGCCTTTGCAGTTAAGTTATAATTGACATAAAGAAGAAATAGGGTCTATAAACATGCAATTGGATAAGTGTACCCCCTATTATTCACTTATCAAGGTTTGATGTAATTAGTACATACTTAGAAATGGTATATAATATCATATCATTTGGATATAACTTGAATGAAATAAAGTAACCCTAATTCCATGCATTTCCTTAATATTGGAACTTTAAGATATGCATTTAATGATCACATTATTTCAATTTTCCTTATTGGGTTCTGTCGAGTCAACCAGGACCCGATGGCTGGTTGTTTGTGGGACAGTGCGGTCGGTTAGGGCCTGATGACCCGCTACTGTAGAACAACGCAGGTCACGAGCTAGCCCAACTCGACAATATTCAACATCTTTACATGCGATTCCCATCGCTTAGACACATCCGGGTTATGGTTTTTATCAAACTTTAGGGTGCTCTGACCACACCATGACCCAAACTTGATCGCACATGATCAGCAGGTCAAGGTGTGTCAAACGCACCAATAAGTCCCTTGTGACTCAAACGGGGTCGCCTCGACCTCACTCACTCTAGACCCTTGATTAAGGTTTATTGTGGGGAGATAATTCTCCCCATAGATACATCGACATGGATTCTACTTCCATCAGTATCACAAGGTGAAGCAGAACCCCAATCTGGCTTGACTCAATATGGGTCAGATTGATGGAAGCCTACTGTACCTCACTGTACAGGCCCAAACAAATTGCTACTCGATTAGTTTCAATCGAACCCGATTGACCGTAGCAATCATCTTGTGTTGAAATTGGTAATCAAGGGGAAAGGATGCACAATAGCATGCTTAGTACTTGGGGAAAGCAAGTACTTAGCTATTGGACAAATGATGAGCTGTGGATGCTAGAGACATACTTGAAGCCTAAATCCAATCGATGGAACTTTAATAAGTTGCGACCTAGCAATTGGGGACTCAAACACCGTGTCTCGCCCATTGAATTTACCAGGATAAGAGCTTTGAAGCATCAGGTTGACTGAGACAATAAAAGAAAAGGAGGGCTTGGAAAATTAAAGTGACCAGGAACCTTATAAGTGAGCAAAGAATCTCACATAAGCTTTAGGTTGTCCTTAAATAGGCTCATGAGGTATAGGGAGGTTAGGTTGTGACCAGCTGACCTGACCCTTGAGTCGGCCTCCCAGCTTCCATGAAGTGATACTGAGCCAATTGGCTTGGTGGAGGTTCTTCCCTAAACTGGTAATGGCAGCAACGACAATGTGATGTGGAAGGAGGAGTGGGGGACAAGTCTGACAATTAGAGTCTAATAGAAATGAAATTTGGATCCCAAATTTTTGATGGATCCCAAATTTTTAGGATTAGGTCCTAATGACAATTAGAGTCTAATAGAAATGAAATTTGGACATAATTTAATCCTTATTAGACAAGGTAACAACCAGGGTTTGTTATAGACTCCCATATTTAAGAATGATCTCGTCCTCGCATCACCTAAGCGAGAAAATAATGAAGAAAAAATAAGAGCAAGAATTTAAAAGAAGTTTTGTATAGTTCCATGATTCTCAAATAGCCTTAGATATTTTAATCGCATATCTATTTCTTTCTACCAAGTGGCTTTTTCGACATTGTGATTCTGCCACTGGACTTTAACCATAGAGTTAGATGGCTTGTTAGCTGCTTCTGATATTTGCTCAGAATTTTGTTAGGCTCTTCGGCAAAAGATAAATCTAACTAAAGACTTACTGAATGAATAAAGATATGATGATGAGCCTCTTGAAGGCACTTTCTAGGAGATGAAACATGAAACTCGTTATGCACTGCAAGAAAATTATGGCAAATTTAGCTTGTAGGCAAATGATTCAACTTTAGATAGAGCTTCAAAAGGTCCTACATATCTAGGACAAAGTTTTCAAGCTACACCAAATTACTATACACCTTTCATAGGAATGACTTTTAAGTAAACAAAGTCTAATACTTGAAATTCCAAGGGATGATGATAAGAATCATGATATTTACTCTACTAATCTTGTGTTGTCTGAATTCTCTACTGAATGAGTCTGATATTTTTATTCCTCTCTTGCATGAATTCAGACCTATACAATTGTACATCTCCAATTTTAGACCAGGATAAAGAAGTTCTGCACATTCTACCGTAATGTTCTTTATAGGGAGCCATCTTGATACTAACCTGGAAATTGTTATTATATGCAAATTTAATTAACTGCAGATGTTCCTCCCGACTTCCATTAGAATCAAGATTGCAAGGTCTCAACAATTCTCTTAGCACTTGATTTACTCTTTTAATTTGGACACTAGTTTGAGGATGGAAGGTCGTGCTCATTGTTAGGGTAGTTCCCATATCCTGATGTACTACCTACCAAAACTTGGAAGCAAATTTGCTATTGCCATTGGCTATAAAGGATTTAGGAATTCCATGGGCCTGACAGTTTCCTTGATGCAGAGCTTTGCGAGCTTTTCCACGGAGACAGTCTGCTGAATAGGAATAAAGTGATTAAATTTAATTAAATAATTGACGATGACCCATATTGCGTTAGCATTAGATTTTGTGTGAGGCAATCTGATCATAAAGTCCATCAAAATGTCGAACCATTTCCATTCAAAAATTTCTAATGGATGCAATAGTCCACTAATATTTTGATGCTCAATTTTAACCAGATTACATGCATGGAACTTTTCAACAAATTCAGTGACACTCTTCTTCAAGCCTGGCCACTAAAATAACTATTTCAAATCTTGGTACATCTTGGTGCTTCTAGGGTGAATTTTGTAATCAGAATTGTGTCCTTCAACAAGAATTTTCTAATGCATGAATTTGGGAATCCATAGTTGATTCCACTGATATATAAAGTTTCCATGCAACTGTAGGTCATTACAATGACCACTTTTAATGTCAGCTCTGAACTTAAGATAGTCTCCATTCTATGTTTATATGATGGAGACATCTCTAAGAAATGTTGGTTCAACCTTACACATTTCTATTAATGAATTTAACATTTCCCCGCACACAAGTTCTATGCTCAGCTTGTGAAATTTATCACTAATGGGCTCTCTGTGATCATTCCACATAGGGTAGCATGACAACTCAGAGCATATGTTACAATGTTAGCTTCCTTGAATGATACTGAATATAAAGATCATAGTTGCTAATGAGCTCAAGCCGTCCTATTTGACTACAATTCAACTCATATTGAGTGAAAATGTGCTTCAAACTCTGATGATCAATGAAAATTGAATGTGTAAAATCATACAGGTGATTTTGAAAATTTTTCAAAGTAAACACTGCACTACAGTAAGTTCGAGGTCAAGAATAGGATAAATCTTTTTGTGTGGTTATAATTGTTGAGAGGCATATGCAATCACTCTTTTATTTTGCATAAGCACATGTCCCAAACTGATTACAGATGCATCAGTGAAGACTTGGTAAACAAGACCTTCCTTTAATAGGACTAGCAGTATAGCAGTTGCAAGTGCAACCATAAGCTTTTGAAATGCTTTCTCGCATTTAGGACTCTAGATGAACGGCACTACCTTCTGAGTCAGCTTAGTTAGTAGAAATACAATCTAGGAGAAACCTTTGACAAAATTTCTATAATATACGACAAATCCCAAAAAGCTGCAAATATCCTTTACTTACTTTGGCTGCAACCAATCCTGAATTGCACTACCCTTTTTTGATCTACCCTTATTCCTTGGGCATCGACAACATGACCCAAGAATAATACAGAGTCTAACCAGAATTTGCAATTAGAGTATTTAGCATATAGAAGATCAGCTCATAGTGTTTCTAACACTTTTCTTAAGTGATCTTTATGCTCTGCATGGTTTTTGAAATAGATGAGGATGCCATCGATAAAGGCTATGACAAACTTATCTAGGAAGGGCATCAAAACTCATTTCATTGAATCCATAAATATATATGGTACATTGGTCAGTTCAAATGACATTACCAGGTAGTCATAATGACAATAATGGATCCTAAAAGTTGTATTCTCAACATCTGAATCTTTTACTCGCAATTAGTGATATCCCGACCTCAGATCAATTTTGGAAAAAATCACTACTTCGGACAATTGATCGTACAGGTCATCAATCCTATGATGTGGATATTTATTTTTAATGGTGACTTTATTCAATTAACAATAACCTATACACATTTGCATAGATCCATTTTTCTTATAAAAAAGAACTGGCGCTCCTCATGGGGACATGCTAGGCCTAATAAGCCCTTTACTTAATAACTCTTGTAGTTGCTCATTTAATTCTTGCAGTTCTTTGGGTGCCATTTTGTATAGAGCTTTATAAATATGTTGGGTCTTAAGGATTAACTTGAAAATAGATTTTACCTCTCTTATAGATGGTAGACCAAAAATATCTTTGGGAAAAATATTAACAAATTCCCTAACTACTTTGCTCTCAGAAATTAGAATACTTTCTTTTAATTTACCCATCATTGTGACAAAATAAGTGTCACATCCTTTATTGATCAGTTTTTTTGCTTTAATTGCATTGATTAAAGATGTTTGAGTATCAATCCTTCCTATAAGGTTCTTAGCTTGCTATAGGGGTGAAGGATTACTTTCTTTATTTGGAAGTAGATTATCGCACTATCCTTAGTGAGCTAATTCACTCCAAAAAAAATATTTGGCTATCAGCAGAATAATTAACTTAAATTTATAGGACTGAGTGTTTCACAAAATACTAGCATTACAAAACTTGTGAGCACTCACTTTGGTTCCAGAAGGAAGTCCAACACTCAAATTTTAGCTAGTTTCTAGGATGACAGGCCAAGTGACTAAGAAAAATCCTCAAAGATAAAAGAATGACTAGCTCTAGTGTCTAAAAATACTTTGTAAGGTTTTCATTTATGCATAGAGTTCCTATGTTGAGTATTTGAAGATAAGTTAACTGCTTACAAAAATTAAACTCAAAGAAAAGAAAATGACTTTACAAAAGAAGATAGTTCAAGAATGTGTACCTAAAACCATGTTAATATCTTTTGTTGCTTCAACAAGAATGAGAGCATGAATACAAGCAGGACTAGCAAGACGATTATTGTTAACCGTCTTCCTTGAAAGGTTTTAGACTTGCACTTGGGGGGAATCAATTTTCTCTTTGACTAGATCTGAGTTCTCAGGTTGTAGTGGTGGCATGATTGCCACACTTGAATCGATTTTGTTCAAAGGCACTGCTCAAAATACTTGTCTTCAATGAGAATGATCTATACAAACTCTATCTATTGTTACTTGTTGTGTGCATTGGTAGTACATGTGGCCTTGTCTACCACACGTAAAACAACAGTGCCTGAAATGATATCACTTACCAAAGGGATGGGTTTGTTAAATCCCTTAATCGAATCAGATGAAAAAGCTCCTTCCATCTGGTAGACTTTAGCAATTGTGGCCTATGTCTCATGAAAATATCGTGTTAGTTGGGCACAACATGCATTTTTCTTTTTCAATTCCTCCTTAGCTTGATGAGGGAACAGCATAATCCTTTATATAATCTCTTAAACCACTCTAGAATATGTGCCAATGAGCATCTTTTGTTCTGCGGTGCCCTGCCCCACCGCAAAGGGAGTGAAAGATAGCAATGGGACATGTCATCACCTGATGATAACCTTGGAGTAGCATTAACAAAGTAAATGTCTTCTAAGAGGCCACTTACTTTGCTAATACAGATACTACTAAAGTGTCAAAGTAATTAACTACTAAGGCAAGTGCAATATATAAATAGAGTGTGGAAGCTGATAAAATTAAAAAATGTCCATTCATCACATTCAAGAAATAAACAAAAAATAGTATGAATATTACATCCTAGATGACATAGTGCTGAAATAAAATCATACAGTGCAGAATTTATCTATTATATGCCATTAATAATAGTTCAAAAATAAAGAAAGATTGAAATGAATAAATCACTCTCTCCCAGACAGTAAAATACTCCTGCTCCTCAACTAAACCTAGCTCCTCAAACTGCTCTAAGACTGATATGTTGGTTTTTATATGCTAGAGCCCCAGCCAAGAAAAGAAAATCTTGGTTAGTCAAACTATCTAAATATATTTTAGGCTGATAATTTATAAGTTTAAGGATATCACAAATCATTCTAAGCAATAAAGAAGCTACAAAGCATCAATTAAAATGATAAAAGCTATAAACAATACATTTATAACATAAGCAAAAAAAGAGATAAGTAAACATACTGCAAACCAAATAGTTGTAGAAATAGGTTAAGCAATTTATAAACTACTAAGGTACAAGGAAAAGTTCTAACAGATATGATCAAACATACATGATTACTTTTCTAATAAAAGTACATGATGAATAAAGCAATAATGAAAATTAACATCCTAACATGCTTGCATAAAAAATTATATATGAAAATAGAAAATTGCTAAAAATGCATAAATATTGAAAGCATTGTAAATTACTATACATGTTGTACATACTAAAATTGAACTGAATTATACAGGAAATAACAAAACTGAAAATGACTAAATCACAAAATATTTCATTTTTTATTGGATGTGTGCATAGGTTAGTCCTGCCATAATAGAAACTAGTTAAACATAGCCATAGAACAAAAAGTTCCACATGTATCTTATATATCACTAATGGCTAAATCTGAACTAGACTATAGAATTTGACATGTATCATCCAAGCCCTCTCATGGTTGGATCCAAATTGATTCTATCTCTAAAATAAAATTGTAGAGGCAGACTAACAAGGACACACTCCACTGAATTTTTATCTGAATTTATTGAATTTCTTGATTATTAATGCTAATGACATATGTATTTCAAAACCAACATAGGATATTCATTAAATATTATATGTCTCAACTTATGTGTAAAAATAGTAAGGGCTCAATTAATAAATAAGCAGTGCCTATAAAATAAGGATTATAAAATAGTACTACACAAAAATTTGTGATATCATTTGTTTTCTAATTTATTCATTCTAACTTATTTGAAATTATACAAGCTAAGGATATCTAATAACCTATTATATAGGATAAATTCAAATTCACGATCCTATAAGGTCACCTAATTAGAGCTAATCAAGTTATAATTTAAATTGATTAATGTCGCCTACAAAATTTAAATAACAAAACAATCATTTTAATTAATGAATTTATTAACCCAAAACCAATCTTGATAAAACAAATCAAGATTAAGGGATTAAGAGTTAAACTCTAATAAGTCGGGTTTACAACTCTTAATCCAAAGGCACGAATGTCTAAAGATTTAAGGTTTTTCTAATTCTCACATACTAAATGTTATGGAAAAACTTATTAAGTATAATCAAACTTAATAAGATGGATATATAATCTTAAGCTAAAGTTAAAAGATAAAATAATAAAGACTAAAACTTATGAGAACAAACTCTTAAACTCAAAAGCTACAATCTAAACTAAACCTAAGCTTTTAAATAATCTCATTACTCAACATAATAGAATTTAAGAGACTTAAACTAAGAGTTAAAGAACTAATCATTTAAGGAAGATCCTAAGGAATAACATGAAGAGTTACTTAAGGAATTCTTCTAACTTACATAAAATTTTATTATATTAGATATGATCTAATAGTTAATGATTCTAAGAATGAAGAAAAATGTGGATTTTCACCTCCACATATCAACACTTCGGATTCAAAATTAACATGTAGGCTTTAAATGAAAATTAATGATCTAAATAATTATAGATTGATTTTAAACTACAACTTTACTAATTTTAAAGGCAAAGCATATATTGGAGTGATTAAATTTCACTTAAATTAATATTTGACCAAAATGACCAAAATGAGCTTAACATAATTTTCCATGATCATATTCTTGCTATGATGTTTATTTATATTCACCTCTATTTAGTGAGTGATCAAAGACTTAAAATTTGAAATTTGGCTAATTAATGAGCCTAATATTCATTAATACATTTTCAAAGTGATTAAGCATAATTAAGAAAACTAATGATAGAAACCTAAATATTTATGTAGATTAGTGTTCCTTTTATTTTTCTAATTAAAATGGTATATTGGATTACTATGTTTGGAGTTGTAATTATAATATATGAGGCTTTAAAAATTAATAATTGATTAAAAATTTAAAAAAATAAATAAAAATTCTGATATTTTTAATGTTTAATAAACAATAAATTGGCAGAAATATAAAAATGGAACCTTTGGCATCCAAATTCTCTCTACACAGAGCTCCTAACAAGGCATGCTATATACAGATGGAAAGGTCCCTTCGAGACCTTTCTATTGGTACTAAACAAGCCTCCTTATTTTACCTCTAAGTCAAAATTTCTATGATGCCCTAATTTGGGCTTAAAAGGGAAAATGGGTACTTATATGGTTCATTTGGGGCTTCGAGAAGGAGATGAATAGTGTTGCTTTTGCTCTAGGATAGAGCCAAATGATGCAAACGAGGTTTGAGCTCGAATTAGGGCTTAAATGGGGTATTTGTAAAGCCCTAAAGTGGTGGCTTTGTCGCCACATGCATCTGCCTATCGCATCCACATCGCGCAATGCATGGGATTTTTTTTAATTAACTAATTATTAATTAATAATTAATTACAATTTAATTATCTAAAATTTAATAATCGAATGAGTTCCAAAAAATCCCAAAACTTCACCCCTAGCTAATTTTAGGGTGAGAAACTCAAAAATGAAGTTTGATTTTCAATTTGAAATCAATTTAATAATCTTAATTTTTTAATTATTTAAATATATTAAAATATTTGAGAAATTTTGATGACTTCTAAAATTTCTAAAATTACACCCCTATCTAATTTGGGATTGTAGAGTTCAATGGCAAAGTCAGATTTTTGATCTGAGATCAATTTTATTTAAGTAATTTTCTATGTCAAATAATTGGCAAAAATAACCAAATGATCCAATTGAGGTCTGATGGATCCCAAACTTTCAGGGTTATGTTCAAATAACTATTTGAGTCTAGTTGAATGAGAATTAGGAATTAATTTAGTCCAGATAACTCAGGGTAACACCCTTTGGTTGTTACATGTTCTCACCAGATCTTGGGTAAGTTAACCTTCTGAATTCTATCTCGTACTCTGATACAGAACAACCACCTTGATTCATTCACAATAAGGTGTCTTCTAAGATGTTCTGAGTAGACAGAGGATTGAATTCAGCCTTAAAGGCTTCTACAAACAAATCCCATGGGATATCCTCAATATCGAAGTCAGTAAAGCAGGAGTTTCTCTTATTATCCCACAATAACTCTACTTCTTCTTGGAACAGATGTGTGGTAAGGCGGATGACTTCAAAGTTAGGAAACTTTGTACAAGCAAGATACTTCTCCACCGGTTTTAACCAACTTGCAGTATTCATGCAAGATAAATTTCTACTAAAGGTTGAAGTCCTCAACATCAAAAAAGTATGTAGAATTCCATCAGCAAAATGATGGGGAGTGAATACAGTTGGAGCCATTGGAGCTGCAACATTTATTTTTAGAGTTTGAACAAAGATTAACTTCTGGATCATTAGAGATTATTGGGTCTAATTTTCCACCAATAGTTTCACCATATCCATAAGAGAGTTAATTTATTCAAAAGTGTTACTGGAAGCAACTGTCATTTTAATGAGAGTATACTTCAAAGAAGAACTATGATTCATTCTGTTGAATCATAGTGATTATTCTCTTGGAAACATGACAAAAAACATGCATTTGGAAACTTAGGACAAAAGATCTTCTCATTTAAACTTCTTTGAGTGCAGGCAATACAATATGGAAACTCAAATGAACATAAAGGGCAAAAGAAAATAATAATGTAAATGAAGATTACAAGATGCTAGAAAAGAAATGCTATAGATAGCTATGGAATCCTAAACACGATAATCAAAAGTACTCGGCAGTGAAGGTGATGCAGAAGTCATTATAAGTAACTGCATGATGTTATCTTTGACACTTCTTTACTATCTTCTAATTGGCATCATCCCATCAACATCCTGCTCCATCTTGGAAAAGATGAAGCAAAATCTGAAGACAAGGGTTGTCAAGATACTGAATGCATTGAAATCTTACGTCATATGATGTAACCACTCTCAAGCTAAGATTAGAAAATATGACCCTCTTAAGACTAGTATGTAAACATCTTTTCTAACACCAAAACTCTATCGAGTGAGATACCCTACACAATTCTGCCATGATTTTGTCCATGCTGAAAGTGTTTTACCCAAATGACATCTAACCTCCTAAAATAGTACTTAGCTGCTAATAGGTCGAATGCCATTCTACATGATATAAAATTTTATAAGTTCTCTTATTATTTACTAAATTTATCTTGCTCTAAGCTTTTTATAAGGAGCATAAATCATTAAGATTTTTTCTAAGTGTTCATTATGATTCTAGTGTGTCATTCCTTTTAGATTTCTTTTTTCAAATTTTATTCTGAGATTGCTCCAAGACCATTATAAGGCTCCTCCAAACTCAGTTCTAGGTCGCTCTAATGCTATTGGTTGCAAGTCCAGTTATACCATGCCTGAGTTTACCTCTTTGTGATACACCAGAGGCTTCACCAAAACACAAAAACCTTCCACTTGGAGTTCAAGTGTAGGTCATTTTCCAGTTCTTCCAACTTTGGTAGCTCCATCATAATCGACAATTCTTTGGAGACGTGTTATTGCTCACCCTGTCTTCAAACACATTTAAAGTCTCCACCAAGCCTTTCTTTTAAATGCATCTTCACATATTCCACCTTTCGACGCTTGATACTCTGCATGCTTCGTCCACATCTGAAGAGTTATCTTCTCCCAATAAGAAGCACCATGAACCGCTCCCAATTGCTTTGGTATATCTTATTTCAAAAGGCCTCCTTAGCTCGATTAAATGTGTATTCTGCACCTTTGTAAAATTTTTGATCCAACTCTTCAAACTCTTTAACATTGTATGCTTCTCCTTCTCTAGAGAACTTAACTTCATTTTACTTCATACTGATGTTCCTTTAGATAGGAGAGATTTGTACACTCTTAACCATGTGTCTAAGGTCAAGATGACTCTGGCCAAAATTCACTTCATACCTCCACTGTGTTTCAACACATATCCACCCTACACCTTTCATGACCTTTTTTTTTAAGTCCCACGTGAATGCTGTCTTGATTCAAGTTCATGCAAATTGGCTAATAGAACATCAGGATTCTCTTTGAGTTTGAAACATGAAAGACACCTTTCAACTACCACCACTCATACAGTAAAATGTTCATGTCTCGCTTATTGACGCTGTGTGCTTTGGCTTCTTCCTTTATCATCACTTTCATCATTGTATAGGTTTTTCTCCATGTGTTGTGCACCAGGTACCATGTGTTTTAGAATCCCATATGTTGCAATCTAACATGATTTCACTTGAATGAAAGCATGCTGCTTTGTATAACAACCTTTCGCTCTGATACCTATAATTATGAAATAACCTGGAATCCGTAGAGAAACCATTGTTGAAGAACAGTATCTTCGAGACCAATTATTGTGAAACATGTGTGTGCCAACTTGGATACCGTAGAAGAAAACACTTGACATGGAAGCAATGAGAGCAGTGTATGATTGCAAAAATCACATAAACATAAAAGCACAAGCACAAAAACACATATTTATGCAATAAAAATTTAAAATTGAGGAAAAAATACAGAGCCACACCAACAAAAAAATTCAATATGAAAATGGGGAAGATGGATACATCTATTTTAAATTCACCTTACATTGTAGCAAAATAGAAATTACACTTGTTGCATTGCTTCATACCAGCTTGTTAACGTGTCATGAAGATAGCACAGTAGCCATTAGCATTGTTGGGGCGACTCCTCAGTGTATGCAGTCTCCATTACTCATAACAACCTCAAAAAGATTCCCCAACATTCATGTAGTATCCATGCATTTTCCTTGTGAATTTCCCAACTACTCTACTTTACAGGTATTCTAGCAGCTATACATTAGTGCCAGCCTCCTTTGCATTTGCTTCATTTTTGTGCTTATTCTCAGAGGACAAATGTTGGTGGAGGTCAAACTTTTGTCCCTTCAAGATTTGCTCTATTTTCAACAAAATTATTTCAAAATGTTTTATGAACAAAATGAGGCTTTCCTTCTTGACCTCATTGAGCCTAACTAGAGTGCCTTCTTCCCTGATAGGAACATAAAGGACAACATATTGCTACTTAAGAGATAGTTCATAGACTTGACAAAAACTAGAGGACATAACCATATTGATAAATTTGATTTGGAGAAAGTTTATGATAAATTAACTAGAATTTTCTTATAATCTCTCTTAGAGACTTTATCTTCAATGATACCTTTATTGGGTTCATCAAGCTGCTCATTAAGGATGTGTTGTTCTCCATATTGCTTAATGGATCCTCTAAAGACTATTTTAAATCACAAAGAGACTTGAGGAAGGGGGATCTCTTGTCCCCTGTTCATTGTTATCGTGATGAATAATTGGTCTAGAAGCTTGATAACTTTCTCCCAGAGGACCAATCCCTTGGATACAATCAAGGGGGTAAGCATATCATATCCCATCTTGTTTATGCAGATAATCTTATAAATTTTTGTAATGGCCTTCACAGATCTATTTAAATTATTGCTAACTTTTTGAGAGAGCTTGAGAGGGAGGTGAGGTTAAGCATTAAATTCCACAAATTTGTATATTTTAATACTAGGAAAACCTCTGTGAGAACTATCGATAACATCTCCAAGCACCTTGTGTTCAAAATGGGCAAATGTCCCATTACTCATTTGGGAATTCTTATGGCGATGGGGCACATCAATAAAAAGATACCTTCAAGGGCCTCTTTGACAAGATTATGAGTAGAATCAAGGGTTAGGAGCTTAATTTTCTTTCTCATTAGGGGAGAATAATTTTAATTTAATTGGTCTTCAACTCTATTCCAATCAATTGGTTAGATATATCTTCTCCAACCAA
Source organism: Gastrodia elata (assembly GCA_016760335.1). NCBI lineage: Eukaryota > Viridiplantae > Streptophyta > Magnoliopsida > Asparagales > Orchidaceae > Gastrodia > Gastrodia elata. Next base: position 3,537,735 of record CM028685.1, on the reverse strand, counting down.
ATGAATTTTCACTATATTAAAAAATGTTTTTAATAATTTATTGTGAATTCGGGAGGGGGCTCGGGGGCTCTAGAATTATCTGGTTAAATTAAAAAACATTGTGTATCCTTATGTGGAAGGTGGCTTATGTCTGAAGAAATTAGAAGAAGTGCATGCTACTTTTTCTCTAAAGCTGTGGTGGATCTTTCTTACAATAATATTAGGGCTCAAATTATGAGGGTTAAGTACTATGCCACCAAGCAACCCAATAGGATGTCTAACAAATTATATAACTCCTTGACTTGGAGGACAATGCTCTCATGCAGAGACACCATGGAGGGGTTAATAATATGCTGGGTGGAGGTGGATAATCTCTCATTTTCTTGGTTTGACAATTTGTCCAAATTAGGGATATTAGGTGATCAATTTAGTGTAGCAATCTCCATCTTAAAGTTTGTGATTTCCTTAATGATAGGGGGGACTGAGATTATGATATCATTATGCAACTCTTGCCTTCCCAAATGGTTGATTCATTAAATTCAATGCAGCCTATTTTCTATAACAAAAGAAGAGCCTCTTCTGATCTAGTGGTTGCTAATACATTTAACCTGGTTTTAACTTGGAATTAGGTCTGACATGATAGATATTCATCTAACGCATTGCAATTTTGGAATGTGTTCATTCCTACTCATATTAGTCTATTTATTTGTGTGGATGATATGATATAAATAATAAGGTTCTTTTTTGCTTCTAAAAGCCACTGTTGTGATTCTTTAGAATCAATAAAGCATGTTTTTATGGAGAACCACATTATTAGCCAAATCTGGGATTCAATGTCATATATTGAAAGGTTGAATGGCTGTGATAATATTGTCCATCTACTAAATCAATGGAATGGGGTTGATGTATCCAAGAAAAGGAAAACTCATGCAGAAAATCTTATTAATGCCTTTGCTATTTGGACCATTTGGAATGCTCAGAATCAGGCCATATATGCGAAAGCTTATATATCATTCCATTCTTATTAATATTACTAGTGAAGTGTGTGCTCTTATTCAGAGAATTTTTCCTAGAAATTTAAAATGGACACATATTGATGTGGATAAATTTAACACTCTAGTATGTTACTTTAATGTCTACTGGTTTGCTTGTACTATTTGTGGTGTTTTGGTGCTGTTTTTTATGGAAGGCTCTATTTGGCTGGTGAGGTTGCGATGTTAGCAGTGTGGTTTTGTTTTGCTCATATTTGGCTCCTAGTGTGGAGTCGATGCCGGGAGAATTCGGGCTTCTATTTTTCAAGTTCATCACTCTAAGTGTGTGACTCTTTTTGCAATGGGAATAGAGAGGTTAGGGATTGACCTATGTCTCATTAGGTTCGCTGTTACTTTAGTTTGCCTTCTAATGTTTTAAGTTTGATGTTATTGCATTTTATGCCCATTTATCTGCTTAATCATGATCATGTTCATGGCTATTATTTATTGTTATATGGTTCAAGAACTTCAATTTTAGCTTTATTAGTCACTACATGGTGTTGTTTGTATTATTTTCTGCTTTGAGTGAATTTATTTCAAGGAGAATGATTTATTAGGATGTTAATGAGTGATAAATCTAAGATTTATAGTAATTAAAGTTAATAAAAATAACACTTTTCATTAGGATTTGTATGCTTTGATATTTGTTTGCTGCCTTTAAGGACAAAAAGAGCTGAAATAAATTAGGATTATACAGTGAAAACCAAAAAATTTGCACTACTGCATTCCATAGCGGATCTAAGACTGAAAGTGCCATGCTATCGCACGCCACAATGGGCTTATCACCTAAAGTCTGGCGCTACCGCGCTCTACAATGGATATAAGATGTTACCCAACGCCTCACACTTATGCAAATATTCGAAACTGCCACGCTACCGAGTGTTGTAGCGGTCTCAAGACCAAAAGTCCAGCACTCCCGTGCGCTACAGCAGCAACAGAATCAAAAGTGCCATGCTACCGCGCAATGCAGTGGTCTCAAGATCGAAAGTCTTGCACTACCGTGCGTTGCAGCAGCATCAGAATCGAATTGCCACATTACAGCGCGCTATAGCAGTTTCAAATTTGAAAGTCCCACGCTACCGCGCGCCGTAGCACCCGCCATAAAAACTCCCAGATAAAAGAATTCAAATCAGCACTGGGAAGAGAATGAAATTTAATTCCTTCTCTTCCCACAACATCAAATGAATTTAGTGCATTTAATTCTCCTCTATCTCAAGAGAATAAACAATTAAGGGGATTTAATTTCTAAGGAGATGAGAAGGTGGCGGCGCTTAAGCTGAGAGGGATGTCCAGGATTTATAAAAGGGGGGTTTTAAGACTTAGGGAGGGTTCCAGTATTTCATACTCAAAGCTAGAGACAGAAGATGCTGTAAAGAAGAAGAGAAGAGAGTACCCCCCTGCCCAAGGAAGGAGAAGGCTATACATGCAAGGATAGAGCGAGAACAGAAGAAGGAGAATGAGAACAGATCCAAGATAGAGGAAGAGATAGATGACCATGACTGCAGTTCCCTAGTATCGTACCCTATCTCATACCTTTAATTTTTTTTTGTAAAGTCCATGCAAAAGCTTCATTCTTCTTGTGATTTTTTTGTTATTTGCTTTTCATTGGCAGCTTAAACCCTCCTTGGGGAGGGTTAAGCATATGCATGTAATGATTTAAGTACTGAAAGTGTTTGTACTCTTTGAATATTAATGAATATCTTTTTGATCATTTCTTTTGATTAAATGATGTGGAGAATGTATTGGATGAATTATTTTGTCATGAAAATATTTTAAGCAAAAGAATGTTTTAAAACTATGAAAACCATTGAGCTCGTTGATCTCTTAGAACTAAAGCTATGCATGTCGAGCATCCTCGCTATGAATGTCCGTGACCACATTCATTGTGCAAAAATGACCAATACGAATCCTTAGATTTAAGACGATAAATAAAGCCATGGAATATTCAGTAATCTTTGAGCTCCAAGGCTCACCATTAACTTATGCGATGAATTGTTGTGCGATTGCCTAGAGCCTTATGACAAGCTCTATGAGCATCGTAACATAATTCCTTTGCTAAGCTGAGAAGTTGATGCATGTGAGCCAAGAGCCACCGATTGTGCTCCATAGCTCGTCTTAAGTTTATGTGAGGTTTAAAATGCATTGAGTGCTATGGGTGATGTGACATAGCCCACTTAGCCCAATGGCTCTTTTTCTTAGTTAAACATAGAACAAATGCATGTGAGCTATCGGTGAAATCAAGCTCATGTGATACATAACTAAAACTGTAGATTTCATAGCTTAGACGTAAGTATTGAACTCAACCAATATTGGTCACATGAGGGTCTATGCACCGATATTGAACCTTTTTGTGCTCTTCTCTAAACACTAGGCGAGACTTCCTACATTTGGGGGACACCCTAGAGAAGACTGCATTTCTTGATTGTAACTAAACCATCCAATTTATTTGATACTAAATTGATAAAGAAAAGTACTTATATGAACACTTAATGAATTTCATGCTAAACCCAACTCTCCCTACTTTCTCAAAAAGTAGTTTATAATTCAAGAAGCTCTGATCTGCTAAATTAGAGCTAAAACATCAACCACTTAATCATCATTCAAACATTAGTAAACTCAAGTAAACTTTATTAACGAAACAACACGGTTCTCAGAGGACAATAAATCTTGAAATCTCATCATCCTAATATTACTTCAGACCACATGCGCTTACATGTGAGCGTAGATGTACAACTTCAGTCTGTCAGTTGATTTGTATTTTCCCTTATGTATTCTTTTCTTAATTCCCTATTATGTAGGGGATATGACCTAGGGATGGGGGGAATTGTTGTGTGGGGCTAGCATGGTGTTCTTTGCTGTGGGTTGGTAGGTTTTAGATTCTCGCCTCAGACTCCAGATGCTCATATTCCCTAGTACTCAAGGAATGATAAGGTGGTGGATTCGTCTGGCTTGGAATAAGGTTGGTAGTAGAAATTTTACGAAAGCTCTGTGAAGTGTGTTAGTTTTTATTTAATTTTGGTAATAATCTATTTAAATTTGCAGGTGCGCTATTGATGATGTTTTTTGTTTTTGTTTTTCTATTTTGTTTTTTTTTACGAAAAGACCTTTTAGTATTAGGATCTTTTGTACCCACCCAACCATGTTATATCTTTTATTGTTATCAAAAAAATTTTAAGGTTTTCTTTTATATATATATATATATATATATATATATTGAAATCTATGCTCTGATAATCCGGCACACACTTTGAATCCTCCAAATTTTGAATTTGTTCAACATAACCAAAAAGAAATATTGTGTTTTCAAAAATAAGAAATTTATTAATTTTATTGACATTTGGCATATTTGTGACATGTTGATTTGAAGAAAACAGCAAAAAGTTGCATAAATTGTAAACCTAATAATTGGCTGACAAATAAAATATATTTTGTAGGGAAAATGAATTTTCTAAAGGCTACTACTAATTCACATAAAATAAATGTTTCATATTCCCATGCAAATTTTCCTTTAGGCATAACATTGGGCCCGCACTTTACATGTGTCATGCAAATTATTTAGTTTTAAATATGTTTAATTCAATACTATTTTAATAAATTTGAAAGTTATGTATTGATAATGAAAGTATGGATAAATTTATAGGTCTTTTGGATAATATAATTAAATTGAATGGAATGGTATAAACTTCTCTTTTTGTACGGTATTGTAATAAAATATTTTAAAATGTTAAATTATATGCTGCTCTGCTTAGTCACCTAATAGGATTTTGTAGCCTACACCTAGTGTTGATTAGTCTCACTAATCAGGTATCGAGTAATCACAGTTAGTATTAGAGTAGATATGAGACTTTTAAGTAAGGTGGTAGAAGCACAGAACATATAAATACATATACATTCAATTAGATTTAAGAATTTCATAATACTAGATAGTACATATGAAAAACTTAGTATGTAATGATCCAAGTAAAAATAAAATGATAATTGGAAACAATAACTTGATTTTGGTGAAACTGCATAACCCTTTCGACTCTTACTAAAGAGTTAATACTTTGAACTAGGTTTGCTCTAATACCTCTAGGATATAATCGTTTGCAACATAGCATAATGGGCAAAAAATTAAGTAAGATGGTATAGATAAGTGTAGATTGCACTAACCTCTATGATATCGAGTCAAGTTTATAGTTCACACTCTAACTCAAAAAATACAAGTTTGAGTCTGGGCTGACTCGACTCGAACTCGACTCGAGCCAACCCAGATGCCTTATGTAAGTTTTAATTTTCTTTTATACTTAGCAATAAATACGCACTTTAGCAAATTTTGAGAAAAAATCTAGAAAATTGGAGCACTAAGCATACAAACATTATTACCCATAAAATCAATGATTTTGTCTATGTTAAAGAATGATGGACACTATGGAACATTTGATGCAACGGGTAAGTGAGCATTGTACGATTTCTTGTTCGAATATATAAATTTTTATGGTCTTTAATCTCCAAGAGGGTTGGAATGGATAAGTCCTGAGCAATATCTTGTTGGTCCCCATTGCTAATAAAGTTATTTCTTTCCATCATATAATGGGATTTGCTAAATCTACTAATTTTGAAATGGTGGTTAATGGCAAGTTTAGTATTTCCAAAGCTCGGCATCTAACTAGATCGCCGCAGCGCGCCTTGGCGCTCCATCACCGAGACGGAGGCGCTATTGCGCGCCTCAGCGGTCAGCAGACAGAGAAGCAGGTGCTCCAGCGCCCCGCAGTGGAAACTGGCGTTGCTGCGCGCCCCGGCGGCAGTCATCCCGAGAGGCGGGCGCTCTCGCGCGCCGCAACAGCAGGATAACAAAGACCAGGGCACTACAGCGCGCCCTGGCGCCTGGATACCCGAAGCCCATGCACAACGGCGCGCTGTAGCGCCTAGCGGAAATCTGCTCCGATTCAGGTTACGCCCTAAGTAATTTGGAGGTCATTTTGGACTTCTCAGGGATTGAGCTGGGTACTTAAGGGAACATTTGGAGGAGTTTCCTATGCAAGCAAAGAGTATTGGAATTTTAGTTGGAGGCTTTGGCTGCTATGAGGAGGAGATTCCAAAGTGAAGCCCTAAGGAATTTACAGTGCAAAAGAGCTCTTGCATGTTGGAGAAGATACTCCTGGTGGTGGCTACTTTATCTTAGAATAAGAGCTTGTGTATTTTCTGTTAAAGGTTAAGCTCTTTGTAACTCTGTACTCTTCAAGATTTTTAGTGGATATTTTATGTGGTGTGGTTCCGTAGTTTTTCCCATTCTTAGGTTTTTCACATAATTTTCTGTGTTTGGATGTATGTGTGATTGAGTTTGTTTTGCATGCATGTGTTGTGATCTACTCTTTGTGGATTTGTGATTTTGGACTTGCTTGTTAACCATCTTGCAACCTTGATCCTCAATCGAGTGCGCTGACCAAACCGCTTCCGCTGCGGAGTGTTCTCGGATTGCTGAAAGTTATTCACCAATAAGTGGTATTAGAGCGAGATTACTTTGTTGGTCCTGTGGTTTGTTGTTTGAGTGGGAGCAATGACCGATAAGATGAGACACAAAATAGAGAAATTCAGCGGTACAGACTTTGCGTTCTGGAAAATGCAGATGGATGATCTGATTTTCAAAAAAAGTTATATCTTCCACTGAAAGGAGTCAACAGAAAACCAGCAATTATGACTGACAAAGAATGGGAAGTTCTCGATAGAACTGCGTTGGGTTTGATTCGACTATCATTGTCTTCTTATGTTGCTTTTATTATTGTTAATGAGAAAATTACTGTAGATCTTATTGATGCATTTACGAGAATGTATGTGAAGCCCTTAACTTCTAATAAAGTTTTTTTGATGAAAAAACTATTCAATATGAAGATGATGGATGGTTATTCGATGACTGAACACCTCAACGGGTTCAGCATGGTGGCAAGCCAATTAAGTTCGGTGGGCATTAGTTTTGATGACGACATCCGAGCTTTGTTGTCCCTGTCTTCATTGCCGAACAATTAGGATGGGCTGGTTACAGCCATCAGTAACTCTTCAGGAAATGCATCGCTGAGATTCGACAACATTGTCAGGCTTGTGCTAAATGACGAGGTGCAAATGAAATTTCATGGGAAGGCATCCACTTCAGCATTGAATGCCGAAAGCAAGGGAAGACATACATAAAGGAGACATAACAGAAATAGGTCAATATCTCGATAAGAAAAATCAAGACCCGGAATAGCAAAGCCAGATTACTGGAACTATGGGAAGATGATGAACCCCACAATAAATGTTTCAGGAAAAGAGGATTACGATGCATTGATCCTCTCATTTGTCAACACAGAGTCCTGGGTAGTGAACTCGGGTGCATCCTTTCATGCAACTCCATTGCAGAGTGCCTTCAAGAACTACATCAAGGGGGACTTGGGGAAAGTATATCTTGGAGATGACAAGGATTGCGACACCATTGACAGAGGTAATGTGGATGTTCAGCTACTAGGAGGTGCTATTTGGAAGCTAAGAGATGTTAGACAAATGTCATATCTAAAAAAAAATGTGATTTCTATGAGCTAGTTAGCTAGAGAGGGATGCAATGCTTGTTTCACTATAGTCTCATAGAATGTCACCAAGGGTCATTTGTTGTTGCATGAGGCACTATGGCATGTGCACTTTACTTGATCAATAAAGTGTCTGATTCTATTTCACCTGCATAAGAGATAGATGCGGATCTTTGGCACTGGAGACTTGGCCATATGAGCGAGATGGGATTAAAATCCCTATAGTCAAAGGGGAAGCTCCAAGTACTGAAGCCAGTATACTTGGATTTCTATGAAGACTATGTGTTGTGCAAATGGAAGAAGGTTTCGTTCTCCAAAGTTGGAAGAGAGCTAAGAAGAAAGATATTTGAGATGATGCATATAGACATATAAGGGCTAGCTTCCACATCTTCTATAAGTGGAGCCACAAATTTTATCACTGTCAATGATGACCATACGAGGATGGTATGGATTTACTTTTTGAAACATAAATCGGACATGTTTGATGCGTTTGGAAAGTGGTTAGCTTTGGCGAAGAATGAGATATGAATGAATTTTAAGTGCTTAAAATTTGATAATGGTGGCGAGTACTATGATTTGGAGTTCACTAAGTTTTGTGCCTTGAGAGGAATCAAGAGAGAGTTTACAATTCCAAGAACCCCACAGAAAAATGGTGTTGCAAAATGGATGAACAAGATAATCACAAAAAGAGCTAGGAGCATGAGATTGCATGTGGGTCTCCCAAAAGAGTTGTTTACTTAATAAGTCGGGACCTTCCGTACCCTTTAATGAAGGAATTCTTAAGGAAGCTTGGAGTAGAATGGAGGTGAAACTAAACCACCACAAGGTATTTGGCTATTCATCATATGTTAATAGACGGAAAATACACATCTGCGTTTGCATGCAAGTGTACGTGGTCTGAAGTAATAAGTGGAAGTTTTAATTCCAGGATTTATCATCCTCTGGGAACGGTGGTCTTGTTACTAAGTCATATCTTCTTTTAATAATATTTAGAAGATTGAGTTTTGGTTTTGATTTGGTTCCTAAATTATCAATGTAAATGACTTTAAGATAAGATAATGTTTGTTCAAAGAGAGAGAGTTGTGGTTTCATTGTAGTACTTGTAAGGATTTGGTGTTGTCACTTATTTTTTTAAATTTATAAATTGATTTATTTATGCCGAATTAAATCATGTGATCACTATTAGAATTTGAGCAATCCTCCAATTACAACAGGTTCAGATTTAGTGTAACAAGGAGAACTCCCATTAGGGTTCTACCTCAGCACTTAAATCTCTATGAGATCGTAATTTAATAAACCTTTGATTTCCTATGTCTAGGTTACCAAATATCTTCTTTTACTTGTTAGATCTCACAAACATAATTTCCATCAACAATGCATCATGCTCTTACAAACGTGTTCTAGCTAAATGAGAGGATGCATTGGCTTCAATGGACTATGTCACATCATTCATTGGGTTTCCAACATCCTCTCATCCCTTCTACTTTGCTGAGCTACAGAGCATTGAGTTGATGGGAACTTGGTTCACAAGCATCAAATCTCTTGGTATAGCTCTTAAGGAAAAGGTGCAAGTGAGCTTTGAGAACTTGTCACATAGTTCTTAGCTCTACCTGCACTACCCTCCTTGCTCTTGTCCAATTGGTGAGCTCAGAACTCAAGTTCCTTAATTAATAATTCCTTGATGTTTTATTTACTTGAGAAAATGGTTTGACATAAAGTTCATCCAAGCATTCCATCACAATAATAATTATAGACAGTTAAAATAGAAATCATTTTCATTCATTTAATCATTTCCATCACAACACCATAATATTCTTATATTTTCCTACAACTACATCCCAACCCTCCCCAAGAGGATTTAGCTTTCCATTACAAGATGAATATGAGCATACATGCCAAGGGAAATAAACCTTGTCATCAGTTTACCACAGAAAATAATCAAAAAGGAAGTTAGAAAAAATACTATAAAGCACCCAAAGGTTTTCTAAGGTTCTCTTGAATTTCCTCCTGCACTCCGTCTTGACTTCTCCTTCTTCTCCCTTGCTGTCTACTTCTCTTCACTCTTCACGGATCACTGTTGGCCCCCTTGGAGAGTTCTCCTCCTTTTTCCTTACTGTAGCTTTTCTTATGAAGTTTTGAATATCAAATTTTGGAACCCCTTTAAGGTCTGAGATTGCCCCTTAAATAGGGAAGCTCTCAGCCCCAACGTATTAATGATGTGACTCTTCCCCTTCCTTGGTTTTAATTCAATCCCTTTTAATGTTCTATTCACTTTATTCTGTTGAAATTCAGCAAAAATAATGCACTTCAATTTTTAAGAAGCTGGGGAAGGCCAAAGGTTGCATTTTGTGGCCTTCCCTATGCTGCAATTATGGCTGTTCTGGAAAATTCTAGATCATCTGCTACGATGCGCTGGGGCACGCTATGGCAGTAGCGTTCCAAATACTGTTCTGTTACAGTGCATTGTGGCAGCAGCGTTCCAAACACTGTTCCTGCATTAAAGTTATTATCTTCTCCTTCAGTCACCGCAGTATCCGCAGTAGCGCGCTGCAGCGCGCTACAGTGGATAAGCCTTTGAAATAAACTATTCCAATAGTTCACCTATAGTTTTCATGATTAATAAAATATTCTGATGTGGCGCGCTGCAGCACGCTATGGCAGAAAATACTTTGAAAATGCGGATCAATTAGTTCACATATAGTTTGTATGAATAATAAAATATTCAGCTATGGCGCGCTGTGGTGCGCTGCAGCGAAAAATACTTCGGAAATGCGGATCAATAGCTCACATATGGTTTTATAAAATGATAATTCACCCGCTGCGGCGCGCTGCAGTGGAAATACTTTCAAAAATACTGTTCAATTTCCCTTTATATGATTTTAATTTTAACTTAGACAATTGACGCTGTAGCGCACTACGGCGTGCGGTGGCGCGCAGCAGCCGTCATTCTTCCAAGCCTGCAGTTCAGCTTCCATGTGAGGGAGTTAATGAAACCATCATGGCGCACCATAGGGGCCATGGTGCGCTACGGTGACTTTCCTTCCAGGTCCTTTGATATTCTTCTAGGTGATGAATTTTTATGAACCGCCATGGCGCGCTATGGCGCGCTGCGGCGTGCCACGACGGCTTTCTTCCATAATTTATGTAATTTGCCCAGATCTTCGTTGTTCTCCATTTTTTCCTAAAACATATAAGATTCCATTCAAAGTACCTTGTTTCATATGGTGTTTAGTGATGTTTTGATACTAAATTTAGCTATAAATTTTGTATATATCATATGTGCACATTGATACAGCATCCATGAGCAAGCTTGAGGTAAAGGCGATCAAGTGCACATTCGTTGGATATGGAGCGGGCGAGTTCAATTATAGATTCTAGAACAATCGGAACCAAATGGTCATCAGAAGTAGGGATGTCACTTTCAATGAAAGTGAAATGTATAAGTACTATATTATAGTCAAGACTAATTCCAAGGATACCTTAATAGTTGAGCCCTTACACATAGAAATTGATGCAAATGTTGAGCCAAATGTTGGAGTACATGAGGAAGATCAAGAGGTGTCAATGTTGAACCACAAACACCCATGTTAAGAAAATCCACAAGAGTCACAAGACCACCACAGAGGTACACTCCTTCCTTTGTTTACCTATTACTAATGGATGCTAGTGAACCAGAAAACTTGGAAGAGGTACTTCATGTTAAAGATTAAATCAAGTGGGAGGCTACCATGAATGATGAAATGGAATTACTCATGTAAAATAGGAGATGGGAGTTGGCACATGTAACTATAATAACACAAGGTTGTTAACCTAGTCATATAGGACTAAACCAAACCCTAATTTTGATTCTAACACTGTTAAATAGTCATTAGGACCTGTGGCGCCCCGCACCCTTAATCTAACAAGGATTAAGTTAAGGGTGGTGTGTCACTCTGGCTAACCCCTCACTTACCATTGGATTAGGATAGACTCCACAATCCACCTGATTAGGGAAGGATCAACACAGAATCAATCTAACAGTCACTATAATGTACAGAGTGCGGAAGCAATAAATGACATCCAAGCATCACAATATAACATAAGTGCAAAATATAACTCAGAATATAAGCATATAAATCCAAATGCATAGTCAAGAGTACCTGAATTATTACAATGTTTAAAGTCTAAATAAAAGTAAATGCGAAGGAACTCATCCTCACAATAACTCTAAAGGCTAGATATGCTCTAGTCCAAGCTACTGCTCCACCTCTAGGAATAGCTCCTCCTCATGTGCTGGATCCTCTATCTGCTCTATGCCTGCCATTGTCAGTTTCACAATGTATGGCCCCAGCCAAAAAAGAGAAAATCTGATTAGATAATTTGTCTAAGTACATTTTAGGCTGATATATTTTTATATGTTTTTAATATCACCACTTTACATAATTTTCCTAAGCAACGATTTATCAAGGAGCAACTAGCAATACAATAAGAGAGAAGAACAGTTATAAATAATATTTATAACTTAAACAAAGGAGGCTAAGACATGCCTCCAAAGCCAGGTAAATAAGGTAAGGCATATAATATAAGTAGCTAAACATGCGCTGAAAGAAAATACTACATCCTAATACATGCTGGTGATCAAATGAAATGTGCAAATTATAATAATAAATCTCAGCAGTGATACATAAAAACAGAAACAAAATTTAACATCCTACTGTATAATAGCTGTACAAAGAAATAGCTGACTAAATAAATAATGCCAAAACATAGTCAAATACTACAACTGCAATCCAAACTCTGTATACTGACTGCCATATCAGAAAACTTGGCCAAACTAGCCCACATATATATATATACATCTCAATCTGTAATCATACTGAACATACTGCATGACTGAAGAGGCAGACAATATGTGGCGGCCCTACCCCGCCGTGGTCCTGTTAACCCTTAGGTTAACATGATTACGGTGGAGGGGTCACCAAATGACAAGGTCCCCACTTAAGATTGGATTAGTCACACATCCTAATCCAATTTAAATAAGGACTTTGCCATTCAATCCAGAAATATTATCACTAAATGATCATACATGAACTCAGAGTGCGGAAGCATAAAACATAACATCTATCCAATACAGTATAAATACAACAATACAGAATAAGTAAAGTACTGAAAAAGAAATATAATCCTGTATTATTACAACATTTAATGAGATTAAAAGTACTGAAAGAAAACTCTCAATCTCACTGGAAGAAAAACTAAAGCTACAGATCTTCAGGAACGGGCTCCTCTTCCAATGGCAAACTCTCCACTGGATCTGCTAAACCAACAAACTCAGAACCTACCATTATCAGTTTCATAATGGTAGGGCCCCAGCCAACAAAAGAAAAACTGGTTAGACAATAAGTCTAAGTACATTTTAGGGCAGAAGTTTATTTAAGTTAACTGAATATAACCATAAAAAAATAGAACTGAGCAAAAATAGGTGCAGAAAAGCGTACAAAAGAGCTACAATAAGTTATAAACCATAGTTTATAACTAAACAAAAAGGAAGTAAAACATACCTCCTCCAAGCAACTGCAACACAAAACAGGTAAATAAAAGAAGAGTAAAACTGTAAGAAAATACAATCTAAATATGCATATGATCAAACTGATTATGCCAAGTGACATAAAATACTGAGAACACTAACATCCTAAACAAGCTTAAGAACACAGTAAGTAAATCTAGCATCCTATATAAAAACACGTGCAGGAAAGCTGTAAGTAAAACAGTGCTGAAATGCAGAATATGCTAGTAAAACAGTAACTGTAAATTGAATCTATAGTAACTGTACAAGTCATCCAAACTGAATACAAACTCAGAAATTCTTAGCTTGATGAGCTAAGAAACTCTGAACTGAACATCACTGAAACTCTTAGCCTGATGAGCTAAGACAAAACTGAATGTAAGTGTACTTGAATTAGTATATCCATATCAGAATCCTGACTCTGTAGTCAGTAGGACAAGAGTCTATCCATCCTATCACTCGGACTAGGCATGGCCAATAGACTGTCGGACATTAAACCCTCGAAAGGTTGCCGACCCCGAACGGGTTGATCGAAGAGGTATACTAATCAAGCTACTCCTTACAAACCACTTGTGAAACGAACATAATGCTGTTTATAAATGTTCAAAATTGACATAAGATATTCATCAAATATCTTAAGTACATAATATATGTTCAAGGTATAAGGCTCAAAATCAAGGAATGCGAAGCATCAAAAATCAAAGTGCAAGAAACTCTATCTAAAACACAGGTGATATCCTTTGTTGTCTACTTTATTCGTTCTATCTACTCTAAGTTACATAAGTTTCAGAATCAACAACTCTTACACATTCTGTAACTTAGAATCACGAATCCTACTTGTTGAAGATAATTAGGACTGGCCAAGTCCTAATTATAACTTAATCAAAAGACGACTATTTAGTTAAAATGAATAAATCAGCGACCTAATTTTGTAATTTAATTCATCCCAACCTCATCTTGATTAGCCAAATCAAGATGAAAAGATTAAGAATTAGACTTCAGATGATGGGGTCTAATCACTTAATATAAATGTATAACTAAGGGTCTAAGGTTTAGAACCCAAATCTCACAGATTAAGTTAAGGCAAGTCCTAATGATAAATCAATTCATTAGGATAGATCTCTATTCTTAATTCTAAAGTTTAAAGATTAAATAATCATTTAATAAACTAAGAAAAATCTAAAAACTAGAAAACTCAAGGTTTCATCTAATTGAGTAACCCAATTTACTCAATAGATGAATTCTAACTTAAGATCTATTCCTAATCTTAAGAATTAAGACTCTTAATTACTAAGAGTATCTCTCAAGACACACATCCTAACTAATGTTATAAGACCTAAGGATGGATCTAAGAATAATTAAGGAAAGAGAACTCTTCTTAAGACTTAGGAATTTTCTTAAAGAGTATATTTTGAGATTTTAATAAAAACCTAATTTAGACTTAAGTTTAAATAATTTCAGTTCTAAATCATTGTATTTACTGAATTTAGTGATTTGAATTTGAATTTAGGGCTTTAAAGGCTAAACCCTAAATTTAGGCAAAATGACCATTTTGCCCCTCCTCAAGGGTTCAAAAGATCAAATTTTGATCTAGGGCTTAAATTCTGAAATTTTCTTTTGGAAAGTGTTTCTTATTGTCTAATATAAGATTAGATAGTAACTAAATTAATTTTGGGTGATTATTAAGCCATATGAGATCAAATTAGTGAATTTGACTCATAAGAGAAATTTAGTAATTTGATTAAGTGAAGGCTAAATTTTCTTTCAGTTTAATGTTCTTTACTATCTAAGCTTTCTATAGAATCTAAATTTGCTAAATTCTGATGAGTATTGACCAAGTTATGGCCAATACAAGATTTAGGGTTTTTAAGGTTTAATTAAGGAATTATTAACTATAGGTCAAAAATTCTAATTTTGCCAATTAATGTCCAAATTAAGCAAAATCAGTGGCTATGGTTTACAAATAGCTCACTGATCATAATGACATGTGGTAGGCTCAATTTGGACTTAATTTGACTAAGTTAAGACCTAATTAGGGTTTAGGGTAATTAGTGAGTGATTAACAAAATTAATCACTCAAAAACTAATCCAACCTTATGGATTGATTCTAAATGGATCTATGAGTCCTCTGAAGTCTAAAACTCTCAAATTGGGTTACTAGATTTGCTATTATTCACTAATCAAGATTTAGAGCAATTAAGGGTGATTAGCAAATCTGACCGTTGGATCTAAAATATTTTTATAGATTACTGTTAATTAGATTCTTCTGATCTAAATTGATATTTGGATTATCAAATTTGGAGCTCAATTGACCAAGTTATGGTCAATTGAAGATATAGGGTTAATTAACCTAATTAGGGTTTAGTCATAAATGTGATTAGGCTCAAACTAATCCAAACAGCAAGATAAATACTATCAAATTAATTCTTAGGGTTTTCTGATCACTTTAAGACCCATATTGGGTATGTTTGGATCATTGGGTACAAAGTTATGAGCTAAATAAGGTTTGTGACACTTAATTTAAATTAAATTAATCATTGAAATATCACTTTGCAAAATATTGATCCTACAGCAAAAATTTTGGTATCAATAAATTCCTCATATTTTTTTGATTAATTTAATATATTTAATTGTATAATTTGGATAATTATTTTATGAGTTATTTAGGTTTGAAGTTTGGACTTAAATCTGATTTTTAATTATTGATTTAATGTAATTAATATAACTGTTATTATATTAATAATTCATTTATAATTAACTGTTATATAATATATATATATATATATAATCATTTTATTGGATTCTGCAGGGCACGTGGCAGGCCACAATTGGCTGCAACAGGCACGTGGGGCCCACAGATGCTGCAGACACCGACAAGCCCTGTCCCGCGGGACACGTGTCCACGCGGGATTGGCTCGTCGCCTGTACGCGGGTCCCACCACTTAATACTGAGCGTCGACCGCGGGCGGTTCGACCGGTCCAGATGAATCATTCTGGACCGAACCGGATCGAAATCGAAAGGGCCAGATCTGATCTAATCCTAGATCTAACGGCAGATACGAGAAGGCGCTTCATCTTCTTCGTTTACAGCTTTTGACATTTAGGGTTTCGAAAAAAATCGCGATCGGCAGAACCCACGCATAGGTTTGAAGTTTCAATCGATACATCAATATGATTGCAATACTTTAAGAAATAAGGATGAGGTGAAGAAGGTACCTTGAAAACTCGCAGATGGTTTTTAGGGTTCTACTCGGCCCTGCTTCGCTGCGCCCAAATCTTGGTCAAACTAGGAAATGGAGTTCTCAAATCGCTTAAATGGACACAGCTAAAGGGGTTTTAAGGCAGCGGGGAGGCGGAGAGGGATCCATCTAGCGGAGGAAACCTTCGGCGCAGCTCAGAGGATGCCACGCGCTACGCGCGTGGCGCGCGTCGGCAGAGACGATGGATTGACCGTCCGATTCAGATCGGACGGTCAGAATTAGCCGTCCAAAACTTAACCTAAATCGAGCGAACGGCGTTCCATTGCTGACGGCGCCGTTAATTGCTTAAAAAAAATATAATATTATTTAATTCATTTCACACAGATTTATTAATTAAATTTAACCATAAAAACGTATTCCAAAAATTTCAAATAAATCACCCTTAGCTAAATGAAGGGTGAGGAACGCAACGGTGCACTCGGATTTTTGTTTCGACGAGTATTTAATTATTTGATTATTTAGGGTATTTAAATAATATTAAAATATTCGTCGAAAAATCAACGACTTCCAAATGCCTCCAAAATTTCACCCTTAGCTAATTTGGGTGCTCTGAACGCAATGGCGAAGTCAGATTTTCAATCTGAGGTCTAAATAAAAAGTCAAATTTCCAGGTTTTGGGATTTTCCAGAATTCCTGTTTTGACTTTGTTGACTTCTTGGTTTGACCTAGGTTTCAGAGATTTGCTTCAAATTACTTAATTAGTCACTTAGAACCTTAATTAAGACTTAAATTAGTCTTAATTGAGCAAAGTAACAACCTGGGTTGTTACAAACTCCCCCACTTAAGAATGATGTCGTCCTCGACATCACTCAAGTGAGAAAAAGAATTTAAGCAAATATAATGAAACGAATTGAAATAAGATAGAGTTGAAGAATCACCTTGATTAAAAAGGTTTGGGTACTTTTGGCGCATATCCATTTCTTTCTCCCAGGTGGCTTCATTACAAGACCGGTTCTTCCACTGAATCTTTATCATTGGAATGGATCGATTCCTTAATTTCTTCAGATCATGATCTAGGATTTTTATTGGTTCTTCAGTATAAGAAAGATCAGGTTGAATTTTAATCGCAGGATGTTCAATAAGATGAGAAGGATCTCGAAGACATTTTCTTAGAGATGAAACATGAAATACATTATGTACAGCAGCGAAGTCTTCTGGAAGCTCTAATTTATAAGCTGCTGAACCAATCTTCTGTAAAATTTTGAAAGGTCCAATATAACTTGGACTGAGTTTTCCTGAAACTCCAAAACGATAGATTCCTTTCATCAGGCTCACTTTTAAGTACACAAAATCTCCTTCGCTGAATTCTAGAGGACGATGACGATTATCATGATATTTACTTTGCCTGTCTTGAGCAGTTCTAATTCTTTGTTGAATGAGTTTAACCTTCTTATTTGTTTCTTCTACTAGCTCAGATCCATATAATTGAGTATCTCCTGACTCAGACCATGCTAGTGGGGATGAACATTTTCTTCCATATAGGGCTTCATATGGTGCCATTTTAATACTTGACTGAAAACTGTTGTTGTATGCAAATTCCACTAAAGGAATATGCTCTTCCCAGGATCCTGAAAAATCTAACATACATAAACGCAGAAGATCTTCTAAGACTTGATTTACTCGCTCTGTTTGGCCATCTGACTGAGGATGGAATGTTGTACTCATGGCCAAAGTTGTGCCTAAATCTTGATGGACAGCCTGCCAAAATTTAGAAGTAAAGCGACTGTCTCTATCAGATACGATTGTTTTAGGAATTCCGTGCAATCTGACTATTTCCTTAATGTACAATTTGGCCAATTTCTCCACTGAGTCAGTTTGACGGATTGGAATAAAATGGGCAGATTTTGTAAGGCGATCTACTACAACCCATATTGAATCAGCTCCAGACCTTGATCGAGGCAAACCCATAACAAAATCCATGGATACATCAGTCCATTTCCATTCTGGGATTTCTAGTGGGTGCAATAAGCCACCAGGCTTTTGATGTTCTGCTTTTATTAAGCAACAAGCGTGGCATTTTGCAACATATTCTGCAATATTTTTCTTCATTCCTGGCCACCAGAATGATTGTTTTAGGTCTAGATACATCTTAGAATTCCCTGGATGAATTTGATATCCTGAATTGTGACTTTCAATTAGGATCTCTTTCTGCATGGATTTAGGAATCCAGAGACGATTATTCATGTAAATAGCACCTTTCTTAAAATGCAATTCTGGACGACGACCACTTTCTATTGCCACTTTAAGGTTTAAGTATTCATCATCCTTGCTTTGAGAGATTGAAACATCTCTATGGAATGTGGGTTCTATATTATTCATGGATATCATGGTACTGACTGAATTTCCCTTAGCAAGAGAAATTTCCATTTTCTGAAACTCATTTGCTAACGGACTTTCTGAAATTAAGCTGTTAAGAACTGTGTGACGGCTTAACGCATCAGCTACCACATTAGCTTTGCCTGGATGGTACTGGATATCTAAATCATAGTCACTTATTAATTCCAGCCATCTTCTTTGCCTACAGTTCAATTCTCTCTGGGTAAAGATGTACTTCAGACTTTGGTGGTCTGTGAATATGGAACATTGAACTCCGTACAAATAATGGCGCCAGATTTTTAATGCAAAAACTAATGCTGCCAATTCTAAATCATGTACAGCATAGTTTCTCTCATGGGTTTTAAGCTGACGAGAGGCGTATGCTATAACCTTGCCTTCTTGCATTAATACGCATCCTAACCCAATTCCAGATGCATCCGTATACACCTGATAGTTCACTCCTTCTTTTGGAAGAACTAAAACTGGAGCTGAAGTTAACGCGTCCTTTATAGACTGAAATGCAGTTTCACATTCTTCTGTCCAAACAAATGGAACTGCCTTCTGAGTTAGTTTTGTAAGAGGTGCGGCAAGCTGAGAGAAGCCTTTAACAAACCTTCTGTAGTATCCAGCTAAACCCAGAAAACTACGAATTTCAGTAACTGTCTTGGGCTGAACCCAATCCTGAATAGCACTGATCTTACTCTGATCTACTTGGATTCCTCGAGCATCAACTACATGTCCAAGAAATGATACAGAATCCAGCCAAAATTCACACTTAGAGAATTTAGCATATAACTCATGCTCTCTAAGCTTCTCCAGAACCAATCTCAAGTGTTCTTCATGATCTTTTACTGTCTTGGAGTAAATTAAGATATCATCAATGAATACTATAACAAATTTATCTAGATAAGGCTTCAGAACTCTCTGCATTAAGTCCATAAATAGAGATGGGGCATTTGTGAGGCCAAATGACATTACAAGGAACTCAAAATGCCCATATCGTGTTCTGAATGCTGTCTTTTATACATCTAAGTCCTTTACCTTCACTTGATGATACCCTGACCTTAAATCAATCTTAGAGAACACTACAGCACCGGCAAGTTGATCGAACAGATCATCAATACGGGGAAGTGGGTATCTATTTTTAATTGTGACTTTATTCAGCTCTCTATAGTCTATGCACATTCTCATAGACCCATCTTTCTTCTTAACAAATAGCACCGGGGCTCCCCACGGGGACATACTTGGCTTAATAAACCCCTTATTTAGTAGTTCTTGTAATTGCTCATTTAATTCTTGCAATTCCTTTGGAGCCATTCTATATGGTGCTTTTGATAGAGGTTGAGTTCCTGGAACTACATTGATTTCAAATTCTACTTCTCTGGTTGGAGGTAAACCAGGCAGATCCTCAGGGAAAACATCTTCAAAATCTTTAACAACTTTTATTTTTGAGATTGGGGCTACTTCCTTGCTATTATCCATCATCACCATCAGAATACAACTATAACCTTTGCACACCATTTTCTCTGCTTGAATTGCATTGATCAAGGAGCTACTAGTGCTGATCTTCCCAATAAATGTTATTGAAGCTCCTGGAGTTTGCAACACAACCTTCTTCTTTTGACAATTGATGGTAGCGCTATGCATACTAAGCCAATTCATGCCTAGTATGATATCAAAATTTACTATAGGTAGCACAACTAACTTGGCTTGGAAGGTATGGTTATTAATTGGTATTTGAATGTCGCAGAATTTGTTTGCACTAAGTTGGGCTCCAGATGGAAGTCCAACACTCAAGATCTTCGCAAGTTTGTAATATGATAATCCTAATCTTTTAGCAAAATTTTCAGAGATGAATGAATGACTAGCCCCAGTATCAAACAATATACTGCAGGGCTCATCTTTAAAGTATAAGGTGCCTAACAATAAAAGTATAGACTTAAGAAAATTCTAATTCAGTAAGAAAAGCAAAAAGTTGCGATTTGTACCTGAAACTACATTGTTGTCTTCTGCTGCTTCTACAGGAGTGAGATTATACACTCTTGCCTTTCCAGCAGGTCTGCTATCAGATATTTGAGCTTTTGATTGATTTGGGTTTGAAGGATTTGCAGCATATTGAACTTTTGCAAGGGTTCGTTCTTGAGCAGGAGGTGGCATAAGAGTTTTCTGAGGTTCTCTGAAGTTGATAGGAGTGGCACGGAATACTTTATTTGTACGGTTCCGATCAATAGTTACTCCATCAATTGTTTTATTTGATCGACAGTCTCTATATGTGTGACCTTGTCTTCCACACGTAAAACATACTCGGCCAAAATGATAACATTTCCCATAAGGATGTGGCCTATTACATGTGGCAGTTTGGCCTGATGTTTCAGTAGTTTCCATTTGATATACCCTTCCTTGATTTGTTCGTTGTTGCTTGAAGTTCTGAGGGTATTTATTCATAGTGAAAGCCTTTCTCTTCATGTCTTTAATATTTTGATGATGCTCCACTACCCGAGCTGTCTCAACTAGCTTCTCGAATTTAGTATGTTGTAAAGGAATTACATGATCCTTGATAGACTCTCTGAGTCCATTTTCATATCTAAAACATCTATCTTCTTCAGTTGGAACCAGATGAGGTGAAAATCGGATGAGCTTTCGAAATTCTGAAGTGTATTCTGCTACTGTTCGACTTCCTTGGGTTAACCTTAATAAAGACTCACCAATGATGTTCTTGGTGGAGGGTGGAATAAACGATTCCTTGAAGGCTTGGACAAACCAGCTCCATTCTATTTCGTCTAACTCGAACTCTTCAAATCGTGTGTTCCTTTCTTGTTCCCACCAATGTTCTGCCTCTCCTTGCAGAAGATGAGTGGCTAGTCTTACAGATTGGTTGTTTGAACAACCAAGACTAGTGATATTTTTCTCTATAGTTTTCAGCCATGCTAAGGTATCCATTGGGGATTCAGATCCTTCAAAGGTTGGCGGTCTTAATCTTAGGAAACTGTGAAGTATCCCATCTGCAGACTGCCGATAGATATTGGGAACTTGA
This sequence comes from Gastrodia elata, assembly GCA_016760335.1. NCBI lineage: Eukaryota > Viridiplantae > Streptophyta > Magnoliopsida > Asparagales > Orchidaceae > Gastrodia > Gastrodia elata. Next base: position 3,516,031 of record CM028685.1, on the reverse strand, counting down.
GGAGCGGGGGATGCTGAAGAGGTGCTGGCATTAGTAACAGGTATTATAGATACTAACTTTTGAATAGCTAGAGCCTGCTGATTTTGATTCTCTAGCATTACAGTAACCATATTTCTCAAAGAAGTTATTTCATCAACAGTATTGGAAGCGGCCACAGTATTATTTGGAGTATTGCTTGCGGATGGTTGAGGATTGAGTGGAGTATTGTTGGGAGAAGTAGCAGGATTCATTTTCCTGAAATCAAAACAACTATCTTGAGTTCTTTATTATAATAAGACATAATATACTACTACTGCTTTTCTCGTTTATTTAAACTTTTATTGAAATAACAAAATATATCATCATAGACTTATAAAACTTTTCCCATCCTATATATTTAATGAAAAATGCTCTACGAAAATCTTCATAAATCACTTCACGATGCTCCTCTTGTGCTTTACGAAACAGTTCTTCGTATGTCATAATCCACCATTCTTTTGCTTGCATACGCAAAAGACACAGCACCACTTCTAATCTGATGTGACTAGGCCATTCCATAACACCAAATATGTGGTCAACTCTCGCAAGCCATTCCCTTGCTAGTACTGGAAAATCAAGGCCTCTATAGACGCCTTCTTTCAGTAATTTGTTTATCACTTGCGATCCTTGTTCTGATACTCCTTCGATCACTCTTCCTTGCTTCTTTCCTAATTTATGTTCATATTTCCAAATAGTCTCGAACTCCTTTAGGTAAGCCATAAATTCCATTTCTAGAAGATCTTCTACTCCTACAATTATAACATTCTACTTAGATTTGTTGAGCATATATATATATATATATATTTTGATAATTATCATCTTTTATGGTTATTTAATAACTTAACTTATTCTGAGTTATACTCATAATGTGATGGATGTTAATTCAAGTATTCATTTAGTGATCAAGTGGCAGAAGAACAATCCATTAGGTAGAGAGGAATACAAATTCCAATCTGACACCTTATGGAATTCTCTGATACCAACTGTGGCGGCCCTGCCCCGCCGTGGTCCTATTAACCTTTAGGTTAACATGATTACGGTGGAGGGGTCACCAAATGACAAGGTCCCCACTTAAGATTGGATTAGTCACAGATCCTAATCCAATTTAAATAAGAACTTTGCCATTCAATCCAGAAATATTATCACTAAATGATCATACATGAACTCAGAGTGCGGAAGCATAAAACATAACATCCATCCAATACAGTATAAATACAACAATATAGAATAAGTAAAGTACTGAAAAAGAAATATAATCCTGTATTATTATAACATTTAATGAGATTAAAAGTACTGAAAGAAAACTCTCAATCTCACTGGAAGAAAAACTAAAGCTACAGATCTTCAGGAACGGGCTCCTCTTCCAATGGCAAACTCTCCACTGGATCTGCTAAACCAACAAACTCAGAACCTACTATTATCAGTTTCATAATGGTAGGGCCCCAGCCAACAAAAGAAAAACTGGTTAGACAATAAGTCTAAGTACATTTTAGGGCAGAAGTTTATTTTAAGTTAACTGAATATCACCATAAAAAAAAATAGAACTGAGCAAAAATAGGTGCAGAAAAGCGTACAAAAGAGCTGTAATAAGTTATAAACCATAGTTTATAACTAAACAAAAAGGAAGTAAAACATACCTCCTCCAAGCAACTGCAACACAAAACAGGTAAATAAAAGAAGAGTAAAACTGTAAGAAAATACAATCTAAATATGCATATGATCAAACTGATTATGCCAAGTGACATAAAATACTGAGAACACTAACATCCTAAACAAGCTTAAGAACACAGTAAGTAAATCTAGCATCCTATATAAAAACACGTGCAGGAAAGCTGTAAGTAAAACAGTGCTGAAATGCAGAATATGCTAGTAAAACAGTAACTGTAAATTGAATCTATAGTAACTGTACAAGTCATCCAAACTGAATACAAACTCAGAAATTCTTAGCTTGATGAGCTAAGAAACTCTGAACTGAACATCACTGAAACTCTTAGCCTGATGAGCTAAGACAAAACTGAATGTAAGTGTACTTGAATTAGTATATCCATATCAGAATCCTGACTCTGTAGTCAGTAGGGCAAGAGTCTATCCATCCTATCACTCGGACTAGGCATGGCCAATAGACTGTCGGACATTAAACCCTCGAAAGGTTGCCGACCCCGAACGGGTTGATCGAAGAGGTATACTAATCAAGCTACTCCTTACAAACCACTTGTGAAACGAACATAATGCTGTTTATAAATGTTCAAAATTGACATAAGATATTCATCAAATATCTTAAGTACATAATATATGTTCAAGGTATAAGGCTCAAAATCAAGGAATGCGAAGCATCAAAAATCAAAGTGCAAGAAACTCTATCTAAAACACAGGTGATATCCTTTGTTGTCTACTTTATTCGTTCTATCTACTCTAAGTTACATAAGTTTCAGAATCAACAACTCTTACACATTCTGTAACTTAGAATCACGAATCCTACTTGTTGAAGATAATTAGGACTGGCCAAGTCCTAATTATAACTTAATCAAAAGACGACTATTTAGTTAAAATGAATAAATCAGCGACCTAATTTTGTAATTTAATTCATCCCAACCTCATCTTGATTAGCCAAATCAAGATGAAAAGATTAAGAATTAGACTTCAGATGATGGGGTCTAATCACTTAATATAAATGTATAACTAAGGGTCTAAGGTTTAGAACCCAAATCTCACAGATTAAGTTAAGGCAAGTCCTAATGATAAATTAATTCATTAGGATAGATCTCTATTCTTAATTCTAAAGTTTAAAGATTAAATAATCATTTAATAAACTAAGAAAAATCTAGAAACTAGAAAACTCAAGGTTTCATCTAATTGAGTAACCCAATTTACTCAATAGATGAATTCTAACTTAAGATCTATTCCTAATCTTAAGAATTAAGACTCTTAATTACTAAGAGTATCTCTCAAGACACACATCCTAACTAATGTTATAAGACCTAAGGATGGATCTAAGAATAATTAAGGAAAGAGAACTCTTCTTAAGACTTAGGAATTTTCTTAAAGAGTATATTTTGAGATTTTAATAAAAACCTAATTTAGACTTAAGTTTAAATAATTTCAGTTCTAAATCATTGTATTTACTGAATTTAGTGATTTGAATTTGAATTTAGGGCTTTAAAGGCTAAACCCTAAATTTAGGCAAAATGACCATTTTGCCACTCCTCAAGGGTTCAAAAGATCAAATTTTGATCTAGGGCTTAAATTCTGAAATTTTCTTTTGGAAAGTGTTTCTTATTGTCTAATATAAGATTAGATAGTAACTAAGTTAATTTTGGGTGATTATTAAGCCATATGAGATCAAATTAGTGAATTTGACTCATAAGAGAAATTTAGTAATTTGATTAAGTGAAGGCTAAATTTTCTTTCAGTTTAATGTTCTTTAATATCTAAGCTTCTATAGAATCTAAATTTGCTAAATTCTGATGAGTATTGACCAAGTTATGGCCGATACAAGATTTAGGGTTTTTAAGGTTTAATTAAGGAATTATTAACTATAGGTCAAAAATTCTAATTTTGCCAATTAATGTCCAAATTAAGCAAAATCAGTGGCTATGGTTTACAAATAGCTCACTGATCATAATGACATGTGGTAGGCTCAATTTGGACTTAATTTGACTAAGTTAAGACCTAATTAGGGTTTAGGGTAATTAGTGAGTGATTAATAAAATTAATCACTCAAAAACTAATCCAACCTTATGGATTGATTCTAAATGGATCTATGAGTCCTCTGAAGTCTAAAACTCTCAAATTGGGTTACTAGATTTGCTATTATTCACTAATCAAGATTTAGAGCAATTAAGGGTGATTAGCAAATCTGACCGTTGGATCTAAAATATTTTTATAGATTACTGTTAGTTAGATTCTTCTGATCTAAATTGATATTTGGATTATCAAATTTGGAGCTCAATTGACCAAGTTATGGTCAATTGAAGATCTAGGGTTAATTAACCTAATTAGGGTTTAGTCATAAATGTGATTAGGCTCAAACTAATCCAAACAGCAAGATAAATACTATCAAATTAGTCCTTAGGGTTTTCTGATCACTTTAAGACCCATATTGGGTATGTTTGGATTATTGGGTACAAAGTTATGAGCTAAATAAGGTTTGTGACACTTAATTTAAATTAAATTAATCATTGAAAGATCACTTTGCAAAATATTGATCCTACAGCAAAAATTTTGGTATCAATAAATTCCTCATATTTTTCTGATTAATTTAATATATTTTATTGTATAATTTGGATAATTATTTTATGAGTTATTTAGGTTTGAAGTTTGGACTTAAATCTGATTTTTAATTATTGATTTAATGTAATTAATATAACTGTTATTATATTAATAATTCATTTATAATTAACTGTTATATAATATATATATATATAATCATTTTATTGGATTCTGCAGGGCACGTGGCAGGCCACAATTGGCTGCAACAGGCACGTGGGGCCCACAGATGCTGCAGACACCGACAAGCCCTGTCCCGCGGGACACGTGTCCACGCGGGATTGGCTCGTCGCCTGTACGCGGGTCCCACCACTTAATACTGAGCGTCGACCGCGGGCGGTTCGACCGGTCCAGATGAATCATTCTGGACCGAACCGGATCGAAATCGAAAGGGCCAGATCTGATCTAATCCTAGATCTAACGGCAGATACGAGAAGGCGCTTCATCTTCTTCGTTTACAGCTTTTGACATTTAGGGTTTCGAAAAAAATCGCGATCGGCAGAACCCACGCATAGGTTTGAAGTTTCAATCGATACATCAATATGATTGCAATACTTTAAGAAATAAGGATGAGGTGAAGAAGGTACCTTGAAAACTCGCAGATGGTTTTTAGGGTTCTACTCGGCCCTGCTTCGCTGCGCCCAAATCTTGGTCAAACTAGGAAATGGAGTTCTCAAATCGCTTAAATGGACACAGCTAAAGGGGTTTTAAGGCAGCGGGGAGGCGGAGAGGGATCCATCTGGCGGAGGAAACCTTCGGCGCAGCTCAGAGGATGCCACGCGCTACGCGCGTGGCGCGCGTCGGCAGAGACGATGGATTGACCGTCCGATTCAGATCGGACGGTCAGAATTAGCCGTCCAAAACTTAACCTAAATCGAGCGAACGGCGTTCCATTGCTGACGGCGCCGTTAATTGCTTAAAAAAAATATAATATTATTTAATTCATTTCACACAGATTTATTAATTAAATTTAACCATGAAAACGTATTCCAAAAATTTCAAATAAATCACCCTTAGCTAAATGAAGGGTGAGGAACACAACGGTGCACTCGGATTTTTGTTTCGACGAGTATTTAATTATTTGATTATTTAGGGTATTTAAATAATATTAAAATATTCGTCGAAAAATCAACGACTTCCAAATGCCTCCAAAATTTCACCCTTAGCTAATTTGGGTGCTCTGAACGCAATGGCGAAGTCAGATTTTCAATCTGAGGTCTAAATAAAAAGTCAAATTTCCAGGTTTTGGGATTTTCCAGAATTCCTGTTTTGACTTTGTTGACTTCTTGGTTTGACCTAGGTTTCAGAGATTTGCTTCAAATTACTTAATTAGTCACTTAGAACCTTAATTAAGACTTAAATTAGTCTTAATTGAGCAAAGTAACAACCTAGGTTGTTACACAATACTTATGCAACATATTTTAGTTATTTTACTTTTGTTTCTATGGACAACTGTTAGAAACAACTGAGGAGTCAAGCACGTCTGCAAGACCAAATGGGTCCCAAGCCTAACATACTCTCCTCAATGAGAATGTTAGGCATCCTAATCTCACCTTACCCCTATCCATCGAAGCAAATGTGCACCATAATCACCATAAACCGGACCCAAAGGCAACTGTTATCCTATTATTCTAAGTTTTCATTTTCATGCACAAAATTATCTTATATGAAATGTCCAAGGAAGTAAGCTCAAATATACAAGGAATGCGTAGCACAAGTATCAAAATAAGCAGGGACTCTACTAATATGGTGATACCATCTATTTTTAATTAATCGTTCTAACTATTCCAAATTACACAAGTTCAAGATCACCATTTTCCCACATTTCAAGTGTAACTTAGAAATTTGTCCTTACAAGTTACAAAATATCAGGACTAGCTAGGTCCTAATATACCAAATCAAAGTCGACTATAGAAGTTAAATAATGAATCATTACGACCTAATTGACAATTTTTAAACATTCTAACTAAAACTAATAAACTATAGATTATGGATTAAACACCACGAGATTGAGCTTAATCACATAATCCAAAAAAGATAAGACCTAGGATCTAAGTTTCATTCTAATAGTGATCTAATAGTTCAGGCCAACCCTATTAAATAATCAAACTTAATAAGATGAATCTCCTATCTTAGATCTAAGGTTAAAAGACAAAATAATCAAAAATAGGCTGAAAAATTCTAGAAAACTAATAAAACCAAGGATTCATTTATTGAAAAACTCTCTGTTTTTCAATGAATAAAATCAACCCTATGATCTAGTACTAGTCTTAGGAAGGGGTCCTTAAGGTGTAGTGTTAAAGACTTAGGAAAAATTCTGAGATCTAACCTAACGGTGGATTTTACTTACTTAAAGGTCACTAATATGGTTATAAAGTTAGTCTTAGTGTTTTTAAAAGACTAATTAAAGGCTAAGGATGCTTATTCTAAATTTTTGGCAAAATGATAATTTTGCCCCTACTTAAGGGTCCGAAAATTCAACTTTTGATTTACGTGTCCAAATTAAAGTTTCTCTTTTCCATATGATTTCTTATTATCTAACTTGAGGATAGACAGTAAGTTTGTCCAATTCGGACGAGAAACGGGTCCTATAGGCTCAAACTAATATTTTTAACTTAAGGGTATTTAAGTGATTTTCACTCTACTGAAAACTAAGTTTTTATGCAGTTTATTATAGGTTACTGTTCAAGGATTCCATAGAGTCCGAGAACACTGCATTTTGAGGTCAATTGACTAAGTTATGGATGTTTTAAGTTTGAAGGGCAATTTGGTAATTTCGAGTCGGTCAACGGGTGACAAAAACCGAACTTTTCCATTTGAAGTCCAATTTCAGCAAACTCAGTTTCTATAACTTCCCTATAATGTACTGAGTATGTTAGTAGGGAGTAGACCCATTTTGGACCTCAAATGGTTAAGTTATGACCTAACTAAGGTTGGGGGTATTTTGGTCATTTTCTAAATTTTTAGAGTTTAGATCCTAAATGTTATTTCTGTTTATTGGTGGTATCAAAATTCTAAACTAGTTAGTGTCTTGAATTTTTGAATTTGGAGTTGAATTGACCAAGTTATGGTCATTTGAATTCTAGGGGTAATTCGGTCATTTTTCACTAAAGTCAACTCTAAATTATAAGGTTGATTTTTCATCCTGTTATCCAAATGGGAAAACTAATACTACTGCGGTGATGGGGCCGCTCTCCTGAGCATTTTAAGACCCATATTGACTATGTTCTGATAACTAGGTAAAAAGTTATGGGGTCCTAAAGAGGTCCTAAAACGCTACATCGTTTTACGTACCCTGAAATGAAATTCTGCATTACGTCATTTGATTCTAATTATTTGTCTGAGTATTTTGAGACCTATATTTGTTATGTTTGGATCATCCTACAAAAAGTTATTAAACTTTTAAGTTTTACTATTCAAAAATACAATTATATTATTTTACTATTCTTTTATTCAAATTATATTAAATTACTGTTCATTCTTAAAGTTATATATATATATATAAATTTTAAAATTATTAATTCTTAATTAATCTGTAATTAAAATTATGAATTGATCTATTATTTTAATTATAATATTATTATTACTACTGTTTAATTAGGGTTAAGTTAATTACTATTTAAGTCTTAATTAATTATCTGTTCATAATTATTAATCCTAAGATTAGAATTAATTAATAGGTTAATAATTATTAAATTATTAATATTACTATTGGAATTAGATTAATTAATTAAAGGTACTTAAGGAAATCCTAATTAGATTTAGTTAGTTTATCATTACTGTTAAATTAAATTTAATTAATTAATTCACTGTTTATGAATTAAATATATACTGTTTAATTAGTATTAGATTAGTCTAAATTAATTTCTAATTAGTTAATCAATATAAATATAATAATATTTAATTACAGAACCTAATGATTAATAATTAATCAGTTAATAAAATTCTCTAATGCTTATTGTTATTTAATTATTATTAATTTAATATATTAATCTAACTATTATGAACTAATCCTAATTTAATTAGCCACCCTAATTAACTCTTAATTAATCTAATTTAATTAACCTCTGTTTTAATCATACGAATATAACTATATATATATATATATATATATATATATATATATATATATATATATATATAGTTATATAATTTATTTTAAATCTGCAGGTATTGATGGCGGCGGGATCCACCACAGCCACGTGTCATCACGTTATTGGGCGTGGTAGAGGCTGAGGGACCCACAACGACACGCGGCGAGCGCAGACAGGCCGAAGGCCTGCGCGTGGGCCCCACTTGCGCGTGTCAGCTGACACGCCGCGCAGACGCGGGCCCCACGCTCTGGGCTTAGAGCCCACTCGCGACAGCGCGTGCACCTCTGGGCGGTCCCGGGTCTACCCGACCCAGCCCGGAAGGTCTGCGAGGCTCCGCTTCGCCGCAGCTAGGGCATGCCACGAGGCGGCCTTCCCGGCGGCGCTGGCACCCGATTCGCACGGCCGAGGGTAGGCCTCGGCGAGACCTTCCCAACGGCACCTGGCCCGACCCCGGAGGTGTCCGGAGTCGGTGGCTAGGGTGAACCTTAGGTCCGGCCGTTCGGGCATTCGGGCTATAACGGTTTACACTGCAGACGCCCGATCGAATTGCTTCGATCAGACCGAGGGTTCGCCGATCAGGATCGACCCAACCTCGATCCATCGATCGGAATATAGATGCAAGCAATAATCCTAAAAATTGGAGTGAAGGGGGATGAGGATCGGTACCTGAAATGGATTGACGGGGGGAGAAGAATTAGGGTTCTTGCTGCTTGCGTCGGTTCGGGCTCCCTGGATCCAAAGGTGCCGATCTTACGCGCAGAAGGATGCTAAATGGGAGGGCTGGCGAATCGCACGAGGGGGTCCCCGAGCGGGGACTGGCCGGCCGCGGCGGCGCCCGCTCGCGTCGAGCCACGTGGCCTGCGTGCGTTGGAGGGGGACGAAGGCGAGGGAGAAATATGGGCCGTTCGATTGGCCCGATCGAACGGCCCGACTCTGCCAACGGCAGAGCTGACGGCGCAAGGACGGCGCCGTCAGGTGCTTTAAATAATTTTAAATAAATTAATTTTAAATTGATAAAATATTCTATTTAATAAAATATAATATTCATAATTAATAATTAATTTTAGAAAAATAAATTCCCAAATACTCACCCCTGGCTAATTGAAGGGTGGGGACGCAACGGTGAGGTCAGATTTTTGATCCGACGAGTATTTTGATACCTCGATTTTCGGGGTATTTAATATTATTAAAATATTTGTCGAATTTTCGACGACTTCTGGTTGACACGAAAACTTCACCCTAGCTAATTTGGGGTCAACGAGCGCAATGGTGAAGTCCGTTTTCCGATCGGATGTCAATTTAAATGTGTCAACTTTTAGGGTTTTCTGAATTTTTAGAAATCAGGATTCGATCCGTTTGACTCCTGATTTAGACTAGGTCTTAGAGGTTAACTCCAATTGACCTAATTAGCACTTAAGATTAGTTTTAAGACTAAGATTAGTCATAATTAACTAAGGTAACAACCTGGGTTGTTACAGACTCCCCCACTTAAAAATGATGTTGTCCTCGACATCACTTAGACAGAATTAAAGACAAGAGTCAAATATGACTAAGAATTTGAAATAGAATTATTTGGATTCTCGAAGAGTCTGGGATATTTCGATCGCATGTTGGATTCCTTCTCCCAAGTGGCTTCGTTGCAGGAATGATTCTTCCACTGAACTTTGATCATGTCGATGGCATAACTTCTGAGCTGCTTGCGATCACGAGCTAGAATTCGAATTGGCTCCTCAGCATATGACAGATCGGGCTGGATCTGCACTTCTGGGAGTCGCACAAGGTGAGACGGGTCCCGGAGACATTTCCTTAGGGACGAAACATGGAAGACGTTGTGCACCACGGCGAAATCCGTTGGCAATTCTAATTGGTAGGCAGCTGACCCAACTCTCTTCAGGATTTTGAATGGTCCCACATACCTTGGGCTGAGCTTATCGGCAGCCCCGAAACGGTAGACTCCCTTCATAGGACTGACTTTTAGATATACAGGATCTCCTTCTTGAAATTCTAAGGGGCGACGATGAAGGTTATGATACTTGCTTTGCCTGTCCTGAGCTGTCCTAATTCTCTGTTGTATGAGTTTTATCTTCTTGTTTGTCTCTTCTATTAGATCAGAGCCATATAGTTGAACATCTCCTGTTTCTGCCCAAGCTAGAGGCGTAGAACACTTCCTACCATAAAGTGCTGCATACTGAGCCATCTTGATACTGGCCTGGAAGCTGTTATTATATGCGAATTCAACCAAGGGAAGATGATCCTCCCAAGATCCTGCAAAATCTAAAATACAAAGGCGCAGTAAATCTTCTAAAACTTGATTTACTCTCTCTGTTTGACCGTCTGATTGAGGATGGAAGGCTGTGCTCATGGCCAGCGTGGTGCCTAGGTCCTGATGGACGGCTTGCCAAAATTTCGATGTGAATCGACTATCTCTATCTGACACAATAGTCCTTGCGATCCCATGAAGCCGAATTATTTCCTTGATATACATATTGGCAAGTCTCTCCACTGAGTCCGTCTGTCGAATTGGAAGGAAGTGCGCAGACTTGGTCAACCGGTCGACTATGACCCAAATTGCATCTGCCCCAGACCTTGCACGAGGCAATCCCATAACGAAATCCATTGATATCAGACCATTTCCATTCTGGAATTTCTAGTGGATGCAGCAAACCACCAGGTTTTTGATGTTCTGCCTTTACTAGGCAACATGCGTGGCACTTAGCCACGAAATCTGCTACGCTCTTCTTCATCCCTGGCCACCAGAACGATAACTTCAGGTCTTGATACATTTTGGTACTTCCTGGGTGCACCTGATATCCAGAATTGTGACCCTCAGTTAGGATTTCGCATTGCATAGACTTAGGGATCCACAAACGATCCCCTAGATAGATTGCACTCTTCTGAAATAGAAGGTCAGTACGGCGGCCACTTTCAATAGCTTGCTTGAAGCCCAAGTATTAATCGTCCTTGGTTTGTGACACAGATACATCCCTATGAAAGGTGGGCTCCACATTGATGTTTGCCAGAGTTAAACTGAGTCTATCACCGCTAATAGGCTTGATACCCATTTTGCATAATTCTTCGACTAACGGTCCCTCCGATATTATGGCATTAAGTGAGGCCTGATGACTTAAAGCGTCGGCTACAACGTTGGCTTTCCCAGGATGGTATTGAATGTCCAGGTCATAGTCACTGATCAGCTCCAGCCATCTTCTCTGTCTACAGTTTAGTTCTCGCTGAGTGAATATATATTTCAGACTTTGGTGATCGATAAATATCGAGCATTGAACCCCGTAGAGATAGTGTCGCCAAATCTTTAGAGCAAACACTACTGCGGCCAGCTCGAGGTCGTGGACCACGTAATTCTTCTCATGGACCTTAAGTTGTCGTGAGGCGTATGCGATGACTTCTCCTTCTTGCATCAATACAGCCCCTAGACCTATGCCGGAGGCATCTGTATATACTTGGAAGTTCACTCCTTCTTTTGGCAGGACTAGTACAGGGGCAGAGGTAAGCGCATCTTTGAGGGCTTGGAAGGCCTTCTCACATGCATGTGACCATTCGAATGGTACTGCTTTTTGAGTGAGCTTGGTAATAGGGTAGGCAATTTGGGAAAATCCCTTCACAAACTTTCTATAATAGCCGGCTAATCCCAAAAAACTTCTGACCTCCATCACTGTTTTAGGTTGAGCCCATTCTTGGATTGCGTGAATCTTATTTTGATCCACCCTGATCCCGTGAGCATCCACAACATGGCCTAGAAAAGTGACTGATTCTAGCCAGAATTCACACTTCGAATACTTGGCATATAGCTGGTAGTTCCTTAATTCCTCCAATACAGTACGGAGATGTTCCTCGTGCTCGTTCTTGGTCTTAGAGTATATCAGGATGTCATCGATGAATATAATGATGAACCTATCCAGGTACGGTTTCAAGATTCGTTGCATCAGGTCCATAAAGATATACGGATCATTAGTGAGTCCAAACGACATCACTAGAAATTCATAGTGACCGTATCTAGTCCGGAAGGCGGTCTTAGCAATATCAGAGTCTTTCACCTGTAGTTGGTGGTATCCAGATTGCAGGTCAATTTTTGAGAATACCTTGGCTCCTGCCAATTGATCAAACAGATCATCTATGCGCGGTAAAGGATATTTATTTTTGATTGTGACTTTATATAATTCGCGGTAGTCGACACACATCCACATAGAACCATTCTTCTTCTTTACGAACAATACTGGTGCTCCCCATGGGGATGAATGAGCTTGGCCTTATGAGACCTTTTTCTAGGAGTTCTTGTAATTTCTTGTTCAACTCCTGCAATTCCTTAGGCGCCATTCTATATGGGGCTTTAGAAATGGGTTGTGTTCCTGGAATAACATCAATTGCGAATTCGACTTCCCGTATAGGAGGAAGACCAGGTAAGTCTTCTGGGAAGACATCTGCGAATTTGCAAACAATAGGGTTCTCAGCTAATGGGACTTCTTCTTTCTTCTCTCTTAGTATTGTCACTAAGAAGGCTTCGCATCCTTTCTGAACCAATCTCCTTGCTTCTATTGCATTGATGAGTGAGGCGCGAGTACTAAGGTTGCCAACAAAGGATATGGCTTCGTTTCCATTACCCAAGGTAATCTTTTTCTTGGTACAGTTGATAGTGGCATTGTGTTGGCTTAGCCAGTTCATGCCTAGTATTATATCAAAGTTGGCTATGGGAAGAACTACTAGCTTAGCCTCATACTTTCTGGTTAAAATTGGAATCTGCATCTTGCAAAACTGGCGAGCTAGCAATTGGGTTCTAGAAGGTAATCCAACTTTAAGGGGATTGGCCAAGTTATACTTATGGAGATTTAATGATTTCACCCATCCCTCAGATACAAAAGAGTGGCTAGCCCCAGTATCAAATAAGATGCTACAGAGTTTCTCATTTATACAGATGGAACCTAATCATATAACAAATAATTGATTTTAACTGTGCATAGTAAGAAATGACAGTAAAGATGAGTATGTTCAAGATAGTGTACATGACACCACGTGGTTGTCTTCCGTAGCCTCAACGGGCATGAGAGTGTACACACGTGCAGGTCCAGCCGACCGGTTGCTAAAATTTTGCCTTGAAGGTGCATTTGGGCGAGGAGCATTGGGTGCTTCACGCCTTATGACTGAAGTAGGAGAGGGGGCTGGACGGGTAGCTGTGGGCCTCTGGTACAGATCGAAGACTTGACAGCGTTTATTACGATCGATCACATCACCATCCACCGTTTCTGTAGCTGCACAGTCGAGGAACCCATGACCTGGCCGTCCGCAGGTATAGCAGACATGACTCCCATGGTAGCACCACCCATAAGGGTGTGGTTTGGTGCAACCATTGAATGGATCTGCTGCTGGAGTCTCGGCCTCAAGTTGGTATACCCTAGCTCGCTTGAACTGCTGTGGCGGCAATGAAGTAGACCATACATTCCTTCTAGATCCTTCCCTAGCCTGATCATGTTCTACTACCTTCGCTGTCTCAAGTAATTCTGAGAAATCGGTGATGCGCAAAGGAATCACTTGACTCCGGATTGAAGGTCGCAGGCCATCTTGGAATCAGAAACAACGATCTGTCTCTGCAGGGATCAGTCTTGTAGAGAATCTGGCAAGGCGACGGAATTCAGCCTCATATGCTGACACGGATCGATCTCCTTGCCGTAATTTTAGTAGCATTTCTCCCAAGCGATGCTTGGCAGACGGAGGAATGAATCGAGCTTGGAACACTTCGACGAACTCACCCCACGTGATGTCGGGTAATGAAACTCCAGAGAATGTGGTGCTGCGGGTGGTATCCCACCAATATTCAGCTTCGTTCTGCATGAGGTGGGTAGTAAGGCGAACTAGGGCCGACTCCGGGCATTGGATGCTTGTTAAATTCTTCTCGACCATCTTTAACCATGAGGCCGTATCGACTGCCGAGAGGGTCCCATCAAACGTAGGAGGCCTCAATCGGAGAAAGCTGTGGAGTATCCCTTCTGCGGACTGATTCTGTGGTTGGGTCTGGGGTGCTGAGGTGCTTCCCGTGGTGGTACGGTTCTGGTTTATTTGAGATACCAGCAGTCGTTCCATCTGTTCGGCTTGTTTAGCTTGGGCCTTCACGGCCTTTTTAGCCTGCTTTTGGATAAATTCAACCTGGCGCTGGTGGGTTTCCATCATCAGTTTCACGGCTTCCAATAATGCGCTTACCTCATTAGAGGAGGTACTGGAGGGAACATAAGGGGGACTTGATCCTGGGTTCATAATTATCAACACCTGAATCAAGAACAATGCATTATTTAGAACTCCATAAATAGGAGATCAAAGCATTCCATTTCCTTTATTAACCAGGTACAGTACATCAGTTAAAGCAGTAAATAAAAAGATATCAATAGTGAGAATACAAGGTCTATCCTATGTAATCTCTAGTGAAAGCTCGAGTAAAGTAAGTGTAGGTCAGTGTTTGGCGGCGGCGGGCGTGTCGTCGCTCAAACCTCCATACTTCCTGGGCCCACCACTCCTCCGCATAATCCTGGAGGAGGATCTCAAGGATATCCAGTCAAGTATCATCTGGACACTCCAGCTCATCATATACTTTGGTTACTCTTCGTAACCATTCTCTGGCCAGGATGGGGAAATCCAGTCCCCTGAACACTGCACCTTCCAACATCTTCTCAAGAATGCTGGCTCCAGCTGGGGAGACTCCTTGGACTTCCCTCCCATATTTCTTTGCTAAGAACGCATCGTATGCCCACCTATCCTTAAAATGGGCGAAGAGGTCATATCCTGTCATGCTTGCTTAGTATCCTAGACATCCATATCAAAGTAATAAGGAAAAATAGTTTTTTTTTTTATTTAAAAGACCAAATTACGATGATACAGAAGGGAATACAAATAGAATAAGTAATAAAACTAAGGCTTCTATCCAATGTATCGGGCTGTAAAGGCACGACGGAAGTCTTCATAGATGACGTCCCGTTGTAACCATCCGCGCTGATGGGTGAGGGCTCTGAGGGTGACACGCCACCAGTCTCTAGCCCTATCCTACATGAGGCGTGTCACGAGGGCAAGCTTGACATTGTCTGTAATATCCATCGTCCCCAGTATCTCATCTATCAACATTAGCCATCTCTCAGCCAATGCGAGGTGATCATGTCCTCTGAAGGCGCTTTCTTGGAGCAACTGGTTCAACCTCTTGACTTCTGGATCTGTGTACGGGTCGAGTCCTTGGTAGAATTGGACAATTTCCTCCTAGCTTTCATTGAATTATGCGAAACGGCTTTCAGAAGGCTATATATTGTTGTAGTGTTCAGTAAGTCAGGTAAATACCAGGGAGTAGGACCCCTACCAAGAACAAGAAAGAAGTAAGGCCACCCAGCGTTTTTGTTTTGGCATGAGCTGTAGCGTAGGCACAATAAGTCAGAGGATTCGGAGCAAGATGCTGGAAAGCCAGGGAGTCCTGCCATTGGCTTAGCCAACGCTCAACTATTGCAATTGGTCAGCTACACGCGTAGCTTGAATTTACTCTGTTCTTTTACACCTCGCAAGAACATCTTGTTCTAAAGATGTGACCCGGATCAGACTAGTCTTGCTCAGGAACTAGCACTGCAATAAAAGAAGCCAGGAGCACACGTGGCCCTCTACTTATTCCCCCTCTCTGAATCTCTCTATGAATCATAGTGAAACAAAAGGCCTCCTCTTGATAGTTCTTCATCTTTCTTTGACTTCACTACTACTACTAGGCTAGGCAATGCAATGTTCGGTTCGTTTCCTTGAATGCGGTGCGGATACGAGAGGTTTGAAGTTGAAGAGTGACTGAAGCGCCTAAGAAACCTGCTTAAGCTTAAAGATTCCTAGGCAAGCTACTACTGGTTCTGCAGAGGCAAAGACTGTAACTGGCCGCTAGCAAAGAAGGAAGACCTTTCACCTTTCCTTTCCGGCACGATTCAAAAGCTTGATCCGGCTTACAGGGAATTAGATGCCACTAGCACTACCGGGGAACTCCCAATGGCTCTCAGGGGAAGAAGCTCCGGGCCTATCTAAGATTGAGGGGGCAGCCAAGCAGGGGTAATTCCGTAATCGTTGAGTTGCGAAGCTTTGGCTTGGCCCCGTTTCAGAGTCTAGTTAGCGAAGGTCGAAGCGAAGCCTTCTCCTTAAAAGAACCTACCACCGGAGAAAGGAACGAAGCCGAGCTAGGTTGAATGGTCTAATTAACCAACCAGGGGAAGAGGCAAGGCCGGAGGGAAGCCGGTAGGCCGCGCAGCGGGGTTCTGTAGGCCGCGCAGCGGTTGCTATCTAGCGAAGCGACTGGGTGGAGTAAACCTGTTTATTCTCCAAGAGCCTCAGTCACTAAGAGCCCGCAACAATGGTCTTTCTCTATCTCTTCTCTTGACTCGAAATGGGAGCAAAAAAGGATCTGAGAGTGTCTAGGGTGAACGCTTTCTTTTTTATTCCCGAGCCCGAGTTCTTTCACAAAGACTTGCCATGGTAAGGGAGAAGGGGGGAACAAGCACACTTGAAGAGCGCAGTACAATGAAAGTTGTATGCGGAAGCGAAAAAGAAGCAAAAATCTAGAATCTAGAGAGAAAGGCTACATATACAGAGTAGGCTCGAGCGAAGAGGGGGTAGACGATCTGATCTACGCTCTTTGTCCTGCCAGTCAGAGTGCTACTCCTAACAGCATATATAAGATCTAAAGAGAATCAAAATCTTTCCTTTCTGCGAAACCTAAGAGTAAATAGAATCTTATTATTAGAATACGAGACAAAGAAAGCAACTATCTAAATCTAAGATTAGATAAGATTTATCTAAAAAAATTATAATTCTAAGATTCTCTCTCTATTCTATCTACTTGCTGCGCAACCTTTACTTTATTTAAATTTCATATATCGTGAAAGAGAGCTATAAGCTTAACACATGCAGCTCAATGTTGTTAATAAGGCTTCGTGATACTATTTTGTTTGTTGATCATACGACTCTGGAGTGTTTGACTCGTCGCTACACCCGTTTCACTTCGCTGTTTCTCACTACGTGATGATTCCGGCCTCACTCATGAAAGTAAAGTAAGCTCCGTCCGCTAGACCTAGAAACCTCCCCCTTCGCTTAGCTCGATCCCCACCCCTTTCCCTTGAAGACGCTATACGCTTCGCCTTTAGGAAAAGTTGTAACTGCCAAAGCCAATACAAGAAAAGAGCAAAATCAAATTCATGAAATGAAAGGTAAACGCTCAACTTCCAATAGAAGAGAACTACGCAGCTTCCCCCCGCTTCGCTGCCCCTTTCTCTTTCTTGCTCCCGCAAATCTCGAACTATAGTACCACGGAAGAAGCAGCATCTTGGAGAAGTCAGCAAATTATTTCCGGAAGTCTCAAAAGTTCAGATGGATCAGTCTCCTTCCTGAATCGGAGCGGTTCGCCTTTCTTAATATATAAGATAAGGATGGGTCGGGCCTGAGTCAGAAGTGGAGAACGAACGAGAAATCTCTGCTTGACTTTCTAACGAAGTCAGCTCCGTGAGGCAGCTGAGCAGGCATAAATTTACCAACAAAAGCACATATACATATATAGCTTCCAGCGAACCAAAATAATAAGAAAAGAATTGCCTAGCCGAAGTTCACTCTAGCTGCTGAAAAGAAGGGAGATCCAGGGCCTTAGAAAAAGATGAAGAAAGCCTAAGTCGAGTGACAGACTCCCTCTCAGAATATCATGATGATGACACCTATGCCCCTTGCTTCTTAGTATTAGAACAAAGTCACTTCGAAATTGTCTACAAACGAGAAAAAGCGCAAGGCTAAAAGCTAAGGATTAGGAAGTTTGGTAAACGTAGTTAGAGTGGACTTTTCTTTTCTCAAGCTATTCTAAAGCCCACGGAGCGGTGCGAAGGTGAACCAGTTTTGCTAGGTTTTGACCATAGGTGAGCAGCGTTTTTGCATTTCTGATTTGACTCTCCCCACGTAAAACCAGGTTAGTAGGTTTTACACCTATATGAGTGGGAACTTTTGACTTTCTCATTCACCTCTCCCCACGTAAAACCAGTTTAGTAGGTTTTGACCATAGATGAGTGGGCAAAAAGTCACTTTTTAAAACCCTCTCTTATGGAAAAACAGGGTTAGTAGGTTTTGACCATAGATGAGTGGGAACTTTCTCACCGCTTCGCGGCCTCGACTAGATAAAAGCTCTCCGTATTCAGAAGTCACCCGCGTCTCGCATACTTTTCAATCCACCTCCGGTGGCCTGACGGCTCACAAAGCCTACCGTTTGGACTAGCGTCTCACTCTTGAGATCCTTTGTAGCCTTCGTCGGATCCTTAGCTCAGCTCAGTAAAGATTTGAGATAACTAACCAGACCCTAGAGCCAGCCTCCGCTCCTTTATCTATTATCTATTGAAGAGCTCCTTTCTTTATCTAGTTCGACTTCGCCTATTTTATAAGCTCACAATTACATACCCTGAATTAGATTTATTCTAGTATGCTCAGAGAACTACCGTTCACCTTCTATCTTTTTATGAAAGAAAGGCGAGCTTGTGAAGAGCTAAAGTAAAGTAAAGGCGCTATAATCGTTTCATGTATTATCAATGGAAAGGTCTTATACAAGATTAAGCCCTAATAAAATGGGGTATGAAACTCATTGGTATGCTTACCAGGGCGCTAACCACTAATTCATTCAGACTTTCAGACAGGATCAGATAATTTGCCCGCCTTATCCATCTAACCATCTCTGACTGGATCAACCGAATAGACTGCTGCTCCAGCTACCCCTGTTCTAGTCACTTCCCATCCCTACGCGGCGGGCCTTTCTCAAGCTACGGGCTTTGCACAATTGGCTAAACCAAAAGATCCTAGTCGGTTATTAAGCTCTTTGCTAGACTTAACTAACGTTCGCCTCGTCCGGTTCTACTCTGACACTGAATGATTCCTATCACGAGAAAGTCTTCCATGGGTCAGGCTCTTGGAGACTATTGAATCCCTCCCGCGAAAAGAACGTGACTCAGGATCTACTTCGGGCGTCCTTCTTTCTATGGGGATGGGGTTCAGGGGGCAGTGGACGCGCTTTACTGGCAGATTTGATTTTGAGTTGGAGCTAGCGCGTCGTGGAAAGCAAAAGATGTTGCATAATAAAAGTCAGACATCTCGCTAATCACTATCATCATCACGAGCAGTAGCTTCAACAGCTAGTATATTTACCTGATCCACTTTTGAAGGGGAGTGCTTTTTCAAAAATCAAAGACAAATCAAAGGCCGCGTAGCGGAAAGTAATCGAATTCGATGTAAACTACCAACTTCTTATTCTATCGCTCGCCTTATAACCGTGGCACGGACGTTTTCGATAATAAAAAATCCCATTGAATTTCTTGGTGTCATACGCCATACTCATACGTACGCCTTTCAAATGTCCCAGTGTTGGCTTGAAGCTGAACGGAAGAGAAACACACTTCGATGCAAAAGGAAAAGGAAACGCTACGCGCCTTCCTCCGGTCTCACTCTTCTAACTTCTAATGAAAGAAAATCTTATTGGTTTTTTCTTTTATTTGAGAATTTAGATCATTCTCTCATCCTTTTTTTATTGGTAGACAAAAAGTAATTACTTGATTTTCAAGAGAGAGACTTTTTCTTCGTTCCTTAGTGGTAAGAGAATAGAACTAGACTAGCTTTCCGCTACGCGGCCTACTGTAAGCGAACCAACCTCGTTAAGAGCTCCTGAGCTTGATTAAGCTCTTGAACTTCGCCTCTTCGCTTCGCTCGAGCCTTGTCTTTTAGATTCGACGAATGATCTGCCTATCGGCTCACAATTACAGACCATCATTCCAGTGTATCTAATTATGTTAACGTTTAGATTTTTGTTTGATACCATTGCTTGAGTATTTTGATTATCAACTTCTTATTCTGAGTGTGACGTTGTGATTCCTTGGATGTGACTCTAACATATTCTGATATAGTGACTGAATTGGCAGAAGAATCATCCATTAGGTAGATAAGAATGCAAATTCTTATCTAACACCTTATGAAATTCTCTGATACCAACTATCGCGCCCCGCACCCTTAATCTAATAAGGATTAAGTTAAGGGTGGAGTGTCACTCTGGCTAACCCCTCACTTACCATTGGATTAGGATAGACTCCACAATCCACCTGATTAGGGAAGGATCAACACAGAATCAATCTAACAGTCACTATAATGTACAGAGTGCGGAAGCAATAAATGACATCCAAGCATCACAATATAACATAAGTGCAAAATATAACTCAGAATATAAGCATATAAATCCAAATGCACAGTCAAGAGTACCTGAATTATTACAACATTTAAAGTCTAAATAAAAGTAAATGCGAAGGAACTCATCCTCACAATAACTGTAAAGGTTAGATATGCTCTGGTCCGAGCTGCTGCTCCTCCTCTAGGAATAGCTCCTCCTCAGGTGCTGGATCCTCTATCTGCTCTATGCCTGCCATTGTCAGTTTCACAATGTAGGACCCCAGCCAAAAAAGAGAAAATCTGGTTAGATAATTTGTCTAAGTACATTTTAGGCTGATACATTTTTATATGTTTTTAATATCACCACTTTACACAATTTTCCTAAGCAACGATTTATCAGGGAGTGACTAGCAATACAATAAGAGAGAAGAATAGTTATAAATAACATTTATAACTTAAACAAAGGAGGCTAAGACATGCCTCAAAAGCCAGGTAATCAAGGTAAGGCATATAATATAAGTAGCTAAACATGCGCTGAAAGAAAATACTACATCCTAATACATGCTGGTGATCAAATGAAATATGCAAATTACAATAATAAATCTCAGCAGTGATACATATAAACAGCAACAAAATATAACATCCTACTATATAATAGCTGTGCAAAGAAATAGCTAACTAAATAAATAATGCCAAAACATAGCCAAATACTACAACTGCAATCCAAACTCTGTATACTGACTGCCATATCAGAAAACTTGGCCAAACTGGCCCACATATATATATATATATATATATATATATATATATATATATATATATATATATATATATATATATATATATATATATATATACATCTCAATCTGCAATCATACTGAACATACTGCATGACTGAAGAGGCAGACAATACTTATGCAACATATTTTAGTTATTTTACTTTTGTTTCTATGGATAACTGTTAGAAACAACTAAGGAGTCAAGCACGTCTGCAAGACTATACGGGTCCCAAGCCTAACACACTCTCCTCAATGAGAATGTTAGGCATCCTGATCTCACTTTACCCCTGTCCATCGAGGCAAATGTGCACTATAATCACCATAAACCGGACCCAAAGGCAACTGTTATCCTATTATTCTAAGGTTTCATTTTCATGCACAAAATTATCTTATATGAAATGTCCAAGGAAGTAAGCTCAAATATACAAGGAATGCATAGCACAAGTATCAAAATAAGCAAGGGACTCTACTAATATAGTGATACCATCTATTTTCTATTAGTCGTTCTAACTATTCCAAATTACAAAAGTTCAGGATCACCATTTTCCCACATTTCAAGTGTAACTTAAAAATTTGTCCTTACAAGTTACAAAATATCAGGACTAGCTAGGTCCTAATATACCAAATCAAAGTCGACTATAGAAGTTAAATAATGAATCATTACTACCTAATTGACAATTTTTAGACGTTCTAACTAAAACTAATAAACAATAGATTATGGATTAAACACCACGAGATTGGGCTTAATCACATAATCCAAAAAGGATAAGATCTAGGATCTAAGTTTCATTCTAATAGTGATCTAATAGTTCAGGCCAACCCTATTAAATAATCAAACTTAATAAGATGAATCTCCTATCTTAGATCTAAGGTTAAAAGATAAAATAATCAAAAATAGGTTGAAAAATTCTAGAAAACTAATAAAACCAAGGATTCATTCATTGAAAAACCTTGTTTTTCAATGAATGAAATCAACCCTATGATCTAGTACTAGTCTTAGGAAGGGATCCTTAAGGTGTAGTGTTAAAGACTTAGGAAAAATTCTGAGATCTGACCTAACTGTAGATTTTACTTACTTAAAGGTCACTAATATGGTTATAAAGTTAGTCTTAGTGTTTTTAAAAGACTAATTAAAGGCTAAGGATGTTTATTCTAAATTTTTGGCAAAATGACCATTTTGCCCCTACTTAAGGGTTCGAAAAGTCAACTTTTGATTTACATATCCAAATTAAAGTTTCTCTTTTCCATACGATTTCTTATTGTCTAACTTGAGGATAGACAGTAAATTTGTCCAATTCGGACGAGAAACGGGTCCTACAGGCTCAAACTAATATTTTCAACTTAAGGGCATTTAAGTGATTTTCACTCTACTGAAAACTAAGTTTTTATACAGTTTATTGTAGGTTACTGTTCAAGGATTCCATAGAGTCTGAGAACACTGCATTCTGAGGTCAATTGATTAAGTTATAGATGTTTTAAGTTTGAAGGGCAATTTGGTATTTCGAGTCGGTCAACGGGTGACAAAAACCGAACTTTTCCATTTGAAGTCCAATTTCAGCAAACTCAGTTTCTATAGCTTTCCTATAATGTACTGAGTATGTTAGTAGGGAGTAGACCCATTTTGGACCTCAAATGGTTAAGTTATGACCTAACTAAGGTTGGGGGTATTTTGGTTATTTTCTAAATTTCTAGAATTTAGATCCTAAATATTATTTCAGTTTATTGGTGGCATCGAAATTCTAAACTAGTTAGCATCTTGAATTTTTGAATTTGGAGTTGAATTGACCAAGTTATGGTCATTTGAATTCTAGGGGTAATTTGGTTATTTTTCACTAAAGTCAACTCTAAATTCTAGGGTTGTCTTTTTATCATGTTGTCCAAATGGGAAAACTAATACTACTGCGGTGATGGGGCCGCTCTCCTGAGCATTTTAAGACCCATATTGACTATGTTTTGATAACTAGGTAAAAAGTTATTGGGTCCTAAAGAGGTCCTAAAATGCTACATCATTTTACGTACCCAGAAAAGAAATTCTGCATTACGCCATTTGATTCTAATTATTTTTCTGAGTATTTTGAGACCTATATTTGCTATATTTGGATCATCCTAAAAAAAGTTATTAAACTTTTAAGTTTTACTATTCAAAAATACAATTGTATTATTTTACTATTCTTTTATTCAAATTATATTAAATTACTGTTCATTCCTAAGGTTATATCTATATTTAAATTCTGAAATTATTAATTCTTAATTAATTAATTATGAATTAATTTATTATTTTAATTATAATATTATTATTACTACTGTTTAATTAGGGTTAAGTTAATTACTATTTAAGTTTTAATTAATTATCTGTTCATAATTATTAATCCTAAGATTAGGATTAATTAATAGGTTAATAATTATTAAATTATTAATATTACTATTGGAATTAGATTAATTAATTAAAGGTACTTAAGGAAATCCTAATTAGATTTAGTTAGTTTACCATTACTGTTAAATTAAATTTAATTAATTAATTCATTGTTTATGAATTAAATATCTACTGTTTAATTAGTATTAGATTAGTTTAAATTAATTTCTAATTAATTAATCAATATAAATATAATATTATTTAATTACAGAACCGTGGGCCCCACTTGCGCGCGTCAGCTGACACGCCGTGCAGACGCGAGCCCCACGCTCCGGGCTTAGAGCCCGCACGCGACAGCGCGTGCGCCTCTTGGCGGGCCCGGGTCGACCCGACCCGGCCCGGAAAGTCTGCGAGGCTCCGCTTCGCCGCAGCTAGGGCATGCCCCGAGGTGGCCTTCCCGGCGGCGCTGGCACCCGATTCGCACGGCCGAGGGTAGGCCTCGGCGAGACCTTCCCAACGGCACCTGGCCCGACCCCGGAGGTGTCCAGAGTCGGTGGCTAGGGTGAACCTTAGGTCCGGCCGTTCGGGCATTCGGGCTAAAAAGGTTTACACTGCAGACGCCCGATCGAATTGCTTCGATCAGACCGAGGGTTCACCGATCATGATCGACCCAACCTCGATCCATCGATCGGAATAGAGATGCAAGCAATAATCCTAAAAATTGGAGTGAAGGGGGATGAGGATCGGTACCTGAAATGGATTGACGGGGGGAGAAGAATTAGGGTTCTTGCTGCTTGCGTCGGTTCGGGCTCCCTGGATCCAAAGGTGCCGATCTTACGCGCAGAAGGATGCTA
This sequence comes from Gastrodia elata, assembly GCA_016760335.1. Lineage (NCBI taxonomy): Eukaryota > Viridiplantae > Streptophyta > Magnoliopsida > Asparagales > Orchidaceae > Gastrodia > Gastrodia elata. Next base: position 3,491,481 of record CM028685.1, on the reverse strand, counting down.
AATGGGAGGGCCGGCGGATCGCACGAGGGGGTCCCCGAGCGGGGACTGGCCGGCCGCGGCAGCGCCTGCTCGCGTCGAGCCACTCGGCCTGCGTGCGTTGGAGGGGAACGGAGGCGAGGGAGAAATCTAGGCCGTTCGATTGGCCCGATCGAACGGCCCGACTCTGCCGTTTGATCGAACGGCAGAGCTGACGGTGCAAGGACGGCGCCGTCAGGTGCTTTAAATAATTTTAAATAAATTAATTTTAAATTGATAAAATATCATATTTAATTAAATATAATATTCATAATTAATAATTAATTTCAGAAAAATAAATTCCCAAATACTCACCCCTAGCTAATTGAGGGGTGAGGGACGCAACGGCGAGGTCAGATTTTTTATCCGACGAGTATTTTGATACCTCGATTTTCGAGGTATTTAATATTATTAAAATATTTGTCGAATTTTCGACGACTTCCGGTTGATATGAAAACTTCACCCCTAGCTAATTTGGGTCAACGAGCGCAATGGTGAAGTCCGTTTTTTGATCGGAGGTTAATTTCAATGGGTTAACTTTTAGGATTTTCTGAATTTTCAGAAATCAGGATTCGATCCGTTTGACTCCTGATTTGGACTAGGTCTTAGAGGTTGACTCCAATTGACCTAATTAGCACTTAAGATTAGTTTTAAGACTAAAATTAGTCATAATTGACTAAGGTAATAACCTGGGTTGTTACAGGACCACACCTCAAAGTTTTGGTCCAAATAAGTGGTCAAATGGATCAAACTCTGATTCAGGAAATTTCAAGAACCCTAGAAATTATCCTAATTAAATTGACCTTAAATAAAAAATCAGACTTTGTCATTGCACTTCTCACCCCCAAATTAGCTATAGATAAAGTTTTGGAAGCATTTGGAAGTTGTTGGACTTTTATCAAATATTTTAATATATTTAAAATACCTGAAAAATAGAAAAATTAAATGCTCGTCAAAATCAAAATCCAACTTCGTTGTTGTATTTCTCACACCTCAATTAGTTAGGGGTGAATATTTGTAAATTTTTGTAAGCCATTTAATTATTCATTTTTAATTAAGAAAATATGGATTTAATATTTAAATAAGTAATATTTTTATTTATTTTTTCTAACGGCCGTCACCAACGTCGTTTCCTTCCTTGCTTCTGTGGTTTAGCCCCACGTCTAATCGAACGGGGGATTAGAGTCATTTGATCAACTCGATCGAACGACTCCTAACTCGCATTCCCCATCCCCTGTCACGCACGCTCCGCGTGTCGTGGCACCTTGACACGTAGCCAATTGTTGCATGCGGCCGCTAGGGAACCTCCGCCGAGCACCATTAAACTTCTAATTGCTTGCCTAAGCCCTGTTATGCGGAATTTTCAAGCCACCTGGAGTTGAAATGCTCTTTATCTTCATCCCAGCCAACGAGCCGTCCATATAGGTACTCTTTGATCCTGCAAACCTACCATTCGAAATGCAATTTCTCCTTTCATATATCTATTTCACATGCTTGATTAATGTTTGATTGATTTGATCGGGTTCAACCTTCATCGGGTAGGTCCCGCCATGGCCTACCATAACCATGCGTGCTATACCCTGTTGTGGATGGGATGGCCATATAATCTCGTGCTCTAGATGTCCGTGTTCAGGTAGTCTGTGAAAGGTTAGGGACTCGGGATGGGTCCGGTCGAGCCCGACCCGCACTTCTGCTCTTGGGTTCAAATCCACTAATAGAACTTCAACTGATCGTATATTTTAATCCACTAAACCAAATATGTTAAATATTTTTAATCCACCTCAAGGTATTTGGCTGTTCATCGTATGTGCACATTGATGCAGGATCAAGGAGCAAGCTTGAGGTAAGGGTGATCAAGTGCACAGTCGTTGGATATGGCGCGGGCGAGTTCAATTATAGATTCTGAGACAATCAAAACCAAATGGTCATCAGAAGTAAGGATGTCACTTTCAATGAAAGTGATATATATAAGTATTATATTATAGTCAAGACTAATTCCAAGGATGCCTAAATAGTTGAGCCTTGACACATATAAATTGATGAAAATGTTGAGCCAGATGTTGGAGTACATGAAGAGATCAAGAGGGTATCAATGTTAAATCACAAACACCCATGTTAAGAAGATCCACAAGAGTCACAAGACCACCACAAAGGTACACTCCTTCCTTTATTTACCTAATACTAATGGATGTTGGTGAACTAGAAAGCTTGAAAAAGGCACTTCATGTTGAAGTTTCAATCAAATGGGAGGCTACCATGAAGGATGAAATGGCATCACTCATGTAAAATGGGAGATGGGGCACCTCTACTTATAACAACACAAGGTTGTTAACCTAGTCATTTATGATTAAACCAAACCCTAATTTTGATTCTAGCACTGTTAAATAGTTATTAGGACAATACCTCAAAGTTTTAGTCCAAATAAGATGTCAAATGGATCAAACCATGATTCAATGAATTTCAGGAGCCCTAGAAATTAACCTAATTAAATTGACCTCAAATCAAAAATTTGACTTTGTCATTACACTTCTGACTCCCAAATTAGCTAGGGTTGAAGTTTTGGAGGCATTTGGAAGTCGTTGGAATTTTGTCGAATATTTTAATATATTTAAAATACCCTGAAAAATAGGAAAATTAAATACTCATCAAAATTGAAATCTGACTTCTTTATTGTGTTTATCACCCCTCAATTAGTTAAGGGTGAATAATTGTAAATTTTTGTAAGCCATTTAATTATTCATTTTTAATTATTATTTTTTTTCTAATGGTTGTCACCCACGCCATTTCCTTCCTTGCTTCCACAGTTTTGCCCCACGTCTAATCGAACGGAGTTATTAGAAACTAAAATCATTTAATTTGAATCACTAATTGTGCCAATATTCACTAATTAAGATTTGGGGTGATTAGGGTTGATTAAGAGGTCTAACTATCAAAACTTAAATATTTTTACATGTTACTGTTTATTAGGTCTTCTTGATCAAAATGGTATTTTGGAAGACCTAATTTGAAGCTCAATTGACCAAGTTATGGTCAATTGAAGTTCTAGGGTTAATTAAGGTAATTATGGTTAAGTCGTAAAAGTGATTAAGCAAACCCTAACTCAAATAGAGATATGAATACTATTAAATTAATTTAGAGGTTTTCCTGATTACTTTAAGACCCATATTGACTATATTTGGGTGAGTGTGCAAAGTTATGAGCCATGAAAGATTAGGGTTAGGCCTTAAAAGTGATTAGGCTAATTATACTTCAAACAGAAAAACTAATATTACTGGAACATTCTTGAGGATCTCATGATTAAAATGATACCCATATTAGATATGTTTGGATTAGTGGGTGCAAAACTAGGGAGGTTTGAAGTTTTAGAGTTAATTAAGACATAATTAGGGGTCCTAAATATGACTATGTGAAGTATACCTCCAATTGGAAGATTGATAGTGCCATAATGATCCTTTATTTTCACTGATCAAAATGACATATAATATTACTATGTTTGAATTATTGAAACTCAATTCATGAAGGATTGAATATTGTTAATAAATTTAATTAAATTGAAATCTAATTAGCAAACAAATAAATTAGTTAACCTGTTTATTCAATTTGGGCAACGGGTCCCACATCTAGACGGTACGACTGAACTGACAGGACCCGTTTTTCTCGAATGCTGAGATGACAGGTGGGACCCATTCCTCTACGGAAGGTGCCACGCAGGCGACGCCTTCCCCGCACGGATCCCACCAGGCCTACTTTACGAACAAGGCGCCGAGATTAGGGTTCCTTGCAGATCCATGCTTGGCGCGATCCTTGTAAAATACCAAAAATCTCGTTTCTAATTATTTATTAATATTTAAATAATTTTGACCTCAGATTGAAAATCTGACTTCGCCATTGCGTTCACCACCCTCAAATTAGCTAGGGGTGAAGTTTTAAATACATTTGGAAATCATTGAATTTTCGACGAATATTTTAATATTATTTAAATACCTGAAAATTCAAGTAATTAAATACTCATCGGATCGAAAATCCGAGTGCACCATTGAGTTCAGAAGACCTCAATTAGCTAGGAATGATATTTTTTTAAAAAATTTAGAACATATTTATTAAGATTAAATTTAATTAATTAAATTGATAAAATAAATTAAATAACTATTTATTTAATAAAATATTAACGGCGCCGTCAGTTGAAAGGTAACGTCGTCGCCCTAAATCTAATTTTACCGTGTGATCTAACAATCCTCGCGGACCGTCCGATCGAGAGATCAGACGGTCGCGAGATCGTCCTTGTCGCGAGCAAGCGGAGAAGAGCGCGTGTCCTGCGTCTGGACACGCGGCAATGACGACGACCTTATGAACTCCTCACCGCTCTTAACCACCGCTTTAAGGCTTGTATAAGGCCATTAGGACCTCTACTTCACTCGACTGTCATTTCGAAGTCTAGATCTTTTTGATCGAGTCACGTATACTCCCGAACCGTTCGATTTCTGGTACATCTACCTTTCAATCTAGTCAATCATTTACCTTATTATCATTTCGAAACTTAATTTCATAAAGTAGATTAGAGATTTAATGGTTCGATCGATCGATTGTTAAGCCGATTTCGTCAATTTGACGATAAAGCCACAGTACATACCGTTAGAATTGGGACAACCGCAACTTAGTCATCTAGGGTTGGATATTGTGAGCTAGTTAATCCACCTCCATTGACGTTCGGATCGTCACCTAATGGATCTTCTCAAGACCTATCGATTGCTGGGCGGGTCGAGTCTTGTCGACGACGGAGGAAGCCGAAAATTGGAACCCTAGCGGCGTGCCCTTGGCGTCTTGGAAGGCGAAGGGATCGGGTCGGGCCGGGTCGCCCGAGCCCAACCCGTATGATCGAGGTCGCGCATCAAGGATCCACGTGTCGTGCATCCAGCGGTTGCATTTCCATGGTGGGACCCGCAATCAAATAGCCGCGTCAGACAGGTATTATTAAAAACAGCCGTGGGCCCCACCCATCCTACTCGAACAAATCAAAAGCCGCCATGTGTCCCCTGTGGGTCCCACGCGCTATAATTAACCTGCAGAAAAAGAAATAAAAATAATACAGATAATCATTATAAAAATCTAAATATATATATATATATATATATATATATATATATAATATACTTTACTAATAACAGAATTTTTTATAAAGTAAAATACAAAAAAATTAAAGTATATATATATAAATAGATAAATAGAAAATTTATGATTAACATAATAATAAAACATTAAATTAATTCAATATAACTAACATCTAATAAAATATTAATTATTTTAAATAAATAATAATCAGAAAATATAATATTATCTAATAAATAAATAAATATAATAAACAGATAAAATAAAAGTAAATAATAACAATTTATACATATATAATAATAACAGAATTAATAAATATTAAACTACAGAATTATTAATATTTAATTAAATCAAATAAATGTCAAAACTTTAAGCTTTCATAAGTCCTAATTTATACATCCAAATCATACAAACAAATACATTAAATTTATCAGCAAAAATGAAGGATTATTTTCGTGCCATCCAAATTTCAGTAGGATTAATATTTAACATAATGATATTTTAAGATATTTAAATAATTCCAAATTATTACAAATTTTCATTAATCCATAACTGAACACACACTACCCCAAATATACCAAATATGGGTCTTAAAATACTCAGAAAAACTTAAGGAATAATTTAGAAATATTAATTTTGTTGTTTGGATTAAAATTAAACTAATCACAATTAGGACCTAACCCTAATTAAGCCTTTAATCCTAGAAACTTCAAAAAGCCATAAGTTAGTCAATTTAGCTCCAAATTTATAGATCAGAAAATTATAATTTATAGTAAAATGCAAAAATATTTAATATCCAATAGTTAGATCTCTTAATTAACCCTAATTACTCTAAAATTTGATTAGTGAATATTAATAAATCTAATAATCCAAATTAAGTGATTTCAATTTTAGATGACTCATAAAGTAAATTAGAACCTATCTGTATAATTAGTTTAATAAATTTATGACTAAATTCACTAATCACTCACTAATCACATTTAACCTTAATTATTAACCCTAAAAATTATATTGCTTATAACTTAACCAAAATAAATCAGAATTTGATGATTTTAAATTCTATGGAACCCTTAGAATATAATTTACAATAAACTAACAGAAATTTTATATTTCACTAAGGATTAAATTACTAAAATGCCCTTATAAGATCAAATTCTCAATTTAACCTTATAAGGCATAATAATTAAATAGCTTAAATTAAAAATATTCATTTTATTATCATTTTAGGAAATCTAATATTACAAAATATAAAATATAAAATTAATAAATTTAATTATTTTGGCAGATCAAAGAAATTGAATTGGTTAATTTTGAGTCAAAACAATCAGGTACGTAAATTAACTTATAAGTCTCATTTCAGTATTCTTATCTTCGAGCCATTTTCCATTTGAATATTATTTACACTACTTACCGCATTTTTAATCTGCAAAAGATTTATATCAAATAGCATGTAACAAAAAGAATGAAACACAGTATATATATATTTTGTGGTGTATGTCTTTGGAGGGTGAAACACAACACTGAGAATCTATACAGATTTGGCCTGCTAGAAGCCCCTGAGAGTTATATGGAGGGATTTAGCCTCTTATAGGAAGTAGGCAAATCCAGAGGAAAGACACACCATCAATTCCTATTTTGAGTAAGCTACCGACAGGTGGCGAGATAAGCTTCCTACAGGTTATACATATGGGTTTACCCATTTGGGCTCAGGAGTCTACGAACTCGACTTATTGTTACAAATGCTTTTGATAAAAATTATTCATGTTGTTCATGTATATTAATTTTCACAGCTAACTTGCAGGGCAGAAATTGAAATTGGAAATTGCTTTATTTTATATACAAGTTTTTTAGTCATTTTCATACTTAATTCATGCCTATTATAGGATACTAGATTTATTCTTATAAGAACAATTTGTGTACTCCTACCTGACTGATAACTGAATTTTTCAAATTTTGAAAATTAAAATCAAGAAGATCTGCCAATTAAAAGAAGAAATAAAGAAGCAGGAGAATGTAGATATTTCATATTTTATTTTGTAAAATATAAACTGTTGTAAAATTTCATATATGTTTAGCTCTGTGTATAAATGGACTTTGGACTTTTATTATGTCCTTTTGGTATATAAAAATGTATGTGTTTACATTGTGATGAATTGTTCTTTAAAGACTCTCGAACTTCGATCCTCGATCGTCACAAAAGTTGATATCAGAGCGAAGTTTGAGACAATTTAAGGAACAATTCATTAGAGCCAACAAGATGAATACAGTTACTAGATTATTAGTAGTTAAAATAGCAAGTAACAAACTCGCTCAAATTTTAAGTTGAATCAAATTCGAGTCGAACTTTCCGCGTTGATTCTCGAGTTGAACGGGTTAACTCGAACCCAACTCAAGTAATTCTCGAGTTGGGCTCAGCTCGATTTGAATTAAATTCGAACCACTAGAAATATATAAAATAAATATATATAGTACAGATATACAAGAAGACATCATTAACAATGCATATGGTAAAGTTCTGTTAGGTCTCAAGTTCAAGTTCAATACCCATTAAATGCAAATCAACACTAATTTATACGAATATATTTTTAAGAAAAAACACAAATTTGTCAATCACAAGAACTGAACTAGGGTCGCTTGGCAACATTAGCAACAGCAGTGGACCACAAAATGTTTTCAACAAAAAGTATAAGATAATTTATTTTATATATTTCGAATCTAACTCTAATCAAGTTCAAGCTGGCTTGAATTCTTTTGAGTTGAAATTGACTCGACTCGAACTCAATTCAAGACTCAACTAAAAAATTTCGTGCTTGAGTCTTACTTGACTCAACCACTCAAATCGAATCCAGCCCTACACCCCCGGTGCATGTAAAGGAAGTGATAAAAAAAATAACATTGTGATTTTCTAGAAAATCGAGTGCAACTAGTGTGACAAATTTAGGTGCACCTAACTACAGATAGAAGTACATCAATGCAAGCAAGAAATTGAGTGGTAAAGTCTCTCAAGTGCAATGAAATAGCTTTGGAGTGAATATATCAGTTGCAGAGCTTGAAGTGACTTCGGATCAACCACGGATCAACAGAATACGAGCTGGACACGAATCAGATAAAGAGAGTCTAAAGGCTGCTGAAGGAACTGAATTGACAAAAGAGCGAGTGGTTAGGCATGCCCAGGGATAATGCTCATGTGCTTGGGCACGCCCAAGCATTGAGAAGATGTTCGTGAATCAGTAGAACCCATGGTTTCAAAAGATGTTCCTACACAATTTCATCAAAAAGCAATGTATTTAGAACTCCAAAAAAAATTAAGCCAATAACAACAGCAATGTATCAAAATGAATAAAATAATTCAAGCATAATTTTAAAATGTTTAATTGAGATGAGAGAAGTTCACAATTCATATTCAAGAACAGAAATGTATTCCCAAAACTTCCACAATAAATCAAAAGACTCATCTTCATAAATTGACCTAACGGGTCAGAACCATGCACAGCAACTAAATAAAAATTAATGGTTTAAAACCAGTAATTTCAAATTTCTTATTCATAAAATACATTCGCACAATTTTATCAAAAATCAAGCACGAAATAATATATATTATAATCAAGATTAATAAAACATTAAAGGTAAATGAAAATTCAATGAAAATAAGTTCGACACTCAGCATATGTCAACAATAATTTTAATCTTTTGTAAATAGGAAGCAAGGTATATATTCTTCATTTATTATTTTGATTTAGGTAATCTAAAAAATCTTAAGTACCAATTTGATAAAGATATCTAGAAATTTTTAGCAGCAGATCACATTAAAGGCCCCTTCTGTATTCCCAGCTGCTGTAATGTATTGATCCAGCAGGTCTCCTTTGGTAGAAAAGTTCCGAATTGCTGAAAAAGGGGAGTCCGAATTGCCCTTCATATATCTCAATTAAGGAGCTGTTTGATTTGCTAGATTTTTAATTCAGCTGGAGCTTCAATAACAATGTAAAATATTTAAAGGCGTTCGGAATGCAGAGTAAAAGGGATTTTGTTATTTGGATTTATGTAAATCTTTTACATGATAAGTTAAATCCATTGTTATTTCAACATTTCTGTGTGAAGTGATTTATTTGTATTTTACAAAACAACAAAATAAAAAGAGAATAGGGCATAATGAGAGGAGGCCAGGGATCGATGACAGACGGCGATGGGTGACAAAGGGCGGCCAAGATTAGGGCACACGAGTCTACATCCAAGGTCGATGTAATGCCCGATGTTTGGTTAAGAAAACTAATCCAACAATAGGTTCATTCCCGCAAGATCCAATTTGACGGATAAGTAAAAAAACATTTAATATGATAATTAAACATCTAGAGTCATACAAAAAAGCAACTTAAACATAAAATAAAATAAAAATAAAATCTTTTCTTTATTCAGAATGGTGAGTTTCTCGTACGCTTTTGTCATCAAGCCTGCTCAGCCTCCTCCAATTGTACCTAATCTAGCATCATATAAATACAATAATGAGATTTGAATTCTCAATAATTAGATAATACTCTAAGTACTAAGGATATTAAGTATTACATATTTTTAAATTTCAAATGCGGTGCAATATTTAAGAACAAATGATAAAATTTTGCATGAAATTTGGATAAAACAAGAATAATATAAATTCATGCACATGGATCATTAGAGAGCAATATTTATTCCATGCCATAATTATGTCACATGACATTTCCATAAATTAAATCAGCATATGAGAACATTCAGGAGTATATGTCTTGATATCATGAAGTAAATTTAACAGTTTTGTTGGGAAAATTCAAAACATCAAGGCTGGGTTCAATAAAGCATGTTCATCAACTGGGCTCCTCAAAGACTCAAAATAACACCCTTATAACTCCCGATGGACTAGCCAAGTCCCTAACCTAATTCAGTCATTGTTTCGAAACCTTTACAAGCATTCACAAGACATAATAAATAATTTTATGGCAATATATAAATATTTCATTCAATACCAACATGGATAAAGCTCGATGTATGTTAAAGTAGCAATAAAAGTAATTAAGTACAAAAAATAATATATGGGTACTTTGGTATTTGAATAGAGGAATGCTATTTAGATCCGTTGACGTAGCACCCAAAAAAACCCATCCAATGGGATTTGGATATTATTTCACTAGTCTTTATTTATTTACATTAAAATAATATAAATATTATTTTTAAATTTTACATTGAAATAATATACAAATTTTATTGGATGAGTTTTTTTTTTGTGCCACATCAACGGGTCTAAACAGCATTTCCCATTTGAATATGCTGAAAAATAGTACTAAAAAATTTGATGTGTCTGTAAAAATTATATTTATAAATTTTATTAGATTTTGAAAATGACATTGTAATAATTCAATATATATATTCTTGAACCTAAGTCTTAATTTTAGTTATTTTGAGCTAACTATGCAAGGAGTATATATTGATTTCCCCTTCCCTACTTTCAAACTCAGTTTCAACTCCCTAGGTTTAGACCCATCATCTTTTAGCACAAAATACTATCACTTCAACTTTGATGACTTAATAAGATTATTCTATTATGGTTAGTTCTAGGAACAGACCTACCACATGTTATCAAGTTTATCTTCAACATTTTATTCTCTCAGGATTGAATCAAACGAAGTTATCATAAGTGTGTTAAAAAACAGAGTTGAGAGCTTCAAGACACTGTATCACATTATTAAGAGGAACTTGGAATTATCGTCATAATTATTTAGGACTATCAAGTACAGCCAAGATGCTAAATAAATGATTCTAAATAACAGGAATTTAAATGAAGTTTAGGCTTTTTCTGATCTGTCCACCAATCTTAGGAGCTTCTTAGATTAACAATGACTTCAAATGCACTTCTATAGTTTATAAACAACCACTTATAGTTTGGGATAGCTTCCTTTATTGTTTATCTGTAATAACTTTCTCAGGATATAAAATACGTGACAAACATATTGTAAGTTTCACCAAGTCTAGCATGAAGCATTCACAAAAAATAAACAGAAAAAGAACAACTTGAACAAGATGATATTTGTGAGATAAATAGATAGAGCAGTGAAGTAAAACTCACCAAATATTTTGTAATGTATTACTACTATTTCCAAAACTAAGGAAACCTGAAATGAATTGTCACCCTCTAAGCATTTTAAAAAATGAGGAGAGGATATGCAAATAAATTATTGATAGTCGAAACCATTTTAGTTTTATAATTTGTATTAAATAAGATGAACTTAAAGCTAAACCTTAAACCCTAAACTCTAAACCGTAAAGCTGAACCACACCCCTAGCAATATAAGATAACTTGAAAATTTAAACAATAAATTTTAAATCCTAAAGGCATTCAGTAATCAGTATACGAGTTCAGTATGATATATTGCACGTGCATGTAGCCCATAGTATCTTAAGATAATCCTAAATATATAATCATAAGGTAGAGCACAAAGAGAAAAAATAATTATGATTTCCATCTAAACAATCTAAGGATTATTTGCAATTATATAAGTCAATCCAAACGATGCCCCATAAAAATGATTTAAGCTTAAGATTTTTAAGATATCGTTAAAATAATTTAGCTGATAAACTAGTTTAAGCAGATTAAATAATGCAGATTTGAAACCCCATCTATAAAATAATTAGGAGTTGTTGCAAAGAAGGTCCAGTTGTAGACATCAAAACGGTAAGAATAATTACATCTATCATGATCAAACTTAGCACAATAATGACAATGAACAAATTATTAGAAATGAGATAGTTTAGTTGGATAAATGAGCAGAGACATCAATTAGAAAATTTAAAAACAAAAGCATTTGTAATAAGATTGCATGATTTTAACAGTATTGCATATGATGCATCAAACTTAATTAAAAATTATGAGTCAAAAAGTCACATGATAGCACAATTTAGAAAAAAGACTAACCAAGATCAAGAGCTCAAGCTTTAATGAGTTTTATGTTGTATCACAATCCTTTAGATATTAGACGCACTATCTATTTATTTAAAAATTGTATTGGATCAGAAAATAAAGACATGAATTTCCTTGTAGAACTCTTTTGATATTGCAACCATAAATTAGAATAATAATAAAAAATTACATTAAAACTGAATATGTCGCATGCAATGACTTTGAAAATATATGACTAAAATAGTGATACACCAATAACTAAAATAGATTACAATCTGAGATAGTTGCGTTTAAAGGAACTTAATTTTGTAATTCTGAGTCATCCCTTGCAGGCTGCTTTTTATTCATAAACACACAGGATGTACAATATACTACTTGGTAAGAATGAAACAACATTTTTGATTATAAGCCCAACATCAAGAGAAACATCACTTGGATAATAGTCTAGTACAACATTTTTGATGAACTAAGGTAAGAAAAAATATTCAATTACGCAAGCTTCTATACATTCAATTTAAGCCTTGGGAAAATGTTAGTACGAGCTTGTTAGGGAAACGGAGATCCCTACGATCTGGGTAAACAGCTGAGAGTCACTGAAGCAAACACAAAATACCAACATAAACAAAAAGATAATCACAAGACAAACAATCACAAGCATATAACATACGAACACAAAAATATACGTGAAAAACTCAAGAATGGAAAAAACCACGGAGCCACACTATCACAATGAAATTCACTATCAAAGAAGATGAATATAGAGTCACAGAGAACTTATCACACAATTGAGGAAGAAAGAAAGGAATCGCTGCTTTGAGTTTCTCTTCTTCTTCTCCCAAATTTTCTCCTTCTTGTTCTAACTCTAGGGCTTTAGGATTCTTAGCCACCAAGAAGCTCCACAGAAATTAGCACTTACATAACCCTAACACAGCATATAGGCTTTTATATGGAGCTTCAAACAAACCCCGAAGTGCCCTACACAGCCCTTAGGAGACGTCACTCCTGTTAGAATCCCATAGGTGCCTGGGCGCATGCCTTACTGCCTGCTGAGGCGCATAGGCGCTAGGCTTGCTGCATGTTGGGCGCCTAGGCACACCAAGGCGCCTAAGCACCAGGATTGCTTTTTCTGAGCGCCTGTCTTGCTGTTTGCCAGTGAAGCTTTGCCCCGCAACCCACCGGGACTTCATTTGTACTTCCCTTGATTATCTAATTGATCTCCACATCATAACAGAGCTTTAGAACAATCACACACCCTAAGAAAGTATGATTCCAATTCTATGATAATTGATAAATTATATAAAATAGCTCACTTCATTCTTTGTCACAAAGCATGATTCCAATTCTATGATAATTGATAAATTATATAAAATAGCTCACTTCATTCTTTGTCACAAATATCAAGGTGTGATGTCGTATTATTACTTCATAATCTCATAGCACAAATTTTCTATACAAAATAGTGGCGGGAGTTGCAAAAAAATCGTGAAGCACACTAGGACCGGAGTTTTAAGAAACAAAAAAATTATGTGCCATCAAATTGCATGCCCTTAATAAAATTTAAATTTATTAAAAGGAACAATACTAAGATTATTAAAAACTATTATTCTATAATAAATGGTATTATAAATCAAATGAAAACAACTAAAAAAATTTGGTGCACTTTTGAAGAGTTTTATTGAGCAAAAAATAAGTGTCATTAAATTACATGTTCTTAGAAGTGATTTTGAAAATATTTTAATAAAAGATAATGAGATTGTCAAAAAATGTTAATCTAGCATAAAATAAATAGTAAATCAAATAAATATAAATAAAATAAGAGCCTATGTTAAAAATATTCTACTAATAAATAATCAAAATCATAAAAAATTTATGCACAAAAAGGAATATTAAATATCATTAATTTAAGAACAATGAATATAGACACTCACAAATGGAACTATGGACTCTCTTGAAGAATATAAGAAGAGGTTCGATATGTGAAATAAAAATTTCATGGAGCCAGCCTTTCAATTCAAAACAAATTTACAATCTCATTAATCGAGAGATAGTATAACAAATTTTCAAGAAAATAAAAATAATCATGAAAAACTAGTAGAAAATAGAGGCAAATATATTCCTTGCAACATTTGTAGAAAGCAACTAAAGAAAATATTCTTGGTTCATAAAAAACTAGTGTTAAAATTGTTAAGAGTTTGGCCACAATAAACATCTGCATCTCAAGAATGAAAGATTGTAAGGCCATTTTCATGAAAAAGAAAATTGATAGAAACAATTTATTGTATGCCCACTAAATATTTAAGGAAAAAAAAAGGAAACATGAAATCAAATTAATAAACATAGAAATCACATAATAAAAATAAAAACATTTTATAACACTATAAAAAATTAAAATAAAATATAATGAATGTATAGAGGCACAAACACAAGCCGATGTTGATAAAATGATAAAGAAATGATACACATTATACTTCAAGAGAAAAGCTTACAAAATTATGATAAATAGGACAGATCACTTAAAAATGCAAAAAAGAACAACAATAAATTATTTTAAATTCAATATAGATATATAGTAATGTGGCTATGAAAATACAAGTGGACAAATCATGGTTGTGGTACAAACAACTCAAAGACTTCATCCCAAGGATTAAAGATTCTCTATTGAAAGCAAATGTTAAGAAATTTCTAAGCAATTAGAAAATTTCAGTGTCAGCTAAAGATGACTTCTTGGCAAACAATATAAAAACTAATTTTAATAAAAAAACGTTGCTGGTGTATTGTACACCCCCCATCACTTGAGAAAGTGAATTTCATTAATTTCATTAATTTCATTAAAGACAATATAAGTCTTCTTTATGAATGAAGATTCCAAGTACTTGAAATTTCAAAAATATTCAAAAATCATCAAAAAATATAAATGATGTTTATCCCAAAACCTTCAAAAGTCATTGAGATATAGATACATAATTAAAAATTTCAACAATTTCTACAAACAAGGATTTGAGCGACAACTCACTCTCGGGTTCAAAAGCAATAGAGGCAAAGGTACACTTAATTCAAAACTTTCTGTAAGCACGGACAATCTTTTTCAATATACCCCAATGCAAAATAAAGTATTTGAAATAAAAAAATAAACATCATGTATAACATGAGCTATGTTAACGGAGAAGAGGTTTCTCAAGATATTTTGGGCAAAGGCTGTAATTTTGATCAGAAATAAGTTACCTATGAAGTATCTTAGAGACATTAAATGTACATTTTACATCCATGCTTCAAGCACAAGAGAAAGATGAATGAAAACAAAAAAATTTCCTTTTGGATTATAACACTCATTCAATGAAATATTGAGCAAATAGATTAAAACAAAGATGTGAGATGTGAAGTTCGATAACTATCCTATATAAACTGAAAAGATGGAGCAAGTCAAGAGAAGAATTGAGATATAGCATCACTACAACAACAAGAAGGAATCAATAGCAAACCTATGACACCAATTCAAGAGATATACCAGAGTTGAATTTCTTTCTAAATTCATCACCTAGGAAAACAAGATACCAAAGCGATATACATGAAATATGCAACTTAGCCATTATGGGGCCTAAAAGTGTCAAAGAAGCCTCAAAAACAAGAAGAATGAAAAAAGCTATGAATGAATAAATAAGATGATCGAATAAAACAGCATATGAAAGTTAACAAACACTCCAGTAAAAAATAGTCATTGGAGGTGCAGTTTATCAGACAAAACTTAATCCAAATAGCATAATTCAAAACCACATCAAGACTACTAGCTAAATAACAATGGTTTAAAATCAACTACAATAAGACATCTACTGCTGTAGCACAACTCAATATTTTAAATGTCTTGATAAAACTATTTGTCCAAAATAATAAATTAGCCAAATGAATGTGTTAAGTCAGTAAAACAAAATGAGTATTTATATAAAGATATTTATATAAGCAACCTTAATGATTCATGGAGCAAGGACTAGAACGTAAAATTCTTAAACTAACTAAAGCCTCATACGAACTAAACTCTAAAAGCCTTGTACAACCAAATCAGCAATTACTTCATAGAGCAAAGATTCATGACTAACGTGAACAAACAAAATACATTAAAAAACAATCTACAAACAACATGTTTATTGTCCCTTTTATGTTGATAATTTTATTTACACAAAAAATAATAAGAAGATGATTGAAACTTTAAAAAGCATGATAAAATATTTGAAATGTCAGCCTTGGGTCTGATGAACAGATCTACTTGGGATAGAAATCAATTAGAAGGTGAAATCCTCAAATCATAGATAGAATATACAAAAAACCTCCTTAAGAAGTTATAAATGAATGGACACAACAATATTAACCACATTAGATAAAGTTATAGTATTCAAGCAAAAGCGGTTCACCTAAAATTAACTAATCTAGTTTAGAACACTCTCACAAAAAGCCTACATTGACAAGATATCATGTATGCAACTAGTAAATTATCAATATTAAAATAAACTCCAAGCCAAGCCCACCATAAACTATTCAAGAGAGCCAAGCCCACCATGGAGTAGTCAAGAGAGTTTTAAAATATTTACAAGGTACAAAGGATTATATGTTGGTAGTGGTTGGGTTGGATCTGCAAGTCTCATGCTACAGATTTACAAGAAGCTCAAGAATAATCTGTTTGCATTAATAAAGCAAGCAACAATTGCAACTTTCAATTGAAGTAATCACAAGAATAAGCTATAGAAATCTACTTTGATAAATAGTCATCTTTCGCAATGGTAACAAACCAAACATTTTATAACAACTACGCATATTAATATCAATATCACTTCATTTAAAAAAAACAACAAACAAAAAAACATACCCAAGCATTACAAAAGTGAAGAAAAAATAAAATAATTATTTATGAAAGCTCTTACAAAAGGTAAAATGTTGCCAAGCATACCAACAAACCTAATGCATCTTCCTACGCTCAGCCGGCTTTTGCTTGTTTAATTTGAACAAGAAGTAAACCTATAACAAATGAAAACACAATTGATTGATTTGATTATTGTGATCACTAAGTTAGAGAGACTAATAAAAGAACAAGGTCCACTACCAGTGCTAAGATGTGCGCAGCCAAGAGCACTACCACGAATAGTAGCGATGATTCCAAAACGCCCGTTGGCTCTACCCCTGCCATCAACGACCAATCTCTAACCATAAAGATCTAGTCGACTATTTGATTCACTGTCATTAAAAAATTTGTTAATATTATCAATATCACAAAATAACTTTATTCTATAAACAATAATGAGATTTTTACATACATACAACAACAACAACACCAAGCCTTAGTGCCACTAGGTAAGATTAGTTACATGAATCCTTTGTTTCAATTGTGCATAATTAAAGCTCCTCCCTAAGTTCCAAACAGAGATGATCCTTTCTAATGGTTTCTTCCCATGTTTTTATGGGTCATCCTTTTCCTCTTTCAATATGAGCACAATTCATAAACTTAATTTTTCTAACAGGAGCATTGAATGATCAACACTTATTATGATCAAACCATCTAAGGCTTATCCACGAGCCACTCCAACCTTGCTATGCATACTCATTTCACATTCTATCTTTAAGGTTATACCACTCATCTACCTAAACATCATCATCTCTAGACACTTATTTTACCGGTAACTTTATTCTTTGTTGGCCAACATTCAGCCCCATATAATAAAATTGGTCGTATAGCTGCTTTATAAAATTTTTCTTTAATATTGAGTGGGATTTTTCGATCGCACAACACTCCGAAAGTACTCCTCGATTTAATCTAACTAGCTTGGATCCTATTAATCACATTGCTCTCTATTTTATCCTTATTTTGAATAACTCGATCAAGGTATTTGAACCTCTTGCTTTTCTTGATGCCATGGTCTTCAATAGTTATAAATTAATAAAAGATCATCTGCAAATAGCATGCACCAAAAGAATCTCCTATTGAATGTGCTCAGTATAAATATCCATAATTTAAGCAAAAATATACAGATTGAGCAAAGCATTGATGTATACATATAAGATTTGTTTGTCAAATCAAATAATTTCTCATCTTATAATAATTTTGACAAGGTTGAAACAAAAAAATGGTTATTTGTTTAATTTCAAAATTTATATCCCCAATAACTGAAGAAGGAAATACATGCATGATGTGCAAAAGCACAGCACCGCACTGTGCCCACCCTCTCGCTTCATGCCTCACGCTGGTTATGCATTAACCTACACAATGTGCGAGGGTGTTGCCTTGGACTCACCCATTGCCTGCGTGGCTTGCTCAAGTAGGATCACCACGTTGCATTGTGCCCATGCACAGCCCAACTCCCACCTTGCTACAATCCACACCAATATGAGGGGGAACAGACTCTCATTTCACCCCATGTGCATGTGTTCGCTTCCTCACCCCATAATGTGCCCTGCTTTCCAATAAAAATTTCTTGTAAAGATCATACTTAAGAGGTAATATAATAAAAGGTAACATAGGTAAGAACTTTTTTAAAATTTAAAATTTTCAATTATGATAATAGTTTTTAGTATTTTCAATAACTTATTTTACAAAATTGTCAACTTTAGTTAAGAAATTGATTGCTAGCGTAATAAGTGTAAGGCAATTGGTGGTAGATTTTTGAGCAACGAAAATTTTTATTATAGCCAAGATATTGTTTTGGAAAATAAATTTGATTTTAATTATAAAATTTTATCATAAATGAAAGTTCTAAACAAAAAATTTCTCAAATGCAAAATAGTGAAAAGGAGGAAGATGATTGGGACTTGTCAAAATCAATGAGATTTATCAATTAACTGAGTATAGCATTGAAGTTGTATAAAAATACAATGCTAGCAGTATATATTAAATTTTCATAAACTATTAAAATACTAAAAGTGCAATTGGATAATATATTGTTAAAGAACAAAGTTAACAAATAAAATCAAATCACTAGGACTGATTGGTGTATGCAATTGCTCATAAGTGTTTAAAACAACATTTACCAACCTTTTTTCATTCAAGACAAAAAAAAACTACCAAGATATTTTGCAATAGGCACTGACCTTATACCAACACACATTACAGGAATACCTTGTCATTCAATGCAAGCTTCTCACAATATTGTTAATTTACAAGAAGAAAAAATACACAATAACAAATTCATATAGAAGCAAAATTGCAACAGGAAACAATCAAAGAGAAAATAAGCAAAAGCAATTTAGTGCAGCTGCTATTTGGCTTTTTATAATAGTTATCATCATCGAAATTTCAATTTGTGCTTTTGGTAGTCTATTATTGATGGAGAATTAAAATAAGCACAAACTTAATATCCATACAGCTCCCAGTTTATGCATTTGGTTGAGAATTTAAAGCTCTTAGTTTCCAAACAGCTCTTAAAGATTTTAAATGTTTCCAAGCAGCTCTAAAATTAACAGCAAGTAGCTCATAAAGACTTTGGATGTTTGGAAATTTCTAAACAGCTCTTAAGTAAAACAACAAATTTTAGGGCTTGTTTGGTTGAATGTCAATTGAAAAGTTATTAAGATAGCATGTTATTAAGATAGCAATATTATTCAGATAATAGGGGCTGTTTGGTTCAATGTTACATAACAGATGTTGGTTGGTTCAATATTATTCAGATATATGTTAGTTGGTTCATTATCATTCATGTTTTATTATTCATGAGGTAAGATTACCCCAACACTGAGAATTTAAGTTTAAAAAGCACAACAAATATCTAAAAAAATAATTATGTAGATAACCATCATAAAATTTTTATACAAACAGCTAAAAAAGAATCATTATTGGCTGACATTAATGACCACAAATACTATCTCCAACTATAAATTTGTTCTAAATCAACCCTAATAAACTTTAAAAATATAAATCACAAAACAAATTACCCGAAAATTGTTCATAATCAAATGATAATATCAAGCAAATCTTCAAAAAAAAAAAAACACCCATTTACAAAACGCACATGCGTCGGCTGAGCTATGCGTCGGTCGGGCGAGAGATCTGCGAAACTGGGAAGCGAAGGCGCGAGCGCGTAGGGCGAAGCGAATGCGGAGGCGATGGACTCCGTCTGGCGGAAGCGGAAAATGAATATTATATTTAAATAGTGTTGAAATGTTAAAAAAATGTGGAAAATATGCGTAGAAAATGAATATAATATTTTGATTCAAATCTTATTGGTAACATATTTAACTTATAAAACTCAATTTCTTTAAAAAAAATTGCGAGTGAAAGAGAGCTCAGACGATGATATCGGCAAGACAATCGTGTCATTACGCACGACGAGCAAAAGTTGTGGCATCATTGCTCTGATAGTAGAAAATGAATATAATATTTTGATTCAAATCTCATTGTTGGTCACATATTTAACTTATAAAACTCAATTTTCTTAAAAAAAAATAGAGTGAGAGTGCTCAGACCATAATATCGGCAAGACAATGGTGTCATTGCGCACGACGAGCACAACTTGTGGCATCATTGCTCCAATTTCTGACAAAAGCTTTTTTGGGCTATCAAAATATTTTGAAGTTGAGAGGCATTACAACAAAACGTTATTATGAAGAAGGCCAGAAGTGAAGGTTTACATTTATGAAGGCGCACTTCAACAAATAGCCTCAGATGTGCTGTTATTTACAGATTAACCCTTAGTCAAAATACTTGGGGTGGGGAGCAAGAAAATTTTTGGGTCAAATTAAACAACAAAAAAATCGGTCCTCACTCAAATATCATCAAATAATTTTTATATATATAAAATTATTTTTTGCTTTATTTTTTATTAAATTTATGCAAACCCCAATCTCTTAATAATTATAATTCGAACAAGTTGATATAAAATTTGAAATTTACTTAGTTGGAACATTCAGCGCGGCAGTTGGAGGTATTGAAGGAGCTCTACAGCAGTTCAGCAGTTCAACAATTGCTGTAGCTCACTTTCTTCTTTCTGCTCCTGAGCACTTTCTTCCCAACGGGGATGGAAACAGCGTCGGCGTCGGCGCTGGGACAGAGATGGAATCATAGCTTGAAGCTCGAATGGGTCATCAGTTGATCCAGTGACCACATCAAGAATCAACACAATTGATCGTTTCATTTCCTAAAGCTGCAAGAAAGTCCGCTCCTACAACTGGCGACGTCCACTCCCGCCCTCAAACTGTCACCCTTTGTGATATTCACAAGTATCAGAAAAGCACAGTGATGCTAATCCGCAAGCTTTAGTTTTATAGGCATGTTCACGAGGCTGCGTAGGACTTCCGATCTTAGATTCCAACTGATCTTCGACCCTAGAACCGCGTTGTATATATTTGGTATGGCTGCCCGCTAAAGCGATCGTGGCCACGGTGGACGGGAAGGTACAAGCGCACAATGCCTCATGCAATCCTAGCCGCCTGATTTGATTGGACGCTCTTGATCAGATCTCGCAGTTTAATTAACTGTGTGAGTGAATATGACCATTGGATCCAAAGCTGAATCCAACGATTGGCTCAGATCTAGACGCAGAATCGTCTGATCGTCCTCTGTTAAGGATCGGGTCGAAGAGATTTGGCTCGCCGTTTTTATCCCAATGACGGGCGGATGTCGTTAGCGATCAAGTAATTAATTTAAATGATTTAAATAATATTAATTAATATCTTTTTAATTATTCAAAATTAATACATCTAATCGAGCTCCAAAAATTACCAAAAAATTTAGCCATAAATAATTTGGGGGTGAAAAGTTCAAAAATACAATTAAATTTTTGATCTGAGATCAATTTAATTTTTATATTTTCTAATTAATTAAATACATTAAAATAATCAACTAATTCAAACGATCTCCGAATTGACTCAAAATTTTAGAGATTTCTTCAAATAATATTTGGAGTATAGTGGTGAAGTTTTTAAGCTATTTGGATCACTCAAATTTAAATAATAATACTATGGTTGTTACAGACTCCCCTCTTAAAAGAAGTGTCATCCTCAACGCCCTAATATATTCATAGATAAAATAAAAAATAATTGAAAAACTAAGAGATCACAAGATTACCTGATTAGGAAAAGAATTCAGAAAATTTCTTTCGCATATCCCATTCTTTCTCGCACATAGTTTCTTCAACTAAATGATTCTGTCAGTAAACATTTACCATCATGATATTGCGGTTCCTCAACTTCTTTAGGTCCTTCCCTAAAATCTTGACCGAATTGCCAACAAAAGTTAGATCTGGCTGCTACTCCATTGCAGGAATCTGAATCTGCTAATCGGGATCTAACAGACACCTTCTTAGAAATGAAATATGGAAAATATTATAGACAACAAAAAAATCTTCTTGTAGATCTAGCTTTTATGCAAATGTTCCACATTGGAAATCACCTTTAAGGGTTTTACATTTCTAGGACTCAACTTTTCTAACGCGCCAAACCTTTGCATTCCTTGCATCGGACTAACCTTGAGGTATGCTCTTTCCCCAACTTGAAATTCTAAAGGACAGTGGCAAGCATCGTGATATTTTTATTATCTATCCCGAGCCACCAACATATTTCTTTTTATCAATTGGACCTTTTAGTTAGTCTCCTCAATTAACTTAGAGCCATATAATTGAATGTCGCCTACCTCAATCCAAGTCAATTGAGTATTACATCTCCTTCTGTAGAGTGCTTCAAAAGGATTCATACTAATGTTGGCTTGGTAACTAACAAACATAAAATACATGTCTGCGCTTGCATGCAAGTGTACTTGATCTGAAGTAATAAATAAAGTTTAGTTCTGAAATTTATTGTCCTCTAGGAACAGTGATTTTGTTACTAAGTTATATCTCATTTCAATAATATTTAGAAGATTAATTTTTAGTTTGAATTAGTTCTTAAATTAACAATATAATTTACCTTATGATAAATTACGATTTGTTTAAAAGGAGAGAATTTGAATTTTATTATAGTATTTATAAGAACTTGATGTTATCACTTCTTTGTTTAAATATATAAATCAACTTATTTATTCCTAATTAAATCAAGTGAATATTGTTAGAATTGGAGCAATCCTCCAATTACAACAGGTTCAGATTTAATGCAACAAGGAGAACTCCCCATGGGGTTCCACCTCAGCACTTAAGCCTTTATGAGATCGTGGTTTAAATTGATCTTTAATTTCCTATATCTAGGTTACCAAATAATTTTTTTTAATTGTTAGATCTCACAAATATGATTTCCATCAATAATGCGTCATGCGCTTACACACGCAGTTTAGCTAAATGAGAGGATGCATTGAGTCAATGGACTTTGTCACATCATCCATTGGGTTTCCAACATCCTCTCAGTCCTTCTACTTTGCTGAGCAGTAGAGCAAAGTTAATGGGAACTTGATTCTCAAACATTAAATCTCTTGGTATAGCTCTTAAGGAAATGTGCAAGTGAGCTTGAGAACTTATCATATAGTTCTCAGCTTGATCTGCACTACTCCTCTTGCTCTTATCCAATTGATGAGCTTGGAACACAAGTTCTTTTATTAATTGATAATTCATTTAAGTTTCATTTTAGCAAAGTAATTTGACAAATTTTCATCCAGGCATTCATTCACAATAATAGTAATTATAAACATTAAAATATAAATCAATTTTATTCATTCAAATGTCTTCGTTGCAACACCAATACAGCCTTACATTTTCCTACAATTACATCCCAACCCTCTCCAAGGGGATTTATCTTTCTATTACAGAATAAATAAATACATACATGCAAAAAGAAATAAACCTTGACATCGGTTTATAGCAGAAAATAATCAAAAAGAGTTTAGGAAAAGTACTAGGAAACACTTATAGGTTTTTTAGAGTTCTCTTGATCTTCCTCCTGCACTTCTATTTACTTCTCCTCTTTTCCCTTGCTGTATTCTTCTCTTCACTATTTATGGTATACTGCTTGCCCCTTGGAGAGTTCTCCTCTTTTTCTTCCTACAGCCTCTCTTTTTGGTCTTTTAAGTATTGAAAACTGGAACTATTCTTTGGTCTAAAATTGGCCTTTAAATAGGGAAATTTTTAGCCCCTATGCATTAATCACCAATGACCCATCATATTCCTCTACTTTAATGAAAGTCATTCATTTTATTTTGCATAGTCTATTGAGATTCATCAGAGTTATTGTTTAACTCAAGTTTCAAGAGGCAGAGGAAGGCCAAATGTCTGAATTTGTGACCTTCACTATGTTGCATTCAATGCAGATTATGGAGCTTTCTGTTGCAAGTGTTGTGGCACGCTGTTGCGGTCTTGATTCAAATACTATTTTGTTGTGGCGCGCTGCAGCAGCTGAAGTTCAAATACTGTTCCGCTGTATATTTAAATAGTTTACCTTAAGGTCGCTGCTTATCCACTGTGGCGCGTTAAAGGCGCACTACGACGATTAGACTTTTCGTGAAAGCGGAGTAGTAAATGGTCACATAAGGTTTTCATAAATAATCAGAAAGGTGCGCTACGGCGTGCTGCGGCGGTTAGACTGTCGTGAATGTGGAATAGTAACTGTTCAATTAGTTCACATAAGATCTCATGATTAATCAGATATGCCGCCATGACGCGCTGCGGTGGGCTGCAACGATTTTGTCCCAAGTCTGTTTTAAAAGGCATAGCGCACTGTGACGCGCTTGGAGCGTGCTGCAGCAGTTAATCTTTCGGGGAAACGGGTTGGCACTATTCAATTATTTCATATAACATTTTAATATTGCTCCCAAAAAATTATGCTGCGGCCCGCTGTGGCACACTAGGGCGCGCTGCAACGGTCTTCTTTCCAGGCTTTAGGTACACTTCCAAGTGTGGGAATTTAGTGAACCACCATGGTGTGCTACGGCGCGCCATCGTGGTTTTCATCCATAATTATTCAATTCAACTCAGGCTTGCCCTTTCCTTCATTTTTCCTGAAAATGTATACATTTTACTCAAAGTATACTGGTTTATATAATATTTTAAATGTTTTTAATACTTAATTTTGCAATAAAATTTGGATATATCAATAATTATTATTATAGGAAAACTCCACCAAAGCTAGGTTATCTTCCCAAGTTCCTCCTAAATCTAACACACAAAGACACAACAGGTCTTCAAGAACTTGTTTTACATGTTCTGTCTGGCCATTCATTTGAGGATGACATACTGTACTCATGGCTAGGTTAGTTCTCAAATCTTGTTGAGTAGCTAGCAAAAAATGAGATATAAATTTGTTGTCTCGATCAGACATAATAAATTTAAGTGTGCCATGCAGGTGAATAATTTCCCTTATATACACCCTTGCTAACTTCTCAATTGTATCAGCTAGCGGATCAGTATGAGTGGGATAATTTTGTCAACTTATCAATAATCATCCATATCGAATCAACATTCGATTTACTTATAGGTAAATACATCACAAAATCTATGGAAATATCAGTCCATTTCCATTCTAGAATTTCTAAAGGTTTCAAGAGTCCACCAAGATTTTGGTGTTCAACTTTGACAAAAGAGCAAGAATGACACTTAGAAACAAATATAATAATGTCTCTCTTTATATCAGATCCTGATACATTTTACTATTTCCAGGATGAACAATGTATCCAAAATTATGGGCTTCCATTAAGATTTTTAACTACAGCTTCTTGGGAACCCATTGTAGTAACCCTGGTTATTACCATAGCTAAATTTAGGTTTATTAAGCTAAACCAAGTTCTAATTTTGATTCCATTAGACTCAATAAGTCATTTAAACCTAACTCTAGAAGTTTGGGATCAATCGGAGCTAAGTTGACAATTTTTGTATTTTTGTCTATTTTTGAGCCCTGAAAAATACTTAAATTAAATTGATCTCCAAATTAAAATCTGATTTTAGTTTTGAATTCCTCACACCTCAATTAGCTAAGAGTGAAATTTTGAAAATTTTTGGAGCTCATTTAAGCCTAAATTAGATTTGAGAAATTTGGAATTTTTAATTTATTTATTTAAATGAATTATATTTTAATTAAAATTAATTTTATTAAATTTAATATTATAGGATTTGTTGTCGGGATTGCGGTAGATCCACTGTTGGGTCCCGACAACGGGGAAGCCTATCCGTCGTAAGGATGCTCTAGCACGCATCCTAACGCACCTAATCCTACGACTCGTATCACCTGTACCATGATCTAATTTTATCCGCTCGATCAACATCTCACATCTGACGCTTGGGATATAATCTGTACTTTTGTTATTTGGGAGCCGCATCAGATCGTCTATCACCAACGGTCTCGTGATCAGACAATGGAGACGAACCCCGTCATTGTAGATCGTCGCCTTCGCTCGATCGCAAGCCCAACAAAAGAAATCTGCTCGTCAAGCCACATCAACCTTGTCTGCCACTCCCTTGGCCACGCCCTCCAGACCGTTATACATTCCCGATTCTGGTAAGGTAAGGCTCGTCAGGTCATTGGAGCCTGCTAGCCCCAATTTGGGTGGCTCGAGGTTCCGTCCCTACCCGAGTCTGAACCATGGCTTCCAGCCATGGTATCCACCCCTGGACCTCCCCCTCACCTATAAATACCTTTCGAGCATCTCAGTGAACCCCTTTGTTCACTAAGATCCATTAAACTCCTAGCTAAAGCATCTGGAGCGCTCGGTGACTCCCAGCATCTCGTAGCTGTGAACCACTGATTGAGGGTGTGGTCTGGCATTCAGACCCCCTAGCGCAGTCCCTGCATCTGCCTGGAGAACTCCGAGCTCCTCCCTTCATCTCAGTCGCAACCATTTCCCAGCTCTATGTACAGCATTTGATCCCCCTTCTCTGTCGAACTAGTTTCAGCTAGACTCATGGCATTTCAATCCTAGATGATGTGATAGGACCTTGCCTTAGCTTCCCTATTGGCACTTAGGACTTCTGGTAGGGACTAGCAGTGGACTAGATAGTGCAATTTCATCTGAGCGTGAAATGGTAGCCGGCCCCTAAATCTGGGATCGTAGCATTTTCCTGAGGAACCGAGCCCTCCTTCTTAAGTCTAAATCATGTCTGAAGTGATTTCAGACCAGTAGAAATCATTGGGCTCAGTATGATCGATTGATTCGACTGGAAATGATCGACTCAGAGTGAGCTTATGATCATAAAATGCCTTGAGAAGCACTCCATCGATCCAAACCTCCGCGAGACCCCTCATCTCACCCAATCGTTCCCCCTTCAGTCCCTTAAGGTGTAGGACTAGATCCTAGCTCGTGACACTGGCTCTATGAAGAGAATTCACTCCTCACAGGCATGCCTTAGGAGTCACTTCGGCCGAGTAGCACCCCAGCGATCCAACGCATCCCAGATGGAGATTTCGGGTTCAGTCGATGCGCCTCGCACTCCTGAAGGTGTAGCCACCGAGCTCCAGGCGTGGCGCAGTCTGTGGATGGAGAATTAGGAGTTTGAAGTAAACCTTAATTCTCCCTTTGTCGGGTATCCCCAGCATGGAAGACGCACAGTGCTAGGCCGGGTCAGACCCCGGCTCACGCGTTTTGTATTTTGGGCGATAGTTAAAATAGGAATTACTGAATTAATTTCCTTAAGGAAATTAATTCAGTAAATCAAAACTTATTATTCACATTTAAATAAAAATATAGATTAAATTAATGAAATAACTTTGGCTATACTTATCCAAATTGCATAATCCAATATACCATTTTAATCAGAAAAATACAAGGAATAATAAAATAAAATAAAATCAAGGATCCAATTATTAGATTTTAAATAATTGCCTAATCTTTTTATGTTTGTATTTAAATCATAATAAATTCATTAATTATTCAAAAATGTTGATTAAGATCTCTGATTGCTCATGAGACTATAGAGAACCTATGTAGACCATTAAAAGTAATTTAAGATCTTTAATTTTATTAATCACTCCTTAATTACTCTAAAATGAGATTCGTGCATTAAGCCTTGGATTAGTCTCTAATTTTTATGAATCTAGTTCCTAATATTTTATTAAGTATAGTAGAGCCTATAAATATATTTGGATCATCCTAGTAAGCCTTAATCCTCTTAATCACCTTAATTGGCCTTAACATATGATTAATGATAATTAAGCTATTCATGCTATCAAATCTTAAGTTAAGTGTTTTATCCACTTCAATAATCAATAAAAAGCTTATTAACATAGACTTGAATCAATTTAATTGATCAAACCCTAATTTTCCAATTTTAGCCTTAAGAGAGGTATTTTGGTCATTTTGGCCAAAATAGGTTTAAGCACCCCTTAAGCCTTGAAATTTCAGTGAAGTGTCTATAATTAATTCATTAACACTTTTCTGAAATCTCGTGTTAATAAAGGTGAAGTTGAGTAAGGAAATCATAAAGAGTTCTAATTAAGATCTTAAGATCTTAAGAGTGCTCAAAACCACCTCCTTAAGAAAGCAAACCTAAATAGCTTTAATGTTAAATCTTTAGTTTAATTACTTCATTAAGTTGATTCATAAACTACAAATCTTAAGTAAATATTCTTGTAAAATCCTAAGTCAAATTTTTAGCTTGGATCTAAAATGATCAAAACCGTAGACCTTAGATCTTTGATCTTATACTTAGATCATCTAATTGAATTAAATTATCTTCTTTGGAATTCCTTAATTGATTAACTATTTAATCCTTTTGAAACCTTTTTGTGGGTGTAGGATTTATTCAATCTATAGAATAATATAATTATCCTAAAGATTGAATGTAGATCTTAGAATCTTAGTTCTTAATTGATTATTTTATCTTATAATCAGTAGAGTAACCTTTCATTAAGATCTTAGTTTATGAATCCTTCAACTTATAAGATTCCTTGTATTTAGATTATGCTTGAGTGTGAACCTTAGATCCTTATTAGGATACTCCTTTGGATTCAGGATTTGGATACCAAAGTGAAGTTTGGATCCAAGATCCTAAATCTTAATTTATTTAATCAAGATTTGGGTTAAGTGAGGAAAACAATAATAATTAAATCATTAATTTATTTACTTTAAATTTTTATAGTCATCATCTAATTAAGAATTAGAACTTGTTTAGTTCTAAATGTAAACATTAAGGTTATGAATTTGAGATTATACTCGATAGCTGGATATTGGAGATCATAAACTTGTATCTTCTCAGAATAATTAGATTTGGATAAATTAGACAATAATAGATATCACATAAATCTAGTTGAGTCTCTTGCTTACTTTGATCTTGATCGCTCTGCACACCTTGAATATTGAGCCTCGTTCCTTGAGCATAATAGGATAACTTGGGATATAGAAGATACATCCTAAGTTAGTGTTAGAAAAGCATAACATTCAATTATTTCAGTGCATTCAGTCCAGTAGGGTATGTCCTAGTTTAGTCTACCTCCTTAGTGTTAGGTTATTATAGAATAGACTCAGACATAGCCTAGTGTTTGGCTAGGATGGGTATATGTCTCATTCTATAAGTTCAACTCAGACTTAGCTCTGATGATGCCTAGGATGGACACATGTTGAACTTTCTGTTTAGAGGCCCTGTATGGCCTATTTCTATTATGACAGTACTATGCCTTAGGCTTACTTTTACTTCAGTTCAGTTTCAGTGCTTTGATTTGATTTGCCACATGCTTCAGTAGCCTTACATTTCTATGTTTTCAGTTGCTTTGCCACACACTTTAGTGGCTTTACTTCTTAGCTCATTCATGTACTTAGCTTGCTTTTGCCACATGCTTCAGTGGCCCTTTATATATTAAATATGCATGCTTGTATACATATGTTACCATGGAGTAGTTATTAAATATTGACACGTTTAAGATGCTAGTTCTGTATGTTTATTTCAGCACTTTTTAGTACAATTTACTTTTATATAATTAGTATGTCTTCGTGTGATCATAAGCATATTATGATTAGTTCATTTTAGTACTTGCAGTTATTTTTGCTTCTTTAGCCTCACCTTGCTTAGTTTCGTGCTTTGTATGTTACTTTACATACTTATTGATTTGTTATAAATGAATAGTTTATATCTATCCTGTTCTTTGTAGTTGATGCACCTTATAATGCTTGCATGTTTAAAGTATTTAAATGTGA
Source organism: Gastrodia elata (assembly GCA_016760335.1). Classification (NCBI taxonomy): domain Eukaryota; kingdom Viridiplantae; phylum Streptophyta; class Magnoliopsida; order Asparagales; family Orchidaceae; genus Gastrodia; species Gastrodia elata. Next base: position 3,461,428 of record CM028685.1, on the reverse strand, counting down.
TATCTTTTAAATATTTAGTACACTTAAATAGCTTAAAATATACTTAGTCAATTTGTCTAACTGTAACATTTTTCTTTTGTTGGCTAGGCCCCTGGCATTTGTGATTCCGACAAATGTCAGATTTGGAGCTGTTTGTTGGTGGTTCTGTAGAAGAGGAGCCAGTGCAGGAGGAGGATCTTCATACTGCTGCTTAGTTAGATTTTCTTTTCTTTTTTTGTAGTGAGTTTGAGAGATCTTTTCTTTCTTTTAATTCTGGATGTATTTATTTTTTACACTTGAGTTGAGTTACTGTTTCTTTCACTCTTTCATACTATGTTGTGATGTGGATGCTATATTATACTACTTTCTGCTTCCGATACTTTGATCTATATTGATGTATGTTCACAGTTCCAGGTGAATAGTCATTGGCTTAAGGCGGGTTGGGTCTTACCTGACTTTACTTGAGTTGGGGATTTGCCACTATTGGAGCACCGCACTCCTCGTATTTATGCTAATATCGGTATTAGCATGGCCGTGGAGGGTACGGGGTACCACACCCATACTCTTCCTTCTTGAAACATAAAACATTTACTATCTAATTATAATTTAGGTATTTTACCTCTTTCAATATCTACCTTGAGCTTGGAGTAGCTCTTGTCTTCCTTTTAAGACACTAAGATCCTTGCCTTTAGTGGAGGCTTAACTTGACAGATGGATAGAAAATTACATAACTTAGTTATTCTGATCATCTATCTCTTCAACCTCATTAATTTATCAACTAACGCACTACGGCAACATAGAGACGATAAGATCAACTTTTGACTTAAGGCAATGGTTACGGCATTAGCCTTACCTGGATGGTACTTAATGTAACAACCCTAGGTTGTTACCTTGCTATATGTATAGCTTAATCAATCTTTAATTTCAATATCATTGCTTATATAACATCAAATTGAGCATATCTAGAAAATTTGAAGTCCATTGGACTTCTCTAGGTCCAAAATGGCATTTTGATCAGTTTAGATGCCCTAGATTAGACCTAAAATATTTTGAGCTTAGAATTAAAATTTGATTGCATTTTTTAATTCGTCACCCCCAAATTAGCTAGGAGTGAAAGTTTGGTACAATTTAGAAATTATTTAGGCCATAATTCACATTTAATTAAAATAGTCTAATTGCATAAAAGGGTTCCTAACTTTTCTAAATTTCAAATATACCCTTTAAACTAATTTAACAGTTGGGATCCGTTGTGCGGACCACGAGCAATCCGTTGTGGAGTCTGGGTCACGCGATAGCGGAGTCCCACTGATCTGACCGTCGAGCCTTTAGATCCCACGGTCCGAATTTAATTTCGCGGGATAGCGGATCCACCATTAGATGAAACCTTGAATCCTACGGCCAGGATCACTCCCTCGATCGGCCGTTAAGATCCGAACAATCATAGTTGTAGTGTCATATGATCGATAGATCAGACGACATCTGAAGGTTCAGCTACTATGAATCTTCGTCTTCCTCTTGCTCGCGCCCGACAGGGAAGATTCCCCATATTGCCTGCTGCCAAGCCTGTCCCCCACTCCCGCATCCACCTCAACATACTGTTGTGACCTCCCCCATCTTGGCAAGGAGCCCCAATTGGGCCTTGTGACCCGGTCGAGCTCAAATTAAAAATTCAAGAACTCAGTCATGGCCCAACCCCCTCGGGCCTCCCCAGCCCAAGACATTACCTCCAGAAGCTTCCCAACCCTCTACTGAGGCTATAAATAGCTCTAGCATTACTCCATTTAATCCATGCTAATCAATTGAGATCTTTGCATCTTCCACCATTACCATCTGTACAAGCTTGCATAGGCGATCCCAGGTGCTCTCGAGCTGCTGATTGTAGGCTCTCCTGAAGTTCAGGATCCTTTGAATTGTCTGGAGGCTTAGCTAAGGTCAGCTGGACCCTCTTCCAGCTGTGCCGAGCTCAACCGAGAAACCAGGTACCCCAGTTTACTCGGTCTGAGCCAATTCGGCTCAGACCCTCTTCCTTTTGATTCGTAATCATGTGTATTGTCGAAATAAACCCAAGGCTATCGAACTTAAGCCCTAAGCTAGTCCCGATCGATCGAATCGATAGATCAGGCTAAGTCCTTAAGAAATGCCATGGGTCGAGTAAGGCCCTGGCGATCCAGCCCACCTCAGGCCCTCAAACTAAGGGGCTTCAATCCGTCTCACCTCTCTGATGGCGTAGGATCGAGCCCTAGGTCTGGCGTGGCCTCTGTGGGGAGAATTGTCTCCCCACAGTAGCTCTGAGGTGAATCCTCTCGGGTGAGTAAGGTCCGGGCTACCCTGACCACCTAACAAGGGGCTAAGGGATTCAATCAAAATGTCTTGGCCCACTGATGGTGTGAGGATCAATTAGGGGTCACGGCGTGGCCGAAGCGCTCTAAATTTTGCCGCGGAAGCCAACCCTAATTCCCTGGGTATCGGGGAAGGAGGGTTGGGGACGATGGCACTGTGCGGGCTGGGTCAGCCCACGTCCCGCACTGCGCGACAGTGCCAGGTTCCTCGGGCCCCAGTCGAGCCGTGCGGTTCAGCTAATGGGCCGAGCCCATTTAATTAAAATTCGATTAATTGAATTTATTTTCCTAAAGGAAAATAATCCAATTGATCTTGATTAGACATGAGTAAGGGATTAAACCCAAATCTGTTTGATTAAGATCCAAACTCTTAAACTTAATTAAATCTAATTGATTATAAGATAATGCAATAGTCATTATTCCAATAATGCATCTGATTTGAAATTGATCTTGAACATTTGGATTAGACATGTTAAGGTTAATAATAAAGCTATATGATTACTTAATATGAATCTAAACTTTAGATTCTTGATTTTCTCATAAATAAGACTATTAGCATAAGAAGACTAATAGAATCATATTAATTAAACAAGTGATCTAACTATAATAACATCATTAATTTAAATACCTAATCTTAGAATAAGTTATGATCAGATGACTTAATCATCTGATCTGATCACTCTAAGCCTAAATGATAAGTAAAATCTCGAATATTAGCATTAGAATTAAGAGTGTGAGATCTTAAGTATCTCAACATAAGATCATCTTTGAAATATCTTAAAAACCTAAACTAAATATACATTGAGGTAGGAATATTTAATATAACTCATTGAGGTAGAAGCTTAGATGATCCCTTAACCTTAAAAGTTGATCTTAACCCCTCGTGATATGAATCACTTAAGATATTAGAATGATACCTTTCTATGTGGTATAATATATATTGAGTGATCCTTGATCATATTTTTCTTGAAGCCTTAGATAGGACTTACCTATTTAGTATAGGAATTAATAATCTTGATAAATTATTGTTGATTAAATAAAGTTTTATGAACTTAAGTTATTGATTGGTGCAGTAAGGTATACCCATAGTACTGGATTTCTTCAATAGTATTCAGGATTGGTTGATTCACTCTAATGTGGACTTATGACCAGGTGCTATCCTAAGGAATTAGATGAATACAGTCCCGTTAGAGTAAATCTCCTAAAACTATGAGTTTATTAAACAGGGACTCATTCCTTAGTTTGATTGAAATACAAATTGCCAATGGGTGATGCCTCCTAGCGAAGATCGCTTCAATAGGTGTGGCTCAAACAAACTAAGTAATTAGAATCACCTTCTTTAAGACACTAAGTGTGATTGTGAGTTGGGCATCTTAATTGTGGGGCCCCCGTACTGACAACAAGGAAGTACGGTGCTCCAACTGTGGCAAATCCCCAACTTAAGTAAAGTTAGGTAAACCCAACCTGCCTTCAGCCAAGGACTTGTCACCAAGCACTATAACATTCATCAATATACAAGTATCGAAGTGACGAAAGCAACAAACAATAATATAACATCCACAAACATACATAGTATAAAGAGAGAAAACAATATAGTAACTCATCACAATGCAGAAATAAAATACATCCAGAATTAATTATTACAGATTGAAATTTAATAGAAAATACAAATGTCTCTCAATCTCACTAAAAGGAAAGGCAGAATCTAACTAAGCAGCAGTAGCACGATCCTCCTCCAGAGTCTGCTCCGCTCCTGCTACTTCACCCACGAACAGGTCTAAATCTGACATTTGTCGGTATCACAAATGCAGGGCCCCAGCCAACAAAACAAAAAGGTTACAGTTATACAATTGTCTATGTACATTTTAGACTATTTTAATGAACTAAATATTTTAAGATATCACATTTCAATTTAACTAAACATGTAAGCAGTAATGGGTGCAACAAGCTATAAAGAGATGGGTAATATAAATTATCCATTTATAGCTAACAACTAGTATGAAAAGTCGCATACAATATGAAATAAATAAGGTGAGGCTAAAAGCTAAAAGAAACATCAAATATAATTCTGACCTAACATGCTTATGATCGTATTAACACATGCTGAGTATAATAAGAATATAAATACTGAAAAATAAACATGCAATTTTAGCATCCTAAATATGCCAATATACGTAAGTAAGCTATAAGAGTATACAAATAACATGCTAATTTAGGAACGAAAAAGTAAATAAAGTCACTGAGACATGTGGCAAAAGCAAAGCAATATATGTAAAACTACTGAGACATGTGGCAAAAGAGAGCAAATACTGAAAATAAGGCCACTGAAGCATGTGGCAAAGTAAAAAGAAAATGATACTGACCAACCCAGCTAAGGTAGGAATAAGCCTAAGACATAGTACTGTCATACCAGCAAATAGGCCATACAGGGCCTCCATAATATGAGATCAATTAATCAATCCCCAGCCTAACCATCCAAATCTGCTAGGTATGAGTCCATTCTATATAATACTATTACTGAATAGGTAGACTATGCTAGGACATATTCTACCAACTACAAATACTGAAATACCTAAATGATATGCAATTCAAATACTAACTTAGGATGTATCATCCATATCCTAAGTTCTCCTATTATGCTTAAGGGATAAGGCTCAATATCTGAGGTGTGCTAAGCAATCTAGTCAAAGTAAGCAAGAGACTTAATTTAGACCTATGTGATATCCATAGTTATCTAATTACCCAATATAACTATTCTGAAAATTATACAAGTTTAGGATCTCCAATATCCAGCTATTAAGTAAATTTTCAGAGTTACGACCTTAAAGTTAAATTTAGAACTTAACAAGTTCTAATCCAAAATCATGTGATGACTGTAAGGTTTAAATAATTAAATCAATGACCTAATTAATTAATATTTTACTCTCTTACCCAAATCTTGATTAAGTAAATCAAGATTTAAGGATTTTGGACTTAAACCCCACTTTGGTGTTCAAATCCTGAACCCAAGGAAAAAGTCCTATTAAGGATCTAAGGTTCACATTTACTACCCAAATTAGAAGTAAAGAATCCTATAAACTGAAAGATCCAGGAGCTAAGAACTTAGTGAAAGGTTATTCTATTGATCATAAGATAAAATAATTATTAAGAACTTGAGAATCTAAGATCTATGTTCAATCTTTAAGATGATTTAATTATCTTATAGATTGAATCATCTTATACCCACATGGAAGGCTTTAAAAGATTAAACAATGAATCATTTAAGAATTTCAATTAGAGATAGTTTGATTTAAGTAGAAGATCTAAAGTCTAAGATCTAAGATCTAAGATCTGATTATTTGATCAGTTTAGACAAGCTAGGTTTTCTAACTTTAGGATTTCCTAAATATGTTTCTTTTTTGAAATTTAAGCTCATAAACTAACTTAGTTGACTTTATTAGACTGAAATTTAACATCTAAAATCATTAGATTCAAATATTAGGGCTAAGTGACTAGGTCACTTACGGTCTAAGTGTCTTAATTAAGGCTAATTGAGGATTTCTTAAATAATTTCCACCTGATCAACATTATTAATCTAAGAGTCCAGTAAAACATTTATAATCTATCTAAAGGTAGCTTACTGAATTTTCCAAGGTTTAAGGGGTACTTAAACACTTTCTGGTCAAAATGACCAAAATATCCCTCTTAAAGTTAAAATTGGGATTTTAGGGTTTAGTTATCTAAATTGAATCTAATCTATTTTAGTGTGTTTTATATAGATTAGTGAAGTGGGAAACACACTTATCTTAGGTTTTGATAACTTAATTAAGCTAATTAACCCTAATCACATTTTTTAGGCCAATTAGAGTGATTAATGAATTTAGGGCATTTTAAGGCAATCCAACCTTGCTCGTAGGTTCTAATAGACTTAAGATAGCATTAGGAACAACATTTGCCAAAATCAGAGGCTTAAATAGGGTTTAATTTACTAATCCCTAATTAAGGTGATTAAAGAGTGATTAAGAGAATTTAGTATCCAAAATTAGTTTTAAGGGTCTACAATTATTCTTTAAGGTTTATTGAGCAATCAGAGTCCTTGATCAATTAATTTGAATATTTATTGAATTTATTATGATTTAATTGCAAACAGAAAAAGGTTTGATCAATTAATTTAAATCAAACTATTGGATCTATGATTTTATTTTATATTTAGATTTCTTGTATTTTTCTGATTCAAATGGTATATTGGATCATACCATTTGGATCAGTGTAGCTAAGGTTATTAAATTAATTTATTCTGAATATTTATTTAAATTAAAACCATCAGATTTGATTAATTAAATTAATAACCATAAAAAATGCATTCTTATAAATTGCTATTAGCTGTGGCCCAATTCCAAAAGGCGCGGGTCACGGGTCGGCCAGACCCATGACTTAATCTCCTTCCTCGCGACAACCTCCGACGCTGGCTCCGTAGGGCTACCTTCCAGAGCTAAAATTGCCGCGCTCAGGCCTCGCCAATGGCTCCAATTAATCCCTACACACTCCATGGGTCAAGACACATCAAAGGGACTACGAATCCCTAACGGGGAGGCGGTGGATCGCTGAAGTGCTACTCGACTGAATCGTCCTCTTTACGGATGATTAGGGTTCATTATGAGGAGCAATTCTCCTCACAGAGATGACCTTTTGGCCAGAGCTCGATCCCTACACCATCTTGGTGGTGAAATGGATCGAAACCCTCTGGCCACATGCCTTGGGAAGCCCTGGATCGTGAGGTCCTTACTCGAGCTTGGCTTCATCTCGAGGCACAAACCCGATAATTGAACGATCAAAATAAGCTAGCCCAGACCCTAAGGACAATCACATTGGGTTTCCTAAGTGGCTACGGTTAGCTAGGCGACATCCAGAGGTTCAATTCAAGACCATTTGAAGAATTGAATTAGGAAATTTTAATGGAGGAAGGTCGTACCTCGATTTGACGGATTGCGATGGCCAAGAGGGAATGGCTAGCTCAGGAACTCTCCTAGCAGTCTCGGCAGCTACGCAGGGGGTCTGAACGCCAGACCTTCCCCTCTATCAGCTGTGCTCAGCAGGTTCGGGTGCCGGGATCGCCGAGAGCTCTAGGAGCTTCCGCTGGGAGGATTAGTGGGTCTCAGTGAGCAAAGGAAGTCACTGAGGTGAGCTGAGAGTATTTATAAGCATTAGGAGCTGTAGGGGTGACTTCCTGAGCTAGGGCCTGGAGTGGAGGCTCGGGTCGAGGCCTTTCCCATTTTCCCAAAATTGGGAGGGTCTAAGCCTCCCGTGCCATCCTACTAGGTTCGACCACTCTCGAAATGATCCTAACGGCCTAGGGGACAAGGCAGGAGGGAGAGGGGGACAGTACTGGCATGGCACGGTATGAGCAAAAATACCCTATCAGGCCTTCGATCGAGCAAAAACAATGATCCATAGTGCGGGGCTCGGCTCCATCGTCTGATCACGAGACCGTTGCGGATTGGCAGTCTGATGCAGCTCCCAATTAACAAAACTACGGAAGAGATCTCGGGCATCGGATGCCAGATACCGATTGGGCGGGTAAGATTCGATTACGGCGTGCGGGATGGGAGCCGTTAGATTGAGAGCGCTAAGATGCGTGCTAGGCATCCTACGGGTCCATAGCTATGCGCTGTTGTCAGGACCCTGCAGCGGATCTGTTGTGATCCCGACAGCAAATCCTAACCTTAAATTTTATTTAAAGAATTTATTTAATTAATATAATTCAGTTTAATAATTACATTAATTCCTATTAAATTTAGATATACAAATTAGGACTAAATGAGCTCCAAAAATTCCCAAAAATTCACCCTTAGCTAATTTTGGGGTGAGGAATTCAAAAATGAAATCAGATTTGGATTTAGAGATCAATTTAATTTAGGTATTTTCTAGGGCTTAAAAATAGCCAAAAATACCAAATTTCCCAATTTAACTCTGATTGATTCAAAACTTCTAAGGTTAGGTTTAAATGACCCATTGAATCTAATAGAACCAAAATCAAAGCTTGGTTTAGCTTAACAAATCTAGGTTTAGCTAAGATAACAACTAGGGTTGTTACATTAATAAACTTAGCTTGAGATACAAATCGCCAATGGGCGATGCCTCCTATCAAAGACTGCTTCGTTAGGGTGGCCTAATCAAACTAAGTGTTAAGAACCACCTTTCTTGCAACATGCTAAATATGTGTATGCAATTATCCCATCTAATGATTTTAAGCAAATCTTCAACTTTAACCAACTATTATTCTAGAAGCTAGGAGTCAGAATCCTTTTAGTAGGATTCTGCACAGTGGAGACCTTGAATTTATCATCAGTATTCAAAGTTTTTATGGATTACAAAAAATTCCTCATATAGAATAGAAGCATGGGCATAAACATGAGCATGAGCATCATGAATGATTCATTAGTGACGTATGAGTATCAGTGACAAATTATGGGTTACGTAATATTGCATACATTGATGGGAAATTTCAGGATGCATCAGCATCACCGTACTGATTTCCCAACTGGCTGTATGAATACATTGGACCATACGACTCATAACATTTCAGTGATAGTTCTGTTATATATCTGTGACATATTATGTTGTGGCATATTTAGATGCATTATCCCGGTGACATATTGTACATAATTGAATATTTTTATCTTGGTTTTTGAGTATTTGATGTTTTCACTTACTTTCAGCATTCAACTTTCAGTTCATTTTTTACCTTGCTTAGTCTTTACATTTTTCAGTGGTTTAGTGTTTTACTATTTTTCTATAGTTTTGTTAACTTTACTATTTATGTGTATTTACTTTAGTACGCTTAGTTTAGTTGCATGTGTTAGACTTCTTATCTAACACAAGGTACTTTTGGGATCCGACAATTTGCTAGATCCCGAGCAGCTTGCTGAGGCAGGACCGGAGGACTTACAGGAGATTCCAAAAGGAGTACGTGGAGCCTTAGTGGACCTGTCTTCTACCTTTTACTTTACTTCTTTAGTACTTCAGTTAAACATTACTTTTGTGTCATTTAAATCAGTTTATAATAATTCTGGATGTATTTTACTTTTCTTTTCTAAGATGAATATTTACTACTGCTCTGTGATGAATGTATTCTAGATGTTTTGCTTTAGCTTCTGCACTCTATTATTCTACTATTATACTTAGTATTGTGATGTGATCAGCTTACTAGAAATACTGATATATTGATAATGTATATTGGATTCATATTTACCTCTTTAAATCCAATGTACGTATTTGTATAATACTTAAGGCAAGTGTCCTACACTTATCTTAAGTATTGACTCTCGATCTTACTCTTGGGTTCGAGTCAACAGCCTTTCAATGTGGCTAATTTCAATTAGCCTATTTGGGAAGATGCTATTATTGCTCCACCACCGATCTATTAGACCTTTTGTGCGCAGCGACGGGGCGGGGCGTTACACTTAATTTCCAATTTGTAATCACAAATCAGCTTTAGCCACTTTCTCTGTATGCAATTAAGTTTCTTTTGTGTAAAGATATATTTCATACTTTGATGGTTTGTGAATGTCTCGCACTTAACTCCATATAGGTAATATCTCTAGATTTTAAGGGCAAAGACAACAATTGCCAATTCTAGATTATGGAAAAAGTAGTTTCTCTCAATAGGTTTTAACTACATGAAGGAAAAAGCTATTACCTTTCCTTCTTGCATTAGAACACAACCTAGTTTTACCTTAGAGGCATCGGTGTAAACCTAAGAATCTTTTCCCTCAGTTAACAAATGATTCAACTTCTAAAGGCTTTTTCATAATCGGGATTTCAAATAAAAAAGATTAATTTTCTGGTCAGCTTGGTTAGTGGTGTGACAATTTGAAAAAATCCTTGCACAAATCTTCTATAATAGCCAACTAAACCCATAAAATTTTGAATTTTGATCACAGACTTGGGCTGCATCCACTTTTTAAAAGAAATGATCTTCTTTTGATATATTCTAATCATTTCAACATCAATAATATAGCCTAAGAATTCCACAAAAATCAACAAAAATTTGCACTTTGAGAACTTGGCAAACTTAACAGACCTAAATTATGTATGTCTGCGTTCGCATGCAAGTGTATGTGATTCGAAGTAATATGGGATGTGAGATCCTGAGAATTATCCTCTTCTAGGAACAGTAATTAGAGTTTTACTAGAGGATATCCAATTTTAATAATATTTAATCAATTGACTTGGTTTATTTTTAGTTCATAAATAATAATTCCTAAATTACTTAGGTTTTAAATTAGTTTTTGAAAATTTGGGAGAGTTGAGATTAAACAAGTAGTTCATCATGGTTTCATGCAAGTTATTGATTTTGCTCTAATTTAATACTAAATTTAGGGTTTGACTTTTATGAGTCAAATCACTTAAAGAACTTTTGAATGTAGATGAAATTTTTATTAATGTGATCTATAAACTTTAGAGTAGAGTAGTTTGAGCCTCTTTTAGTTTATTTAATCAATATAGGAGAGGAAGTAATGATGATGAACCCTTGGGTGGGTATTGGAGGATTGGAGTAATAAGAATGTATGGGGGATTAGGTCATGAGAGATATGAGATTTGAATTGAGAGTTTCATTGAAATGTATGATGAATCTATAGTGGATTGATAGGTCAGCAATATAACTGAGATATTTAGATATGGACTTACATGCTAATGGTACAAAACTCTTTTGCTCAACAATTAGGATCATTTATGTAACCTCTAGAGTTTGGAGTATCACTGTAGCTTGAGGAGTGCTTAACTTAAGGGAAATAACATGTGAGGTTTTAAACCTTAGAAGCTCCTTGAGGTAGAGTGAACCTTAGAGCTTAAGTTGGATTTTTAAGTTAGGTTATTTCATTTTGGGAAGTTCAATTAGTGATTAAGTGATGAATTAGAGGATGGTGAACCCAGGATTAGGTTAGAGAGTCTTAAGAGTTCTTTATTATTATAAATTATTTTTAAAAGTATAAACCCTTATATATATATATATATATATATATATATATATACTTAACAATTGATTTAAGACATATGTCTTAAGTTAATTGTGGGATTCAGTTGGACTCAATCATTAAGGTAGATAATTAAAATTAGATAACAAATGGATATCACTTGCTTAATTTACTTTGTAATTTCCATTGAATGCTGATAAGCTTTGAAGCCTTATTCAATTTATCATAGTCATTGCATATTAATAAATGACACTAAATAAGTGGTTTCACTCAGAGCAGATTTGTCTGTACAGATATTGAGCTAAGGTTACTTATGAAGTGATCAGGAGACCACACATATCTTTGAGGGAGAGTGTCTGATTATATAAGAAAATTTATCTCAAATAGTTGGGTAGATATACCTAACTTCTCTTCTTGTTCTATTTGAGACCACAGAACATAACTTAATAAAATATTAAATATTAAATGAATTGCTTTACAATTATCTCCACAATCATGTTTACTTATTACAATTCGCTTATTTTTTTACTATACTTGCTTATAGGATGCTAGAAACTATCTCCCTATATCTTTACTTGCATATAGGATGCTAACAAATGTCTTATATATATTCCTTATACAAATACCATATGTGCTTAATCTTTTTTTTAGCACAAATATTGTAGTGTGCTCTAGCACAAACATTGATTTTACTTTAATGCCCTTTTATTGCATGTTTATAATTCAAGCTTTACTTGTCTTTTATTGTAGTGTGCACTTTTACTACTTAATATAATGTGATATTCTTAAACTAAAATAGTTAGAAACTTTAAAATGTGCTTAGACTTTATAAGTTTAATCACTTATTTTTATTTTCTTGGATGTGCCCTATCATATTTGAAACAAAACACAGTAGATTAGGAGCTTGAAGTAGAGCTAACAAGTGAACCAAGAGAGGAACTGAAGATTCAGGAGCAGATTTGAAGACTTTGGAAGATATTTACTTTTGTTCTTTTTGGTGAGGATGAGAGAGTTATTTTTCTTTATTATAAAAAATATTGTAAGCCTATAATATTTGGACTGTACTATTTATTTAAATATAGGACAAATGTTCTCTTTTATTTTTTTGGTTAATGTAATAGAATATTTATTTACTATTTTCAAAAATGCATCTATGTTTTCCCTATCATATAGATCCATTGACTTATTAGTGCTTATTAGTGGATTATGGAATACTAATCCAATATTAAATACTATAGTGGCACTCAGTGTTGAGTCAAGACATCTAGTTTGACATTGGGCTGTCATAGGATGTGCTCTTGAATATCTCCTTTTCTAAACCAAAAATTAGAATCCGCTCTAAGTATTTCATTCTTCCTTTTGTAACTTCTCCTCAACCCTTCTCTTTCTTATTAGCTGCCAACTCTTGAAACTTGCATTTTAATTAATTTTTATTCATTTACTCCCATATAGATGAAGAATTTTAATGATTTCCATCAATTCTTGATGTGGGAGAATGAAGATTTTAAGTATTTTAGCTATCCCAATACCGACAAGGAGCAGGGTTCTAAGGCATTTATACAGCGCAATGTAGCACCAAGCTCTTTGTCTGTTTGGCACTATGGCACGCAGTAGCGCTATGGTGTGCAATAGCACCATACTCTCAGGAATTCTGGAGCTATGGCGCACTGTTGTGCCTTTCTCTCTATGAAAGTGGCAATGTGGCACACTGTAGTGCCTTAGTTTCAAGAATTCTGGTGCTATGGGATGCTATAGCCCCTGTGAAAGTGGCAATGTGGTGCATTATAACACCTTAGTTTCAGAAACTTTGGCATTGTGGATGCTGGAGTGCCTTGGTCTCGGGAAGCCATACACTGTGGTGCACTGTAACGCCTTAGTCTCAGAAACTTTAGCGCTATAGAGCGTTGTAACACCTTGGTCTTGGGAAACCATGTGTTGTGGCACACTGTAGTGCCTTTGTTTCTAGATTTCGGGTGCTATGGTGCACAGTAGTTCATTGCTCTCGGGAACAAGGGCGCTATGGAACGCCATAACGTTCTGTAGCGCGATGTAGCATCCTTTTCATTTTATTTCCTTTTATTTTCATTTTGGTCTCTTCTTATGTGAAATGACACAAAAATACATTAAAACTACAACTAATCCTAATAAAAATATGAATCCAAGCATAAAATTTAATATGTTTATTAGGCTTATCATACCCCCACACTTAACTTCTTAGAATAAGTAACATAAGACTTCTTGGAATAGTTTATTTTTAACAATCTTACTCTATTTTAATGTAGATTTGAAATTCTCCTTGTATCATAATATAGTTCTAATAATGATATAATTGGGTTAGAGTAACCATAATTTGCCTTGGTTCAATATTAATTATTTTTCTCATTATTCTTGACTCTTTTTTTACATCCCTTGATGGTTATATGAAATGCATGTTAGGGAATTTTCAGGCTCCTAATTAAGTTTGTTTCAATTATGGTGTCTTTAGAAAGTTTTATGAATGTGTGCTTTTCCTCTTTTTCTTATGAGAAGTAATGCATATTAATATTTTTAAGAAGAGATATTTTTATTCATCTCTTTATTTTCTTTCTTTTGGATTTTTTTTTCAATATTAATCTGTGTAATAATCCAAATTGTTATTTTAGTCAAATAGGACTAATCTTAGTCATAATCTTAGTTCTAAGTGTTAATCAAGTCATTAGGAGTCGTCCTCTAAGGCCTAGTCCAAATCAGGAGTCAACAGATCAAAACCTGATTTTTGAAAAATCTAAAAATCTTAAAATTTGACCTATCTAAAATGACCTCAGATTAAAAAATGGACTTCACCATTGCGCTCATTGCCCCAAACTTAGCTAGGGGTGATGTTTTCGTGCTAATCAGAAGTCGTAAAAATTTTGATAAATATTTTAATAATATTTAAATACCCCAAAAATTGAGAAATTGAAATACTCGTCAGATTAAAAATCTGATATCGCCATTGTGTTCCTCACCCCTCAATTAGCTAGGGGTGAGTATTTGGGAATTTTGGAAATTAATTATTAAGTAGAATTAATTAATTTAAATTTAGGATTTAAATTAATTAATTAATCAAATTATTTAATAATTATTTAAATATTTCTGCGGCGCCGTTAAGTGCTAATGTCGTTCGTCATTTCTCTGCGCCACCGTTTGATTCCCGTTAGATTGGACGGGCCGATCCGAGCGATCCGACGGCTCCCGCTTTTCCTCCCCCGCCCGCGAACCCTAGGGTTCCACGCGGCCACCCCGCCGCGCGCTCGACCAGTCCCCGCATCCCCAACCTTGGCCGCTCCATCCCGGTCTCATTAAACACCTCTCGACGGTCCCAAACCCCCTCGGCATGCATCATTGAGCCTGAGTAGCTGAGAAAAGTCGAGCGAGATCGGGTCCTCCTCCATCATCGATTTTCAAGTACCTCCTACCCTCCTATCTACCCGGTCATTCGCTTAGATCTAGAATTGATTGTCAATTTTGGCATTAGATCAAACTGGATCGAGTCCGACCATCGAGTCCCGGAGCCAAACCCTAAACCTTCGGTGTTCGATCGGGGAAGACGACTCGACCCGGAGGGGCAGCTCTGATCCGTCAGTTCGAACCCTTTTCGAGCCGTCAGATCGTGTTCAATCAGATCCGTCGGATCAAAGGATCCGACTTGTCTGATCAAATTCTGATCCGTCGGTCCGACCCGATGGGTCGTATCCAGCCCGCCCGGCCCGCACTCGCGGGGTTCGTCAGCGTGGCCGCGGGCCCCACTAGCTGCACCGCTGTCACGGCGTGGGGCCCACTCACGTCGATTTGACGTGACTGAGGGGCCCACCCTCTGCGCCGTGGCTACTCTGTATCCCCCGCGTGTCCTGGTGGGACCCATCTGGTCTCCTCACCCGTCAGCGGCGGGACCCACCGCTCGGCTCGGCGAGTGCTGACGTGCCACGTGTGCCAGTAGGGTCTGCCGCCATTAAAACCTGCAGAAGATAATTAAGTATATTATATAGATATATTATATATAATTATAGTTATTAGATCCATTAAAATCTAATTAAGTATACTTATTATATACGTATAGTTAGTATATAGTATTCTGATAATTAGTGAATTAGTTTAAAATTTGTTAATGTCAGTTAATGGGTTTAAGGATTAATAGCCTAACCTAATCATTTTAATCAAAACAGAAAGCTTTAATAATTATTAGGTTAATTAAGTTGATTACACAGTAGCAGATAGTTAAATGTATAGTAATGAATATATACGTATATATATATATATATATATATATAAATTAATTTTACTTAATTAATTAGTATAATTATTAGCACAGTAAGTTAAGATAAATTAACTTAATATTGAAACGAATTATTTAGAACTAGATTAATTAATGTTATTGAAGATTTAATTAAAAATAGAAGATTTATTTAATAATTATCAGATTATCTAATTGATAATTAGTTAATTAGTTAGATAATTAATATTAATGATTAATTGATAGCAGTGAATTAACAAATTAAATTAATTTAATTATAATAGTTAAAGAGAGTAAGGATTAATGTAGTTAATTAATTAATTAAATTGAGGATTATGAGATTATTTATATAATATTGAGTAGTAAATTAATTCGAATTGTATATATGAAGTAAATTTAATTTAATTAATTTTATTTAAATAAAACTTTAAAGTTAATAACTTTTATATAATGATTAAAATATAGCAAATATATGTCTCATTTTACTCAAACAAATAAAAGAAATTTAACGTAATTCAAAAATTCGTTTCGGAGTACGTATAACATAGTGATATTTTAGGACCTAAACAAATCATCATAACTTTTAACCTAGTTATCCAAATATAAGCAATATGGGTCTTAAAATACACAGGAGAACAACCCCAATATTATAGAAATATTAGTTTCCCTAATTGGAGCTTAGTTTGAAAAGCAACATTTAGGACCCTACCCTAAAAATGACCAAAATACCCTTAGACTTCAATTGACCATAACTTGGTCAATTCAACTCTAAATTCAGAAATTCAAAGTGCTAACTAGCTTAGAATTTCAATATCATCAATAAACTGAAATAATATTTAGGATTTGAACCCTAAAAAATTAGAAAATGACTAAAATACTCATAACCTTAGTTAAGCCATAACTTGATCATTTAAAGTTCAAATTGGGTTTACTTTCTGTCAACACACTCAGTATATTATAGGGAAACTATAGAAATTGAGTTTGCGGAAATTGAACTTCAAATGGAAAAGTTTGGTTTTTTTCCCCGTTGATCGACAAAATTACCAAATTGACCTTAGAAATTGAAATAGCTATAACTTAGCCATTTGACCTCAAAATGCAATATTCTTGGACTCTATGTAATCATTGAACAGTAACAAATTATAAACTGCACAAATATTTAGATTCCATTAGGTGTAAATTACAAGATTTTCCTTTAGATTAAAAATCTTAGTTTGGACCTATATGATCCATTTTTTATCCAAGTTGAGCGTATTTACCGTCTATCTTCAGGTTAGACAGTAAGGAATCATTTGGCAATAAGAAATTCAAATTTGGAATGCTAATTCAAAAAGTTGTTTTTTGGACCCTTAGGAAGGGGCAGAATAGTCATTTTGCACAAAATTTAGGTTAAGCATCCTTAGAGTTTAAATTATCTTCTAAGTTAATAAGACCAGTATTAAAATTATATTAGAATATTCTAAGTGAGTTAAATTAACTATTAGGACAGATTTGAGGAAATCCTTAATTTTCCTCCAAGTCCTTTCTTTAGGATCATTTCACTTAACATTAGGACTACTCCTGAGACTATGATTAGATTATATGTTAGATTTCATTCATTAAAAAATAAGATTTTCAATGAATGAATTCTTGGTTTTATTAATTTCTAGATTTTACAGCATATTTTGATTATTTTATCTTTTAACCCTAGATTTAGGATCGGAGATTCATCTTATTAAGTTTGATTTGCTTAATAGGATTTATCTTAATTAATAGATCACTTTTAAACTGAAACATAGATCTTAGGTCTTACCTTTGGGATTATATAAATTAGCCCAAATCTCATAGAGTTAAATCTATAATTTCTAGTTTGTAGATTTTGGTCAGCTAATAGCTTAGAACGTCTGAACTCATAAATTAGGTCATGATTATTTTTCATAGTCGACATTGATTAAGCATATTAGGACCTACCTAGTCTTAATATTTTGTAACCTGTAAGAGCGTACTTCTAAGTTACATTTGATAGTAGGAATTGGAGATCCTAAACTTGTGTAACTTTGAATAGTTAATACATTTAAATTAGACAACAAATGATATCACCATGCTTAGTAGAGTCCCTTGCTTACTATTTGACTTTGTGCTATGCAATACTTGAATTTTATGCTTATTTTTCCTTGAACTTGTCATATAACAAAAACATTATTGCAAGAAAATGAAAACTTAGAATATTAGGAAAGTATTTATATTTGGGTTCAGTTCATGGTGGATTATGGTGCACATTACTCTAATGGATAGGGGTTATGAGAGATCAGAATGCTTAACATCACTCATTGGGGAGAGTGTATTAAGCTTGGGACCCGTTTAATCTTGTAGACGTGGTTGATTCCTCAGCTATTTCTGAAATTGTCCATAGAAACTAAAGTAAAATAACTAAAATATATTTGCATAATATTATATGCCTCTTCAGTCATACAATATTATGTTGTTATATTATGTCTGCCCTAGCCCATAAAGGCTACGGGAATATATTGGGCCGGATTGGCCAATTCTTTTTAATATGGCAGTTATACGTTCTCTTTAGTTCAGCTTACTGCTTTCTATATGTTTGATGCATTTTATTTCAGTTAGTTGTAGTTTTTCTATGTTACCTGCTTACTTGAGTAGATGCATATATATAGGATGCTAGACTTTACTGCCTATTATATGTACCACTTCTAGATTAATATTTTAAACTAGAATATGTCATATGATCATCAGCATATTTAGGTTTAGACTTTTTTTTTTCAGTATTTTTACTTATTGTATTACATATGTATGCCATACCTTGTTTAGTTTACTTAAGGTGTGCTTTTGCCTTAATTCTTACTTAATTATAAATATTACATTTATAACTTGTCCTCATTCTCTTGTATGCTTACTTGCTCCCATACTAGATAGATGTTTCATTTGGTATAGAGTAAAATAGTGATATTAACAAATGCTTAATAAATTACTTTCCTAAAATGTACTTAGACATTTTGTCTAACAAGATTATTCTTTATTGGCTGGGGCCCTGGCATTGTGAAACTAACAATGTCAGATCTTGAGTAGTTTGAAGAGCTAGTGCCTGAAGAGGAGCCATACATAAAGGAGGCACAGTAGCTTGGAGCAGAAGATATATAGCTGCTTTTATATTCATTGTGAGGATGATAGCATTTTTATTTCATTTTCTAAACTTTAATTAAAATGTTATAATAATACAGGTACCCGTGACTGTGTTTACTTTCTGCATATTATTATTTCCTGAGCTATTTCATTTTATTTCATGTCTGATGTATGGTGAATGAATGCAATCTTTACTTCTTACTGCTTTTGCACTCTATATGTATACGCAGATTTAGTGACTGATTCTCTTATTTATTCTGTGCACATCTTTCCCTTAGCAGTGAATTGTAGATTTTGCCTAATCCAATGATAAGTGAGGGATCTGCCAGTAGTGACACACTACCCCTTGGGTCTAATCATGTGGAACCAGGGATGGGGCGCCATAGTTGGTATCAGAGAATTCCATAAGGTGTTAGATTGGAAATTATATTCTACTCTACCTAATGGATGATTCTTTTGCCAATCAGTCTTCAACTAAATATATGAGTTACATCCAAGCACCATAATTATGAGCTCAGGATAATAAGAGTATTTAAATGGAAATGCATGCACAAGTAAACTATCAGTAAGCTAATGTAACTCAGAAAATCACTAGACGTGTAAGAATAATGCTTAGGTGGCATTACCAATGATTTGAAGATAGATGGGAGTACATCGTCCAACTTTATCAGTAGCACGAGAGGTACATAAAAAGAGTTTTAGACCCTGACGTCCGAATGCTGGATCGTCTACTCCGACAAAGTGTATTCAGGGGATATGATCTCCCCATTGCGGCCAAGGAGTGGCTGAAACAAGCAGATTTTGTGTTTGAATCTATTAACTGCCCAGGCAATGTTAGAATCCCCATTGTATCATGTCTCCTACATGACAGAGCCAAGGATTGGTGGAACATCACCCTGCGAGCACTCATCCATCGGTGTAAAGAAATGCACAGGGAGGTCACCTATGCGAACTTCCATCGCACCTTTACTGCTAGATATATCAGATAGATCTTTTAGCTTTCATTCACGGGCTACTTATTTTACTTTACACATTTTTGTATCTTAATTTTGAATTAAACTATCATTCTTATGATGCTTGATCTGGATACCTAAGGATATTACTATACGATCATGTCAGTGTGCAATTTCTATACCTGCTTTGAGAATAAGTGGAAATTTGATGTGCTCATGGCGAAACGATATGGGAGGGACGTCCAGGGAGTCTCCCCAGTGGGAGCCAGCATACTATAAAGGATGCTAAAAGATGCTGTATATAGGGGATTGGATTTCCCCATCCTGACCACAGAGTGGTTATGAAGAGTAACCAAAATGTTTGACGAGCTAAGTTACGCAGATCATATCTGGCTCAACATTGTCGAGCTCCTACTCCAGGATTACGCTAAGGAGTGGTGGGCCCAAAAATAATGGGCACTCAGACACGGAGCTAATCTCCTGTGCCAAAGGATGACCTACGCTGACTTTTCCCAGGCCTTCACTGAAGAATACATAGGATAGACTCTATATTTTCCCAGTTGCTATCTTTCATTATCTGATGTTCCATTTACTGCTTTAGATGATGTATTTTTATTTTTATTTTTGATTAATAAAAGAGGTGAAATATTATGATCCCCTATTTTCTGAGTTTCTAAAAGTGTGTTGTTTTTAATTTAGACTCTAGTAGAAGACATTGAATACTAGATAGAGCCCCTCTCCTGCTCCCTCCAGCACTTTATTTAGCAAGGTAAGTGCATTACTAGAGGTGGTCAAACTAATGGTGGAATCCCACCATAAATAAGCAAAATCTAGCCAATGATAGGCTAAGAAGGTCGTGATGCTCAGGCCAAGCAGACCAAGAGATTGGAGAAGTTGCTGGTAGCACAGATAAGCCAGAACTGTACCACAATTGAAGTTGCACTGATGTTACAATACTCTCACCAGCATCACTTACAGTTCACAGATGGACTATTACATAGCTTCCTCCACTTGAAACCCCTCCCTTCAATGGGAGTCTCTCTGCAGTAGATACCACCACCTGGATCAAAATGGTGGAAAAGAACCTGACAAGTATCAAGTGCCCTGACTCAGATGTCATCCGTCTTACTACTCATCTCTTACAAGATGAGGCTGAATATTGGTGGGACACCACCCACAGCACACAGCTTGTCGAGGTACCACTAGAGGACATTACCTAGGACAAATTCATTGATGTGTTTCAGGCCCGATTCATCCCCCTGTCTACCAAGCATAGCTTAGGGGATATGTTCCTGAAATTGCATCAAGGAGATTGAACTGTATCTGCATACAAGGTAGAATTCCATTACCTCGCAAGGTTCTCTACCAATCTGGTTCCCACTGAGCCAGACTGCTGTCATTAATTTCAGAGCGGTCTGCGACCCTCCATCAGGAGCCAGGCGATTCCTCTACGCATATCAGACTTTGCAGAGCTACTTGAAACTGCCAAGGTAGTAGAGCAAGACCAAGCTCGAGAAGGACCCAAGAGGAGTATCGGGTTCACTTCATTCCACCAAAATCCTTACAAATGAGCCTGAGTATATTAGCTCGAGGTCGAAGCCCCCTCTGCCGATTTGTTCAATGGTTGCACTAGACCGCACCCATATGGTCAGTGTTATTATGGGAATTATGTCTGCTTCACCTGCGGATGGCGAGGCCATGGATTCTATCACTGTACAGCTATGGAGATGATTGATGGTGATCAGATCGACCACTCCAAGCACCACCAATTTGGCTTGTTTCAGAAGCCTGCGGCAGTTCGTCCAGTACCACCTTCTACTTCAGTTATAAGGTGTGAGATAGCTAATATCCCTCGCCCAAATGCACCACGGCCATCTCCACGGCAGACCTATAACAATAGACGTCCTGACCTTGCATGTGTATACACCTTCACACCAGTTGAGGATGCTGAAGACAACCATGTGGTATCAGGTACACGCTCTCAAACCCCATTTTTTTCCATAGTTATTACTTGCTTAATGAAGTTATATCGCTACAGCGTGCCATAGTGCCTGAAAGCACTGCAGCATGTTGTAGCATCTAACTCTCAGGAGATCGGGCATCGTAGCGCGCCGCAGCGCCTGAAAGCATTTCTGCCATAGTGCGCTGCAGTGCCTGGAAGCATTGTGGTGCTCCACAGTGCTAGTTTCCACCGTAGCGCACCGTAGCGCCTAGCTTTCGGCCAGAAGGTGCCACAGTGCGCCGTAGCGCCTAGAACTGTCCGGATTGGCCCAAAATTGGCTGGAATGGCCAAAGCTCATCATTTTTACATTTTAAGGTCCCTAGGACCCTAGTTTAGATAAAATTGAGCATTATATAAAATATTATGTGAAAATTATATTTAAAAGTTTGTCCTTCATAACATGTGCTTAAAATCTCTTATGTGCCTTAAAAATTTTGTGCCAACTATTAAAGAATAGGATCCTTGAATGCTTGTACTGGCTAAGTAGGTCTTAATAACCAAATTTGCATGAAATCTAAGTTCTTTAGATTTGTAATCAAGTACTAACCCCTTTGGTTTGATTTAGAATTTGGTTCGTCTTAATTACCTTTTATTTTATGTCACTTTACCTTCCTATGCGTTCATGATATTAGGATGTATGTTTGAGAACTTTAACAATTATTTGGACACTTTGATGTGCTTAAATTGACACTAAACTATATTTGAACATATGAATCTTAAGAACTTGATTAAGTAAATGATACTTAATCTAAACCTGAAATTCATCATCAATGATACACCAATAATATATTGATTTGTCATCAATCTTTAAACTAACCATGGGTCTTAATTTTGGTAAGGCTAGGGGTTAAATCCTAACTTGTCTTAATTAAGATCTAAACCTTAATCACTTATCAATTAACTTGATTGTAAGATAATTCAATTGAAATTATTCCAATAATGCATTTGATTTAGTATTGATCTTAAATTATTGAATTAGAAGTGCTAAGGTTAATATTGAATCTGTGTGATTGAATCATCTGAATCTAAACTTTAGATTATTGATTTTCTCTTATATAAGACTATTAGCATAATATGGATAATAAAATTATACTGATTTATAAAATGATCTAACTATAATAATATTTTTGATTCATCATATGATTGTAGAATAGAATAGGATCAGATGGATTTTAAGCATTTAATCTGATCACTTTAATTTAAGATTAATAAGTAAACATTGAATGTTAATTCAAGAAATAGAAAAGTGAGATCTCAAGGGTCTTGCTATAGGATCATTCTTGAAATGCTTAAAGATCATAAATATTGATACATTGAGGTAGGAAAGACTTTTGTAACTTATTGAGTTAGAAACTTAGATGATCCTTCATAAATATAGAAGTTGATCTTAATACCTCGTGGTAGGAATCACCTAAATTACTTAGAATGGAACTTCTCCATTGTGGTAGAAATCAATATTGTGTGATTTTTTGATCACAACCTTGGAACCTTGTGTAGGACTCACCTATTTAGAGTAAGGATTATAGCTTTGATAAATCTTTGTTGATTAAATAGAATCATCTGAACACATATTATTGGTTGGGTATAATAGAGTATACCTATGGTGCTGGATTATTTCATTAGTATTTAGAATTGGTTGATTCATCTTAATATAGGATTATATATGTATTATATCCTACAAGTTTAGTCAAATATAGTCTCACTTAGAATAAATCAATCAATCATAAGAGTATTTTGATTAGGGATTTAGATCACAAGCTTGTTTGAATAAAAATCACCATCGAGTGATGCCTCCTATCGAAGATCACTTCTAAAGGTGTGCTTCAAGCAAACTATGTGAATCAAGTCACCCTCTTTAGAACACTAAGTGTGCTTGTGATTTATGTATTTTAATGGATTAGCTTGAGATACAAATCGCCATCAAGTGATGCCTCCTATCAAAAATCGCTTCATTAGGTGTGGCTTAATCAAACTAAGTATTAAAGACCACCCTTATTGGAAACATGCTAAACATATGTATATAATCTTTCCATTTAATGATCTTTAAGTAAACTCTCAACTTTAACAAATTATTGAAACTAGAATTTAGGAGTCAGAATCCTTTCTTTTGATAGGATTCTGCATAATGGAGACCTTGAATTCATTTTTGGTATTTGAAGCATTTATGGATTTCTAAATTTAACTCATATAGCTTAGAAGCATGAGCATGAGCATGATATATGAGTATCAGTAATGATGTTTGAGTATTAGTGATGAATTATGGGTTACGGAATATTGCATATATTGACTGGAGAATTTCAGGATGTATCGGTATCATAGTAAATAGTATTCTCAATTGGATGTATGTATACATTAGACCATACGACTCATAGCTGTTTAGTCATATTTTAGTTACATATTAGTAGCATACAATATTGTGGCATATTTAGATGTATAATTTCAGTGGTATATAACATAATTTTACATGCTATTACTCAGTTTTGAATTCATTACTATTTTTATTTACTTTTAATATTCAGTTTCTAGTACAGCCTTACTTTACTTTACTTCAGTTTTATACAATTCTATACAATTTTATACAATTTTATACAATTTTATACTTTCAATTACTTTTATAGTTTTTCTGCAGTTTTATTTACATTATGTAAATTTTAAGTAAATAATTAGAAATGTTTAGATTAGTTTTGATGTATTAGACTTATTATTAAATATGTGGTACATTTGGGATCCGACAATTTGCTAGATTCATAGCAGTTAGTGGAGCCAGACCAGGTGGAGACTCAAGAGATCCAAGAGGACTTTGTGGAGCACTAGTGGACTCTTCTTTAGCTTTATTATTTTGCTTATTTAATTTCAGTACAGTACTTAGCTTTTATTTCTGTATTTCAATAAACTATTTGTAATAATTCTGGATGTGTTTTCATTTCTTTTCCGAGACGAATGTTTTATTTAGCTTCTGTGATGAATGTTTCTAGATATTTGCTTTAGCTTCTGCACTCTATTTAAATACTACTTATACTTAGTATTGTGATGTGATCAGTATACTAGAAATGCCAGCATCCTGTACATATACTGGATTCTTCATATTGTATTCTAAATCCAATATATGTATTTGTCTAATATTTAGGATAAGGATTCTACTCTTATCGTAAGTATTAGCTCTCAACCCTCATTTGGAGTTGAGTCAGCAGCCCTTAAGACGGGGTTTGTTTGAGCTATTCGGGGAGATGGGATATTCCTTCTCGAGTGGCGCATTGCTCCACCGCTGAACTTGATTATTATTATTTCTCTTGCACGCGGCGACGGGGCGAGACGTTATAATAACACTCTTAAGATTGGATGATTTATTCTAAGTGGGACTATATCCGATTAAACTCACAGGATAGAACACAGACATAATCCTACACTAAGATGAATCAGCCAATCCTAAATATTACTAAAATAATCTAGCACTATGGGTATACCCTACTATACCCAACCAATAATCTGGGTTCAGGTGATTTGATTTAATTAATAAGGATTTATCAAGACTATCAATCCTTACTCTAATCAGGTGAGTCCTATACAAGGCTCCAAGGATGTGATCAAAAGATCACTCAATATAGGTTCTGCCACAAGGGAGAAGTTTTATTCTAAGTACTTTAGGCGATTCCTACCATGAGGTGTTAAGATCAACTTCTAAAGTTAGAAAGGATCATCTAAGATTATACCTCAAGAAGTTACAAAAGTCCTTCCTACCTCATTGTATCATTAATTAAGGTCTTTTAAATATTTTAAGAATGATCCTATAGCAAGATACTTGAGATCTCACACTTCTATTTCTAAAGGTAACATTTAAGGGTTACTTATTAACTTTGATTAAAATGATCAGATCATATGATTAAATCCATATGATCCCATTATATTCTACAATCATGGGATGAAATCTAAGATATTATTAATGTAGGTCATTTCATAAATCATTACATTTTTATTAATCATCTTATGCTAATAATCTTATATAGGAGAAAATCAAAGATCTAAAGCTTATATTCAGATGATTCAATCACATAACTTCATTATTAATCTTAACACTTCTAATTTAATGATTTTAAATCAATATTAAATCAAATGCATTATTAGAATAATGTCAATTGAATTATCTTCCAATCAAGTCATTTGTTTAAGTAATTAAAAATTTAAATCCTAATTATATATGTTAAGGTTTAACCCCTATCCTTATTCATTTAAGATCAATTGTTGATTTATAAATCAAATATCAAATCAATAGATTATTGATGTATTATTGGTGGCAATCTCAGATTGGGATCAAGTATTAATAACTTGATCAAGATCTTAAGATTTCTTATGGATAAAAGGGTTTAATTATCATTTCATAAAATTAAGACTTGAAGTTGCATAAGAGAGTGTATTTACTTTCATGCTACTGTCATAAAAGCAAAATGATAGAATTTACAGAAACCAAAGGGTAATTAGTGCTAATCAAACCCTAAATCAAGATACATGAATTAACACCTAATTATAAATCGAACCCTTAGAATTTTATGAAACTTGGCATTTATATTCTATTTATTCATGTGAACAATCAGAGACTAAGTTTTCTAATTTTGGATAGTCAAAAACCCTAATTTTTACTAATCATGCATTAACAAGATTAGGGCATAACTAAGAGTATATAAATCAAAAAATTAAATCACCTTGTACATTCATTCTACAAGGTATAAGAAACATAATGGCACCTAAAATATGCAACTTGGTTAAGTATACATGCTAATCAACCCTAATTAAATTCTACAAAAATTAGGCTAATCCAGAAAATCTAACCATTAAAAGTTCAATATTATTTTATATTCAGATTCTTGATGATTATTTGATCAATTTGGTATATAATATCATAGGGTTTGGACCAGTGGATCAAAAGTTATCACATTCATTTAATTTGCATTTTTCTAATTAAATTTCCAAATGATTGGATTAATTGGATTATTTTTCTTAAGGAAAATAAATCCAATTAATTAGATTTATTAAAAATGGGCCCGACCCATTTTCAAAACCCCGTGGGTCGACTGGGGCCGGGGACCCGGCACTGTCGCACAGCGTGGGTCACGGGTTGACTCGACCCGCACAGTGCCATCGTCCTCGCCCCTTCGTCTCGACAGATTGGCCAATTAGGGAAAACCTAATCAGTCAATTGCCATGCATCCAGACAATGACACGACCAGTGAAAGGTCGCTACATGTTCATCATGGATAGATGAACCGGTAGAGACCTGAAGCCCCAAGTGAGGTAGTCTGGATTGGCTGGACCTTACTCACCCGAAAGTTTCCTTAAGGAGTTACTGTGGGGAGACAATTCTCCCCACAGAGACCATGCCAGACCCTGGGCTCTATCCCTACACCTTTAGGGAGGTGAGACGGATCAAAGCCCCTTAGTTTGAGGGTCTGAGGTGGGATGGAATGATGGGACCCTACTTGGTCCCAAGGCCACTTTACAAACTTAGCCCGATCGATCGATTCAATTGATCGGTGCTAACTCAAGGCACATGCATGATCACATTGAATTTGATTCGACAATATGTAGCTAAATGAATCAAAAGGAGGGGAGTCTGAGCCAAATTAGCTTAAAACGAGCAAGCTGGGGTACATGGTTCGACGGCTAAGCTCAGGTGGTTGACAGAGTGCAAGACTAGCGCTGGCTAAGCTTCCAGAGAGTGCAAAGGATTTTGAACACCAAGAGAGCCTACTATCAGCAGTTTACATGCCTGGGTCGCCTGGGAGAGCTTGGCTGATCAGCAATTGTAGAAGGGGCAGAGGGCAATTCGAGCTCGATTAGGTAACAACAGGATCAAGGGTGGAATGCTGAGGCTATTATAGCCTTGGGAGAGGGTTGGGAAGCTTCCAAAGGGCTGGCTCGTGCTAGGGAGACCCAAGAGATTAGGCCATGGACAAGCTCTCAATTTTTCATATTGAGCTCAGCCAGGTCTTGAGACCCGATCGAGGTTCTTTGCCAAGATAAGGGAGGTCCTAACAACTTGCTGAGGTGGCCGAGGAAGTGGGAGACAGACCGGGCAGCTGGCAGTACTGGAGAGATCCTCTATCGGGTGCGAGCAAGAGTAAGATGAAGGTCCATAGTAGCGTCTCATCTATCGATCAGATGGAAGGACGTCTTGGATCGCTCGGATCCTAATGACCGATCGCGGGAGAGATCCGGGCCATAGGATCAGTCAGACAGATCCAATGGCATCTCTACAATCCCGTAGAATTAAATCTGGACCGTGGGATCAAATAGCTCGACGGTGGAATCAGCAGGACTTCGCTGTCGCACGATGCGGGCTCCATAGCGGATCGCAAAATTAAATTGTTGGAAACCCTAAAATGCAATTAGACTAATTTAATTTAATTTGAATTATGGCCTAAATGATCTCAAAATTTTACCAAACTTTCACCCCTAGCTAATTTGGGGGTGAGGAATTCAAAAATGCAATCAGATTTTAATTCTGAGATCAAAATATTTTAGGTTTAATTCAGGGCATCTAGACAAATCAAAATGCTATCTTAACTTAGAGAAGTCCAATTGGCTTCAAATTTTTAGGATTATATTAACTTGATATTCTAAAAGCAATAGTGTTATAATTAATACTTAATTAGGTTGAAAGTTATATAGGGTAATAACCTAGGGTTGATACAATAATGTCTTTCTTCTCACCTAGTATTGTTACTAGGTAGGTGTTACAATGTTTCTTAACTAACCTTTTGGCTTCCATAGAATTAATCAACGAAGCTCGAGTGTTGAATTTATTGATGAAGGATTTTGCCTGATTACTGCTGCCTAGAATGATCTTCTTTTTCTGGCAATTGATAATAGCATTATGCTGGCTCAACTAGTTCATTCATAGAATTACATCAAAATTGGCTATAGGAAGGACAACCAACTTGAATTTGAATTCCTTATCTCCAATAAGGATTGGTATTTTACAGAACTGACGAGCAGGCATATAGGCTCTAGATGGAAACCCAATGCTTAATGGATTAACAAAATGATATAGTGACAGATTAAGGGATTTAGTCCAGTTTTCTGATACATGTTGGTAAAACTAATTCCATCACACCCTATTCTATAGCTGAAGTAGTTTGATAAAGAGAACACACTTCAAATTCGAGGACTGGGGTTGTGTTGATGGTTATGAAGCAATCTCAAAATCACAAAACTATAAGATTAAGGTTACAGCACATGCATGCAAAGTCACAACACACAAAGAAACATCCAAACACAAAGAAATACGTAGAAAACCCAAGAATGGGAAAAACCACGGAGCCACACCATAAGAAAATCCACTAGAATAACTTGAAGGTTACAGAGTTACAAAGAGCTTATCACCTCAGCACAAATGCTTGGGCTCTTACTCTAGAATGGAGAGGAGAGAAAGCAGCCATCACCTAGAGTGCCTTCTCCAACATCCAAGGTCTAAGTTGCACTGCAGTTTCCTTAGGGTTCTTCTCCTCACAGTAATTCCAATTTCTAATCTGAAATGCCAACCTTAATTTCTCCTCCCAACATATCAGCTTAAGTACCCAGCTGAAAAACAGACCCTAAAAGGCTCAAAATGCCCTCCAATTTTCTTAGGGCGTAACCTGGACAGAGCAAATTTCTGCCAGGCGCTACGGCACATCGTAAAGCCTAGCTCTCGGGTTGAGACCCACTGTGGTACACAGTAGCACCCACGTCTCGGGTTGAGACTCACTGCGGTGCACTGCATCGATGATTTCTACTGCGGCGCACTGCAGCAAATTTTTTCACTGTGATGCGCTACATCATCTTCTTCTCAGTTGCTGATTGCCAAGGCGCACTGGAGGGCCTTCGCCTCAGGTTGTGACCGCCTGGAAGTGTTGAGGCGCGCCATGGTACGTTGTAGTGCCTGTGCTATTCCTATACTCTGAGAAGTCTCCACAACACAACAATCTCCCACTTGGAGACCTTTAGGCAATCTTCTCCTCTTCCTCTGTTGTTCTTTCACTATCTTCTTTTGTGTCTGTCAAGAGACATGGTGTGGCTCACTCCGCTCTCTCTTCACGTACTGAGGCCAACTGAATCTGCACATAGCTTTAATTTCTCCACTGTTACTATTTTGGTAAGCATATCAGCTGGATTCTTAGAAGTATGGATCTTCTCCAATTCTAGATGTCCTTTATCCAGTAGTGTCCAAATAAAATGGTAATGAAGTTGAATGTGCTTTGTTCTAGCATGAAAGGCTACATTCTTTGCCAAACGAATAGAGCTTGTACTATTACTATAGAGCCTCACATCCTTCTGCTCTTTGCCTAAGTCTGCCATGAAACCCTTCAACAAAATCATCTCTTTGCTTGCCTTAGTGATGACAACGTATTCTACCTCCGTGGTAAATAGTGACACAATGTTGCCTATAGATCCAGCTCACTGTTTCACTTCCCAATGTATATATATAATATGTGATGCTTCTCCTAGTATCAACATATTGTGCAAGATCTGAATCTACAAAGCCTTGTTGAATAATGTCAGATCGCCTAAAGCATAATACTTTGCCGTTGTACCTTTCAAATACCTTTGGATCCACTTGACTGCATCCTAATGGTGCTTCCTTAGGTTTCCCATAAACCTGCTGACACTCCCACTGCATGGGCAATATCTAGTCTTGTGTAGATCATTACGTACATCAAGCTCTTAATTGATGAAGCATAAGGAACATTCAACATATGCTCCTTCTCTTCTTCAGACTTTGGCATCTGTTCCTTTGATAAGCTGAAGTGACTTGCTAGGGAGTGCCCACTAGATTCATTTCATTCATATTGAATCTTTTAGCACCTTTTCAGCATATTCTTTCTGCGATAACTTCATAATTTCTGCACTTCTCTCCCTATTGATTCTCATTCCAAGAATCTATTTGGCTGGCCCAAGTCCTTCATATCAAACTCCTTTGACATAATTTATTTCAGCATCCTTATCTCTTTCATATCTGATCCTGCGATCAAGATATCATCCACATACTGCAATAGAATAATATAAGAGGACTTACAATGTTTTATGTAATAACAATGATCCACTTTGCTTCTCTTGTTTGACATGAACCTATCAAATATTTTGTACCATTTCCTTGGAGCCTGCATCAAGCTATAGAGGCTCTTCTTGAGCTTGCACACTAGCTCAGACTTTCTTTTCTCTTGAGCCTTGTACCCTTCAGACTATTACATATATAGCTTCTCTTCTAGTTCTCCGTGAAAGAATGCAAATCCTCAATTGCAATAATATTTAGCACAACCTTGATGGTTGTCATATTCACAACTGGGGAAAAAATCTCAATGTAGTCGACCCGATGCCTTTGCTAGAAACCCTTTACTACAAGTCTCGCCTTGTAGTGCTTGCTCCCATTCGATTCTTCCTTCACCCAATAAACCCACTTGCTCTGAAGAGCCTTATTCTTAGCTGGTAAGAGTGCCATCTCCCATGTCTTATTTGACATGAGTGATGCCATTTTATCATTTATGTTAGCCTCCCACTTAATTGAATCTTCAACCTGAAGTGCCTCTTATAAGCTTTCTGATTCACCTCCATCTGTTAGCAACAAATAAAACAAAGAAGTAGAGTACCTCTGTGGCAGTTTAGAGACTCTCATGAATCTTCTAAATATGGGTGTTTATGGTTCAACATTGACACCCTCCTGAGCTTCTTCATTTTCCCCAATATCTAGCTTAATACTGTCATCAATCTCTATGTGCCGGGGTTCTCCATCTGAATCATCTTTAAAATCAGTCTTGACTCCCATACAATCCTTATACATCTCACTTTCATTGAAAGTAACATCTTTGCTTCTGATGACTTTCTAGTTCTAATTATCCCAGAATCTGTAACCAAACTTGCCTGCATCATATCCAACAAATGTGCATTTGATTGCCTTAGCATCAAGTTTGCTCCTGGATCCTGCATCAATATGCACATAGGATGAGCAGTCAAATACCTTGAAATGGTTCAATTTCACCTCCTTTTTGCTCCAAGCTTTCTCAGGGATTCTTTTATTCAAGGGTACAGAAGGTCCCCTATTGATTAGATACACAACATTTTTAACGGCTTTAGCCTAGAGCTGCTTTGGGAGACCCACATGCAATCTCATGATACTGACTCTTTCTATGATTGTCCTATTCATCCATTCTGCAACACTGTTTTGTTATAGTGTTCTAGGGACTGTAAACTCCCTCTTGATTCCTCTCAAGGTACAAAACTCCTTGAAATCATTATCATAATACTCGCTGCCATTAACAGACCTTAAGCTTTTCGGCTTTAATCCTATCTCGTTCTCTGCCAAAGCTAACCACTTTCCAAAGACATCAAGCACATCATATTTTTGTTTTAAAAAGAAAACCCATACCTTTCTAGTATGATCATCAATGAAGATGACGAAGTATGTTGCTCCACCTATGGAAGATGTAGAAGCTGGTCCCCATATATCTGTATGCACCAACTCAAATTTCTTGGTTTTCAGCTCCATTATAACTTTGGAGAATAAAACCTTCTTTAGTTTGCCCAGCATGTAGTCTTCAAGGAAATCCAAGTCTACTGACTTCAGTCCTTGGAGTTTCCCTTTTGACTGTAGGGATTTCAACCCCCTCTCGCTCATATGGCTAAGCCTCTGGTGCTAAAGATCCACATCTATATCTTCTGCTGCTGCAATAGTATCAGACACTTTATTTATCAAGTAAAATGTACCTTCCATATTGCGCCGTGCAATAATGAGTGCACCCTTGGTGATTTTTCATGAGTCTCCTGTGAAAAAGTGTTGTAGCCCTCTCTGGCTAACTGGCTCACTGAGATCAGATTTCTCCTTAGACATGGCATATGTCGAACATCCTTATGCTTCCAAAATGCACCGCTTGGTAGCTTAACTTCCACATAACCTCTTCCAATGATGTCGTATGCCTTATCATCTCCAAGATACACATTCCCCAAGTCACCCTTGGTGTAACTCTTCAAGGCACTCCTCTATGGAGCGGCATGATAAGATGCGCCTGAGTCCACAACCCAGGAATCTGTATTTACAAGTGAGAGGATCTATGCATCCTAATCCTCCTCAGCTAAAACATTTACAGTGGGGTTCATCATCTTTACACCACCACTTAGCTTTTTTAGGGTAGGGAAGTCCTTCTTGAGGTGCCCTGCCTTCCCATAGTTCCATCAATCCGGCTTTGCCTTTCGGAGTCTTGCTTTTTCTTGTCGAGACATTGACCTATTTATGTTATGTCTCCTTTTAGCATATCTTCCCATACTCTCAGCATTCAGTGCTAAGGTAAATGCCTCTCCATGAAATTTCTTCTGCACCTCCTCATTCAGCACAAGCCCAACAATGTTATCAAATTTCAACGACGCATTCCCTGATAAATTGCTGATGGCTGTAACCATCCCATCCCAACTGTCCAGCAATAAAGAGAGGAATAACAAAGCTCAGACTTCATCATCAAAATTGATGCCCACTGAACTCAACTGGCTCATCATGGTGTTGAACCCATTTTGGTGTTTAGTTATTGAATAGCCATCCATCATCTTCATATTAAATCATCTCTTCATCAAGAAAATCTTATTTGAAGCCGAGGGATTCTCATACATCCTCGTTGAGGCATTCATTAGATTTACAATAGTTTTTTCATTAACAATGTTAAAAGCAATAGAAGAAGACATTGATAAACAAATCAAACCCAGTGCAGTTCTATCAAGAACTTTCCATTCTTCATCAGTCATAGCTGTAGGTTTCTTGTCGGCTCCTTTCAATGGACGATACAACTTCTTCTGGAAGAGCAGATCCTCCATCTGCATTTTCCAAAATGCAAAGTTCATTTCGCACCACAGTGTGTTGCAACACCTGTACTGTTCCTGGTCACTGAGATGTTTCCACAACACAACAATACAAAGGAGTGACTAGCTCCAGTGTCAAATAGCATATTACAAGGTTTATTGCTTACACATAATGAAACTATTTACATATGCAGTAAATTACTAATAATTTAAGCGAGTATTAACTGTAAGAATAGATTGGTTCAGAATTGTGTACTTGAAACTACATTATTGTCTTCCGCTGCCTCGAGGGGAGTGAGGGCGTAGACTCTTGTAGGACCTGCAGGCCTATTGTTGTATGCCTGCCGTTGTGGAGGTCTCAGAGCATTTGAGCGGCATGCAACAATGGCATCGTGCCTTTGAGTCTGTACTGCTGCTGAAGAAGGTTGCGCAGTTGCTATTAGCAGATTTTTGTGATACAAGTCGAAAATAGGCTGACGCTTTGAATGGTCAATTTGGTCATCGTTGATTGTATCCCTGGACATACACTAGAAGTAGGAGTGGTCAGGTCTTCTACATGTGTAGCAGTTTCCACTCCTATGGTAGCACCGACCATAGGGATGGGGTCGAGTGCAGCCATTGAAGGAATTGGTGGGTGGAGCTTCAGTCTCAAGTTGGTATACCCTTGCTCTTTTAGAGTTGTCGTTACGGTAGGAAGTTGATCCAAGTCTTCTTTTGGGTTCTCCTTTGGCTTGGTGATGCTCCACTACTTTCACCATTTCTAAGAGTTCCATGAAGTTCCTTAAGCAAAAGGCAAAATGAGGCCTTTGATGGAAGCACGCAACCCACTCTGGAATCGATGCAGCAGTTTACCTTCATGGTAACTAGGTTTGTGGCAAACCACGTGAGACACCTAAATTCTACCTTGTAGGCTGCCACATAATGGTTCCCTTGTTGCAATTTCAGGAACATATCTCCCAGGTTGTGCTATGATGATAGAGGGATATATTCAGCTTTAAATTCCTCCATGAATTTGTCCCAAGTAATATCCTCGATGCTGATGTCAGAAAACTGTGTACTCCTGGTGTTGTCCCACTAGTACTCAACCTCGTCTTGCAGTAAGTGGGTAGCAAGTCAGATTACCTCTGTGTCAGGGCACTTGATACTCATTAAGTTCTTTTCAACCATTTTTAACTAGCTTGCAGTATCGTTTACTGATAGGATATCATTGAATGTGGGCATCCTCAGTTCGAGGAAGCTATGTAGGAGTCCGTCTATGGACTACATGTGGTGTTAAAAAGAATAATGGGGTGCAGGGTTTACATCTGAGGGAGAGCAGTTCTGGTTCATGTGGGCTGCTAGCAGTCTCTCCATCCTCTCTACTTACTTAGCCTGAGAGTCTGCCATCCTTTCAGCCTGCTTGGTATGTGAATCCACCATAATTCTTACTGCCTTAAGAAGTGCGTTCAACTCAGTGGATGAGATTCCAGATGCAGCGGGAGATGGGGTCTATCTAGGATACATTGTTCTAATCTGAATTATATAAAACAATATTCTTTGAGAATCTAAGAAGAGCCAAAATAGATGAGTTTATTTTATTAATTATTTTAGATAGAACAAAAAGTACAATAAGGAGCATAAAGCTATCCATTAAAACATCTATTTAATATATTCTACCGAAAAGGCGAGGCAGAAGTCTTCATAAGTGACTTCACGACATTCTCTTCTTCTCACATTGGTGAGTCCCCGGAAGGTTTTGACCCACCAGTCTTTGGCATGATTTTGGAGCAGGAGGGATACTAGTGTGCTTGGATGTCATCGGGGCACTCCATTGCCTCGAGGATGGAACTTACACGCTTTAGCCACTCCTTGGCTAAGATCGAGAGTTGTAGTCCTCTAAAGAGAGCATGTTTAAGCATCTTATCTAACACTAGTATTCCTTGTTCAGACATTCCATCAACTTGCCTCCCATATTTTTGACCTATGTGAAAGTCAAACACCCACATGGATTCAAACCTTTTGAAATAGTCCCAAATCGACATTTTCAAGTATGTATTGATCCTATAGATATAATCAAGTAACTTTTAGTCAATTTGAACTTACTTATCATTCTTAAGGTTATTAATGTATGAGTTTTATACTTGAGTATTTCATATCACTTATTTGAGTATTCTTATCCTATGCTTTTTATTCTGAGTATATGATTATGGTACTTTGGATGTAATTCAAGTATCTATTTAGTGACTGAATGGCAGAAGAATAATCCATTAGGTAGAGAGGAATAAAAATTTCAATATAATACCTTATGGTGTTCTCTGATACCAACTGTGGTGCCCTGTTCTCAATCCACATAAAGGTTAGACCATGGGCAGTGTGCCATGCTGGAAAATCCCTCACTTATCATTAGATTAAGGTGTAATCCTCAATCCACTAATAAAGGAAGGATGTGCTCTAAATAGTGCAGTGGAATCATTCACTAAGTATATGCATTCAACAAAGTGCGGAAGCAAAGAATAATAAAATACATCCAATCCACCATAATACAAATAAGAAGTAAGTATGCAGCTTAGAATAAAATACTACAGTAAGAAAACATTCATAGGTACCTGTATTATTGCAAACATTAAATAGGTTCTAAAATAAATCACTCATCCTCATGAGCAGAATAAAATGACAGCTACTCTACTAATCCTTTGCCCTAACCTAATGCTCCTTCAAGAATGGCTCCTCTTAAGGAACAAGGTCCTCAAATTGCTCAGAACCTGCCATTTTCAATTTCATAATGATAGAGCCCCAGCCAAAGAAAAGAAAATCTAGTTAGACATATTATCTAAGTACACTTTAGGCTATTTAAGTTCATGAGTTTTATGATATCACCATTTTACTTAGATTATAAATAAGTAAAGCATATGGGTGCAGCAAGCATACAAAAGAATGAATAAGCTATAAATAAAGACATTTATAACTAAGCAACTTATGAGGTAAAAGAACATACCTCAACACCAAAGCTATGATAAGTTAGGCATAATAGTATAAGTAAAGTAAAGAAAATACTGGAAAAAAAGGACTCATCCTAAACATGCTTATGATCATATGATGTATGCAGGTTTAACAGAAAGTAATCTAACTGTGGTACATATAAGTAAGTAGGAAAAGAATTCTAACATCCTATAAGTTTACAAGTAAGCAAGTAATGTAAAGGCTAACTGTAGTAAAAGTAATATTAATATAGAAAGGTAAGTAAGAAAAGATTATAATATAAAAAAGGTTGGCTAATTGGGCTACTGTATTATAAATTCCCATAACTTTTATGGACTATGGAAGGATTCCCATAGCCTTTTTATGCTAGGGAAGGATTCCTATAGCCTTTCTAGGCTAGGGCAATAACTGTACTGAGGAGGCAGAAAATACACATGCAGTAAGATTTTAGTTATTTTACTATACTTTTGTGGACACAAGAAGTGGCTAAGGAGTCAAGAACATCTGCAAGACTATTCAAGTTCCAACTTAACACAATACTCCTCAATGAGTAATGTCAAGTATTCCTTATTTCTCCTTACCCCTTGTCCAGTGGAGGTAAAGTGCGCAAGATCAACCAGAGATTGAACCATATGCAAATGTTATCCTGATATTTCTATGTTTTCATTTCATGCAGTAATGTTATCTTATATGTCATGTTCAAAAAAAATGCACAAAGTACAAGGAATGCAAAAGCAATAATAATTCAATAGTAAGCAAGGGACTCTACTACACATAGGTGAAATTATTATTATATACTTAAATCAATTCTAACTATTCTAAGTTATACAAGTTTAGGTTCTCTAATTCTTACTATCAAGTATAGCTTAGATCCACAGCCTCATGAGTTAAAAATAATTAGAACTGATCAGGTCCTAATTTAATTCAATCAATGATGCTTATAAGTTAAGTAATAAATCAATATGTCATATTTGATGAATTTAGATGATCTATGCTAAGGTTTGATCAAAATATGCTAAAACTAGGGATTAAGAATTAAACACCAAGAATTGGGATTAACCTCATAATCCCAAAGGTAAATCTTAAGGACTAAGATTTTTAAGTCTAGTTTTGGACTAATAATTTAGACAAATCCTATTAAGCATAATCAAAGCTTAATAGAATGATCTCCCAAACTTAATAAGAAGTTAAAAGATAAAATAATCATAATTAAAATATGAAAATCTAGAAACTAATAAAACCAAAGTTTCATTTATTGAATAACCAATTTACTTAATGAATGAAATCTAACCTAGTATATATTCCTAGTCTTAAGGAAAAGATCCTAAAGTGAAGGTGCAGATCCTAAGGAAACTCTTATGGAATGCCTTAAGAAGTTTTAGGATTTGATGATACTTTAGGTAGTTTGTCCTTATGCACTGTCCTAATTAACTTAGGGAAGCTTAGAGTGAAATTTAGCTAAGTTAGGGTGTATTAATTTTATATAGAAATTGTCAACCTTAAGTGGGGATTTTGCCAATTCAACCTAATTATGAGTTTAAGAATCTAAATTGATTTCAAATTAGTTTATTACTGATTTTAATATTTTAATTGATATTCTAGAGGTTAAGGGCACTTAACCTATTTTGTCATTACTAAATGCAACTTTTTGATTAAGGGCTCCAAATTGAATTTTATTGATGCCAAATGAAGATAGACATTAGGTACTTCCAATTTAGGCATGTATTAAGTCTTATGAGTTCAAATTAAGAATTTTAACCTATAAGGGAAAATTGGTAATTTTACTTAATGGAGTCAAAAAATTTAGTCAGTTTATTGTTGTTTACTGTTCAAGGATTCCATAGAGTCCAATAACACAAAATTTTGATGTCCAATGATTAAGTTATGATCATTTCAATATAAGGGTTCAATTATGTAATTTTAGGGCTTTATAAAGGGTCAAAAACCTATTTTTTCTATTTGATGTTCAAATTCAACAAACTCAGTTGCTATTGCTTCCCTGTAACACATTGAATACTTTTACTAGGAGTAGACCCAAATTGGACTTCAACTAGTCAAATTATGACCTAATCAAGTTCTAGGGTGATTAGGGCAAATTAGGGTTTTTTGTGGTCAAAACCTTAATTTTATTTTAGTTTACTATTAATTAGGTTTTTTTGATCTAAATAGCATATTGGATGACCTAATTTAGAGTTTAATTGACTAAGATATGGTCAAACCAATTTCTAGGTTAATTAGGATAATTAAAAAAGGTCCTAAAAGTGATTAGCCAAAATATTAACCTAACAACAAAATAAACACTATCAGACTAATCTAGGTATTCTCCTAATTAAAATGAGAACCATATTGACTAAGTTTGGGTTAATAGGTACAAAATTATGGTTAAGGGAAGTTTTCTAAGATTTAGGGTTAAGTGAGGGGTTCTAAAATGTCACTATATTAAATGGGTGTCATACAAGAAATTTGATAGTACCATAAAATTCATCTCATTTTTCTAAGCAAAATGAGATAAATTTAATATATTTGAACTTATGGTTTAATAGTTGTGAGGGTTTAAAGTTTATGTATTTAATTAATTCAATTATTTAAATTGAATTAATTAAATCTTCTTGTTTATATTAAATCAACATAATTAATTAAATAAATTAATCAAGCCAGAGAAGCAAGCCCCACGTATTTGACAGAGCCAACAATTGAGGGACCAGCAAGACACGTGGCAGCACACAATTGAAGGTGGGTCAGCTGCGGGTCCCACCTGGGATCAGCATAGCCGATAAAGGGACCCACGCACAGATGATGCATCGCCAGTGGGCCCCACAAGCCACGCGTCGGTTAGAAGAATCGCCACGAGGCACTAGTGGGCCCCACGGAACACGCGCAACTGAAAAGATGCGGGTCGGGTCCGACCCGACCTGACCCTAGGCGAGCCCGAGCCTTCCATCCCGAACATGAGGCAGAAAACCTAGTGTTCCAAATTTGACGATGTTATCACTGATAAGAGGCACCGGCCTGCATGGCTGAGGGTAGGTCTTGTCAAGACCTACCCGATGGGAGCTGACCCGACACTGGAGGTGGCCGCTACCGCTGGCTAGGGTTAACCCTAATTACTAGGGTTCAGTGTAGACACAGGTAACGGTATGAACTATGGACATATCTTAAAATACGATCGATTGAATAGATGATCCTTCAATCAAATGCAATATCAGTGCAATCCATATAATGTAATAAAGTTACAAATTAATAAAACAAACATTCGATGGATGATTTGGGGAAAACGGGGTACCTGAAGATGAACGACTGAGAGTTAGGGTTCACTTGGGATCTCACCAATAGCTCTGATTAGTCTTAGGGATCTTCACAGATGGATTGCTCATGACGAGTAGGAGCTTTGGGGCTAATGAGAGCTAGGGCAGAGTTCACAAAGCCATCGCATGCAGCAGCTGGCCAAAGCTCGCGGCGAGGTGTCGCGCGGTGAGTGAGCAGCGAGGGTTGCGAAAGGCGAGTTCTGAGCCGTTCGATTGGTGTGATCAAATGGCTCTGATCTACCTCTAGATATGATGGGAAAGGGACTAACAACACGGACAATTTGACGGCGCCATTAGGAAGGATTTTTAAATAATATATTTAATTAATTTTGATTGATTTTCCTAATTAAAATAAAATTATTAACCGTATTCAGAAAATTCCCAAATATCAACTCCTAGCTAATTGAGGGGTGAGGAACACAACGATGAGGTTGGATTTCTATTTTGAAGAGTATTTAATTTTCCTAATTTTTAGGGTTTTTAAAATACAATAAAATATTCGACTAAATTCTGACGATTTTTTATTGCCTCCAAAACATCACCCCTAACTAATTTGAGGGCAATGAGCGTAATGACGAAGTCCGATTTTCAATTTGAGATAAATTTAATTAGGTCAATTTCCAGGGTTCCTAGAATTCATAGAATCAGGATTTTCAAGGAAGCGATATTTTTTTGAATGTGCAAGTGTTTTACTCTCCTCTCATTGCTATTTAAAGAAAATTTCCTAGAGCTAAAATCTGCTCCAAGTCCACATGTCTTTTATCCAATGGATGGTCAAGAAGTTGCTAATACATTCCAGAAGTGTGATTAAACCATTCAACCATTGGGAAGACCAAAGGACTAACCTTTTATCACCTTTTGACCCATTTTTCTTGATTGCAATGCACTACAATAGATAAGATTAGTCCCTAGGAATTCTATAATTAATTGTTCAACTTTATGAATTGTCATGTTGCACGCTGTAGCTCGCTAGAGCGCCTTAGTCTTGGGAATTTTGACGTTGTAGCATATTGTAGCACCTTTGTTTCTGAACATCTAGCATTATGGTGCCTTGCTCTAGAGAATTCTGGCGCTATGGCACACTGTAGCACATTTCTCTTTGTGCAAATGGCATTGGGGGTACTGTAGCGCCTTGGTTTCATGAATTCTGGTGTTATGGCGCACTGTAGCTCCTTAGTCTTTATGAAAGTGGCATTATGGCACACTGAAGCACCTTAGTCTCAGGAACTTTGGTGTTGTGGCGCACTATAGTACCTTGGTCTCGGGAGACCATGCGCAGTGGCACATTGTAGTGCCTTAGTCTCAAGAACTTTGGCACTATGGCGCACTGTAGCACATTGGTCTCAAGAAACCATGCATTGTGTCACCCTGTAGTACCTTTGTCTCTAGATGTCTAGGGCTACAATGTGATGTAGTGCCTTGCTCTTAGGTACAAGGGCGTTATGGCATTCCATAACATGCTGCAGCGTTCTTTTTATTCAATTTCCCTTTCTTTTCATTTTGGTCTCTTCTTACCTGAAATGGCACAAAAATACATTGAAACTATAATTAATCCTAATAAAAAAATGTATTCTAGCTTAAATTTCACTATGTTTATTGGGCTTATCAACATCTTATCACTACTTAATAGCTTTAAGATAGCTCTAAGGTGCTTCTCATGATCAATTTTATATTTGGAATTGATTAAGATATATTCTATGAATATGATGTTGAATTCATCAAGGTAAGGTTTTAGGATGCGCTGCATTAGATCCATAAATAAGGATGGGATATTAATTAGTTTAAAGGGTATGATTAGAAATTCATTGTTTCCATATCAAGTTCTAAATCAAGTTTTAGGGATGTCTTCCTCCTTAAGCCTTATCAAATAATATCCCAATTTAAGGTCTATCTTTGAAAAGACATTAGCTCCTATGAACTGGTCAACAAGTCATCAATTATTGGCAGAGGATACTTATTTTTGACATCACCTTATTCAGTTGATGATAGTTGGTGCACATATGCATGGAACCATCCTTCTTCTTCATGAACAACACTGGAGCTCCCCATGGGGACATGTTGTGTGGTGCTCTACCTGGCCACTTGCACAACATGAATACAACGGGATGAGTCATTACTTACAAATATTTGGATTAGTGCTAATTCCATAGGTGCCAGCTAAGGCATTTATATTATTGATGAACCCAATAAATATAGTTTGTTTCTTGCTTATAATGCATGTTTTTGTTTAGATTAGTTGTAGTTTTAGTGTATTTTGTGCCATTTCAGTTTTGAAATGATCAAACTATAAAATGAAGAGAATTCTATGAAGAGGAATGCCATAGCGCACTACAACAAACAACGACGCACTACCGAGCTAGGCTGTGTGAGACTAGCCATCGCAGCATGCCACAATGCCATATTTCTCAAGGTTAAACACAGTAGTGCCAGGATGTACAAGCCTAGCCACCGCAGTGCCTAAACACACTAATATGCCAAGCACTATAGCGCTCCATTGCACGTTATATATTTAGGTTGTATGAGACTAGCTGTCGCAGCACACCACATCGATAACTTTCTTAAGGTTAAGTGCCACAATGTGCCACAGCACCAGGATGTATGAGCCTAACTATCGCAGCATGTCACAGTGGAAAAATTAGTAATATGCCAGATGCCACAGTGCCAGGCTGCACGAGCCTAGTCACCGTAGCACACGATAGCGCTAGGCCAGTTATTATCTCAGGCATCACAATGTGCCACAGTGTATATCCACCCAAGAGCAGGGTACCACAACATGCTACAATGCCCGTTTGCCTAAGATCCTAGCTCCACAGCATGCCGTAGCGCACACCAGAGTTCTACCTTAAAAACTTGCTTCAAGTCAGCATTGGGAAGGCCAAGAAAATTAATTTCTCTAGTTTCCCATACAAAAATTGATTGCAAGCAATGAAGAACTTTAGTTCAAAGAAGAATGAATGGATAAAATTGATTGAACACCAATTCTCAAGAGGAAATTAATGGCTACTGGAAGGAAAAGGATGGACAACATATTATAAAAGGAAAGAAGAAAAACTAAAAGAAGGTTCTGATTTTCATTTTGGAAAAGAATCATTCCTACGGGGAAATCCTAACCTCAAGGAGGACTAAAAGGCTGTTGTAGTTTCAAGGGAGGACATTATAAAGAGCTAGGGAGAAGATAGAGATTGAAAAGAAGAGAAGATGAACAGAACACCTATGACTATTTCTATGTATTGTTCTCTTTACTCAATTTTTTGATCATATTTCTTGTAAGAGCAATGAATGTGCTCATTATTTCCTGTAGCTTTCTCCAAGCTTTCATTGTAATGGAAGCCTAACCCCTCTTTTTGGGGAGGTAGGGCAAGAACATGTACTAAATCTTAAAAGGTGTGCATATAAAATCTTTTCTTTATAATGAAATGTCAATTCAAGCTTAAGCATTCTATAAATTATTGAATAGAATGAGATGTTGAATGATGCATTTTTGAATATTTATTAAATTTAATAACTGTAAGGAAAACCTTATCGAGCTTAATGATCACCATTTCTAAAATCTGTGCACTTATGAATATGAATGCCGTGAATGAATATGACATCATTTGCTATGCAAAATAGTTAGTGCACAACTTCTAGGCAATAGCTTGATTATTTGAGCCATAAAAAAGTTATAGAAAATCTTCAAGCTCCATAGCTCGGTCCATAACACTTGATTATGCATGTTAGGTAGTGGACGTGGTGACATAGTTGATGTAGGCCATTTTTAACTTCATGTTAAGGAATGAACTTTACGCATGTGAGCCGAGACTCATTTATAGAGCTCCATTGCTCACCTTTGATTTATGCAAGATAATAGAGCACATTAAGCTATGAGTGATGTGACATAAGCTAATTTAGCTTCACAACTCATTACCTTAGCTAAATCAAGAGTTTAAGTGTGTGAGCAATAGATGGAATCAAGACCAAATGATCATTAAATTTAAATATGGATTTTGTCACTTAGACATAAGAATTATTTCAACTCATAAAATGATAAAGAAGATATCTATGTGCTGATATTGAACCCAAGTGTTTCATATTAAGCACAAGGTAGGATCTAGCAAAACTAAACATCTAATTTGAGAAACTAGATCTCTTTATAATAAAATGAAAATTAAAACTACTCAATTGTGACATGGAATTAGAAAGAGAGTAATTATGCACATAGCTATGATGAATTGCATTTTGAACCCTAACTCTATCTAATTTCCCAACTTGATGAAAAAACCCAATTAATTTAGAATAGTTAATCATAGGAGTAAGAACCTCAAACTGATAATTACTTAAACATTATTAAAAGTAGATATACTTTAGTAATAAATCACACAATGTTCCCAGAGGAGGATAAATCTCAGGATATCACCATCCCATATTACTTCAGTCAACATACACTTATGTGCAAGAGCAGACTACGTAATTTTGGTTTAAATTGTACTAGTGATAACCACTTGTAAATACTGATTTAAGATTTTGTGTATATCATTTGAATTTTTTAATTTAATTTTTCTTTTGATTTTCATAAATATAGTTTTTCATTTTTTTTTTGAATTGTATTGAATTCTTGTTTACTATTTAAATCTAAGTTGTGCATGCATAGAAGGAACACAAATATATCTTATTTGATCTTGAAATTGAACGTACTCTATTAAGA
Source organism: Gastrodia elata (assembly GCA_016760335.1). Classification (NCBI taxonomy): domain Eukaryota; kingdom Viridiplantae; phylum Streptophyta; class Magnoliopsida; order Asparagales; family Orchidaceae; genus Gastrodia; species Gastrodia elata. Next base: position 3,417,062 of record CM028685.1, on the reverse strand, counting down.
ATTAGAAGACAACATATTATATCAACTTCTAGCACAATATAGATGGAAAACATAGTGGATAAATTAGAGGAGGTACACCAGCAAAATAGAAGAAGAGCCTTAAGAGATTATGCCTTACCCAAAGTTAGGGGAATTCTATATGCCATTGTTAGACCAAATGTAGAGGCCAATAATTTTGAAATTATATCATCAACTCTTCAAATGGTTAAAAATAATTAATATTATAGGTAAGCTAGTGAGGACCCAAATGCTCACATCATTAACTTCCTAGAAATATGTGATACCTTCAGGTATAATGGTGTCACTGATGATGCAATCTGATTGAGATTGTTTTCATTTTCATCGAGAGATAGAACCAATAATTGGCTGAGCTCTCTACCAGGTGATTCTATTAGAATTTGGGACAATCTAGCTAGGAAATTCTTGGCTGATTATTTCCCTCCAGCTAAAATAGCGAGGTTGAGAATTGAAATAACAAATTATTCTCAACTGGACGGAGAAACCTTATATGATACCTGGGAATGTTTTAATGAGTTCTTAAGGCGCTACTCCCATCATGTGTTTTTGTAATAGATGCAGGTTCAAACGTTATATAATAGATTAAACACACCCATTAGGACCCTGATTGACAGTGGCTGGGGGCTCCTTAAGTAGGAAAACCCAGAAGGAAGCATATGAGATATAAAAAAAAATACTAATAACGCATATCAATGGCTTATTGAGCAGCTTAATTCTAATAAAAAAGAGGTTAATAACACAATTGAGTCCAATCAAATTATTGCGCTTCAGCTTGACATATTTATGTTAAACCAAAATCTGGGTCAAATGAGGGTAAATGAAATTCATGAAGTTGTTTGCGAGTCCTATGGGGGTCAAGACACTAGTGAGAGTTATAACTCTAATAACCTTTTTGCACTCTCAAACCTAGAGCAAGTAAGCTTTCTTAGAGGCAATAATAACTTAAATCAAACCAGAATAATCAGTACTCCAACATATATAGCCAAGGGTTGAGAAATCACCAAAACTTTTTGCAGAGTAACGAAAACTCACAAAACCATTACCCTAATGGAAGCTAAATTTCTAATAAGTAGGGACAAGCTTATAACAACCCATCTCAGCATCATACAAATAATAAGATATAGGAATCGAGGGAGCCTTCAATTCATTTAAAACTGAAATGATTCAATTCATGTAGAGGACTGAGCAAGCAATTAACCACTATGAGTCATCTATCTAAAGAATTGAGGTTATCCTTAGAAACATAGAAGTTCAATTAGGCCAAATTCACAACATTTATCTAGCCAGCAGCAGGGAGTGCTCCCTAGTGCAACTGAAATAAACCCTAAGGAAATGTTGAGCACCATCACATCTAACGAAGTGGAATTTGGAGAAAGGAAAACATCACTAGATAATGTTATAAAAACTAGAAGAAACAGAAATTAGTGAGAATGTTCTTAGAAAGAGGATAGGTGAAGAAAATTTTGAAACTCAAAATGACATTTATGAAAATGTCATCACTTTGAAAATGAATGATTTGAGGAGATTTAATATCCCTTGCATATTGATGGTCAAATCTTTTTATATGCTTAGTGTGATCTAAGGGCATCCGTCAATGTTATGCCTTATCAGATATACGAACAGTAGGGGATAGAAGGAATGGAAGATATCCCTGAGATCTTAGAGTTTGCAAATATGAATTTGATGACTCATATTGAAATTCTAAAGAATGTTATAGTAAACTTAAGAAGTTTCAAGATTCCTACAACTTTCATTATTTGTGATGAGATATATGGAATGAAAATTCCACTATCATTTTTGGAAGACCTTTTCTTGCCAAAACTAGAGCGATAATAGATGTAGAAAATGAAACTATGAAAATTAGGATAATTGTCAAGGTAGAAGATATCAATTTGATGCCAACATTACATAAATAGAAAAATATCTATTTAAAATGGCGGGAGCTAGAATGAAATAAATTGACCCCTATTGAATCTAAAAGCGAGAATGAACATTTAAGTGAGTTTGAATCTGAAAGGCTCACATATACCTCATATGGAGGTGCTGAATTCAAGGAGGTTAAAACAAAAAGGAAGGCCTGGAGAGGTAAAAAAAAGAAGAAAAAGAAGGTGATTTCTGAGGATAGTAGCAACAAAACTTTAAATAATAAAAAATTTGATCAAAAACTGAGCACATCAAGTGTAGACCTTGCTTGTGCTCATTTTAACATAATGTAGTTATGGAAGGAGGTGACCGAGGTAGTGGTAGCTAATTTTTAGTTTGATTGATCTGGCTGAGGATGTTAAATTAGGCACTAATTGGGAGGTAACTCAAATCTTGTAAGAATAGTTTATTTTGGCATTTAGATATAATAACAATGATTTGTTGATTTTATAATTAACTCTAAAAAGTCATTGTCACATAGCGCCACAGCGCGCTGGAGCACACCACAAACCCTTAGCTGACTAGCACAACACTGATTAAATTATAGCACATTGCAGCATGTGATACGTAAAAATTGTTTAAGAGATGTTAAATTAATGCAAAATACATTGGGACATGTCCTACTGCGTTGCAGCGCACCTTCTGAGGGAAAAGTAGTCAAAAGTGAGTAAATTCATGGGTATTTATGCATTCCCCAGGGTTGAAATGACAAGTCACACTTTAAATGCCTTAATTCTTATATTTTGACCAACCAACTGGAGGGGGACACTTGTAATTAGAGCAAAAAATTGATTATTGGGTTCAAGCCTTTAAATTATATGGGGAGAAGTAGAAAATTACAACCATTCAACCTTACCTCTCCTCCAAAAGAACATAGTTGCAAGAAGAGATTTTTATTCTAAAAAGGTCTCCCAGAAGAAGTCAATTGTAAAAAAAGCTTCTGCAGCCTCCTTCTTAAAGGCAATCTTTGATGATAAGAGATTTTCTTCTTTATAAGCTGAGCAACACTTCCAACAATTCACATGAAAAAGGAAGCTAATTCCTGTACAAGTATTTGGAGAATTGTACCCATTCAACCATCCACTGTAGCAAACAAGAAATGGGACAGCCTTGTGGAGCATGTAGAAATGGTCTACCAAATGCTTGTTTAGGAAATGTATGCGAATGCGATAAATGCCAGTATGCGAAGCATCTTTGTTAGAGGAAGGGCATTTAATTTTGGTGTCAGCTCAATTTCAAGGTTATACGGATTGGAGTTTGTAGGAGTCCATGCTGACACTTAATATATGAACTTTGAGTTTTACCCATCTAGGTCACGGAGGCCTTAACAGGGAGCAACACAGATTGGAATGGGATTTATGTCAATATTCCAAGAACCTTGCTCATGATAGTAAGTGACACCTAATGCATTCCTATTTCCAACAAAGTAATGCCATATGGGAATTTAAGTCAGGTGACTCAAGCATGGGATGTGCTAATTTATTCTATTCAATGTCTAGGAGCAATAGATGTTTCTATAATAATTCTTTATTTACTTTAGCAATCCTAGACCGAGAATTGTGTAGCCCTTGCTTTTGAGTCCTTAATCACTGAAATTTGCCTTGGAAAAAGGGTCAAGTTTAATGATCTAGAACTCCTTCTTCCACCCCGAGCACCTCTCACTCTTAGAAATATTCATACAAATTACTCGGAGGTGGACAAGAGAAACAAAAGAAGAGAAAGAGTAGGGGGTAGGACCTTTTACTTAAGCAAGCCACCAACCAAAACTGAAAAAACTTCAAAGGAGAATGCATAGGTTGGAACAACACCAGACATTGATCGAAAAGTATATTGATGTAAGGCTCACTTATTGGGAGACCACCCTGTACAGGTACTACAAATACACCCAAGACTTTAACATAGCTTTTGGGGACATGCTTGAAAATTGGCATGTGTACGATGGTCCAAAAGAAATAGTTTTTCCTCCACCTCCATTACTCGTGCCTCCTCCAATCATTCCATGGCCAAAACTTGCTAAAGATGAAGAAGAAGAAAAAGGATAAGATGATGATTGAATAAATCAGGTTGTAGTTTTTCATTTTATTTTTTCTTTTGTTTATTTAGTTTTATTTTGAGTTATTTTTCATCATTGTAACAACTAGCTAATTTTTTTTTGGTAAAGCAATATAATGACTATTTGAAATATATTTTGACAACTAAGTTCTACATATTGAATTGTAACTATGAAAATATTTAAGAATCAAATAGTGAAACATATGAACATTTGAGAGAGTGAATGACCACAACATGTTAAGGATCAACACAAATTACTCAAATCACTATCTTGAAACTCCTTACCTAAATCAAAGGATGCAGATGAATTAAGTGTGTGGGGAAATCATGGGTAATATTAGATAAATGAGTGGGAGGTGCAAAACTGGAATGTGTTAGGCTTTAGTAAGACTTCATGACTGTAATGCATTAGAAAATAGGATGAAAAAAATATATCTCCCATAAAAGAATTAGAAGAAAATCAGAATAGAAAAGGTTAAGGGATGAAGAAAACTATCTCTCCATAAAAAGAGAAAGCATTACATCTCATAAGAAGAAGCACAAATGGCATAAAAATTTCCAAGCACACCACAATTCAAATATACTTAATGAGAGCACAAAAGTTCCCTCTACATATACCTCAGATAACTAGTCTAAGATGAAGAGAAAATAGTCAAGAGTAGTGAGAAAAAGACTTTGAATTGAACCAAAGCAAATGTGGCCACCCTCTACTAATGCTTCTCATTATAGACTTACATTAATATGCATTGAAAATTTCAAATCTGCATCTAATTAGAGCAACTTATCAAAAACAAACTAATTCAAGAAGTTTTTTATTGCCTACTCGAGGAATAAAAAGATGTTAAGAGTGGGAGTATGACGAATTCAATAAATATAGTCTGTTTCTTATTAGAATGTATGTTTTTGTTAAAATTACTTGTAGTTTTAGTGTGTTTTATGCCATTTCAGCTTTAAATTGATCAAATTACAAAATGAAAGAATTCTATGAAGAGGAGTGCCACAACGCGTTATAACGCGCTGCAGCAAACTGCGGTGTGCCACAGCGGCAGGCTATGCAAGCATAGCTATCGCAGCATAGCACAGTGCCAAATTTATCTAGGTTAGGTGCCAAAGCAATAGGATGTACAAGCCTAGCTGCCACAGCGTGCGATAGAGCCAAAACTCACTAATATGCCAAATGCCATGGCATGCCACAGTGCCAGGTTGTAAAAACCTAGTCATCGTAGCACAATACAATGCCAGATTTATGAAGGTTAAGTGCCACAATGCACTAGGATGTACAAGCCTTACCATTGTAGTGCATCACAGTGTTAAAACTCTCTAATAAGCAAGGCGCCATAGTGTCAAACTATACAAGCCTAGTCGCCGCAATGCGCTCCAGCACTAGGCCAGCTGTTGCCTCGGGCGCCACAGTATGACACAATGCATGTCCGCCTGAGAGCTAGTTGCCATATCACATAATAACGCCCGTCTATCTGAGACCCTAATGCCGCAGTGCGCTGTAGCATGCGCCAGAATTCTGCCTTGAAAACATGCTTTAAGTCAGCGTTGGGAAGACCAAAAATATTAATTTCCTTAGTTTCTGACACCAAAATTGATTGCAAGTAATGAGTACATTCAGTTCCAAGAAGAATAAAGGTATAAAATTAATTGAACTCCAATTCTCAAGAGGAAATTAATGGCTACAGGAAGTAGAAGGCTGAAGAGGAGATTATAAAATTAATGAAGAAAAACTAAAAGAAGGTTCTAATTTTCATTTTTGAAAAACATCATTCCTAAGGGGAAACCCTAACCTTCAATGTGGACTAAGAGGTTGTTGCAGCTGCAAGGGAGAATATCATGGAGAGCAAGGGAGAAGATGGAGATTGAAGAGAAGAGAAGATGAAGAGAACCCATACAGTTTTTCCTACGTATTGTACTATTTACTCAAATTTTCATTCATATTTCTTATAAGGGCAATACATGTGCTCATTATTTCATATAGCTTTCTTCTTGCTTTCATTGTAATGGTAGTTTAATCCTCTTTTTTTGGGGAGGTAGGGTAAGAACATGTAGTAAATCTTAGAATGTGTTCATGTAAAATCTTTTCTTTGTAATAAAATGCCAATTCAAGCTTAATCTTTCTATGAATAATTGCATGGGATGAGTTATTGAATGTTGCATATTTTAAATATTTATTGAGCTTAATAACTATACAGAAAACCTCATCGAGCTCGATTATTGCCATTTCTATAATCTGTTCAGTTTTGAGTGTTATCACCATGAATGAGTGTGACATGATTTACTGTGTGAAAATAACTTGTGCACAACTTCTAGACAATAGCTTTATCAATTGAGTCACAAGAAACTTATAAAAATCTCTAAGCTTTATAGCTCGGTTCATAACACTTGGATGAGGCATATTGGGTAGTGGACAATGTGACATAGTTCATGTTGGCCATTGACAACTCCAAGTTAAGGTATGGACTTAATGCATGTGAGCGAAAACCCATATATAAAGCTCCATTGATCATCTTTGATTGATGTGAGATAATAGAGTGCATTAAGCTATGAGCAAAGTGACATAAGCTCATTTAACTTCACAGCTCATTACCTTAGCTAAATTAAGAGTTGAAGCAAGAGAGCCATAGATAGAATCAAGACCAAATGATCATGAAATTAAAATATGAACTTTATCACTGAGATGTAAGAATGATTTCCATTCATATTATGATCATGAAGATATCTTTGTGCTGAGATTAAACTCAAGTGTGTTCATCTTAAGCACTAAAGAACTAGCAAAACTAAATATCCAATTTGAGAAGCTAGATCTCTTGATAATAAAATGAAAAGTAAAACAATTTAACTATGACATGGAATTAGAAAGAGAGTATATATGCATACAACTATGATGAATTACATGTTTGAACCCTAACTCTCCCCAATTTTCCAACATGATAACATAACCTAATTAATTTAGAATAATTAATCATAGGAACAAAAACCTTAAATCTGATAATTACTTAAACATTATTGAAAGTAGATATACTATAGTAACAAATCACACACCATTCTGAGAAGATGATAAATCTCAGAATCTCGCTATCCCATATTACTTCAGATCATGTACACTTACATGCAAGAGCAAACTATATAATTTTGGTCTATTAATTATCATCACTAATCTTGCTAGAATATCTAAGTAGCTAAATACTTTGATATCTATAACAAGAGTCTTAGTTCCCCAAATTATTATATAGCAATAATATAATTCAGAGTGCTAAATAGAGCTGAGTAAATATTCATCACAGAATGTGGGAGCAATAAGAAAATATATAATTTGTCACATTTATGCATTAAGAAAAGAATAAAAAATGCATACATCTCTATTAGGACCTAGCCCTAAAAACATAGAAGTGTTAATTTAATTATTACAAACCAAAATACAGCGAGAGCAAAGGGACTAAAAAACTAAAAACCAATCTCTTCTAAATAGAATGACAACTAAAACTAAGTAAACACGAAAGGATCATCTCATTAGGACCTAGCCCTAAAATTTTGGGGTCAATCGAACCTCACTATATTGAATTGGCTATCTTATCAATTTTAGAACCCTAGAAAATAGCTAACTTAAATTAATCTTAGAATTAACGTCTAACTTTATTTTTTATTTCATCATCTCCAAATTAGCTAGGGGTACAAGTTTGGGAATTTTTGGAGGTCATTTTGGTCGTAATTAATTTACATTTTAAATGGGAAACTTGCATCTTAGGGCTTGCAACAAATTTTATTTGCATTTTGAACCATTCCAATAGTCGGCTCCCTTAGGATTTGATGTGCGGACCATGGGTGATCCATTGCAGAGCTTGGGTCGCACGAAAATGAGTCCAATGCCATCTGTCCATCTTTCCATATTGATTAAATTGTCCATATTAGATCTAAAGGTGTTCATTCATATATGTAAAATCACGCCCATGATAGGGCGGTCAGGATCATTCCCGAGCATGGCCATTAGTATCCATGAGATTAGGGTCATTGCACCTTTTCTCATGATCAATTAGATGGATGCCCTTTGTCCCATCACTGTTCACACTCATACAAATCCGTCAGATGCCGTACCCCACTCCTCTCAATGGTATCTAACAGAATTCCCTTCGTTTCCCCATCCTTCCATTGGGCCATGTTGGCCCGATTACTCCATTTCAGGCAGTGAGGGCTGACTGTGACTGGGTTTGAGCCTGATGCTTTAACCCGAGCACCACCTTTGTTTGAGGATATAGATAGCCTTAGGATGGCTTAATGAGCCTCTTTACCCACTGAGATCTTCCTCTGAACCCTCTAAGCTTCCCAATTGCTACTGCTTCTAATTGGTGACCTGCTAATTTGCCAGTATCTCCTGCTTTAGCTCCTATCCGTCTATGGGTGAGGTCTAGAGTTCAAACCCCTAGCTTGTACCGATGATCATCTGCAGCTTTTTGAATCACTCTTAGCTTTCTTTCAGCCATCGTAGGCAGTCTAGGTTCGTTCATTTCCCATTGAGCTAGGTGAGCTTAATATAACTTCATTTGTCAAGCCACCTTATGCTATGCATTGCTGTGAGCCTCTGTTAAGATGCAATCATTGAATGGAAGAACTCTAGGACTGCTAAGCTTGGTTGAGATAGTGAGGACTCACTGTCTGGATAGAGCCAATGCAAAGTCGATGCACACCTCTCCTCACATGTCGAATCTCTCCATTCACTCCCAATGCAAAGTCGACGCACACCTCTCCTCACATGTTGAATCTCTCCTTTCACTCCCAATGCAATTTAATAATGACTTCAATGAACCCTTAATTGATTGTCATCATTGATCCGAAGATAAGGCCTGATCGATGGGTAATTAGCTCTAACTTGTACAGTGGGGTACAATGCCTAAGCCCGAGTAGGGTCCAACGCACTCCTTAGGTCGACCTTAACCTAAGAAATGTGCAGGGTTCTTGCTTGGTCCAATTGGTGGATTGTGGAGAGCGAATTTCTCCTTCATAGTAAACCTAAGAAGTCAATTGAATCAATATGGGTTTCGATGAAATGTATCATTCTTGTTAAGACTTTTAGGTTCTATTGATGCTCTCACCTCTATGAACAGTTTAATTCATTAATTTTTACAATCGATGCTTTATGAGGGGAATATTTAGGGTTTATTCAAAACCCTAAGCCTTCAGTCCTCATCTCTCACCGCGGGACAAAGAAGAACAGCATGGATCGGGTCGACCCATGGCCTGCACCGTGTAGCAGTGCAGGGTCGTTGGGTCCCGATCGACCAGTGTGGTTCTGTACTAGGCCGACCCGTCTGGTCTCGGTAAACCTGATTAGCTTAGAGACATTAAAATAAAATTGATTCTTACTTACATTTAAAAAAGTCTTAACTTAGGAATAATGCATTGTAAATTAAGTTTTGTGATATTTTAATTATTTGATTCCAAATGTTATGATATTATATACCATTTTGATTAGAAAAATGTGTAGAATAATAAACTGTAAGTAATGTTTAATTTTTATAAATATTTTTATTAATTATGCCTTAATTAATCAAATGCATGATTAGTGAATATTAGGATTTACACTTATCCAAATGACATATTTATGTCTCTAATCCTTCATTATGTTAATTAGGACATAATTGCACGATTAGATTGACTTTTCCATGGTTAAATTTGTTAATTAATTGCCAATTACTTGAAATCTTAATTAGTGAAGATTAAATGTGTTATTTGATTTTGATGATTTTGATTTGTATGAAATCCTTAGACAATAAGAAACATATTAATAACTTTATATTTTAATTTTAGAATATTTGATTTTTAAATATCTCTAATTCACTTAAAATCCTAATTATCCTTTATTAATCATGTTAATTAACAAAATTCTAGCTACACACTATTTGTGGCTTCATTAAATAGTAAATATTGATTTACCATCCTTTGATTTGTCACTTGACATTACTTATCATGTTAAACTACTAGGTCTTAAGAATAATTAATGTGATTCTCATCTTAATCTTAAGCTTACAGCTTCTTGATTTTCTCTTAAATAAGAGAACTAGCATGTATTGACCTTTATTTTATCTATAAAAGATGTTTGGTTTACCAAACAACAAAATCCTAAGTTCTTAATGATTTATCTCATGACTTGAATGATAGTTTGTAAGGATTAGGTATTAAGGAATTTACATCTTTGATTTTCTTCCTTCAATTAATAATTTAACTTATGACTTGTATGAAATCATATTTAACTTGATTTTAGTCTAATTATTAGAAGTTGTAGATTGGGGATAGGATAATTAAGAGCTTTAGAGCTTCAACAAATAAAGTTAAGTTAAAGGATAAATCAATGAATAAGTAAGAATATGGTTAAGGTAAATCTTGAGGCAGGAATATCTTACTTATTACCTTTTGTGGTAGAACCTTAGATGCAGCATGTTAACCTTAGAGATTGATCTTATGTTTTGTGATAGTGATAACCTAATGAAATGTAGCTTGAACTTATATAATTGCGGTAGTTAACCCAATTTAAATGACTGAAATGTCACATCCTTAGAGATATTTGATTAGGACCTACTTTAATAGAGAAAGAATTCTATAGCTTAAAATTCCTTATTTACTAAATTAGTCAGTTCAGAACTATAGAGAAGATAATATTAGTATTATCATATGGAAATTGTAGTGCATATCTAGAGAATTTGCTTGATGCAATAGAGTATAGGATTTGTTGATTTGCCCTATATAGAACTTTAGAGTTTCTATCTTATATAAGGTAATTGGATAAGTATAGTTCAATTTAGGATAAACATCCCAATCTGAATGTATGTCATAAATAGGGGATTGGATAGCTTAGTTTGGGTGAATAAACTATAAAAGGATGTATGTATTTTATCCTTATGCACAAGGATAAGTGCAATTAAGCAACCTAAGTGTCCAATATCACCTTTCTTAAGATATACTAATCATGTATATGTGCTCATAACATGTGATATTGTAGGTTGGTATTTTTAGTGCACCTATAAATTTCAATGATTAAATAACCTAAGTTATAAAATTCTCAAGATTAGAATTCTAAGCTTTATGACATATAGATCATGAAACATGTTAAGAAAATAAGTTAAATAGTTAGATAACTAAAGGGGGAAATTGAGCATGCAAGCATCACTAAATAAATACAGAAATATATATATATATATATATATATATATATATATATATATATATATATATATATATATATATATATATATCAGAGCATTAGGCTTAGGCTCATTTATTTTGGTACATTGGGCACATCCCTATTGATTCAGTTCATTGGGAACATTTGTTTTCCAATGTACTGTTTGGTAAATTTTAGTTGGGTGCTGTTGAAGCACAATTTAGTTACATATCATAACATATGAAATTCAGATTGGCATTTTTTTGAATTCATATTGCATATTATGACTTTTAGTTTTGATGCATCTATTTTTGTTGTTTTTAATAGTTTTGGTTACTTGGTTTTTAGTGGTTGCAATGCTTGCAGTAGTTTACTTTCTATTTTAGTTAGCTTTACTATTATTTACAGCTTTAAATTAAATATCCTTGTGATTTAATGAATGCAATTTAGTGAACCTAAAATGTACATGACTCATTGTATAAGTAAGATTTTTTCTTTTTTTGGTTGGGGTCCTGACATTGCAAAACTGACAATGTTAGATTCACTTTGCTTGGAGGAGCCTTTGTTCATGGAGTTGCTGGAGACTCAAGAGGATCTGAAGTGTGGAACTGCCAAGTAGATGTGGCGGTCTTCATCCTTAGTGTTTTCCTGCTTTAGGAGATGAGAGTTTATTTTTGCATTTTCTATCAAGCCTGTTATAACAAAAACTATATGGATGTATTTTTTGTCTTCTTTCTAAAATGAATGTCCTTACTTACTTTTTTGGATAAATGAATGTATGAATGATGTAATTAGCTTTCACACTCTATTCTTATGTTATACTATACTACTTATATTGTATTGTGATCACCAGTTTAGTAGATTTGCATCATTAATCAGGTTAATGAAAGACTTAACTTGATTAATGGTGTCATTACTCAACTCTTAGTTACCTCCTATCATTAATGGTTTGGGTTAACTAGCATTGTTCAACTCGAAGCATTAAGTAGAAGGTGATGGGATGGGGATGTGGCATTACAGTAGTTTGAAGAGGTTTTTAGAGAAGAATTCATTTCTCCATCTACTATGACAATTAATGAGTATGAATTTATGTAGCTAAGTCAGGGATATAAGATAGTTCTAGCATATGAAATGGAGTTTAGGATACTATTTCGTTTTGCCCTCAATCTTGTTCATACCAGAGTCAGGGATATAGAAGAATTCATTTCTCCATCACTTTCATAAGGGATTGATGAACTTCATTAAGAGTCACCTGATGTCCCAAGATCATGATAATATTTCTAAACTCTTGGAGGGAGCTCAGATGATTGAGCATCATCAAACTCAGATGAAGCTCAAGAAGAGATCTCATTTAGCAACCCCCAAGTCTGAGCCATTTAAATGAAACTTCTCGCAAGGACCCAAAGCCTATCAGTTGACTAAAACCTAGCCCGATAAGAAAGGAGCTCGTTGTCAGAAGCTGCATCCATACAGCAAGTGTTATTACTATGGAAATTGGTGTTACACTTATAGAAGAACTGACCATAGGTACTGGGAATGTAGAGTGATGTGGATCATAGATAAGATGAAGATCAATCGCCAAGCTATAGCTTACAATACTACTGTGGTCAATGCTCATGCTTCAGCGCTTTCCATAATACCTACTTTAGCTAATGGAAGTGCTTAAAACCTAAGGGAAGCACCTACACCTACCAATAAGGAGCATTACCTGGTCACAATTTATTCTCTCAAACTAAGTTGTAAAATACCTTAACTACAAGCATACTTATAGTGACCTAAGGAAGGTAACTTGGAACACTTAGTTTGTTTAACTGCACATATCAAAATACATGATGATTAGGGGCATGACCCAGTCACTATTTATTCTTTTAAACTAAGTTATTAATTACCTTAATTACAAGCATACTTATAGTGTCTTAAGGAAGGTAACTTGGAATACTTAGTTTTTTTAACTACACTTATCGAAACACATGATGATAAGGGGAATGACCCTGTTATAATTTATTCTCTCAAACTAAGTATTCAATCCCTACTTATAATACTCTTGAACCTGGGATGCTTATCCTAAACTGAACTGTATTTACCAAATTACTTAAAATAAGACTGAGACTTTATAGTTCTATTCAGGGAAAATCAACTAATCCCATTTTCTACAGAACTAAATTAGTTCTATGGATATACACTATCACCTCCAACTGATAGTTCTTCTGACTCTAACAATTTTATTTAAGAATCAAGGAAGAACAAATAAATGAATCCACACTCCATAGTGGTGAGTCTTACATAAAGGTCCCAAGGATGTAATTTAACAATTACTTAATTGAGGATACTACCAAAAGGGAATAACCTCAATTCAAATCATTAGGTTATCTTACCACAAGAATCTGGGATCAAGTATCTAAAGCTAAGAAGGTGTATCTAAGTTCCTATCTCAAGATTTATCAATAAGCTCTTCCTACCTTAATAGTTCATCTAGTATTAAGGTTTAACAACTATTGAATTAATGACACCAGATTACCATCTTAAGGATCTAGTATTGAAATGTACTAGCTTAATCTAAAATTCTAAGGTTTATATTAAATTTACTGTTCTTAGTTCATTAGACTAACTTATATAAATCATATGAGTAAACCCATATGATCTCCACTTATACTACAATTATGGGATATAATCATATGAATTATTAAGAATTGATCATTTTGTAAATAATGATTATTTTATAGTTTATCTCATGCTAAGGGTCTTACTTAAGAGGAAATCAAAGACTTAAAGGTGTATGTTCAGATGATAAATCACATAAATTCATTATAAGTCTTAATACTTCTGGTTCAATAGATTAAGATCAATGTCAAATCAGTAGATATTATTGGAATCATGCAAGTCCTTTATCTGTTCAAATTAGGTATTTTACTTAGAGTACTTAAGGTTAAGATCTTAATCTAGACAAGTTGGAACTTAACTCCTAACTTGACAAGATCAAGGCCAATTGTTTAATATAATGATCAATGACAAAATCAATGAATTATTGGCGCATTATTGATGTCAATTTTAAGTTTAAGATCAAATATTAATTAACTTAATTACTTCTTAAGGTTCTTAGGGTTTATGGTTGCATAGTATCAAATCAATTGCTTAAGATGTTCAAATTAGATTTCAAGTTCTCTAACATGCATACTACTATTATTGAAGTAATTAGACATTAAATTAAGTAAAAAAAAAGTAATTAAGGCTAATTAAACTCTAAATCAATCCAAAATAGATTAGCACTAGCTACAAATCTAGCCATTCAAATTTTATGAAACTTGGCAATTAAGTTCTACTTATCCATATGAGCAATCAGAGACTTAGTTTACTAGGTTTGGTTATGTATAAACCATAATTTTTACTAATCAAGTATTTGTAAGATTAGGGCATAATTAACAAAACAAAAATCAAAAAATTATTTCACATAGCACATGCATTCTACAGACATAAGAAGCATAATGAAACTTTAAACATGAAATTTGGCTAAGTATACAAGTTAATTTTCCCTAATCAAGTTCCAGAGTAATTAAGCAATATTAATATATCTAACCACAAAAACCTAAATTTTGTGCACATTATTATTTCTCATAATTTTTTGAATAAAATGGTATATAGTTTTATATGATTTGGATCAGTGGATCAAAAGTTATTCAATAAATTTAATCTACATTTTTCATATTAAATTTTCCTATGATTGGATTAATTATATTATTTTCCTTAAAGAAAATGATTGTGATAAATCCTTACTATTATTAAATGGGCTCGGTCCAATATCGCAAAGGTAGGGGTCGGCCGGGGCCCGAACGACCTGGGACTATCGTACCGCGCGGGTCGTGGGCTAGCCTGACCTGCACCATACCGTCGTCCCCAATTTGATCCCTGCACGATCAACGAGCCGAGACAAATTAATTTTACCCTTTAGCCATCTGGAAGGAGGCTGGGAACTCCCGGACCATACTCACCCGAGAGCTCCGCTATAGAGTTACTGTGGGGAGTCAATTCTCCTCACAGAGACCACAATTCACCATGGGCTCAATCCCTACACCTTTAAGGAGGTGAGGTAGATCGAACCTTCATGGTGGTAGGGTTTGGGATGCAACCAAACACTAGGTCCTTACTCTGACCTAGCTCTCAGAATGAACCATAGCCTGATTGATTTATTCGATCGATCAAGGCTAAGGCAGGCTCCAAAATTGATTACCGTGAGTTCGATCAGTCTAGGTGATCATTTACAAATAAAAAAGAATGGGGTATTGAGCATAATTGGTTCAGTATAGCTAGTTGAAGCAACTAGTTTGATGGGGAGCTTGGATTGATCAACAGAGGAGAATCTAGAGCTTGGTTGAGGTTCAGAAGAGTGCTAGGGGTCTTGAATACCAGGACCACCCTCTATCAGCGGTTCACAAGTAGCTAGATCACCGGGGGAAAGCACAGACATACTGGCAATGGAGAATTGGGGAAAAATTATAATTGAGCACAATTAATCAGCAAGGAGCACTAGGAAGAATCTTTAGGCTATTTATAGCCTCAGGGTATGGGTTATAATTGGGTTGGCTAAAAGCAGCCCGAGAGCTCAGGCCATGGCCAAGCTCTCAAATTTCATTTTCAGCTCAGCCGGGCCACAGAGCCCAATTGGGTCACCTTATCATTAGAGGAAGGATCCCCAACAGCTTACTGAAGTGGAGGAGGTAGTAGGGGACATGGTGAGCTACTGGCATACGAGGGATCTCCCATGTCGATAGTGGGCGCAATCGGGATGAAGATCCACAGTACAGGTGCACTGTGGCTCATCTGATTTATCAATTAGAGCTACAGAATGACCCTGATGATCTGAATCTTAATAGTCGGATCCAAAGCGATCCGAGCTGTGGGATCCGTGGGATAGATCCAATGACGAATCCACATTTCCACAAAATTAAATCCTGGGAGTGGGATCTTGTAGCACAACGATGAGATGGAGCAGGGCTCTATTGTCACATGAGAAGAGCTCCACAGCAGATCGCCCGTGATCCACATAGTGGACACCAGATGGGTAAATTGGTTATGGGTAGATTTTTAAAATTAAATTGTTAGGAACCCTTTTGAGTAATTTTCTAAATTTAAATTAAATTCACATATGGCTTAAGTGACCTCCAAAAATTCCCAAACTTTCACCCATAGCTAATTTAGGGGTGAGAAATTTAAATATGCCATCATATTTTGGATTATAGATTTAAATATTTTAGCTATTATTTAGGGTACCTAATTGGCCCAAAATGCCCATTTGACCTAGAGAGGTCCGATTGACCCCAAAATTTCAGGGTTAGCTTATAATAACTTATTGAGTGTAATAGAACTATAATTAGAACATGATTATGCTTATAATTAGTTAATTAACAACCTAAGGTTGTTACAATTTACACCCTACAATAAACCTTAGCATTTAGTAGGGCTGGCATTAGGGCATCACTCCTTTCAGCAACCTGAGCTTTCTTGATTGGGGATTTTAAGTGTGAGCAATGTATCTTAGTGTATGGAAGGCTTTGTGATCAAAATCAAGGTGTGAGGTCATCAGAGTGATCATGAATTGGAGTTGGAAGGTAGCCCTAATAGTTAAAACTTGGGAGAAAAAGGCAGGAAAGAGGAGCATAGTGATGAGCCAAGTCGGCTCCGACCTGTGCTTTTTGGCTATGGGCTGAAATAATCAGCCGATTATTGCATTTAACTTCCTTAAGGAAATTTGAATGAAGAAATAGATTTGGTGAGCCCCATATTTATATTCATTTTCATATTTAGAATGCTTATTTTAGTGTGTTTTAATGACATAGCAGCTATGGAGTAAATAGATTATAGAAATAATAGATTTGGGCGAAAAGAAGTGCTATCATGCGCTATGTCACACTTGGTGCACCACAGTGCGCTCTGGCCCTTCACAACACCATTGGTCCCAAGAGCAAGGTCAGTGCGTTGTAGTGCCTATTAGATAGAGAAATCAATGCTATAGTGTGCCACAGTGGATTCAAATAGATAATTAGGTGCTACATTGCGCCACAATGCCAGTTAAATAGAAGGCTTGGAGCTCTAGTGCGCCATTGCGCTTGTCAGAATGAAGGCTTGGCGCTATCGAACACCATAGTGCCCAAGAATTGAGTGCTACAGTGCGTCGCAGCTCCAGTTAAGCACAAAGCTAGACGCTACAGTGTGATGTAGAGCCCAACGAACAGAAGGCTTGGCGCTATAGCGTGCCGTAGCACCCACTGTATTTCAACCATAGATTGATCCCTGAGTTAGCATTGGGAAAGCTATTGGACATAATTCCTTCATAATCTCGACACATAAATTAAATGCTTGCTTTAAAAACTCCTCATTACCAATGGAATAAAAGAATAAACTTAAATGCAATTTCAAATTTTAAAAGGGAGAATAGTTGGTTGTGTAAATGCTGAGATATTCATTTGAAGGATTATTAATGCAAAGAGTGAAGTCTTAAAAATATTCTAAATTTTTAGTGGAAGAGTTCCTAACCTAAAGTGCTGTTGAGATCTATCAGAGGAGAGTCTCCTACCCAAGGAAGGAAGAAGCTGCAAGCCAAGAAAGAGGAGAAGAACAGAGAGCAAGGACATAAGGAGATCAAAGGAGGAGAGATCTAGGAGAACACGACAGCTATTCCATAGCATTGTACTCTTCCTTCACGCTTCTTGTTTCTTTGTAAAAGCAATGTAAAGGCTTAATTTCTCTTGCTTCTTTCCTTGTATTCCCAATATGATGGCAACCTAAACCCTCCTTGGGGAGGGTTGGGTAGAAGCATGTAGAGTTATATGAATGTAAGGCAACATGCTCTTCTCTTTAATGAATGATTATTTTAAATCTAGAATGTTTGCATGCTGTGTAGATAAATTAATTGAAACTTATGATTCCCTATACAAATATATGAATAAATATTTTCATCGTAAAACCTCATTGACCTCATTGATTTCCTTGACCGAAGGGTAGTGTATGCTTGAGCATTAACGCCGCAAACTCCAGTGACAATATTTGTCATGCCAAAATAGCCCATGCACAACCTTTGACAAGCTTGATCATTTGATCCATGAGACATGCTAACACTCTCTGAGCTCCATAGCTCACTTCTATTTTACACGAGGTGATTATTGCACGTTAAGCTTTCAATAATGTGTTAGGCTCATTTAGATTCGTAGAATATTTCCTTGGCAAAAATCAAGAGGGGATGTATGTGAGCTGAAAACCACTAATTGAGCTTCATAGCTCACTCTAGGTTTGCATGAGGTCATTGATGATCTAAGTGCTTGGGGTAATGTGACATATACTCATTTAGCCTAGTAGCTCATTTTTTAAACTAAATTTAGAGGGGATGCATGTGAGCCAATAGTAGATTCAAGTTCTTATGATGCTCAAACTAAAACACAAATTTCATAACTTATATGTAAGAGATGAGCTAATAAGATAAATATCACATGAATATCTATGTTTCAAAATTGAACCTTCAAGTGTTCATTTTAGAGCACTAGATAAGACTTAGTACATTCAGTAATTTTATTATAGAAGACTAAGTCTATTGAACAAGGAATATGAAATTAATCCGATTCAGTCAACATGAAGCTGAGAACAAGAGTACTTGCAAGAACCCATATGAACTTGCATGCTAAATCCTAACTCTCCCTAATCTTCCCAAAATTAATTCGAGTCAAGAACTTCAAAATTATCATTAGGACCAATAACAACAACCAATTTTATCACTTAAACATTAGTGAAATTCAGTATACTTTAATAACAAAACAGAACAATGTTCTTAGTGGATGATAAATCTCAAAATCTTACCATCCCATACTACTTCAAACCATATACATTTGCGTGCAAGTGCAGATTACGTATTTCCTATTTGTCAGATTCATCTAATTATTTAATCAAAATCATTTCAAATAAATTAATAGAATAACTTATTCAATTTAAATTTAAATAGTATGATTCAATATACCATTTTGATCAGATTAATATAAGGAATAATAAACTATAAGAATATTTTTGTTTCTGTGATTAGATTTTCTAATTTAACTTAATTACCATAAAAATATAATTAGTGAATATTAATATCGTTACTTCTCCAAAGTGCATGATTAAGATCTCAAAATCATCATTATATAGAGGCAAACTTAATTATATAGCTGGAAATATTTTTTGAGGTTTAATTTCACAAATCACCTCTTAATTGCCCTAAATTTTGTTAAATGAATAATAGCTTAATTAAGCTCTGATTTTAATGATCTTAGTATCCATAAATAATATAGAACTCATTGGTAAACATAGAAACCATTTTCATTGAATAATTTGGTTAATCACCTCTTAATGACCTAAATATTGACAAGTACTCATTAGGCTTATCTTAAGCCCCAATTTGATAACTAAGATGTTCATCCTCTCATTAGATAGTAAGAAACCTATTAGAATTGAGTAGATCAAATTTGGAACCCTATAACTCATAATCTTAACTTTGACCCTTAAGGAGGAGCATTTTGGTCATTTTCTCCAAGTGTTGACTTAAGTGCTCTTAAGCCTTAGGAATTTGTCCAAAACCTTAAAAGCAGTACATTGAATATTTATAACTATTTTAATATCCTTTAGACTTGAAGAATGAGATTTAAAGGAAATGCTAGTCTTCCCTAAAGTTTAATTAAGTAAATTATTAGGATCCCAATGTGGCCTAGAATCTACATTAACATCCCCTTTAAAATAATACAATGCTTGCAAAATTAATAATAACTAACTAGACAATTACTAGGCTTTCTCTTAGTCATGTTGCTAAGTGAATCTGTAAGTAGATCTTTAAGTTTATTAAGAAATTCTTAAGTGTTGAAATATTTAGGTTTTCATTTTAACTTCTTAGTAAATTTATTTCTATTGAGTTATGGAATTACTCAATAGATTGAATCCTGATTAAGATTTAGAAATTTTGTCTGGTTAATCTATCTAATGACTTTAGACTTTCAGCCTCTCTAAGCTTAGTAATCTTCAATATTAAGGAATCCTGAGCCTTATAATTATCCATCTTTAGAGTAAGAATTGTGAAAAACCCTAGATCCTTAGATGTTAGCAATTTAGGTTTAGAGCTTAAACTCCAAATTTGGAATTTAATTATAAATCCTAAATCTTGATCAAGATTATTATGGGTTAATGAAATACATTAATTAATTGAATTGATTAATTATTTAACTTCTGTAGGCAATATTATTTGATTTTAATTTAGAACTTATTAAGTTCTAATATTTAACATTTAAGGCTGTGAATCTGAGATCTTACTCTATAGTAGGGTATTGGAGATCCTAAATTTGTATTCTCTTAGAATAGATAGAATGGAAAAATTAGATAATAATAGATATCACATGTGTTTTAGTAGTCTTATTCACTTTTATTTTGTTGCTCTACAATCCTTGTTCTTGAGCTTTGTATTTTTGGCATATTAGTTGAACATAGAATAATTTATGGTATTCTATGTTAGTTCTGAAATGCATAAGACATTGTTTTAAGTAATTAGTGAATTCTGTAACTCAAACATATGTTCAATAGAGTGTGTCCAATTTAGCCCACCTCTGCAGTTCAGTTTATTGAAATAGAATCAACTCGAATTCAACTACTAGAGGGTTTGGATGATACATGTCTGGCTGTGGCGGCCTCCTCTTGACCGTCATCGAGTAACACTAACTCAACTACGATCAAGTGGTGGCTATCACTAATACCATAGATAATAGACAATATATATCTGTGATATTAATTTAAGTGTGAGCCAGATCTTAGCAGAAAAATAAGTAAAGCAGTGCCGAAAATAAGGGAAAAGACATTCAAACATTATCCACATTTGTCCATTCACATGCAATATGGAAAATGAAGAATAATAAGAAAGAAAATCATTTATTATATTTAATTAAATATGAGCAACATAAATTTTAATAAATGAGCAAGATCTTCTTCTTTGTAGAACACCAATCTCACCTGGCCTTCTGTCATAAGCACACCCACAAGCACAAGGTTTGAGCTAAAACCTGATACTGCCATATGTACATATATGATAGGGCTAAGCCAACAAAGAAAAAATAATAATAGACTTATAAAGCCTAAGTACAATAAAGCTGGAAAATAATATATGCTTGCATTTAAAGATGTCATTCAACACAATAGTAAGACAGAAATCAAGTTGCAAAAATACTATAAAATAATTGAAAGTATAAAATTGTACAAAATTGAAGTAAAGTAAAGTAAAATTGCAAAAAAGCTGAATATTGAAAATGGAAAGACAGTAAATAATCTGACCGAATAAGGTATATGTGAAGGTATGTTGTATGCCACTAAATAAATGTATTTGTAAATGCCACTGAACTGAATGTTATGATATGTAACCAATATATCACTGAACTACTATCAATCGTACAGTCCAATGCTTATATATATATATATATCAGTTGGGAATCCAGTAGTAGTCATCCTCTAATTCCTCGATTAATATATATACAACAATTTGTAATCCATAAATCATCACTGATACTCATACATTATGCTTATGATTATGCTCATGTTTCTATGTCTACATGTCTTAAAATTCATAAATCTAGAAAATAATTTAAAATCAGATAATGAGTTTATTAACTCCATTATGCATAATCCATCTAAATGGATTATGACTCATATTTTTAATTTTAATAATTAGTTATACTTAGGATTTTACCTAAGATCATCAGCTGTAAAGGTTATATAAACATAGTTGTATGTTTCCAAAAAAGGTGAATTTAATGCTTAGTTTGCTCATAACTACACTTATCGCCATACACAACGATAGGAGGCATAACCCTGTCACAATTATTTCTTCAAACTAAGCTATTTAATACCTATATTACAAGCGTACTTAGTGTTATAAAGAGGGTGATTTGAAATACTTAGTTTATTTATAACTGCACTTATCACATCGCACAATGATAGGAGGTAGAACCCTGTCACAGTTATTTCTTCAAACTAAAGATTCCATTTCCCTAAATATAACATACTAATAGTGTCTTAAGAAGCGTAATTTTAGATAATTAGTTTGCTCATAACTGCACTTATTGCCATGCACAATAATAGGAGGCTAAACCTAGTCACAGTTATTTCTTCAAACCAAGAATCTAATTCACTTATAATAACACTCTAAGGATTGATTTATTTGCTCTAAGTAGACTATATTTGCCTAAGCCCATAAGGTAGCACAAGATAAATCTTACTTAGAGTAACTTACCAACACTGAATATTACTAGAGTGACCCAGCTCTATGGATCTACAACACTATACTCAGCAACAATCTGAGTTACATCAATATTATTTAATCAACATGGATTACCACAACTATAATCTAAGATTCAAATGGGATACATCCTACATAAGGTTTCAAGGATGTGACCAAGAGGTCACCCAATATAGGATACTACCACACCACATGGAGTAAATCTTGTTCTAAGTAGTTTAGGTGATTCTGCCACAAGGATTTAAGATCAACTTCTAGGGTCAAGTAGGTTCATCTAAGCTTCTACCTCATGATAACATAATAAGTTTTTCATACCTAATTAGTTTAAAGATGATTAAGGCTAGTATTATTATCACATAAAACCTAATGTAAGATCATCAAGATCTCACATATCAAAATACTAAATATAATCTTATAGAATTATTCATTAAGTTTGGTTAACTAGATCAGGTGGGTAATCCAATCTGATCGAGTCCTAGGCTACAATTATGAGATATAATCAGGAATCTTATTAGGATATGATCTTGTAATGAATCATCATAGATTTTATAATTGATTTCATGCTAATAGTCTTATTTAAGAGAAAATCAAAGATCTTAAGTTTCAAGTCCAGATGCTTAATCATACCAGTTCTTTAATTTCCTTAGCACTTCTAATTTAATGAATTAAAGTCAATATCAAATCAAATAGATTATTGGAATCATGTTAGTCAAATTATCTTACATCAGGTTGATTATTTAAGTGATTAATAGTTTGGGTCTAAGTTAGATAGATTAGGTGTTAACCCCTAACCTTATCAATTTAAGACCAATAATTACATTACAGATCAGTGACAAATCAAATGAATTATTGATGGAGATCTAAGATCTAGATCAAGTGTAAATCACTTGATCAAGCCCTTAAGGTCTCTTAAGTTTAATTAGGGATAAATGAGAGTTTAAGGAAATTAAGTATTCATGATAGAATCAAAACACTTGATCCCTTAAAACAACTTGCAAAACTAAATGAAAACTAGCATAAGATTTAAGAAAATAAAAGCGCAAAAATGGCAATAAAAACTATGCAAGTGATGTACGCTTATAACATTGGACTAAATAAATAATTTAATTTAAAGAGCTCAATACATGTTCTAAGTACTTAGGTACCCTTAAGGCGATTCGAACTTGAAGCTCGTCGATTGGTTGGAATGAGACGACAATCACAATACCTGAAATAATTGGGTGAGGAACATCTACATCAGACTCTTTGATACTCTTGCTTACTCCTAAACAAACTTGGATTTCATCTGATTTCTCCTCCAGTACATATGATAGAAGGTTAAGCTACAATAACCTAGAGATGGAATCTATAAGATGGAATGAAACATTTTAATATTAGTGCTAGTAATCAATCTTATGGAGGATTTTAAGAAAATGATCTGAACATAAACAATCAAAATCTATATGAGACAAAATCAGCTTCATACTAAATTATATTCTTCGTGCATTTATAAATGATGATACATACGAGGGATTAGACATTGACTAGACATTGTATGGATATATAAGGATGATGCTAGCATACATAATATCATAGCTATTTAACTAACAAAACTTTCCTTTTTTTTAATAGTATTTTGATGAACTCAGTAAATCAAACAAATGTCATACGATGAAATTATAGATGCAAGCAAAATGACATAAACTAGAAAAGGCTACATAAATTCTAGAGGATCGATTAAATGCCATGATGAGAAGATCTGTGTTATGAAGCAACACTAATGCTAAAACTATTATCGATGAAGTATAGAAAATAAAGAAAATATTTTCATATGAATTTCTACAATTTTGACATTGGTGTAATCAATTACACATGAGAAAATGCCCACAGATTTCTTGAATAATGTGATAAGTTTGTAAAAGACACTAGCTACATCATCGCCTCGTGTAGTCTTAAGAGATGGATAAGTAGTTGGGTCAAGACATTTTACTTAACTGATTTAAACCATTATAAACTAATAGTATATGTATTCCAATATCTTTCTTTTGGAGTGAACATTGCAAGATATTGTGAGGAAGCATCCACTGATATCAGCATAAGAAAAATAAAAAGAGTTTGTTTGATGGCTTCTTTATCATGGCAAACATGGTTTGGGAAATCAATGCTTGACTTTGCAATTTATAAAATAAATGCCACAACACTATTGGTTTGTTACTTGAAAGAAATATAAATGATAGAAAAATATTAAAAGAATTTTCCTTACTTGACACTCCACACACTCCACACAATAGTTACTATGATTAATTCTTCTTAATTTCATTTTAAGGCCCTTTTATATTTTATTACTTTAATCTTGTACTTGCATCACACATTGGTAAGATAAAAGAAAAAACTTAGTAAAAGAACAAAAGTCAGATGGCAAGAAATTTGAACTTAAACTTAAAGATTTTCATTATCAATTTGACTAATAGAAATAATTTACTTTTCATTTAAATAATGTGAATTGAACTAATATCATGTAGGCACAATACTATATGAAATAATAAGATACATGATAATAGGAATTTTATAGTGAAGATGAAAATTTAATAGGAAATTTATGCATACAAATCAATAGGTATATTTAAATGAATATATTTGAACAAAAAGAGTTCATATGATTAAACCAATTTTGAAACAATTTTAACAAGCACAAATGGAGATGAAAATACACATGACCTTATGCATTATTAGAGGTTAACCTTAAAGAATCATTTGAAACTCACAAATCCAGTATTATTGAATAGATATAATCTAATTAGGCATAAAAGGATAGATTTCTTATTTTGCTACAGATCAGCCATATAAATCCTTTGTTTCCATTATAAATGAACCTATAAAGGTAGGAAGGTCCTTACCGAAGACTTGACGCATTCCCAAAAGGCAATCATCATGCATGTGACAAGGTCGAGAATGCAGGATCAGCGGTCGTGCTTCAGAACGAGGGATGAGTTGTTTGATCCTCTCCAACGAAGATGGAGAAGATGGATCGATGAGATCTTGCATTCTCCTGTAATCGAGGAGGAGCTGGAGGGACCGGCGCCGGGAAGGAGAGATGCAGGTTTGGAGAGGGCTTAGGGTGACACCTCCTAAGGCAATCGACCGCGCTTGCGAGATGAGGATGGTGGCGAGTTGAAGGATGGAGTGGTGATGCGTGTAGGGAGGGAGAAGATGGAGGAGCATTCGAGAGTTGTGATCGAATTAGAGGGATTGCAATTTTTTAGGGTTAGTCGGCTGGGATAAAGAGGAAGGAATAATGAATTAGGATTTTAAGATATTTAAGTTTGAATGAGGTATAAATATAAGGCAAAACTATACTCTAACAAAGCCATTGAATATAAATCAAATCATTGAAAATTCTCGAGCCCTGATCTATAGCCATTAGAACTCGAAAAATTACAAACTTGGTGCCGAAATGAGTGTCTCAACGAAATGAACAAATGTGCCCAAAAATCATTGAATTTGGACATGTATTTTATTTTATATTAATTCTTAAGCGGAAAACTTCAAAAATTTGCTACGACTAAACTGGAGCTCAAAAATTTGTGAAACTTAAAACATAGCATCCTCATATGATGCTTAACTTAAATATATAAAATTTTGTAAATTATGACGTATATTTTATATACTATCAACTCCGGTAGTTTAAACTTTCCAAATTTATTTAGGATGAACCGGGATCCCAATTGCGCTCAAATTTTCGCAGGAGGATCCCCTCAATATGCTTTATTTGATTTTTATTTGGTTTGAATCAAGATCTTGAATTTTCTTTTAATTTGACTAGGTTTATGCCTAATCAATCTGGTATCAACGTTGTGTTGTTACAGATTCTCTATGTCTGGCTCGGATCTAGTCACTGGTGGTCTAGATAATTGGACTTTCTGTTCAGTGGCTAGGATTAGCCCATTTTTGTTATATCATGACTAATTTAGGCAAACTTCTAATTTCAATTAAATTCGATTCAGTTGCATTTTTTTGTATATTTTTTAATGGCTTTATTAGCCAATTTATTGTTGTGACATTTTACATGTTATTCTCTATTTCTGCACACTTTTACTTTTGTTTCAGTTTATGTACAGTCTTTTACTACTACTTATATTTATAGGATGCTAGTCCCATTTTACCTTGGTTTACTATGTATGAACTCAAATTTTACTTTTTATTTAATTAGCATAATTTCTAATGATCATATGCATGCTAGGATTTTATTTTAGTAGTTTTAATTATATTACAATCATATATATGTATTGCTTAAACTATATTGCAACTTCTAGTTTGAGGTATGTTTAATTATACATTTTCTTTTTTTATGGCTTATTGCACCTTTAATAATTGCTTATTGTTTAGTTTAAATGTGATATCTTAAAATAATAGATTTTATTAAATCAACATAAGATGTATTTAGATAATTGTTTAATACAAAATTTTTTCTTTTTTTGGCTAGGGCCATGACATGTAAGAACAAATATGTCAGATTCAAAGTTTATGAGGATGAGTGTTTTCTTTCATTTGATCTTTAATTCAGTATTATAATAATTCAAATTCTAGATGTATTTTACTTTTCTGCACTTTTATATTGAGCTGAGCTACATTCTTTACTTATGAATTGTGGCTATGGATGCTATATACTTTGCTTCTATGCTCTACTATTTAAGCATGTATGTTTGGTGAATGAATTATTGATGTATGTGGCAAATTCTGTAGTTATCGGTGGATTATGGAGAAAATATAATCTGACTATAATTGGGGATCTGTCACATGGTGACCGCTCTATCATAATCTTATTAATATTATTGTTAACATGACCACAGTGGGGTTGGGGCTCTACAGATGATATTAGATAATACCATAAGATGTCTGATTGGAATTTACATTCTTATCTACCTAAATGATTATGCTTCTATAATGCAGTCATTAAATATAACATCCATAGTTTCCTTATTCTCAATGACTAAGAATAAAAGTATGAATTAGAAATAAACACATAAAATGCTTATAATACTAGAGTATGAAGCCTAAGTAATTTAGGAATTTTTATAATCATTCATAGGAAAATGGAATTCAAAATGCCAGAACTTGATAACTACACTCCAAGATTGGAAGCCATTTGGGAAGTAGACTTCCAGCTTGGTCAAAGCTGTGGTAGGATTGTGGAAGGAGTATCAACCATTAGTGTGTTAGTACTTGACAAGCTTCTATGATATCCAACCTTTAGAGGACTTCACTTCCCAATTCTAGTTAGAGAATGGTTTAACCAAATGGACTCAGCCTTAGACTTTATAGAGTGTCCATATCATATTCGTCTTCAACTTATAGTTATTCTCTTGCAAGATGCAGCTGTGGATTGGTGGATTGCCATCCGTTGGAAGCTGGTAAGGAAGTGCAGAAGAGAGCATCGTTCCATAACTTACGTTGATTTTACTCTTGTGTTAACTGCAAAGTTTATTGGATGACTTAGATCATTCAAGAAGTCTTATCATGAGTGATTGAATCATCCTTATCACTCTATAATAGTTATATGTTTCATCATTTACATTTCTATTTCTCATGTAATTCCTAAATTTTTAATGAGTAAAGAAATTTAAGTGATTATTCTTGAATGTTAAAATGGTATCATGTTTCTCTCCTCAATCTAAAATAATATTGCCTTTCATTAAGCAGTATGAATTCAGGATCCCCTTTAATGACTACCTGCATCAAAACTACTGTTACTTCTAGCAGTGCCTCTAATGAGGTGACCTCCATGGGAAGCTTGATAGTTTCCATGCTAAAGAATCAAACTCTGAAGGCTTTAATAATCCAAAAGTTGATTGCAATTCATCATTATACCACTACAAACAATGCTACACCAACAATTCTAACTCCTTACATTATGCACACTTCTCATCAGCCTATTAATGGATTTCTACATAATGTTCAGTGGGAACCTATCCCTAATCGACACAGGCAGTTGGCTCAAAATGGTGGAAAAAAATCTTGCAAGTCTCAAGTGCCCTAACTCTTAGGTGATTCACTTCATGACTCACCTTCTCCAAGAGGAAGCTAAGTACTGGTGGGACAACATCAGGAACACTCATTTTACTGACTTCAACATTTAGAACATATTTTGGGATACATTTGTGGATGCATTAAGAGCTGAGTATATCCCTCCATCAGTGCATAATATTATTGATGACACATTCTTAAGAATGAAGCAAGGCGGTCGCCTTGTCTCAGAATACGAGATGGAATTCAAGAGGTTAACTCGCATCACTTTTGAATTGATCAGATATGAAGCCGCAAGTTCCATAGATCTCAAAGTGGTTTGCGGGACTCTATCAAGGACCACATAGTCCCTTTGCATCTCACTGACTTTTCCTAACTGGTAGAGATATCAAGAGTGGTGGACCTCCACCAATCAAAAAAATATATGAAGCAAAAGATACACGCGGTACCTAACCACCATGAGGCATTCAAAAAGCACAGGCCGCATCATGCCAAAGTCTACAAAATTGAAGCTGCCTCTTCATATAAACGAATCAAGGGTTGTAATAGACCATATAGTTATGGCAAGTGCTACACTTTGGCCATTGTTGCGGTCATCAAGGGCACCTGTTCTACCATTTCACTTAATAGGAGACGGTGGATGGTGTTCGCATCAATCATCCCCATTGGAACCAAGTCTTTCATGTTGTGCATTTAAACAAGAAGGACCCAAGGATGGAAATAATGCCACCTCTTCCAACGAAAGCTTTCGAGCTAATAAAAGAGTAAGCTTCTACTTTAAGAATGCAAAACTAGAACAACTCTAGGAATCAGGTCCACAATCGCCGTACTGGTATTGCTTGTGTTTATGCTTTAACTCCTCTCGAAGCTATAGAAGATAATAATGTGGCTTCAGATACTCATTTCTGAACCTATTATCTTTTGCATAAGTATTTTTGTTCTTGCATAATTTGCTATTGCAAGTAGTTGATGCATCAAATAAATCAATTGTAGGAACACTGTGTTTAAAAGAAAAACCATGCAATGTGTAATTCGACATCAGGTCTAGTCATTCTCTTATCTATGAACATTTTGCTAAAACCCTTAATCTACCTTCATATAAGTTGGCAAAATTATTAAGTGTTAAACTTCCCTCTGGTACCCAACTCTGTGCTCACAAATTCTGTGATATTAAAATCCCATTAAATGATAAAGCATTTGAATACAAGTTGATTGTTTTACCTTTATCCAACTTTGATATTATACTTATTATGAATTGACTTAGTATGTGATAGACCTAAAATACCTCTGTGCTTGCACGCAAGTGTATGTGGTCTGAAGTAATAAGTGGAAAGTTTGAGTTTTCGGGATTTATCAAACCTCAGGGAATTGGGTGTTTTGTTACTAAGGTATATCTATGATCACAAATGTTTAAGTTCTCCCACTTGACATGATAGATAACTTATGTATGATGATTCCTCAAGCATTCATCTTTTATTTACTTAGTTTTTAATCAAGTGCACATTGTCCTTCTTAGAGTTTTAACACAAAGATCTACAAGTATAAATCTCATGCATAAATTGAACACACAGTCGGTTCTATTTCAGCACAAAGACCCTTATAAGATTTTAAAATTTTAGTTTTTATCTCATCTTTGGATCATGGAGATGAGGGTTATGAAGTTAAGATCTTACAAGCATTGATTTCACTAAGAGCGTCATGCGCATCATGCATAGTTTAGATGAGAGAGTGATTTCATTAGGCTCAATGACTATGTCACCTCGTTCATGAGCACTCAATGAATCCATTCCCTCCCTCAAGTATGCTGAGCAACCGAAATCAATTAGTGGGTCTTAGCATCACACGCTTCAACTCTTTAGTCGAGCATAGATCAAGGTGCACTAAGCTCAAAAACTTTCTCACATAGTTCTAAGCTCTCATGCACTCATAAATCCAGCATCAATAACTAAGGTGAGCTATGGAGCACAAGACCTTTTAGTCCTTGAATTTCATTTAGTCCTTTGTCCTTTGGTCCTCATTCAAATCCACAATAGTTCTTCACATTTCCTTAACAAGTCATTGAGTTCACAATTTTATTAAAGCTAGAGGAAAAATTTCATACATTGTATTATTCTTCATTACATGTGGGATTTCCCCAAAGCTCTCCATTACAAAAGAGATGAAAAAGAACACATACATGGATAAAGACCCTTTCATGATCAACTAAGAAAAACAAAAGATAAGAGTTTAGAAAATACTAGGAATGTTCCTTGGAAGTTCTCCAAACTTCTCCTCTTCTTGCTCATGGTTGCTTCTCCTATGTCCCTAGTGCTGCCTTTCTCCTTCTTCTCCTTAGCAAGGGGAGTTCTTCCACACTTGGAGAGTTCTCATTCTCTTCTCTGCAAACCTCTGCTTACTTAGGCTATAGTGAGCCAAGTTGGGAACCCTCCTTAAGTCAAGAAGGGCGGTACTTATAGAAGTAGGCTGCACTCTTCATCCTTCCACTCAAATTCTACCTTTGCTTTAAAAATTCTGTAGTAATGATAGCCAATCCCACTTTAGGGGTGAAAAGACTTTCACTTTTCCATTGTTTAATCTCCACATCCCCTCAAATATCAATTTTTCCTTTAAAAAACATAGTGCTACAGAAGGAATGATGGCTGGAAATAAGGAGCTCGTTTGGGGTCTTGTCCCAACCGCATTTAATGCTCTGCTTAGACAAAATTTCGGCGGGCCGCTGCAGCGCGCTGTAGCGAGCTATAGCGAAAAGTTTTCGCAAAATTGTTCATTGTGGCGCACTGTGGCATTCTGGTTCGTACAATGATGATCCGCTACAATGCATTGTAGCGCTCTGAAGTGCACTATAGTGCTAGGATTTATGCCTGTTGATCTGTGGCAGCACGCCATAGCGCCAGCTTTTTACAAAATGCTCCGCTGCGGCGAACTATAGCGCTAGCATCTTTGTAAAATAATCCGCTGTAGTGCGCTGTAGCGCAAGCAATTCAAAATATGCTTCACTACAGTGCGCTATAGCGCTAACGCCTTGCAAACTAGTATGCTGCAGCGCGCTGTAGCGCAAGAAATTCGCAAAATGCTTCGCTACGGTGCACTGTAGCGCTAGCGCCTTGCAAATTAATCCGCTGTAGCGCGCTGTAGCGCCCGCAATTTGCAAAATGGTTCGCTGCAGCGCACTGTAGCGCCAGAATTTCACAAAATGGTTCGCTATGGCGAGCTGTAGCGCTAACGTCTTGCAACATAGTCCGCTGCAGCGCACTGGAGCGCAAGCAATTCGCAAAATGCTCCGCTGTAGCGTGCGGCAGCAGTTTTCCTTCAGAAATCTTGGAAAATTGTCCATATTGTTCAGATTTTGTTGGATAAGCATTTTTCCTAAAAAGATAAGCAAAATTGGATTAAGGAAACAGTTCTAATATGAAAATAAATGAAACTTTCCTTTATTTAAAATATAAATTATAGATTTATCACACCCCCACACTTAATTTTTTGCTCGTTCTCGAGTAAGCTTAAAATGGTGTTTTTCTATTTCTTAGGTATGATAATCACAAGAAATATCAATGAGATTTTGATTTACAATTCAAAGTTTGTGCTTAACTGAAATAACAAGATCATTTGACATTAAATTTTCTACACTTGGAGATGAACCAAGGTTAATAGACTAAGCTCCAAGTACTAATTAATATTCATGCTTAGTGCTAGGTAATGGGGGAGGTTCCTTGGAATAACAAAACTAGGGAGGTGGTGAGTAATTAAGAGTTTTGTGTCATATGTGCTCATTCTTATAAATCACAAAGATGTATAGATTAAGGAGAGATATTTTTCATCATCATTTTTCCTTTCTTTCTTTTGGGAGAGATATTTTTCATCATCCTTATTTTTATGTTTCTTTTTTATTTTTAGGGAGAGATACTTTTTTCATCCCCAATTCAAATATTTGT
Source organism: Gastrodia elata (assembly GCA_016760335.1). NCBI lineage: Eukaryota > Viridiplantae > Streptophyta > Magnoliopsida > Asparagales > Orchidaceae > Gastrodia > Gastrodia elata. The sequence goes on along the minus strand of CM028685.1, from coordinate 3,384,688 downwards.
GATCATGAAGTCCTACAGGAGCCTAGCACACTCTTTTAGATTACTCACCTTAATCACTAGTCTTTAGTCCAATGCCTTCCCCCACACTTAGTCCTTCGCATTGATTTAAATTTTGGAGTTTAGATTAACCTTAATTTATTCCTTTGTTAAAAGATTCATTGATGTCAATGTATTTAATCACTTGTTGTTAAGCACCCTTTGATCTCATATCATTTTCTTTATTGATATTTTTATGACTTCCATTCATGAAAAAATCAAAAAAAATTTGTCATTTTGCAAATTCTAGAAAGATGTAAGGAATATGAAAATCCATAATTTAATTCTTCAAAATAAAATAAAACACACTAGAAGGAAAGTACAAAAACAAATAATGCAAACAATAATACAACCTATTTATTCTTGGATTGCCTCCTAATAAGTGCTTGTTTTAATGTCTCAGCCTAGGATGAGTAAGATCTTCTATGTGATACCTTCATCCGGGAGGTCCTAAAGGGTCCATCCTCCCTTTACTTGTAAAATACCTTCCTCCAAGTAATGCTTTAGATGATCCCCATTTACTTTAAATGTGCCATCATTTGAGGCGACTTCAACCGCTCCATGAGGGAAAACCTTAGTGACAGTAAATGGTCCTATCCATCTTGACTTCAATTTTCCTAAGAATAATCTTAATCAAGAGTTAAAAAGCAGTACTTTCATTCTAGGTTGAAAATGTTTTAGCTTGATCAGCTTATCATGCCATCTTTTGTTTTCTCTTTATATTATTTTGCGCTCTCATAGGTGTTCAGTCTAAATTCATCAAGCTCATTTAATTGCAGTATTCGCCATGCACCTGCTTTTTGGGAGTCAAAGTTTAATTTCTTAATTGCCTAAAAGGCACGGTGCTCTAATTCTATCGGGAGATGACAGGATTTATCATAAATGAGCTTATAAGGAGACATTCCTAAAGGGGTTTTAAAGGCAGTTCAATATGCTCACATGGCATCTTGATGCTTTAAAGTCCAATCCTTTCTATTTTGATTCATAGTTTTCTCTAGAATTTGCTTAAGTTCTGTATTTTAGACTTCAACTTGCCTGCTAGTTTGAGGGTGGTAAGGGGTTCCCACCTTATGTCTTACCCCATAGCTTATTAGGACACTCTCCAACTGCCTATTGTAGAAATGTTTTTCCCATCACTAATCAGGAATCTGGGTGTCCCAAATCTAGTTAGCACATGCTCCTTGAGAAATTTGATAACAATTTTAGCATCAGTGTTCACACATGCTAATGCTTCAACCCACTTGGACACATACTCCACTACCACAAGAAAATACATATTGGTTCAGGATAAGGGAAATGGGCCCATGAAGTCAATTCCCCACATATCGAATAACTCTACTTTAAAAATTCCATTCAAAGGGAGCTCATCCCTTTTGCTTAAGTTTCTGGTTCTTTGGCACTTATCATAACTTTTGACAAAGTCAGTAGTATTTTTGAATAAGTAGGGTCAAAAGAATTTGGATTGTAGTACCTTTGCAGTAGTTCGCTCAATCCCATGGTGTCCTCCATACGGAGATGTGTGGCATTGGTAGAGAATATTTATGATTTCGGAGTCAGGAACACATCTCCTTAGGAGTTGATTGCTGCAACATTTGTACAAAAAGGGATCATATCGAAAATAATTTTTAATGTTAGAAAAAAAGTTCTTCCTTTATTGGTAGCTCATATCCTTTAGTATGACTCCTCCTGCAAGATAATTTGCAAAGTCAGCAAACTAAGGAGAGTGATTTGAAGCAATGGCATATAACTTCTCATCGGGGAATGATTAACTGAGTTCAGTCAACTTTTTATTATCAAGGTGGGTCAATCTAGATAAATGATCAGCAAGCACATTCTCACTCCCTTTCTTATCCCTGATTTCTTGATCAAATTTTTGCAAGAGCAACACCCAATGTATCAAGCGAGATTTTGCTTCTTTATTTTGAAGGAAGTACTTAATAGCTACATGATCAATGTAACCAATAGTCTTAGACCCAATGAGATACGACCTAAATATAGTGAAGGAAAAGATAACCGCTAGGAGTTCCTTTTTCGTGATAGCATAATTTCTTTGAGCATCGTCAAGGAGCTTACTAGCATAGTAAATTGAATAGAAGGTCCGTTCCTTTCGCTGCCCAAGGAAAGCACCAACTGCCAGGTCACTCGCATCACACATAATTTCAAAAGGTGAATCCCAATTTAGAGTAGAAATTATTGGAGCAGAGATCAAAGTAGTTTTTATGGCATTGATACCTTTTAAATAATTTTCATCAAAATTGAACTCAATATCCTTCCCTAGTAATCTACAGAGCGATAAACGTATGTTGGAGAAGTTCTTGATAAAACTTTTATAAAACCCTGCATGCCCAAGGAAGCTTCTAATTCCCTTTACATTGAAGGGAGGGGGAAGTTTTTTAATTACCTCAACCTTGGCCTTGTCAACTTCTATCCCTCTCCTAGAGATTAAGTGACCAAGGACAATACCTTCTTCCACCATGAAATGACATTTTTCCTAATTTAAGATTAAGTTGGATTCTTCACACCTTTTTAGAACCTTCCCCAGATTGATTAAGCAATGATCGAAAGAGCTCCTAGTAATAGAAAAATCATCCACAAAGATTTCCAAAAATTCCCCTATCATATCAGAGAAAATCACTATCATACAATGTTGGAAAGTAGTTGGGGCATTGTACAATCCAAATTGCATTCTTCTAAAGGAAAACGTCCCAAAGGGGCAGGTGAAAGTTGTTTTCTCTTGGTCTTCAGGTGAAATTAAGCTTTGATTATATCCTGAATATCCGTCAAGAAAGCATAAAAAAGGATTACCTACTACTCTATCAAGCATTTGGTCAATAAAAGGAATAGAATAGTGGTCCTTACGAGTGGCTTTATTTAGTCTTCTATAATCAATGCACACTCTCCATCCGGTCACAGTTCTAATGGGAATCAGTTCATTATTATCATTGAGAATAACTGTCATCCCACTCTTTTTGGGAACCACATTTATGGGGCTCACCCAAGGGCTATCAGAAATAGGAAAAATGATTCCAGCATCTAAGAGTTTAATGATTTCTTTATGAATTACTTGTTTTATGTTAGGGTTTAATCACCACTGGGGTTCAATTGATGGGTTGGAAATATCCTCCAAAAGTATATGATGCATACAAAGAATCAGACTAACCCCCTTCAGATCAGCTATACTCCATTCAATTGCTCTCTTGTGCTGTTTTCAAACCTTGCATAAAAGACTCTCTTGATGAGTTAACAAGGAGAAGATTATCACGGGAAGAGATTCATTTTCCCCTAGATATGTGTATTTTAAGTGTGATGGAAGAGGTTTTAATTCTAATTATGGAGGGCAAATTATAGAAGGCTGAATTGCTTTCCTCTTTTTAATCAATTCCTCAATCACTTCCTGGTTAGTGGGATCCTCATCTTCCTCTTTTGTTAACATTCCCTCTTCTTCCACATCTCCCATTAACTATGATTTTTCTATTAAATTAATTTTCCAATGATCCTCATTGGGCTTAGATGGGTGCCTCATAGAATCATTCACATGAAATTTAATCTCCTCATCCCCATATCGCAACCTCAATTCCCCTTTATCTACATCAATCAAAGTTCTTCTGGTGGCTGAGAAAGGTCTACCTATGATAATGGGAATTTCTTGATTTTCATCTTCCATATCAAAGATTATGAAATCAGCATGGAAGATGAATTTGTCAACCTTTACAAGCACATTTTCCACAATTCCTAAGGGTGTTTTTACAGATCTATCTGCGAATTGGAGGAGAATAGAGGTGGGTTTTAAATGATCAATCTCTAACTTCTTGAATACGTAAAATGGCATTAAATTGATGGATGCACCTAGATCACAAAGGGCCTTATGGAAAGATTGACTTCCAATAGTACAATGGATAGTGAAACTCCCAGGATCCTTCTTTTTAATGGGAATCTTCCTCTAAAAGATTGCACTACATTCTTCTGTTAATGCTACAGTCTCCTTTTCATTAATCTTTCTTTTCTTGGAAAGGATATCTTTCATGAACTCAGCATAACTAGGCATTTGCTCAAAAGGTTCTGCGAATGGGATGTTTATATGAAGAGTTTTAAAAGTTTTTAAAAATTAATGGTATTGGACATCAAGTCTCTCCCTAGCCATTCGCTGAGGATATGGTATGTGAGGGACTGCCTTAAGTTAATCTCCAAGTTCATTTTTTTCTAAATCCCTTATATCATTCCTGTCTTTTCTGATCATTTCTTCTTCCTCCCCCTTTTCCTCTCTAGTTGTCGCTATGTTTTTATGATTCTCCTCTCTCACAACCGGCTTTGTAATTTTTCCACTTCTTAGGTTTATAGAGTTCCCAGACTTTTCTTTATACTCGCCAATGACTCCCACTAATGAAGGTCTCTCTAACTGTTTCATAATCTCTTTTAGCTTTTGCTCTATTATTTTCACTGACTCCTCCTTCCTTTAAAGGGTGTGTTCGTGTTCGGTTAGCATTACCTCAGATTTATTCATGAACTCGGTTGTAAAGGTTCTGAATTTGATAAATGAGTTTTCCAATCTCTCTCGATTCCTTCCATGATTCATGATTACATTGTCAATTCTTAACTCGCAATCTTCTTCAAGGCAAGAATTTAGATACCCACATTCTAGCTTTTTATTGAGTTGAGAGATTTGGTTTTGGAGCTCAAGAGTTTGTTGTGAACTTCCAAGTGAGTTGCATTCATTTTTATTAAGGTGCTCATTCCTCTAGAGAGGCCATTGGTAGGCATTGTTTGCCATTTCTTCTAGGAGGTCGTAAGCCTCTTCTTGGGTTTTACTACTAATAGAGCCTCCGGTGGCTGCATCAATGAGGGTCCTTGTTGGAGCGTTCAAACCATTATAAAAGGTTTGAACTTGCATCCATAAGGGAAACCCATGATGTGGGCATCGCCTTAAGCACTCCTTAAATCGATCACATCCGTCATAAAGCGTCTCACCTTCCAACTGAGTGAAATTGGTTATCTCAATTCACAGCCGAGCGGTTTTCACTGGAGGGAAATACTTGGCTAAGAATTTCTTAGCCAAATCATCCCAAGTCCGGATCTAATCGTTGGGAAGAGAGATGAGCCAACTTTTGGCTCCATCTTGTAATGAGAATGGAAAAAGCCTTAATTTAACTGCATCCTCAGAGACGCCGTTAAATCTAAAGGTGTCACAAATTCTAGGAAAGTTTAAATGTGTGAATTAGGGTCTTTAGTAGCTAATCCCCAAACTGGTTATTTTGAACCATACTTAGAGTGGAAGGTTTGATCTCAAAGTTGTTAGCTTCAATATTAGGCCTTACAATAGCATGGGGAATTCCCCAAACAGTGGGTAATGTATAGTCTCTCAGTGCTATTCCCCTAGGCTCTCCAAGATTTTCATTATAATTTTCCATAACGACTTGTTGGCTTAGCAAAATGCTTTGTTCTCTTCTAGCCAGCAAGTAGGTTCTCTCAATTTCAAGATCAAAAAGATATTCCGTGCAAACTCTTCTATTCATACACGACATCAAATAAGCTATCAAGAACAAATATAGCAATAACGTTCAAGAATTCAGCAATAATAAAGAAAATAAAAAAGAAAATGGTTAGTCCCTATAATTACAAAAATCAAATTAAAATTATAAGCAAAGATTTTCTTAAATCACTAATTACTAATAGATTCTCCTTAATATAAAACAAGTTTCAATTCCCTGGCAAAGCGCCAAAAATTTGACAGACCTAAAATATGTTTGCGCTTGCAGGCAAGTGTACGTAGTCTGAAGTTATAAGTTGAAAGTTTAAGTTTCCAAATTTATTGAACCTCAGGGAATTGGGTGTTTTGTTACTAAGGTATCTCTATGATCACTAATGTTTAAACTATAAGTGTATTGTAGAAATTGGTTCCTGAACAAGCACGACAACTCTTAGTAGAAAATAATTTTGATAAAAGGGAAAGGAAAGTTGAGTTTCTCCCACTTGACATGATAGATAACTTATGTATGATGATTCCTCAAGCATTCATCTTTTCTTTAATTAGTTTTTAATCAAGTGCACATTATCCTTCTTAGAGTTTTAACTCAAAGATTTACAAGTTCAAATCTCATGCATGAAATGAAAACACAGCGGTTCTATTTCAGCACAAAGACCTTTATAAGAGTTTAGAATTTTTGTTTTTCTCTCATCTCTTGATCATGGAGATGAGGGTTATGAAGTTAAGATCTTACAAGCATTGGTTTCACTAAAAGCGTCATGCGCATCATGCATAGTTTAGATGAGGGAGTGATTTCAATGGGCTCAATGACTATGTCACCTCGTTCATGAGCACTCAATGAATCCATTCCCTCCCTCAAGTATGCTGAGCAACGGAGCTCAATTAGTGGGTCTTAGCATCACACGCTTCAACTCTTTAATCGAGCATAGATCAAGGTGCACTAAGATCAAGAACTTTCTCACATAGTTCTAAGCTCTCATGTACTAATAAATCCAACATCAATAACTAAGGTGAGCTATGGAGCACAAGACCTTTTAGTCCTTGAATTTTATTTAGTCCTTTGTCCTTTGGTCCTCATTCAAGTCCATAATAATTCTTCACATTTCTTTAGCAAAAGAGATGGAAAAGAACACATACATGGATAAAGACCCTTTCATGATCAACTAAGAAAAATAAAATACAAGAGTTTAGAAAATACTAGGAACGTTCCTTGGAAGTTGTCCGAACTTCTCCTCTTCTTGCTTGTGGTTGCTTCTCCTAGGTCCCTAGTGCTGCCATTCTCCTTCTTCTCCTTAGCAAGAGGAGTTTTTCCACCCTTGGAGAGCTCTCCTTCTCTTCTATGCAGCCCTCTTCTTACTTAGGTTGTAGTGAGCCAAGTTGGGAACCCTCCTTATGTCAAGAAGGGTGGTACTTATAGAAGTAGGTTGCACTCTTCGTCCTCCCACTCAAATTCTGCCTTTGCTTTAAAAATTCTGTAGTAATGATAGCCAATCCCATTTGAGGGGTGAAAAGACTTTCACTTTTCGAATGTTTAATCTTCACATCCCCTCAAATGTCAATTTTCCCTTTAAAAAACCTAGCTACTGCAGAAGGAATGATAGCAGAAGACAAGGAGCTGGTTGGGGGTCTTGCCCAGCCGCATTTAACGCTCTGCTCAGACAAAATTTTGGCGGGCCGCTGCAGCGCACTATAGCAAAAAATTTTCGCAAAATTGTTAGCTGTGGCATGTTGTGGCATTCTAGTTCTTACAATGATGATCCACTACAGCACGGTGTAGTGCACTGCAGTGCGCTGCAGCGCGCTATAGTACTTGGATTTACGTCTGTTGAACTGTAGCATCGCGCCATAGCGCCATCTTTTCACAAAATGCTCTGCTGCGGCGCACTGTAGTGCTAGCATCTTTGCAAAGTAATCCATTGTAGTGCGCTGTAGCGTAAGAAATTCGCAAAATGCTTCGCTACGGCACGTAGTAGCACAAGAGCCTTGCAAATTAATCCGCTGTAGTGCAAGCAATTTGCAAAATGCTCCACTGCATCGCGCAGTTGCACAAGCGTTTCGCTAAATGGTTCACTACGGTGCACTGTAGTGCTAGCATCTTGCAACATAGTTCGCTGCAGTGCGTTGTAGCATAAGCAATTTGCAAAATGCTCCACTGCAGCGCGCTGTATGGCGCTGCAGTGCGCAGCAGTGGTTTTCCTTCAAAAATCTTGGAAAATTGTCTATATTGTTCAGATTTTGTTGGATAGACATTTTTCCTGAAAAGATAGGCAAAATTGGATTAAGTAAATAGTTTTAATATGAAAATGAATGAACTTTCCTTTATTTAAGATATAAATTATGGATTTATCAGTATGCATAATGCAATTATCAATTCCAAAAGAAGAAAATCTTGCTTCATTCCCTTAGAAAACTAGAAACCTTTGTAGGGAAGATTAGTATGCAAGCATCATTAATTATTTCAATGTAAATAGAGAAATTAATTAATAATGGATGTGATGTTTCCCTTGTCACAATGATGGGTGAAGCAAAGGAAAGCATTCATCTTGCTGAAAGTAAAGTGGTGAGCGAATTTGCCAATGTGTTCCTTGAAGACTTGTGTGGTTTACCTCTGGCAAGAGGAGTAGAATTTTCCATTGAGTTAATTCCTGAAACACAGCCAATACCTAAAACACCATATAGAATGACACTGAAGGCACCCCATATACTAAATGAGCAACTACAATAGCTCTTAAATAAGGGTTTTATTAGACCTAGAATATATCATTGGGGAGCGTCAGTTCTGTTTGTTCAGAAAAAGGTTAGATCTATGAGTATGTGTATAGATTACCTTAAGTTAAATAAAGTCATCATTAAGAATAAGTATCTGCTGCCTTGAATTGATGCTTATTCGATCAATTGTCTGGTGCTGCTAAATTTTTCAAGATTGATTTAAGATCAATAAATCTCCCATTGTGAATAAAGGATTCTGATGTCGAGAAGACAACCTTTCGTATTTGTTACAGTCACTATGAATTCCTTGTGATGTTATTTGGACTCTCTAATGCTCCATCAATTTTCATGGACTTAATGCAGGGAGTCCTAAAGCCTTATATGGACAAGTTTGCCTTCATCTTTTTTAATGACATTCATATATATTCCAAATCTCTGAAGGAGCATGAAGATTATTTAAGAGCAGTGTTGGAAACATTATGAACTCATCAGCAGTATACAAAATTCTCAAAGTTTGAATTTTGGTTAGATTTCGTAGCATTCTTGGGTCATGTGGTTGATGCCCAAGGAATCCGTGTAGACTAGAAGAATGTTAGCACTATCCAGGATTGGGTTCAGCCCCAGTCAGTAACTGATATTTGAAGTTTTTGGGATTAGCTAGCTAATTTAGAAAATTCATTAAGGGATTCTCTCAGTTCACCTTTGCATTGACCAGACTGACTCAGAAAGCTGTACCTTTTGTATGGAGATTTGACAGTAAATAAGCATTTAAAATGCTGAAAGATGTGCTCTCAAGTGACTCGATGCTCATTCTGCCAAAAAAGAGTTTAGATTATCAAGTATATATTGATGCATCTAGAGTTGGTGTAGGATGCATGTTAATGCAAGAAGTAAGAGTCATCGCATTTGCTTCTGCTCAAGTGAACCCTCATGAGAAGAATTACTCGGAGCATGATCTTGAGCTTGTTGCTATTATTTTTGCCTTGAAAATTTGGCGTCACTATCTGTATGCCATTCAGTGCTCCATTTTCACGGATAATTAGAGCCTGAAGTATATATTTATTCAGCATGAACTGAGTTGCTGATAGAGAAGGTGGTTGGAATTAATTAACAATTATGATCTGAGAATTTAATATCATCTTGGTAAAGCAAACACTGTAGCTGATGCAATTTGTTGTTGTGCTACATTATGTGCCAAAATTATTGAAAGTCCTATCGTTTAAGAATTTCGTAAGTTCTGCATTGAGCTAGTTAGAGGTGAGATGCTAAATAAATTGATAAAACTAAGTTATGTTGAGCCAACCTTTCATAGAGATGTATTCATCTCTTATACCAAGGATGAAGACTTTCTTAAGTTCAGGGCTGCAATTGAAAGCAGTTGTCACCATGATTTGCAATTTCATGGAGATGTAATTTATCAGGGGAATCACCTTTGGATTTCAATTTCTATGTATCGAGAAATTTTTATTGAAGGCCACAATTTTGGGTACATGATCCACCCTGGTATCAAAAAATATACCAAGACCTAAAGTAGTTTTTTTGGTAGCCTAGTATGAAGAAGAGCATAGTAGAATTCATTGCAAAATGTCATGCATATAATCTGGTTAAGGCCAAACGTCAAAGGCCTTGAGGATTATTCCATATGCTAGAGATTTCAGAGTGGAAATGGTTCAACATCTCGATGAACTTTGTAATGTGATTGCTTTGCACAAGTTTGGGTGTTGATGCAATCTAGGTCATCGTTGATTGTCTAACTAAATCTATGCACTTTATTCATATCCATCAGACTGACTCTATGGAAAAGCTAACAAAGCCTTATATTAAGGAAATCATTAGACTGTACAGTATTCCCAAATCAATCGTATAAGATAAAGACAACAGATTCACTTCCATGTTTTGGTAAGCAGTGCAATAGGAATTGGGAACCACCCTAACTATGAGAACGGCCTTTCACTTCCATGTTCTGGGAATTTTGGAAGTCATTGAATTATCCCGACTATTTTAGTATATTTAAATGCCCAAAAAATTAAGATAATTCAAATGATTTTCGATCAAAAATTTGACTTCTGTTTTGAGTTCCTCACCCTAAATTTAGCAAAGTGTGAATTATTTGAATTTTTTAGAACTCGTTTGGTTGCTTAATTTTGAGTAATTAAAAAGTTATAAATTATTTATTATTTAAAAATTAATTAAATCAATTTAATTCGAATGAAGGCATCATACCCATCGTCTAATCAAATGATAGGTCAATCCCACCTGTCCGTTCCTAAGTGGCATCTATCATCTCAGTTGAACAGTCCAGTGTGAGGCACTGCATACCCCTGTCGCGCACGATCGCGTGCGGCTGTGGGCAGAAGCCTGTATCATCAGCCCAAACCTCCCAGCCTTATTTAAAGCCTCTTAACTCTTCTTTGCACGGCATTCATCCTTAGCCAGTCCGGAGGGAGCTCGGGCAGCTGCGATCGATTGAGGATGAACATGCATTTTTTTTCCTTACCTTACCTAAATCGGTGAAGACAAACCAACATGTACCTCCAAATTTTCATTCATCTATTATGCAACTACTTCCCTTCAATTTCAAAAGGCTATTATAATGCATATATGATTAATTGATCGAGTTTGATTGAGCTCGATCATGTCATAGTGAACAGTCCCCAACACACAAGCTTGTCTACTCTCCATAGGTTAGAATTAGGGCATCACACTTTTGAGTGATATAGTTGGTTTTAGGAGGCATAACTAATACCAATCAAAAGGCCTCTCCGAGGCCTTTTGAACGATAGGTAGCCACTGGAGACCATGAGAGCTAGGGTGATTTTGTTGCCTTAGCTCAAGAAGCGCAATTCACATCACGTCTAGTTGTGATGCGGGTCGGCCCTAGGCTTTACTCTAACTAGCCTAATATATAAGTTGATGACACTAACTCATTTTAGTAGCCTAATCACTTAACTAAACCTTAGGATTCCAAGTACTTGGATGTGAACTTAAAAGTTAAGGGATTGTATGTATGAACTTAGAACTCCACTCACTTGAAATACACTAGTTGGTAACTAGACATTTAGTCAAATTTTTGAGTTAGTATCTTCCTAATTCTTAGATGCTCTAGTTTACTTAAGGCTAAAAATCCTTCATGTTAACCTTCTAGCTAAGGATCCTAGCCACAAGTTGAAGCCTAGTAACTTGATAATAATAGGTAGATTAATTGTAAGTTAGACTATTATCTCAGTATAGATCAATATATACCCATTAATAGAGGAGAGAAGCTGCATTCAGTACTTTGATCTTGTGAATCACTTAAGATAACATTGTACAATGCTAAGTATAGCATAAGTGACTAAGAGAAGACTTATAAGAAGTGAGAATGGAGCTATCTTAGGAAGTTTAGTATTCTTCACTAAGATTTAAAGATTGATCTAAGCAGTTAAGTGCGACCTTCTTAGTGTGGTGTAGTTAGTCATTTTAATCTAAGGGTGATTCTTAGGATCTCTTAAAAAGACTGAATTAATAAGTTAAGACAATAAGTGAGCTTAGATAATGAAGAGGATTAGAACCTTAAGGCTTTGATCAACTAAGTAAGAGAAAAAATTTAGAATCCTTTAAGGGTTAACCATCATATTAAGAACTAGGACTTAGTGTCCATATCATTTAGACTTAGAACCTTAGATTTAAGAAGAGGAACTTAATTGCTAGATTAGAAACTCAATGTGAGATTAGATTAGACAATGATAACTTAAGTAGTATCATTCATTTAGTTTTACTATATTAAATTAGAAGCTTTATAAAACTATTAAGTATAAGATTATACAAGAATTATCACATGAGTGAGTCACATTAGACTAATACAACTTAAGTAATTAGATGATTGAACCTTCTTAAGCATAGAACCTTTAAGTTATTAATAAGATAGGATGCTTAAAGATTAGTAATAACTTAGGTAGTGTAAGTTATAAGTTCCTTACAACCTTTATAGTGAGACATTTATATTAGGAGTTAAAGAACCTTTAGTTAAAACTTCATGTAATCTAAGTCATAGGAATCTAATAATTTAAGTAGTGTAATAATGAAACCCTTATTATCTAAGCTAGAGTGTTTATATAGAGTAGAACTATTGATTGATAATTTAGATAAGTGTAGTGTTAATAATAGGATAGAATGTAGTTTGTAACTTTGTAATTATATCTATAAAATACTTTGTCACTACAATAAGACCTTAATAAAATTATTATTCTTAAAACTTCATTTAAATATATATATATATATATATATTAATATATATCAATTGATGAAGACATTTGATGAATGTCAAAGTCAATTGTGGGGGCTTGATTAGCCCCAAACATAGGATCGATAATTAAAAGTAGATAATAATGGATATCAGATAGTTTACAATTAGCTTTGAACATCCTTGAATATGTTATGCATTGAGACAAAACCCTTGAAAACATTCATAAATACATTGTGCATAAATTAAACTTATAACATATACTTTGGGGTTTAATATGATGTACTATGCTAGGGCAAGCTATGGAGTAATAAGGAAACCACACAAATCCTAGACGGGGAGTGTGTGTGTTTTGGAAAACCCCCCTTACTTGGTTAAGTTAACGTGCTTGACTTTTCACATGTTCTACACCCATAGAACATAATACATGATATATAACTTAACATTTTACAATCCCTTATGATTATTCTTACATTTCTCACAATGTTCCAGATTGTGAGTCATAGTCTTTTGACTATGCTTGCTCAATCTCTTATGACTACCTTTACTGTGCATTCAATCCTTGAGACTGAGATTTTCCATACTTGTATATATTTCAAGTTTACCTGTATTTACAATTCTTTGACTTACTTACTTGTAGTGTATGTTATGTTTACTTACATTTATGCTTATACTGCTTTCTCTTATATTATTTAGCATATATCTATTTGTACATATTTTCTTACTATTTTTATTGCACACTTGTTAGCATAGCTATATTTGTTATTCCTTACATATTTGATGCAAGCTGTCACCATATTTTCTTTTTCTATGGCTTTTACCTTTTTGATTATTACTTACAATCATTACTTTACTTTTCTTTTTACTGCTTTGTGCTTCGCTTAATCTATTGTAAATGGCTAATGTGATATCCACTTAACTTTAAATAACTTAGTTGCCCTAAACTGTATTTAGAGGTTTCAAGTATAATCACTTATTTTTAATTTATTGGATGTGTCCTACCATATTAAATACTAGATATGATAGATCAAAAGCTTGGGGTGGATCTTGAACCTGAGGCAGATCAAATCTAGTAGATGCTAGTTGAAGACCTTTACTTTCCCTTATTTTTCTCTTACTTTATGCATCCCATGAGGATGAGTGTCATTACGTCAAATGTTGTATAACAATAATTAAACTATGAATGATTTACTTTACTATTATGTGCCATGTTTTTATTTTCTTTCTGGATGGATGGAATGGTTTATATTTACTTTGTATTATGCATCCAGTTTTCCTCTTTAGATATCCGTGGCTTCCTATAGTGTTTAATTATGGGTTAAGACTCTATAACCCAGTATTAAATATTGCAGTAACACTTAATATTCGATTGAGTTCTTGATCCAATATTGGGGTCATTAAAGGTTGTAATAGAGCAGGTCTGAAGAAAATATAAATTAGAAGTATAAGTAAAATATCATTCCAATCATACATACAAACACAGAAGGTAAAGTATGCACATCAATAACTTAGGATAGAAAACTCACTCTAGTGATCTGTTAAAATCGTAAATGACAATGAGTAGTACTTTGCGGTTAGGTTAGTCTCTTTAGATTGTTCTTATCAATTCCCCTATCTTTTCTCACTCAGCTCTTCTCAATTCTTTTTAGTAAAATGAATCCTTAACCCAACACTCCCGCCATGTCTACTGAGAAGATGACAAACACCAATTCTTCTTCCACTTCAACAGAGATCAAGGTTCTGTATGACATGGTGAAGAACTTGGTGGAATTGTAGGCTTGAGATGCTCATAGAGAAATTGATCCACCTAGACTCCAAATCATCCATGTCAATCCTCAAGTATCATCAAGATCGATGTCGATGGATTCCACCATTCCTTTCTTCGATTTAGTCCTCTGACCTTTAACTAATCTACTTACCCCATTGAAGTGTCCAATTGGTTGAAGATGATTGATAAGAATTGTTATGTATTAAGCTCCCTAGCATCAAAGTTATCCGATTGACCACTCACTTGCTCATCGTGGAAGATGAATGTTGGTGGGATAATGAGCTAAAATCTCACTTTATCAATGTAGATGTTGAAGAAATTCCTTAGGATGAATTCAAATCAGTTTTTAGAGAAGAGTTTATTTTTCCCTCTGCTCAGTCAATAGTAGAATCCAATTAACTCAAGGCGATAACACAGTCATAAACTATGAAATGGAATTAAGGAAGCTATCATGATTTGCTCTTGGTTTGGTGTGGACTAAAGAAGCTAGATGTAGTCATTTCCTTAAAAGCTTGAAAGACTCGATTAAGGATCATCTTGTATCCCACCACCATGGTAGTTTTTCAAGGCTATTAGAAGGTGCTAGATTGATATAAGACCATCAAGTGCAAAAAAGGTTAAGGAAGAGATCCCTATCTTCTTTGGAGAATTCTAAGGAATCCTTGGAGATTAGAACTCAGCCATTGCAAGCTTACCAAATGATCCAACAATCATAGCAATAAGTGTAGCAAGCACCCAAGTGCTCAAGATCTCATCCTTATGGTATGTGTTACCATCAAGGCAATAAGTGCTCTACCTGTGGTTGGCCAGGTCATAAGTATCATGAATGTCAAGCTCATTAGACTATGAACAAGGTGAAGATTAATGATCATCCATCAGCCCAAAATTTGATTCTAGTTAGATCTCAAACTCCAGCTCTTGCAATTATGCCACCCTTAGTGAGATAATCAGTTCTTACTCTAAGGAGTAGTCAGAATGGAAAAGTAGACAATCCACTTGCTGCACTCCCATGGGTGTATGCTCACATTCCCATTATTAACAATGAAGACAATGAGGCTACATCGGGTATTTTTGCAATTTTAATCACTTAAAGTTTTTTTTATTATTATCCTAGCTTATTTCAATCTCATTCCTTATTGTAGAGCACTAGGACTTCTGTGAGTTTATTAATTAGTAGTTAGATAGATACCTTGTTAATTTTCTTCTTAGGTAGAGCACTAAGAAGATGCCATAGTAATAGGTAGATTTTATTTGAAATAAGATAGTTAGTTTATTAATTTTCCTACTTGGTTAGCGAATAGGACTTTAGCCTTTAAGTAATTAGAACCCAAAATTAAGAGATTTGAACACCATATTTGGAGTATCATCTCTTAACTCTTAATCTTGTTAAATTATATCAAGGTTGGGTAGTAGAGTAGAACAGGATGCTTGATTTAAGCCATTAAATTTCATTAGGCGACACTGATTGATTGAAGTTAGAACTTGGTGAATTTTAATGTTTCAACTTTTATAGGACCGCAAATCTAAGTTTACACTGAGTAGTAGGATCTTGTGGATCCTGAGCTTATGTATGCTCAATTTAGTTAGAATGATTAAATTAAAATGGTGTTTTCACCAATAATATAAAAGTGAACAACAAATATAGAATCTAAAAATTTGGTTGTATATGTGCTTACAAAAACTACATTTGTGTTTGTTCCTTCAATATTATTAGGTAGCTTAATCAATTGGATTTTTGAGATTAAAGATATTTATCTTTGATCTATATTTTATAGTTATTTAAATATTAGGGTGTCAAGGACAACATCTCTTTTAAGAGGGGAAGCCTATAATAACCTATGGTTGTTACTTGGTTTTAAACATTTAAATAAGGTTAAACTATTACCATTAGACTCTTAATAGCATTAGGAGCCAACACCTAAAATTTAGTGTGTTTTGGAGATCGTTCATTTTCAGCAAATATTTTGGGCAATTTAAATAACCTAGATACTACCTAAATTAATTTGAGCTCCAAATCAAAATTGGAGTTCTCTATTGAACTCCTCACTCCCAAATTAGCTAGGGGTGAAATTTTGAGAATTTTTGGAAGTCATCAAATTATCTTAATTATTTTAATATATTTAAATGCCCTAAAAATTTAGATAATTTAATTCATCTCTCATCAAAAAATCTGATTTCATTTTTGAGTTCCTCACCCTCAAATTAGTCAAGGATAAATTTTTGGAAATTTTTAGAGCTCATTTGGTTATCTAATTTGGAGTAATTAAGAGGTTATAAATTATTTATTATTTATAAATTAATTAATTCAATTTAATCTAAGCGACGGCGTCAGACTCGCCGTCTAATCAAATGACAGGTCAATCCCACCAGTCCATTTACAAGCGGCGACTATCGTCTCAATCGGGCGGTACAACGTTAGGCACTGCACACCCCTATTGCGCAAGATTGAGCATGGCAGTGAGTGTACACCCATACCGTCAACCCAAACCTCCTTGCCTTATTTAAAGCCTGGTTAGATGCGTGCAATTGAGGACGAGCTTGCATTTTTTTGAACCTAACCCTAATCGGCAAAAAAGAACCAACAGTACCTCCAAATTCCTATTCATCTATTATGCATCTACTTTCATACAATTTTGAAATGCTATTTCAATGCATATAGGATCAACTTATCAATTTTGATCGAGCTCGATCAAATCATAGAGAACAATCCCCAACAATTCAAGCTAGACTGCTCCCCGTAGGTGAGAATTAGAGCATCACACTTTTGAGTGCAATAGTTGCTTTCAAGAGACGTAGCATGTACCATTCGAAAGGTCTCATTGAGAACTTTTGAACGGTAGGTGGGCCGGCCACCAACGACCACTGGAGATTGGTGAATTCGATGCCCTAGCTAGAGAGGCGTGGTTCACACTGTGTCTAGTCGCGATCCTGGTCGGCCTGACTCGATGACTTGACATGCGGACTGACTTGACCCGACCTCACCCGTGTGCATGCGGCCAGGCCTGTGTGCTTGCAGCTGATTGCGTGCGTGCGCCACACTTCTTGTGAATAGTAAAATATGCAAATTAATAAATATTTATTTTAAATACAAAATGTTCAATGCCTCATAACTTTTAAAATACACATCTAAATATATTGATGTTATATCTCAAAGTAATCAGAAAAATGTGAAGAACAATAATATGACATTAAATTTTTAGTTTGATGATTAATTTCACAAATCACTATTTTAATTAATTAGTTAATTAAGTATTTAACCTAATTTTGTTAGTCCTGTAATTTTGTTAATTTGCATTCAAATTCAATTAACCAATATTCCATTTTGAACATAAAAATAAGTAAAATATTAATATGATGTTAATTTTTTAATTTGACAACTAATTTTGCTAATGACCTTTTTAATGTTATTAAGAGTCATTAATGCTCTGATTAGCTATTCGATGTCTAATTTGAACCTACTTAGTGTCATTTTACTTGTTATGTTATAAGGAAATTATAATCACTATGTTTATATGATTTGGACATCAAATAAAAATATGAGTTTTCGACCCTTGAATAAAAAAATATTTAATTCCCAAAATTAGGGTTTTGCATGTTTAGGTCACCTTAACACTAGGACACCTAAGATAACTTTCCTTATGACAAGTTTCAATATTATATGATGTTTTATATAGGAAAATAGCTAGAATAACCTAGTTTTAGCCAAGCACTAACAAACTTAGGAAGGAGCCTCAACTTAGAATTGAGTTAATTATGTGATTCATTAAGTTAATGCTTGATTTAGTGCATAGGGATTGTAGTAGCCCTAAACTGTAGGTTGGAATAGACTAGTTAGCTCCTCATGAGTGTAAGAATCATTAGTGAAATTCTTAAATGGCTAGATTGAGCATAACCCAATTCCTTATATTCCTTAAGTTTAGGCTTGACTCTAACTAACCTATTATATAACTTGATGACACAAACTCATTTTACTATCCTAATCACTTAAATAAGCCCTAGGATTCCTAGTGCTTGGATGTGAACTTAGAAGTTAAGGGATTGAATGCCTACATTTAGAACTCCAGTAGCTTGAAATACACTAATTATTAACTAGACATTTAGTCAAATTATTGAGCTAAGAGCTTCCCAATCCTTAGATGCTTTAGTCTGCTTAAGGCTAAAAATCCTTCATGTTAACCTTATAACTAAGGATCCTAGCCACTAGTTCAAGCCTAGTAACTTGATAATAAAAGGTAGATTAATTGTAAGTTAGACTATTAGCTCAGTATAGATCAATACTTACCCATTAAGTGTCATCTGGATAACTTAGCTTAAATTATAATTAGTAGAGGAGAGATGCTACATTCAGTACTTTGATCTTGTGAATTACTTAAGATAACATTGTATAACCCTTAGTATATCATAAGTGACTAAGAGAAGACTTATTAGATGTGAGAATGGAACTATCTTAGGATGTTTAGTACTCTTCACTAGAACTTAGAGATTAATTTAAATAGTTAAGTGCAAACTGCTTAGTGTAGTGTAGTTCGTCATTTTATTCTAAGGATGATTCTTAGGATCTTTTAGAAAGACTAAATTAATATGCTAATACTAGGAGTGAGCTTAGATAATGAAGAGGATTAGAACCTTATGGCTTTGATCAACTAAGTAAGAGCAAAGACTTAGAATCCTTTAAGGGTTAACCATCATATTAAGAACTAGGACTTATTGTCTAAATTATTTAGACTTAGAACCATAGATTTAAGAAGAGGAACTTAATTACTAGATTAACAAGTCAATCTGAGATTAGATTAGACAACAATAACTTAAGTAGTATCATTTATTTAGTCTTACCATATTACACTAGAAGCTTTATAAAACCATTAAGTCTAAGATTAGACTAGAATCATCAAGCTAGTGTGTCACCTGAGACTAATACAATTGAACCTTCTTAAGTATAGAACCTTAAAGATGTTAATAAGGTAAAATGCTTAAAGATTAGTAATAACTTAGACATTTGGGTACTGTAAGTCATAAATTCCTTACAACCTTTGTACTGAGACATTTTGATTGGGAGTTAGAAAACATTTAGTTAAACCTTTATGTAGTATAAGTCATAAGAATCTTATAACTTAAGTAGTGTAATAGTGGAACCCTTAGTATCTAAGCTAGAGTATTTATATAGAGTAGAACTATTGATTGATAGTTTAGATAAGTGAAGTGTTAGTAATAGGATATGATATTGTTTGTAACTTTTTAATTATATCTATAAATTATTTTGTCACTACAATAAGACCTTAATAAAATCATTATTTTCAAAACTTTATTTAATTATCTATATTATTATGTATCAATTGATGAAGACGTTTGATGAATGTCAAATTCAATTGTGGGGGCTTGATTACACCCAAACATAGGATCAATAATTAAAAGTAGATAACAATGGATATCCCATAGTTACAATTAGCTTTGAACATCCTTGAATGTTGTAATGCATTGAGACTAAATCCTTGAAAACATTCAAAAAGATATTGTGCATAAATTAAACTTATAGTATTTACTTTGGGGTTTCATATGATGAACTATGCCAGGGCAGGCCATGGAGTAATAAGGAGACCACACATAACCTAGAGGAGGAGTGTATGTGTTTTGTAAAACCACACTTACTTGGCTAAGTAGACATGCTTGACTCCTCACTTTTTCTGCACCTATAGAACATAATACATGATAAATAACTTAACATTTTCTAACCCCTTATGATTGTTCTTATATTTCTCACAATCTTCTTGGTTGTGGTCATAGTCTTTTAATTATGCTTGCTCAGTCTTTTATGACTGCCATTGCTGTACATTCAGTCATTGAGACTGAGATTTTCTTTACTTGTATACGTTACAAGTTCACCTGTATTTACACTTCTTTAAATTACTTGTAGTGTATATCCTTTTTACTTACAGTTATACTTATACTGCCTTCTCTTATATTAATTAGCAGATGTCCATTTGTACTTATTTTCTTACTATTTTTATTGCACACTTGTTAGTACAGTTATATCTATTTTTTCTTACTTACATATTTGATGCAGGTTGTCATAAGCTTTCCTCTTTCTATTACTTTTACCTTTTTTATTATTACATACAGTCGTTACTTTACCTTCTTTTTTACTGCTTTGTTCTCTGCAAAAATATATGTAAATGGCTAATGTGATATCCACTTAACTTTAAACAACTTAGTTGTCCTAAAATGTACTGAGAGTTTTAAGTCTAATCACTTACTTTTATTTTATTATTTGTGCCCAGCCATATTAAATACCAAACATGATAGATGAGGAGCTTGAAGTGGATCTTGAACCTAAGGTAAATTGAATCTAGTAGCTGCTAATTGAAGACCTTTACTTTTTGTTATTTTTATTTTACTTTATGCATTCCATTAGGATGAGTGTCATTATGTCAAATGTTGTATAAATTTAATTATATTATGAATGTGTTACTTTACTTTTATGTGCTGTGTTTTTGTTTTTTTTCTGGATAGATGGAATGGTTTATATTTACTTTGTATTATACATCTAATTTTCTTCTTTGGAAACCCTTGGCTTCCTGTAGTGTTTAATAATGGATTAAAACTTACTAACCTAGTATTAAGTACTACAATAATATCTAATATTGAATTGGGTTCCTGATCCAATGTTAGGGTTGTTACAGCCATTTTCTGGGAAGATCACATTTCACTGGCAGAAGGTGCAGTACTCCACTTGCTTGGTCAAATTTTGGGAGTGTTTATTTCTTTGGATTTGAATTAGTTGAAGAAACCAACAGTAAAGTTCAGCTCATTCAATACAGAATATGTATAGCTCAATATCGACAGAGCAAGTATCATGATGCTTATCATCATCATAAAGAATTCAGTATTGGTGATTTTATGTACTTAAAAGTTTGCCTAATGAAAGGTGATTTCAGATTTGGCATAGAATGGAAATTCATCCTCCACTACATTGGATCTCTTGAAGTGTCAGCAAAAGTAGTATCTGTAGCCTACCAAATTAATCTCCTAGAAAATTTCTTTGTAGTCCATAACATATTTCATGTTTCATTGCTGAGAAGTTCTCTCACAAATCTTTCTCCCTTAGTTGAATTTCCAATAGTAACTATTCAACCCAATCTTTCCTATACAAAAGAGCTAATTAAAATCTTAGCTCATGATCATAAGTATTTAAGGAATCGTACTATTCCCATGGTGAAAGTTTAGTGGAAGAACTATTCTCTAGAAGAATCTACTTGGGAAAAATAGGCGGATATGCATCAAGAGTATCCAAAGCTCTTTGAATGTTTTGGTAATTTTCTTTGTTATCTTAAATATTATGCCAATATTTTTTATTTCCTTTCTTTGTTTTCCTGCTTGGGTGATGTCAAGGATAATATCATTCTTAAGTGGGGGAGTAATATACCAAGGTTGTTATCCTAGCTAATATAGACTAAACCAATGCTCAATTCTCATTCCATTAGCTTAATCTAGTCATTAGAACCTAACCCTAAAAATTTGGGGTCAATGGGATCTTAATTGGATTAATTGGGTACTTTGTGAATTTTAGGATCCAAAAAATTAGCTAGATTAATTTTATCTCCAAATTATAATTTGATCTCATTTTTGAATTCCTCACCCCCAAATTAGCTAAGGGTGAATATTTGGGATTTTTTATGTTGTTTTGTCCTAAATTGGATTTAATTTTCTTTAGATCAATTAATTACATAAATTTAAATAATAACTTCATTTTTTTATTCCAACGCTCAACTTTTTTGAAAAGGTGGATCAAATCTCAGTCGTTGGATCTCTTCCTTGCCTGGGATCTAAAGGCGCGCGCCTCCCTTTGCTCCAATCTTTTATCAATCATCAGATCATATTTGCAATTCAATGGTTGACCTTGCACCCGTGCACGATTATTAAGATTCGTAGCATTTGAGCCGTTCGGCTGTTTGGCACAATACATCAGATGTTCGCATAATTCTCACTCTTATTCATCTCCTTCTTTGCTCAATCGATCCCCGATAGTGCACGTCCGATCATACCATTAGTGCCAATGTTGTCCCCACTCCTCCTACCACGTTAGATAAGTTGTTACCTATCTTCCAGTAATGGATAGAAATCCCCAATCAGGCCTTGATGCCCAACTAGCGCCATTTGGGGAATTGCCGAGCTGAGCCCTTGGGTCAAGCTCATGCTTTGACCCATCTACCCAGCCTCCTCCTCAAGCTATAAATAGCACATATAATTTTTAGTGATCCGCTTTGCTCACCGAGGATCACTTGAATTCACTCAATTCTTATTGTAGAGATCTTAGTCACATCTCTGTATCTCCTGCATTTCATGATTTAATCATCTGCGGTATATGGGTGAGGTTTGATGTTCAGACCCCCAACTTGTGCAAGCGATCTTCAGCAAGCTTCTGGAACCATTTCGAGCTCCTAGCTAGTCAGCTCAGCTTGTTTAGGTACTTTTCTCTTCTCTGTTGAGTCATGTAAGCTTAATGTCAATTCATTTGGGCTCTAAGTTTAGTTCTACAATGCTGTAAGCATTTTAGTAGGATAAGCTATCTATATGTGTTGATTTGAGTAGGGTGAGCTCAGTCTAGACATCAAAAGCTTGCTATCTTGACAGAGTCAGCAACTAGTGGAGGTGAAATCACTCCACTAGATACCCAAGCTCAATTCTAGCTTGTTCAATTTCATAATTGCATGCCTTGGCCAATCGAGCTAAATTCAATCTTCATGGGACTCGGGCTAACTCCCGATCGATTGTATCAATCAATCGGGCTACAACACTTAATAGTGCTGGATCCCGCTTAAGGGCCCCTCATCCAGCTGCTTCCAGGTCATGCTAGTATAGGGCTTCTATCTGCTTTGACACCCTGATGGTTTCAAAATCTAGAGCTGGTCGTGGCTCGATCTCTTTGGGGAAAATTTACGACCCGCTATAAACCCCGTCTTAGTCATGTTCCTAAGTAAATCTTTAAGAAGATCCTTAAGTGAATTAAGAAATTCTTTAGTGCTGAAATCTTTAGGTTTTCATTCTAGTTTCCTTGTAAATTCAATTTTATTGTGTATTGTAATTACTCAATAGATTGAATTTTGATTAAGATTTAGAAATTTAGTCTGATTATTCGATCTTCTGACTTTAGACTATTAGCCTCTCTAAGATTAGTTCTAAAGACCCACTTAAGTAGTAATAAGTAAAACTCTTAAACATCAAGGCACCTTTTTAGATAGTTGTGATGTTCTTGATAAGAACTCTAAAGTTAAGCATGATCATGTGGGAGCACTCCCAGAATGGGTGACCTACTAGAAAGTTATCCATTGAGGGAAAAATTATGAGGCCTTTCAGGCCAAAATGAACAATATCTTTGTGCCTAAGACTTTGGGAAGTTGCAAATAGTATCAAAGAATGCCATAAGGTGTCAAATATGAGCTATGTGCCATATAGGATTACATACCACTTTATGTGAGTGATCTCTTGAACCCGTATTGGTTAAGGTGCAATATCGTTATGGGTACCTCTTGAGCCTATATGAGCCATATTTGGTCTTATCTATCCAATGGATGGTTCCTGGATCTGTGTGTGGATGATGACGAGGATGTTAGTTACTTAAGTGGGAGAGATTGTGAATAACCCTTAAATATCAAGGCACCTATTCAGATAATGGTGGAGTTCTTGATAAGAACTCCAAATTTAAGCGTGCTCATGTGGGAGAACTTCTAAGATGGGTGACTTACTAGGAAGTTATCTTCTGATGGCAAAATTGTGAGGTCTTTCAGGACAAAGCAGACAATATCTTAGTGCTTAAGAGTTTGGGCTCTTACATTAGTAATCTTCAATCTTAAGGAATTCTCAATCCTTATAATTTTTTATCTTTAGAGTAAGAATTGTGAGAAACTCTAGATCCTTAAATATTAGCACCTTGGGATTAGAGTTTAAACCCAAAATTTGGATTTTAACTCTAAAATCCTACATCTTGATCAAGATTGGTTATAGGCTAATGAAATACACCAATTAAGTTGATTGATTAATTATTTAACTTTTGTAGGCAATATTATCTAATTTTGAATTAGAACTTATTAAGTTCTAATATTTAACCTTTAAGGCCGTGAATCTGAGATCTTACATAATAGTAGGATATTGGAGATCCTGAACTTGCATTCTCTCAGAATAGATAGAATATATAAATTAGATAATAATAGATATAAAAAGAATTTTAGTAGAGACTTGCTCACTTTTATTTTGTTGCTCTTCAATCCTTATACTTGAGCCTTGTATTTTTGGCATATTTAGTCAAATATAGAATTATTGATGGGTATTTAATGTTAATTTTGAAAGGATTAAAACATTATCATGAATAATCAATGAATTCAGTTGCTCAAACATCAATTCAGTAGAGTGTGTCTAAGTTAGTCTGCCTCTACTTAAGTTTATTGAAATAGAACCAACTCAAATTCAACCATAAGAGGGTTTGGATGATACAAGTCTGATTTAACAAGTCTGGCTCAGATCTAGTCATGAGTAATCAAGATGATACATGGGGGACTTTCTATTCCTTGGCTATGATTAGCATGTTTTTATTATGGCAAGACTAATATATGCACACTTCTAATTTTAGTGAAATTTAATTCAGTTGAATTTCTTAGTACAGTTTTCAGTTGTTTTATTAGCCAATCTATTATTGTTGCATTTTACATGTTATTTTCTATTTTTACATGCTTTTTCTTCTATTTTAGTTCACATAGAGTCTTTTACTACTAATCTTTATAAAATGATAGTCCAATTTTTCCTTAGTTTACTATTATATATCAGCTCAAATTTACTTTTTGTTTAATTAGCTTACTTTCAAATGATCATATGCATGTTTAAATTTTCTTTTAGTAGTTACAGTTACTTTACAATCTTGTATGTACTACCTAAGCCATGTTGTAGCTTATGGATTGAGGTATGTTTTATTATATACTCTCTTTTGATAAGTTATAAATGTATTACTTATAACTTTCCTTTCTTTTATGGCTTATTGCACCATTAATAGTTGCTTACTTGTTGAGTTTAAATGTAATATTTTAAAATTGTAGCTTTCATTAAATCAACCTAAAATATACTTAGACAATTTCTTAAAGTGAGAATTTTCTTTTCTTGGTAGAGGCCTTGGCATGTAAAAGCCAATGTGTCAAATTCAATGTTGTTCGTGGAGGTAGCTTTAGGCAAGGAGCTTAGCTAGGAGGAGGACCTTCATGCTGTTGTTGAAGCTTATATAGTCTTTATTTTCTTATGAGGACAAGTGTTTCTTATCATTTGAACTTTAATTTAGTATTGTAATAATTCAGATTCTGGATGTATTTTATTTTTTTGCACTTTTATACTTAGTTGAGTTTTGTTCTTTATTTATGCATCGTGGAAATGGATGTTTTATACTTTTCTTCCACACTATGTTATTTAAATATGTATGTTTGGTGAATGAATTATAGGTACATGTGGCAAATTTTGCAATTATTAGTTAGGGAGAAAACCTAATTTTATTATAATTGAGGATTTTTCACATGGTAATTGCTCTACCGTAATCATGTTAGTATTAGTATAATCATGGCCATGGAGGGGTTGGGGCTTTATAATAGGATAAACCCTAACCACTCTAGTGTACAAATTAAGGATATTAGCTTATTATAGTAAGGCTAACTTCTTAGCTATTCCAGGAATCCCTAGTGCATTGATGTGAATCTAGAAGCTAGTAGTTAAAGAGCCCTCACATTGCACCTTACTTATTAGAAATACATTAGTATTTAGTTAGTCAATTGGTTTAGTTAATGAGCTAGGATAATTTAATCCCTAATTTCCATAGTAAACATATGACTAACAAACCTCCATATTAACCTTTTAAATAAGGATCCAAGTAATTGCCCTAGTCTAGTGGTATAGGATAGTAATAGCTATAGTAGTAAGATGGGTTCTTAGTTAAACTTACATTTATACTAGTACATTATTTTTGTAACAATTATTTTTGTAAGCTAAATAACTCTAAATAAGACTGCTATTTTTCCTAAAAGACTTCATTTACATATTGTAATATACTTCAGTTGGTTTTCCTAGTATTAGTAAACTTAGATTGAATCCTAATTTTTTGAAAAGCCCGTCTGAAAAAGAGAAGTTAAGACCTTGACTAGTTGCATTGAGTAAGCCTTGGACTTTCAAGGAAATCCTAATGAGAAATTCCTTTTATGAGAGCAAGTAATATTTTATGCCTAGATCTTGTGAATTACTTAGAGCAGTATTGAGTAATCCTTAGTGTAGTACTTGTAACTAAAAGGAGTGACAGACTAAAAATACGTAGTCTGCGCTTACACGCAAGTGTACGTGGTCCAAAGTAATATATGATGGTAAGATCACGAGATTTATCATCCTCTGGGAATGGTGCTTAGTTTTGTTACTAGAGATACCTAATTTCAATAATATTTAAGTTATCAAATTAGTTTTGTATTTGGTGTATTTTAGAGTTTCTTTGAATTGAAACTATTTTTGGAAAATTAGGGACAGTTGGGATTACACATGTAAATAACATGGGTTCATACAAGTACTTTTCTTATCAACTTCATATTAAGTTAATTGGATTAATTAATTATTTCATAATTAAGTGATTTAGTTTTTTTTAGTGAACTTACTAAATGTATTAAAGCTTATCTAGTGCTCTGAAATGAACACTAGAAGGTTTGATTTCAGCACATAGACGTTCATGTGAAAATTATCTGATGAGTTCATCTCTTACATTTAATTGATAAAATCTATATACATAGATAGAATACTGTATGAACTTGATTCTACTAATGGCTCACATGCATCAACTCTTAATTTAGATAAGAAAATAAGCTGCTAGGCTAAATGAGCTTATGTCACATTACCCATAGCTCTTAACGCTCTAGAACCCCGCATAAACTTAGGGTGAGCTATGGAGACCAATTGATAGATCTTGGCTCTCATGCGTCTACTCTTGATTTAGCCAAGGTAATGTGCCACAAAGCTAAATATGTTCGTAACATAGCTCATAGCTTAATGTGCATCAATTACCTCGCATAAATCAAGAGTGAGCTATGGAGCTCAGATAATGTTTACTTTCCTCATGGCTCAAATGATCAAGAGCTTGTCCAAGGTTGTGCAT
The DNA here is from genome assembly GCA_016760335.1 of Gastrodia elata. Classification (NCBI taxonomy): domain Eukaryota; kingdom Viridiplantae; phylum Streptophyta; class Magnoliopsida; order Asparagales; family Orchidaceae; genus Gastrodia; species Gastrodia elata. The sequence continues at coordinate 3,357,315 of CM028685.1, read as the reverse complement.
GGGCTATTTTTGCACGGCAAATATTGTCACAAGCATTCATGGCGTTAACACTCATGCATGCACATCCTTAGGACAAGGTGATCATAAAGCTCAATGAGATCTATATTATGAAAGTATATGTACATATAGATTTATATAAAGAGTCATCATTTCCAATTGTTCATTCACATAGCATAAGAAAATTCAAGATTTAACTAACATTTTATTGATATAAAGAGTGAAAATATTACATCCATATGTTTTACACGCACTTTCCCAACCCTCCCTAATGGGGGTTTGGGCTGCCATTAAAATGAAAGAATAAGGAAAGCTACAAGAAATGCATAGCTCTTGCATGGCTCTTATAAGAATAGCTCAAGAGATTAAGTTAGAGTATGATACTAGGGAATAACTATCACATTTGCCATGAACTCTTCTTCCTTTGATCTCTTAGGTTCCTTGCTCTCTACGCCTCTCCTCTACCTTAGCTGCAGCCTTCACCTCCTTTGGGGTATGGGACCCTCCTCAATATTTCCTCCAGCAGCCTTCAAGATCAAGAACTAAAAATTGAAAAAAGTGAAACCTTTTATAAATCTTTAATTTTCTCGTTTATAGCCCTTCATTTAGATATAAAAATTGAAAGCAGATAGTTTTACAATATACAAGTTCTTTTTTTGCACACTTACTGGCATGCTTTTGATATGCCCCCAACTTGTGAATTTATTGTCAGAGACTTGAATACTTCGAGTGTTGGCTTGTTGAGGTTGAAGCTCCTTCATCCTCCCGGTGCTGCCTCCTCTTTTTGATTTTCACCCCCGCATGGCTACAATGCATGGTCTGGAAGGTGAGAGGTACACGGCCTTCCTGCAGACAAAAATGTTGTGCCTCCTAGCATTGATGGCGTTTGCATACACCTCTTGGACATGGAGCAGATGGGTCACATTCTGCTACCCTACCAAGTTCACCCAACCTCAATTAATGATGCTGAATTTTTTAACCAGGTATGGTTTAGCAAATCCCTATTTTGGGAGCTTCTTTTTCAAGGTGATCTGTAGAAACCTTTGTTCAACCTCAGGGGACGCGAACCTCTTGTCATCGAAGCTTCTTCCCGGGACGAAGCTACTGTGGCCTTCCTAAATGTAGCCTTCTTGTGGGAGGCTATTTTCTTTGTGTGCTGAGTGCTTAATAATTACAAGGAAGAGATAAGAGTTTAAGGGGGTGCAAGAGAGCATCCCACCCTTCCTTGCTATTTAATGGCGCTCCAATGGAATCAAAATTTTCACCTAATTTCCACATGGCACTCCACTAATGGTTGGTCAAGAAGATGTCATGTAGCCTCATAAGTCTAATTTAATTTCTATCCATTGAGAAGACCAAAAGTCAGCCAAGTAAAAACTTTTGGACAGATTTACTCGAGTAATGCGTGCTACAGCGGGTTTGACCCGTTGAAATTATGTACATAATCAATTGCCCAACTATTCAGTTTTTTTATGCCGCATGCTTGAGGCACGCGGTAGTGCGCTATGGCATCAAACACAGAATCATAGCTTGTAAGTAATTCTATGCATTGTGGCGTGTTAAGGCATGTTGTAGCGCGCTACGGCGCGCTTTTGGCTTGCAAATTTTTTGATGTTTCAGGAATTTTTCTTTTTATCAGATTTTAATCAGGTTTGCAACATTCATATTTAACTAATTAACATTATACTACTACTAAATTTGAACTGAATAAATTAAAAATATTGGGTTGCTTCCCAATAAGAGCTTAGTTTAACGTATTCAGCCTGACCATTTTAATTTAATTACAGCCCACATCCAAGTGCTACCTCCCTCTAAAATTTTGAAGAGCACGAATGGGCACAAGTATATATTGTTTCCACTATGCTCAGTCTCAATTTCTCCATGTCATCAACTAAGGGATAAGTTTATTCTCAGGGTTGGATCTAATATTCTTCTTCCTTTTTCCCCTTCAGGTCTTTCTCTTCACCTTAGTCTTATAAGACTCATTTCCTCCAGATGAGGTGTTTATCAATTTAGAAAAAACATGCATTTTAAATAAGAAAATAACTATAAATATAGGACTCATTAAGGAGACTTATAAGATGTTAGGTTGGGACAACTTTAGAAAGATTAGTGATTAACTAGTGTCTAGATCCCACTAGGATCTAGTAAGTGATCTTATTAACCTAGGATGACTTAATTAAGTGTAGTATATATAGCCATATCATGCTAAGTGCAGAACTTAGAATTTTTTAGGACGAAGCTTTAGTAAGACTCAGTATTCCTTTAGTGTTCATTATCATAGTAAGACATAAGACATAGTATTTATATCATTAAGATTTAGAACCTTAAGATCAAGAGAAGAAACTTTATGTTAGATTAGTAAGCTATTATGAGAATAATCTAGATATTAGTAACTTAAGTAATATTATCCCTTCAATTTTACCATATTAGACTATTAGCCTTGCGAAACCATTAAGTCTAAGGATAGACTAGAATTATCCCATTAGTGTCATGTCTATGATTAAGTTAACCAAAGTAGTTAGATGAAAAACCTTCTTAAGCATATAACCTTAAGATGTTAGTGAGATAGGGTAATTAGAGATTAGTGATAGGTTATAATGCTTTAATAGTGTAGTCAATATATTCAAAATCTCATCAAATTATAATATTATGCATCAATAGATTAAAAAATTTGTTAAATGACTAAGTCAATTGAGAGGCTTGATTAATCCCAATCATAGGATAGATAACTAAAGTAGATCACAACAGATATAACATGATTTATAAATAGAATTGAACATCTTTGAATGTTGCAATGCATTGAGACTAAATCCTTGAACTCATTCATTACATATATTGTGCATAAATTAAACATATAACATAACTTTGGGGTTTCATATAATGGACTATGTTGTACAACTATTACTGAGCTAGGGCAGCTATGGAGTGATCAGGCGACCGCACATGCCCTACCAGGGGGAATGCATGTGATTACAAGAAACCCCACTTTTTTATAGTTGAGCAGATATGCTTGACTCCTCATTTATTCTGTAATTTGTGCCCACAAAATAAAACACATTTAAATAAAGATAAATGAATAACATCTACAGTTACAGTCATTTATGACTATGTTTACAGTTTATTCAGTCCTTGAGACTGAGATCTCCTTACTTTTGTATATATTATATACTTGTATTTATAGTTCTTTGCCAGTGTAGTTTAGCTTTTGGATTAATTTTCTTTACACTGCTCTGCAGACTTAGCATATGTCATTTGTACATATTTCTATTATTTTATTACACACTTGTATTTATAGCTATACCTACTTTCCTTACTTATATATTTGATGTAGGTTATGGCCAGCTATTTTTTTTTACTGCATTTATGTTTGCATTTGTTACTTACAAACATTACTTTACTTTTCCCTTTTTACTACCTTGTGCTCCACTTATAATAATTTTAAATAGCTAATGTGATATCAACTAAATCTAAAATAACTTAGTTGCCCTAAAAGTACTTAGACTCCTTAAGTCTAATCACATGATTTTTCTTTTGTTGGCTGTGCCTTACGATATTAATTCCAAATATGGTAGATCATGTGCTTGTAGTGGATTTTGCGTATATAATAGATTGAGCCTAGTAGTTGCTTCTTGAAGAATTTACTTTTACAGTCATTTTCTTTACTTTATTATTCCATGAGGACGAGTGCCATTACGTTAATGTTTGTATAATTTTAATTAACTCTGAATGTTTTACTTTTCTATTATGTGATGTATTTTTTCTTTCTTTTCAAGATGACTAGAATGGTATATATTTATGTTATATTGTACTTCTACTTTTTCACTTTATAGGTTCTCCCCTCCCCGTAGTGCTTAATAACAGGTTAAGACCCACTAACCCAGTATTAAGTACTACAATAACTCCTAGTGTTGGATTAGATTACTTAATACGATATTGGGGTGTTATAGGATATCACATATTTTGTATTTAATTTAGTAAGTTCCTTTAAATGTAGCAACACTTTGTAAACCCCATTTATTTGATCATAACTCATATGCATAACATAAAGTATAAATTAAATTAAGAAGGAGTTTCATTCAGGGTGGATTAGTCTGTACAGACATTATTGAGTGAGGTTTGGCTATGGAGTGATCATGAGACCACACATTTCCTTGAGGGGGAATGTGTGGTGTTACAGGAGACCCTGATATATACAGATGGGTAGATGTACCTAACTCTTTGTTGTTCTATATGAGCCAGCATAAAAAAACAAAAAATAAAATATAACAATAAATTACATTAACTGTTTATAGCTTACATGCATTTACTACTGTTCAGCTTTAATTTACAACATCATAACTTTGACTTTAGATTGCTAGAATTTTCTTATATAGGTCATACATGTATATCATTATTGCTTGACCAGTCTCTTGTAGGGAAACATTGTGTGTATTAGTGCACATACTAGTATTTACTTATTTTATCAGTTTCTTTTATTTTTAGTATTTGTTTATAAATATATTATGCACCCTTACTATTGCTTTTTAAATGTGATATTCTCAAACTAAAATAGCATAGAAAACCATAAAATATGCTTAGACTTATATAAGTTTAATGACTTATTTCTTTTTTATTGATTGTACTATATCATATTAAAAACCAAAAACTATATATTAGGTGCCTGGAGTGGAGCTAACAAGTGAACCCATAGTGGAGCTAGAGAATCGGGAGCCTACCTAAGGATATTACCATTTTTTAAACTTATTTTTGCCATGTGAGGATGAGTGTATTTTACTTATTGAATTGCTATAACGTTTAGTATATTGGACAATTTATTTAATAAAATTTGGGATGAATGTTTTTACTTTATTTCTTGGGATGAATGTCTTGGTAATGTATGTCACAATGTATGAAAAATACATTTATATTTCCTATCTTATAGGCCATTTGCCTCTAATAGGGCTTAATAGTGGGTTAAGGCATGTTAATCTAGTATTAAATACTACAGTGACACTCGGTGTTGGGTCAGGGCACCTAATATAACACTAGGTTTTACAATGAGGTTTCCTTGAAGTAGTTTTAGATACTTATCTGGGGGCAAGTGTAGCTTCCCATTTATGGGCAGGTGTAACACCCTGTCCCGTCACCGCGAGCAAATGAGTTAGTTTAAGGAGTAACAATTGGCAGCAGAATGGTACGTTGCTCGGGAAGGGTACTGAACCTCCCCGAATAAACTAGTTGAGCTAAAAATAAAGAGCTGCTGTTGGGACTCAACCTCAAGGGAAGAGGGCCGGATACTAATCCATAAGATAAGTGTATTATCCTTATCTTAACTATTAGATAGGGTACTCGTGTGCACCGGATTATGAATAAAAGTAAGATTCAAGTTACACGAATACCAGCATTTCATGACTATCCTGGTCGCATTATAATACTAAGTATAAGTAGTAGTAAACACAGAGTGTGGAAGCCAAAGCATACATCTAGAAACATTTATCACAAAATCTATGTAAAGCATTAATCTCAAAAAAAAAAGGAAAATACATCCAAAATTATTACAAGCAGTTTACTTAATGAAATATAAAAAATAGTTTAAATACTGAACTAAAAGTAGACTAGTGCAGAAAATAAATGCTGATGAAGAGTCCTTTAAAACTCCACAATCTCCTCTTGGAACTCCTTTGAAGGTTCCTTATTGGCTCCACAAGCTACTATAGACCTAGCAATTTCTCAAATTCCAAAAGTACCACGTGTTAGACAATAATTCTAACTCATCAAAAGCTACTATAACTGCTATAGTTATCTAATACTAAGCATTTAAATAGTTTAAATAAAACTATTGAAAAGAAAGTAAAATAGCAGAAAACTTAAAATAATACAAATCTAAAAGTAAGGTAAGCTGAAACTGCAAACTCAATACTGAAATATAGAGAAAACATTAAGTAATCAGAAACTTGAGTAAGTAATGATTTAAAATTGTGCTGTATGTCACTAAATTTATAATTATGCATCCAAATTTGCCACTGAATTATATGCCACTAATATGTTCACTTGGTATCACATGACACCCCATAAATCATAGGTGAGCGAACGCTCTGATAACAGATTCCTTAGGTGAGCTCATTCGCTCCGCCAATGCTGACATGACTTGTGCATTTTATGATATGCCAAGGCTTTTATGACTATATGCTTTAGATCATCGAAATCTAGAATCAATTCAATATCTAGTAATGATTTCATTTATCTCCATCATGCATAATTCATATAAGGAAATTCTAACTCATAATTCTAATCTATTGAATGGAATTATCTTAGATTGAACTTAAACTTTTCAAATGAAGGGATTGTATATACATATGTGGTATTTTTCTTAATAAAGGTGACTTTAACACTTAGCTTATTTAACTGCACTTATCAAAACACATGACAATAAGGGGCAGGACCCGATCACAGTTTATTCTCTCAAACTAAGTCATTAAATACCTTAGTTAAAAACATACTTATAGTGTATTAAGGAAGGTAACTTTAAGTACTTAGTTTGTTTAACTACACTTATCAAAATGAATGACAATAAAGGGCAGAACCCTATCATAGTTTGTTTTCTCAAACTAAGTATTCAATCCCGTACTTATAACACTCTTAGACTTGGGATGTTTATCCTGAACTAAACTGTACTTATGTAATTACCGAAGATAAGATTGAGATTTCACAGTTGTATTTAAGGAAAATCAATCAACTCTGTTTCATACTTAAATAAATCAATTCTATGGATATGCACTATCATCTCCAACTGATAGTTCTATTTGTTCATTCAATTCTATTTAATAATTAAGAACTTCATGCTAATGAATCCATGCTCCATTGTAGTGAATCTTACACAAGGGTATTAAGGATGTGACTTTGAAGCCACTCAATTTAGGACACTACCACAATGAAATAATCTCAGTCTAAACTTTTAGGTTATTCTACCACAAGGATCTAGGATCAATTCTCTAAAGATGAGAAGATGCATCTAAGTTCCTACCTCAAGATTAGACAATAAGTTCTTCCTACCTCAATAGCTCATCTATTAATAAGGTTTAACAATTATTGCATTCGTAATACTAGATCACAACTTTAAAGATCTAAGCACTAAAATATACTAGGATAAAAAAAGTTCTAAGATTCATGTTAATTCTATAATTCCTAATATATTAAGCTGAATTATAAAAATTAGATGTGTAAACCCAACTGATCACAACCTATACTACAATTATGGGATTCAATCATGTGAATTATTAGAAATTGATCATTATGCAAATCATTATCATTTTATAATTTATCTCAAGCTAAGGGTCTTACTTAAGAGAAAATTAAGAGTTTAAAGGTATAGGTTTAGATGAGTAATCTCATGAATTCATTACATATCTTAATACTTTTAGTTCAATGGTTTAAGATCAATGTCCAATCAACAGGTATTATTGAAATCATGCAAGTCTTTTAATTGTTTGAATCAAGTGCCATACTTAGGGTAATTAAGGCTTAGACCTTAATCTAGATAAGTTAGAACCTAATTCCTAACTTCACCAAGCTAAGACCAATTGTTTAGTTAATGATTAATGACAATTTATTTGTGCATTTTTATTATTAAATTCAAGTTCAAATCAACTATTGATTATCATAAGAAATTTTTAAGATTCTTTAGGATTTAAGGTTAAATAAAGTCAAATTAATTACTTAAGTGTGTCCAATTCAGAGTTTAAGTTCTCTAATGTGCATACCACTATTATTAAAGCATATAAATATTTAATTAAACAAAACAGAAAGTAATTAAGACTAATCATACCTTAAATCAAGCCAAAAAGGATTAGCACTTAATTACAAATATATCCAATCAAAATTTATAAAACTTGGCAATTATAATCTACTTATCCATATCAACATTTAGAGACTTAGTTTGCTAGGAGTGGTTAAGTGTAAACCTTAATTTCCACTAATCATGCATTTCTAAGATTGGGGCATAATTTACAAAATAAAAATTAGAAAATTATCTTACCTAGCACATGCATTCTACAAAGCATAAGAATCATAATAAAACTTGAATCATGCAATTTGGCTAAGTATATAAGCTAATCCACCCTAATTAAGTTTTTGTATATTTAAGTAATATTAATAAATCCAACCACATAAACCAAAATATTTTTGTATATTATTATTCTTCATAATTTTCTAAACAAAATGGTATATAATTTTATATGGTTTGAACTAGTGGATCAAAAGTTATGTAATTAATTTAATATGCATTTTTCTAATTAATCCATTTAATTGTTTTTTAGGAAAATAATTCCTAAATCAGAATATAATTTAATTAAACGGGTTTGGCCTATTTATAATACTTGTGGGTAGGCTTGGCCCAATGACCCGACACTATCAAATAGTGCGGGTCATGGGTTGGTCTGACCCGTACTGTGCTTCTCCCTCACCCCGCCTAATCCCGATACCTAGCTAATTAGAGTAACCCTAATCGGCTAAATTCCCACTCACCAGACCACCCCACAGCCTCAGGTTGATTGGGATTCCATCTTTATGCTGAGATGCACTGATGGAACCCAAAATACACTTTAGAGGTTGGCCCTAACCTAAAGACCCTAATTTTTTTTTCTCTAGCCTCTGGGCTTTTTGTGGAGGGACAATTCTCCCTCCACATACCACCATTGGTTCCCCTCTTGATCCCCACACCATCCCCAGGTGATGGAGAAGCAAAACCCTCCATCCACTAGTATGGGAATGGCCTAATCAGTGGGTCCTTACTCAGACCCAATCTGGCGGAAGAGACTAGCCCGATCTATCGGGACAAGATCAGACCCTATAATCAATCAGGTTGAGTTTTCCTACCCTAATTGCACATTTACGAATCAACAGAAGATGAGTGTCAAGCATATTTAGCTCTTCATAGAAAATTGAGGTACCTGGTTTGATGGGGGAGCTTGAATTGATCAGTAGAGGAGACTCTAGATACAGCAGAGATTGCTGAAGATGCTAGAGGTCCTGAACACCAAGACTAACCCTCTATTAGTGGTACACAGTAGTAGAAAAACTAGAGAGAAGTTGAACAGACCGATAATGGAGAATTGGGGTAAATTTCTAATTGAACTCAATTAATCAGTAAGAGGCTATAGGAAGGATTCTTGAGGCTATTTATAGCCTCAAAGGGTGGATTGGGAGCAATGGAATGTGCTGGAGAAGGCTCAAGAGGTCGGACCATGGCTGAGCTCTCAAATTCCAACTTGAGCTTGGTCGGGTCACGGGGCCTGATCTAGGTGCTTCACTAAGTCAGGGAAGATCCTAATGGCATGCTGAGGAGTGGGGGATAGAGCCTACTTCATAGGTACGAAGGATCCTCTCGGTCGATGATGCAAAGAACTGGGGACAAGGATCCACAGTGTCTGGAGGGTCTAGAGCCATCCGATCTATCGACCAAAAACTTAAAATGGCTCTGATCTTCCGGATCATAACAGTTAGATCCGAAATGATTTGGGTCGCAGGATCCGCGGGATAAATCCAATGCCCGATCTGCACATCTGCGGGATCAAATTCTGGCCGTTGAATTAGATAGTGTAATGATGAGATGGAGCAGGGCTCCGCTGTTGCGTGACCCGGGCTTCATAGTGGATCGCATAGCGGATCCCAGACAGGTAAAAATGGTTAAGGGTATAAATGCAAATTTAAAATGTTAGGAACCCTTTTATGCAATTTTTTCCAATTTAATTTATATTCAATTATGGACTAAATGACCTCCAAAAATTCTCAAACTTGCACCCGTAGCTAATTTGGGGGTGAAGAATTCAAAAATGCAATCATATTTTGATTGGTCATCAAAATAGTTTGGCTATTATTTAGGATACCTAAATTTGTAACAAAATGCCCATTTAACCTATAGAGGTCTCATTGACCCCAAATTTTTAGGGTTAGTTCATAATGACCTATTGAATGCGATGGCATTAAAGTAAAATCATGATTAAGTATATAATTCACTTAAGTAACAACCTAGGGTTGTTACAGTAGGTCTGGTCAATCCACAATTTGCCAATCTATAGTGTGCAGCTTTGTAGTGCTCAATAAGGTAGCTTGGTCAACTACACTTAAAGCATATGTTTCCCCTGTGATAACAATTGCCATATAGATGTAGCATTTGGTACACCTCCACTAATGCTGGCATGTGTGGCATAAGCATTATTATGTATACCCTAGCTGAAGGTAAGTTTGTCCTAGGCCTTTCGAATATTTGTCCTTGAGTAGGTCCTGTTATGTGTCTTTGCAACATTTTATCCTCATTTGTTTAATCATTATTCTCAAGCATCCTCAAAAATTTGAGTAAATTAAGTAAAGTGGAATGTCAAAAAAGAATTAAATACTTTATGTTGGAATCTTCTAGAGCGAGCCACTTCTACAAATACTAAGCATGGTGCACACCATGAAAATTTCATGAATTGTTCTTCATATTCAACCACACTTTTAATTCCTTGGTCTAAGTTTGTTAATTTATCTTCCATAATAGCTTAGGTTGACTGAAGGATGTACTTCATACTGAAGGCATCCAGTTTAGGCATGGAAATTTAGTATTTACGGTGGGTTCATTCAAAGTAATTTTCTGCATGACCTTCACAGATGTAGATGGCTAGCCTTGTATCATAAATAACTGGGCCTTTTATACTAGCCAAGTTCTTTTTTATCTTTTCAAGCCAATTTGTCGCTTCCACTAGATGGGTTGATCTATTAAATATATGTGGTTTTAATCTGATATATGCTTGCACAGTCGGCTTAAGTAATTTGAGGAATATTAAAGTTAAAAGCATTGTTAGTGACTTAGTTTTATAGCAGCATGGTTACTAATTCCCATAATTTGTTCATTTGTTTTTCAAAAGATTTGATAGATACTAGGATCTTTGTAATAACCCAAGTCGTCACTCTAATAATTAGGAATATACCCAACTAAAAATTCAGGATCTCAAGATGATTTCAAAATTAAGGCAAATAAAAAATATCAACAGGTAAAGTATATTTTTGTGATCATAATACCCAGGTTTGGAGCACTCTAAATAATGTTTATGAATATTTAAAATTTTGAAAACTAGGAAATTAAATACAAGTTTAAATTTAACAATTTTAGAGTTAAGAATATTAGAAAAATGATACACAAAAAATTTCGTCAATTTTGGAGCTCTGAATTGATTGTAAATAATTTTTGATATTTTAAACTTCATAAATTAATATAAAATAAAATATAGCTCTAAATTAAAAAAAATTTGGTATGGGTGTGTTCATCTCATTGAGATACACCTACAGGTCAAGTAATATTAATTTTGTAAACCAAACAATAAAAAAATATGAATAATTTAATTAAAGTTAATTATCTAAAATTTTTATTCCTATTTCTCTCTCCTCCCAGTCCCATGCACGACCGCTTCCCTCGTATGCATGCATTCCCTGGAGCATGCCTGTATCACAATATGTGCAGCTCGAGGAGTAGTGCGGTGCACGACTCCCCTCTCCGCGGGCGTAATGCCGACAGCCTGGCCTGCCCTCGCCCTCCCCTCTCTTCTCTTATAACCCCCTCTCCATTCCACCCTATTTCCCACACATCTCTCCTCCCCACCTCGGTCATCGCCTCCTACCTTCCGTCATCCACCTCCCCCAACCCAACCAGTTAGCCACCGCCTCCTCCAGCTGTCTTCGATCGCTGGCTAGTCCAGCATCCAACGGTAAGGGATAGAAAGAGAGAGAAAGAGAGAGAGAAAAGGATTTTTTATTTTTATTAATAATAATAACTATGTTTTATAATTATTTTTATTATTAATACTATTTTCATTCTTATAATTAATAATAATTAAGCTATTGTTATTATTATTATTACTATTAGTTTTATTATTAATGATAATAATAAGTTATTATTATTATTATTATTATTATTTTTATTATTAATGATAATAATAAGTTATTATTATTATTATTATTATTATTATTATTTTTATTTTATTTTTTGCAATTTACATTTTTGCCATTTTGATTCTTTCTTTTTATTTGTCAATATTATTATTATTATTATTAATTTAGAATATTACTATTATTATTATTATTATTATTATTATTATATCTATTTTCTGTAATTTACAATTTAGTCATTCTAATTATATCATTTCATTTATATTAGTTATTATTATTATTAGTATTGTAATTTCCTTTTCTATTATTTAATTTTATCTTTATTATTATTATTAGAATTATTATTATTATTATTATTATTATTATTATTAAACTATATTATTATTATTTCAAGTATTTAAGCTATTATGATATGAAAGAGATAGAGAAAGAGAAAAAAAGAAAGATAGTAAAAGAGAGAGAAAACAAAAGAAAGATAAAGAAGAGTGAGTGAAAGAAAGAAAGAAAATGCAAAAGAGAGAAAAAGAGAGAGAGAGGGAAAAAAAAAAAAAAAATATATATATATATATAGAGGAAAAGGGAGTTCATTTCTCTTTTATATCATCATTTTATTTCCATTTATTTTCATATTATCATTATCATTTTTTTGTGATGATAAAAATTTTTTTTATATTTTTATTTTTTTTATTAAATAATAAAATTATCTTTATTTAAAGGGTAACTAATTAATTCTTGAGTAAGTACTAAGTAGTTAAGAATCAAATTGTACAGATATACCTAACTTTTGACTTTTACGGATTTGTCAAAATGCACCAATATAAGGTACCATATGTCTCTCTTTACTCTTGTTTTATATGCTTTGCGCCGAGCATTGCACAAATTAAAGAAAAGTGCTTTTAAGGTCATACAAAATGATATGTGAAAAAGTTTGGATAAGTAAGTAGATCGAGTTCATTATTGATCTATTTTTAGTTTGATAATATAACTGTTAGGACGGAGGTGTTCGATGCTGAGAGTGATAAGGAGCTTATATTGATAAACCTGTGAGTGAGCATGTATTTAAGAATGTTGGATTATTATGTAACATTAAATTAAACCTTCATTTTTCTCAATTTTGTACTTGCCCAACAAAATCATATTTTTTTTGTATTAGATATCAAATATTAAAATTATATATTTATTTTTATGATAACAAATATTTATATGCTAAAATTTTAGTGCAGTTGAAATAAGTTTTATAAAAATAAATTGTAAGGTTATTTATTTCCTATTAAATTTATTGATATTTTACTTATTATATAACAATTATAAAATTTGTATTAGTCACTAATTAGTATTCAAATGCACATTTGAAATGTGCCTAGATGAAGAGCTCTTTGGGATCCTAAAATGAAATTGTAAGAGACTAGCAATGCTGCTACTCCTTTCACTTTCAATATTTTTAAATTTGGTTATTGTTAGTATTTTATGATTTTATCTTTAAGGCTTTACTATATTAAATGCATATAATAGAAGTTATTTTGTAATAATAAGTTAATATGAATAAATGAGTAAAATTTAACCCAATATGATCCTGCGGCAGGGGGTTACACCACTAATGTTGGATTAACTCCCGTTAACCCGGCATCGAGTTCCCACAATCTTAACTAGAGCTTCTTGAGGTATGGGTATAGAGATCATTCAAGATTCATCTAAAAATATGAAGCACATTTACTTATAATATAAAATGAGTCAAAAGCAAAAATAAATTAACTAATCTTTCTTCAAAATGTAACATAATCAAAGTTGATTATAAATAAAGGAGCTAAAATTCTATAAAATGCAAGAAAATATTTAAGATTAGCTATATTTGGACAAAGCATTAATAAAGTTGCCAAAGGTGACAATAGGCTTTCCTTGTAGTGTATCTTCCAGACACTCGGGACCACCATCCTGACGCTCTTTCTTATAATGACGGGGTTATTATCTCCATGATGATTACCTCAAAATGTCCTATTACATTTAATTCAGGTTCTATATAAAACTATCTTTCTATGGCTACTGTTGTAATAATCCATGGCCATTATCTAATTATTAATAGCCTAATTAGTCTTCTCACTTATCTTTAAAAAGCTTTAAGATCAAGCTCCAAAGTTTTGGGGCAATTTAGAAGTTATTTAATTAAAAATAATATTTTAATCAGTTTAATTAAATAGAAAAATGAGATATTACTTTGACCTCTGATCGATATCTAACTTCATTTTTAAGTTCCTCAGATCAAAATAAGTTAAAGGTTAAATTTTAAGAATTTTGGAGCTCATTAGGTTAGGATAATTTAATTAATACAATTATTATTAATTATTTACATTATTTATGTTCAAATGGAATTTCATGTCGCATCCGCACCACCTGATTCATCATAGGATCGAATCAGCTGGCGGGATCTATTCCGCAGCCAAACACATTCAAACCGCAAAGTTGAATCGGAGTCATTCGATTGAGCGGGCAACAGAGATGTGACAGAGTACTGTGCTTTGCCGCTTGCTCCAGCTCAGTTATGGCTACTCAAGACAGTTGGTGACTACTCAGAACAGTCTCCTCCCCACCTCTTTACTTCCTCAAGACTTGGTCATACTCTTTCCTACGGTGCATTGCTTTGACATGTACATTAATGTACAATATCGGGCTTGAGTAGCACCCCAGCCAACCACCTTAAGTTTCCATGAGTTGGCTTGACCCTAGGGACCCTACTGTGCATTGCTCAAGTTGTGGGGTGCGCTATAGAGGGAGGCTCTTCCCTCCACAGTAAACCCTAAATAAATGAAACACTAGGACTAAAGTTTAATTATTTTGTCAATGATGTATAGAGATTTATATACCAACATATAGATATCAACATTAGCTTCATTTTGATATATCATATGTGTCCTGAATCAATCTACACACCAAGAATTTCATAGCCCAAGGATTTCCTTATGCGGTACTTGGCAATAGGGATGCACAGTGTCGAGCTAGCCCGCAGTCATGCGTCACTGTGCAGCTAATCAAATGTAGCTGGTGGCCCAATTCAACTGACCCCATGAATGGTTAATAGTGGTTATTCCTTGTTTAAATGAAAATGGAATCTTTGGGTCGATTTAATGCAACAAAATTACTTATATACCTTTTTAAATAATTATTCAAACATATTGAAATTATATATCAAAATGGTCAAAAATATAAGTATAACATTTCTATGACACTAAATTTTTGTATTAATGCTTAATTTACTAATGATATTTTTAATCACCATTAGGGTGATTGGCACATATTTGAGCTTAACGAGCTCCAAACTTTGCATACTACAAATCATTGAAATACTTATGATTTATAATTTATTGTGATTGTATAGATTTAACTTAGAAATCAAATTACCAAGACTTGAACTTAGGAATATTATTATTTTTCTATTCAAATTTAGGACTTTCACCAATTAGGTCTTATTTTAATTCCTTAGGTGACTTAAGAGTCGCCTAACCCATAGAGTGCTATTGCCAGGGTGATAGATTAGAATTGGAAACAAATTTCCTAAACTCATAATTCTAGGAAAGGAAAGCCAAGGTTAGACTTATTAAAAATTTTAAATTTGGAAAGCTTAGTGAATGTGCTAGGTTTTGTGAGCTAATAAGTTAGAGAAGTAAGGGATCAACTCTTAGAAAAAAAAAGGATAAAAGGCTTTGAATCACTTAGAGTTATGGGAGTTATTAACCAAGATTAGGTGAATTAATGATAAGAGATCTAGGAGGTATAAAAATGGGACATTTAGAACATAATTAGAATGAAAAATGATTAATAATAGAACCAAGCTTTATGCAAACTTAATGTTTAGGTGAGTATAGACAGATGATTTATCCTTCTTTAGATATTAGTGAATATTGGCATAAGAATATAGTAACTTGTCATGTGAAGATTTATTAGGAGATTTGGCACCATGTAGTAGCCAGAGGGTTAGCAAACCTGATAGTCTTCCTAAGATAGGAATTGGTAATTAGTGTTGATATAAATTCATTTAGAAAGCTTAAGTGAACTTAGGGTCTAGACTGTTTGATTTATGTTAGGTGTTGGGATAATCTAAATTAAAATAGTAAATATAATATTATGATCAAATTTTATTTTTCTAATTAAATTTTTTTTTGAATATATATATATATATATATATATATATATGTATTATCACAATTTATTAAGGACACGTGCTTAATGTCTTAAGCCAATTGGGGGTTCAATTGAAGCAAATTAGTAAGGTAGATAACTAAATAAAATTAATGGATATCACATAAGTTGTAATTAAATTTTATAATCCCTAGAAATGCAACAATGCTTTAAAACTTTATTCCTTTGATCATAGCATGAAACTTTATACATAATGACAAACAATAAATAAATTGATAAGGGGTTTTTGTCAGGGTGGATTAGTTTGTACAAGCATTAATGAGCCAGAGATGGATATGGAGTGATAAAAAGACTACACAGGCCCTTGAGGGAAAATATATAGTTATACAGGAGATGTCAATGCATACAGTAGGGTAAACATGCCTAACTCCTTGTTATTCCTTACTTTCTCATAGAACAAAACATAAAATAATAAATAAATTTACATTTTTTTTCAGTTTACAGTTTTATAATTATCTACTTCAGTCCATATTTACTATTTTAACATCATTTACATATTTATATAGCTCTCAGTATTTACTTATTCAGCTCATACTATGTCTATTGTCTTTATTTAACCTATTTTTTGCAAGGAACCATTAAGTGCATTTGCACATTTACTTGCTTTACTTATTCTTACTAGTAACTTTACTTTCAATATACATTTTTTTTTTGCATTGTAGTCCACCATATCCTACTTGCTAATACTATATCAATTAATAAAATATAAATTTTAAAATGTACTTTGATTTATGTAAGCCTAATAATTTGATTTCTTTTTATTGGATGTGCCCTATCATATTATAAACTAAATACGATAGAGCAATAGCTTAGAGTGGATCGAGCAGGTGATATAGGAGTAGAGTCAGATGATCAGAAGCATATTTAAAGTTCTTCATTTAGTTATTTTTCTTTTTTATGAGGATGAGTGCTTATGTTATTTAATTAATCTTGTAAAACTTGAGCATACTTGGGACTTTTTTTTAATTATGCAACTCGAGATGAATATTTTCTTATATTTATTTGAATGATTGTAATGGTAATAGTCATTATTATATTTATAGATGTATCTATATTTTCCATCTTATAGATCCTTTGCCCCCCATAGCTTATCCAGATCATTACAGTTGGTATTAGAGAAAGTAAGGATAAAGAAAAATTAGATGCATAAAGAATTACCATTCCAATCACACCAGCAAAATACAAGAAAAACATAGCCAAACTAGTTAGGGATAAACTAGTATTGATTAGAGAGTAAATTCATTAAAAAGGACTAATAAGAGCAAACAATATTAAACAAATGACGTACAACTAGATAGACCTGAGCAATTACACTATATTATTTTATCTATACTGGGATTGTAGACATCGGATCTACACCAAATTTCAAAGACCTTGCCAAGGAGTCTCTTCAGTTGGAGCAGATGATCTTAACATAATACTCAAGTCCAGTGATCATGCCCTGCTAGCCAGAGAATGGGTTCATAGATTAACTAACGCCTTCTATGCCAAAGGAGGTCCAAACCATACCATTATCAATAACTAGACCAGTTCTTGGAAAGAAGTGCGAAAGACTGATGGATTTTTGTGCTTATGGAGAAAGGGTTAAAGAAGGGAGTAGACGTTGTCGCCCACCTACCTTCATATATTTTTATCTTCTTCTTTTTTTCCAAGATTTGAAAATGAATGTACTTTTAGTATTGGACAAGTTATAGTATTCCTTTATTTATTTCAAAATATTCCAAACTTGTACTCAAAGAAGTTAATCGAAGCAACTTTTATTTTCCTTTTTCTAATTTTATTTTTCTTGCTATTTGCCATCTTTAGAATAAATCCTGATTCAGATCTTTCTTCCACTCCAGTCAATATGACAGTAACATCATAGTCATCATCAACTTTTGAAGAGATTAGGGCATTAGTGGAACTAGTATAATTCCAGTGGAGACTCAAACATAAGCAACCTAGAGGTATCTAAACCCACAAAATCCTCAGCTCATTTAAGCTAATCCTAATACAACATCTGGACCTATTGAGTATGTTGCATGCTTTTCCTTACATGAATCCTTTAACATTCAATGAATCTGCCACTCCCATTGAGGTAGTAAACTGGTTGAGAATAGTCATGAAGAATCTATTAAGAATTAAATGCCTTAACAGTTAAGTGGTTCATCCAACATGTAAGTTGAAGATCCATAATTTTGGTGGGAAAGTGAATTGAACTTCTGATTCGTTGGGCATGGAATGGAAGACATCCTGTGGGATGAATTTGAAGAAATATTTAGAGAAGAATTTATCTTACTTTCTGATCAAACTATCATTGAGGATGATTAAATTTAACTAACTTAAAGTGATAGGCCAGTGCTAGCTTACATAATGGAATTTAGGAGATTGTCAAGATTTGCACCACACTTGATCAGAATGAAAGCATCAAGGCATAGTCGATTCCTTAGAAGATTAAAGGATTCAATCAAGGATAATTTAGTCTCTTAGCATCATGATAGCTTTGCTAAGCTATTGGAGGGATATAAACTAGTAGAGCAACATCTATATCAAAAGAAGAAAAGGAAGAGGTCATTGCCATCTCTAGCTAGAATCGATGAGAGCAAAATGAGTAGGTTGTCGCCACCATAAGTTTATCAAATGTCTCGACAGCAACAAACAGGACAAGCACCAAGATTCTAGAGGCCCCATCCATATGGCAAGTGTTACCACTAAGGAAATAAGTGTTATAAATGTGGAAGACTGAGACATAGGTACTAGGAATGCTAGTCATGTTGAAATGTGGATAAGGTAAAAATCAACCACCCTTCCAATATTTAAAATTGTATGCCTGTCAGAGCCCAAGCACTAGTACTAACTATAATTCCTCCACTGACAATGGGTTTAGCTCAAAATCATAAAAGGGCACCTCAATCTACACAGAGGAACCCAAATTCAGCTACAAGGAATTTCTAGAAAGTGAGAGAAGTTAATGAACCTACTGCTATGCCAAGAGTTTATTCTTTGACATCGGCTGTCACTTCTAAAGATAATGAAGTAGTGTTAGGGACATATTCAATCTAGGGCAATTTATTTTGTTTTCAAATGCAAATTTTTATTTGTCTACCCTAGGTAGTAAATAAACATTCCAAATTAGGCACACTCAATACTGATAACCAACCATGTAACACACTGTTTGATATGGGCGCAACCCATTCATTTATATCTGAGAAGTGTGTACTCATGTTAAATCTTCAACAATATAAATTAGGTAAATCAATTCAAGTTAAAATGCCTTTAGGAACCAAGATGAATACAACTAATTTTTGTAAAATAGATATCCCAATTGGGAATCAAACCTTTGAGGCAAAACTCATATTTATGTCTATAATGAACTTGGTTGATTCAGCATGATGTAATCATCAATTGTAATAAAAAGGTTATAGTAAGAGTTGGGAGGAAGTCTGAAGTCTTAATTGGAAAGTTAGGTCTTGTTGCATCAATGATTAATTCAAAAGAAGCTAAGAGGTTATTAAGTATATGTTGCATTGCCTATTTAGTGGCATGATTAGAGAAAATAAATATGAGAAACTGATGGAAGAAATTAGAGTTGTAAGAGAATATAGGATCTTTTTCCTGATGAATTATCAAGTCTACCTCTTGCAAGAGAAGTTGAGTTTTCTATTAAATTTATTCCTGGAACTCAACCCCAATCTAAGGCACCCTATAGAATGGCACCTAAAGAATCATAAGAACTAAGAGAGAAACTACAAGAATTGTTAGATAAAGGTTTTGTAAGACCAAGTATGTCCCCATGGGGAGCCCCAATTTTATTTGCAAAAAAGAAGGACAAATTTATGTGGATGTGTATAGATTATAAAGAATTACATAAAATGATTGTTATGAATAGATATTTGTTACCAATGATAGATGATTTGTTTGATCAGTTACTAAGAGCTAAAGTATTTTTGAAGATTTACTTACAATTAGGTTACTACCAAATTAATGTTAAAGAAGTAAACATACCCAAAATTGTAATTAGAACCAAATATGGTCATTACAAGTACTTAGTCATGTCCTTCGGACTGACTAATGCACCGTCCATATTTATTGACTTAATACAAAGGATTTTGAATCCATACTTAAGATAAATTTATAATAGTATTTATAGATGACATCTATATCTACTCTAAGAGCGAAGAGGATCATGAGAAACATCTCATAGCATTTTTAGAACTATTAAGATAGAATAAATTATATGCAAACTAATCCAAATGCTAATTTTGGATGAAGTCAGTGGCATTTTTAGGTCATGTTATCAATAATGTATGCATAAAAGTATACCAGAGGAAAATTAGCGCAGTTCAAGAGTAGGCTCAACATAAAATAGTAATAGAAATATGAAGTTTTCAGGGATTAGCAAATCACTATAAAAGTTTCATGGAAGGATTTGCTCAACTTACCGCACCTCTAAAGAAGTTGACCCGCCAGGAAGTACCTTTGTATGTAGTTAATATTGTGAAAAAGCATTCCAACAATTAAAGTAGAAGTTGAATATTGCCCGGGTGTTAGTGTTACCACAAGATAGGAAAAAATTTAAGTTTACATTAACACTTCTAAATTAGGACTAAGATGTGTCCTAATGCAAGAAGAGAAATTTATGGTTATGCTTTCAAATAATTAAAACCTAATGAAGAAAACTATCCTGTGCATGACTTAAAATTAGCAGGTGTAGTTTATGCATTAAAAACATTGAGTCATTACCTTTATGGGGTTAAGTGTGAGATATCTTCAAACCATCAGAGTCTTAAGTATATTTCACACAAAAGGAACTAAATTGTAGACAGAGAAGGTAGTTGGAATTCATATGTGATTATTATTTGGAAATCTTGTATCATCCTAGTAAGGTGAATGTAGTCTTCGATGTCTTAAGCAAAAAAATAACTTTATCATCATTATTTATAGTTAGGATGATTTTTAAAAGCTAAGGATCGAGCTAATTTGAAGAGTTGATTTGTGTAATCTTCTAGCAACATGTGAAGCTGAACCTACTCTAAGAACAAGAGTTGTGGCATCTCAGAAGAAAGATGGCTATTATTCCAAGTGTAAGATATATATTAAAAGTGGTCACAGAATGTTCCAAGAAAATAGAGTATGGGTTCCTAAAGAAATTTATATTGAAGTATTCGCTGAAGCCCATAATTCAAGCCATGCTATTCCTTTTAGGAATAGTAACATGTATTAGGATCTCAAGCAGATGTTCTGGTGGGTAGGAATGAAAAAGGATATATATGATTTTGTGGCCAAATGTCATTCATGCTGTCTTGTGAAAGCTGAACATCAAAAACCTTATGGACGTTATAAGTCCTTAGAATAACTAGAATGGAAGTGGATAGTTATATCTATGGATTTCATGAAGGGGTTACCTTGTGGTAACTCAAGTGCAGATATGATATGGGTCATAGTTTATACTTGACTAAGTCTTCTCATTTTATACTTATCAAACAAATGGACTCAGTCAAAAAGTTAGCCAAATAATATATCAAGGAAATTATTCAACTACATGGAGTGCCTAAAGTAATATTTTTAGATCATGATGGGAGATTCATCTCTCATTTTTGGCAAGCTTTTCAGCCAAAATTTGGAACAAACTTATCTTTGAGTACATCGCTTCACCATTATATAGATGGTCAAACTAAACGTGTTGATCAGATTTAAGAAGATTTGTTGAATTTATATGTTTTAGATTTCATAGGAAATTGGGAGGAGCACTTGGCTTTATTAGAATTTTCTTACAATAATAGTTTTCAAGCCAGTATAGATATGACTCCTTATGAAGCATTATTCGGCAAAAGATGTAACAATCCTCTGGCATGGAAAAAGGTGGGCGATGCACAATTATATGGATCTGAGTTAATGGAAGAGACAAAAAAAAATGTAGTTAATAAAGAAAAGGATGTTATCAGCTTAGGGAAGACAAAAGAAGTGATGCTCGATATTGTTAGCTATAATTTTAAGTAGATGACATAGTCCATCTTAAGGTTAGCCCAATGAGGGGAATGCAAGGATTTAGAGTGTTTGGAAAATTAAACCAAAGCTATGTGGGACTGTTCAAAATACCAGCTAAAATAGGAATATTAGCATATAGACTAAATTTACTATAATATCTTTTAGCTATACATAACATTTTCCATGTGTCTTCATTAAGAAAGTGTGTACTAGAACCAAGCCATCAGATTCAGATGCCTGCAATTGAGCTACAACCTAATCTAAATTATGTGGAAAGGCCAACAAAAATCTTAGGAATGGATCAGAAATAGCTGAGGAATGGCAACATTCAAATGGTTAAAGTCAATGGAAAAATCACACAGATGAAAAAGCTACTTGGGAGAAAGAAGACAAAGAATGAAAAAATTACATGTAGCTATTTTGTTAAGCAGATATTTTAGTAACCTAGTAATTTGACAATATATTTATATCTTTAATTATTTGGGCATCGAGGACGATGCCTTTTTTAAGGAGGGAGTTTGTAATAATCTATGATCATTACCAAATTGTTAATAGCTTAATTACTCTAGAGATATACAAAGTTTAGGGAAATTTGGAAGTCATTTGATTAAAATGAATATTTTAATCCATATAATTAAATAGAAAATAAGATAATTATTTTGATATCTAATTGAAAATCTACTTTATTTTTTAGTTTCTCATATTTAAATTAGTTAAGGGTGAAATTTTTGAAATTTTTGGAGCTTATTAGGTTAGGATAATATAATTAATATAATTAGTATTAATTAATATTAATTATAATAAGTTATTTACATTATTTATATTAAAATAAAATTTCTCGTAGCATCCACCTCATCAAATCCACAAAAGGATCAGATTAGATGGTGGGATTTGTTACACAGCCAAACAATTTTTTGCCGTTGAATCAAGACTTGGATCCAATGGCCAGTATCTCTTCCTTGGTTATCAAACCATGGAGTTGAATCAGAGTTGTCCGCTTGAGAGAGAGAATGAGATGCAACAGAACACTGTGCTTTGTCACTTGTTCTAGCTCAATCGATGTCACACTGGATCGCTAGTGACAGCCCAGAATAGTCGCCTCCCCTCCACTTCACGTCCTCAAGATCTGGCCACACTATTTCCTTATGTTCGTTTGGAAAATTGCTTGCAATAACGAGTTCATGGGACTGATTTAGACAAAGCTAGAGTTCGACAAATGGCAACTCATTAGAGACAAGGTACCTCAATTTCCTATGTAATTTGTATTACAAATCCATTCAACGCATTCTATTTCTTATCTCATTAGCTTGTATTTTGATTATTGAGACCAATTGAGTTTGAATGAGCTTGATTGGTGCATGATAGCTTCGACCCATACAGTAATGTACAGTGTTGGGCTCAAGCAGCACCCAAGCCAACCACCACATCTCAAACCCCACTATAGGTTTTCCTTAGTCAGCTTTGACCCCAGGGAACTTATGGTGTGTTACTCAAGCCATGGGGTGCATTATGGAGGAAAAATTTTCCCTCCATAGTAAACCCTAGATGGATGTAGCATTAGGACTAAAGTTTAGCAAATCAGCTAAAGATAGTTAGAGATTTTTGTACCAACTTATAGATATTGACATTGACTTTATTTTGATATATCATATAGGTCTAGAATAGATCTACACACCAGAAATTTTGTAACCCCAAGCTTTTCATTTATGGCACTTGGCGACAGGGTTGCACTGTGCAACCTATTAACCATGGCCCATAGTGGTATATTGAAAAGACAATCTAGATCATCATAGAGATGCTAATGAAGCTATAATGACTTTCTAAGAGGTTCCAAGGTGATTAAGGAAAAAGTTAAGGAAGATCAACTACAGTAAGCACCACGGCCAGTCATGGCGTGTCATAGCACTCCAATAGTTGTTAGCAGATAGAGGCCAAGGCATCGTAGTGATCCCTGACTGGTGGATTTCAGAGACTGTGGCAATGTAGCACATTGTATCACATCCAAGTGGAAAGTAAACAGATACTCGGGCACTGTAGTGCGCCCCAGCAGTAGGAGATCTAGAGATTGGGGCACTATAGCACTCTATAGCACCCCATAGAATGCCCTAGCTCTAGAGTGCCAGAGACCAAGGTGCTACAACATACCCTGGTGCCTAGCGCCTGAGGCATGGGAGCTTTGGTGTGTCATAGTGCCAAGAAGAATTCTGCTATGATCACGGTAATGCCCTAAGTAATTCGGGGTGGGGGGGTATTTTGGACCATTTGATGTCCAAATTTTAGTTAGTTAAGGGAATATTATTGGAGAAGTTTTTAATGTTGGCAAGTGTAAGCTAAGGGCCTTAGTTATTATTGGAGAGAACCCTAAGGGAGGTGGCTGCTGCTGTCCTTCTTCTTCTTAGAGTAAGAGCTGATATTCCCAATTAGAGAAGAAATTAATTGGGAAACTTTGTAGGTGGTAGATATATCTTTCTCTTATGAAGGTAAAGGTCTTTATAACTCTATAATCCTTCATCATATATAGTAGAATTTTAGTGTGGTGTGACTCCATGATTTTTCACATCATTTGGGTTTTCCAAGTAAAATTCTTATTATTTGGATGTTGTGTGTGGATGCATGTGCATGAGCATAAATTGCTTCCGCTACAATGCTCTAGGGGATGTTGTAGAATCTTAACACCACTGAGCACACTCACCATAGCGGAAGCAGTTTGATTATGCACTCGATTAAGGATCGGGGTTGCATTGTCGGTTACCAAGTAAATCCAAAATCACAAAACCACAAGTAGAAAATCACACAGCACGTGCATGTAAGATAAGCATAAGCATACAAACATTCAAACACAAAAGATTACATGGAAAACCTTAGAATGGGAAAAACCACAGAGCCACACCACAGAAAATATCACTGTGAAAACATGAAGATTACAGAGTTACAAAAAGCTTATCCTTTGATTGGAAATATACAAGCTCTTACTATAATATGGAGAGGAGAGGAAGCAGCCACCACCTGGAGTGTCTTCTCCAATTTGCAAGAGGTTTCTTACACTGTAGCTTCCTTAGGGCTTCACCATAGGATCTCCTCCTCACAGCAGCCTTAGCCTCCAAACTGTGAATGCCAGCTTTGTAAGCTTCTCCCAACTTATTTGCTTAAGTACCCAGCTGATTTTTGTACCTTAAAAGGTCAAAGAATCCCTCCAATTTACTTAGGGCATAACCTTAATCGGAGCAAAAATCTGCCATGCGCTATGGCGCACCTAGCGCCCGTATTTCGAATTACAGCTCGTTGTGGCGCGGTAGTGCCCATGTATTAAGATGGAACCCGCTGCGGCACATGGTAGCTCCTGTGTCTCAAATTTCCTACAAATGTAGTGCACGGTAGCACCCTCCTTTCGAATTGCCTGCATCTTGGGGTGGACCCGCGGTAGCGCGCCGCAGTGCCGATTTCTGCTGCAATGCGCCATAGCGCCTTTATTGTTGCTTGACTTTACTCCTTGTTCCGAATCACCTTGAAACCTCCCAAAAGCTCACCAGAGCACCATTAGCATCTACATGATGGACTAAATGGTCTCCACAACACAACATGTGATTCACAACAAGTTGTATCAGAGAGGTTTCTTTGTCTATTCTTGTTGTTCTAAGGTTTATAGTTTTTATGGTAGCAATGGCTGACAAAATGAGATACAAAACTGAGAAGTTCAATGATACTAATTTCACCTTCTAAAAAATACAAATGGAGAATTTTCTTTATCAGAAGAAGTTGTATCTACCACTAAGTGGAGCTGACAGAAAACTGATGATAATGTTAGATGAAGATTATGAGGTTCTCGATAGAATTGCATTGGGTTTGATTCATCTTTCATTATCTTCTTATCTTGCATTTAATATTGTTAATGATAAAGCTACTGTAGATCTCATGGAAGCACTGACAAAGATGTATGAGAAGCCCTTAGCTTTAACAAAGTTTTTTAATGAAGAGACTATACAATATGAAGATGATGGATGGCTACTACATGACTGGACATTTGAATGGGTTCAACACTATGACAATTAAGTTGAGGTTGGTGGGCATAAAGTTTGATGATGAAATCTGAGCTCTATTATCCCTCTCAACATTGACAGATAGTTGAGATGGGTTTGTTACAACCATCAGTAATTCATCAGGAAATGCATCGTTGAAATTCTATAACATTGTCGAGCTAGTGCTAAGCAAAGAGGTGCACAAAATATCCCATGAGAAGGCATCTACTTCAACATTAAATGTTGAAATCAGAGGAAGTGGTGCAGACCAGGGACATAATAGAAATAGTTCTATATCAATATGAGGAAAATCAAGACCCAAAAAAGTAAAACTAGATTGTTGTAACCATAGGAAGGCAGGTTACTTCAAGAAGGACGACCCTAACCTAAAGAAATAAGTGGTGAGAGCAAGGTCATGTGCCCCACGATGAATGTTTCAACTAAAGAGGATCATAATATATTGATCCTCACTTGTTAACACAGATTCTTGGGTGGTGGACTTGAGTGGATGCTTTCACACCACTCTTACTAGGGGTGCTTTTAAAAATTGCACCAAGGGAGACTTGGGTAAGGTATATCTTGGAGATGACAAGGCATGCGATATCATAGAGAAAGGTGATTTGAATATCCAGTTACCAAGTAGTACAATTTAAAAGCTAAGAGATGTTAGACATGTGCACATGCTTTACAAGGGACTCATGGAAGGTCACTAATGGTGCACTCATTATTGCATGGGAAAACATGGAAGGAACACTTTACCTGATCAATAAGGTGTCTGATTCCATTGCAGCTATAGAACAGATAAACGCAGGTCTATGAAACCAGAGGCTTGGCCATATGGGTGATAGGTGTTTGAAATCCCTACATCCAAGGGGAAGTATTCAAAGACTAAAGTCAGTAGACTTGGATTTCTGTGAAGATAATGTGTTGGGCAAATAGAAGAAGGTTTCATTATTCAAAGTTTGAAGAGAGCTAAAAGGTAGAAAACTTTAGTAGTGCATACGGATGCGTGGGGGGCTAGCTCCTACTTCTTCCATAGGTGGAGCCATATATTTTTTCACCTTCATTGAGGATCATACAAGAAAGGTATGGGTTTGTTTTCTAAATCACAAAGTTGACATATTTGATGTGTTTGGAAAGTGGTTAGCTTTTGTGGAGAATGAGATAGGGTTGAAGCTTAAGTGCTTTAGATCTGATAATAGATGCAAATACTATGATAAGGAGTTCAAAAAGTTCTATTCCTTGAGAGGAATTAAGAGAGAATTTACTATTTCAAGAACACCACAACAAAATAATATTGCAGAGCAAATGAACAAGACAATCATAGAAAGAGATAGAAGCATGAGAATTCATGCGGGTCTCCCATAGTAGTTCTAAGCTGAGGCCTTCGACACGACAATGTATTTGTTTGATAAAGGACCTTTTGTACCCCTAAATGAAGGGATTCCCGAGGAGACCTAGAGCCGAAAGGAGGTGAAACTGATCACCTCAAAGTATTTTGTTGTTGATCCTATGTGCATGTTGATGCATAATTTATGAGCAAGTTTGATGCAAAGGCAATCAAGTGCACATTTATTGGATATGATGCAGGTGAGTTCAGTTACAGATTCTGAGATATTATAATCAGAAGGTTATCAAAAGCATAGATTTCATAGTTAATAAAAGTGATATGTACAATGAGTATATTGTAATCATGACTGATTCTAAGATTGCTTCAGATGGGGAGTCCCGTCACATAGAAGTTAATGACAGCATTGAGCCAGATGAATGTGTGCATGAAGATTCTCAAGAGGGCATTGATATTGAACCACAAACACCCATGTTGTGGGGAACGGCAAGAGTCAGTAGGCCTCCACAGAGGTATTATTTTTCTTTATTTTATATATTACTAGCGAATGGTGGTGAACTAGAAAGCGTTGAAGAGGTGCTTCAGGTCAATGATTCAATCAAGTGGGAGGCTGCCATGAGTTATGAAATGGCATCACTCCTGTTAAATGGAACATGGGAGTTGGAAGCTCTACCAGTTGAAAAGAAAGCTCTTCATAACAAGTGGGCTTACCAGGTGAAGGAAGAACCGGATGAGAGCAAACAATACAAGGTGAAGCTTGTAGTAAAGGATGGAGCAAACAATACAACGACATTAATAAATTGATAAGAAGGCTTTGTAAGACGTAGATCTTTCTTTCTCTTGTGAAGGTGAAGCTTTTTGTAACTATGTAATCCTTCTTCATGCGTGGTGGAATTTTTGTGCTCCATGATTTTTCCCATCTTTTAGGTTTTCCACGTAAAATCCTTATTTTTTTGGATGCTTGAGTGTGGATGTATGTGCATGTCCTATGATCTAAGTATTGCTATGCTTGTGATTTTGTCATTGGCTTGGTAATTGACAATGTAACCATGCTCCTTGAGCGCAAATGGCTTCCGTTGTGGTGTTCTAGGAGATTCACAACATGTGGCTCAGTTAACCTGAGCTTGCAAATGTTTAATAGTGAAATATCATGAGGAATATCCCATGTTTAATTGAAAATGGAATCTTTGGATGGATTTAATGCAACTAAGTCACTTAAATAAATTTTTAAATATTTAACCAAATATATTAAAATTATGTATCAAAATGGTTAAAAAAATAAGCAAAACATCTCTATGATATTAAATTTATGTGTTGATAATTAATTAACTAATGATATTCATAATTACCATTATGATGATTAGCACATATTTGAGCCTAGAGAGCTCCAAACTTTGCATACTACCAATCATTGGAATCCTTATGATACATGGATTAATAATTTACTATAATTGTATAGATTAAACCTAGAAATCAAATTATCAATATTTGGACTTAAGATTATTATAATTATTCTATTTGAATTTTAGTATTTAACATAAATAGGTCTTATTTTAATTTCTTAGGTGACTTAAGAGTAGCCAAACTCATAGAGTGTTGTTGCCAGGGTGATAGATTGGAATTTGATATGAAAGCAACTTATTATTCTAGGAAAACAAACCCTAGGTTAGATTTATTAGAATCCCTTACTTTGGAAAGCTTAGTAAATGTGATAGGTTTTGTGAGATTATTAATTAGAGAAGTAAAGGATCAATTCTTAGACAAAAGAAGGATAGAAATCTTAGAATCACTTAGAGTTATGGGAGTTATTAAAAAAGATTGAGGGAATTAATGATTGTAGATCTATGAGGTTTAAAAAAGAACATTTAGAACATAATTAGAATGACAAATTATTAGAAATAGAACCAACAATTATGTGAAGTTAGTGCTTAGGTGAGTCTAAACTGATGAATTATCATTATATCTTAATAAATACTGGCATATGAATATAGTAACTTATTAGGTGAAGATTTATTGGGAAATTTGGCTAGTGTAACAGATAGTCTTCCTAAGATAGGATTTGGTAATTCATGTGTCTTTAAGTTCATTTAGAAATTTTAGGTGAACATAGTGTCTAGAATGTTTGATTTAAGTTAGGTGTTTGGATAACCTAAATTAACATAGTTAGTATAATATTATGATCAAATTTTATTTTCCTTATTATAATTTTTCTTATATATATATATATATATATATATATATATATATATATATATATATATATATAATCTCAATAGACTAAAGACATGTGCTTAATCTATTAAGTCAATTGGGCGTTCAATTGTCCCAAATCAGTAAGGTAGATAACTAAATAAAAATAACGTGTCACATAAGTTGTAATTAAATTCGGCAATCCTTTGAAATGTAGCAATGCTTTGAAACTTTATTCTTTTGATCATAATATCAAACTTTATGCATAAACCAAAATGATAAATAAACTGAGAAGAGGTTTCAGTTAAGGAGGATTACTCTATAAAGAAAATTAATAATCTAAGCCTGGCTATGGAGTGATATGAGACTACAGGTCCTTGAGGGGGAATGTATAGTTATACAGGAAATCTCAATACATATAATTGGGTAGACGTGCATAACTCCTTATTGTTTTGTACGTTCTTATAGAATAAAACATAAAATAATAACAAATTTACATTTTTTTTTTAGTTTCAGTCTTACACTTATTTACTTTAGTTCAACTTTATTATTATAGCAACCGTTACATTGTCTATACGGCTCTCAATATTTACTTATTTAGCTGATACTATGTCTATTATCATTGCTTAACATATTTTCTTAGGGAATTATTAAGTGCATTTGCTCACTTACTTGCTTTACTTATTTTCACTAGTTACTTTACTTTCAATATTCCTTTTTATATTGCATTTTACTCCACCATATCCTGCTTGGTATTACTAATTGTGATATCCTTCAATAGTTAATAAAATATAAAGCCTTAAAATATATGACAGACTATAAATACACGTCTACGCTTGCACGCAAGTGTACGTGGTCTGAAGTAATAAGTGAAAAGTGTGAGTTTCTGGGATTTATCGAACCACAGAAAATTGGATATTTTATTATTAAGGTGTATCTATTATCACTAATGTTTAAGCTATGAGTGTGTGGTTTAAGTTGGTTCCTAATCAAGCACAACAATCACTTAGTAGAAAATAAGTCAGATAAAAGGAAGAAGAGAGTTGGGTTTCTCCCATATGTCGTGATAGGTCATTTATGTATGATGGTTCCTCAAGCATTTATCTTTCATTTACTTAGATTTAAATCAAGTGCACATTGTTCTTCCTTGAGTTTTATCTCA
Organism: Gastrodia elata; assembly: GCA_016760335.1. Classification (NCBI taxonomy): domain Eukaryota; kingdom Viridiplantae; phylum Streptophyta; class Magnoliopsida; order Asparagales; family Orchidaceae; genus Gastrodia; species Gastrodia elata. The sequence goes on along the minus strand of CM028685.1, from coordinate 3,326,540 downwards.
AAGATTCACAAGTTCAAATCTTGTGCACGAAATGAACACACAGTCGGCTCTATTTCGGCATAAAGATTCTTATAAGATTTTAGATTTGTAGTTTTCATCTTATCTCTTGATCAAGGAGAAGAGGATTATTAATTTTTAAGATCTTATAAGCATTGATTTCACTAAGAGCATCACTCGCATCACACATAGTTGAAATGAGGGAATCAATATATTGGGCTCAATGACTATGTCACCTCGTTTATGAGCACACAACTATTTCTTTCCCTCCCTCAATTATGTTGAGCAAAGGAGCTCTATTAGCGGGTCTTAGCATCACACGCATCAACACTTTAGTTGAGCTTAAATTAAGGTGCACTAAGCTCAAGAACTTTTTCAAATAGTCCTTAAGCTCTCATGCACTCATAAATCTAGCATCTATCCCAAGGTGAGCTATGGAGCACAAGACACTTTAGTCCTTGAATTCATTAGTCCATTTTCCTTTGGTTCACAATTAAGAGTATAGTAATATTATGCATTTCTTGAGCAAGGAATGGAGTTCATAAATTTTATTAATACTTGAGAAAAACTTCATACAACTTAAAGTAACTATCAAACATATGGGATTACCCCAACTCTCTCCAAGGGAGGTTTAGCTCTCCATTATAAAAGAGATAAAAAAGAACACATACATGGATAAAGACCATTTCATGATCAACTAAGAAAAGAAATTACAAAATAAGAGTTTAGAAGATACTAGGAATATTCCTTGGAAGTTCTCCGGACTCTTCTTCTCCTTGCTTGAAGTCCCTCTCTTAGGTCGCTAGTGCTGTCTTTCTTCTCCTCCTCCTTAGCAAGATGAGCTCTTCCACCCTTGGGGAGTTTCTCTCTTTTTCTATGCAGCCCTCTTCTTTACTTAGTTGAATTGAGCAAAAATTGGAACCCCTCTCTAGCCAAAAGAAGAGATATTTATAGATGAAGACTGCATCTTCATTCTTCAAATCTAAAAACCAGCATATTCCTTTGAAAATCTTAGCAATGATGGCAAAATCCACATGATGGATGAGGTGACCAATTCTTTCATTTGTTTTAGCCATTACATCACCTCATAAGTCCATTCTCCCAATTAAAAAAGTGGAGCTGCAGCAGGAGGAATGATGGCTGGAGACAAGAGGCTGGTTAGGTGTCTTATCCCAGCCGCATTTAATGCTTCTACCAGAAAAAGTTGCGGCGGGCCGCTGCAGCGCGCTATGGCGGAAACAATTTTGCAAAGAGTCCCGCTGCAGCGCGTGATCACGTCCGATTTTCGCAAGGAGGCCCGCTGCAGCGCGCTATGGCGCTAGCATTTGGAAACTAAATCGCTGCAGTGCGTGACCGCGCCCGCGGTTCGCAAACTGAACCGCTGCAGCGCGCGATCGCGCCCACGAGTTGCAAACTCAACCGCTGCAGTGCGCGACCGCGCCCGCGGTTCGCAAGCTGAACCGCTGCAGCGTGCGATCGCGCTCGCGGTTCGCAAACAGTTCCGTTGCAGCACGCGTCAGCGCCCTTTTTTTTTCCAAAATGACCCGCTAGAGCGCGCTGAAGCGCGCGGCAGTGGTTTCTTTTGGAAAAAATGAAAATTGCTCCAATTGCTCAGAATTCTTTGGATAGGTCATTTTCCTAAAAAGATAGACAGAATTTGATTAAGGAAGCATATTTAGATCAGAAATAAATGAAATTTTCTTTTATTTGAGATATAATTTATGGATTCATCAATATATGTAGACTTATGTAAGTCGAATCACTTCTTTTTCTTTTGTTATTTGTGCCCTATCATATTAAAAACCAAATATGGTAGACCAATAGCTTGGAGTGGATCCAACAGGTGAACCAGTTGTAGAGTGATCAAGAGCAGATTTGATGTTCTTCATTTAGTATTTTTTTCTTTTATGTGAGGACGAGTGTTTATGTTATTTAATAAATGCTGTAAGACTTAAACATACTTCTAACTTTTTTTAAATTATGCAATCTGAGATTGAAGGTTTTTTTTTTATTTATACGAATAATTATAATGTTAATAGTCATTATTATATTTATTGATGTACTATATTTTCCATTTTATAGATCTTTTGGCCTCGTAGTACATAATAGTTGGCTAAGACTGGCTAATTCAATATTAAGTACTACAATAACACTTAGTATTGGGATAGAATATCTAACCTAACACTAGGTCTATACAATTGTAGGTACATGTATTCTCTTATAACTAAGTCCTTTTAAATATCCATTTAGAGTCCTTTCCATCAGCATAGTATGACTTGTTCTGATTATCATTCTCCAGCATATGTTTAACAGATTGACATATAGTTTTGACACAATTTTTGTATCCTCCATTTGCTTACTAGGAGACACATTATTGGGGATCACAAAATGTATTTCATGCATAAGGTTCTAAAATTAAAAAAATGTATTCTTACCAATGACAAATATATATATACATATATATATATATATATATATATATACAAAAGACTTTAATTCAATCCTAGCATTCTAAACATGTTAATCCTTTCTTTGAATGGTCATAGGTCCTTCATTTATGTTAGTTAAAAAGCACCTTAAAGAGTAAATTTTATAGCCTTAACTTTGTTATAATAATTGTAATTTGGATTATGTGCTTTTCCTTGTTTAGCCATTTTGTAAATTTGGTTTATCTTTTTTTGGCTATATAGTTACTTTTGCTATCGTACTTAGTTTATGTATTATTAAGGATTTATACTTTAGTAGGTTTGTTTGATTGGAACATTATGATTTAAGATGCCTCTTTGTCATTTGTTGGTTAGTTGTGTGTGCAATTTGGTTGACTTTTGGGTCTTCCTTTTATCATTGATCTAGATGTTAAACAAAGAATAATTGAACTCATTGATAATTAAATGAGATTTTAAGATGAACTTGAAGAGACTTGAAGGATATAGAAAAAGTTAACATTGTAATTCTAAGGATACTAAAATGTTAAAGTCTTTGATATTCTTACTTTAGGTTTAGTGTACTTATATTTTCTTATTGTAATGTTTAGATGGCCTACTAAAGCTTGATAGAAAAGAACCGTAGAGAGCTTATTCATTTAAGATAACATACTCAGGCATGTGTGCCTAGGCATAAGAGCTCAAACACATAGACATGCCATGATTTTTATGGGTCAAACCAAGGGAAGGTGTGTTAGTGATTAAACTTTCCTCCTTTATACTATTTGCCAAGTCTTGAATAGTTGCGGGTGGGCCCAATTTGGATTTTTAATTGACATTAGGAGCATTCTGTGTAGGGCTAAACTCACAAAACTGTATATATAAATTTTAATGTTGTAATGATTAAAAAGAAAAAATTGTGCTTTCCAATGTTTATTTTGAGGCATAACTTTTGCTGAGCTCTATGCTTACTTTAAAATATCTATTTAAGAATGCTATTACTTATATCAAATTTGTTTAATTTTCTTACGTCAAGATGCTCATTTATGAAAATTAAACATGAAATGCAAAATCAAATTTGATTTTTGTTGACTAAAACTTTTGTTTGACCTCAATTTGCCATAATTAAAAATATATTAGTTAGCATAAGAAAATTATTAACTTAGTAACATGAAAAAATCACCTTTCAAATCATATGGAGAGATTTACATTACTATTAATGGGTGAAGCATAAAAAAGGCATAATTAAGCAAATTATAGTTTTTAAATAAAGACACTGGTTTACTCTTTAAGGCTTTTGCAGATTATGTAGAGTTTTGATTTTTTAAGGGGGGTATTTTTTTAAAGTGAAATATTATTCTACTAAAACTTCTTAAGCTAAAAGCCAAAATTATGTACTTTTCTTATTGGAACAAAATCATTAATATTTATTATTTAAATAAAACACTTCTATAAATAGAATATACAACTCTAACCCTCTATAGTTAAAACAAAAACAACTCTTACCCTTTCAAGAAATACGACCCTTACTGCTGAGATTGCGTGAAACATCTCATCCTCTAGTCATGACAAAGTTTTTGTGCAAAGGTCGACCTCCCTTAAGATTTTAAGTATATCAACCAGGGTTATGTCATTGAGAGGCTTCAATTTATGTATATTCCATTCAAACAAATTGACTGGATTAAGAGTTGTATCTTGGATATTAACTTTTCCATTGTTCTCAATGAGAAGCTATCTGAATTCTTCAAATCCACATCTGACCTTTGTCAAGGTTGTCCCTTGTCCATGCTCCTCTTCATTATTGGTAATAATAGCTTCTCAGATCTTCTAAGCCATAGCGTACAAAACAATTTCTTCTTGCCCTACTCTAAGAAGTCATTCCATTGTTATCATCTCCTCTTCACCAACAACATGCTCATCTTAGAGAGAACAATTAAAAAAATATCCACCATCTCAACTCTCTCTTCCCCACAGCAACCTCCAACCTTCACTTGAACTACACTGAATTGTGATTACAAGTAAACAAGATCTTGCTTCTTGCATTAATCCTTCCATTTTCACCTTTCCATTCAAATACCTTGGTATTCCCATAAGCTCCACCAAACCCCTTATCAGTCAATGCTCTCCTCTTTTCGATAGCATACAAAATTGGATTTTCTATTGGTGACAAAAGAACATATCAACAGTCATGTGGCTCAAGTTTTTATTTTCCTTGAATTGCCTTCTTCTTTTTTTCTTGTTCAAATATTTATGTCCCAATCAACATCATCAAGAAAATTAATATCATTTGATTGCACTTTCTCGACCACGACAACACTTCTAGTAAGATGAGTACTATTGCTTGGGACATTAGGGTTGCTCACATGATAGATTTACCTTCCTTCCCTTCAGCAGCTTCAAATGGAATGTAACTATTCCACTCGTTTAAGAGTGCTTTGCAATTAGTCTAATTTTTCAACCTGGTGAACAATTGATAATCTCTTTAATTTTTTGGTGGCTACCCATTCGGATTTGATCTTCTGGAGACATTATTGTGGGATTGGTTCTACTCTTCAACGAAACTTTTCTTGGCATCAAATGACCTCTTCTGCCATACTAACTCGACAATATTGGTAGAACTCCTCTTTCAGTTTTCAGAATGTTGCCCTTCTTTTGTATTCAACAGTTTATAAATCGTAGTGGGTACCATTGGGTTGGTTCAATAGATATAAGCTTAAGTTTAGAATGGTGGTTTATAAGGACCTTCAACCAAGTATATGACCAAGGACATGCACTTAAACTTCAGTTTTCCTCTCAAGATACTTGTGTGCTTTCCACCACCCAGCCCAAATCACATGAGCATTTCTTTTTCAATTGTCCATTCTCTTGGGCAGTCCTCAAGGTTCTACTTGCACCCAACAATTTCTTCACCATTAATGGCGGTCTTATTGATTGAGTGGGCTAGGAAATGACACATGAGCAAAATGTTAAATTTCAACTAAGAAATCAAACAAAAGTTGTGTTCAATATTGGAAGGATTCTATCAAAATTTTGCATACTACCTCTTTAATGAGACAAAGTAAATGGAATTGATTGACACCTGAAAATACTAATGAAATATCACTTTAAAATAGCATTTGATAGCCTAGCGCATAGGTACATTTTTAAAATTTTATAATTAAGGTAGTTTAACTAACATAAGCATTGAATAGACAAAAATAAAATCAGTTTTATGTGAATAAATATTGATAGGATTATACATTATGATGTTGACATTAATCAATGAATAGAAAATATGCTTGTTGGATAAGAAATTTTACTCTTTTAATTCCTTAAAACCCATTGAAAAAAATATTGCAAAAGAACTAATAGTTCCCAAAGTGTTCAATCAAAGCAAGAAAATATTGCAAAAGAACTTTTAGGGTAACATTATATTAGTGAATAAACACTAATTTAGGTCTTCACTTACTCTTGGGTCAAAATTCTTAGAAATGCAAAATCAAAAAACAAGATAATACATAATTCCTTTAATAACATCATTGCATGTGAGAAAATTATTAAAAAAGAAATTTGCAAAGAATAATATAGACGAGAAAAAGAAAATTGTTTTTATATAATATATTAAAGACAATCAAAAGTTTTGGTCTTCTCCCTCTTCGAGAAGCATACGCAAGTATTCTCTCTCCTATACCTTGGAGATCCTCGCTCTGGATATTTGATTATTGAAGATCTTCATGAAATTATCAACTGATTTGGCTTTGTCAGTGTGTGAGCTCGTGTTATGCCCTCTCGAAGACTTCCCAGTATCTGCAAGAGGAATTTTTTCCATCTCTTCTGTCTCTTTTGAAGTTGATCCCATTGTATGAATGCAAAGTTTGTGCAGTGCAAGTGATTAGATGAAATTAATATTTAACTATCAGTTATAAGAAAGGAGTTGAATATATATATCTAAATTATATCAAAAAGATATATGCTGAAATGTAAAATATATGCTGGCAATTGATTTCATTGGCAGGTGATTTGAACATCACTTGGCAATAGGGATTTAAGAATATATGCTTTGTATTTTTTTGTCTAAACATTAGTGTTTAATTAATTCCAGCAAATAACTGAATGAAACTTTATGTACTTACTATTTTGTGAAAAGTTAGTCTGCGGCTATAAAATATATAATATTTTTTAATTCTTAGCATAGTTTTTAGAGTAAGAATAGTTGTCTAAATAAAAAGCACCACCGTAAATCAACAAAATATAACAATATTTTTAACAATTTTGAATTTGATTAATCACGTAAATTAAATGTTGTTAGTTGATAATATTTTATTTTTTATTTTATGATTTATATTTTAGACCTTAAAATGACAAACCCTAGCTTGCTATTTTCACTTTTATTGGTACCACAAATGGGTCTTGAAAACAGCGAAAGCCTGGGCGCGCCGTGCCGCCCAGGTTTCTGCCTGGCGGGCGCCTGGGCACCCCCCAGGGTTCTGTCAAAGGAGCTCCTGGGCATGCCTGAGTGCCTAGGTTTCTGTCCGGCGGGCAAGTGGGTGCCTCTGGGCGCCCAAGTCTTTGTCAATGGGGAACCTCGGTGCGCCTGAGCGCATGCTGCTCCAAATGGCTGGTTGGCAAAAACTTCAATTTCCCTTCTCTTAAAATCAACAATTGTCCATCTCATATCTCATATGGGACTTATGGTAGCTGATACCAAATATGCTCTCCAGTTTATCAACTGCACCAACTTTGTTGCCTATGTATCCTCCTTCCAAAGGAATCAAGCCACACGTAATTCATCCAACTGAGATGTCTTGATCAAATCATCTCTATGTTCCTTGATCTCTTGCAACTAGAGGACTTCAATACTGTCAAGATATTCCCAAAATGTTGTCGCATGTGGATCACTTCTTCCAATTCCCCGTGTCAAATTTCTTTCTTCACATTAAGTTGCCCCACGATCAAATCTAATTACACTACAAGTGCTAAGAGAACACATACAGTGGGACGTTGAATCACGGGAGAAAAGATTTCATCATATTGCACCCCCTCTTTTTTGTGCAAAGTCTCTAACAATAAATCATGCCTTATAGCACGCATCAGCTACTCCTTGAGATCCTTTCCTTTTAGCACACGCCAATTTTCATCAATAGCAGTCCTCCCAAAAGGAAGCTTCACCAAAATACAGGTTGTAATTTACTGAAGAGACTCCATCTATTCATCCATCACCATCTTTTGGTGCTCACTTTCAGTACCCTCCATGGCTTCCGTATAGTAACATGGAATATCAATTTTTGAAACTGCCAAAGCACATTCAAAATCAGCACTTAGTCATGCAGGCTTTGGGACATTTGCCATATTAATTCTACTACTAGCTATAGAATCTCACACTAGAGTCTCTCCTACTCTCACATCCTAAACATCAAAACTCTGATCACCATCTGAGTAAGCATGCTCAGTAATAAGCTCTAACAAAGTAGGAAACTATGGAGCAAATAAAACTATTTTAAGCTCCACCTTTTGCAATTTTCCAATGGCTTCTATAGGACGCTCCACTTGCTTGAAGCTTCAATGTCTCATAAGAAACTCTTCCTCAAAGGTCACATCCCTACATATCACAATGTTCCTATCCTCCATATCATACAATTTGAAATATTTAGCTCCTTGTTTATATTCAATAAATACCCTTTTGGCTTTTAATAAGAGATTATCGTTCTTCACATTATAATAAGCAAGACATCCAAAGAGATTTATAAAGCCTAAGTACATTTTAGGGTGTAATAACCCTAGGTTGTTACCTAGCTTAATCTGGGCTTAATGAAGCCCTTAGGTAAGTGTCATTAAGTTCTAAACCTCATTAGGACCCAACTCTAAAATTTTGGGATCAATCAAACCTTAATAAGTTAAATTAACAATTTGACTAATTTTAGAACCCTGGAAAAAAGCTAATTAAATTGGATATCCAAATAAATTTCTATCTACATTTTTGTAATACTCACCCTCAATTTAGTTAGGAATGCATATTTGAGAATTTTTTGAGGTCATTTAGGACATAATTGAATTTATTTTAAATAGGAAAAATTGTATTTAAGGGTTTCAATAATTTAAAATTGCACTTTGGCCTTCTAACAGATGGCAGATCACTCTGGATCCACGGTGCGGACTGCGAGCAATCTGCTATGAGGCCTTTTGCACGTGGTAGCTGATCTAGTCTATCCGAGCCCTTTGTTCCGTGGATCTAAGGATTTAGATCGAATCTCGCTAAATTCGATCATAGACGTTAGATTGGGCTCACGATCCAATGTCTTTAAATATTCCCACATTTGCTCATTGTGATCTATCAAATCCAGACCATTCTATTCCACATGTTGATCAATCAGATGGTTGAGTGAGGACCCACACTATGGATCTTCACCCCTGCTCAGCCAATGTCCCGACAAGGAAGATCTCCCATACATCAATGTCAGGCTTGTCCCCCACTACTCCCAACGGTCTCCTGTGGATTTCCCTTTGCAACCTCAACCTTCCATTGGGCACGTTGGCCCGATTGCTTTATTTCAGGCAATAAGGGTCGACGGTGATGGGGTTTGAGCCCGATGCTTCGACCCAAGCTTCACCTTTGTTCTAAGGCTATAAATAGACTCAGTAAGACTCAATGAGCCTTTTTGTCCACCAAGAGCCTCCTCTGAACCCTCCAAGCCTCCCAATTACTGCTGCCTTCAGTTGACAACATGCTGATTTACCAGTGTACCCTGCTTCAGTTCCTAGCCGTCAGTGGGTGAGGGTTGGAGTTCAGACACCCAATTGAGATGCAGTCAATCCCCAGACAGCTCCTGTCAGTGTTCAGCCACCACAAGCTCACTCGTCAAGTACCTCCTTACCTCATTGAGCTAATTGTGCTTAATGCTTCTCTAATCGTCAAGCTATTGAATGTCATGCTTTGCTGAGAGCCTCCCTTATGATATAGGCATAAATAAGGATGATCCCATGATAGCTAGGCTCAATCTAAATAGCGAGGACTCGTTGTCTGGACAGAGCCAACACTCAGTTAACGCTCACTCCTCCTAGCATACAAAACCTTTCAATCCCCTCATATTTCACTTGATTAGCTATTCCAATCAATCCTTAGTAGATTTCCACTAGAGATCAGGTTGAAGAAGACCTATCAATGGGAAAATGGCTTGCGACTGTACAATGGGTTACAGTTTCGGATCTTGAGTAAGGTCCCGTCATTCCAATCACTCTCAGGCCGAGCTAGGATGGGGCTTCAATTTGCCTTGACAACTTGATGGTGTAAGAATCAAGCTTCGACCGTGGCTCAGCCTCTGTGGGGAAAATTTGCTTTCCATAGTAAACCCTAGCTGACAGTCTCGGGTGAGTAGGGTTCAGGTCATCCCGACCATCTCACAAGGGTCTTTTGGGTGTGATCGATCCACCATGATCCACTGATTGTGTAGCAATCAAATTCTAGCTATGGTATGGTCAGGGCACTCGGCAATTTAAATTTATCCCTAACCCTAATACATCAGGGCGACGGGCATCACGGGTGAAGATGCCAAGCAGTGACGAGTCGAGCCAGCTCGTGACACCAGCTATTCAATAGTAGCGGGTCATCAGACCTTGACTGACCCACACTATTATGCAAGATATTATCCCATCGGGTCCAAGTCAACCTAAGAGAACTTAATAAAGAAAGTGGAATTAATAAAATTTTTAAATGCATATCCAAAAGTGCTAATGATAGATAAAATACTTAGAATTTGGGTTTGAATTATTTTGCTCAATACTTATACAAACACTATGATATTATATACCATTTGGATCAAAAAATTATGTAGAATAATAAACTACAAAAATATTCCAATTTTGGTGAGTATTTTTCTTAATTAAGCCCTAATTGTACTAAACCATGATTAGTGAAAATTAGTGATGAACTTGAGAATTATAGATAAATTAGAGTAGGATTTATGTACTTATAAGACGATTTGTGCTATTATTTTGTATTTTTAATGTATTCTTAGAGAAAAGAACTCCCGAAGAAAATGGGCATGGGACAGAATTTAGCACACTACAGCGCACCGTAGCATCGTACAAATAGCGAGCTCGTCACAGCAGCGCCTCGTAGCAGACCAAACCTGAGAGGTTTGTGCTCCAGCATGCTGCAACACGCCTCAACTCGAAAGCCTAGCGCTATCGCACACCGTAGCAGACCAAACCCGAGAGGTCTGCACTACAGTGCACCGTAGCTTGACTCAACCCGAAAGGTTAGCGCTACCGAGCACCACAGCGGACCAAACTTGAGAGGTCTGTGCTACAGCGCACCGCAGCACCTCACGACCAAAAGCAAAGTGCTGCCCAACGCCGTAGCACAATTTTACATGTACACAAAAATGAAAGGGGAGTGCTGCAGCGCGCTGCAGCTGATGCAAGAAAAAAAGTCTGGCACTATGGTGTGCATTAGCGCCCTCATGATAGAGAGCTTGGCGCTACAGTGTGCCATAGCGCCTGACGTGACATTTGCCTAGTAATTGCATTCAAAGCAGCAATGGGAAAACCAAAAGAAATAATGTTTCCCCATCCACAGCAGGAATTCATTGCATAACATTTAAACCTTCTTAGTTCCAATGAAAATGAAGAATAAAACAATGAATAAAATACAAGTTTCATGGAATAGGAAGAGTTGGCTATGTAAATGCTGAGAGAATATTGAGAGATTTTTGGATTGAAAACTAAGGAAGGGTTCCAGTTTTAGAATTTCATAAATTCAAGGGTTCTTTGTCCAAAGATTGTTGGAGACCAAAAAGAAGAAGAGACCTTTCCCAAGGAAGGAGAAGACTACTACCTGTGAGGAAGAAAAGCACAAAAGACAGAAGAGAAGGGGGGATTCAAGATAGAGAGAGAGCTAGGCGAATGCGAAAGCAGTTCCCAAGTATTGTATCCTATCCTTACTCCTTGATTTTTATTATAAAAACCATGTAGGAACTTCCAATGTACTGTGATTTTTCTGTTATTTACATTTCAATGGTAGCCTAAACTCTCCTTAGGGAGGATTAGGCATATGCATGTAATGAATTAAGAGTGAAAGTGTTTGTACTCTTCTATAATAATGAATGTCTTTTGATAATTTCTTTTTGATTGAATGATGCGAATAATGGATTGGATAAATTATTTTTGACATGAAAATATTTAAGCAAATAAAGTTCTTAACAGTGAAAACTAACAAGGTCTTAAATCCTTAGACCCAAGGATTTGCATTCTGAGCCCCCACACCGTGAATGTATGTGACAACATTTGCTAAGCAAAAATGACATATACAAACCTTAGATATGAGCTGATCAATAGAACCATGAGATATTAATAATCTCTAAGCTCTACTGCTCACCATTAGCTTAGGTGGGGAATTTGAGCATGATAGCTTAGAGCCTTGTGACAGGCTTTGTGAACGCCATAGCAAAATTTCTATGCTATGTTGAGAAGTTGATGCATATGAACTGAGAGCTACTAGTTGAGCTCCATAGCACATCCTAAGTTTATGTGAAGATTTAGATGTTTTGTGTGTTATGGGTGTTGTGACATAACCCATCTTTCCCAATAGCTCATCTCCTTGGCTGAACCCATAATTGATACATTTGAGCCATTTGTGAAGCCAAGCTCATCTGATGGATAACTAAAATTATAGATTTCATAACTTAGATGTAAGCATTGAACTTAATCAATTTTATCACATGAGGGTCTATGTGTGAGATTAAACCTTTGTGTGTTCATCTTTGAGCACTAGGCAAGATTCAGCACATTTAGGGGACTCCCTTGAGAAAGCTGTATTTTCTTGATTGTAATTAAAATCATGCAATCTGTTTGACACTACACTGATAAAGAAGAGTACTTACGCAAACCTTTAATGAATTTCATGCTAAAACCCAACTCTCCTTATTTTTAATCAAATAGTATTCTCATCAAGGAATACATGATTGCATTAATTACACTCTAGTAACAAACAAAATATCATTCCTAGAGGATGATAAATCTCAGGATCTCACCATCTCATATTATTTCAAACCATGTGCACTTGCATCTAAGCACAAATGTGTATTTTCAGTCTGTTAAGTTTTTGTCATTGTGCTGAAGAACAGTTTAATTTATTTTGTATTAGAGAAAACTTAGAAGTAATTAGTGATTTAAATCTTTGATGAACATATTTTCTGTTCTTGTAATTATATCTTAGTTAATCTTTTGTGTATTTTGTAGCGCCCACCCCATCGACGCATGCAAAAATAAACTAAATTCGGCGGCGGGGCGGCGCGCTACTCGGGAAAGCATAACCCATCTCCCCGAATTGGCAGGCTAAAGAAATTAGCCACAATGAAGGTTGATTCAACCCAAGAGGAGGGTCGAGAGTCAATACTTAAGATAAGAATAAGATACTTATCTTAAGTATTAAACTAATAAATACATTGGATTATAAAGTCAAGTAAGGATTCCAATATATGTTCACAAATATCAGTATTTATAATATGTTGATCACATCATAATACTAAGTATATATAGTATAAAAATAAAGTGTGAAACCTAAAGAAAGTCATCCAAAATACATTCATCACAGAACTGTAGTGAATATTCATCTCAGAAAAGAAAAGTAAGAGTGCATCCATAATTATTATAAACTATTTACTAAATAATACTGAAGCAAAGTCTAACTAATGTACTAAAATAGAAATAGAAAAAAAAAGTAATAAAGCTGAAGGAGGGTCCACTAAGGCTCCATGTACTCCTCCTAGATATCCTGCGAGTCCTCCTGTAATAACCCTAAATTATTACTTAGCTTAATTTTAGCTTAATTTAATCCTAATTATTATTTCATTAAGTTCAACTAGTCATTAAAACTAATCCCTAAAGATTTGGAGTGATTTGGAGCTCAATAAAATAATTAGAATATTTAATAATATTTAACCAATTAGAAAATTAAGATATTTAGTTTGACCTCAAAATTAAAATTTGAATTCGCCATTGCGCTCGTCACCCCCAAATTAGCTAGGGGTGATATTTTGGACGTGTTTGGAAGTCGTCGGATTTTCACGAATATTTTAATTTAATTAAATACCCCAAAAAATAGGAAAATTAAATACTCGTCGAAATCAAAATCCAACTTCATTGTTGCATTCCTCACCCCCAAATTAGCTAAGGGTGAACTTTTGAGATTTTTCGGAGCACATTTATAAAATCTGATTTTTCTTATTTTAAAGCATTAATTACTTAAATTAAAATAATTAAATGAATCAATTTTCCCTCTTCTTTCCCTCTAACTGATACCCATGATATTCCTTCCTCCCTTCCCAACAGCTTCTTCCCCATTCCTTGTACTCAAAAAAATTTCTACCCCTCCCCTTCCCATCCATGCTGATGGGAAGGTTCAATAATGAAGCCATGTCCTTTCCTCTCCTTTAAGATGGACTTTCAGCCACTCCTCTTCCTCCCTTTGCTCTCAAATAGAAGTCTCTTCTCCTCTTCCCAAGCTTCTTCTCCTTTCTCCATTATTGTACTTGCTGTTGGAAGAAATCTCAGCCATCTTCCCTCTATTGCTAGTAGTTGAAGAAGAAGAAGAAACTTAACCCTCAAGCTCTCAAGCTCCCAAGGATCTTTAGAGAAATTTGCCATTTGCAAGTCCAAGATACCCCCCTCTCCCTCCATTCATTAATCCAATAGCTATTCCATTTTTTTCTTATACTCATTTGCATATCTAAGGATCTGTGTTATCTTATTTACATATCTATAAATCTGTATATAAGATGTGGAATTCATTAGAAGCTCATTAAAATCTACAAATGTTAGCGAAGGAGATATAAATCTGCAAATGCAAATTTCTGTACGATTGTTCTTTAACTCCATTGTTTGCATTGATAACATAGTTGTTTGGTGCCAATTCGATCTATGGCACTGCACGTGAAGTGCTTTGGGTTTAGAGTATTTGAGCCCAAAAGAAGACTCATTGCGGTTTTTGCACAAGCAAAATCACCGTCAGGCATTGCAGCACGCCGTAGTGCCCGAGTTTTGAAATTGAATCTACCGTAGAACACTGCTGCGCGATACCGCGCGCCGCAACGCCATATAAAATTTGATGAAGCATAAAAATTTGATGAAATTAAATTAATTCCGCCGCAACGCTAACATCCGCTGCAGCGCTTACATCCGCTACAGCGCTGCCATCCGCCGCAGTGCGCCGTAGCGCCTGAAAGTGTTGTGGTGTGCCGGAGCACAACAGCGCACCGTAGCGCCTGGCTCTTGGACAGAAGGTGCTACAGCGCGCCGTAGCGCCCATAACTGTCCGGAATGGTCGAAATTTTATATTTTTTGCATTTTAATGACCCTAGTACCCTAATGGGGCTAAAATATATCAAATTTAAATCTAATTTTAGTAAATTTAAGTATTATATAAAATTGTAGGCAATTTTTGAGTATGGAAATTAGGTTTTGACCCCCCTTTCAAGAAAATAGAACCCTAACATTGAAATGACCATAACTTGATCATTACACATCATAATTTAGCATTATTAGGCTCTATGGAGTCCTTAAATAGTAGGCAACAATAAACTAACATAATCCTTAGACTTCACTAAGTGAAATTACCAAAATACTCTTATAGGTTAAAATCCTTAAATTGGACCCATATAACTTAATACTTATCCAAAATTGATGTACATACTATCTGTCTTCATGTTAGACAACAAGAAATCATTTGGCATCAATAAATTCTAATTTAGATCCCTTAATCAAAAAGTAGCATTTTATACCCTTAAGTAGGGGTAAAATAATCATTTTGCCCAAAATTTAAGTTAAGTGCTCTTAACCTCTAAAATATCATTTAGATCATTAACATCAATAATAAAACTAATTTAGAATTAAATTAGACTCTTAAACTCATAAAGTTAGTGAATTGTTAAAAATTCAATTTAAGGTTTGTAAAGTTCCTAAGTAAAATCCATTATATCTCAACTTAGTTAAAACTCATCCTTACTTCCTTTAAATGAACAAAATCAACAAATGAAGGAAAATTATAATAAATTCCATTAAATCCTAAAATTTCTCAATTCATTCTATTAGGAGCTCATCAGTATCTACACTTCAATTTAGGATCTTTTCCATAAGATTAGGAATAAATCCTAGGTTATATTTCACTCATTAAATAAATGAGTTATTCAATGGATGAAACATTGGTTTTATTACTTTCTAGATTTCTATACTTTAATTCTGATTATTTTATTTTTCAACTTTATATTAAGATTAGGAGAATTCTTCTATTAAGCTTGATTGTGCTTAATAGAATTTGCTTTGATTATTTGTTCACATTTAGACTCAAACCTTAGCCCTTAAGACTTACCCTTTGGATTATGTAATTAAACCCAATTCATGGTGTTTAATACATAATTCCTAATTTTAGTAGATCTTGATCATATCTTAGTTTAGAATGCCTAAATTCATCAAATATGACGTGTTAATTTCTTATTTAACTTGTAGGTGATGTTAATTAAATTAAATTAGAACCTGATCAGTTTTAATTACTTTTAACTTATAAGGTCGTGCTTCTAAGTTGCACTCGATAGTTGGAATTAGAGATCCTAAACTTGTGTAACTTAGAATAATTAGAATGCTTTAATAGATAACAGCTGATGTCACATTGTGTAGTAGAGTCCCTTGCTCACTATTGTTTTACTTGGTGCTTTTGCTATCCTTGTACTCTATGCCTTTTTTCTTGAACATTTTATATAAGATATCATTATTGCATAAAATGAAAACATATAATAATTTAGGATAACATTTGCATATGGTTCAGTTACTTGTTGATTTTGCACATTTTACCCTACTGGACAAGGGTAAGAAGAAATAAGGATTACTTAACATTACTCATTGAGGAGTGTTCTGTTAAGTTATAACCTGAACAATCTTGCAGATGTGCCTGACTCATCAGCTACTTCTGGATATGTCCACAGAAGTAAAGTAAATAACTAAAATATTACTGTATATGTGATTACTGCCTCTTCAGTCCAGTTTATATTATGTTATTCTAGCCTAGCCTTAGATGATACTAGGAATATATACATATACTTATTGCAGCATGCTAGATTAGCCCTCTTCTAATATGGCAGCCAGTACATAATTATTTACTGTTTACTATTCACTATTTACTATTTACTATTTACCATTTACTATTGTACTTTACTTCAGCCAGATTTACTTTACCTACTTATATAGTTATAGAATACTACTTTATGTTACTGCTTACTATACATATCACAGTCAGATTATTTATTTTTAACCTGCATATGTCAAGTGATCATAAGCATATTTAGGATGAGTCTTTTCCTTCAATATTTTCATTACCTTACTTATATGCCTAACTTTGTTACAACTTTGGTATTGAGGCATGTTCTTTCATCTCACATATTTAGGATGGGCCCTTCCTTTATTGCTTGTTGCACCCTTACGCTTTACTTGTTTTATTGTCTAAGTAAAATTGTGATATCATAAAATTTATGAAAAATGATAGCCTAAAATATACTCAAACAATGTCTAACCAGAATTTTCTTTTCCTTGGCTAGGGCCCTATCATTGTGAAACCGACAATGGTAGATTCCAAGTTATTCAAGGTAGTCGAGCTTTGTAAGGGTCAGATTTAGGAGGAGGAGTATGCTACTGCTGGAGATCCTTAGCTTAGCTTCTCTTTTATTTTTGTGAAAATAAGAGCTTTATCATTTTTATTAAAACTTATTTAATGTTTGAAATAATTCAGGTGCTTATGTATGTCCTCTTACTGTACTATTCATTTTGAGCTGCATTACTACTTTATTACTTATATTATAATGGATTGGATGTATGATTTACTTTTCCTTGCTTTCGCACTCTTTGTTTCTATTTACTTACTGATTGATCAACCTTACATGCATTATGGGCACATCCTTTCCTTATTAGTGGATTTTGGATTATACCTAATCGAATAATAAGTAGGGGATTTTTCAGAGTAGCACACCTCCCCTTGACCTAATCTTGTGGATTAAGGGGTGGCGCGCCACACCTCCTGACGTGGCTCAATAAACTGCTCTGGATCTAGCAAATTGTCAGATCCCAAAAGTACCCCATGTTAAATAAGAAGTCTAACACATCAAACTAAACTAAATAGTTCTAAAATAGGTACAATGTAATAGTAAAGTAAACAAAACTACAAAAAAATTATAAAGACAACTAAATAACTGAAACTGCATAAAACTGAATTCCATAAAACTAATTGTATACTGAAATGCTGAGAATAAATAAAAATAACATATGATCTGAAACTGATGTAATAACATCTAAAGCTATGCTATATGCCACTAGAATCATGCATCCAAATATGCCACAATGCTATATGCCACTAACATCATGCAACTAGACTATCAATGAGCTATTTTGAGCCATACAGTTCAATGTCTACATACATCATATTGGAAAAATTTTACCATAATGTCTCAATATATTGAATTTCCCCTGCTTATATATACAATATTCCATAACTCATAATTCATTATGATATTCATACATCATCACTGATATTCATGCATCACACTAATACTCATACATCACACTTATGCTCATGCTCATGCCTCCATACTCCATGAGTTAAATCCAAAAATCCAGAAATACTTGAAATCAGATTATGACTCAAATGCCTCTATTATGCAGAATCCTGCTAAAAAGATTCTGACTCTTAGATTCTAACTTCACTAATTAGTTCTTCTTGTTTAGGGAGTTTTGCTTGGAGTCATCAATTGGAGTGGATGTAACCACATGGCTGTGTGTTCTTAAGAAGGTGAATTTAGCACTTACTTTGCTTATAATTGCACTTATTGAGGCACACACAAGATAGGAGGCAGAACCCTTTCACATTTATTATTCACCTAAGTTAAGATTCTAGCTCACTCTCTTAAGTTTGGACAATTTACTCTAGCGGGACTATATTCAGCTTAACTTGCAGGAAGCACCTAGTCAGAAGTCCACATTGAAGTGACTCATATAAACTTGAATATTATTGAAGTGACTCAGTACCGTGAGTATGCATGCTCATAATCAATTAATAATCCAAGCTCATTTGATTATATTTAATAACCAAGCATTTATTCAAAACTACCAACCCTTACTCTGATTTGGGTGACTCTTAAGTCCTTACCTTAATATGTCACAATAAATCTTTCCTACCTCAATTTATAATGTTCTTTTAGGCTCTTAAACATTTTAAGGCACTCCTAACGTAAGATCCTTATAATCTCACTCTTCTACCACTTAAGTTAAAGATTCAGGGTTTACTAATTAACTTGGATAAAAGTGATCAAATCTGATGATTAGATCCATCTGATCATATCCTATTCTACAATCATGGGATGAAATCAAAGATATTATTAAAGTTAGATCATTTTATAAATCATTAAAGTATTATTATCCATGTTATGCTAATATTCTTATATAAGAGAAAAGCAAAGATCTAAGGCTTAGATTCAGGTGATTCAATCACATAACTTCATTATTAATCTTAGCACTTCTAATTCAATGATTAAAGATCAATATCAAATCAAATGCATTATTGGAATACTGTTAATTGAATTATCTTACAATCATGTCATTTGATTAAGTGATTAATGATTCAGATCTTAATCAAACAGGTTAGGGCTTAACCCCTATTCTTACAGAATTAAGACCAATTTTTTATTTATAGATCAAATGCCAAATCAGTATATTATTGGTGTATTATTAGTGACAATCTCAGATTTCAACCAAGTATAATTCACTTGATCAAGATCTTAAGATTTCTTAAGATTAATTAAGGAATTATGCTACTTTAATCAAATTTGTTAAATTACACATTTAAGATTTACATGATAGGTTCTTTACAATCATAGCACTGTTATGAAAGTAAAATAATAGAAATTTGTGGAAAACAAAAGTTATTAGTGGCAATCAAACCTTAGTTCAAAAGAAATGGATTAGCACCTAATTATAATCTAACTATTATAAATTCATGAAACTTGGCCATTATGTGCTATCTATTCATATAAGCAATCAGAGACTAAGTTTACTAAGTTTGGATAATCAAAAACTCTAATTTTCACTAATCATGATTTTACAAGATTAGGGTATAATTAAGAATATATTACTCAAAAAATTAATCCACTTAGCACATACATTCTACAAGGTATAAGGAACACAATGGCACATAAATCATAAAATTTAGCTAAGTATACATGCTAATCAACCTTAAATAAGATCTGCAATAATTAGGCTTAAACATAAAATCCAACAATTAAAAGTTCAATTATATTTTATATTCATATTCCTTATACTTTTCTGATAAATTTGGTATATAAGATCATAGGGTTTGGATCAGTGGATCAAAAGTTATCTCATTAATTTAATTTGTATTTTTCCAATTAAATTTTCCTATGATTTGATTAATTGGATTATTTTCCTTAAGAAAATAAATCCAATTAATAAAATTTAATTAAAATGGATCGACCTATTAACCAAACCACACAGGTCGGCTAGGGCCTGGGGAACCCGGCACTGTCACACAGCGTGGGTCACGGGCCAACCCGACCCGCATAGTGCCGTCGTCCTCGATCCGTCACCCCTCCCCCTTAGCTCGATTAAGGAAACCCTAAACTGCTAAATTCCAAGCCTCTAAGCTACGATACAACCAACCAATGGTCACTACATGTTTACCATAGTCAGATGCATAGATGGAGACCTGAATCTCTCTGTGAGGTGGTCTGGTTTGCCCAGACCTTACTCACTCGAGAGCTCTTACAAAGGAGCTACTATGGGGAGACAATTCTCCCCACAGAGGCCATGATTGACCCAAGGCTCGATCTCTACACCTTCAGGGAAGTGAAGCAGATTGAAGCCCCTTGGCATGAGGGTCTGAGGTGGGCTGGATTATTGGGTCCTTAGTCGAAACCAATGCTAATATGGGACTTAGTTCGATCAATCAAATTTGATCAATCGGAGCTAGCTTAGGGCACATACACAATCACATTGAGTTCAATTTGATAATATGCAATCATACAAATCAAAAGGAAGAAAGCTCGAGCCTCGTTGGCTCAAAGCTTACAAATGGGGGGTACCTGGATTGATGGGGAAGTTTGCAGACCACGTAGAGGGATATCAGAGCACCAGTTAGCTTCCTGTAAGCATGAGGGATCTTGAACACCAGGATTATCCACTATCAGTGGTTCACAAAGCTCTGTGTTCACCTAAGGGAGCCAAACTTTTACCCCAAACTAATTTGGGGGTGAGGAATTCAAAATTGAAATTAGATTTTTATTTTGAGATCAAAATATTTTAGGTCTAATTTAGGGCATCTAAACTGATTAAAATGCTAATTTGACTTAGAGATGTCCAACTGACTTCAAATTTTCAAAATTGGCTTAACTTGATATTTCAAATATAATGAGATTAAAACTAATGCTTGATTAAGCTGAGAATTAATAGGGTAACAACTTAGGATTATTATAATTTATAGTTTTATATTTTTTCTGCTATTTTTCTACTTAATTCTTTTTGGAATTGATATTATCTAGCTAAATTCTAATTTTGAATGCAAAGAAGGGATTATTCTAATTATCTATTTTATCAAAAAATTGAGAGAAATTATTTAAAAGCTAGAAGAGAGAAATATAGAATAAATTAAACCCAATTAAAATTGAAAATTTAGATGGAAATCTTATAGAAGTGCCATAACACAATAGAGGTAGAGCCCTAAGGGATTACGCATTACCAACTATTGGGGGAATCCCTCATGCTATTGTCAGACCCAATGTTGATGCTAACAACTTTAAAATTAAGCATTCAACTTTACAAATGGTTCAGAATAACCAATTTATAAGCCTAGCTACCGAAGACCCCAACTCGCATATTACAGACTTTTTGAAAATATGAAACACCTTCAAATTTAATGGCGTCTCTGACAATGCCATTAGATTAAGACTTCTTCCATTCTCACAGAGAGATAGAGCTAAACATTAGCTCAGCTCTTTGCATGGTGATTCATTTTTTGCACGAGGGACGACTTGGCTAAGAAATTCTTAGCTAAATATTTCCCACCTGCGAAGACCACCAAGCTGAGGAATGAGATTTCTAACTTCTCTTAACAAGATGGGGAAAGTCTCTATAATGGTTGGGAGAGTTTTAAAAAATACCTAAGGTGCTGTCCTAATCATGGGTTTCAATCGTGGATGCAAGTGCAGACATCCTATAACTAAATGAATGCACCCACTATGACACTCATTAATGCAGCCGCCGGAGGATCCCTAAGTAGCAAAACTCAAGAAAAGGAACATGACCTTCTATAAGAGATAGCGAATAACACATACTAATGGCCGACTGAATGACTCAACTCTAATAGGAAAGTGGTCAATAACCAAAATGAAATGAACCAAATTTCTACTCTATAAAGGGAAATTGAAATGTTAAATCAAATAATTGGGAACCTGAATGTTAATGCCATTCAGGAATCTAATTATGAGCTATGTAGAGGATCGCATAGTAGTGAATGTTGCAATCTTATCAATCCTTTTTCACCTTCCAATACAAAACAAGGAAATTTCTTCAAAATTAACAACAACGATCCTCAAAATAGGCCATACTCCAACATTTACAATCTGGGATGGAAAAATCATCCAAATGTTTCTTGGAGTAGCGGGAATAATCAAGGAAATTTTAACAATGGGAATCCATCACAAATTAGGCAAACTCAGCCCTACAATAATTCAAATTAACAACAACAATGTAATGAAGAAGGGGGATTAGAAAGGAGCCTTCCATCAATTCAAAGTTGAAACCATACAATTTATGAAAAGAATAGGACAAACCATCAACCACTATAATGCCTTAATTCAAGGAATTGAAGTGTCCCTGAGGAACATAGAAGTTCAGCTAGGACAAATTTCCCAATAATTGTCATCTCGTCAGCAAGGACTGCTGCCTAGCTCGACTAAAGTGAATCCTAGGGAAACGGTTAGCGCCATAAGTTCAGATAAAATACAAATGGAAACTCCTATAATACCTTAGTAGTTGAAGATAAAAAGAAGAACATAAGGACTGAGGATGGAGAGGGCCTAGGAAAGAATTTAATAGCTAAGAAACTAGGAGATACGGGGATGCTAAACATTTTGTGCATGATTGAAGGAGAAGTTCTTTTAGATCCCTTGTGTGATCATGGAGCTTCTGTCATTATCATGCCCCTTCATATTTATTCTGAATTAAGAATAAGGGGAATGAAAGATACCCCAATAATTTTGGAATTTGCAAATCTTGATTGAATGACTCTTATGGGTGTAGTAAAAAATGTTGATGTGGTGTTAGGAAGTTTCACTATTTCGACTAATTTTATTTTTTTGTGAATGGGATTGGTAGAATGAAAATTCCACCATAATATTTAGAAGACCTTTTCTAGCCACCACTCGGGCAATTATTGATGTTAAAAGAGGAGTCATGACCGTTAAGGTTAATAAAAGAACTGAAGAAATTGATTTGATGCCCATTTTATTCAAAAAGAAGAACACATAATATAGATGGAGAAAAAAATTGAATAGGGAGGAACCATTAATTGAAGCTGAGCTCGAGAGGGTTAACTTATCTAATGCTAAATCTGCAAGCTCTAAATGACCCTTACATGAAGATGACAAAATTGAAAACTTTAAAACAAAAAAAAAAACTAGGCATGGTAAGAGAAAGAAAAAAATTACCCCAACATCTCATATCGATCTAAAAATAACTGAAATTAATGAATTGAATGATTTTGGTTCGAGCACAACGCCTATTAGTGCTCACCAAAACATTGCAAAAATTTGGAAGGAAATTCTACCAGATGTGTGTAAGTGATTATGCTTAATTTGGTCGGGGCAATGACATTAAACCAAGCACTTCTTGAGAGGAAACTCAATGCTTAATTTATGCTCATTTTAATTTTTCTTTAGCTTTATAATAATATTTAGTAAATAAATGATTGCAACTTTAATATCTTCTTTATACTCGAAAATAGATTGGAAATTTTATTTAAGGCAAGCGCTACAGCGCACCATAGCGTGTTTTAGCACCACATCGTGCTGCCGCATTCTCAAGAAACATTAATGCAACGCTGTAGGGCATCACAGCACGCTGTCATGCATTGTAGCGCATGACATGTGGAATTGCACAGTTTGGTAAACTAATTTATGGCAGAATTCCAACCGGTCAAGCTGACACTGCAGCGCGTCCCATGCTTTAATTGCTTAAAAAAAGGCTGCCATAACTGATCCTTTTGCCTTCCCAATGAATCAAAATGACCCACATTTATTCTAACTAATTGATAATTATTGAGCAAAGTTGAATTAAGAGGTTAACTATTCACTAACTTCCTAATTAAATTAAGTTACTAGACTTAGCTTATTACTAATATCCTTCCTAGTAGTTTAGCATATGGGCTTCCTATCCTTAAGTTCACTAAGGAATCTTAAGGTTGGAAGATCTAACCCATCAATTAAACAAATTAGCTAACTATAATCTAATGCAATCCCAATAGTAGAGTACTTAAGCAAAGGCATTCAAATCCTTAAATTCTAGGTTCATATCAAGGCACTAGGAATCTTGGAGTTTAGTTAAGTGATTATGCTACTAAAATGAGTGAATATGACTAAGTTACATAATAGGTTGACTACGGTCAAAATTATACTTCGGGAATGTATGGGACTAGGTTAAGCTCTAGCTAACCTCTTAAGGATCCTCTTAATGAATCTCATATTTGTTGTTGGGACCGCGGTAGATCCGCTGCAAGGTCCTGATAATGGCGCATGGGATATAGCCAATGGATGCAATTGCACGCATCCTAGCACAATCCATCTAACGACAGGATTTCCTCCGTGTTAAGATCTAATCCTAGGCGTCAGATTTATCATGCGCATCAGATGGCTATCGTTCAATCCGCTTAAGAAATCCATCAGAGCTGTCTGGAACTAACGGTCAATCCATCAGACGATGGACGTAAACTTGAGCACTGTGACCTTCGTCTACCTCTCGCCCGTTGTCAGCTGCCCCCCCCCCCCCCCCCCCCCGGCGACAGCCAAATCCCTTCCAGCCCCCGTGGTAGTACGGGAAAAGCTCGTTCTTCCTCTTCTACCCTCGATGCGACCTCCTGCCAGTAGCACTCTCCCTGAATTTCCCTCAGCCATTGGTAAAATCTCTCCCTTTGGCCTAAGCCTAAGCAATGGCTTTAGCCCTGGTATCCACCCCCAGACCTTCCTTAGGCTTATAAATACCCCCAAAGTATCCTAGTGAGTCCCTTTACTCACTGTGATCTCTTAATTATCCGATTGAATCCTCTGGAGCTCTTGTCATCCTCAGCAAATCCCGGCATCCTCGCAGCTGAGTACCACTGATAGAGGGTCTGTCTAGTGTTTAGACTCCCTGGGAACTTGTGCCTACTGCTTAGCAAGCTCTAGCTCATCTCAATTCCTCTCGGTCGTTCCTGCAACCCCATCTCAGGTACCGCCTCTTCCCACTAAGCTGCGTAAGCTTAGCCCGTCAAACGAAGCTCTCATTTATCACCTCTGAATGTCGTCTAGCTCCCTTAGCCCTCTAGGAACCTAACCCGATCATTCCCAGGGTCTGAGCTATCTCCGATCGATTGTATCGATCGATCAAGCTAGCAGCCGAGCCATGGCTGAGTCTGAGTAAGGACCCAATGATCAGCTGTACCCCAGGCTACGAAACCTTGGGGGTTCAACTCGCCTCACCTCACTGATGGTGTAGAGATCAAGCCCCGTCCGTCTAGTGGCCTGTGTGAGGAGAATTTCTCCCTCACAGTGAACCCTAACTCACCCTCCTTAGAGCGTCTCGGTCGAGTAGCACCCCGGTGATCCAACATGTCCCAGATGGGGGTTCTTACCTCAATCGATGCGTCTTAGTTTCCTGAAGGTGTAGTCGTTGAGATCAGGGTATGGCGTGGCATGTGAGTGGAGAATTGTGCGTCTGAACCTAACCCTAAGGGAATGAGTATCAGGCTCTATGCACGAGGACAGTGCACTAGCGCATCAGGTCGAGCCTCTCCTAACCCGCATGGTTTGATTTTGGGCCGCAGCTTATTAATGGATTTATGGAATTATATTTCCTCTGTTAAATAATTTAATAAATGCAAACCTATGGTTCTAATTTAAATAAAAATACAGATTAAATTATTTAAATAACTTTAGATATACTTATCCAAATGGTATTATCCAATATACTATTTTAATCAGAAAATTATAAGGAAAAATAATATAAAATAAAATAAAAAAATCTAATGGTTAGATTTTATATAATAGCCTAATCCTTCTCTATTTTCAATTAAATCATAATTAATTCATTAAATGTCCAAGAATATTGATTAAGGTCTCTGTTGCTCATAATACCATAAAGAATCTATTTAATCATTAAAGATAATTTAATAATATTAAATTTACTAATCACCTCTTAATAACCCTAATATGTGATTAGTGAATTAAGCCTTAGATTAACCTCTAATTTTGATGAATCTAGTTCCTAATGCTTTATTAAGTATAGTAGAGCCTATATATGTGTTTGGATCTTCCTAATATGCCTTAATTCCCTTAATCACCCTAGTTGGCCTTAAAGTGTGATTAGTGATAATTAAGCTAGTAATGCTACCAAACCCTAAGATAAGTGTTTAGCCTACTTCACTAATCAATATGGAACTCATTAAAATAGACTTAAATCAAATTAGATGATTAAATCTTAAAATCCCACTTTTAGCCTTAAGAGAGGTATTTTGGTCATTTTGACCAAAATAAGTTTAATCACCTCTTAAGCCTTGACAATTCCAGTAGAGTATCTCTAAATAACTCATTAGCACCTTTTTAAAATCTCATGTTAATAAGGGTGAAGTTAAGTAAAAAATATTAAAAAGTTCTAATTAAGATCTTAAGATCTTAAGAGTACTCAAAACCACTTTCTTAAGAGAGCAAACCTAATTAGCTTTAACACTAAATCTTCAATTTAATCATCTTATTAAGTTGATTCATAAGCTAGAAATCCTAAAAGAAATATCATTGTAAAATCCTAAGTCTAATTTTTTAGCCTAGATCTAAAGTGTTCAGATCTTAGATCTTAGACTTTAGATCATCTAATTGAATTGAATCATCTTCTTTAGAATTCCTTAAGTGATTAATTATTTAATACTTTTAAAACCTCCTTGTGAGTGTAGGATTGATTCAATCTATACAATAATGTAATTATCCTAAAGATTGAATATAGATCTTAGATTCTTAGTTCTTATTATACTAGAATAACCTTTCATTAAGATCTTAGTTTCTAAATCCTTCAGCTTATATGATTTTGCACCTCTAAACTATGTTTGACTGTGAACCTTAGATCCTCATTAGGATATTACCTTGGATTTAGGAAATTGAACCCCATATGTGGAGTTTGGATCCAAAATCCTTAATCTTGAATTACTTAATCAAGATTTGGGTTAAGTGAGTATAATAATAATAATTAGGCTGTTAATTTATTTACTTTAAACCTTTATAGTCATCAATTAATTTTGAATTAGAACTTGTTAAGTTCTAATGTTAACATTCAAGTCGTAAATCTGAGACTATACTCGATAGCTGGATATTGGAGATCCTAAACTTGTATCTTCTCAGAATAGTTAGATTTGGATAATTTAGATAATAATATATATCACATAAATCTAGTTAAGTCTCTTATTTACTTTAACTTTGATTGCTCTGCACACCTTAGATATTGAACCTTGTTCCTTGAGCATAATAGGAGAGCTTAGGATATGGAAGATACATCCTAAGTTAGTACTTGCAAAGCATAACATTCACTCAGTTCTTTTAGTGCATTCAGTCCAGTAGGGTATATCCTAGCTTAGTATGCCTTCTCAGTTCTAGTTTTGTTGTAGAATAGACTCAAGCCTAGCCCAGTGCTTGGCTAGGATGGATACATGTCTTATTCTATGAGTTCAACTCATACCTAGCTCTGATGATGCTTAGGATGGACACATGTTGAACTTTCAGTTCAGAGACCCTGTATGGCATGTTTCTGATATGGAAGTACTATATTTTAGGCTTACTTTTACTTTAGTTTTGTTTCAGTGCTTTGTTTTTCTTTGCCACATATCTCAATAGCTTTACTTTTTAGCATTTATGTTCTTAGCTTGCTTTTGCTACATGCTTTAGTGGCTATTATATATTAAATATGCATGCTTTTATATATATTTCTATTGAGTAGTATTAGATATTGGCATGTTTAGGATGATAGTTTCATATGTTCATTTCATCACTTTTCGGTACAGTTTACTTTTACAAACTCAGCATGTCTTTATGTGATCATAAGCATGTTAGGATCAGTTATTTTGGTACTTGTAGTTACTTTTGCTCTTTAACCTCACCTTGCTTAGTTTTATATTTTTATACATACTTGTTGCTCAGTTATAAATGAGTAATTATAGCTATCCTTTTCTTTGTAGCTTGATGCATCTTATAATTCCTGCATATTTAAAATAATTAAATGTGATATCTTTAAATATTCAGTTTACTTAAATAGCCTAAAATGTACTTAGATAATTTATCTAACTATAACATTTTTCTTTTGTTGGCTGGGGCCTTGGCATTTGGGATACCGACAAATGTCAGATTTGGAGCTGTTCGTCGGTGGTTCTGTAGGAGAGGAGCCACTGCATGAGGAGGATCTTCCTAATGCTGCTTAGTTAGATTTTCCTATCTTGTTGTGAGATTGAGAGATATTTTCTTTCTTTTAATTCAGTCTGTAATAATTAAATTCTAGATGTATTTACTTTCTGCACTTGAATTGAGTTACTGTTTCCTTTACTCTTATATACTATGCTGTGATGTGGATGTTATGTTATACTATTTTTTGCTTTCGCTACTTTGATATATTGATGTATATTTACAATTCTAAGGTGACAAGTCCTTGGCTTAAGGTGGGCTGGGTCTTACCTGACTCTACTTGAGTTGGGGATTTGCCACAGTTGGAGCACCGTACTCCCCGTGTATATGCTAATATCAGTATATGATTGGAACGATTCCTTAGCTATGTTTGATTATGAGCTAAGATCTTAATTGGCTCTTCTGCATAGGAGCAATTTGGTTGAATATATATTGCTGGAAGTTAGACTATGTGAGAAGATTTGTTGAGACATCTTCTCAGTGATGAAATATGAAATACATTATGGATTGTAGAGAAATCTTCTAGGATTTTAAGCTTGTAAGCTATAGATCCAACTTTTCCAAATACTTCAAAAGGTCCAATGTATTGGGGACTGAGTTTCCCTGCTATACCAAATCTAAAAATGCCTTTCATTGGACAGACCTTTTAGTACATGAAATCACCAACATTGAATTCCAGAGGATGATGATAAGCATCATGATACTTACTATGCTGATTCTGAGATGTATGAATCCTCTGTTGAATGAGTTGAACCTTCCTGTTGATTTCTTCAACTAATTTAGATTTGAAAAGTTGAGCACCTTTTATTTTTGTCCATGTAAAAGGAGTACTGCACTTTTTACTATAAAGAGCTTCATATAGAGCCATTTTGATACTGACCTGAAAGCTATTATTATATATAAACTTCATAAGCAGGATATGATCTTCCTAGAAATCAAGAAAATCTAAAATACAGAGTCTAAGCAAATTTTCAAGAACTTGATTCACTTTTTAAGTCTAGCAATTGATTTGAGGATGAAAAATTGTGGTCATAACTAAGGAGGTTCCCAGATCCTTATGCACTGCCTGATAAAACTTAGAAGTGAATCTACTATCTCTTTCTGATACAATTGAGCTGGGAATACCATGCAGCCTGACAATTTTATTAATGTAAAAACTTGCAAGCTTTTCCACAAAGTCAGTCTGACAAATAAGAATAAAGTGGATAGATTTAGTCAAATGATCAATGATAAACCATATTGCATTAGCACCAGATCTTGTGCGAAGCAATCCCATTACAAAGTCTATCGATAAGTCGAACCATTTCCACTCTAGAATCTCATATAAATGCAATAATCATCTATGCCTTTAATGTTTGGCCTTAGCCAGATTACATGCATAACACTTTACAATAAATTCTGCCACACTCTTTATCTTACCAAATTACCAGAAAGACTGCTTTAGGTATTGGTACATTTGTGCTACCAGGGTGGATACTGTAACTAGAATGGTATTATCCAATAAATCAATAAATCATATTGAGCAAGTTATTTAAATTATACATTTAAAATCTTTTTAATTAGCGAATCATATAATTTATATTTTTTTATAGAATTAATAGAAAGAATATAAATCAGCTAAATCAGTTTATTTGGATAGCCTGATTGGATGGCACGGGTAGGGGTTCAACTCGGCTTGACACTATTCACTTTTATCTCCATTAGAAATCCCAAATTGCTAGATTAGGGTTATGCTTGTGAGTTGAAATTCCCATCACCCCAATCACTGAATCTTCTTCGAGGTAATTCCATTACAAAGTCCATTGAGATGTCGAGCTATTTCCACTATTGAATCTTCAGCACATACAACAATCCTCCATGCTTTTGATGTTTGGCCTTAATCAGATTTCATGCATGACACTTTACAATGAATTTTGCCACAATCTTTTTCATTCCACGCCATCAGAAAGATTGCTTTAGGTCTTGGTACATTTTTGTACTACTAGGGTGGATCCTATAATAGAATTATGGCCTTCGATGAGAATTTCTTATGCTTGGATTTGAGATTCCAAAGTTGATTCCCTTAATAAATCACATTTTCATACAGTTGTAGATCATGACATTGGCTACTTTCTATTTTGGCCTTAAACTTAAGATAGTCTTCATCCTTGGTCTGAGAGATGGAGACATCTCTATTAAATGTTGGTTCAAGAGAGATTGGCTCTAATAGTTCATTTAACATCTCTTCTCTGACTGGCTCAGTGCATAGCTTACAAAATTCTTCAATGATAGGACTTTTAGCGATCATGGCACTATGTAACATGATGACTAAGAGTATCAGCTACAATGTTTGCTTTACCGAGATGATAATGAATACTCAGAACGTAACTGCCTATAATTCTATCCACCTTCTATGATGACAACTCAGTTCGCATTGAGTAATTATATACTTCAAGTTCTGATGATCGGTGAAAAAGGCACATTGAATGCCATACAGATAATGACGTTAGATTTTTAAGGCAAAAATAATGGCAGCAAGTTTGAGATCATGTACTGGGTAATTCTTCTCACGAAGCTTTAGCTAACGAAAAGCAAATGCGATAACTTTTTCTTCTTGAATCAACATGCATACCAAATCAACTCTAGGTGCATCAGTATAGACTTGGTAGTCTAATTCTTCATTAGATAGAATGACCACTTGTGTAGTTTAGAGTGCATCTTTTAACCTTCAAAACGCTTCTTACCAATTAGAGCTCCAGACAAAAGGTATAGCTTTCTGAGTCTATCTGGTTAAAGGAGAGGTGATCTGATAGTAGCCCTTAACAAATTTTCTATAATAATTGGCTAGTCCCAAAAAGCTTTGAATATCAATTACTGACTTGGGCTGCACCTAATCCTGGATAGCACTAACTTTCTTTTGATCTATGTGAATTCCTTAGGCACCAACTACATGACCCAAGAATATTATTGAATCTTACAAAAATTTTCACTTTAAGAACTTCACCTACAGCTGATGAGTGTGCAATTTTCCAACACTTCTCTCAGATGATCTTCATGCTCTTTCAGAGTTTTGGAATATATAATAATATCATAGATTAAAATGATGACAATTTTGTCCAAATAAGGCTTTAGGACTCTCTACATCAAGTTCAATAAAATTGATGGCTGAACCCTAAGGAAGCTGCAATGCAAGTCAGGTCTTGCATGTCGGAGGAGATACTCCAAGTGGTGGTTGTTTCCGCTTCTCTCCATTTTAGAGTAAGAGCTTGAGCAATTTGTGCTAAGGTGGTAAGCTCTTTACAACTCTATAACTTCTATCATATTCTAGTAGATTCTTATAGTGTGGCTCTGTAGATTTTCCCATTCTTAGGTTTTCCACATATATTTTGGTGTTTGGATGTTTTGTGTGCTATGACTTGTGCATACATGTCCTGTATTTTCTATTCTTGTGACTTTTTTGTGATTTCTGAGTTTTCTTAGTAATCGTCAACGCAACCCTGGTCCTCAAATCCCTTGAAGTGTGTGTTCTTTCTCAAAACATCTTCCGCTGTGGATTAGAGCGTGCTAGGTTTGAGCTCAATTTTTTACCAACAAATGGTATCAGAGAGTTGTTTACCTTGTTGGTCGTAGGGTTTTCCTATTTGAGTGGGAGCAATGGTCGAAGAAATGAGACACAAGATTGAAAATTTAGCAGAACAAACTTTGTGTTCTGGAAGATGCAGATGGAGGATCTACTCTACCAGAAAAAGTTGTATCTTTTATTAAGAAAAACTAATAAGAAACCTACAGCAATGACTGATGAAGAATGGGAAGTTCTTAATAGAACTGCACTATGTTTGATTTGCATATCACAGACTTCTTCTGTTGCTTTTAACATTGTTAATGAGAAAACAATTGTAGATCTCATGTATGCCATGATGAGGATGTATGAGAAGCCTTCAGCTTTGAATAAGGTTTTCCTAATGAAGAGACTATTTAATATGAAGATGATGGATAGGTATTCAGTGGCTGAACACCTAAATAGGTTCAACACTGTGACAAGCCAGCTGAGTTTGGTGGGCACCGGCTTTGATGATGATGTCCAAGCTCCATTGTTCCTCTCTTCATTGCCAAACAATTGGGATGGGCTGGTTACATCCATCAGCAATTCATCTGAAAATGCATCGTTGAAGTTCGACGATATTATTGGGCTAGTGTTGAATGAGGAGGTGCAGAAGAGATCTCATGGAGATACATCTACCTCAGCATTGAATGCTGAGAGTAGAGAAAGTCATGCTGAGAGGAGGCATACCAGAAATAGGTCGATGTCTCGACAAGTAAAATCAAGTTCCAGAAAAGCAAAGCCGAATTGCTGGAACTATGGGAAGATAGGTTATTTCAAGAAAAAATGCCCTACCCTGAAAAAGCCAAGTGGTAGTGGTAAAATGATGAGCCCCAGTGTGAATGTTTAAACTGAGGAGGATCAAGATGCTTTGATCCCCTCACTTGTCAACACAGAGTCCTGGGTTGTGGACTCGAACACATCGTTTCTTGCCACTCCGTCGAGGAGTGCCTTCAAGAGTTAGACCAAGGGTGACTTGGGGAAAGTGTACCTTGGAGATGATAAAGCATGTGACATCATTAACATAGGTGATATGGATGTTAAGTTACTAAGCGACGTATTTTGGAAGCTAAAGGATGTTAGACATGTACCATGTCTAAGAAGAAACTTGATCTTAATGAGCTAGTTAGCTAAAGAAGGCTACAAGACTTATTTCACAGGAGAATCATGGAAGGTCACCAAGGGTGCACTCATTATTGCATGGGGCGGTATGGAAGGTACACTTTACTTGATCAATAAAGTGTTTGACACTATTGCAGCTACAGAAGAGATAGATGCGAATCTATGGCATTGGAACCTTGACCATATGAGTGAGAGGGGGTTGAAATCCTTACAGTTAAAGGGGAAACTCCAAGGACTAAAGTCAATTGACTTGGATTTCAATGAAGACTGCATGCTAGTTAAACTAAAGAAGGTTTCATTCTTCAAAGTTGGAAGAGAGCTGAAAAGCAAGAAATTGGAGTTTGTGCATACATATGTATGGGGACCAGCCACAACATCTTCCATAGGAGGAACAACACACTTTGTCACCTTCATTGATGATCATACTAAGAAGGTATGGGTCTACTTTCTAAAACATAAATCTGACATATTTGAAGTGTTTGAAAAGTGGCTAGCTTTGGTGGACAACGAGACTGGATTAAAGCTGAAATGCTTAAGGTCTAATAATGGCGGTGAGTACTGTGATAGGGAGTTCAAGGAGTTCTGTGCCTTAAGAAGAATCAAGAGGGAGTTTACAGTCCCCAAAACACCATAATAAAATCGTATTGTATAATGGATGAATTGAACAATTACTGAAAGAGCCAAAAGCATGAGATTGCATACAAGTCTCCCAAAATAGTTCTATGCTGAAGCCATTAACACAGCTATATATTTAATCAATAGGGGGCCTTCCGTACCCTTGAATGAAGGGATCCCCGAGGAAGCTTGGAGCAGAAAGGAGGTGAAATTGAACCACCTCAAGGTATTTGGCTGCTTATCCTATGTGCATATTGATGCTGGATCCAGGAGCAAACTTGATGCTAAGGTAATCAAGTGCACATTTGTTAAATATCGTGCAAGCGAGTTTGGTTATAGATTCTGGTACAATCAGAACTAGAAAGTCATCAGAAGCAGAGATGTCACTTTCAATAAAAGTGAGATGTACAAGGATTGTATGGGAGTTAAGACTGACTCTAAGGATACTTCAGATGGAGAATCCCATCACATAAAATTGATGATAGCATTGAGCCAGATGTTAGAGAACATGGAGAAGCTCAGGAGGGTGTCAATATTGAATTACAAACACCTATGTTTATAAGATTCACAAGAGTCTCTAGACCACCATAAAGGTACTCTCTTTCTTTGTTCTATTTGTTACTAACGGATGGTGGTGAATCAGAAAGCTTGGAAAAGGCACTTCAAGCTGAAGATTCAATCAAATGGGAGGCTATTGTGAATGATGAAATGGTATTACTCATGTCAAATAAGATATGGGAGTTAACACCCTTACCCACTGGGAGGAAGGCTCTTCAGAACAAGTGAGTTTATAGAGTGAAGGAAGAGTCGAATGGGAGCAAGCGCTATAAGGTAAGGCTTGTAGTAAAAAGTTTCCATCAAATGCATGGGGTTTACTATAGTGAGATCTTTGCTCCAGTTGTGAAGATGACAACCATCAGAGTTGTGCAAAATATTGTTGCAGTTGAGAATTTGCATCTGGAGCAAATAGATATTAAAACTACATTCCTTCATAAAGAATTAGAAGAGGAGCTATACATGCAATAGCCTGAAGGGTACAAGGCTCAAGAGAAAGAAAAGTCTGAGCTAATGAGAAGCTGAAGAAGAGCCTATATAGCTTAAAGTAGGAGCCAAGGCAATGGTACAAAATCTTTGACAGGTTCATGTCAGAATCAAGGTACAAGAGATGCCAGACGGATCACTACTATTATATAAAGCAGTGTAAGTCCTCATATATCATCATATTGTTGTTTGTGGATGACATGTTGATCTCATGATCAGATATGGAGGAGATAAGGATGCTAAAAAAATTGATGTCAAAGAAGTTTGACATGAAGGACTTGGGGTCAGCTAAGCAGATTCTTGGAATAAGAATCAATAGGGAGAGAAGTTCATGAATTTTGAAGCTGTCGCAAAAGGAGTATGTTGAGAAGCTGCTAAAGAGGTTCCACATTAATGAAGCAAAGCCAGTGGGCACTCCCTTAGCAAGTCACTTCAGCTTATCAAAGGAACAGATGCCGAAATTTGAAGAGGAGGAGCATATGATGAAGGTTCCTTATGCTTCATCAATTGGGAGCTTGATGTACGCAATGATCTGCACGAGACCAAATATTGTCCATGTAGTGGGAATGGTTAGCAGATTCATGGGAAACTGAGGGATGCACCTTTGGAATGCACTCAAGTGGATTCTAAGGTATTTGAAAGGTACTGCATACAAAGTTTTATGCTTTGAAAGATTTGATATTATTTTACAGGGCTATATAGATTCATATCTTGCAAGAGATATTGATAGCAGGAGAAGCACTACAGAATATGTATATACATTCAAAAGTGCAGTGGTGAGCTGAATCTCTAGGCTACAAAATATTATATCACTATTTACCATGGAGGCAGAATACATTACCATCATGGAGGCAATCAAGGAGAGGATATGGTTGAAGGGTTTTATGGTAGAATTGGGCAAGGTGCAGAAGGATGTGAGACTCTACAACGATAGTATGAGCGTTATTCATCTGGTGAAGAATGCCATTTTTCATGCCAGGACAAAGCACATTCAACTCCGTTACCATTTCATCCGAACACTGTTGGAAGAAAAACAGCTTGGATTGGAGAAGATTCATACTTTTAAGAATCCAGTAGATATGCTTATCAAAGCAGTTACACTAAAAAAACTGAAGCTTAGTGCAGCTTCAGTTGGCCTTAGCACGTGAAGAAAAAATAGAGTGAGCCACACCATGTTTATTAAAAGACACAAAAGAAGATAGTGAAGGGTCAATGGAGAAAAAGAGAGAAGATTTTGCTGAAGGTATCTAAGTGGGAGATTATTATGTGTTGATAGCCTTTAGTGTCCAGGAGCAGCAAAAACACTACAGCATGGTGTGCCTCAGCGCGCCCAGGCGGTTCTTACTTGAGAGCTTAGGCACTGCCGCGTGCCTCAGCGATCAAAAATTGAGAAGCAGGCGCCGCAACGGAAATCATCGATGTGCGCGTCGCAGCGAAAATTGGCGCTATAGCGCACCACAGTGAGTCAGCGGGTCAATCCTGAGATGCGGGCTCTACAACTCGCAATAGTGGTCTAAACTCGAGACTGCGTGTGCTACATCGCGTTGTGAGACGCCACAGCGGATTCAATTCGAGAACATGGGCGCTACGATGTGTCGTAGCGCCCGACGTAAATCAGCCCAATCCAGATTACGCCCTAAGAAAATACAAGGGCATTTTGGACTTTTTAGGACCTGTTTCTTCTTCTGAGTGCTTAAGTAAACATTAGTAGGAGATTCCTAAGTTCAGTGAATGCAAGTCAAGTGGAGGCTGGAAGCTTGTGTGAGCAGGATATCCCCGGGCTGAACCCTAAGGAAGCTGCAGTGCAAGTCAGGTCTTGCTTGTTGGAGGAGATACTCTAGGTGGTAGCTACTTCATCTTCTCTCCATTTTAGAGTAAGAGCTTGAGCAGTTTGTGCTAAGGTGATAATCTCTGTGTAACTTTGTAACTTCTATCATATTATAGTAGATTATTGTGATGTGGCTCCGTAGTTTTTTTCATTTTTGGGTTATTCATGTATATCTTGGTGTTTGGATGTTTGTGTGCTGTGACTTGTGCATGCATGTGTTGTATTTTCTATTCTTGTGACTTTTTTGTGATTTATAAGATTGCTTGGTCACTGTCAACGCAACCTCGGTCCTCAAATCCCTTGAAGTGTGCGCTCTTTCTCAAAA
The DNA here is from genome assembly GCA_016760335.1 of Gastrodia elata. NCBI lineage: Eukaryota > Viridiplantae > Streptophyta > Magnoliopsida > Asparagales > Orchidaceae > Gastrodia > Gastrodia elata. The sequence continues at coordinate 3,289,894 of CM028685.1, read as the reverse complement.
CTGCTTTCGCTGCGGATTAGAACGTGCTAGGTTTGAGCTCAGTTTTTTACCTGCAATAAGTTCTTTAGGTACCAATCCGTATGGTGCATTAGAGATCGGCTGTGTTCTAGGAATTAACTCAATAGAGAATTTCACTTCTCTCACCGGAGGTATGCCAAGCAAATCTTCAAGGAACACATTGACAAATTCTTTCACTACCTTAATTTTTGTAAGAGGGACGCTTTCCTTTGTTTCACCCATCATTGTGATGAGACATGCATCACATCCATTATTAATCAACTTTTCAGCTTTAATAGCCATAAATAATGATTGCTAACGCAGATAATGAAAAGGCAATCACAAATCCTCAGTGTCCCCGCTTAATCGCATGTCTCGCGTGCGATTTAAAAGAGTCGGACGTTTTATGGTTCAGCGGTCGAATAGTAAAACCGGCCTATTTTTCCCTGGTTTGACGTAAACCGGTTCAGCCGATCACTTTTAACCGGTAGTCCGGACGGTTCGCGGTTGAACTGGTCGAATCAGCCATCCGATCTGATTTTTAAAACATTAGTATAGGCACCTTTTTAGCTGCTACAATCTCCATTTTTACAAGTTCCAGGCGTTGTTGAGAGGCACTTAGCAAACTCTCTTCAAAATTTAACAAAATGTACTATATACTTAAGAAATTTAATCCCTTTAATGAGATTTAACGTAGCTTGACAAACTGGCAATGATTTAACGTCGCTCAACAAATAAAAATGCGCCTTCTTCGTATGCGGCAAGGGATTGGCGGAAGCGACGAGAGCGATGGAGAAGAAAATTAAGAAAGCCTTCGGCAAATCGTTGATACCCCGAGACACAATGAAATCGGTTCAAATCCTTGTTACGATCTCCGATGCTCTGCTCCACTCGTCTTCTCCTGTGCTAGCACGTTAGAGATTGATTGCTACTATTTACGGCACTAAGATGTTTGTTGAGCAATATGAGCAGAGTTCGGCCTCTTCCGATCAGCAATCGATGAATTGGTCAAGGGTTCATAATGTGATCAGTAATATTTCATAGGTTAAATGATAGTAGATTTGATTAATTTTAAAAGTTGGTGTAAAAATCAAGTATTCTAAAACTAAATATTAGAGAATACACAGAAAAATATCAACTTTTAATATTTATAAAAATGCTTAAGGAGCAATTTGAGATGCTAGATATTTGTAATGTAGTCTCTGTAAAATATACTATTAATATTTAGCAGTAATTTGAGCATATATTTAAATGAAACAACTTGTAATATGATTATCCATATAATTTTTATATATATATATATATATATATATATATGATTAGTTATTTTTATTATATATATTCCTCCCTTAATCCTTAATTATATGTAATAAAAAATTAAAACCAATTATTTTCACTATTTTCTTAATTCCATTTAATTTTCTAAAGCACTGCAATCGATCGCAAAATGCTGTGATGAATGTGCCACGAAGCTAAGGCCTATGGTGAAGGCAAGTATGATGGAGGTGTGTTGAAGCGAAGTCCTATGACAAAGATAAAAAGTTCTCAAAGAGTTTTCACTGTGAATTCGTTAACAAGAACTTTTGAATCATGTCACTTGAAAAGCATATATGTAAATGTAGCTTTCAATCACTGTGAAAACATAAGATTTGAGAGTGGTGAGCTCATCGCCTTCAAACTCTGTTAAACTTCCTCATCTTGGCGATGAACCTTTTCATAGTTAGTTCCGCATTTTCATCACAAAAGAAATCATGAGTTTTAAATGCTTTGTGAGCTCCTTGTAAGAAAATTCACCCAACTTTGACAAATTTGATGCATGAAATAAAAATATAGAAAATTAGAACAACATTTGCATCGAGCTCATTATCAGAACGGGTGATTATGTATACATAATTGCCAATTGATAAGCAGTAAAGAGAAATAAAGTTACTTAACACATACTTATTGGAGAGAGTTGTGTCTAGTTCAGGAACCCAACTCAACTTTGTAGACGTACTTGACTCCTTAGCTATTTCTGAATGCGTCTACAAAAATAAAATAAAATAACTAAAATTAATTTTGCATATTTATTTCTCTCTTTAATTCAGTTCAATTTTTCTACTTTAATTTTGAGGAGCTAAATGACTTGCATGACAGCAGTTACAATTATAATAACTTTATTAGTCGGGCTTCTGATATTGATTTAGGATCCAACCTGGTAATGAGCACCGCATTTTATCATAAACTGATGGGCATACAAAAACCTTGGAATTTAAGTTCTTTGGAATTTAATTTCTTTGAGAGTACTCCATCAGCCTAAATATTTTTTTTTTTGTTTTTTCATCGGAACCCGATCTTCTCTCCTGCCATCTTTCTCTCTTCCTTCGGTATAGTTTTTCTAATTTATAATATCCTATAGAAACTAGGATTCCATAATTGCACGATCTAGCTATTTTTACTCACGCTTGCCGTTTTTTAGGCAGTGACGGAGGATTTGGATTACTTCTTGCATTGCCGTTTGGAGGATTTGAGGATTTAATTAAGTTAATTCTTCGTAAATCCTGCAGCCAAACAGTCCCTAAGCTTACCATCTTCTTGCTGAAACATTTGGATTTCTACTGGGCGCCAAACACCCCGTTTTCGCGGACTGATTATTAATTCAAACGACAAATGGATGCAATCATCAAAGCTGCAAAATACAGGATATCGTTAAAGGAGGCCGGGATTCCAGGAGTTCTCCGAATGGTGATTACCTCCTTGCATTCTCCTTTTCTTTTCTACCCGAGCGCCAAATTGCTCACCAATTCGTTGTTCTTAGAAATTTCATCTGCTTTGATTAAGCTTGCTGCTTTTTCTTTGTATTTTTGTTCAGACCGAAGTGCGATTTACTTTTACTCCTCATGATCCTAAATCAGCGTTAAAGCTTGATGTGCCTTTCACAAGCATTAAAGGTACTGTTTCATCTGTTTCGTAAAGGCGCTACAGCACATTTCGGTATAGATATCATTATGGGAAATAAAGCCAGTTTACGAGCTTCACAATGGTTATATTCAAGTATTTTTCATGTTATATTCATCGCGTGTGTTTAAGATCTTTTAAAGTGTTTTTCTCTTTTTTGACATTTTACTTTGATTATCAGTACTCCCTTGCATACTGAAATATATGTTATATGAAATTATTGCTTTGACACATTTCTCATCACATCCAAAAACACATGGTTGATAATTCAACTGACCAATTCTAAAAAAGTTAGGCGGCACACATTTAGAAAAAAATGACAATCAATCATGGAAATAGGTCAGTCACCGAGTATGCTAATACTTGAAGGAATTGTCTGACCTTTTTCCATGTTTTGGTCACCAATCTTGAAATATTTATAATTCTCACTATTTTTCTGGCCACCAACACTTACAGCCCTCAAATGGTTTTTCTCTTGTTTTTCATCGGAATTGATTCAAGATGGCGTTCAGAATTTGTGTGCTTCCAAAACATTATATAACCTCTTTCATTATAAGTATTTAAAAAGTCACAAGCCTTTTTTCTTTCGCCCATATAGATATATAGGCCTCTCACATGTTGCAAGAGGGAAAATGATTTGTTGTATTGATGATTGCGCTCAAATTACTAGAATTATTATCAAGTCAAAAATTGATGCGAGCAAAATTTTTATCACTCCCAATATGATAAAATCTTATTTGGGGTTAAATTGGTGAGCAATGATAATTGTTAGACCACTACATTGTATGATTTTTAATGGTGTGACCCTTGCATTTATTTTCTGATTGTTTCATATGGAAGCCTGTTCGACAGAATGCACACTACTATTAATATCAATAATATAAATTTCATGCATTTTTTATTTAAATCATCACAAATCGTAAACTTTATAACTTAAATTAAACTTCCTACAAAAATACTCATGCTGCCATGCAAATTATTCAATACTAGTAATGTGATGTAAGGGACTAGTTTGTATCATTTAAAATAATATGCGTCTTCTTAGTGAGTGCTAATAAAAAAGAAGAGTGCCATTGACATTGACATTGCATGCGAGCTGGTCCCACATGCATGCATATATGAATGCATGGACAAATGTTAATACATATTTTGCAAATAGCCTTTCTAAGTTGTCTTAAAATATGTTTGGATGAGTTATACACATCACATTCATAATTGACTAAATAGATGGCATGCTAAATTTTGATTTCATTTAAAGCTAATTATACACATTCATTAGCAAATTCCTTGAAATACTAACATTGCTTAAATTATGTCAAGATGTTTTGCTTATGAGTTTGTTGATAATTTTGAAATCCAAGACAAAGTCATCACTATTTAAGACATTTATTTGCTCTAGCAATTCATCAATGCTAATCAATGTGCTTCGTTAAATTTTACATTAAATTTAGATACAATATTCTTTATAGCTTTAGGATCTTACATGCTCTCATTTTATAATTATGATTTTGATCTATTAAATATTTAGGTTAATGGACAAAATTTAAAATTCATAATTGAGTTTTGGTAACCCAATTGATTGATTATACAAAGCTCAAAGTAGCACCTCAAATAATATTTTTGATGAATTATTGTTTGATTTGGGACTAAACTCTTTTCTAAGAGTCTTACTTAAACAAACAGTTGTGATAAAATAGTCTAAAGGAGATAATTTGTTGCTACTAAAGGTGTAAACCTTTGCATTTTATTTGTTGTTGTTAGTCTTACCTTATAAATAGTCTCAATAAAATGCTCACACAATTGACTCTTCCAAATGACAACTATTACTCATTATGCTTATGTTTCTTGTTGCTTCATGATGAGTTATTTGTAATACATTGCCAAAAATATTGTGCATGTACACTATTATATTATCAATAGTATAATTTTCAGACATTTTTTATTTAAATCATCACAAATTGTAAACTATTTAACCTAAGTTTGCAGATAATTCTGAAGTCCAAGGCAAACTCTTTGCTATTTAACACATTTAATTTGCTTTAATCAATTCATCAATGTTAATGAGTGTGCGTTTAAAATTTAGAATCAACTTAGATACAATATTCTTTATAAAATGCAAGGCTTACATAACTCATTTGTTTGGCACTTTCACTTCTTAATATTCTTACCTTATAAATAGTCTTACCTTATGAATAGTCTACAAAAGATGTAAACCTTGCAATGTTCTTACCTTATAAATAGTCTCCATAAAATGCTCACACAATTCACTTCTCCAAATGACAACTATAACTCATTATGCTTGTGTTTCCTATTGCCCCATGATGAGTTATTTGTTACACATTGCCAAAAAGATTATGCATGCCCCACTAAATTTGTTTGGCACATTCAATTCATTGAAATATGACAACTTTATAGCAAATCATACGGTGTTGTGATCAACAAGATCTAAGTAGTATGGATGAAGTGGAGCTCTTTTGGGGTGCTAGATATTAAAAAAGTTCCACTCAAATTCAAAGAGAAGTTTTATAGATCAACTATATGATCAACATTGTTATATGGGGCAAAATGTTGCTTTGGAAAGAAAAAACATATTTATGAAGTGTTGCAAAGATGAGGATGCTAAGGTGGGAGACTGAGTACACCCATAAGGACATGGAGAGGAATGAGTACATTAGTAGCAAGGATGGACTAGCTCCAATTAAGGACTAGCTTAGAGAAAAGTACCTTAGATAGTTTGGGCAACATAGACTCTTAAATGCCATTATTAAGAAAGTTGAGTTAATGAATTATGCTTGCGTTAAGAGAGGACAAGGAAGACCGAAAGAGATATGAAAGCAATTTATTAAATAAGATCTTGCATACTTGGTGCTTAGGTGGGTCTATTATTTGATGAATCACAATGGAGATTAAGGCTAACCAACCCACATAGTGGCATTAAGGCTTGGCTTGATGTTGTTGTTATTGGGGCATCCATTTTGTTGGGAAAAAGATAATTTATAAATTTTAAAAAAAATCCATAATTCAATTATCAATACTAAAAATTTTATTTAGCTTTAAAACACATCAAATGTTGGAATGCAACTTTGGATATCTTTATAATTGTGATATGCTTGTTGGTAATCATAACTCACATGAACTTATCTGAGTTGTATGATATTTAATTTATATCTCTTTAACCAATTAATGCCCTACTTATAATCGGTATAACATGACTTAATGTTTGATACCAATTTAATGAAGGAATTATAGGGTTGGGTTTACGATAAGAGGGTTCACACTAGAAATTAAAATATCATGCAAAGGTGCATGATTACAAATAAGAAAATCTGGCATAAATCAGATTTAATTGAAATGTGATTAATTTATTGTAACTTCTTGACGTCAAGTAAAAAGCAATGCCATTTAGTTATTGAAAAAAAGATTTTGATTTAAAATTTTGTGGAGTTATTTGCAAGAAATTTAGAATGATTTGAAATCCATAACACAAAAATTAGTACTCAATTTTTTTTCAGCTATTTTATGATTATATCAAACCAATTAATAAAAAGTAAAAGTAGTTAAAAGGTGAGATAATTTTGAAGTATCAATATTGAAGTACCATATTTTAGGCCTAAACTAGAAGATAATGTTTTTTGGATTTGATTTTTGCTTGTTCACACTTTATAATTTATAGATTCCCTATTAACCTAGGATGAAAATTTGATGGCCTTCAACATCAATTTAATTTACAATTAAGATTAGTATTCTATACAAAAAGATATAATATCTCAAGTGTTTTGGTAGTCATAAGTTTATTAACCAAATATTGTACTACTAAACCAACCAATCAAAAAATAAGAAAGCAAATGAAGTTATAATGACATATATTACTGTAATAATGCAATTTAGATTTAAACACGAAGCTAGCTTATCGTAGAAATATTTTCTTATTAAGAATTGAATGAATCCTGCAGTTAAAACATACTATATTGAAAAGTAGAATTGTGTTTTATCCAAATCAATATATTATTGTGATACATACTTCATAATATTTAGATTCTTCATACATTTAGTATTAAAATTTAATTGGCTTCTAAATCAATGTACATTACAATATAGATACATATTCCATACAAAAATTTAATGTTTAAGTTACGAATGCACAATTATGCATGTAAATGAAATTCATCACTTGTAGAAATTGGGAAAGATTTTGGTAGCATTCTTTTCTTAACTAAGTTAATATTGCTTGACATGTGATAAAAATTGCATCGATGCATGTCACAAATGATGTGATTCACTAGAGTTGTATATAGGAGGAAATAAAATTGTATTTTGTGTTGCATTTCTGTGTGACCAATATTGTAGGGTTCTTGTAGTGATATAATATGGGTATTACTTAAAAAGAAGCCTGATCACTTCAAACAACCTTCCTTTGATCACAAAAAATAGGCGCATACGTAGTCCTTTAGGTGCATATTGTGTGATAACTACAGGCTCCATATTATCATGCATTATTTTTGAAGTGCTTGTATGATGTTAAGTGTAAATATCCTTTTTCACTTTAGCGTGCAAAGTGTAACGTGAAGTTTGCTTCAATAGACCAAATGTTATTTCGATAACAATGATTCTAGCTAGTTATTCGGCTTGACATTGTTGTTATATTCTCATGAAAGTATTCCACTCAAAAACATTTCTTGAAACTCTTGCCTAGGTAATCCTTAAATTCATAAATTGGCAAATATAACATCTTTATTGTGAAGATATCGAGTTTCCATATTTGATTGAACTTCTTTGTTGATCATTGGATAAGCAAGGTATGTATCATCAAACATCCTAACCCATCCAATTTTAATGGAGAATCACTCATGGTTTCACATGCTTGAGCATTTCAAGGGTGCTTTGCGAAGGGGTGGCTTCTCTTGATGAGACTTGTTAAATCCTTGGGTGTCTCTTAATGATACTTGCTAAACCCTTAATATGCTTTAGAAGCTAAGCGAAGCACACTTTTAACATCACTGCTTTTACATATAAGAGGACCACATGTGCGCGCACAAGTCTGGATGTGGGCTCGTGAATGTCAAGCAATGGTGACAAAGCTTAAAGGAAATTTTCTCTTGGTTTTATGTGAGACATGAATCTGTCTTACCCTAGTCATATCTTCCCTCTTCTCTATTATTGTTTTTCACTTGATATTTTGAGACATTGTTAGCAAATACTTTAATTTGAGATAGTGATAAGCTTTTCTACCTCATTGGGAAAGTTCCAACTATTATAATTTTCTTGCAATGATTTAAAACTTTATATGCTCTTAAATCTTTTTGGTCAAAAATAAATTTTATTGCTTAATTTATATTTAAAAGGATATATTTGGTTGTTTTTTGAACTATAGTTGTTTTAAATTTTTATTTCAACAATTATGCATTTTCTTAATAATTTATTGCATATGGAAAACGTAGCTCTATCTTGATCTATCTTGCATTACTAAATTGAGTTGCCACACCACAGGAAGGCAATGCATCCGATCTAAAACTTAACCAAAGATGGTTTGTAGTAACTCAATTTAATTAATTCTGTTTACCAACTATTGACATGTCATCAAGGACCGACCAATGATTAAAAAGCTGTTGGGAAAAAATGCCCTATTAGTTGGCCCTTTGCTTTTCTTTAATATTTTTTTTTGTCAATAACTATATATCACATGCTATTTGTCCTTCCAATGAATCTTACTAATGTGAGTATGATGCCATCATTTTAATTTATCAAACTTTGTCAAAAAATCAAACTCCAATAACGCAGTGAATAAACCCTTGCAATTTTAATCTGATAAATTCTAGGAAACTGTCATACAGACAAATAAGGTTAAGAAAGTAAAGTCTGAAGTTCAATTTCTATAAAAAATATTCTCATGAAAATTAACTTAATTAAATTCTTATTAACCAATTAAGCCAACATTTGCTAGAAAAATAAAAACAATGTTCTTCTCTCATTATGACCCTTCACTAAAATCGGCACACACTCATAAAAACTATAAGAAAATGAATTAATAAAATAAACAACAACAGTGAAAACTTAACTAAAACACTTGATGCTGGTTGTAATAAATGCAGATGATTTATTTCCCTTAACCATTGCTCTCTTTTATAAGTCTCTTTTTTCGTTGTCTTTTATTTGGTTCTCTTTCTCTCTCTTGGCTAATCCTTTTTAGAGAAAAACTCTTCTCCAGTAGTCTCACATTGCTGCGTATTCTTTACATTACCTTAAGTCAACCTTTGAACTTGGCTTAGGTTTCAGCAAACACATTTTAATTTCTCTAAGGGAGATAAGCTCTTGTTTTTATAGAATTTCTTTTGTAAACTCTCGTATTTATTAGACTGCTCATTTTGTTGCATGTCTTTATGATTGATGAACGTGTCCTCTTATAAAACCTTGTTTGTCTTGTATTCCTTTTTACTCAATGATGTTCTACATAACCTAATTTGTTGGAATTTAATTTTTCCGGACTTTGAATGACAATCATAAAATTTCAAAATATTCATTTTTCTTCTTGTTGACACTTTTCTCTGTCTTCTGTTACCATGCCAGTTCACAAGTTTAGTAAAGATGGCTCAAAGCAAGCTTTGTTGAATCTCCTGCATGAGGTGCGTTGACTTCACCATTCACATTTATCATGTCTTAATGATCCTTTTTACTTGTCAAACTTATTATGTAACTCTAAAGGAGAACCCCATTAAATAATGTATATTAATTTTTATTTGATAATCTTTATGCTTTCCCACTGTATTATGATGATATCTACCTCACAAGCTATTGTATATTTTCAGAATGGAGGTTATATTTTTGAGTTTGATAGCTTCTCTGACAGAAATATAGTAAGAGATTTTGTAGGTAAGTTATGACTATCTTTCTTAGAATTCTCAAACTTATATTAACTTCTTACAAGTTAAAGGATGCCCATTTAATTTGATTTAGCTTTTAAAATATGCTTTTATGGGGATTACTGTGACAGTGCATCATATTTAGAGTTGAGATTCTTCATTTTAAATGTTATTTGCCCTCTAATGTGATTTGCTTATGCACATTTTTTTTTTATTTTGGTCTGATTGAATTTTTATTTGCATTTGATTATTTGAGATTTTGTCTACCTTTAAGCAATTTCCCATGACATGAGGCTGACTTAATTTCTGCTTGAAGTAAAACCATTGATGAATGTACTTTATTTTGTCCACATTTATATAGATATATTCAGCTTCTTTGTCAATTGTTCTAGGTTTTATTTCCATTATTATTCAATTTTACTCGAGTAAATGACTGATTAATTGAGAGTAACTGCTTGTCATCATAAAATTATTGAATGATGCAAAATTTTGATTTCTATTTTTGTAATATTATGCATATGCCACCTTTGATTAACAAGGCTCCTTAATCATCTCATAGAGATGATGAAATGAACTGCTTGAGATTTGAATTCATATGATTTGAATTCAAAGTTAAGCGTGTTCAAGTGGGGTCACTCTCAGGATGAGTGACCTGCTGGGAAATTATCTTCTGTGGGCAAAACCGTGAGGCCTTTCAGGTCAAAGCGGACAATACCTTGGTGCTTAAGAGTGTGGGCTGTTACAAATGGTATCAGAGCAAACTATAAGGTGTCAGATAAAAGCTAAGTGTCATACAGGGCAAAGTACCACTTCATGTGAGCAGCCTCTTGAACCTATGATGGTTAAGGTGCTACATGGTTGTAGGTACCTCTTGTGCCTGTAGGGGTCACCTCTAGTCCTATCTACCCAATGGATGGTTCTTGGATCTGTGTGGATACTGACGAGGACGTCAGTTACTTAAGTTGGGGAGACTGTAAAGACCACTTAAGTATTAATAAGTGAAATTCTTAAATATCGAGGCGCCTTTTCAGATAACGGTGGAGTTCCTGATAAGAATTCTAAAGTTAAGCGTGCTCAATTGGGACCACTCCCAGGATGGGTGATCTGCTGGGAAGTTATCTTCTGTGGGCAAAACTGTGAGACCTTTCAGGCTAAAGCGGATAATACTTTGGTGCTTAAGAGTTTGGGCTGTTACATGACAACTACATGAGAAAGTCAAGGTAGTTGATTGTAGTTTATGGGCAATACATTTTATAATAATTGGGGATGGAACATTTGATTTTATAATGATTGCTACCTTTGCATTTTGTACTATGGAAATTTCTAGCCTAGGAAATCAAACTTTACACAATTGAGTTTTATTGTTGACCTTTTAGAATTGATAGCATGTTTGTTAATGTATTCATGTGAAGATTGAGACAACTAAAATCATATATTTTATACCTAAAAGGGAAATAAGTCTTTCATGTTTTGATTAATATTGATTTTAGAAGATAAACATTTAAAATGTCTGAGCATGCATATTTTAGAGAGTATTTAAGTGATTGCACGATGAATGTAGTGTAAGCAAAGATTCACACAATGATTTCTAATTGGCATGGAGAGGATATGTACTTGATTACCTGATTGAAATCTATTTGATACTAGGAGTTTGATTAAGAGAGCAACATGGGTCAAACAATCATAGACAAAAATCAAAGTAATACCTTACAATTTGTTAATTGGAACCGAAAAGTTTTATGTAACGATGAATGAAGAGTAATTATCTAGGAAATTGCACTCTAGTGGAAATGTGGAGAAAAAGTTCCAAATGTAGCTACAATACTCTTATTTGTACTATAGGTTAATCATAACAAACATGGGACAATTAGCAATCACATTTTAAGCTTCTTTTGCCTTGCTAGCCACATTTTCTTAACCATAAAAAACTTGATGTTTGAACCAGTACAAATTGTACTCATGGCAAACATTTATAACAAACTATTTTGGCACATGGAGGCCATATTATTAAGTTTTGGGTTACACTTACATTTTTCTTAATCACATAGATTGCTTGGACAAAATAAGAGTAAATTTTCGACTCAGAATGAATTGGGTCTTTTGTGGGTTGGTTGGCTAGATTACATACTTTTGTTGAGTTATAAATTATAGCTAGACCACCTTTGTCCTTATTCAACTAGGCATTAAGTGAGCTTGTCTTTAGATCAACTGTGACTTCAGCTTCAACTCAGTTGACGTCTCTCTAGGCAATCTTCTCGACTTGGATTAAAACGTTGTCGCGCAGGTTCCTTTTCTCATAGCTTGGGAACTTCAAGGCTTACTAATGGAATTTTTGTTATGAATTGCTAGGATTCTTCAACCCCTTTTAGGGTTCGTAGTTTGAGCAAACACCGAGCGATTATGAGAACATACAATGGCAAAATAAGAAATAGCAGATCACAAGCAAACAAACACATAAGAACCTTATGTAGAAAACCTAAAACCTGGGAAAAATCACGGCCTTACAGGATTTTATGGAGTAAGAGAAGCCCAAATAGTTCAAAATGCCCCAAAAATAGTTAGGATAGCTCCTAAATCTGAAGCAGGAGCCCTACGGCCGCTAAGGCGGCCGTAGCACCTACGCTCGAACCACGGGGAGCCAGGGCATGGTACGGCGCCCAGGCTTGAACCATGGGGCGCCAGGGTGCGCTACGACACTTCAGGGTGTGGCACGGTGCCTAGCCCTCAGCAGCAAATCCTGCAAGGCGTGCCAGGGTGCGCTGCAGCGCCCAAACTTTCCCTGACTTGTCCCGGAATACCCTGGAACCTCCTGAAAGCCCATCAGAGCTCCATTGGCACCTCCACGATGATAATCAAATCAGCGTTCACATCCCAACAATCTCCCACTTGAAGAATGATTTGGATTAATAGATCTTCATTTATGGAATCTTCTCTTTTCCCACCGTAGCTTCAATTGCTAAGGTCGTGGTGTGGCACACCCCGCCTTGTTCATGCTTTAAGGCCAATTGAAGCTGCTCCCTGCTTCAGTTTCCATGACTCCAGGTTGTCCGCTTCTGTTGAGAAGTTGACCTTCTTCTCATTCTTTGTTTCTACTCCTGCAATAAATTCTAGCCCTTTATTGATCAAGTGAAGCGACTTTTCCATATTGCCCTGAGCTATAACCAACGAACCTTTTGTCACCTTCCATTGACCTTTCTTGAAGGATGTTGCATAACCGTCACAGGCTAACTGACCAATCGAGATCAAATTTCTTTTCAGACATGGAATGTGTCTCACATCCTTCAGTCTCCATATAGATCTGCTAGTTCACATCACCTTTACCTATAACACGGTATGCCTTATCATACCCTGATAGATTTTTCCTAGATCTCCTCGAGTGTAATTACAGAAAGCTCCTTTGCTTGACATTGCATGAAAAGAGGCTCCTGAATCCACAAACCAGTATTCAACTCTCACTAAAGACAAGACCAGTGAGTCTTGATCACCTTCTTCCGAGATGTTCATAGAATGGCCCTTAACTTGGTTTTCACCGTCTTTTCTCCTCAAAGCTGGGCAATCCTATTCAAGTGCCCTTTCTTTTTGCAACTCCAGTATTCTGCTTCCCCTTTTTTCAGCTTCATTTTTTGTCACATTCTACTTTCAACACTTAGGGCTGAGGTTGAAGATCCTCATTCAACACGAGCCTACGACATCATTGTAGCGTAGCTTCACATTTCCTGATGAGCTACTTACCGCAGTAACTCATCCATCCCAGCTGTCTGGCAATTAGGATAGAAATAACAAAATTCTCATCTCATCTTCAAAATTGATTTCGACCAAGCTTAACTTGTTGGTTACGGTGTTGGAAATCATTCAGATGTTCAATTGCCGAACCATCTTCCACCATCTTCATATCAAACAACCTCTTCATCAAGGAAACAAACCTAGCGTTGTTCTGTTGAGAACATGCCAATCTTCATCACTCATAGTCTCTGTTTTTTTTTATTGTTTCTAGTGGAAAATACATTTTCTTCTGATACAGTAAGTCTTCAACTTGCATCTTCCTGAAAGTGAAGTTCATCCCATTGAACTTCTCCACTATCTCATCTCATCACCCATCGCTCCCACTGAAACTAACAAACCCTAGAACCTCTCTGATACCACTTGTTATGAATTGCTAGTATTCTTCAACCCCTTTTAGGGTTCGTAGTTTGAACAACATCAAGCGATTATGAGAACATACAATGACAAAATAAGAAATAGAAGATCACAAGCAAATGAACACAAAAGAACTTTACGTGGAAAACCCAAAACCTGGGAAAAATCATAGCCACACAATTAAGAAGATTCACTATGAAGATTACAAGATTTTACAAAGTACCCAAGAAGCCCTAACCCTTGGAAGTAGTACTCCCCACTTCTTCTATGCCCTTCCTTGGCTCTCAATTCAAACCCTAGCTGCCACAAGATTTCTTCTCCCAAAATCTTCCCTTAACTTCTTTTTGGCCTTAGGCAAACATTTCATAATGTTCCCTTATATACTTAGGCTTCATTTGGACCCCAAATGGTCCCAAATGCCCCACAAAACACTTAGGGTAGCGCTTAAATCCGAAGCAGGAACCCCGCGGGCGCTACGGCTTGCCGTAGCGCCTAGTCTTGAGCGACAGGGCGCCAGGGCGTGCGATGGTTGGGCGCTCGAACCGCGGGGTGCGCTACGACGCCTGGTTCTCAACAGCAAATTCTGCAGGGTGCGCTGCCACGCCCGAACTTCCCATGACTTGTTCCAGAACACCCCAGGACCTCTTGGAAGCCCACCGGAGCTCCATTGGCACTTCTACAATGATGATCAAATCAGTCTTCACATCCCAACAATTTTTTCATATTGCTTGCTTGAGTAATTCTAGATTATGAGAGCTTGACCAAATGCTAAAGTTATCTAGGCACAAGGTGGGATAGTCAATGATAATTTCAGTTCAATCGTTTAATTTTTATAAAAGCTTACCAGAGATTTTGGCAACCTTGGTTAGGCTTCTTAGTAGGTTGATAGAGACAATGAGATGATCTATTGATCTGTTATTGATTTCAAGTGACGTGTATGTGGAACTTTGGTCAGGTGAGGCAGTCATTCTTAATTATTATTAATTATGGTAAACTATAAACATTTTCTTGTGTCCCAACAAAGATTTTAGCCATGCAGCTGTATTTTGAGATTTAGCTTTTTAGAAGACATTTTATGAAAGCATTGTATGCTGCTAAAGTTATGAGCTATCATCGTGCTCAGAGTGCAAGGAGAGAGTGGGATTGAATAAATTCATTACCTCTAATGATAGAGACTACTGAGCTGATAAAATAATTCAATTGGGTAGAGTATAAGCCATATAGTTATGTTGAGAATATGGGTTTGTTTGGGACTACCAAGTTGTTAAAAGATTGGTTGATGTATATGAGTTTCTGTTTGAAATTATTATATTGAAGTGCTGTTGTTTGGAAATCTAACTGCCAAACTGCTGCTTATATTCAAAATGAAATTCTTAATATTAGTTACTATCTTTATTCGAATGAAGATGGGTATTATAAAATGCTCGAACATAACTAATTTTCCGTTATTTGACATTCACAAAAAATATATATAGTATTTTTAAACAAAGGAGCTGTTGCCCATCTTTAACTCCCTAAATACTTTACTTTTTAAGAATACTCTTTAAAGCTAATTCTAAAAAAAACTACAACGATTTAAAAACCATAAAAACCATACAGCTTTCTTTAACAAATCCTACGTATCTCTTAATTCAAGTTTATTTGATTTGGAATTTATATTTAATTGTAATAAAAAATTATTAGGCTATTTATTAGGAATATAATAATTGGCTCATTTCAAAGCTTGTTATGCTTTTGTAGGGTGAATTAGGTTTCTACCAAGCAATTGAGGAATATTGGGCATGGTGAATGTGAATATTTTTGTTAGTTGTGCAAGGTGTAGTAGTAGAACTATGACTACAGTGATCAAGACACAATGATAGTGCTTAACTTGCAAATTTTGGGGGGCAACCCTGATGGGATCCAACCAATCAAATAAGTTAGCTTTCTTAACAACTTTGAGTAGGTTGAGGAATGCATTAGGTATAGTATGTTAGTAAATCAATGGAACAAGTTGGCAACTGTGCGGTCAATCAGCTAGCTTTGTGAATAGTGCATCTGCTGCAATTGGATCGAGAAATGTGCAAGTCAAGCATGATCTTGCAAAATCAATTAAGATGGAGGCAATGCAAGGTTGCATCATTGTCACACAAACTGGCAGCCTTATTAATATGCAGGAACAAATAATACTTGATGACGATGTGCACACTAGCATCGATAGGGGGACAATGCTCAACCAATGCCTAACGTGTAAGGTAATTGTTCTGCTATACGAATCATGTGTTAAGAAAGAGATTATAATTTTGTTTTAGCTGGTTGGGCTATATCTTTGTAAGTTTTCTTAAATGACTTTTTCTTAAAATAATACAAATATAAGGACAACAAGATCACAGTAGTCCACATAATAGGAACAAAAGGTATAAATGTCTCACAATTAAAGCAGCAAACCTATGGTCAATTCTATGAAATTGCAAATAATTTTCCTTGGTAAAAAATATTTGCAAATTTTAAGATATCCAACACTTTTTACTTTCCTTTGCCTTTTCTATGGATCGTGTAATTGTTCTTTCTTGATCACATTAGTTAAGTACAATGAACTTGAATCCCACTTAGTTCAATAGTTCTTATCCATGCTTAGAATAAATGACAAGTTTAGTTGCACTATGACATGTTGTATGGATTTGGAATCAATTGAGTTTTAAACCCTAGAATGCATTATTGGAGATACCAACAAATCATTCATCATAATAGATCTGATGCTGGGATCCCAAGATGGAAGGCTAGAGACTCCCTCTGTCTATGGGAGTATTAATAGCAGCATGCTTCCAAATAGAAGAGACTGTGGCTTAAACTCTTGGTGAAGATGGTAACAAGAATCAATACCAAAATCAATGGTGTGATAGCTTAAATAATATTTTGGTATATTTTAAAAATCAAAATTTTTCAAAAATTTGACGAATCAATGTAATATCTTGAGAGAGGATGCTTAATGTAATATTTTGGCTCACCAAAATCCTTGCTATTGAAGGACGAGACAATTTCTTAGTGGGAACATCAAGTTGAAGAGGCTTATAAAAAAAAAATTCAAGTGACCATGATAATATTCTTATTGTACGATGAACCTTGAGCTTAGAAAAACCATCCAAATCGATTTGATTGACTTGAAATTATGATTAAAATTGGAGATCATCTAAAAGGTCACAATATGAATCCTTTCATATGAAAAAAGGATAAGGAGATTAAAGTTGCATAATATATAATGCTGGAAAGTTTGATGAACTCAAACTTGTAGCATTAAGACCTACATACTGTCTCCCCAACAAGCAAGTTTCTGTTGTACCAGATAAATACTTTCCAAGGTAGGACGGTCATAGAAGAGCACATCAACAAGTGAGAATTTAAAATGACAAGCTAGACTACAAATCTTTATAGAAACAAAGGCATGTTTCTACTTAAGCAAAGACTGGGCTTTGATAATGAGGAATGAAGAGATTGGCGATGGAATGGGTCGGATGGCAGAAAGACCAACTACTTGAGCGAACAATTGACATGATCATGCAAAAGAAGCATCATTCACAGCCATCCCATGCGAGCATTGTCCTAAAAAGGCAATGGGATGGTAATTGGGGAACTTCTAAATTGGAGGGAGCATAAGATCATCTTAACATGAGGATGAAGGGTTAATATTAGTTAACAAGATCAAGTGAGTCAATTCTTAAAATAGATCCAATGAAATTTGCCAACAATTGGATGCATAAGTAAGGCATCCCATACCATTGACACTGGAGGCAATGACTTAGAAGGGACATATTTAATAGCAACATAGGTGGCAGACAAGGAAGAGACACATGCCTAGATCAACCATGATCGTGGCTATGCCAATGTCCCATGGATAAAGAAATAACCAAATATGAATGACACCTACACAATATATTGATGAGGATGAGACCAAAATTTGGCTACTAAGATTTGATGAGAAACCGGTATAGGCAATGAACTTGGAGGCAAAATCTAATAGTTTGAAGCAAACATGAAAATGCATTTTACATCAACTTCTAGATTCGGAGATCTCTTCTAGAACTCGAGCATTCTTCAACCAACAAGGTAGGGCAAGGAACCCAAACCCTCTTTGGTAAATGAACAATGGTGTACACATGTATGAAGTGTTGTTAAATGGTATGATATTTACTGATGACAATAAGAAAAATGTTGCCTTGTATTTAATACCAATTGTGATTATTATGTATTTTAGTTTTTGTTTTGAGTACTTAAAAGCGTTGAACTTACTTAGACTATGGTTAGTGATGTATAGCATTCTAGTTCACCATTGATATTAACGTGGTTATCTTTTGTATGTGTTTGAACTGCGATGGTTGAACTGGATTGAGTTGAGTTGGTTATGAATCCATGAGGACCAAACCTAGCTGATTTGATTGGTCCAGGTCGTTAATATTGTATTGATGCGAATAATGTGAGCATTATATTTCCCTTGTATTTTGTAGCTTGCTTTTAAAATGAAGCGTATTGGAAAATATGATAGTGTGCAATGATAGTTGAATTCCCCATTATTATCAAAAAGGGAAAGTTATAATTACTTGGAAAGTTATTCTTGTATAGTTTCCCAAAAGCTTAACCAGTTTGAGTATTTGGCTTAACAATATTATGATTGAATTGCATTAAGTTTGACTGCTAATTAAGTAATTTGCCAAAGTTGCCCATGACTTTGCATTTGGTTAATTTAGTTTCATACATTGGTTCCCCAACTATTCAATATGTCCGATTTAGTCTCTTGACTATTCATTTTATGGCTGATTTAGTTTTTAATCTTTTAATTCTTGGGACCAAATTAGGCTCAAAATGAATGGCCAAGAGACCAATTTAAACATACACAATTGCTGCAGACTAAATTGGCCAAATTGAAATAACTGACGGATTTTTGACAAATTACTCGTACTTGCTAATTATACATATGACAAGCTATGAATTATTTTAGTACCTGTGAAAATTGAGCTGTAATTCAGGCTAACCAGGACTTTCTCATGGTTTGACTGATCTGTAAGAAAAATAAATGCTGTGTTTTGTAATGGTTTAATGTCACAAGTTTTTTCAGGTGACATGTTATAGTTATGTGTGGAGGCCGGCCAAGTTAATTTAGATAGCTGATTAATCCGAACTAAGGCATACCCGATCATGTTTGCTTTATTTGAAAGTTGACCTAAATCAATTAAGATTGTTATTGTGTAATGTGAAAACTTATTATCTGTCTTATGTAATCATGGCTGATTTTCTCATATTGCTAGAATGCTCAAAATGCTCAATAAATGAACAGAAGCATTAAGTATTCACCTTGTTTTGATAAGCCCAATGAAGCTTTCATATGTTAACATTAAATACCTCGTATAAGTAAAAGGGCTGTTAATCCATAATAACGAAAACTACTGTTGAGTCACATTAATATGCTAATAAAGGGAAAATGTAAATTTTCTGTGTTTTGAGAGGCCCACTGAAGCCTGCATAAATAAACAATAAGTACCTTACACAAGTGAAAGAGCTGTTGATTCGGAATCTATGAGAATTATTGCTCAGGCACTTTTTTTGTTTGTAGACATTTATAGAATTATCATTGCTAAACTAATCACAGTTGTTGAATCATGTCTGAGTCAATCATGTCATCTTGTTCATTTCTTGTTGAATCATGGAATGGCGTTGAAGGGTTATACTGGAGTTGGGTGGAGCTCATGCCTAGATATTGGATTTTTAAACTAAACAGTGCTAGGATTCTTTCTTGTGTTTGGTTTTGTGACCTTTATTCTCCACAATCTGACGGAGAAGCTCTTCTTTGTCCAATATAAGAAAAATACAAGATGATGGCTAGAACGTGCTATCTAACCTCAGCCTTCACTACTTAAAAATCTCTTTTTTTTCATAATTCATTCTTTTTATAGAGAAGATCTCTTCGCTTACAAGATGACTTTCATACCTCTTTAATTTAAAATTATTATGACAGTACTAAAATAGCAGGGCGGTTAGTGATGAGTCGAATGCTATGTGATTGCTATAGTAGGCATTCCTGGAATACGGAGTGCAAGCATATCACTCTTATTGACAGCATTTATATGTTATATTTGTATTATTTCTTAGCATGCTTACTAACGTATGATAAGTACGGAGAATCCTGCTTTATATGTATAACGTATGATAAGCAGAGCTTGACATTTGAGTATTTACCAGTGCTTAGTAAAAAAAGGATCCAGTAGGACTAGCTATGCATACTGTCGTAGAATGGATCATTATACATGCACATTAACTTTGATAGACCGTCCTTACCAATGAAGTGCAAGCATAGCACACTTATTGACAACTCTGATAGACATTCCTGGAATACAGAGTGCAAGCTTATCATACATATTGACAACTTTTATATGTTATATTTGTTTTATTTTTTAGCATGCTGACTAACATATAGTGAATAGGGAGAATCCTGCTTTATATGTATATTGACATTGATAATACATTCGTGCAGGGTTTGACTATTTACCAATGCTTAGTGAAAAAAGGATCCAGTAGGACTAGCTATGCATACTATCGTAGAATGGATCATTGTAACATGCACATTAACTTTGATAGACCGATCTTACCAATGAAGTGGCCAACTGTGGAATGGTTGACTTGTGCTTACTGTTGGATATTTATATTTGTAGGATTAACATTGTGTTGTTATTTGAATCGAACTAGAATACTGGATTATCATATTATTTTTACTGAAGCTAGATATATATATATATATATATATATATTTAACAATATGTAAACAGAACATAAAGCACTGAGGAACAGTGTATAATTATTGCCAAATGAATAAAACCTTTTCCTTTGCCTTAATTTAGGGTTGAAAGAGAATCCTCCCTTGTACCCTGAGTGAGAATCTGGAGAGTGTAATTTTTTTCAGTGTATACTGTTTAGAAATCTTCTTTGGATGAATGGAAAAACTATAGCCAAGTTACTTTGCAAGTAGCTAAGTTCGATGATCCAGCATGGCTCATTGTCATTTGACCACTGGAATGCAGCAAGTGTGAAGCGAGTATTTTCTTGTCATTGTAGGAAAATTGTAGTGAAATAAACTGTTTGAGAGTTCAGTAAATTTAAATCATTGACTGGTGGACAGCTTATATGGCTGAATGTAGTGTAGGGGTGGCAGTATTTTTGGATAATGCAATTGAACACTTGTTTGCTTTACATATGTAACCTGTACATTATGCGTGAGAGTTTTTATTCTAGAAGATCAAACTGCACACAATTTTAGTATTTAATCATGACTACCTATAACCATTGTGTAGATGTACCTATCTGAGTGTTGAGGCAGAGATAACATGTGTGATGGCGCTTTAAAGTGTGGTCTATCGAGTTATGCTTAATAGTAAATGATCACTAACAGTTCTTTGAGCAAGCTTAAGAGGAACAGTACTGAATTAAAAGTATGATGAATGTAATAAGGCAAGCTCTACACTCATGAGGCTAGTCAGTAAGACAAAACTTGCCACAATTCTTATAAACAAATGATAAACTATAAAACATCAATACATCACTTTAGTTGTCAGCTGTAGGTTGAGCTTTATTTATTTGACATACAACATTTTGGAAATATTTAATACTTGCTATAAAATCAATACAAATAAGCTAATGCGATTTTAAGCTATTAAGCTCGAAGAACAAGAGGTTTAGAATGTAATCAACTCATAACCTTTTGTAGTAAAGGCTATATTAAGTTTATCAGAACGATTGCTTCAAGGTGTTAGCGAGCAAGTTAATATAGTCTTGGTGGGAATAAGTACCTTGTACAAGCTTCAGTATAATATGTATGAAGTTTTTGATGTGTGGAGTTTTTTTTCTATAAGTTTAATCGCAAATGATAGAATAATTAAATAAGAAATTTAATCATTAAATCATACTTGCTGTTTGTTTTGCTTTAACCTATAAGCAAAGTTAGCTGGAGTGAGTTGAGCCATAGAGTGTTGACCTGACATGTTGAGTGAACCACTTTGATGTCAGTATGGGGGTGTTCTCACCAAGCTATGAATGGTGAATAAAGTATCTAGAGAGGTGGTTGAGCAGTGCCAAATTATGCTGAGAAGCCAATGTGGAATTCTGTTTTGAAAACAAGGTATAAATTGAAATATTAATTCGGAGAGGATCAAGCAAAAATGTCATCGGTTTAGTAAGCTATCAAGCGGCACAAGTTGGGCAGGTTGGTGAGTAGTATAACCAGTCAGGCAAGTTGGTGAGTTGAAGTCAGTTGTAGCCGATTGGGCAGGCTGTAGATCGAGACGGTGTAAGGCACAGTTGAGATAGGCTGGATGAGATGTAGTTCATATATGATCATCAATACATATGGGTAAATAGACACCTAAGCTGTTAGTTGGGCAATGTTGGATCTGTTAAGTGTTTATTAGTGTGTTTGAGAGGACAAGACTTGGTAATAATGTGCACAACAGCTTGATATTAAGACATTTGCACGAGCAATGTTTACTGTGAGAGTGAATTTGCTGTGTGATTTGCTTTTTCAGTAGAAATTTCTTCATCCACAGACTTACACTTGCTCTTTCAATGGACTTTCCTTAGATTATTTGTTTATATGAACTGTGTTTAATGCTATTGGTTCTTAGTGAACCCTGAGCATGCACCAATTTTGCTTTGTATCCAACTCTATGGAGTGACTTTTTTGAAACTTTAACTGCCGGGTTACCTTTTTTTACCTTAATCACTAAAATGAAGAGCCAGATTTTAAAAAGAAAAATTAAAATTTTGATTATATTTTATATTTTTATGGATTGCAACATCTTGAAGCCCTAATGATTGCACTCGATAATGTTGAATTTGTTAGGGACCTTCAGAATGGGGCCAGATAGGAATAGGTTAATCCAACACGTGCTAGTTTCTTATTACTACCCATTTTGTGAGTATTACATTACCAAGTACACCCTATTTATAAAAATATCAACTTGTAAAAAGCAAAGAAACGACGTATTTGCAGATGACAATAAAATAATTGGAAATTGATGAAATCAGACAAAATATGCATTGTGATATTGCGGTGTATTATGTAGTATTTAGGCTAGAGTTTGTAAACGGAAACAGAAGGATGATCATTTAGTAAACAGTCACAGTTTTAGTGGTATGTTTGATATTTCCCATATGATTTTCTTATTTGCATACTATACCTAGTATGCATTTAAACATAATTTTTATGATAGTATTATAATATTGAAGTTTGTGTTGAATTGTTCCCAAACTTAATTCCGTGTTTTGTGATTGGCATTATAATGCAAGGTATTCTCATTGTTAGATCTGGTAAGTTTTCAATAAATTATGTGACTTACTGGAGATCTCCCATTGTTAGTTGTAATGTTGCTTTGAGCTAATTAAAGAATCACAGATGAACAGGTTTTTTAAGCTACTACATATGTATCGCAGTGTTGTTACAGAAAGTTGCACTTAAAGCCATTATACATAGATGAACGAGTGTTCAAAATTTATTTTCTTGTCTTTGCTTCTCATATTATAAAGATTCTCTTATATTTTACTCGCTATAGGCTAGGATATGTATATCCTGATCAAAGGTTGTCAATCTTGTAACGGTGCTTTTTATAGATAACAAGATAAATGGTTCAATCAAATATGCATGTAAGATTGCTTAGATCAAATGCTAAAATTTTATTTTTTGTGTATTTCTTTTTTATTTTCAAAATGAAAAGTATAAGGTGAACTTGCTTTGCAATTTCTTACTCTTTTTAAAAGTATGAGCATCAATTGACTGACAGGAAAAATAAATCTTGATCTTGCTTGTTGCTTCAAGTTCTCAATGACATTGCTTTATAGGTATTTATGGAGCTGATGTTTTAGTTTCTTGATCATGAAATAGGAAAAGTACTTGGAAAACTGCAGGTTGCATCTTCTACTAAAGATGATAGAGCAATCCCTGAGAAAACAACTTCAGTTCATGGTGAACAACTAAGCCCTATGGAAATGGAACATAGAATCAAGCTGTTGCGGGATAATAGGTACTTGCATCTATTACAAAATAAGTGATAATTACTGGCCTAATTGCTAAATTTCATATTTTTGCATATGCAACACCCATAATTTAATTATTATAAATTTGCTATCTAATTTTATGAATTATCAAATTTAATGACTGGACAGAGTAAATTGGAGTTGTGTTATTGTTATAGCAGGAAGAGAATTGAGAGACTTGTAAATATTCAAAATTTTGTGTCAAATATATAAAAATGAACTTTCGTATGGTATGTATAAAATTCCCTATAAAAACTTTTCAAACATATTTTATAATCATTATCTTGACTATGCATTGACAATGATATAAACTTTGAACTTGATTTCCTCTTATTAATATGTATTTCTAAATTTGTATCAATTATTTACTGTTAACTATACAAACATTGCTGCACTTTTTTAAGTGTACCCAAATACATAAGATTATTAGCAGATGAGAGAAGGTGGTAAATTTTGAAATGAGAAAATTATCAAAATGATCATTTGACTCGTACAAAATGTCCAAAATAGTCCTTAAACTCTTGTAAATGTTCTTTTTGGTTCAGCGACCGATTTCAACCGCTAGAAATAGCCACTAAATCCTGTGGCCCATTCCAATTGCACCTGGAATCGGCCACTGGATTCAGTGGCCGATTTCTGAATAAACAGATGGATTCCAGTGGCCGATTTCTGCTGGAATCGATCGTTGGAATTGGCAGTTGGAATCCACCGACCGATTCGGAAATCAACTGCTGAATCCAGCGGTGGATTCAATAGCCAGAGTCAGTCGCTTGCAGTTGGAATCGACCACTGGATTCAGCGGCCATTTTCAGCAGCCGATTCCCGCTGGAATTGGTCGTTGGAATCGACTGCTAAAATCCAGCTGTCGATTTTAGTTGCAAGCAGCCGATTCCAGCTCCAACGGCTCGAATCGATCGCTGGATTTAACAACCATTTCCGGCAGCCGATATCTGCTGGAATCGGCCGACCGTTTGAAATGGCCGCTCAATCCTGTTGCCGATTCCCATTGGAATTGACTGCTGGATTCCTGCTCCCAGTTCTAGTGGGAATCAGATTCCAATGGGAATTACATGCTGAATCCTGCTGGAAAGCTGATTTCTGCTAAAAATCTCAAAGTTAACGGTAGAGGATGATGGGTTAATGTGACAGGCCAAAAATATACTTAAACAAAAGTTACGGGACAAAAAAGAATTTTTACAAGAGCTAAAGACTATTTTGAATATTTTGCAAGGGTCGAAGGACAATTTTAATAATTTTCTCGTTTTGAAACTTTAATTTGTAGAGAGTAGATGAATTCTTTGAAACACACTTGAGAAGTTAAGTAATATAATATGGTACCTCGATGTAAATGGTGCAATGGCCTGGAGTTCATGAGGGTGAAGAGTGTTATTTAAGGAAGAATTCTTGATATTGCTACGGTTGGTTGAGTGGGGTCGAGGTTTCTTTTTTTAGGGTCAAACTTGACCCTTCTTTTAGAATGGGTCAGCTAGGATTGGTCAAGCCCATCCTTCGCTTGGTTATGATTTATAATTACATTATTTACGCTATATTTAAGGAAAGTTTCATGCATGTTACTTAGATCTCAATTATTTACAAAGTACTTTAACTTTGATATTTTTAAATTTATTACCTAAAGCTGACCAAAATAATGTCCACATTTACTTTCTTATACTTTTGTGGGTAATTTTATTTAAAATATGGTGCTAATTTTCAAAACCATGTTGGGCCAGGCTAAAATGCAGAAGTTCATGCCCAGCCCTTAAGGGAAATGGGGTCAAATCAGCTTGGTTTTACTTATGGCAGCAAAATGAAGCTCCAAACCTTAAGCCAATTTAGGTCAGGTGGTGTAACGTGTCCCATTTTATCATGTCAAGATTATGTAATTGAAATATAATATCACAAATTCACACAGTGCAATTCAATAATATCATTCTTAACTACATAAAAGCATATTTTTTTATTATTGAAAGAGAACAAACAAAATAAACTTAGCAACTTGTCTTGAAGTAAATATATGTTGATGTCAAAACACCTAAACCCATCTAAATTTAGAACAAATGAAGTGATATGCAAATAAAATAAAATGTTAAAATATCAAAATATGGGTTTTCTAACAATATATTTTATAAAGATTATCAAATGTATTGTTAGCAACTTTATAATTTTTTCTTAAAAATTCTTCCAAATCATATCAAATGTATTGTTTATTTAGATCTTTCAATGCTTAAGATTTTGCATTACTGTATGGGCATGAAACAACAAGATTTTGACATTTTGGGAGATTTCTTAAGCATTTCTATATCTTAAGATATAGTAGATGGTTTCAGACACAATGGGGGAATCAATGTTTATATACTTTATATAGCAAACATCATTCTGTACAAAATTAGACAAATCATCAATCATCAATTAAATCAATTTATTGAACAACATTGAATAGTATATCATTAAATTTCCTATTTAAAATGATGTGGAATGTGGTGGTAAGGGCAATAATTGAGTTGGAGTAGATTATGATCCTCTTGTAAGAAATGAAAGCAAGTTATTGAAAATTTTTTCTATAAGAATAAAATTACAATAACTTAATGAGTGGTGGAATGAGGAATAGAAATTTGGTGTTGTGGCAATATAAGTATATAAGAGAGTGTTGGAATTGATAGGAAATTTTAGAAAGATGAGAAGTGAAGCTCGAGCTTGAATAACAAGGGTCTAGAAAAGTGGCTGTATCTTCTATTGCTTTATAAGAGATAAGAACTAGCTTTGAATCCAAATTTATATGAGTTTAATATTCACCTAATTTGCCAAACATTACTCCAAATAATATTCACCAAATAGTGACAATACTACCCAGCTTACAAAAAGGATAGAATAACATAAGATGTAGTAGAAATATACATACCTTGATGTAGTATTTTATTTGAAATATTCAAAGAAATATTCAAAATACCATCTATTACATCGATCTAAAAATGTTGATAATACATATTATTTATAGACATAGCTAATACTTCCTATCCACAAGAGTATTTAATTCTGATTGACATTCGATTTTTCATATTCTCAGCTAACATTAAATGCAGTTTTAAGGAGACTTTCTATTCTTATTTATCACTTGTCATCATATTTTAAAAATAATATAATTAAATATAGTTAAAACGAGTTAGGGCCTATTTGTTTCATGTTTGGATTGGCTTAACTTCGCTTAGTTAGTCACTCTCAAGAAGTTTAGCAAGTTATCTCAATTAGTTGATACTACTTATCTAGTGCATCCAGTTTAATAGTAACACAAAATAAAAAATAAAAAATAAAAAACAAAAAATCAACATTATAATTTATCAGCTTTGTTTACTTTAGCTAATCTTTTACCATTTAATTCTAAATGATATTTTTGAAATGAACAGCCCCTATGTTATCCAAATCAAGTTCAATGAACCTAAATCTACCTAAACTCCAAAACAAAAATATTTTACTCTATATAATAAATCCATATAATAAAACTAAATATACAAAAAATAATTTACATTTGTTTCTTCATTTAAATGCCAAACTTGCTTACTTGAGATATTGTGGGAGGTCATCTTACAATTGTGATGGAGCTCTTTGCCTAGGATTCTTTAATTGGCCTATTTTCGAAAGCAAAGTATCTTTTTTAGATATCAAATTTCTCACCTTATTTCAAGTCTTTTAAAAATTCAAGTTTCTGATTCTTCATAAAAATGCATCATTTTCTTAGATTTTGAGCTTAATAGTCACACTGCTAAGTTAATTGGTTGCCATTTAGGTTAACGTGTTGTTGTTTAGCTTATATTGAGCTGCTAACTAATTCTTGCAATCAATTCTTGATTTACAAGCAAATGTGGATGATGCTAAATAGTAGAAAGCCAATTTTTGAATTATAATTTTCTAGACATGCATAATATATTTTTGTAAAGATGCATATTAAAATTTGAAAGCAAAATGCACATATCGATCAAATTATAAAAAATTTGTTTTTCTTTAGATTCAAGTTATGTATTATAAGGTTTTTAAATAATTGCAGAAATCATGTACCACATTTTGAACACATTTTCTTGAATTTAAATTGAGATTAATTTGAGTACATGCATTAATATTCCCAAAAAATATTCTGATAGTTGTAATAAATTAAATTTGGTAGAGTAAAATATTTTAATTCAAAAGAAGATATCAAGGTTCATATATCTTTCAAAATTTGTTTTAAAAAATCAATATAAAATATCAAAATAGTTTGAACTGCAATGAAATCTAAATCTTTAAATATTTTCTTCTTAAAATCTTTTATAAATATTGCATGCCTGTCTCCATGAATTTACTAAAACTATCTTAACATTTTTGCGATAAAGAAATTAGGCAATGAAGGAAGGATGCACTACATTAATTTTTTTTTGAAAGAGGAGAGAGGGGTGGCCTAGGGAGTTTGACAAGAGAGGAAGGGTAGTAGAGCTAACTAGTTCAAAAAGCGGGAAAAATTTTCAATATTAAATGTTATTTTTAATTTAATTTTTGAAAATTTAAGAAAAAAATTAAAATTTCAAAATAAGAGATATTGAAAATTAACTTTAAGTTTAGTACTTATTTAATTAGATAGTTTAATCATGCATGTTAATCATTGGGCAGTATTGCACTCCATATACTATAATGCCACAACAAAACACGACATTCAAGATAGTGCATCATATGTGTATCTAGGTGCTCTTTAGTATAGACCATAACACAACACATTATTTGTTATTAATCTTTAAGATAGTGTCTAAATTTTTTATTTTATAATACTTGAATTTTTAAGTTTAAGGGCTGTTTGACATGAGGTAAAATCAATATAAAGTAAAATTTTTTCGGATAAATTGAGATTATTGGCATTTGATATGAAGTAAAACAGCTGAAAAAATTTACACGGTATTTTGATTTTGCGTCACAATATATAGAAGGAAAGTAAATAGTTTACGCTCAAATCAGGTGAATTTGGAGAATACATGGAGCTTAGCCGAGCGAACAAATGAAATCGAACGAACGAACAAACGAAATTGAACGAACGAATTTTTTTCGTCCTTCGTCTCCGGAGAAGAATCCAAACGATACGTTCGAATGAACGATTCATTCGTTCATTTTGTTCGAACGAATCCCTTAAAATGTTCAAAACGATTTGAATGATTTGTTTCATTTGAATGAAAGCTTAAAACATTTAAAAAAAAACAAATTTTTTTGGGGGATTATTTTACTTCCCAATTTCTTCAAAACACCACTCACATATTACTTCATTTCAAATTGAAAAATATTAAACTTTATGTAAAACTAATTAATAGCAATAAAGTATTTTGATTACACTGTAATCATATTTCACTGTAACCAGAGTACTTACAATTAAATTTCTTAGATTTTCTCATGCCAAACATCCCCTAAAATATAACTAGGTTTTCAAACTTGAAAATCTGGAAAGCATCAGAGAGGGCGGTAGTGGGATGAATAGGAAAAAGTTGACACTAGAAAAGGGCTTATTGACATGAGTGATTGTCTCCAATAAAAATGGAAGCTACTATGATAAGAGTGGGTGGTAAAGCTTGCATTATTACTTTACTATCTTTCTCATATTTATTAATGATTTTAATTTCTTTTGTTACCTTAATTGGAAGTTTGAGAATGGTTTCAAATTGTGCTCTTTTTTATAACTTAGTGCAACTACTATTTGTTGTCTTTGTTTCTGATGAAGCTTCTTTAAACATATAACTTTGGATTACTTGTTTTTATAAAGATAATTTATTTTTGTATTTAATCTTTATTTTTAATTGTCATCATGGGTCAGTAGAAGTGGTGCTGTAGTTTTGTTAGTGTTTAACAATGTCAAAATATCATAGGTTTTTTGGTTGCCATTATTCGTATTTTTTAAAATTAGAATCTCTTGTACTATTGAATTGATAAAAATAGTATTTTTAGCCTTTTGCTTAATTTCAAAAAAATATGCAACATCATACACCATGTACTATGGTTCAATGGGACATTTACGCTATTGTTGTTTTTGAGCTTTTGATAAATATGATTTTAATTTCTTAGAAATATTTTCCATTAATTCGTTTATAATATATCAAATTTAAATAAGATAAGCATGAATAGATTAATTAGTAAATAGCAAACTAAAATCTATTTTTGGGGATTCATTTTTAATATTTAAAATAATTCCAAAAATCTTATCTCAATAATATTATCTGAATTTGTACTTACAAATTTATTTGATAAATCACTTTTTTCTTTTTGTTAGTATATTTCAAAAATCAAAATAGAAAAATTCCTTACATTAAATTAATGTAATCCAATTATGGAATCAAAAGATGGTAATCATTCCAAACTTATACAACAATAATAACAACAACGCCAAGCCTTAATCTGACTTGGCGGAGTCAACTACATAATTCCTTTGTTTCAATTGTGCACTATCAAATAGAAGCCACTCCTAAATTTCAAATAGAGAAGATCCTTTCTGTTTGTTTCTTCATCATCTGCTTAATATGCACAAACCATAGATGACTTCCTCTAATCTTATCCATTGTTCGAACTACTCCAACATTTCTACGAATAAATTTTTTTTATTCTATCCTTATGAATATACTGACATATCCACCTAAGTATCCTCATCTGTGTAACACTTATGTTATAGGTAGGTTTCTTCTTTGTTGGCCAATATTCAACCCCGTATAATATAGCTGATCGTGTAGCTGCTTTATAAAATTTTCCTTTGAATTTCAATGAGATACTCGAGAAGCACATCTCCATTTCATCCAACCAGCTTGGATCCCTATTAATTACATCACTTTCTATTTCACCATTATTTTGAATAAATAACCAATGCATTTGAATCTCTCGCTCTTCTTGATCACGTGGTCTTTAAATATTCGAAACTCAACTTAAAATTAATGCCGTATATCAATATATACCTAGATCAAAACAAGATAAATCCAACCTCAAAATTGGTACTTCTGAAACCAAATTACATCAAAAGATTTTCTTCTAAAATTTTGCTGCTTAACTACATTTAGCCTGCTGCAAACAACTCTTAATGGCAAATCTGCAATATTGTTTTCATGGATAGCACTTTGTAGATATGTCTAGAATGTTTGGAAATTGGTGTGCAATGTGTGGTTTGCCTGAGCTGTGATGGCATAGTAGGGTACAAGCGATAGACATGTGGAACAGGTGGCGCCCATGATGTGGATTGCACTTGCAAGCTGTGGTGCCTTCATGCTGCGCTTTGCAGTTGTGCGCGCAGTGTCAAAATAGCTTTGTGTAATGAGTAATAGGGGCTGCTATGTGTTCTGCATTCATCTGTTTCTTTTATGAGTATGAGCATGCTACTTTCGTAATATGAATTCAGCAGATTTGCTTGGTTGTTATGGATCCCTATCTTGGAAAGCAGGCTAAATTCAGGATTTTGATTTTCTTAATCATCGAGAAACCTAACAAATTTATCTGCTCTTGAAATAAAATTGCTACGGTGAAATATTGCAGGACGTGTTTAAAAGATGCTTTTTTTCCCCTTCTACCCGTGGCTGCTCTCTCTCATCCTTTTCATGAACCATTAATACTATTCCTATTTTTACAGAATTTCACATGGTATCTTGGCTTTGAGTCTAATAGTGCGACAGCCTTTTTTGGGGTGTTCTGCTGTGAAAATGATCCTATCATCATAAATTCTTGGAATCATACTCTTTTTTTAAACCTCTGCCTTCTTCCAACTTTTTCTAGAATCTTGGCATCATGTTCACAGCAAGTGATAATTTTGATGACAACTTTTAATTCATTTTAGGAAAAATTATTTGTATTAGGTCCATCCAGTATTACTGTTCATATGTAAGACAGGCAAAGAGAACAACCTAATCAATGTTGGTGATGACACTTTCACCAGAATTGAGAATGTCCTAGAGGGAAAACAACATGATCATTTCTTGTCGATCAACATATGGCCAGTGTCATGAGAAAAAAATTCTCCAATGTGAATTTGTGCTGGATATATGAAGCAGCTAAGGAAATCAAACAAGGTTGGAGTACCTCAAACTTGTTTGGGATTGAAAGTATGCAGCTTGATTTTCAACAATGGGGATCAATTGATGGCTCAGCACTTCAATTCTCTCAATTATTTTGCTGCAACTGAGTGTCCAAAAGTTGCTTCCATTAAAAGATGTTGGAGAAAGAATGCACATATCTCAATGTCTACAGAATACTTGCCATATAAGCACTTACTTTTTTTCCAAAATTTCTTTTTGAAACATGAAAAAAAGCAAGAATTAGAATGGGAAACCAGGATGCTTGCATATCAACGAAAATGTCATTTATTTACTGATAATTGTTGATGCCCGCCAGATCTAAATATGAACTATAGGTTTTTTTGGTTTTCTCAGAAAATTATCTGCTGCCTTCCCCATTCAACATCTCGTGACCGTCTACTGAACAAGCAAATTGGGCTGTGGATATGCATTTAATTTATAATTAGATCTGTGTCATGCATCTTTGTTTGCCAATTTGATCATATTGAATTTAAAGCTGCAACTCACTTTTTGCTTTTTGTATCTGTGAATTAATCTCCATTCATATGTGCTGAGTGCTACAATTCTTAAATCGTGGTGTACTGAAAGAGTCAAGCATTTAACTCCTATCTATCATACCCTAAATTTACTGACTTTGTCTTTGTGAGTTCATCTCCAATCATATGTACTGAGTGCTACATGTCTTAAATCCTGGTGTGCTGAAGGATTCTAGCATCTGACTCCTGTTTGCAATCAAAATATTCTTAAAAAGAACAATATCAAGAGTTAGATAGCTTAATTTTATGTAATCAGAGATGCCCTCATATCACTTTATATGGTAATCTGCATATTTCTCTTTGTTGCAACTTTTGCTCTTTAATCAAAGATATATCTAAAATTGTTATATGGCTGGTTATTCATAATTTTTCCGAGTCTTTTGAATTTTTTTTTTCCATGTAGTTGAATGCTTGTTTATTTTGAAAATGTGAAATTGATGTTCAAATTTCACAGTGAATTACAGAGGCTGCACAAACAATTTGTTATGACTGGCATATTGACAGAATCTGAGTTTTGGTCAACAAGGAAGGTTGTATGTTAATCACATGCATTGTTAAGATTTTACAAAAGATTTTTTGCCTATATGAATTTAAGTTTACTGTTTATAAGTTCTTGTGTAACTTGCAGAATTTGCTAGAGGATGTTGCCATTAAGGTTTCGAAACAAAGGACTGGATTTAAAAGTGCTATGCTTGCTGACATCAGGCCGTCAACTGATGGTCGGGTATAGTTTTAAGAACATTCGAGTATCCTAGATTTTTTGTTTTCCCTGGTTTATAATTAATAAGGTACTTTTTTATTATTAATATCAATACTTTGTTAAGGTATAGATTAGTGTGCTGTTTTTTAGTTGCTATTTTTTTTTTTTTTTTTTTTTTTTGCATTTTCATGAAGTTATCCCCTTTTTTGGGGCTTTATAAGTATTTTGCGTGGCATACATGCTCTTATGTTTTCATTGCTGATGTTTTCATACAGACAAATAAAGTCACATTTAGTTTGACACCAGAGATAATTCATCAGGTATGTACACTTTTTATGCCCCTACCACTAAATGTTATTTCCAAGTCATGTGCTTTTATTTTTAGCAATGGTTGCACTGATGAAATATGAAATTTGGATTTTTCTGAAATATAGAGACAACACACCAAACTTTCCATGGTTTTCTGGTAAACGTAGCATAGTTAATATAATTTTTAAGATGATTTTTTCTCCATGAGCTCCGGTGCTTAAGTTATATTGCAATGATTAATGGTGTACCAACGTTAGGACTATGTTGAAGGAAAGTTTAGTAAAAGCAGGTGTGCCATAGCTTTTTTGATGAACTCTGGCTTTGCCTGGTTATATATTTTATTTGCAGTGATAGTTATCTAAATGTCTTTGACGTTATGCCCCTTGAAATTCCAATTGTATATGCATTGCATTGCACAAGGTATTAGGATCTCATCTTGAAGGTCCTGCATATTAAGCGAAATTAGCACAGCTTTTGAGTTGTCAATTGCTCTATTTTGTTTGTCATTTTAGTTTTTGAAGTTTATATGGGAATAAATATAGGTGATTCTCTTATTTTTTGTTTACCATCTTCTAAGCTTGGTCAGCCTCGACATTCAAACTGCAACACAAGGGAAATTTGGATGAACATTATTGTTATTCTACCATTATGCCAATGCAATTTATATCGATGATGTCAATCCTCCTTGATGTGCTTGCTTATTTCAGTAGGATTTTCCTTAAAAGTTTGCTCGTATATCTTTTGTTAAACTGATATTACTTTATTTTGTAGATTTTTGCTGAAAAGCCTGCTGTGCATCGTGCATTTCTAGACTTTGTCCCCTACAAGGTAAAACAGTCCATTTAAATTATATTGAGATTATTTTTTTGCTTTCTATTCTTTTTCTCACATAGGACTATAAATTGGATGTTAGATGTCTGAAAAGGATTTCTGGACAAAATATTGTAGAGCTGAATATCTTCATAGGACCAAAAATTCTGTGGCTGCAGCAGCAGAGGCAGCTGAAGATGAAGAGCTTGCTGTGTTCTTAAAGCATGATGAAATATTAGCTGATGAAGTTCGACATAAGGTATTTTGCATACCTTTATTTGCAAATAATTTTGATATTGCCAAATATAGAAACAAGCGGAACAAAGAATAAATTCAAACTACTCTATCTTGTAAATAGTGATTTAATATGTATATTCTTAGTTGAAAATAGAGTAACATAGTATCTGAAATTCATGATACATGGAGGAATTGTAATTAAAATATAATAGAAAAATTATGCTATTAATTCATACTATTCACAGCTTCTACTCTTGAATTCTCTCATGACAACACAAACAGATAAGTTTAGCTTGATCACTTGACACTCTAATGCCAGCTTGGATAGATTTTCTTAAGAATACTGTTTTTTTGAGACTTAGTTATAAATTATATTATAGCATATTACATAGATACCCTTATCATTGCTCTATTAAAATAACCTTTGATTCTGGTATGGTTGACTTAATTTTTAAGCTTTGGAACAGCTTGTCCAACCAGATTGGTTCTTGGGAACCATTATGAATAGCTCCGTGCTTGATTTCAATACTATTCATGGCACTAAAAGCTTACTTTTCTGCACCTTTAGGTGGACTTGTTGCACTTAGTGTGCTTGCTCAATCCGTTCCAACATAATACTCTAGTTTCATGATACTGTTCTTCTTGATGTGCAGTCTCTTTGATTTTTTTTCAAGTATCTAATGATCTTATTAACAATTGTAAAGTGTGATTGAGTTGGAGCATGCAGAAACTGGTTGTTTTACACATAGCATAATGTCGCTGCTAGTAAAAGAATAACTTATCCCCTAGTGTTGGTTATTTTATTGGG
This sequence comes from Gastrodia elata, assembly GCA_016760335.1. Lineage (NCBI taxonomy): Eukaryota > Viridiplantae > Streptophyta > Magnoliopsida > Asparagales > Orchidaceae > Gastrodia > Gastrodia elata. Next base: position 3,254,465 of record CM028685.1, on the reverse strand, counting down.
AGTTAAAGGTCTTCAGGTCTCAAAATTTGTTTTTCCAGCTTATATTTGATGGGGTACATGCCAGTTTGCAACTGATCTTTCTATCTCCCAAGGGGTTAATGGTAAACTTATATTTGACTGCAATTTTTTTTATTTTTTTTCCATCCTTTCTGTTTCCATCCTGAGGAAGCGATTCAAGCTGCCAAGATCTTAGCCACAAAATTTGGTTTGTAGTTGCATCTTGAGTTCCTTAATTTTCTCATTATTATCAGTTATTTTCAATATATCAATATAAACAAATAAAACCCCTTTAATTAATTACCTGTTTGCTTAATGATTAGTGCATGTTTAACGGTCTTTGCTTAATTTTCATACTATTCATTAATGTTCTGAACTGTGTAAATCATGCCTTTAGTGACCATATCGAGCATCAGAAAGCATGTTATAGCTTGCAAGTTTTGACTGATGTTTCGTTAGATTGAAACCTGGTGGGAGCTTCTTATAAACTATTTCATTAAGTTTTTTTTTAAAGACATTCTTACATCCCTCTATTGAAATCCACAATTTATGTTTGTAGTAATTGTGTAAAACCATTGATTTTTTGTTGCCATAGGTGTAAAAGATTTGTATACTGAATTTGACATATATTGTTGTACCATTGTGACCTGGATCAATAAGTGCTGGGAAACTGGGATCACATGACAAGAAAAATGAAATTAGCACCTAATATTAAAGAATCAAATAAAAATTTATAACTAGAAAACAAGAAGAAATAACAATTATCCACCATTTATTTAAATTTATTATATATGAAGTCTTACATCTCATAAAATGAGTAGGAATACAAATATTACATAAAAGAAAAACTTTAATTGGAATAGAAACTCACGGTACATATCCAAATGCGACAAGTGTAAGTTTTGATGACCTAAAAATGTTAATAATTGATACAAAGAATTTGTTAATCTTGACCTAAAAATTTAATAAAGGATACGAACATTGGATAATTATAATTTTTGTTTAATAATTAAAAATATTGATGAAAGAGTATGTGTGCTTTTGTAGTTAAAATGTAGGCATGCTAAAAGTAGTAAACGATAAAAGCTATAGAGCAACATCTAAAATGAATAGTAAACTAATTGGAATAAATCATAGCATGAGATACATCACTACAATTAACATAGAGTATATTTTGAATTCACATAGTAATCATTTAACTTGTTTTTACTTGTAATGTGAATTGAATTTCCAATATTAAAGTTGAGCAACCTAACCACCACCATCTATGGACCTACTACTATGAGAAGCCCTGCCAAATCTTGCTAGGATTGTATGCCTTGGAAATAATTATTGTGAAAGTAATATGTGCATATGCTTATTATTTATACTCATGTAAAAGCACATATTGCTTTTTGTAATTAGACATTCATATTTAAACATATTCTTAAATATTCACATTTGTGTTGAACTTTCATTGCTATAACATGATTTAATTTAATAGACTTAGTAAATCATGTAAGTCTATGTAATTAAATAATGAAATATGAATATTTAATTCTATATAGTGATTATTTTTTAGTTAAGAAGCTAATTATTTTCCTTTAACTTATATTCAGTATATAGATAATGTTATGGGACTCTTATTGATTTATTAACAATTACATTGAGACACGAGTTAAATTTTATCAGATTTAAGGCTAAAAAAAATACAACTCCTACCACAAAGTTAAGCGCTAAGCTATTTAATTTATGAAAGGAGGTACTCATTCTTTAAATAAAAATTACAGTTATCCACTTTAATTTGAATTCAAAGTTTTGAAAGTGTCAGTTTTGCAGATGGTCATTTCCCAATAAATTTCAACCTAATAATAGGATATATCTTGGATTTTTGTTGATCGCGTAGAGGACGATGTAGGATGTGCTCAACATTGATTAAAATCTATTTAGAGAATGCACAATTAGGTCATAAGAGCACACAAAATTGAGGAAAATCTCACTTTGATTGGAAGAGTGGTAAATTTGTAGGCTGCAAATATTTGTCAAAATCATTCAAAAGCAATTAATGAGTATTTGAGAGGAGATTGGAGAGAGCAAGAAGAAAATGAGGAAATGGGGGCTATTTGGTAGCTGCTAGAGAAGAGGGAGAGATTAGGGGATTAAGATTGTGCTTTGCGGTTGTTGGATGTATAGGAGGGGTGGTCATCATTGAAAGAGTGTTTGCTATGAGTTGGGAAAGACATGGGAAACCTTATCTTGTTCATAGGTCGAGAGAGATCGTTTAGGGTTTGACCATGGATGGGAGAATGTGAACATGGGAGAGGGATGTGGGTTGTTTGTGTCTCATTGGAGAGAGGTGGAGAAGAAGCTGATTGGCTAGAACAAAAGTGGCTGTTTAGGGTTCAGTTATGGATGGCCAAACATGAGTATGAAGGAGAGAATGAGTGTCAAGAAAAGAGAGGGATAGAATGGGAGATGGTAGAGGGGACTTATGGTCTAAGGTTTAGCTCGCATGACGCTTCACTAGATGGGGTCAGCTTTGTGTGTTCTAAGAAAAAATTTGGATTGGGAGGTGCCTTGTGCTAGAGAAAGAACAGATCAATTGGGATTTAGAGGAAAACCTAAGAGATGTTAAGTTGTTTTTGCATTTCTTAAAAATTTGCTAGACATCATTCTAGCCCTAATTTAGACGAATTGTGTCAAAAGTTTTAAAATTTTATTATGCTTGTGCTAAAATAAAATTTTATATTTTGATGCGTAGTTTTGATTTCACAAAATAGCCTATTAGGGTTAATAAAATTAATAATTTTTAAAATAAAATTGATTCAAAATTCAAGAATCATCTTAAATTTAATTTGAATAACATTAATGAACGGACTTTACAGCTTGGGCAACCAAAGTAGTCATGCACCTATTTGTTACTTGAACTACTAGTGATCCAATTTTATCGAATTTCATACAAGTATTTTTTGTCATACCATAACTATGGGTGTCAATTTTGATTTTGTATTCTGTTTTTATTTAGTTTGGATCATGTATTGTTTCTTTATTGTCAGAATTTTCTATAGAATTGAAAATATCTTAGCCTTTAATGGATAATCTTGAGATAGATAACGGGATGCATTACATGCTCCTACTCCATTGCATGCTCCTACTCGCTCGGGTCCTCCACCCATATGGCCTTCTCGTTGTTTTCTAGTTCACTACCATCCGCTAGTGCCGAATGAAACAATAAAAGTGTATACTTTTTTTGTGGTCTTGAAACTTTGATAGTTCTCTTCAGCTATACCATTGGAGTTTGCGGTTCAACTTGAGTTTTCTCATTCTATTCAACTTTTTCTTTGGGCTCACTTGTGCTATCACATTCAATGTACTCATTTGTTGCTTTTAAATCATCCCGCCTTGTGCTGCCCTGACCCTTATATATGTCTCTTTCATTGAATGTAATGTTCCTGCTTTTGATGATCTTGTGGTTTTAGTTGTCCCAAAACATGTACTTGAATATGTGAGTTGTTTCTAATGTTTGTAAATGTTAATGCCTTTTGGTTTAGCTTGTAGTGATTCCCTGCTTCTATGTGCACTATAATTGAGCAACCAAACACTTTCAAAATGAGAGTTCTACCTCTTTGCCACACCATCTCAGGTAGTTCTTCCTTCAGCGACATCGAGGGTTCGCAGTTGATGAAGTGAACTGTTGTGTTAACAATGCCGGCCCAAATTGTTGAGACTATCTCACATGTAATCTCATACTTCTGGCGCGTTCAGTGATTGTTCAATTTATTCTTTATTTAATGCCATTTTATTGTGGAGTTTTTTGGGATAGAGAACTTCATAATCCCCTTCCAACACAATTTTGTGAAATCCTTGTTGCAATGTTTACCACCATTATCAAATCTCAAACATTTTAAATTTTATTTAGGTTTCATTCTCGAATGCAGCGAATCAATATTTAGAATGTCTCAAACACATCTGTTCAACTCTTTATAAAATATTGCCACACATTTTTTGTGTGATTATCAATGAAGGGGACGAAGTACTTAGTATCGCTTAATGAGGAAATTGAAGCTGGACCCCAAATGCACATATGCATCAGCTCTAATTTCGGTGCTTTGGACTCTCATTTCTTACAAATTTGATTTTCTTTTTTTACTCAACACAATCTTCAAAAATTCTAAATTAACAGAATCAGACTAGAAATTTTATCTCACGAGAGAAGAGACTTCAATTTTCTTGCTCATATGTCCGAGCCTTTTGTGTCGCAGATTTGAGTCATCCGCATTGGCTTACATTGAAGCATCATACGCTTTAGTGATCAGGTAAAGTTTTCCTCATTGGTTCCCTTCGCATCCACTAGTGCACCTTTACTAGTCGTCCAGAAATCTTCGGTGAAGATGGCTGTACCCAACTTGAGCCTATTGGCTCACAGAGGCCAGGTTTTCTTCAATGGCAAAATGTTTGGCAATCTGACATCAATTTCTTTGGTGACAATGTTGTATGCTTTCATCATTTAGGTACTCTCTCAAAATCACCAACAACTTAGTTTTTGAATATACATTTGTTTGACGTGGGATAAAACAATTTGTTCGAGTCTACCACTCAAGACCCAATATTGTCCCACAACAAAATTATCAGGAGCAATTCCATTGATTTTTGCTGCATCACGTTGTCCAGTTGTTGTTTCTTTTTTCAGGTGTTACTTCTTGATGCAATTCCAACGTTCAATGTGGCATTACTCTCACTTGAATTTGATCCAACTACTAGGTGTGCTTATACTAGTTGTGAAATGGCACACAGAATCACTTTGCTGCACAACTTTTCGGCTTGTAGCCCAGGTCTGTTATATAATGATACAATAAACTCGAGCAAACAAAAAAATATAAAGAAAACAAGAAATAAAACTTCACATAAAAAGGTATCCAATCGTAGAGAAGACAAGAATTTACATTGAAAATTTTTTAGTTGGGAAAAAGTCATGAAGCTACCATAACAAAAATTGATTCCGTTATTAAAAGGAATCACAGACTTTCAACAATTTCGTCAACAACAAAACAGAGCTCTTAAGAAAGAAGATGAACTCTCACACCTACAATAACCACTACATTTGCATGTACTCAATATCGCTTTTGCACACTCTATCCTAACTAAGTATGTGTATTTATACCCTACTCAATACAACCCTCAAACATTTCAAATAGGTCCAATTCAATGCTTATGCATGAACCTGCACGGTTCATACTTTGCCTGGCGCCTGGGCACGACCATTGACCGAAACCTCAGTCTCTGGCTGAATGGTTGGCTGGATGAGATAGAACTCAGGGCGCCTAGGTGCAAGCCTTTCGAGCGCTGTTGGAAAATGGGTGCTTGAGTGCCCCTAACGCCGCACTCTCGGCTTGCGGTTTTGCTAAGTTTTCTTCTTGGGTGCCCAGACGTTGGTTGTTCGGCTTCTGTTGATGATGCTGGCTCTTGGGCACACTATGCGCCTAAGTAATTTCTTATATAATCTCTGGCCAGCGCTTGGGCTCTCCTCAACACTCAAGCCTTTTTACTGCTTTGGTTGAGACAATGCTAGTGTGTGCCTAAGCGTGAAGCCTGACACTTGGCGCGTTTAGGCAACTAAAATACTCTTGCTTGATATTTGACTTCGATTGATTCTTAATCATCCCATGCTCGCTCCAAAGCATTCAAACCACCACATAATAGAAAGTACTTGTGAAAGAAAAGTTCTTATGAATAGTTTATATATGCAAGTAATTCCTTGGGTTTTTTGCATGTACAAACTCTTTCATTTGAAAGAATTTAAGTTCATATTGATGTAAAATCTTAGTTACATGCAAATTGTTTAAATTAGGATGCCATAAACATCTATTCCATAGCTTAGCATAATAGCGGAATGTAAACAAATAAAGAGTGTTGTTTTGTGGGCAATGCAGCACAAAAGTTTTCTCAAAGTTCATTACGAAAAACTTAGCTATGAACTTAGCTTGGCTGAGCTTGATCTCTCAAACCGTTTTATCAAGCCTAAGCTCGAGCTTGATGAGTTGCTCGATAAGCTAATAAGTTGGGCTTTGCACATGAATAATTCATGGACTGCTGTTTATTAAATAATGGGTTTTACTAAAGTTATTAAATTTATTATATATATATATATGATTAATTGCACTAATAACTGTAGATAATGAGTCAACTCAACAAGCTGCAAGTTAAGCCACCTTGAGCTTGAAATTGACTTGCGAGCTAGTTTGACTCATTTATACTTTTAATGCAAGGCTAGGAACATTGCACATATTGAAATTTACACTTAAATATCATTGTGCAACATCCTTAATTTTTCATGTAATCCCATCCTCAACTATAATTGTAACGACTTGGTACCAGATTAGGTGTCCTAATCCAACACTGAGCATTACTGTAGTGCTTAATACTGGGTTAGCAAGTCTTAACCCACTTTTAAGTACTATAGGGGCAAAGGATCTAGAAGATAGGAAAAAGATAGATGCATTTATAATTAACTAAAGATTTGCCATTACATTCATTCAGATAAATAAAAGAAAAATATACATCTCAGATAGCATATAAGTAAAGTTCCACACAAATTTATGAGTACAACATTTATAATGAATAATAAAACTCTCATCCTCACATAAATAAAACTAAAGTAAATCTTCAAGAGTGCTTCTAGCCTTCTAGCTCCTCTTCTGGTTCACTTGCTGAGTTTACTCCAAGTTCTCGATTTGTCATATTTGACTTTTAATATGATAGGGCACAATCAATAAAAGAAAATAAGTGGTTAGACTTAAATAAGTATAAGTATATTTTAGGGTTCTAAATTTTATTAAAGTTAAGGATATCACATTTAATATTTGCAAGCATAATAGAGTGAATCACAATGCAATAATAAAAGGAATATTGAAAAGTAAAATGACAAGTGAGGATAAGTAGGCAAGCACTAGTATAAAAGTTCTCAAAGGTTCCTGCAAGTAGGTTAAGCAATGATAAAATATTATATATATATATATATATATGAGTTGAATAAGTAAATGCTAGTATTTGTAAGGACAATGTAAATGATGCTGTAATAATAAGATTGAGCTGAAATAAATAAATAAATATAAAGCTTTGAACTGTAAATGTAAGTTCTTTGTTGTTTTATGTTTTATTTTGCGGGCTCATTCAGAACGAGGAGTTAGGTACGTCTACCCAACTGTATGTATCGGGATCCCCTGTATAACTGCACATTCCCCCTAACGGACATGTGTAGTCTCTTGATTACTCTATTGCCAGCTTTGGCTTAATAGTGTCTGTACAGACTGATCCTCCCTGAGTGAAATCCCTTTTCAGTTTTAGTTATGTTTATGTTATGCATATGAGTTTGTTGTTATAATCAAAAGAATAAAGTTTTCAAAGCATTGTTGTAGTTCAAGTAATTGCCAATTTACAACATATGTGATATCCGTTTGTTGTCTACTTTAAGTTATCTACCTTAATGATTGGGGTCAATTGAACTCCCAATCGACCTGAGACATAAAACACATGCCTTTGGTTGATTGAAATATATATATATATATATATATATATACACACACATACAAGTATAAATTTTAAAATATAAGATTTGATCCAATGCTACCTTTAAATATATATATTAAGAATGAATATATCTAACTCTTGGCTTAGTTCTTACAATCTAAACTCTAGGTTCTCCTACCTCTACTATTAGACCTATGCTCTCACTAAATACCAATTTCAGCCTTAGGAAGACTATTGGGTTCACTAATCTTTCTAGTTATTACAAGGTGCCTAACATTATCAACTAAACTCTTCTTGGTAAGCCACTATATTTCTATGCCAAGATTCACTAAAGATCCCAAGAGGGATGAACTGTAGTTCAGGTTTCCCCAATACTATTCCATCCAATCCATAGTACCATTGTTGTTCTAATTAAGTTGTAAGTGACTCATTCCTTCACCACGATCTTCTCTCTTTAGCTCACTTAATCTTGACTATTAACTTTCTTAACCCAACATGGATCTAAACCTACTACTCATTTCTCAATCTAAGGTTGATTCTACATTTTCTAGTTATTAGCTCACAAAAGCCATCTTATTCATTAGGCTTGTTTAAGTAAAGGTTCCAAAAGGGTCTACCTAGGGTTTTCCCTCCCAAAATACAAGTTTAGATAATTCTTAGATAATTCCTATCTAATTCCCATGCTAACACCTTAGCATTGGCACTATATGGTTTAAGCTACTCACAATCACCCAAGGAATCCTAATATGACCTAATTGGATCAAAACATAATTTTGAATATAATAATAATTTCTCAAGCCCAAAATTTGATAGTTTGATTTATGAGTTCATTGTATTCAAGCAAAGTAAATTGCTAATCCTCACAGAATAAGAATTCCAATGATCGGTGGCATGCAAGATTTGGAGTTAGTTTGGCTTAATTAGGCACTAATCTTGGTTAATTAGGGTAAAAATATCATTAGTGAAAATCTATGCCTAAATGGAAAATAAATGTCACCATTAGATTCTACATATTTTTCTGATCATTTTGATATATAATTTTGCTATATTTAGATTAATATTTTAAAAGTTATTTCATTAATTTTTCCAAAATTGTTTTTATATAGTTTTGATTAAATAGGGAATATTATGTCGAAAATTCCCTATCTATCCTTAGACGGCGCGGTCGAACTGGCCCAAAACGGGCTCTCTGACGGTATGATTGACTCTTTGTCTTTGCTTAATTATGTGCTGAATATGATGATGTATACTTTGATGGTGATGCTCTAATGATGGGTGATCAGTCCATAATTTATATCATAAATAAAGGAAAATATCTTACAAGTCCATATTGAAAATAACCTACTTTGATCAAATTCTATTTATTTTCAGGAAAAATGAGAGCACAACAAATTCTGGGAGAATCTGGAGCATTTCTGCAATTTTTGGGAGAAACCCGTTGCAGCGCGCCACAGCGCGGTTCGGCTACCGGCAAGCAGAAAACACTGACCAAAGGGGATTTCTGATGCCTGGAGCGATTCTGCTATAGCGCGCTATAACGAGCACAAGTTCGAAACTCCAACCGCTACAGCGTGCTGCAACGGATGAAGGTTTGAAACTTACTTCGCTACAGCGCGCCACAGCGCACTACCGTAGAGGAAGATTCGAACTTACATCGCTACAGCGCGCCATAGAGGATGATACTTTGAAACTGAGTCGCTGCAACGCGCTACCGTGGGTAAGTTTTCGAAAATTAACTCGTTACAGTGAGCCACAGCGCGCTGTAGCGCGCTACTGCGAATGAAACCTTATGGGTCAGCGGACTTAAACTTTGAAACTTAGCTGCTAAAGTGCGCTACCGCGGGTAAGTTTTCGAGACTTAACTCGCTACACGGTGCCATAGCGCGCTGCAGCACGCTACCGCGGATGAGTTTTTGAAACTCAACCCGCTACAACGCGCCACAGCGCGCTGCAGCGCGCTACAGTGGGCGCCGTATTTTCTGTCTTTTCAGGGCATTAATTGCAGCTGGGATATGACCCCCAGCCAACTGCCTGTCTCCCAGTTGACATATCCTCTGCCAATGGAGTTCTTTAAAGAGAAAATGAAGATTTTGAAATGATTACAAGAATTAAAAATGCAAAAGAGGAAATCATTTCATGCAAAAGTTCATGAATCAAGTTGAAAATGCACTCATTACAGCAAAAATGGTGGAGGGAAAAACACATAATTTGAATGCAATAGAAGGGAGAAAGACTACTCTATAAATGCAGCCTCTTTTGACAAAAGGTGTTCCATTTTCATTCCAAAATCTTAGATTTTAGGGGCTGCATTAGAAGAAGGAGACCTCTCCAAGGGAGGTTGAAGAGGTCGTTGCTAGAGGAGAAAGAGTAAAAGCTGCACTAGGGAGCTAGAAGGAAAGAAGAAAGGAAGATGAAGAAAGATCCAAAGAATCCCAATAAGGGCTGTTCCTAGTACATTCATAATCTTTCTTTTGATTTCATTTTAGTGGATCATGAAAGGGTCTTCATTCTTGTATATTTTTCTTTGTATCTCAGCTGTAATGGAAGGCTAGACTCCCTTGGAGAGGGTTGGGTTGAATCCAATGTGAAATGTAAAGGATAAAATGAATGTTGGAGAACTTCCTCAATTGATTATGAATTTACTTAAAACTCATGCTGTGGACTAAATGAAAAATCTGCTAAGAAAATATAAATACAAAAAAAAATGAACATCTAAATAAATGTCTTGTGCTCCATAGCTCACAGCTTGATTTAGAGCTAGACATGTGTGCGTCAGTGCTTAGAACTATTGGAGAAGTTCTTGAGCCTAATTGCACCATGCTCTAAGCTCAATCAAGAAGTCGAAGCGTGTGAGCTAAGACCCACTAACGGAGCTCCGTTGCTCAGCATACATGAAAGGAGGAAGAGGATTCATCGAGAGCTCATGGATGATGTGACAGTCTATGGAGCCCAATGAAATCACTTCCTTATCTGAACTGTGCGTGACGCGCGTGATGCTCATTAGTGGAATCAATGCTCGTGAGATCGCTTAATTAAAACTATTCTCTTGACAACCTAGACGTAGGAAAATTAAGATGCTCTAATTGCGGTCTCATGAGAATCTTTATGCTGAGATAGAACCGTAGTGTGTTCATCTCAAGCACAAGATTTGAACTTGTAGGAATTAGAGGACAAATTTAAGGAATACAATGTGCACTTGATTATTTGGTATGACAATGAAAGACTGAAAAGTCGCTTGAGAAGTAATTCAACATGAGTCCCTTTCAATTCACATGGAAAAATCCCGACTCTCCTCTCTAAATCAAATAGTTTCTTAACTCAGAATTTTGCTTTGTTAACGAAACCAACTTAAAAACTGAAACATACCATTTAAACATTATGGAATATAGATATACCTTAGTATCAAAACACATCGTTCCCTGAGGATGATAAATCTCGAAACTTACATTCTAATTATTACTTCAAACCACGTACACTTGCGTGCAAGCGCAGACGTGTAATCGCCGTCTGTCAATGGGGATCTTTGAATACATAATAATATTGATTTATCCTTTTTCTAAAAGTAGAACATTCATTAAATGTTGATCATTTATGTGTATTTAAATCTTTCCCATGATTTGCGATTCTTGATGAATGTAGTAGAGTGGTGAAAATGTTTCAATCTATGCAGACTTTCATTTACTAGAGTTAGAACTTCCCTAAATGGAACTTTCAAATTAGAATTTTTTTTTTTCTAATCACTTTATTCCCTTTATGTTGATGGGGTGGAGAGTAGATTTATAACCAGCTTGGCAATGAAACTCTTCCTAATGATAACAGCATAGGCTTCGACTAAAGTTGTTTATTTTCATTGTATTTTAAGTTCTAATAATGTTTGATCATTTTAAACATTTCTCGTCAGCTAATGCTACTTGCCTAAACCTTTAGAGTCGCCACCCTTCACTTGTAGAACTAATTATTCAAGCTCAGTCTTTACCTCCTAATTTCGGTATTTCTTAGCTATGCTGTTATGGCATGCACATACAATACTGTTATTTTATGGAAAAAGAAGATATGATGCTCGCCATTATGAAAGCCATTCCTATTTTTTGATCTTTTGCCATTACTTTTGATAAAATCAGCTTTTCAAGGGTTTCTCATTATAAACATCTGATATAATTCGCTTAGAATTGTCAAAATTGTTTTTTGATTCTTATATTTTGTTCATTTAGTTATTGGCTCTTATATATGAACAAAAAGTTAACGACTAAAATGCATTAATTGCAAGAGTTAAGGCCCAATATGACAGTATCTCTTTTTATTTTATTATTATTTTTTTAAGAAATCTGCAAATTTTAGTGATAACCAAAAGAAAAATACAGAGGGAGTTTAGGAGGTTACAAAGCTCCTAAACTAAAATCCTGAATCTAACCTCAAAAGAGGATTCAGGGAATAACCTAAAAAATCCTCAAGAAAGAAAAGGAATTAACAAAAAAAAATAACCAGCAGACTAGTGATAATACGACTAAAAGCTATAGCAGTCATTAAGCAGGAAACAGGCACAAACAAGTGTAGAGCTACATGGATAGAATAAATCAATGTAGAACTCAAAAACCAAAAAGAAAAGGAAAAGCTATAAGATTCCATAACAAACAGACACCAAACAACACCCGATCCAACAGATGAACGGATGGTGAAGCCATCAACTTGTCACCATGAAGAAACAATTAAATGAACGATACGATTCCCTCAAGTAACCAAAACAGCATATTAAATTACTCAGAGACAACAAAAAAATGTAGCTTTACATTCAGTGTTAACAGTAAAAACAATAAGACTTAACCAACACAAATAGCAAACCAGAAGCACCTTGGAAATCAAGTTGAGTGAAAACAAAACTAATAGCTCAGAATTAGAATCTAGCCAAAAATTATTAGCTAGAATAAACCAGTCACCTCATCGGCCACCAGGCCAAATGAAAAGCCATCTCAACCGCCGACAAATCAATATAAGACCAGTAAGTTAATCAAACCCAAATACATAAAGATAAAATGGTAAGTCCACAGATCACTTAAAAAAAGATCCACCAATCTAAACAAGAAACCAAAAAATATGGCCAAATCATAAGAAGAAAGTTACCAGCTGAAAGTCTCAGAACGATAAACCTTGAGAATCAGAGAGACACCCCTCACAATATTATTTATAATTTTCAAATGATTAAAAGATGTCGATTTATGCTTAGACTGGTTTCTAGCATTCCATATGCCAAGAAGTGTAACCATCCATGAGGTTGCCAATATGCGGTTTTTTATTCTTATTAGAGCAACTATTCCATCTTTCAAGCAGATTATGAATGTTAACAAATATATTGCTATTATCAGTAGAAGATTAAGGTTTTTCCAAATGCCGTAGCTAGTATCATTGTTGATGAAAAGTTGAGATAAGGTAGAGTTTCCAAGATTGCAGCAGTGACACTTGGAAGGTAAGTAAAAGCTTTTTTTTTTAAATTTCAACATCAACACTAATGAATTTATAATGAAGCCTCTATAGGAAAATGCTAATTAAGGTTGGGAAATTTTTATGCCATAACCAAGGTTTGAATGGAGTACGTCTGTGAGTCCTAGCTATTTGCCAAGCTAGATAGAGGTTGAATTTATTATTGATGATAATATCAGCATTAGCACTTCTGTAAACATTGAACATAGGACTTGTGGCAAGGATTTGATTGTGCAGATTAGGAGTTATACTTTTGATTAAATTTTCATCCCAATCTTTATTAGCCATAATACAAGCTCCTAAATTAATCTTCGGAAGAGTGGGGATGCAAATCTCATGAAGGGGACCCAACTCACTCCAACAATAACACCAAAAAGAAATAAACTGTCAATTTTATCCTAGGAGATTAAACTTTTCATGGTCTCCCTATGAGCAAGTATTCGTTTCCAATTAGGAGAATGGATTATTTTATTGGGAACCAATGCAGGAAGAGTAATTGCACAATATTTAGCATTTAAGATGGAGACCCAAATGGAATTATTTGTGCAAAATTTCCACCACAGTTTAAAATAATATGCAATATGGAGGGCATCTAAATTTCTTAGCCTAAGCCCACCTTCATCCTCCAGGAAAGTGATGTCCTCCAAATTCGACCAAATCACTTTGGAGCCATTTTTATGCACCCATAATAATTTGTTAAAAATAGATTTAATTTTTCTCAACATTTCCAAATTTGGTGGTCGGGCTTGCCGTACAGAAAACACTTTTTGCCATCATGGTAGCACGTGCCGTAGGGATGAGGTCTCCAATAATCTCCTCTCATTCCTTGCCCGGGATTCTCAGAAGTTAGTTGAAAGATTTTTACAGGTGGGTTGTGTTGCTGTTTGAAAGTCCCTTGGTCCTTTGTGGGATGATATTGCCTCTTCCCTTATCTTGAGTCATTATAAGGCTTGCTATTTTCTTTGTGTTCCATGATTAATGCACATTCTAAGAGTTCGGAGAAATGAGTATGCTGCCTAATTGGAAGTAGGCTCCAACTGAGGGTGTCTTTCATCCCTGATAGAAAACGGTTGCACCTTGTTTTCTCTGTACTTGTCAAGTTCTGAGCGTACCTTGATATTCTCGTAAACTCGGCCTCATAGTTGGCCATTGAGTTGCTACCCTGAACCAATTTCTTAAATTGGTTCTCCATGATGTTTTGGGCAGCTTGCGGGATGTATTTGGCTCGAAATACTTCAGAGAATACTTCCCAACTTATATTCTCCAATTCTATGCCAGTGAAATCAGTGCTGGTGATGGATTCTTACAATCAGTTAGCTTCGCCTTTAAATAAGTTGCGAGTCACTCGCACCGCTTTTTTGTTTGGACACTCCATACTTTCTAGTGTCTTCTCTATCTCTTTTAGCCAGTCTTCTGCCTCCATAGGGCAAGTAGTCCCATGAAATACTGGTGGATTTAATTTGAGAAAAGATTGGAGAATTCTCTTAAAATGATATTTTTGGGGTGATTGAACGGAGTTTGATAGGGATGTTTTCTTTTGGTTTGCTAGGAGCTCTTGGACGACTTCCATGAAACGATCGTTGGTACTTTCTGGAACCTCCATTGATATAGGTGCCTTGATTGAGGTTTATGATGGCGTGCTCATAAATCCTTCATTTGAATTCATATTTTTGCGTAAAGGTTGAAAGTTTAAATTACATAGATTTATGTTATCCTTCTCTCTTCTTAAAATGAATTATAATTTGATATTTATATATTATCTCTTAAATTTACACTCAATTCTGCTCTGATACCAACTGTGAGGACTCAATGCCGGGTTAGCATGAGCCAATCCAGCACCGGTTTTTGAGTAAGTCCTCTAGCTGCAAGATCATATTGAGTGGATTAAAAGACAAATATATAGATATCAAACATAACTCATTTATTCATAATTCACAAGTTTTTATTACAAATGATCAAAATAAAACAAAAGTTACAAACTTTAAAGAGTCAAAAAGAGCGATAAATTAGCTAGTAGCAGTATCAGCACTGCTTGATTCTTACATCTTTCCTTTAGGACGAACTTTTGATCTGGGCAAGTTTCAAAAGTGCGGGCATTTGCAAACCGGTTAGTTGTGAAACTAACTACTGATAGATGTCAACCTTACAACTGTTAAATAATAAACAAAATAAGTAATAATTTGATAGGAAATAAAAAGTTGTATAAATTTATCCCTGCAAAATTTGTTTCAATGGCACTGAAACTTGAGCATAAAAATAGTTGTTGTCACAAAAGTAAATATAAAATTTTAACATTTGATATCTAGCGCAAAACATGATTTTGTTGGGCAAGTACAAAATCGAGGAAAAGGGATTCATTTTGTGTTATATATTCCAACTTCCCTCTATACCTGTCCCCTCAAAGGCTTTTATCAGTATAGGTTCCTTATGACTCTTGATGTCGAACAATCCCGTCTTAGCAGTTGTTTGATCAGACTAAAAATATATCAACATGAAACCCGTGCTACTCAGTTATCTAAACTTTTTCATATATCATTTTACGTGACTTTTAAAAGCACTTTTATCAATTTGTGCGATGCCGAGCAGAAAAGCATATTTAAACAAGAGTAATAAAAGACATCTGATATTTTTTACTTAAAGTTCAAAAGTGCAACAACTTTATAGAATCTGCATTTGGATTTGATATTTAAATTAGTTTTTTAGCCAATATTTTTAGAAATAAATATTATTTTCGTTTCTATTCTATTTTTCTTTCACTTTCTCATTTCGATAGAAGTCTGAATGTTTAAGTTACTGAGATAGCAATAATATTTATTAGTGTTATTTTTATTATTATTTAATAATAATAATGTACGAAAGAAAAAGATCAAATGGAAATGACTGAATTGAAATTGACATAATGGAAATAATAATTATTTTATAATATTTTTTTGTTTTCATTATTAATTAATGAGAACAATAATAATGTTAATGATGTAATAGAGATAGTATAATTATTAATAAGAAAATAAAAAGAAGTAAAGAGAATAAAACAAAATGCAAAATTTCTCCTCATTTTCCTCCTCTTTTTTGTCTCCCCTAACCTAGGGTTAGGGTTGCCGGGAGCCGAAGGGATGCTGGGCGGATAAAGAGGGCGGGAGGGGGTCGTCGGAGTGGGGTGGCCGGAGGGCTGGTTGGCTGCGGCAGGAGGGAGCTGGAAAGGTTGCCTGGCAGAGTTTGGCTGAGAGAATTGACTGTGGGGAAGGAGGGGAGGGGAGGGGTATACATAGAGGAGGGGTGTGTGGTCAGCCGACCAACCTGCGCCAAAACGGCGTAGGGGCTCTGCGCGTGGGATCACAGGTGCAGGGGGCTTCGTCTGCAGGCTTTGTCGAGCGACTGGGCGTGCACTCGATCGCGGGGGTGGGGGAAACAGAGGAAGCTTCTGGGAAAATTTAAATAAATATTAAGGTTAAATTTTTCTCAATTTTCTATTGTTTGACCTCCAAAAATAACAAAACTTGACACAGAGGTGGGTTATGATGTGACAAACACCCTTGTGTCAAAAATTTTCGATTCAGAGCAAAAATTTTATTTTATATTAATTTCTTAAGTTTGAAACTTCAAAAATTAATTGAGATCGAATTGGCGCTCAAAAATCGATGAAATTTTTAACATGGCCTTAAAATAATAAACTTAACATAATGATACTAAAATCGATGAATTTGGGCACGCATTTAACTTTTCTCATTTATTGAATTTAAATAATTCTGAAATTAAAGCGAGAGTTTTCGTTTTTCGGATTTTTCCTAAACTATGATATTTTGATCTAAAAATTATTTCTAACAAATAGTATTTTGGTTTGGCCTAATTTGAAGTTCCCGGGTTCCTGATTTCTGAGTTAGGATTTGACATAATTTTGCAAAGTAACGATACTGGGTCGTTACACCTACCCGGAATGAACCTCGATTGATTCGGTTCAATGATTCGAGGAAGGTAAATCTTGATCCTATTAGCAATAATTATTTATGTGATTTTATTAATAGTGGAGCATAAACTTATAGGTCTAAATTGAGTTCACCACTTCTAACTTTTTCTCTTGGAATAAGGGTGATAGTGGAGTGGCTAAAAAATCTTGTAAATGGAGTATTGCAGAAAGACTGTTTGACACCATTGCAAATACCCTCTTTAATAATATTCCAAAATTTAGCAAAAAATTCTCCCATGAAGACCCTTAAGCATAACTTATGCCCGGGACCTGACAATTATATCTCATTCGTATGCATTGTTTAATATTTAATTAGTGAAGTATACTGTAATTATATAGTGTTCACTTGCTACTTTTATGTTGTTTGAAGCCATATCTGTGACTGTTGTAAGAGATTTTAACTAATTCATTGTCTTCGTATTGGGGAAATTGCATTTATGAACATTTTTGATGATATATTGGTAGACTTATTTATCTTGGGTAGTAGTTCTCTCTGAAACATGCTTTTGCAGTAAAGCTTCGAGGGTTGACAAATGTTGGAATTCTTGTTTTGCAGATTAGACGTGTTGATCCAACCTTAGATATGGAAGCTGACCAGGCGGATGACAACACACATGTACGTGACATTGAAGTTTATTTTTGTTACAGTTGTGGCACATTTTTTAAAGTTTATTTTGCATACTCAGAAATTTTACCTATAGTATTCCTTGCTTTGTTGTCTTACGTGCAAATTTACTTTCAATTATTGATTAGTAATATATTTCTTTTGGGCTGAAACTGAAAAGTTGTGAGATGTCTTGCATATGTAATGAATAATAATTTTTCTTGCACTGTAACGTTCTGACTTATGCTTTTTAGACATGTCAAACTTTGAAGGGAATATGTTCTTCATACTATTTTAGTTTCCGAACTAGTTGCCATTATATTGATTTTTGTACCATTATGTTGAGTAAGAATAAAAGTTTGTATTAGCATATTTGAATGAATTGTTAATTGGTTTATTGAGTTAGTTTTGTTGCAGGATCAGCATAATCTAAAAATATGAAAAGCCCATAGGAGATTCATTTCTTAATCTAGCTACTATGAAGGTTTGCAGGGTGCCAAGATTATAGTCTTATTTTATGATTTTTTAAGTAAGAAAAAAAATTGGTTGGTTTGGAGTAGCAGAATGAAACTTCTTAAAGGTTTACCTTTTTGGGTTCTTATGTGTATGTTGTCAAATTTTTTTAAATTTTGCTAATGGCGTTGATTTTGGATTTGATAATTTTGATACAATATTTTGACTTATTATTATTATTATCATAGTTATGGTCTTTAGCACTTCTTCTTGATGGTCATATTTATTTTCCTGCATCCTAACTTGAATAATTACCAGTAATACTATTATGGAGATTTTCCATTGTTCATTTATTGAATCACCCTTTTAATAAATAATGTCAGGATCATGGTATGTTACATGAAGGTAGAAAGGATGCAGCTGATGCTGATAATGAGTTTTCAAGAAGAACCCTATCACAAGATCTTAATCGGCATGCAGGTGTTGTCCTTGAAGGAAGGGCACTAGGTAGTTTAGTCTTTCTATTTTTATTTCGATGTTTTGATTTTTGTTCCTTTGGCCTTAAATTAAAATTTACTAAACTTAAACGTAGTCCTATGGTAAAACTTGGTTGTCGTCAACCACTGTTGCTGAGCATCACTTAATAATCAGCATCAAACAGCACTCATGTGCTGAAAACATTTTGATGTTTTGATAGAATGCTCATTGATTATGTTTTGTTAGTTTGCCCGATGTAACTAATAAATTTATTTATAATTAAGTTCAAATTACTTAAAGAAATTATAAACGAATGTGCTTGCATGTTTATAACAGAATTTAACTGTTTAGGTTAATCTATTTAGTCTGATCATTGTAGTAGGATACTTAATTTCTTGCGAATAGCCTTCAATTGCTTAAGAGAAATATTATTCACCATCTGATGAGATAATATCTCCTCATGGTGTTTAATTTGGAATGATAAATAGATAGACCAACCTTAGCCTCTTTTTTTTTTTCTTTGATGTGTCTTTATACACTGTTTTATTAGGCACCCGTGTTGCTTAAACAAAGCCTTTGAATATCATTTGATATCTTCAAAACTCTAATTGTGTTTCTGTAATATTGTGTTGATGAACTTCTAGAACATTAAGGCCAGAATGTATATCCTTTTGAGCAATGTTTTGAAGATTTACCATAGAACTCGAATGAATCTTTGCATTAGTGGTAATGTTAGCTATGTGCTCCTTATGTAACTGTACAATAATTTCTATTTATGTAAGATGTTCTCTTTACATATTAAATATAGAAGGTTGGCCATGGTGTAAAATTGAAGCACAATAGATGGCCCATCCTTGCCAATTGATAAGATGAGATGACAGAGTGCATAAATGATTCCATGGACTATGGCAAAGGTAATCACATTGGTATCTTCATTTGAGGTACGAGAGGGAAGCATGTGAGATAGATTTATAGGAAAAGTGAAATGCAATGATTTAGATCACTATAGAAAATGCGAAATTAAAAAGAGGAACTAGCATGATACTTCTCTTTTGTTTAATAGATTGAAGAAGCATCAACATATTCATCTCTCATGGATTAAAAATTAACAAGCTCAACCCCATTTATTGGGTTAATAAAAATAACTCTTGTGGCTAGAAGTTATGATGACCTGATGTTGGGTTAGTAAAAATTAATTCAACATTAGGTGCTCTCATGCAATTTCTAGATTACTC